>OW387141.1:3558754-4808754 GCA_936440205.1 Lepidonotus clava
GATACTACTATACATTTCTTTAACTAGCTTCATTTCATTGCAATGAATACCAGCTTTTGTTTAAACACTGATGGGTTACTGGATTAATGTTTTAAGAAAAGTTGTCTCTTCACCAAGATTTAGAAACATTTTCCAAATTGTTGAACTTCTACTCTATGCTCATTGATCACCCATTTGAGCAATATTACCCCTAGGACGATCTACTTAGTTTTGATCTCACTGACACCTAATCATTATATCAGAGTAACATGCTTTTTTGATTTGCTCTCTACTGCACCTTATCAGATAACTAATCAAACATGATATTTAGGCTGTGTAATGTGTGTACATAGGTAACTCTTAAAAAAAAAGTAAAGAAAATTGTTTGACCTTTCAGTGGTGGGGCATATAAGCCATCTATTAATTGAAGTTTTACTTTAAAAATGAACCAAATTCATATAATGAATTAAACATTAGGAAAAAACAGTCAAAAGATCTTATTGATATAAAACAACATGAACAACAACAACATCATGTTCTACTGAAACACTTTGCACAGTAATCATTTGGGCTGATGCCAAGTCAGAGTCAAT
Source organism: Lepidonotus clava (assembly GCA_936440205.1). Lineage (NCBI taxonomy): Eukaryota > Metazoa > Annelida > Polychaeta > Phyllodocida > Polynoidae > Lepidonotus > Lepidonotus clava. The sequence continues at coordinate 3,559,327 of OW387141.1, forward strand.
TAGAAAATTTTTCCTACAGTTGCCAAAATGTTTTCATGTTTAATGGTAACAAAGACTTACATTGAAAACATAGGAAAATGCCTTTGATTACACATTATACCACTGGACCCTGGTTGATTGAAAAAGTCACAGCACATGCAAACATTTTGGTAAATCCCCCCACAGAATGTACTGGCATCTGGAGCCCGACTTTTTCACAATGTTTTAGAATGGTCTGGCATCTCCACTTCAGAAAATGCTGGCTGTGTTAAGGATACCTATAGATAGTGTATGATCTAGATAGTGTGGATAGTTAGAATAGTGACAATGAAAAAGCTATCTGTAGTTATTCTGTAAAAATGCTTTTTTTTCAGCGTTGACAAATTCTTTGATGAGGATACCACAGAAGGAAGTCAACCTATGATCAATTCAAATGGATGGGTCACCTGGGTAATGGGTGGAGACTATACTGTCACTTGCGAGATGGATGTTACCCTCTTTCCCTTTGATAAACAGAACTGTTCCATCATAGTTTCCAGCTACTCTCACATGCTTATATTCCTAACCTTGGTAATTATTGTCATTAATTCATATTTGAATTCAAATAATTTGATTTGTTAAAAAGAAAATTGTATGGTTGAAAAAGATAATCACATCAAACAGGAATAATTAATATCTTATAGGACCCTTACAAAATGTACAAAATGGCATTGTTAATTCATCCCTTTGGTGATGTCTCTTTACTTATATCTTAGATGTATTGATACTGCAATCACTCTTTTTGTATGGACTAGTGGACAATAACCTAAGAAAAGCAAAATTTGTATAATATGAGTTAAATACAATAGCAATGTAATTGTAAGAGTAAGATATTTTTAATTACCTAATTTTTAACTTTGCAAATTATATAATAGTTACATTTGAATTTGTTATTGGAACAGAATCCTTCTGGAAAAATAATAAGAGATATCTTCAGTGACAATGGACAATGGGACATCACTGATACCAATGTTAATGCTTCGAGCTATAGCCCCATCGCATCTGACCCTAGAAAGTACTCCATGATATCTTTCACTTTCTACTTTCAACGGAAAACAACCTATCATCTAGTCAATATCATTGGTCCACTTGGGATGGTGGGTAAAGCTCATGCTTGTGATTTACTATTTCACAAAAAAAAGAGTAAAAATTCCTGCCTCATATCTCCAGATATAACTCAATATAATTATTAAGTCTAAGACCACTGGCTATTCCATGTATTGAGGCAATGTTGTTTCATTTGTTGATATTTAATTTTTGTTGTGGTTTGGTTGTAATGATTTTTGTGTCTTACTTATTCATATGGGTTAGGAGGTTTGCAGCTGTTAGCACATTTGAAGCACACCAGCATAAAACATAGATTCACTATAAAGATTATGTATGTCCAATTATCACACCTTGATCTTGTGATGATCATTATACCCTGATCACAATTCTTAATTATCTGATTAACTATACCTTCCAGTGTCCGATAAGTAGTGGTAAAAACCAAAGTGTTATTTTTGATCTACATTTTTAATATTCAAAGCCTTTTCAAAGTCTTTTCTACACATTTGTATGCAGCCAAGTGATGCAGATGTAATTTGGGTTATGACTGATGTTTTTACAACATAATTCTTTCTTCATAGACAATCATACTTGTGCCAGTTGTGTTCCTGATACCTTCTGAATCAGGGGAAAAACTCGGACTTGGAGTAACTATTCTACTCACCCTCTCTGTATTCCTCCTGTCCCTCAAAGATACAACACCAAAGACTTCGAAAAATGTGCCCCTTATCAGTATGTAATAATTTTTTCTCTGTTAAAATAGTTTACAATAATTGCTCAATCATACATCTCACTTGTGTAATTAATCTTCCAACTAACGAAAACACTCAGAAAATCTATTGAGTTAAGGTCTACATATAATTGTAAGTTAATGTCCTTGATTATTCTTCAAGCGCATTGTTTTTGTATGCGCTTCGAACATATTTAAAACATTTAAATGCACCACATAGTTTACCATTACTTCTTTAACTGCTTCCTTTAGAAAACCCAGCCAAGAATGTGATGTTGCAGAACATTCTAATCATGTCACAGAACATTAAAAACTACTATTAGAGCTTTGCAGAACATAACTATTAGTAAAAAGAATGGCAAGGCTGTCCAGTATTATGATCGTATTTTCAAAATCATTCTCTCAGTTATTAACCCTTAATGTTAGTATTGATAAAGTTTTTCTTATTGCAGTACTCTATGTGACCTTTCACTGAAGCCATTGTTGTTTCCTATTGCAGCACTCTTTGTGACTTTTCAAATGGCCATTACATCGATGTCCGTGGTTCTGGCCGCTATCATACTGAGAATCCACTATTCAAAACAGAGTTATCGACCACCAGTCTGGTTGAGAGCAATTGTCTTTGGGTGTCTGGCTCCGGTTCTTTGTCTAGGAAATTTGTACAAATCAAGCAAAGTCGATAACGTTGGGATAGATGATGCAATAAAGGGCAATGCAAATGGTGAAATAAACCATCTTGCTTCAATAAAAAAGAGTTTGGATGATGATGAAAAGTCTGCAAGACCCTCGACAAAACTGTTGAAACAACTTGAGACCCTAGAGAGAAACTCAAAGGAGGAGTCAGAGGCAAAAGTCATAGCAGATGAATGGCAGAAGATTGCTTGGGTTCTGGACTGGTTCTTCTTTGCGATAAATTTTATGGCTATCATATTACTCTCGGCAATCACCTATGCTAAACCAATTTTAGGGAATGGACAAGAGTAAAACATGGCATGAGAGCCCCTGAGTGGCTGCCCACACAAATTTTGGAGATCTGTGGACTATCATTTTGTTGAGTAAATTCCCTTCATTAAGAGGTATTAATATACACATACATGTTTGACTATTCACAATTCAAACCAAACATAAAAGATCAGCATATTATGAGGATAATTCTGCCAGCAATTCATGAGTGTTTTATTTGGTAATTATAAAAAAGAACACCAGTCTAGACCTAAGATTTTCATTCTTGATTTATGTACTAATTGTGGAGGAAAGTACAAATGAAGGATATGGGGGTCAATCATTGCACTTCACAGCTTTTGGTCTTTTGCCCTTCCCTTCCCTAACATCGAGTCAGTACCATGAAGGATATAGTGGTAGCATGGTGGCCGCGGGGCCAACGTCTGGTGCCTAATGCACATCTCGTGCCTAATGCCTGGCGTATGCCCATGTCAGCTCATCCCCGATCTGTCGTGCCTTTGTGTCACACCCGAAGCCGTCATGCCTCATGCCTAGCCTTAATGTTGCCCAGCTTGTGCTCTCATGTCCAGATCCCCCAATTATTTCTAAGTCCAGCTGCGCATTTTATCATAGTTTCAGGTTTATTTCTGACCTTGTGCCTCTTGTTTTGTACTAAGGAAGTTGGAACCAAGCCTTAAGTTGCTTAAGCCTAAGAAGTAGAAGACATTAACACAGTGCGTTCCAGAACGGGACCGGTTAACCTTGCTTTATTACATGCTTTTATAGGTACATTTTGATACATTCTCTTTGATCATTGGTCACTTTGGTCACATGGTTTTTTGTGACGTCACTTCCGGTATGCATGTTATTTCATGTGTTGACCCAATTACGTAAACTCTCATGTCAACATGACAACACATGCATATAATACAGACATGTCATTCACCTTACAATAAGACATTAAACTCATTGTTCTGCAATTTTCTCAATTATTTATGAATTCTTCTTTTGTCTAAGCACTTGTGTCAATACATGAATCATTTCACAGTTTCATCTGTCTATACTTGAAATATAAGCACAATTTATACTCTGATTCAGTCAAGTGACAATAATTCACCAGTATACATATATCTTGAATAATGAACATATTATGTCATTTATAGAAAAATATATATAGTTTATTATGTCTGTTCAATTATCATAATAAAATATTGAGAATTCATAAAGTGCATGGTGTATCTTTGTAGTCTTAATATCTTTTTTAAGCTCAAATTTTTATTTCTGACATGAAATCGTACATAGAGTGGTTCGGTTTTCATTGCATACCAGTTAAGATTTTAGACATCATCAAAGTCGGGTAGGGTTTAACCAGATAAAGCAAAATTACTTTTTACAAAATCAAAGTTACAAATAAAATTGAACAATACAATCTAAACCCTATGAAGGTTTTGAAATTACAGAACCTCTCTAATTTTGGTGGCAATAATTTCCATGGCTAAATTAATTTGAGCCTCTATACAGTACTAGCAAAATTTCCAAATATTTTATCATAACACAAAAAAGAATCCCAGAAAATCATCATTTAAATCCCCAATACATAGTATAAAAAGAATCCAAACAATATGATAACCTCTAATCAAACTAGTTTATCCCTAAGTCTTTGTTTTAAATCACACTTGTAAGCAGAGAATGTACCAATATTTCTCTGAGTTGGGGGAGAGTCATTCCAAATGGTTAATGTGTGTGCTCTAATGTTGAATGGCATATTAAAGTTGTCATGTTCAGGAGCAATCTATTCTATTGGGACAAACAAGTACTGAGACATATAATCTGCTAATATTATCATAATATGACTTCTATTGGTTGAGGTATAGGCACTGGACTTTCAGTGTAGTAGTACACTGAATTGAAAATGATGGTTTTTATTTTATTGTTAGTTTATTAACCCAGATTTAAATAAAAGGGAGTTACTTGCTTTCAATGTTTCACTGCTGCTTAATATCCATGCTATTTTTTATTCTGATGAATGTTCAAATGAAGTTTATGTCTCAATCTTGTGTAGAGATGGGACTTCCATGTAGTTCCCTAGTCAGTGTAAAAAAATAAATAAATAGGCCACAATAAATAATATAAAATAGAATACTGTACAACATAAAATATAAAATACAGGTGCTGGTGGGTGGGATCTGAGAGATGTGGGCTGGGCAGACTGCAGAGGTGAACAGGGACTGAATCAGGGAGGTAAGCTATAATTATAACCAACCGAGAAGGGAGTATGAGGGCGGTTATCACCCCGAGCCGGGCCCCCGATATCCGCCTGAGGCCAAGGCCTGAAGGACCGGCCGAGGGCTAATATCGGGGTCCCGGTGAGGGGTGATGACCAACCGAGTACTCCCTTCAAGGTTGGTTATGGATTCATTACGCCTTTACTGTTAGATCTGAGCTCCCAAGCAAGAATGCACAGCAATCAGTGATGGTGGGACTGTGATGCTGCACATTTTATTAATGTTTTTTCATATAACACTTTCATATCCATCAAATCCACAAATAGTAAGCAAGAAAAATGTAGCTAGGAACTTTGTGCAGATAATGCATATGTTAGATTTTCTATCTTTTAATGAATTCATTTTTTTTTATGAATTTTAGAAAAATAAAAAGTTTCTTTATCACCCTACAGGGCGATATGAGGCTGATTATGACCCAGGTTTGTATCGCCCTGTTTTAAACTCTTAACTACTAAACTTGTATACCCTAAGGTATAATAAGTATTTATATGTGGAAGAAGTGTGCATCTGGTTGCTTGCAGTCTATGCACATTTCCAACAGGTTTGACCAGGATCAGGTATATTCCACTGGTTACTGGTGTTACCTTGCAGCAGTATCATAGCATTGGGGGAACAGGTGTAGGAGGGAGTATCTTAGTTCCAGAATGAGACACCAGGGGGTGCAATCATTTGCAATGCTCCAAAATGGCAGCATGACATTACCATATTGTACATTTTTCCAGTCAGCAGCCGTCAGATGGTACATGACAGCCGCATTTTAGCTGGAGTGAGCGTAAGCAAGGCTGCAGAAAATGCAGCTTAAATGCAGCGTTTATTCAACGGTAGTGTGCACACTGGGTAGGGGTACAAATGCCATAAAAATTGATTCTTTGATACCAAAAGCGGAAAAAAAACTGTTGATTTCAGACAGACAGAGAGAAAATATATTGCATATAATATTGTGTGTTACAAAAATGTTGGTTACAAACTCAGGGTAATGGACTGTCATTATCTAGATAAAGGGACACCAGAAGGGATGGCTCATGAATTATTGGTGGATATGTATTGTGCACAAGCGAGAGTGCATGACAAAAGTTAACTGCGCTAATGGGAACTGCATGTCAGATGACATTTCCGGTGGGTAGGACAACCAAACAAACAAACCAGCATGCATTGTTACGCCCCTTCTTCCAATACTTGTTTGTGACAAACCTATACAATTGGAAATAGCATCCAGACACATGAGGGTTAATAATGAAATGGCATGGATCAACAGGTAGTCTAATTTGAATGATGTGGTCCCTTGGTAAGAGTGGGAGTGACTAGTGCTGATGCAGCCTTTTCGTCTCCAGGATAGAAGCATCAGCATATTCTATGTCATAGCATCTGATCTAACATGACCAGGATATCTGGCTTCATCTCAACTTTCAGCATGGCATTTTCCGTGTTGATGGTGATCCTACAGCTTACACTTGTGGTTCAAGCAGGTAACAATTTAAAGTTTCTTTGAAGAGTGGCATTTATCTATAAATGCTCAATGTTTTTAAATAGGGGAGTAAAGGGTAAAAATGAATTGGGTATTTATAAATTTGGTTAGCCAATTCAAGTGTAAATTTATGTACATCCTATACTGTTTACTATTAAGGCTTCTGGTTAGTACAAGTGTATGTAGGTTGAGGTAGAACTAATTAATTTAATTTGAATTACTAATAATGCAATGAATAACATGAATAAGGGATATAACAATACATTGATATGGACGTTTGCCTCCTTTTAGAAACAGTCAATGATGAAAATGATACATATCATCATATTCTAACTGGGTACAACAATGATGTCCGCCCTGTAAAGAATTCCAAGGATACTGTTTCTGTGATAGTAGAATTTCTCCCAGTTCACCTTAAGGGGGTGGTATGTACTTCAGTTATAGTTACTATTGCAATGTTACACTAGATCTACTTTTGATAGTATTGGCAATCTGTTAAATTGTTAAGTTAAAAGTAAAATTGCAGATTAAAGTTTTGATAATTGATAAAAATAATCAACTGAAATGGATTTTATAATCCAATTGAGAACCTTTGACAGCTTTAATTCATTTCCAGGATGAAAAAGAGGGAGTTATGAGGATGTTTGGAGTACTATCTCTGGTTTGTATTAATATTTGCTGAATAATTGATAAAGATTGCACTATACTGGTACTAAATATATTGACTTTATGTGTCTTCCTGTTACACAACCACTTCATGTTGTTGAAGCTGTAGATGTTGATGATGCACTTTTGTAAAAATCTTTATATCTAACTTAATTCAGTCTATTTCACAGATGAAAATAGTTATTCTAAGTGTTAATCCAATGGATACAAAAAATTTGATATGAAATAATCTATGGTCAAGCATTGGTTTAAAAAATAAAAACCCATTTATTTCAGTTTGATTTTTGAATACAAATTTCCCATTATCTAATGAGGTTAAGATAATGAAATTTCACACAGACCTCAAGAACATTCAATTGGTGGGAAGAAGTATCTCAATTTTTTTTATTAAGGGTTTTTATTTTATGTCAAAAAGAATAATTTTTTATCATTTTTTTCAACATAATCTTTTAGATTTCTTAAACTAAAAACCAGACCGTAATCAAATCTCTGAGACACTTTGCTCCTCCAAATGACTTTTATGTGCATGTGCACCAATTTTCAAGTCTTAACGAGCATCATTTCCTGAGTTTTTCAATTTTCTGGCACTACATCACAAGTTTCCATTTATACATATTCAAATTTAATTTATATCAATAATAAGGACTTTTTATTGACTTCTTATTGATGTATATTGTATGTACACAGCTAAAAGCTTTACTGAATGATAAACATTTTACTGTTCAGTTACATATTGAGTGATTCAACTGGAATTCTTGTCAAATCAGAGATTGCTTGCAACCTATATACAACAATGTTAGATATTTTCCAAACAATTGACTGTTTTTATTTGATAGTTTCTGGTAAAATTGTTTGATGGGAACACTATTGCTGGTCTTTTTGACCTGGACTAAGAAAGCAGAACTGGTTGAAATATTTTAGAACTTTAGTTTAACTGTAGCGCACCCGGGGCTGACAGTTATTGGCTACGGTGAAATATCCCAAGTTAATCACTAGGGTTGGAGAAAGGTGACAGAGAACCAGACACAAATCAGTATAAAGTTAAAGTTATCTTTATTAAACTAAGAAATAACTATCTCTTTCAAAGGTTACAAAAGGTTAGAAAATACAAAGAAAAATCCATAGCAGGTTTCCTCAAACATAGGTCCTTAGATACTCAACAGAGGGGCACAAACCCAGAACATGTAACTAACTGTGCCACAGATATATGTAAGAAATAACTGCCAGATAACAGCCCACAAAAGGGGGACAAAGGGCCTGACCACATGGTCTGTGAGTGGCAAAACTAGGGTGAAACCTCTCCCAAAATCAGAGTCACAACACTAATAACCTGGAATAACTCACAACAGGAGTTAACAATTCACACAGGCTAAAAATGGTGAGAGGGAAATAGCCAACAAGGCCCACCACATGGCCACTCACAGTCACAGGCAAAGGGCCACCACATGGTCCCACAACAGGGCATAACTCAGAAAAGGGCCTCAAAAAGTCCCCAAACTCTCAGTACAGAAACTCCACACAACAGGCTGAATAACCCCAGAAGGTTAACAAAACAGAATATATCCTGTGTGTAAAATAACTGCAGAGAAAAGGGGTAAAAGTGGGAAATGAGCTGCTCACTCACTCACCTGCTTCTGCTCTGTTCAGTTCCCAGCATCAAAGTGGCAGAGCATGCTTTCTATCTTAACTTCCTCCTAGAATGCCCCAGAACCCCAGGACCAATCAGAGACCACCTTGCTCTGGGTAGTAGTGAAACAGACAGGAACCAGAAGTGGGGAAGAAAGGCCCACTCTGATTGGCTGGCTGGCTCCCCAGCCAGTAAACAAACAAAATGGAGGCTGCCAACCTGCATTCGCACCAAATACAGCTACAAAAGTACAGTTTATGATTAAACTAAAGACCATCTAAAAATATAAAGTTTATGACATGTATAATATTGACAATAAGATGAACTAAACCCCTTTTTAGGGCCCATCCTGGATCCTGGAGGGGTGTAGGCTCCCTAAAGGGCTCCAGGTCGAGTGGGGAGGCTAGAGGTTCGACCTGGGGCACCACATAACCACTCAATGGGTACCTCCCTTTAGGCTCCTGGTACAAATAATAGGTACTAAAATAAACATTCTGTACTGACATGGCACCAGTCCTAGCCATAAGAGATCATATATATAAAAAAGGACCAAGGTAGAGACCCTCCATGATTATGCTTGGTGAGAGAGAGTTAGTCTGAGGCCAGAGGAAGCAGTAAATAGGTAAGTAGCAGCAATGGGATTTTCGGTGTGTTCAAACCATTGGTTGAGTGAAGACCTCATATGAGTAAAGGCCAGGAGGCTGGGTAAACAAAGGGAACTTGTGCAGACAGGCTCGACTTTGAAGAGGGATGTTTTATTGTGAGGGCTGAACAGACTAGCCTAAGAACTGGTGAAATGTCAACGGAAAGTCAGTGACTTGTATCATGTGTCTTGGACATCAATAAACAAAATCCTTCCATGCAAGTGTTCTTATCAACTCTTGATGCTGGAAGTTTAGTAACGACAAGACTGTTACTTGTACTAGCTGATCTAACAGAATGATGAGTTGAAGAAAAATGCTAAATTACTCCCTATAATTAATATAAAAGCGAACCTCCGTAGTTCAATTCTTTACACCCATTGCCCAATCAAATATGTTTTGAATTATTCAATTCAGTTTTAAAAGGATATGTTTCATGATGTAGTAACTGTATATAGATGCATATTATACCATTTCAGTCTTGGCATGATGCATTTTTGGAATGGAATCCCGCTTCATTTGATAATATCACTTCACTGGCAGTTGACCGTTCAAAGATTTGGAAACCCAGTGTTGGAATTTATAACAGGTACTTCATACCATTGTACACAACTTCTGCCATCTGAACTTAGAGGATGTTTTACAATAGCACTACTTCTAAGATTGTCATCAAGCCTGAAAAATAATGTCGATGTGGATTAGGCCAAAACTAAATCAGTCTAAATCACTATTTCATTCATTGTGAAACTACATTGGACAAACAACTCCAGCACTCTAAGCTCTGATCACTTTTGCCAAGACAGTTATCCCATATCGTAATGCACATCCATTCCTCTCTATAAATTCTAATACAAACTGTGCATGACACTCTAGTTGACTTGACATAACATGCCCCTAAGGGGAAAAGTCTGTTTCATTTGGCAGTGTTTCACGTTTTGTGCAACAAATTGTAATAGTCTATTTTGTGTTACACTTCTCTCTTTGAGGAATAAATCAGAAAGCAATTATAAAGGTATTTCACAGTAAAATTTGATGTTGACGTAAACTTGGATGGCCTTATTGGATAAAGTATAATTTAAAAGAAACTGTTATTCCCCGAAAAACATTGTCAGCAAATAATCTCATGTAATGGTTATTGAAAACGTTTTGGTAATTCCCACACAAAATGTATTGGCATCTGGAGACCCACATTTTCACAATATTTTAGAATTGTCTGTCAACTCCACTCCAGAAAATACTGGCTTTGTTAAGGATATCTATATATAGTGTAGATAGAAAGCATAGTAACACTGAAAAAGTTATCTCTAGTTATAATGTGAAAGTGATTTTGATTCAGTGTTGACAAATTCTTCGACAAGGATACCACAGAGGGAAGTAAACCTACTATACATTCAAATGGATGGGTCAACTGGGCAATGGGTGGAGACTACACTGTCACCTGCCAGATGGATGTTACCCTCTTTCCCTTTGATAAACAGAATTGTTCCATCATAGTTTCCAGCTACTCTCACATGCTTACATTCCTGTCCTCGGTAATTGTTTCCATTAATTCATATTTGAATTCAAATAATTTGATATGTTAAAAAGAAAATTGTATGGTTAAAATAGACAATCACATCAACAGGATTAATTAATATCTTATAGGACCCTTACAAAATGTACAAAATGGCATTGTTAATTCATCCCGTTGGTGATGTCTCTTTACTTATATCTTAGATGCATTGATACTGCAATCACTCCTTTTGTATGGACTAGTTAAATCCAATAGCAATGTGATTGTGAGAGTAAGATATTTTGAATTGCCTAATTTTTAACTTTGCTAATCATATAACAGTTACATTTGAATTTGTTATTGGAACAGAATCCTTCTGGCAAAATAATAAGAGATATCTTCAGTGACAATGGGCAATGGGACATCACTGATACCAATATTAATGCTTCAAGCTATAGTCCCATCACATCTGGCCTTAGAAAGTACTCCAGGATATCTTTCACTTTCTACTTTCAACGGAAAACTACCTATCATTTAGTGAATATCATCGGTCCACTTGGGATGGTGGGTAAAGCTCATAATTGTAATTTGCTATTTCAAAAAAAACAGAAAGAAATTCCTGCCTCATATCTCCAGATATAACTCAATATAGTTAAAATGTCTTAGACCACTGGCTATTCCATGTATTGAGGCAATGTTGATTCATTTGTTTATATTTTACGTTTTGTTGTGGTTTGGTTGTAATGATTTTTGTGCCTCACTTATTCGTATGAGTTAGTGGTTTATAGCTGTTTAGTAAAATTTGAAGCACACCAGCGTAAAACATAGATTCACTATTAAGATTATGTATGTCCAATCATCACACCTATTGTGATGATCATTATGCTCTGATCACTATTCTTGATTATCTGATTGACAACACTTTCCAGTGTCTAATAAGTAGTGGTAAAAATCAAAGTATTATTTTTGATCTACATTTTTAATATTCAAAGCCTTTTCAAAGTCTTTTCTACACATATTTATGCAGCCAAGTGATTCTGATGTAATTTGGGTTATGATTGATGCTTTTACAACATAATTCTTTCTTCATAGACAATCATACTTGTGCCAGTTGTGTTCCTGATACCTTCTAAATCAGGGGGAAAACTCGGACTTGGAGTCACTATTCTACTCACGCTCTCTGTATTCCTCCTGTCCCTTAAAGATATAACACCAAAGACGTCAAAAAATGTGCCCCTTATCAGTATGTAATAATTTTTTCTCTGTTAAAATAGTTTACAATCATTGCTCAATCATACATCTCACTCATGTAATTAATCTTCCAATTAATGAAAACACTCAGAAAATCTATTGAGTTAAGGTCTACATATAATTGTAAGTTAATGTCCTTGACTTATTCTTCATACACATTGCTTTTGTGTGTGCTTCGAACATATTTAAAACATTTAAATGCACCAATTAGCTTAAAAGCACTTCTTTGACTGCTTCCTTTAGAAAACCCAGCCAAGGATATGATGTTTCAGAACATTCTTATTATGTCACAGAACATTAAAAACTACTATTAGAGCTTTGCAGAACATAACTATGATGTCGCTCTTAAAGAGAGAGGCAACTGACCCTCAGCCCAATTAAAATTCTAAATTAATCTTGATAAAATCTTCAAGTTTTACAATGATATCATCATCATATAAAGGTACATGTAATTAGAATATATAGGTACATAATGAATTTATAACATTTTCAGGCCTTATAGTAAAAAGAATGGCAAGACTGTCCAATATTATAATCATATTTTCAAAATCATTCTCTCAGTTATTACACCTTAATGTTAGTATTAACAATGTCTTTCTTATTGCAGTACTCTATGTGACCTTTTACTGAAGCCATTATTGTTTCCTATTGCAGCACTCTTTGTGACTTTTCAAATGGCCATTACATCAATGTCCGTGGTTCTGGCCGCTATCATACTGAGAATCCACTATTCAAAACAGAGTTATCGACCACCAGTCTGGTTGAGAGCAATTGTCTTCGGGTGTCTGGCTCCTGTTCTTTGTCTAGGAAATTTGTACAAATCAAGCAAAGTCGATAATGTTGGGATAGATGATGCAATAAAGGGCACTGCAAACGGCGAAATAAACCATCTTGCTTCAATAAAAAAGAGTTTGGATGACGATGAAATGTGTGGAGGACCCTCGGCAAAGCTGTTGAAACAACTTGAGACCCTAGAGCGAACCTCAAAGGAGGAGTCACAGGCAAAAGCCATAGCAGATGAATGGCAGAAGATTGCTTGGGTTTTGGACTGGTTCTTCTTTGCAATAAATTTTATGGCTATCATATTACTCTCGGCAATCACCTATGCTAAACCAATTTTAGGGAATGGACAAGAGTAAAACAGGGCTTGAGAGCCCCTGAGTGGCTGCCCTCACAAACTTTGGAGATCTGTGGACTATCGTTTTGTGGAGTAATCTCCCTTCATTAAGAGGTATTAATATACACATACATGTTTGACTATTCACAATACAAAACAAACATAAAAGATCAGCATATTATAAGGATAATTCTGCCAGCAATTTATGAGTGCTTTATGTGGTAATTATTAAAGGGAATACCAGTCTAGATATTTATGCTTGATTTATGTACTAATTGTGGAGGAAAGTACAAATGAAGGATATGGGGGTCAATCATTGCACTTCACAGCTTTTGGTCTTTTGCCCTTCCGTGCCCTAACATCGAGTCAATACCATGAAGGATATAGTGGTAGCATGGTGGCCGCCGGGCCAACATCTCGTGCCTAATGCACATCTCGTGCCTAATGCCTGGCGCATGCCCATGTCAGCTCATCCCCGATCTGTCGTGCCTTTGTGTCACACCCCAAGCCGTCATGCCTCATGCCTAGCCTTAATGTCGCCCAGCTTGTGTTCTCATGTCCAGATCCCCCAATTATTTCTAAGTCCAGCTGCCCATTTTATCATAGTTTCAGGTTTATCCTGACCTTGTGCCTCTTGTTTTGTACTAAGGAAGTTGGAACCAAGCCTTAAGTTGCTTAAGCCTAAGAAGTAGGAGTCATTAACACAGTGAGTTCCAGAACGGGACCGGTTAACCTTGCTTTATTACATGCTTTTATAGGTACATTTTGATACATTCTCTTTGATCATTGGTCTCTTTGGTCACATGGCTTTTTGTGACCTCACTTCCGGTATGCATGTTATTTCATGTGTTGACCCAATTACGTAAACTCTTGTGTCAACATGACAACACATGCATATAATACAGACATGTCATTCACCTTACAATAAGACATTAAACTCATTGTTCTGCTATTTTCTCAATTATTCATGAATTCTTCTTTTGTCTAAACACTTGTGTCAATACATGAATCATTTCACAGTTTCATCTGTCTATACCTGAAATATAAGCACAATTTATACTCTGATTCAGTCAAGTGACAATAATTCACCAGTATACATATATCTTGAATAATGAACATATTATGTCATATATAGAAAAATATATATAGTTTATTATGTCTGTTCAATTATCATAATAAAATATTGAGAATTCATCAGACGATATTGTGACTAAAGGTGCATGGTGTATCTTTGTAGTCTTCATATCTTTTTTAGGCTCAAATTTTTATTTCTGACATGAAATCGTACATAGAGCGGTTCGGTTTTCATTGCATACCAGTTAAGATTTTAGACATCATCAAAGTCGGGTAGGGTTTAACCAGATAAAGCAAAATTACTTTTTACAAAATTAAAGTTACAAATAAAATTGAACAATACAATCTAAACCCTATGAAGGGTTTTGAAATTTACGAACCTCTCTAATTTTGGTGGCAATAATTTCCATGGCTAAATTAATTTTAGCCTCTATACAGTACTAGCAAAATTTCCAAATATTTTATCATAACACAAAAAAGAATCCCAGAAAAACATCATTTAAATCCCCAATACATAGTATAAAAAGAATCCAATAAAATGGAATACAATATAATAACCTCTAATCAAACTAGTTTATCCCTAAGTCTTTGCTTTAAATCACACTTGCAAGCAGAGAATGTACCAATATTTCTCTGAGTTGGGGGAGAGTCATTCCAAATGGTTAATGTGTGTGCTCTAATGTTGAATGGCATATTAAAGTTGTCATGTTCAGGAGCAATCTATTCTATTGGGACAAACAAGTACTGAGACATATTTAGGAAATAACGCACGGAGGGCCTCTCGCCGCAGGCCTGCGGCACGGGCCTGCGGCAAGAGGCCCTCAGCACCCAGTGCGTCTAGCCAGTCACCAGAAGGTCGAGATCCCACCCCGAGTGCGTTATTCACGTTATAACACGGAGAATTGCATCATAATATTATCTAAATGTATCAAAATAGTCTCTAAATGTATCAAAAGGTTTGTGTCTAAATGTATCTACGCAACATAGCAACACAACGTAGCAACGTGACCTACTTATCTTAACACTGTGCTGTGATTGGATGTTATCTATGTGTCCATAGAGAGGTGTTTTCTAGCTCAGGATAGATGCACAGCAAGGTGGCAACCAGAAAAACCTTTGTAAACACTTTTATTCAGGAAAGTTAATCGTTTTGAAATATATTTCATGATAACTACATCACTACAAACCTGTTTACAAAATTTGGTGATGATTGAGCCATTTACACTACTTTTACAACATTTGTTACAATGTGCGGACGTCTAGATCAGCACGTTGATACCCCACTGCCGTGTTATAAAATCTGCTAATATTATCATAATATGACTTCTATTGGTTGAGGTATAGGCACTGGACTTTCAGTGTAGTAGTACACTGAATTGAACATGATGGTTTTTATTTTATTGTTAGTTTATTAACCCAGGTTTAAATAAAAGGGAGTTAATTGCTTTCAATGTTTCACTGCTGCTTACTATCCATGCTATTTTTTAATCCGATGAATGTTCAAATGAAGTTTATGTCTCAATCTTGTGTAGAGATGGGACTTCCGTGTAGTTCCCTAGTCAGTGTAAAAAAAATAAATAAATAGGCCACAATAAATAATAGAAAATAGAAAACTGTACAACATAAAATATAAAATACAGGTGCTGGTGGGTGGGATCTGAAAGATGTGGGCTGGGCAGACTGCAGAGGTGAACAGGGACTGAATCAGGGAGGTAAGATATAAATATAACCAACCGAGAAGGGAGTATGAGGGCGGTTATCACCCCGAGCCGGGCCCCCGATATCAGCCTGAGGCCAAGGCCTGAAGGACCGGCCGAGGGCTAATATCGGGGTCCCGGCGAGGGGTGATAACCAACCGAGTACTCCCTTCAAGGTTGGTTATGGATTCATTATACCTTTACTGTTAGATCTGAGCTCCCAAGCAAGAATGCACAGCAATCAGTGATGGTGGGACTGTGATGCTGCACATTTTATTAATGTTTTTTCATATAACTCTTTTGATATCCATCAAATCCACAAACAGTAAGCAAGAAAAATGTAGCTAGGAACTTTGTGCAGATAATGCATATGTTAGATTTTCTATTTCTTAATGAATTCATTTTTTATGAATTTTAGAAAAATAAAAAGTTTCTTTATCACCCTGCAGGGCGAAATGAGGCTGATTATGACCCAGGTTTGTATCGCCCTGTTTTAAACTCTTAACTACTAAACTTGTATACCTAAGGTATAATAAGTATTTATATGGGGAGGAAGTGTGCATCTGGTTGCTTGCAGTCTATGCACATTTCCAACAGGTTTGACCAGGATCAGGTATATTCCATTGGTTACTGGTGTTACCTTGCAGCAGTATTAAAGCATATTTTTTTTATTATTCCTTTTATTTATACTGGAATTCGTGCATCCGGCACACTGCCGATTTTCAATGCCTTCCAGTTCAATCATTACAGAGTTTCATGATTTTATATTTAGCAACTTAACAACATATATATATATATATATTTTTTTTTTTTTCATTTTTTAATCTGACATGAAATCGGAAATTGTATGTCCTATCTTCCTTTTACGCCAGAATGGCTTACATCAAGATGTCTAGATGAGAAATATTAAACATGTAAAAATTTCTTAAGACTAAGTAAGTAAAAGAATTGTAAGAAATTGAAGTAGTTAATTGTTTTCGAACTATTTATGTTTTAATCGATAGTTGATGTTGAATTAAAAGAAAATGAAAACGAATTTTACAAAGACTCAGATTAGATTATATAAGATTGGATAATTATCATGATTTTTGATGTTAAATGTAGTGATTAAATGAAATGTTTTTAACTGATTTTTGATTTTAAGTCTTTTTTAATCCAATATTTAAATGATTCATAATTCTCAATATTTCTAAAATTAGGATTTAAATTATTCCATAAAGTTGAACCTCTAAATTTCACACTTTTTTTTACAGAATTCAATTCTAGGAAATTCTGTTTGTAATAATATAGCATCTGTATATCTAAGGTCTCTAGGTCTAACATCAATGTAATCTGAATGTTCAGATCTTTTATACATCAATTTTAAAAGATGTGCATTAGATCTATCCTCTAAAGTATTGACATTTGTTAGTTTATGCAGCTCTTCTTTTTCATATTTTTTATCAAATGGCAAACAATTTCTTAGGCATCTTTTTTGAAGGTTGTTTAACTTATCAATACATGTTTGGTTTGCTGTCATAAAAAATATGTCACTATAATCAAAGTATGGATGTATCATACTTTTATAGAGTATAATTGCTGCTTTTGTGGTAATTAGTTTTCTTATTTTTGTAAGCATGTGTGATTTATATGAAGCATTGCTAATTAAACTGTTGATATGTTTTTGAAAATTTAATGTTTCATCTAGAATAATGCCCAAATACTTGTAATTTTCTACTTGTTCAAGTTTTTGGTTTCTGAAGTCAATACTAAATTTAGATTCATAAATTAATTTTTGTGGTGTACCAAAAATCATTGTTTTGCTTTTTTCAGCATTGATAATTATGGAGTTTTTGTCACACCAATTTAGTAGACTATTAAAATCATCTTGTAGGTGTGAGTTACAAATTGTTGAATTTTCATTGCTGTAATAGATTACAGCATCATCTGCATAAAGTTTATGTTTACAATGTGTTAAAGAAAAATTTAAATCATTTATAAATACTAAGAATAATAGAGGACCCAATATTGAGCCTTGAGGTACCCCACAGTTAACAATACATTTATTAGATAAGATGTTATTAGCAATTGTTTTTTGTGATCTATCAGATAAGTAGTTTTCAAACCAGCCCATGGCTGAGTCGTGAATACCTAATAATTTTAATTTATTAAGAATAATTTTATGATTGATTGAATCAAATGCCTTTTTAAAGTCAATAAAAATTGCTTTAGTAACCTGATTATATGAGATATTTGTATATAAATCATCAATAAATTCTGAACTAGTTGAAGTTGTACTCTTGTTTTTTCTGAAACCTCCTTGGTTAGGGTCTAATAGATTGTTTATTTCAAAATAATTAGATAAATTTTCGTGAATTAATGATTCTAAGATTTTACCAGGTAGAGGTAATAAGGATATAGGTCTGAAGTTATTAATATTATCTAAATTTCCTTTTTTTGGAATTGGAGTAATTTTTCCAGATTTCCATTCTTGTGGGAATATTCCTGTTTTCAAAGACAAGTTAAAGTGGTGAGTGATTTGAGGAATTATCAATAAGAATGCTTCTTTAATGACTTAAGAAGATATGTTATCTATAGCAGATGATTTACTTGTATCAATTTTTTTGATATGGTTTAATACATTAAGCTCAGTTAAATAATCAAATTTAAAGACTGAATTACATTTTTCATTATATTTTGACCATTCAATGCTATGTTTTTTAGCTAAATTGCTTCCAATTGATGAGAAATAATTATTAATATAATCAGCAATTTTTTCTGAATCTATTTGTAATCCATTTTCATCTATTAAATTTATGTTGTTACATTTTTTAGAATTTGGTAATAAATCATTCAGATTTCTCCAAAACTTGTTGGTGTCATTTTGATTAGTTTCAAGTTCTGATATGATGTATTTTTTTTTAGCTCTATTAGTTAATTTTTTGGCATTATTTCTAGCTGATCTAGAAATAATAAAATCTTCTTTCAGTCCAGATTTTTTTTGCCATTTTGAGTTTGTTATCTTTATCATATATTATTTCTCATAATTCATTTGTCATCCATGGTTCATTTGTTTTTTTGATTGATATGTTTTTTAAAGGACAAGTTTTGTCCAAGTATGATAAAATTGCATTTTTAATAAATTCCCAACCAAAATTTACATCAGTTGAATTATAGAATTAATTCCAATTTTGTTTCTCGAAATGATCTTCAAGGTCATTGATGTTAAAGTTTTTATATGATCTGCCTAAAAATGATTCTCTAATATTTTTTTTTTTTTTTTTTTTTTCATTGTGGTGTATATCATTTCATGGTCGCTAATATTTAAATTCATAGTTTCAGATTTTTTAACAATATCTGAATTGCTGAATATGTAGTCAATTTGAGTTGGTTTATTATTAATTGAATATCTAGTGGGTTCATTTATCAAAGAATTAAGGCCTGCCGATTTGGTTATATATAGTAGGTTATTAACAAATCTATTATTTTTATCTAACGCATTGATATTAAAATCTCCCATAAGGAAAACTTTTGTTTTGGACATATCAATGATATTTAAATTATTTTTTAAGTGATTTAAGAAATTGTTTATATCACCATTTGGAGGTCTATAAATATTTGTAATTAATATTTTTTTTTTGATTTTTTGGCTGGAGATATAACCAAAGTAATTCAATATCTTCATTAGATATATTTTGACATGGAATATCATTTGTTAAATAATTTAAATCATTTCTAATGTAAGCACATAATCCACCGCCTTTTTTGAATTTATTGTTGTTCTATCTAGTCTTATAACATTGTAGTTATTAATGTTAATCATATCGTCAGAGATCAAATTATTTAACCATGTTTCAGATAGACTTAGGTAAGCAATATTGTTATTTTTTACAAAAATCTTAAATAAATCTAAGTTGCTGTATAAGCTTCTAATATTTAAATGTGTTAAGTGTAGACCTGGTAAGTTTGAATCAAAAGGGACAATAACCTTTGATTATTTGAGTTACTACTAAAAAACTATTAATGTAGGTATGAATTTTAGAGAATAGACAAGTGTTATTAATGATCTTTTTGATTGGATTTTAAAATGGTAATTAAGACATGATTTATGGATGTAGATGATTGATGAAATTAAAGTTAATTTAAGATTCATCTTAAGAATTTCAAATTTGGTTGATTTACTTTAATTGAGCGGGTTTGAATTTGTGCAGCTCCGGATTAAATTTTCAAAATATAAATATATATTTGAATGAATTTAAGTTGATTTAAGATTGTCTACTAATTACTTAATTAATATAGAGTTAGTAACATGAACATAATTAAAAAATGGGTTATTAAATATAAATTCTAAGAATGTCAATATGATAAGAGATCACAGAAAAAATTATGAAGTTTTTAACTACAAGTGTTTAATTTGTACCACTTTGGTAACAAATTATAATGATGTCAATTTTTCATAGAGACAAATATTACACAATAAAGACAGAGTAATGAAGAATGAACTTAATTAAAGTTATAAGTGATTTAGTTTATGATTTTAAATTAATATAATTAATTACCAATTCCATAATATATGAATAATAGATTAAATGTACCACTTTGGTAACATTTTAGTTGATGAATATAAATCAAGCATGATGTTTGTACCACTTTGGTAGGCAAAATACATGTTTGAAATTCTTTCTTCAATATAAATTGGTTGATCAAATCTTGGATTAAATAAATCTGGATTGATAAGCCTAATACCCCTTGGGTAATTAAACAAATTCAATCAGACTTATTTAATGAGTGAGTAATTTTTGTTGATTGATTTTTTGATTTGAATTGCCCATTCTTGAAGAGTGCTGTATGTAGGATGTAAACCATCATAAAGTTTATGTGATTTATATGTTCTCCTGCCATTTTTCAAGTAGTAGATCTAGATGGAGTCTTGTAGCATAGGGGTGTACATTTCGTTGTCACCATTGATGGAAAGGATGGATTGATTCAAGTGAGGGAGTGCATCATTGCAAATGCTTTGCATTTCATCAAATGCATTTTCATCCTTGTTATATTTATCATAGAAGATTCCAGTCAGCTGTGGGATCATTACATAGTAGCTGAATCTATTCAGTTGATATTCTACATCTGTGTAAAGATCAGTAATGTCATTTACAAGTGATCCAACATCCGAGTAAATTGGAACTGCTTTTCCATTTTTCAGTTTTGATAGATTGTTGACACCAACCATGTAGTATATCATAAGATATTTATCATTTTCAATAAATTTTCCAACTTTTTTGAAAGTTGATTGGATTGTTGCTCCTGGTATAACCCAAAGTGTGAAGTTGAATTTTGAGAAATCGCTATCATCTTTTTTTTGTAAGTCATCAAGGATCTTATCAAGATTTTTCCCTCTTGAGTCAGTGTTAATTAGAATTTCCATTTTTCACAAATTGGTAGAGGTGATATTGATTTACAAACGATTGTTTTTATTCTTTCAGTTTGGATCTTACTTCTTGCAGGATTTTTCCAAGGATGTTTTTGCCTGGGATTTCATCACTGATTTCATGGATTTGTGCAAGAGTTTTGCCACAGCCATAGTGAAGATCTTTAGTAGCTTCATAAAGATTTTT
Source organism: Lepidonotus clava (assembly GCA_936440205.1). Lineage (NCBI taxonomy): Eukaryota > Metazoa > Annelida > Polychaeta > Phyllodocida > Polynoidae > Lepidonotus > Lepidonotus clava. The sequence goes on from OW387141.1 coordinate 3,580,973, forward strand.
TTTTTCAGTGTTAATCAGTCTCTGAGCAAGCACAGGGTTATTCTCAAATTTACAGAAAACGATTTTCCCAAGGATTTGATCCTATTCTTCTGACCATTTCTTGTTTTGGTTGATTTTCTCAGAAATTTCTTTGATTTTGTATGGATCACTCATCATTAATATTGTAGCACTTGCCTGGAGGTCATTACATTTAACTGCTTTCATGAAAGCAAATGCTTGTTCAACTGAAGTAAATTTTTTGCCCTCAAATGTGAAATTTGCTTCATAGAAATTTGACAGATAAGAGTCTGGGCGTTGGAAAGCAATGCCACAATCAATTTCAATCGTTTTTGAATTTTCTAGGCTCAGGTCGTGTGGAAGGTTATCAATCTGCGAGTAAGAATATTTTTTATCTTCAATGATAAGATAATCACCACTCACTTTTGCTCTCAGATTTTTCCTTCGTGCAGAAGCAGTGATTGAGCGAAGATTAGATCTTATCCTGCTTTGTTCAGAGATAAATCATCGCCTATGTTCACACCTTTCCAGCGTGGGATGTCTTTCAGGTTTTTCAGATTTCTTAGGATCTCAATCTTATCAGTGAAACGGATGAAAGAGATAAGAATTGGTCTTGGTGGAGATGAATTGGACGATTCCTTTACATTTTTACATTGTCCGACGCGATAGCAATTGTCAATGACGTTGTGGTTTAGCGTGCTTTTGGTATCTCTGAAGAGCCCTTCAATCGCTGAGTTAATCAGAACCGATTCTGGAATTCCATGAAGTATTAGGTTGTTTTTCTTCTTGTCATCTTCAATGCGTTGAATGCGCTGATTTAATTCGTTTATGAACCCTTTTTGTGCCGAAATAGTTGCTTCAAGAGCATCCGTCCTCGCATTGATGACGGTCAACTGTGCGTCATGGTTACTGACGTCATCTTTGATTTTATCGAACGATGAGTTCATGCGTTGGATTTCTTTTTCAATTTTGCCTAACTTATCAAATGATTTGGTACTTTCAGTTCGGAGATTAATTGTCTCTTTACTATTTTCGAGCATTAGGTTGTACAAATTCGTTACACTAGGTTTCTTATTTAACGGGAGATCGGTTTTTAGAGGTTGTGTTTTTGTTACGTTACCTTGACAACTGTCCGTTACGTCATTTTCATTTGACGTTACCGCTTCAGATGATTTCTTGTTTTTTCCTGGAGTATTATCAGCCATCGTGAAGAAATGATTATCAAATCTTGATCAGATGATGTTTATGATGATGTTTGACAAAAATCAGACGTAAATTCAGTCTGTAGATAGGCAAATAGCGATGTAAATCCGGAGTGCAAATTCAGGTCAGACTTACGTCGTTGCCATGGTGCCGAATTATTAAATATATACAAACAAAGAACATATGTACAATAAGTAACATTATTCAAGCAGATATTTCTTTATCATCTACACAAAGAGGGGGATGGAGCATTGGGGGAACAGGTGTAGGAGGGAGTATTTTAGTTCCAGAGTGAGACACCAGGGGGTGCAATGAGCTGCAATGCTCCAAACTGGCAGCATGACATTAGCATATTGTACGTTTTTCCAGTCAGCAGCCGTCAGATGGCACATGATAGCTGCATTTTAGCTGGAGTGAGCATGAGCAAGGCTGCAGAAAATGCAGCTTGAATGCAGCACTTATTGGTAGTGTGCAGACTGGGTAGGGGTATAAATGCCATAAAAATCAATTCTTTGATACCGAAAGTGGAAAAAAAACCTATTGATTTCAGACGGACAGATATAAAGAATATTGTATATAACATTGTGTGTTACACAAATGTTGGTTACAGATTCATGGTAATGGACCCCAAAAGGGATGGCTCATGAATTATTGGTGGATATGTATTGTGCACAAGCAAGAGTCCTGGCAAAAGTTAACTGCGCTAATGGGAACTGGATGTCAGATGACATTTCCGGTAGGTAGGACAACCAACCAAACAAACCAGCATGCATTGTTACGCCCCTTCTCCCAATACTTGTTTGTGACAAACCTTTAAAATTGGAAGTAGCATCCAGACACATGAGGGTTAATGATTAAATGGCATGGCTCAACAGCTAGTCTGATTTGAATGCTGTGGTCCCTTGGTCAGAGTGGGAGTGACTAGTGCTGATGCAGCCTTTTCGTCTCCAGGATAGAAGCATCAGGGTATTCTATGTCATAACATCTGATCTAACATGACCAGGATATCCGGCTTCATCTCAGCTTTCAGCATGGCATTTTCCGTGTTGATGGTGATCCTACAGCTTACGCTTGTGGTTCAAGCAGGTAACAATTTACAATTTCTTTAAAGAGTGGCATTTATTTATAGGGAGTATAGGGGAGTATAGGGTAAAAAATGAATTGAGTATTAATAAATTTGGTTAGTCAATTCAAGTGTATGCATAATGTTATGTGTAAATTTGTATATGTAAGTGTTTGTGTAAATTTATGTCCATCCTATACTGTTGAATATAAAGATTTCTGGTTAGTACAAGTGTATTTAGATTGAGGATAGAACCAATTGATTTAATTTGAATTACTAATAATGCTATGAACAACATGAATAAGGGGTATAATGTTGAGTACATTGATATGGACATTTTGCCTCCTTTTAGAAACAGTCAATGATGAAAATGATATATATCGTCATATTCTAACTGGGTACAACAACGATGTCAGACCTGTAAAGAATTCCAAGGATACTGTTTCTGTGATGGTAGAATTTCTCCCGATGCACCTTAAAGGGGTGGTATGTGCCTCAGTTATACCTACTATTACAATGTTACACTAGATCTACTTTTGATAGTATTGGCAATCTGTTAAATTGTTAAGTTAAAGTAAAAATTGCAGATTAAAGTTTTGATAATTGATAGAAATAATCAACTGAAATGGATTTTTTAATCCAACTGAGAACCTTTGACAGCTCTAATTCTTTTCCAGGATGAAAAAGAGGGAGTTATGAGGATGTTTGGAGTACTATCTGTGGTTTGTATTAATATTTGCTGAATAATTGATAAAGATTGCACTGTACTGGTGCTAAATATAGGGATTTTATGTGTCTTTCTGTTACACAACCACTTCAGGTTGTTTAATGTTGATGAAGGCACTTTTATAAACATTTTTAATTCAACTTTAGTAGATATTTCACAGATGAAAAGAGTTATTATAAGTGTTAATCCAATGGACACAATAAATTTGATATGAAATTATATATGGTCAGGCATTGATTTTAAAAACAATAAAAAAAAATCATGCCTTTCAGTTTGATTTCTGAACACAGATTTTTCATTATCTAATGAGGTTTAGATAATGGAATTTTGCAGTCCTCAAGAACATTCAATTGGAGAGAAAAAGTGTCTCAGTTTTTGATTAAGGGTTTAGTTTTTATTTTATGTCCAAAAGAATAACTTTTTGTCATTTTTTGCAACATAAACTTTTAGATTTCATAAATTAAAAGCCAGACCTAAATCAAATTTCAGAAAAAAATTTGTACCTCGAAATGACTATTATGTACATGTGTACTTAACCAGCATCATTTCCTGAGTTATTGTTTTTTTGTTATTGATTTTCTGGCACTGCTTCACAGGTTTTCCATAGATACATATTTAAATTTCTTATATCAATAATTAGGACTTGGCATTGAACGCTATTTCTGGTTGTTTTGACTAGAACTAAGCAATCAGAACAGGATACCTCCCCTTAGGCTCCTGGTATAAAATAATACTGATACTAAAATATACATCCTGTACTGACATGGCGTCAGTCCTAGCCATAAGAGAGAATATATATATATATAAAGGACCAAGGCAGAGACTCTCAATATTAATGATTGTGCTTGGAGAGGGAGAGTTAGTTCGGGGCAAGGGGCAGCAGTAAATAGGCAAAGAGCATCACTGGGATTTTCAGAGTGTGGTGGTTGAGTAAAGACCTTGTAAGAGTAAAGGCAGAGACAGAGTAAAGGCCGGGACAGGCTCGACTTTGAATAGGGGTGTTTGGTTGTGAGGGCTGAAGAGACTAGCCTAAGAACTGGTGAAATGTCAACCAAAAGACAGTGAAATCAAAATCCTTTCTCACAAGCGTTCTTGTCAACTCTCGATGCTGGAACTACATCTCAAGATAATTTGCAGTTTAGTAATGAGAAGACTGGGACTTTGAATAGCTGATCTAACAGAATGATGAGTTGAATAACAATGCTTAATTACTCCCAATAACTAATTTAAAACTTAACCTCCATAGCTCAATTCTTTGCACCCATTGCCCAACCAAATATTTCATAGACATTCAATTTAGTTATAAAAGGATATGTGATAATGTAATATGTATATATAGATGCACATTATACCATTTCAGTCTTGGCATGATGCATTTTTGGAATGGAATCCCGCTTCCTTTAGTAATATCACTTCACTAGCCGTTGACCGTTCAAAGATTTGGAAACCCACTTTTGGAATTTATAACAGGTACTTCATAACATTATACACAACTTCTGCCTTCTGAACTTAGGGGATGTTTCACACTAGTACTAGCCTTACTTATAAGACTGTCATCAAGCCTAAAAGATAATGTCAATGTGGATCAGACTCAAAAATGGATCAGTCTAAATAACTTTTTAATTGTGAAATTATATAAGATGCACAGTGCTGTTTTTCATAATAAAACCAACTCCAGTAACCTAAGTTCTGATCACTTTTGCCAGGACAGATATCCCATATTGTAATGCACATCCATTCTACTCTACAAATTCTAATACAAACTGTGCATGACGCTGAATAGGCACAACATGTCCCTAAGGGGAAAAGGCTGTGTCATTTGGCTGCCTTTCACAACATTTAGAAGAATTTATTAACCAAATTGTAATAGATCATTTGGCTATTGATAACCAAGATTCCAAACTTAAAATTACATGTGTTTGTTATGCTTCTATAATTAAGAATTTCATGGAACCTCTGGAAAAAACCTAAATTTGTATATATCAGGAGAGAGCGAAAGATACTTCTATAAATATCCTTAACTAGCTTCATTTCATTGCAATGAATATCAGCTATTGATGAAGAACTACTGGGTTACTGGACTAATGTTTCAGAAAAGTTGTCTCTTCTACAAGATTTAGAAATATTGTTTAGATAGTTCTTTATGCTCATTGATGGACCCTTTGGGGAATGTGGTCCCTAGGACAATTTATTTAGTTTTGATCGCAACCAAACCTAATCATTATGTCAGAGTGATATGCTGTCTAGGTTTGGTCTCTACTGCACATGATCAGTATCCTAATCAATCAAGCACCAGTCACATACTGCTTTTGGTTTCTGGTCTGCTTTAGCCTCACCTAATCGGTAGCATGTCTGAGTGACATGATATTTAAGCTATGTAATGTGTGACAAATATGTCTTAAAAAAGACAATTGTGTGACCTTTCAGTGGTGTATTATATTTTTCAGTAATTTAATTTTTGTTTTAAAAATTAACCAAAACCATGTAATGAATTACATTATGAAGAGAACAGTCAACAGATCTTATTGATATATAACAATATGAACATCATGTTCTGTCGAAACACTTTGTACAGTAATCATTTGGGCTGATGCCAAGTTGCCTTGTTGATTAAAACAGTCACAACACATGAAAACGTTTTGGTAATTCCCACACAAAATGTAGTGGCATCTGGAGCCCCACATTTTCACAATGTTTTAGAATGGTCTGACAACTCCACTCCAGAAAATGCTGGCTGTGTTAAGGATATCTGTAGATAGTGTAAAGTTATCTGTAGTTATATTGTAAAAATGATTTTTATTCAGCATTGACAAATTCTTTGACAAGGATACCACAGAGGGAAGTAAACCTACAATACATTCAAATGGATGGGTCAACTGGGCAATGGGTGGAGACTACACTGTCACCTGCCAAATGGATGTTTCCCTCTTTCCCTTTGATAAACAGAACTGTTCCATCATAGTTTCCAGCTACTCTCACATGCTCACATTCCTGCCCTCGGTAATTGTTTCCATTAATTCATATTTGAATTCAAATAATTTGATATGTTAAAAAGAAAATTGTATGGTTAAAATGACAATCACATCAAACAGGATTAATTAATATCTTGTAGTTGAATACATTGTAGTTGAATAAATTGTAGTTGAATACATTAGCAATATGATTGTTATGAGTAAGATATTTTGAATTGCGTAATTTTAAAATCTGCAAATTATACAATAATTACTTTTGAATTTGTTATTGGAACAGAATCCTTCTGGCAAAATAATAAGAGTTATCTTCAGTGAAAATGGGCAATGGGACATCACTGATACCAATATTAAATCTTCAAGCTATAGCCCCATCTCATCTAACTCTAAAAACTACTCCATGATATCTTTCACTTTCTACTTTCAACGGAAAACAACCTATCATCTAGTCAATACCATCGGTCCACTTGGGATGGTGGGTAAAGCTCATAATTGTAATTTACTATTTCAAAAAAAAGGGTAAAAATTCCTGCCTCATATCTCCAGATATAACGCAATATAATTAAAATTTCTTAGACAACTGGCTATTCCATGTATTGAGGCAATGTTGATTCATTTGTTGATATTTTACTTTTTGTTGTGGTTTGGTTGTAATGATTTTGGTGTCTTACTTATTCATATGGGTTAGGGGTTTGTAGCTGTTTAGTACATTTGAAGCACACCAGTGTAAAACATAGATTCACTATTAAGATTATGCATGGTTAATTATCAAACCTATTGTGATGATCATTATGCTCTGATCACTATTCTTAATTTTGTGATTGACTACACTTTCCAGTGTCTGATAAATAGTGGTAAAAGCCAAAGTGTTATTTTTGTTCTACATTTTGAATATTCAACGCCTTTTCAAAGTCTTTTCCATGCATTTGTATGCAGCAAAGTGATTCTGATGTAATTTGGGTTATGACTGATGTTTTTATATAATTCTTTCTTCATAGACAATCATACTTGTGCCAGTTGTGTTCCTGATACCTTCCGAATCTGGGGAAAAACTCGGACTTGGAGTGACTATTCTACTCACCCTCTCTGTATTCCTCCTGTCCCTTAAAGATACAACACCAAAGACGTCGAAAAATGTGCCCCTTATCAGTATGTAATATTTTTTTCTCTGTTAAAATAGTTTATAATCATTGCTCAATCATACATCTAACTCTTGTAATTAATCTTCCAATTCTCCCAGACGCGGTTCTCTGGTTTGCCGTCTTTTGGTTTACCTGCAGGCTAAATCAAGGTGCATTGTGGGTGATATGTCCACAAGCCCATATCCTGTCACAAGGCTTTAGCATATAAGATTTGATTAGTTATCGTATCATCTGTTGTTGAAGGTTCTGAACATATTTAAAACATTTAAGTACACCACTTCGTTTAACATCACTTCTTTAACTGCTTCCTTTAGAAAACCCAACCAAGGATGTGATGTTGCAGAATATTCTAATTATGTCACAGAACATTAAAAACTGCTATTAGAGATTTGCAGATCATAACTATCATTTTGTCCTCAAAGATAGAGGCAACTGACCCTCAGCCCCATTGAAATTCAAAATTATTCTTGATAAAATCTTCAAGTTTTACAATGATATTATCATCATATTAAGGTACAGGTAATTAGAATAATTATGTACATGATGAATTTATAACATTTTCAGGTCTTATAGTAAAAAGAATTGCAAGACTGTCCAGTATTATAATCATACTTTCAAAATCATTCACTTAGTTATTATACACCTTAATGTTAGGATTAATAATGTTTTTCTTATTGCAGTACTCTATGTGACTTTTTACCGAAGCCATTATCGTTTCCTATTGCAGCACTCTATGTGACTTTTCAAATGGCTATTACATCCATGTCTGTGGTACTGGCTGCTATTGTACTGAGAACCCACTACTCGAAACAGAAGTATAGACCACCAATTTTGTTGAGAGCAATTGTCTTCGGGTGTCTGGCTCCGGTTCTTTGTCTAGGAAATTTGTACAAATCAAGCAAAGTTGATAATGATGGGATAGATGATGCAATAAAGGGCACTGCAAACGGCGAAATAAACCAGCTTGCTTCAATAAAAAAGAGTTCGGATGACGATGAAAATTGTGGAGGACCCTCGGCAAAACTGTTGAAACAACTTGAGATCCTAGAGAGAAACTCGAAGGAGGAGTCACAGGCAAAAGCCATATCAGAAGAATGGCAGAAGATTGCTTGGGTTTTGGACTGGTTCTTCTTTGTGATAAATTTCATGGCTATCATATTAGTTTCAGCATTCATCTATGCCGAACCGATTTTAGGGAATGGACAAGAGTAAAACAGGGAACGGGAGCCTCTGAGTGGCTGCCCACACAAACTTTGGAGATCTGTGGACGATTGATTTTTTGAGTAATCTCCCTTCAGTAAGTGGTATTAACATACAATGCATGTACATGTTTGACTATTCACTTTTCAGATCAAACATAAAAGATCAGCATATCATAAGAATAATTCTGCCACCAATTCATGAGCGCTTTAGGTGGAAATTATCAGAGGGAACACCAGTCTAGACCTAAGATATTCATGCTTGATTTATGTGCTAATTATCACAAAGGAAAACCTGCCTAAACATAAAATATAGGCACAATTTATCACCAGTATACATATATCTAAACTAATATATATACTATGTCATATATAAAAAGTGTATATAATCTGTTGTATCTGTTCAATTATGAAAATATTAGTTAAACATAATAAAATAAGAACTCATCGGACAATGTTGTGAATAAAATGTGCATGGTGTATCTTTGTAGTGTTATGTGTGTGCTCTAATGTTTACAAGGACATAGAATCATGTTATTTACTCAAGTTGTTTCCTCTCAGCTCCCGTACCATTACTTAGTCAGTTATATGAATGACAGACTATTCCAGAAAGGTTCTCAGCCTCCTTGAATCGCATATATTCCAGTTGTCATGTTCAGGAGGAATTTATTGGGACCAACAACTACTGAGACACCCTTTACTGGGCAGGTACACATGACACCATAGGACTAACATGACAATTAATCTTTATATTAATATTTTCTTGATATAATAGCATGTATTGATAAAAGGTTAATGTCACATCAATAAAACCACATATTTGTAAAGTTTTTATAATGTTCAAAAAAGGATTTAATGTAATTTTTCTGCTCATGAATGATTTCCATTCATTGTAAAAAGTGAACTAAAGAAGGAATTGTTGCAAGAGAAAATGCAACTTTCAGATGGCACAGTCATTGATGATAAAACATCTGATGACAATTCATCTGATGGCTCCAAGTCAGACCGTAGGGAGCTCTTGAAATACCTGTAGCTCAGAAAAGATCAAAGACGATGGAGAGGCGAAGAAGATACCTGACTTGGAAACAAATAGTCTGGGTCATCAATTGGTTCTTGTTTCGTAGTTGTGCTTACAACAATTCTAATTTATGCTAAGCTGAGCCTAAAGTAAGAAAGGGATTAAAAAGTACATTCGATTTATGTAGAAGGGGCATAACAAAGAAATTGTTAATATGTGTGACTTATATCTTAAAGGTATTACATTGTCTTTATGCAGAATCCAAGGTGTGTACAGTTTCCAACCTGTACATAAAGCCTACCATTTTTATTTTTCTGTGAGTGATATCTATATCTATCCATCTATATATATATATAATCTTAAACTTAAGTGTAGTTTATGTCTAATAATAAAAATACCCGGAAACGAGGGAGATCTTTGTTCTTTGAAGTGGTTACGCATCTAGTGCTGCCAAAAGACTATGTGACACACAGATAAGGCCTGTTGATGTTGGTGGGGGAGGGTGTAACTATAGGGGTTTATTGTTCAACAACTATCCTCCCCTTATGTCACAAAATAGGTCTCTGTTTGTATGAGTCAGTTCATCATAATTATGGCATTGCCCTATAGATAAAACACAGAGAACAACACTCATCTCCGATCCAAGGTTTGCTATGGTTCATACAATAAGGTTAGGCCCTCACAACTGCAGTGGATGACTCTGGAAAAATAGTCACAAAGTCTTAACCCTTGCCTGTTCTGGATGCATTAATGCAACACCACACTATGCATACCAGATACATTGATGCATTAATTACTACACTTAAGATGCCATAGCAGTAATGCATCAACTGTATAATTCTTTAAAACGTACACAGAAACCTAAATTTGACAATGTATATAACATTTATCTTAAAAATGCTTCTGGTGTCTAGAATAGTGATATAACTAGATAACAAGAGTATAGGCCTGGTGGTATTTGGCAACTATCATCGGTTTAGCAGTTTAGAATGTGTGGGAAAAGGGTTAATCAATTAATACAAAAGGAAAAATCCCGTTAAAGAATTTTCTTAATAAATGTGGCAGTAGGTGAGTGCTGAATGAGTAATCATTTGAAAGATTGTTTTTATACAGCACAGCATTGAATATATTGCGAGTTTATAGGCTAATAGTGTAGCATGCTTCTCCAGTCCCAATAACATCTGGGAGCTTGGCTATTTACACCTTAAACCATCGGCACAATTTATAGAAGTGTCATTAATGCACCTGGATAACTTGTAATTGACTCAAGAAACTACCAGTTGTAGGTATATTGTAAAGAGATCTTTTGAAGTCCGATAACTTTTGAGAAGACTGTTGATGACCATCCTCTAACTAGCAGCTTTGTGGCAGGAAGCCCCCTGGTGAGTGCAGAGTGAACTGGTAGAAACTCTTCCGTCAAGAAGGGTTATAAACAAAGAGATGACTACCTAGTCTCTCATGCCATCGCAAGTAATCCTAAATTCTTAGGGCTATAGGCTGAAGACCAAAGACCTGATTAAGATGTCAAAATAGATGAGAAAACAATAACAAAATGGAAAATAAAGCAGCGGGCAGTTTAAAGGAGACAAGGTTATCTATTGCCCGGAGGTCCAAAAATTAACCTCATGCATAAAGTGGTGAGTGGGTGAGTGTTAGATGTAGTTAGACTGCTTCTCAGCAGAGGGCGTAGGCTGAAAGGTTCTTTATTTTAGTTCGCTTGCTTCTCACCAGACAGTGCATGCTGAAACGGCTTCTATTCTATTTTATCTTACAATTAGCTTTGCCTACTGTATAGCAAATAAGGATAGTGGACAATTAGGAGGGAACAAAAGTAGATTTAGTGTTTTGATGCAAGAAAAACAGAAGGAAAAGATCACCAGACCATGTCAGCAACATAGTTAGCAATCGTAAAGGAACCACAGTAAAAGCCATCAATAATTTGGAATCAGATAAATGAGTGGCAATTGGAATTGAGTGAGATGGTAACATCTGCTTTTTAAGCACGTGTGTGGTGGTAGAACCTGCTCTTGATATGCTTAGCTAAGGGAAAGAACAATATCTTAGTATAGTTGGGATGCCGTATATATAAGGAACTGCTAGAAGGAGATGGGTGGAAAGCCAGAGAAAACTTAAACATATACAGAGATATATTTGGAGCTAGTGGGAAGATCTTGATGTTGATGGCATTCTGATCATCATATTTCTAGTTGGATTGTACCTGTACTGTGAGCTATATAGGACAAGGGTAGGAACATCTACCAGGCATTAAGAGTATCACTGGGAACATCAGGCTGGAAAGGGAAATACTACTCACAGTCTACTAGGAAGGGGTGATAAAACTAGACCTTGAGTGGGAAAAATGTTCGATACAATTGATATTTTTTAGGGCTGCACTATTTCAATCAGACATAAACAACACTGTATGAGTATGGAGATATGGATGACCGGATTACTCGAGGCAGGAAGCGTATCAGTACGAGTCCGAAGGATGATTACTGATACGCTTCCCGCCTCAAGTAATCCGGTCATCCGTATATCCATACGAGTACGGTTTTGTATTTATTATACTTTCACTGAATTGAGAAGGTTAATGGTATACATAAAAGAGATTTGGGCAATTCTAGAACAGATTGGAGCAATTATTTGCCAAAGATTAATTCGATCAGACCATTTCATTTGGAACTATATGCGCGGCGGACTACGTTTGATGAAGGCGCAGAGGCGATTTGACCGACTTCACCGCTACTTCACACTCGACTTACGCGTGTCCCCGCTGGTGATAAGGCTATGTTTTTGAAAATTCCTCAATAATTTGTAAATTCTAGGCTAATCACCATTCTATACTCATAGTTAATCAAGTTACATATTTTTTGTAAATTATTAGCCTGTAAATTTATTCGACCAGCATATTTCATTTGGAACTATATTCGTGGCGGACTACAATTCTCCCAACCACGGATAGCAAATTTCACGAATTCTACCTGCAGGTTAGCCTAGAACAGGATGCATCCTGAGTAATGTGTCGACAAATCTCAAGGTTTTAGCATAGGAATTGTCATGAATTTCACTGTAGTTATGAGATTAACATTGAATAAAATTAACCATGATTATTTTTAGATCAGTACCCATATGCATTTATATTCCCTGAGTTATTTGAAAATTCATTCATAATAAATGGATAAATAACAATTATTTGGTTATTTTCTATAGTTTTTCTGAGGGATTTGTCGACAAAATCAGCCCAAATTAGCCTGCAGGTCCTTAAAATACTGTAAATCTGCTACCCGTGGTAGGGAGAATTGACCGGAGTGATGCGGCTGAATGACCTACTTTCCGTTTGAACAAGCCGGCGGTTATGGCGCGAAGAGGCCGAATTGATCTACGAGCTCATCCTGGTTTTTGCACGTGAATAACATACCCGGGATATACGAGGACGTGTGAAATCTACGTGCCATCGGCTAAATATGGAGATATTTGGTCTACAACTTCGGGGATTTTACTCGCCAACTCGCGCGCCCAGCGGCGCCATGCTTGCAGCTCGCCGAGGACCCCCTCTTCCATCCGCCAGAATTGCTTGAAAATATTACATATCTACGTGGAGAATGCGCTATATGCGTGGATAAATGCGTGGTGAACTACGTGGGTGAAAGGCAGATGGTGACACTCAGTATTTATTGACTTCAAGCCTCCCGGCAACAGGGCCCTGCAATGTTCAGGCACCCGGCAACAGTGCAAGTACAAGCGACCTCCTCGGGTCAGGTCGGGCCGTGTCAAAGGTCAGCGCAACTTTCTGTATTCTTATATAGATTGAATTTTACAACTTCAACGTGGAGAAAACGTACTAAAAAGTCCGATATAGTACATTATTTTGATGAAATACACTCTCTGTGTGTCATTGCATTTTGATTGGTTTAAAGTAGGTCGGACTACTTTTCCGTATCAGTAGAGTCTACTGATACGGATTTCATATCATCACACTCCACTCGTTCACTGTATGCCTATTTAGCAATTCCGAAAAAGTATAATTAGGTTGTTGTACCTATGTGTATCGGATCTATTTTATTCTAAAATGCTGTTTTATTCTAAAATGCTTACTTGCAAGTTTGTCATATTTCTAACACTATAATAAGTTTGAAAAAATATTTAAAAGGTTAATTTGGTCTACATAACATGCGTTTGAAAGAATTCAAAAGGATTTCATTATTGATTCTCTCATCAACAAATGTTAAAAAAGTCTAATTCCTACTCGTTAGGTTTTCTACAGCATAACTATTTTAACAACATCAAAAGTTGATATACCAACAGCGAACAATGATATTATAATCATGATGAAGGTCTTTGCCGACCGAAACATGTTGATTCACCTTTGATTATCATACAATAAAACAACCTTAAGACCATCTACCGCAGTTGGGTTTGATACAGTTTATTGCCACTTAAATTGATGTGTGAATACCATCTGTGAATGACATAGCCTAACAGTCTGGCTTGCGCATGTGGCAAAGGATTGTACTCTTCAGTTACCTTAGATGTGAACATAATAATAAGGCCTCTGCAAGCGAGTGTCTTCATTTAGAGCTCCACCCTGGTAGTGTTTGTTTAACTTCAATAATGTGAGACTCAGACTCTATCTAGCTTTTATTAGAACCAGCAGTACCATGGATAATAAGTAACAGTGAAATACTGAAAGCTAGCATCTCTGTTTTATTTAATACTGATCAATACCCTAACAGTTAAGTAAAACTACATCATATTCACATTTTCTTAATATTTTCTTAAAGTGATATCTATCTATTGTGCTATCTGAAGGCAGGGTTATCATTCTGCCAGGAAACCCCTACCAATGGCATAGTTATAGGTGCCACTGCATAGTTATCAGTAAGGGTCAGAATGCCAAGTGAGTCCAGGCTTGTCTTTCATCTTGACAAATCAGCACATCTCATTGTAGATTTGTGACCCGTTTTGGCGAAATGAGTCGGATGTCGCAGAAAGTCGAACTGAGATATGGGGCTCTGAAGTCGCATTTCACATTTTTTATCGAAAATGGGTTTTTTCTTTTATTCATATCTCCTATATCAGAAGTCTTCCCCAAAAAAATTTTAGGTCCCAAAGCCATCTCTAAGTCCCTCTAAATAAGCCCCAAAGACGCGCAATGCCTCAGTGATCTGAAACAAAAGACCCTCGATTCACGCCATTTTTCCCTAACTTCGCGGCTTGCCTGTCGGTCTGGATCCCATCCCAGCCCCATGTTCCGGGTACCTGCTGAAAGGGCGCGAAGTGAACTGGCCAATGACAACCTCGGATTTTGAATTCGCGCCGGCAAGGACCAATCAGAACATGTTTTCCCGATTGTTGTCCCGTAAACAATCGTCATCAAGGAGGTCACGTGTGCGGAATGTGGCGCGCTGATTGGCTGAGAGGCCTCGCGTGCCTTCCGGTTTCAGTTGTTGTGGAAATTTAAAGGGACGCATGGCGAGCAGGACGGACGTGCGACATCACTTCTCCGACGGATTTAGCTGTTTTAATCCTGGATCACTGCTGGATTTTGATGTGGATTACCTCCCAACATCGTCGGGAAGGACATGGATCGCGAGGAGGCTGTCGCGGATGCCCTGAATACGATAAATCGGGTGAATTTACGTGGTATAGCCGCGCCACAGCAATGGCAGACTTTGGTCAACGAGTACTTTCTCTTCGCCGACGGGGAGGAGGGGCAAGACGATGCCCCCGAGGAAGAAGAAGATGTTCCTGAGGATTTAGGGGAACCGGAGGATGCTGAGGACGATGAGGCTGAGCCACTGGTCATCCCTGACCCCACGGACGACCTTCTACAGGCGGAGTGGGACGACTGCGAACGCTTCATGTGTGTTTTGAAAAACTTTATAACGGCCGACATGCGGTCGGTTGCCGTATCTCTGAAACAAGTACGCAAAGTGCCTAAATCCCTTTCAATGTTGATGAAACTGCCTACGATTGTGCCCTAGTATGTATTCCAACTGCCTAACTAGTTTTTATCAAGTTTCAAAGTTGATTTCATGCCATAAACAGGGATGATCCATCGGGGTTGTCCGGTGACCTACTTAATGGCGTCAGCTGATCCGGCCGGCCTGTAACGGTTATCAATCATGTATCATGCCATTGTGGCCCTCAGGAAGGTGAACTAAGTCTAATATCATGTATGTTGTTGTCTTTATATGTTCCTGCAAGCACTACAAAGACAAGGAGTGCAGTAAACAGTTCACGACGTCGGAGCTGGTCGCGCGTCGGCAGGAGGTCTTTCAGCTGTCCTCAGGTAAGTTTTTCATGAGATACATGTTATGCAAACCTGTCGCCGCGACCATGTAGCTATGTCGTTCTCGCTCAAAACTACCCCATAATCCATGACAACGTCTTGAAGTATAACAGACAACTATTAACACTCAACCAGACCGTTTTTAAGTTAGTATTTAGGGCGTGTTAACCTAGTTCATGGGTCAAGCCAGAAACCTCATTCCTTGAGTCACATGCATATCATGTACAGATTGTTATTATCCTAATCTACTTTGTTTTCTAGGCGAGAAGGACATGTTGCTACTGGGCATCGCCAGTACCTGCACAGACAATAGCAGCAGGCTGTCCACCTGGAAGAAGGGGATTAAGGGGAGAGGGGAGAGGCAGCACCAAAGAAGCCACTACCTTGTCAGTTCTCGGCCAGTCTGCAGGGACACTTTCAAGTTCATGTACGTGTGAGTAGCTTTGATATTCAACTTCTTTGCTCAACTAAGGTCTACCTAGATATCCCTACTATTATTGTACTACTTGAGGTAAATTACAAGATGAACTGTAATGAATCATAACAGAATCTGATCATGGCACTTACCTTCACAAATCATCCATATTAATATTACAATACTTACCTGTACTTGTTGCCTGTGTCCAATAATTATTGGCCTAACGTAACTCTTACCTTGTGACTTGTGACAAGCTGACGTCCATCATCAAGTGGTACAAGTGCTACGGGGTGGTGACCAGGCAAAAGAAGGCTGGCGGGCGACAGGCGACTGCAAGGATCCTCCAGCTGGAGGACATCAGGCGGGTCGTGGACTTCATCAACTCCTATGCCGAGACCAACGCCCTCGTCCTGCCTGGTCGTGTGTCTTCCCACAAACGGGATGACATCCTCCTCCTCCCCTCCTCTTCCACAAAGGCAGATATCTACAGGTTGTACAGCAACGCCATGGAGGAGGCTAACTTCAGGTGTGTGGCTGACTCAACATTTAGAAACCCGTGGCTCCAACTCCTCCCTCGCATAGTGTGTTCCCGCCCTATGACTGACCTCTGCTGGGAATGCCAGCGCAACAACAGGGATATCTCTGCCTCTAGTAACCTACCTGACATAGTGAAACAGGCCAAGCTGAAAAAGCAACAACTTCACCTGGAGGTGGTGGCTCGGGAGAGGGCCTTTTATCAGGACATGGTCAAGTCTGCCAAGGCTGCCTACAAGGAAGCAGAGTCCCCTCCCCTTGGCCCCCACCCTCCTTGTTCTTCAGACACGAAGGTCCACATCAGTTTTGATTATGCCCAGCAGGTCCACCTTCCCTCCTTTCCAATGCAGCCTGGCCCATTGTATTTCCTTGTCCCCCGCAAGGTCGGCATTTTCGGTGTCTGTGCCGAGGCCATCCCCCAACAGGTGAACTATTTGATCGACGAAAGCCATTGCGGTAGTAAGGGGTCAAATGCAGTTATTTCATACCTGCACCACTATTTTGAAACGTATTCCCTGGGGGAGAAGGCGGTGGACATGCACACCAAGTTTGCCCCGGACTGGTGCTTTGGTTTGCTTAAACAAAGGTTTCGTCATGAGCCTGTCTCGAGCCTCTCGGAGATGGAGGCGACTGTGGTGAAGAGTACCCAAGAACGTGTCAACCTTGCCCAACTTGTGGGGGACGAGAATGGGAAGGTGTTTATCGAGTCGTATGACTGGCAATCTTTTTTTACCCCTTTCATCAAACAAGTCAAGGGCATAAAACAGTATCACCACTTTGTATTCTCTGACCAGAACAAGGGCCACGTCACCTTCCGGCAGTATGCCGACTCGGCCCCCGAGACCTTCAAGATGCTGACTGTCGCCCCTGAAGCCGTCCCCCAGGAAGGCCCTCAGCCCACCGAATCCCCTGGCCTCCCGGCAAAGACAGTGGTATCTCTTCAAGAACATTCGGGATTTTTGTACTGAGGACACGAAGGACATCATGTGCCCTAAGCCCTCTGTACCAGAACCAGCACCCGGCCCAGGCCCCCGTGCCGTACCTCCGCCGGAACCAGATGAAGAATCAGAGTCAGAGGCTGGCGAGGGGGATGGGCCAGGCAGGGGCAGAGGCAGAGGCAGGGGCAGGGGCAGGGGCAGAGGCAGAGGCAGAGGCAGAGGCAGAGGCAGAGGCAGAGGCAGAGGCAGAGGACAGACTCCAGACACATCATCAGGATCGGAGGGGGAGGGGGAGGAGTTGGTCAGACAGCTGGAGAGGGAATCAAATTCTTCATCTGACTCAGAGGAGGAAGGCCCCCCACCCCCACCTAGGGGCAGGGGCCGTCCTAGTAAACGTGCTAAAAGTGGTCGTGGCAGGCCCAGGACCACCTGAGAAAACTATTAAGAATCCATTTTGAATATTGTTAACTTATTTTTAGTTGTTAAGAATTTTTCTGATTTTAAGATTTTTACCTCGGTGGCTTTTCACTATTTTAACGACCAAAGACAATCATGAACATTCCAAGAACTTTTATAGACACGTTATGGATACCCAGGGTACTTAGGGTCATCACAGAGTCGTTTTTAAGCAGCCAAGATGAGGTATTGTGATCCTTTATGCTTGCCGTTCTAGGTTAAGTTGTTGTTTCAGATCCGGATTTTTGTCACTTTTTGCAGCACCGGCATGAATAAAAGTTTTGTATATGAACGCATGAATTATTGGTATTTGTTAGCTAGAATAGTGTAGAATGACTATGTAAAGTTTCAGGACCAAGGATTGATTACAAGTGTACGTTGCTAGGGCTTTATCGGAGGACCGCGGTAGCGCGCGATAAGAAAAACTTTCAACTCATTTATCTCAGTTTCTTATACCCGCATAGGCGCGGTCCTTTTTATTTTCGTCGCAACTTATCTCAGGCCCTAGATATCGGACCTAGACATGCTATACCTCATTTTAAAGCTAATAATTAGTATTTTCTGATGGTATACCTAACTAAAAATCTTCCCTGTGCGACATCCGACTCACTTCGCCAAAATGGGTCACATTTGTTTTTTCTCCTGTTAAAATATTACATATGTACGAGCCGTGGATGACCTGTGGCCCGTTGCACAATGGGTTTCCTAGTAACAAAAATAATATTATTAACGAAAATAATATTTTCGTAACAAAGATCGTTTTGCAACAATTTTTTTTCTATATTTAGAATGCCCCCAGAGATCTGTAACTTTTACTGAATTGTCTGTAATCTTTTCCCTTTTTACATCAATTTACAGAATTCAATTTCATTCATTAGAACCAGAGATTTTATTATTTTTGTAAAATCGTAACAATGAAACTTTTTGCTAAGATATCTTAACTTGATCCTCACAACGAAATTATATTGTGCAACAGGCCACTGTGGCCCGTTGCACAATGGGTTTCGTAACAACGAAAATATTGTAAACAGCGAAAGAGTTCGTTGTTGCTTAATAAATTATTTGCAGGTATTTTTGTAACAACGAAAGTTAACAATTTTTTTTTCTATAGTTAGAATGCCCTCAATTAGTTGTAACTTTTAATGCGTTTTCTCCAATGCCTTGCCTTTTTATATCAATTTACAGAATTCAATTCCATTTATTAGAAGCCGAGATTTTTACTATTTAAGTAAGATTTGAATATTTTTGTAACAACGAAACATTTCGTTGTTAAGCAAAAGTTCGTTGTGCTTTCGTTGTTTTATCTTAGTAACAAAATTCTATTGAGCAACGGACCACTGTGGCCCGTTGCACAATAGAATTGCGTTGTGAGGATCAAGTTAAGATAGCATAACAAACAGTTTCCCAGCTAACAATTTTACGTTGCTACAACGTTGCTACAACGTTGCACTTTGGTTGTAACAACGTTGCAAATTTACGTTGTTACAACGTAAATTTGTGGACTCCCAGAAAGGTTGCAGCAACGTTGTACCCAACGTTGTAGTGTCACCTTCTCACAACCTTTTTACAACTTTATTTTCAAAAATATAAATAATATATTCAATATTCATAAATACTAAATATTATGTGTAATACATTTGGTCTGACATATTTCTGTTCCCTAATGATGTCATCATCATTTTGTGATGCCCCCAAACCTTTATTCCCCTCCTAATAAAAAGGGTTGCAAATTCAACGTCCCGGATGCGTTAGCCTGTTGCCCTGTCTTACTATTTGATCTCTGATGTTGGTTCCCGACCAGCGAAACCCAAAAGTGCCCGGATTGAAGACTATGTGAGGAAGCGGAAGTAACGCCATCTTGACGAGGTAAAAGACGGATTTATGATGTTGCAAAAGGAATCAGGCTATCTGCGTTTTCCAAACGGAACGACACTCGTATTTCATTGTGATTCGTAGAAGAAGGTTAGGTGCAGCCGACCAGTCAAATGGCCTCTGATCGCGGCCGGTGGGTTTATCCTGTCGGTGGGTTTAAACTGCCACAGGGGCAACAGGTTAACTTATCTGGGACGTTCAACTCGCCAATCGATGTGCGTCGTCACGGCGACGTGCGTCGTCACGGCGACGTGCGTCGTCACGGCGACATGCGTCGTCTGTGATGGCCTCTGACACTCACCAAGAAACATTATGGGTCTGGACCACTAAATTCGACACGGCGACACGGCCAATTTTCTGCTTAACGACATGCGACAGGGGCTATTCTTAAATTCGACACGGCAACAGAGCCTTTTCTTATAATCGACATAGCTAATAGTGACAATTGACAGGGCCCATTCTTAAATTCGACACTGCGACAGCGCCGTTTCTTATCTCCGACATGCGACATCGGGACCCCCCCATCAAGGGACCCAACATTGCCCTGCTCTGCTTGGAGAGTGGATTTGGATGGCGCCAAACTGATAGTTGCAGTTCTGTACGCCTAGAGGCGGAGCCTCTTGTGATAATTAAAAGAAATCAATTATGAATCAAATCAAAGAATTATAAAAAATAAAACAGTCTTTATTGATGATTCCATATTTTCAAGATTGCATTTTGCATCTAGAATCCAACATAATGATTGTGTATGTGAGATCATTTCAGGTTAATGACCTGTTGCATTTACAAACTCAACTCCTAAGGCTAAAGAAAGCCTACCATGTTGGCGAACTACAAAAAAGGTGTTTTACTTAACCTTTCATTTCAATGCCCCTCCTCATACCATAATATTTCATCACAGCAAAATCTTATGAATATAAACAATGTTCTATCATTTAGGGTACCTTGTTAATGAATTTTGTTAATGTTGCAAAACGTTGTCTGAACGTTGTGTGTTTGCTGGGTAATTTGTTGTTCTGAAAATTTTCGTTTTTACGAAAATAGTAAAATCTCTGGTTCTAGTAAATGCAATTGAATTCTGCAAATTGATATTGAAAATTCAGTAAAAGTTACACCTCTTTAAGGGCATTCTAAATATAGAAATAAAATTGTTGCAAAACGATTGTTGTTACGAGAAAAGTAACAACGGAAAGTTTCATTGATAATATTATTTTCATTGTAACAAAACTCATTGTGCAACGGGCTACTGGCTTATGTGCAGAATTGTATGGAAGTAAGAAAATGTGTGAAAGTAGTATTTAAAAGCTATGATTTCACAGGATATCCAGGAAAGTTCCCTTGTTCAAACAAAGTTTTAAGCATAATATTTTCTCAACAGATTGTGCTTTGTGGAATTCGATCCACCAATCGATTGAGCAGTGTAGGTAACAGCACAATAAGGGTTAAAATGAAACAGATAGGCATAGGATTTTGTTTGTGATGGAGCAGTAAATAGGTGTATCAGCATAATGATCAACCCTAAAATGGTGGTCAATCAATGTAGCATTCAGAACGGTCAAACGGATAAATATTGGATCAGTTATTGTCAATTTTTAGATATTCCATGGATAGACATACCCACCCA
The DNA here is from genome assembly GCA_936440205.1 of Lepidonotus clava. NCBI lineage: Eukaryota > Metazoa > Annelida > Polychaeta > Phyllodocida > Polynoidae > Lepidonotus > Lepidonotus clava. The sequence continues at coordinate 3,602,425 of OW387141.1, forward strand.
AAACTAATCTATGGCCATAATGTACAGTATGCCGTCGGTTTTGTTTGCACAGACTTGCTTCTCAATATTAGCAGACAATTAGCTAAGTAATAGTCAACATAAAGATTATATCCTCTGTCTGCCGTGCACGGAAACTCAGATTTTGCTATGGTCATTGTTTATCCATTAATGTGCATTTTCACTAAAACAACGACATCCGTTTGGAATTGTGATGTTGAACATGGATATGCTTCAGTGTTGATACTTCATATGCCGCTCACCATTTAGGGTCGCCATGTATATGAGGTTTCCATGTTGCCTTTTACTTTTACAGCTTCGCCTCGCGTGTTGAATAACAATGTATCTTCTATCTGGATTAACGTTGTACATCTTCATCATTCTACCTACAGCAACAATACATGCTGGTAAACCATTATTTCACTGCTAATTTGTCTGGACAACACCAACTTTCCTATTTACAATGTGTTTTCCTCTCCAATAGTCCAAGCAGTATTAATATTAAGCCCAGTAGGTCTTATTTATTCTCCACCACATAGGGGCTTAGCTTTAGTTCTAGCATTGTCATCATAGAAGGTGACTTTTTCAATCCTTTGATTTTAGCCAGATTTAGCTCACTTAACTCAAGATTATTGCTAATTTATTGACATAAATTAAAAGATTGAAAATTGTCCAGAATAACAGGTTACAGACTTGTACAGTCAATGGTATAAAGTCTTCTAAGAGGACTGTCACTTGTGATCGCCACAGGGTCCATTTTAGGACCAATCATACTTCTTCATATTAATGATCTTGACCACCATCTGCAGAACTCCAAAATACAAAATACATGCAGGCACTATGTGGAAATAAACCATTACCAGTGTGGATTGTAAGTGGGGGCTTTTAGATTCAGGTATGAAAAGGTCATGAAAAGGTTACCTTTACAAGATCTTTACAAGATGACCTTTGAAATCCTTAAAAGGTATCACAAAAGTGACTAAATATATTCCATATTTTTGCAGTGTCTGTAATGTGTTTTTCCTATAAATTCCAGTACCTATTGATCACCTTTAGATATGAAAGCTTATAGTTTGACAGAAGTTCTTTTTTCAGAATACTGGCCAAAATAATTGGTGAAATTATAATGCCCAATGCTGTTATCAAAGATTACGATATAATAATTATTGTTTGTAACCATAATAAAATAAATTGAATATGGTTATGCTGGACTTACAGGTGAGGGTAAATAATAGGTTTTCAAAAAGAATGATTTTCATGAAATCTTTTATTTTCCATGCAGAAACAGTAATCAATGATGAGAGAAAGATTTATAACAAAATATTTGCTAATTACACTAAATACACAAGGCCTGTCCTAAACTCAAAGGATGCCGTAAATGCCTATGTAAGGTTTATACCATTACACCTCAAAGCTGTGGTAAGTATCTTTACCCATTTCTGATCATTCTTAAAAGGCTGATTTTGCTTTAGGGATCAGTTATCAGAGTGATTGATAAAACATGGGGTGTCTAAAGGACATACTATTTTTGAGTTTGGCTATATTCTTCTTAACCAACATTGACTAACAAGAATTAAAACTATAAAAATACTTGCTACGTCATAGTAAAGGGAATTCCCTCTAAAAACCACTTGGGAATTCCAGGGTATTGAATAAATTTAAGTGAGTAAAATACACAATTATTTATAGCCTGTATGGAAGCTTATATTAAAAATGTATATCTAAACTTATTTTCCTTTCTGTACATCTGTGAGACTTGGGGATTCCCTTTTATTGCAATATTGGGATTCCCGATTAGTCACTGTGTGACATCACAGCTTAAGGGATTTCATTAAAAAACATATAAAGCAGAACTTTGAAAATATTCAAAAGTATGGCCACTAACTTAGGGTCGGTCTGGATGCCTGAAAACAAACTTTTAGTTTTAGCATCATGGAATGCATACCTTTATTTACGTTAAGGCTCATTGAAAAAAAATTCCAAGAATACACCTTGATTTAATTTCAGATATATTTTGACAATGTACTTTCTGTTTTACAATGTCTTCCAGCCCACAGTGTTCCAGGAAAATAAGATTTTCCTGCCATTTCAAGCTTGCTCATAACTGCTTTTCTTTTTTTCCAGGATGAAACAGTTCAGCTTATGAACATGTATGGAATGATTGTTGTGGTAAGTGACCGTATATATTCATTAAATGAAATCGTATAATTTATGACATAACCCAAAATGGCACAGTGATCAAAATATGTATATTCTGATAGATACAGTTTCACACAAATAAGTCTGCTCAAAAAGTCCCGGTCAAGTTATTTAGTGGACTGAAAAGCTTATCTAGAAATCATACCATACTGTGTCTTCCTCCTAACATTAACAAGCTGTATGATGTAGTATATTGCAAGAGCATAAGCACAAACCATTATGTGTATACAAATCTTGAGGGGGTAACCGCTCCTTTATAATGCTATTAAACCCTCTTTTAGGTTTGGAAGGACGATTATCTAAATTGGGATCCACAGTTATTTGGAAATGTATCTGAACTGGCAGTCGAGCCCTTCGAAATCTGGAAGCCAAGTTTTGGAGTTCTGAACAGGTAAAGGCTGCATTATATAAGCTTGCACAAAGGTAGTTAGTAAAACACCTTGTGCATATAATCAATTGTATACGAATAAAGTGAAGAAACGGTCACCAGACTGTAAGGGAAAATATCATAAAAGTATTCAAAATTATATGAGTTACTACGTTACATAATGTAAATACAGCATGGACTTCTGGTAGGTGTAAATATACCTGTTCAGCTGTAGCAGACAGGTTGCATCTCCTGGTGAGTACCAATGCTCTGAATAAAATCAATAACCAGACTGATATATAGAGGTGGAAACCTATGGTTAAAGGGGAGAACACTATTAGATACCGTTTGGAACAATACGAGTCTTGAGAATTCGGGGGTTTGGATAGCCATACATATACGGACATCTGGTGACTAGCAAGATAACTACTTAGTTGCATGAATGCGTGAGGCAAGGCGGACTATTTGGAGGAAACTTGTCTTCATGAAATGTGATTGGGAACCTAGGATTATATAGGCTTACAACTACACTGGCAATTGTACGCAATGAGATATCCACCAATAAACCTGACTCTCAGCCCAGCGTTGTTCGCGTCATGGATATGAACGCCCATCTCGTAAAACAGTCTACTACTTGACTAGCAAGCATAGTGAAAGTGGATTAAGACGATTCGACTAATAAGTAAGAACAGTTCCCCAATTACTAAGTAATACCCATAACTACAACTAGCGTTCAAGCTGATACAATGTCTTTTTTTTTAAATGAGTTTCATGTTGGCACTTTTGACCTCTATATTCTTTATCATCGTTTTTAACTTAACTTCCTCAATTCAAAACAGCTTAAGAACCATGTTTGTTCTGTTTTAAATCTTACATTACTGTTAGCATTAAATAGTTTTACATTACTGACAAGTTGAGTTGTAAAGACAGGAAAGAAATTCTTGTTTGGACTCTCAATTTTTTAATTAATCCTTTAGCTGTTTAGATCGTAGTCCAGCCATATCTGGCAAAGGAATGGCTATTTTTCAATGATTTCTAGAATATTTCAAGGAGAACGCATTGATGTGCATTCAGCATAATTATACAAGCAGCCAATACAATACAAACTTTATATAAACTTTTTTATAATTTAGATTGATAAGTTCAGGCGAACCTTTTATCTTTCCCAGTACCATAAGGAAATTTCTTGCCATCCTCTTAAGAAATACGGTATTCATGAATGCAATCTGTGGTGTCTAAAGGCTTAAGGCCCTTTTTTTTCAGCTTCTATCATAAAGGTCTAGCATGTTGTACATGGCACATTATAAAATATATTGGGGCTAATTGGCAAATTGGCTGTAATTTAATGAATGTTATAGGTCAATGAGTTTCATAACAAGGAAAATAATATTAATAACAAAACTTTTTGTTGTTACTTTTTTTTATTTACAGAATTCAATTTCATTCATTCGAACCAGAGATTTTACTATTTTCGCAAAAACCTAAATTTGCGTAACAACGAAACTGTTCGTTATGATTTGTCTTGATCCTCACAACGAAATTCTCTTGTGCAACGGGCCACAGGGCCCTCAGCCCACTCAAGTACATATTCACACCTGGACAAAGCCCCCCTGACCAGCCTCACCTGGATAACTTCCATAGAAATTTCGCGATAACTATCACAAGTCAAAGCACGTCCATAAAAGAATCATGATACTAAAGAAAATATTAATAAGACCTGATGGTATTATCATGATGATAATTTCAAAATATCTCAGTCTTGAAAATATATTTTTTCAAATAGAGTAAAATATGAAAATATATCTATGTGAGCAAGTTAGGATGCTAGGGTTTAAGATAGATTGAAAAAAAAATTGAAAAAAAAATCCATATGCCAATAACAGTAAAAGTTACAGCTCTTTGATGGCATTCTAAATATAGAAAAAGAATATGTCAAAACATTCGTTGTTACAATAAAGTAACAAGGAAATGTTTTTTATTATTATTATTTCTTTGTTCCGAAAATCATTTTGCAACAGGCCATAATATTATAATGAAATTTTACAGTATCCTGCGTCAATCTGATATTCATGGTTATTTGACTCTTATTTCCTCCTTTCAACTTTATGCCGTAGGTGAATTGGATACTGTTTACTGGTTAACATAACGTTCCTATGGATATTATACCTCGTTTATCTTTCAGAATGCACCAACTAATCAAACAATTATCAAAGTCAATGGACAGTGGGAAATATCAGACATCCTGGTAGATTCTTTTAGCATAAAACCACTGGAGGATTGGGATGAATCTTACTCCGTGGTCCAGTTCTGTTTCCAGCTAAAAAGGAAGTCAAGTTACTTCATTATTAATGTGATCAGTCCTCTTGGGCTTGTAAGTTTACACACTGTTATATCTCCATTTGCTATCTCCATAATTATGGTGAATGACTCCATAGCAAAGTCACAATGTACAATGAACATTATATTTTTGTTTTAACTTTAGAAAGCCGTCCCTTTAAAAATTGTCTTCAAAGCCCAGGGTCCAGTCATTCAATCATTTCAAATCAGTATGTCTCTAATTTAATCACAGTTCATGCATTAAAATCACAATATCATTGCGAATCATCTGGATACAGCCAACGAATGGTTCAAAATGTTCAAGATGTACAGTGTTTACTGACCTGAACTTTTTGATGATCCCTTCTCACATGACTATATTAACCTAAGTCAATCACTTTACACTAGTCAGTTCCTTAATTATAGACGTTGTGCAGATGACGTCATAACTGCCCATAATGGGTTGGGCGCCATATTGGTGATCAATTTAAACTCATCATTATTCACAAGGCTAATGGATCTATTATGAAGATTTTTGGCTATTTCATCAGCAGAAAACTTATCCAATCATAATTAACAATTATATTCTGTAAATTTTGTGTATATTGGATAGCCAAAATCTGGTCATGTGACCACATCTGCACAAGGTCTATAGTAATATCATAGCAAACGCCTTTCACTTTCAGACGGTGATCCTTGTGCCTCTGGTGTTCCTACTGCCTCCTGACTCTGGTGACAAGGTCGGCCTTGGGGTCACGTCCCTCGTCACTTTGTCCGTTTTTCATTTGTCCCTGAAGGAATCCATCCCAAAAACGTCAAAGGATACCCCAATGATCAGTATATATATGCACCATGACCTTAAAGGGAGCCAAAACCAATAAAATCAATGACATTTTCCAATTTTCCAAACTCAAATAATCATGGAAATCAATTCCTTGAGCCTATTCCTGGCCTATGTTAAAATCTAAACCAAATCATTAGATCATTAGAAACACGTTTTTATTGCTCAAATCAATTAATGTGGATCCGCAAAAATAGTTGTTTACAAACAAATACAAATATTACCACCTCTTCTGGCATTCTACTACAGTTTGAGCCAGTTTTCACAGCTAATACTTTACCACTGACCTTAACTGTACTCATCTAACAAATTTCTATACTTATCTCAGTTTTGAAAATGTTGTCAATTATATTGGTTTTGGCTCCCTTAAGGTAGATTATGTCTCCCGTAACACACACACACACACACATATATATATATATATATATATATAAGTCGAAGAATATATGTGTGAATGATTGACAAATTTGAAGTTCTTTTGATGATTTTTGAGTGGTAATGCTCCCCTGAAATCTCTTTTGCAGCTGTTTTTATTTCCTTTGAGATGGCTATTACTTCACTGTCGATTATACTCTCAACCATCGTTCTAAGGACCTATTACACAAAGTCAACCCATAGGCCGCATCCTGTGCTCCGCGCACTCGTCTTTGGGTGTCTGTCTCGTGTTCTTTGTCTTGAAAACCCGAACAAAATGGTTGGTGTCAAAGGGGACAACAACAGTAGTGATAAGGAAAGCCTTGCTTCCCTCAATGAGGAGCTTATACAAGAAGATGGTTGCACTTCGGGTGGAAAATCTGCAAAACTACTCAAGTGTATGTCAGTTATAGTCAGCAGGATTAGGGAAGAAACAAAGGCAAATGAGATTTCTGATGAATGGAAGCAGATGGCATGTATCCTTGATTGGTTCTTCTTTTGGCTAAATGCACTGGCTATATTACTGGCAACTTTAATCATCTATATAAAACCCATCCTTAAAGTTGAGTTCACAGGCTGCAGTAAGACTAGCTACTTCGGTTAGCAGGCCTTAAGATTTAAATCCATGATAAATCTTAAACAGAACCTTTGTATTTCTCTATAAACTATAGATTGTATCAAGGTATGCATACTTTGACCTTTTCACTGTCAGATTAAAGAGGGTTTAATGCACTTTAATAGTGTCTATGTTTAGACTACTGTGCCATTTCAATTAAAAAGAATTGGGTTGTATTTTTCTATTATATTTACACAGGTGGGCCTTATTCTCAAACACGAAAGAATGAAATATTCGACAATTTGCTGATCCTAGCACAAGAATTTGAATAATTGCAATTTTCCTAAATCTCTTATTTTGCCCTGTCATTATTAAATTTTGCTTTCTGAAACTGGCCTTATTCAAAAAGAACACATCCTATTAAATGAGAAGCTATTTGAGAGAGCAGTTCATCAAAAATCTGAAACACAGTTTGAAAACATTTAGTGTTTTCTCTAACATTTGATTGTGTGCCATTCCACTTAATTAACATTGGTGTATATTTCCATGGCTTTATTGGCAAAGTCTATGTGTCAATGGTAACAAAACCAACTAAGTCAGCAAGTTTGTGGTATATTGTAATTTCAATAGAGACTTTTATTTTTCATTGGTGGTTGATTGTTGTTCATAACGTTTCGGCGAGTCCGTCCGCCTTCATCAGGTGATGGCAAAGTTCCGTTTCCAATATTGATCATCAGGTAGAAGTTGGGGTACCCTAGGCCTAATGTGGTTGGATAAAGGGCATATACCACAATTCTATAAGGTATATCACATACTATGGTCCCTGCAGAGAGAGGGAGAAGAAATATTGCCTAATGTTGAGCGTTTCCCAACTGTTGGGCTCAAACTTTCAGCGTAATGGACTTTCATTATCCGGATGAAAAGCTACCAAAAGTGATGGCTCATGAATAATTTGAATATGTTTTGTATGGGTGCAAGGCTGGTGGGCAAAAGTGAACCCAATGCCAGATGACACTTTCATAGGGTAGGAGAACCAATCAAACAAAACAGCGTACATTGTTACACCATCTTTTCCAATGCTTGTTTGCAACAAATCTATAATGTGTGATGTAGAATCTGTATACACCAGGAGTTAATAATTAAATTGCATGACTCTCAAAGAAATCTCGTCCAGACATTGTAGTCCCTCAGAAGGAATGACTAGTGCTGACACAGATTTTTCATCTCCAGGATAGAATTGTGTTGGAACAGCACATTTTACATTATAGGGTCTGATGCAATATGATGAGAATCTCCAGCATGGCATTTACCATGTTGGTGATGATCCTACTGTGGGCTGGATGTGGTAATTCAAATCATATGCTTCTCTTTTGAGTAAGTTTACCACTATTAGATTCATACAAAACCACTATTAGATTCATTGATACACAGAAAAAAAAAGAAAAAAAAGTGACATTGTAAATAAAAAAAAAGTTATTTATTTTATAAATTTGGTTAGTCAATTGAATGAGAGTGTAGGAGCAATTTATTAAATGAATATGACATTGAATCCTGTTCTTTTGACCCATGAAAATCTCATTATTTATTTGTTTAACATATACCGCTTACCAACTAAAAGACCAATTGAATACACCCTGAAAATGACAATAAAAAAAGTGTAACTATAATTGTTTAGTACAAGATGTAAGGTCCATGTGAATTCATTGAAGTTGAAATAGATAGAACCGATTAACTTCATTCAATCGATTGGTAATGTAATCAGGTTGGGGCTACCATGGGAAAATGACCCATATTATTCTAATGCTATGTTTCCAAAACATCCCAGAATAATAGATTTCCTGACATTAATTTCAATTACACTTATTAAGAATGATGTGATATGGTATTTCCGCATTTTTATGATTCAAAAAGATGTCATGTTTATTTATCATTTCCATTTCTATGATAATGCAAAATGTAAATCTCAAATATCTAAGTGCATACCCAGTGGAAATTGGAAGATTGCTGAAATTAGAAATAGTACCTTATGATAGACTGAATTCTCATGTTTAATTTGATCATTGCATTTATATATTTACTGTTTCATTGGTTTTAAAAACTGAAGTGTACTTTTTAAAAGTTTGTGTATATTGATAATGCACCATGATATCAACCTGCCCTGAAATAACAGGGCAGTTAGGTGTCCTAGAATCAAAGGACGTCCTGATTTCACAGGAATACATTTCAAACTATTAAAACACTTATTTTGTTCATGGTTTTTAAACTAAAAATCATTATCCTTACATTATGTTATTTTGACGTCTACACATGATCATAGAATGTACCTTGATATATTTTGAAACAGGACGTGTCAAAAAACCTGGATGTCCTGATTTTCCTATGGTTGCCCCAACCTGGTAATGAACACAATGAACAAGGGATGCAGCAGTACATTGACGGATATGTTGCTTTCTTTCAGAGACAGTCAATGATGAAAATTATAATCATATATCAACTGGGTACAACAATGATGTCAGACCTGTAAAAAATTCCAAGGATCCTGTTGACGTAGTTATAGATTTTCTCCTGGTGCACCTGAAGAGGGTGGTATGTGCTGCCGCTCCCTCTGAAACTAGAACTTAAAGAATTTACATGTGTGTGACTTGAGCTTCGACTAGAATTTTATCGTGCTGTTTGTATTGTTCTAGATGTAAATACATCTCTTTTCTGCCCAAACCTGTGTTCTGTTTGACCCTGTGTGCATTAAACCATAACATTCTAGATCAATTTGGATATTATACAGTCATACTAGCAATTTATTAACTCATCAAGTTCAAAATAAACAATACAAAGTTTTGTTGAATGATATGAATAATCAACCAAAATAGATTCTATAATCCAATTGAAAACTTTTGATAGTATCAGTTGTTTTCCAGGGTGAAAACTAGAGAGTTATAAGGATGTTTGGAGTGCTATCTGTGGTTCGTATCAAATGACAAGGTGGCAGTAGTAGTAGCAGTCAGTGTATCCTGTGCTCCACATGGCAGGCAGAGGTCACTACTGAGTCCATAACCCCAATTGCTATACCATCATAATACTGAGGCATTATATCCCCTACAAATCTGAATGTTAACTCTTTTACAGCTTTCTTATAAATGAAATTTAACAATTTAGAAACATTGCTTTCAAACATTTTCCTAAAATATATTTTCATTTTTGAATGCAACCATTTCTGACCAATTTTGGACCAAAACATGTCCACATGATGTCATTTGGATGTGCGGACGTCCTGTGGACCAAAATACTGCCCATCCCACATTATGTGTTTCCCAGGGATGGACCATGGTCGGACAAAATTAAAGTAAAGCCATCCTTGTCTTCTAGAGTTGAGGTTACTTAATAAGCAACAATTATATTTTTCTGTATCCCCAAGTGTTGTTCAAACATTATCACTTCTTAAATTTCATCAATTGACATATTTGCAGGTTTGCCAGCCAATCAAATTGCTGTATTTCAGTGCAAAATAGAGTTGGCTTTAACATTGGTTCCTATGGGGAAAAGGGCAATATATTAAGCTGCAATATACCAATTTTGGGAGTAATTTGTCAACCAAATTGCTTTGGTTATTTTTTATTATGCAACTAACTTCATGGAATAAGCAAAGATGCAATTTTTGAAAATATTTCAAAATAAACTTTAATGCTGGTGTAAACTGGGATGGGCTTATTGTAGACATCATTTGACTGTTTACCGCTGTAATTTGGACACCACACTGCTATCAACGTTATTGCATCTTCTAGATGTGTAAGTTCTTCTTTGAGCATAATTTAACTCAAGTTGAAAAGATATTTAGACATTGAGGATATATAGAATTATGTGTTCTTTTTAGCATATGTATGAAGTATGAAATATTCATACAATGATATTTGAAATTCTAACAGGAATATTTCAAAAGTATTTACAGCTTTTGAAAGCTTAGAACTTCTACTTAAATTTTTTTTTATCTTCTATTCTTGGGAAAGCAAGGTTCAAGGGGTTAAATGTTGGCATTCATTTAGAGGGAACCTTGATGAAGGGGTAGAGTAGCGAGTCTAATTTCTGTAAATTCATATTTCTAATTTCTGTATTTTTACACAAAATATGAAGAAAACAGAAAAACAGAAAATTGGAATCAGATTTAAGCTCTTATAAGTGTGTACATGTGTGTACTTGTTATAAGTACTTCTTTCTCAAATATGGAATTATAACATTCTGCGAACCCTTAAACCCCAAATGTTTGATATGCCTAGATGCTGGGCTGCATGCTTTTGTAATTTCCTTAATGCCTTATTCTGCTATAGGGGTATCCCATTCAAACATTTACAGCATGCACTAGCAAAGATGAACCTCTGAACTTCTCATAGAAAAAAGACTAGGTTTATTAGAACCCCGAGGGTAAAATCCTTCCCTAAGTGAAGAAGATGAGACAAAAATTAATGATTGATTTATGTGCTAAGTTTCATTTAAACCAAAATTATTATTTCCAAGAAATACAAGAAGTCAACACTGAGCTCTAGATAATTTGATACTAAGCCTAAGGTTTTGATATACCTAGATGCCAAACTGCATTCCTTTAGTAATTTCTTTATTGCCTCTCTGCTATAGGGATTTTCCAATTTCACTTATACAGCTATAGCAAGACTGAACCTCTGAACTTCTCATAGAAAAAACTAAAAAAACTAGACCATCTATTTCGTGCATTGACCCAATTACCTAAACTCTCATGTCACCATGAAAACACATGCAAACAATACGATAAGACATCAAACTCGTTGTTCTGCTATTTTCTCAATTATTCATGAATTCTTCTTTTGTCCAAACACTTGTGTCAATACAGGAGTCACTTCACAGATTCATCATTCTGTCTATACCTAAAATACAAGCACAATGTATGGACTGATTCAGTCAAGTGACAATAATTCACTAGTATACATATATCTCAAATAATGAATGTAATGTCATATATAGAAAAATATATATAATTTATTGTGTCTGTTCAATTATCAAAATATTAGTTAATATAATAACAAATTGAGAATTCATCAGACGACATTGTAACTAAAATTACATGGTGTTTCTTTGTAGTGTTAATGTGTATGTTCTGATGTTTATAAGGCAGAAAATCATGTTATTTACTCCGGTTGTTTGATCTCAGCTCCCTACCATTACTTCGTCAGTGATATGAATGACAGACTATTCCAGAAAGGTTCTCAGCCTCCTGGAATGGCATATATTCTAGTTGTCACTTTCAGGAACAATCTATACTGTTGGGACAAACAAGTACTGAGACACCCTCCAATGGACAGGTACACCTTTAGTGCACCATAGGACTAATATCATAACTAATCTTTACATTAATATTTTCTTGATATAATAACATGTATTGATAAAAGGTTAATGTCACACCACTAACACCACATATTTGTTAAGTTTTTATAATGTTCAAAAAAGGATTTAATGTAATTTTTATGTTCATGAATGATTTCCATTGATTGTAAAAAGTCTTGTTGCACTGAAGAAGGAACTGTGGCAAAAGAAAATGCAACTTTTTAATGGCACAGTGGCTGAAGGTAGAATTTCTTATGGCAATTCATGTGATGGATCCATGTCCAAGTCAGACTGTAGGGAGCTCTTGAAATACCTGTAACTCAAAACAATTGAAGATGATGGAGAGGCAAAGAAGATATGTGATGAATGGAAACAAATCGTCTGGGTTCAATTGGTTCTTGTTTTCTAATTGTGCTTACAACAATTCTAATTTATGTTAAGCTGAGCCTAAAAGGGATCAAAAAGTACATTCGATTTGTGTAGAAGGGGCATAACAAACACATTTTTAATCTGTGTGACTTATATCTTAAAGGTATTACATTGTCTTCATGAAGAATCAAAGGTGTCTACAGTCTCCAACCTGGACATCAAGCCTACCATTTTTATTTTTCTGTGAGTGATATCTATATCTATCCATATACATATCTTAAACTTAAGTATAGTTTACGTCTAACAATAAATATACCTGGAAACAAGGAAGATCTCTGTTCTCTGAATTGGTTATGCATCTAGTGCTGCCAAAAGACTATGTGACACACAGATAAGGCCTGTTGATGTTGGTGGGGGAGGGTGTAACTATAGGGGTTTATTGTTCCACAACTATCCTCCCCTTATGTCACAAAATAGGTCTCTGTTTGTATGAGTCAGTTCATCATAATTATGGCATTGCCTTATAGATAGAACATGTAGAACAACACTCATCTCCAATCCAAGGTTTGCTATGGTTCACACAATAAGGTTAGGGCCTCACAACTGCAGTGGGTGAGTCTGGAAAAATAGTCACAAAGATTTAACCCTTGTCTGTACTGGATGCATTAATGCATCACCATGCTATGCATGCATTGTATCCTTATGTATAATTTTTTGTTTATACTGAGCGTTATGGATAATGAAATCCTCAAGATGATTTGTATTATGACATCTGGAACAGCTGACTCCTCTGAACATGAGGAAATAAAACATTATCCAAAAAAATATTCTTGAGTGTTTACAATTTATGCGTTTCTCAGTGGTCAGGAGCAGGGCCGTCTGACATGCATATGGCTCCTTGGAATGACTCTACCATTGGCATATAGAGGTGTCACTAATGCACCTGGATAAGTTGTAATTTACTCAAGAAACTACCAGTTGTAGGTATATTGTAAAGAGATCTTTTGAGGTATAATAACTTTTGAGAAGACTGTGATGCATGCTAGGTGTGGAGACGTGGCTTAGAAGGCTACTAGACCACCAAAAAGAAAATCTCATGATACAAATATGTAGTGTAACCGAATGCCGGTACCATACAAATGCTGAGAGAAAATTATACAAAACTTTTGAGAAGACTGTTGATGACCATACTCTAACTAGCAGCTTTGTGGCTGGAAGCCCCCTTGTGACTGCAGAGTGAACTGGTAGAACTCTCCAGTCAAGAAGGGTTATGAACTGAAAGATGACTACCTAGTGTCACACACCATCTCAAGTAATCTACATTCTTAGGGCTAAAGGCTTAAGACCAAATATCTGACTAAAATGTCAAAATAGATGAGAAAACAATAACAAAATAGAAAATAAAGCAGCGTGCAGACAAGGTTATCTATTGTACTGAGGTCCAAAAATTAACCTCATGCATAAAGTGGTGAGTGAGTGAGTGTTAGATGTAGTTAGACTGCTTCTCAGCAGAGGGCATAGGATGAAAGGTTGTTTATCTTAGTTTGCTTGCTTCTCACCAGACAGTGCAGGCAGAAACAGCCTCTATTCTATTTATCTTACAATAAGCTTTGCCTACTGTATAGCAAATAAGGATAGTGAACAATTAGGAGCGAGCAAACATCACCAAACCATGTCAGCAACATAGTTAGCAATCGTAAGGGAACCACAGTAAAAGCCATCAATAATTTGGAATTAGATAAATGTGTGGCAATGGGAATTGAGTGAGATGGTAACATCTGCTTTTTAAGCATGTGTGTGATGGTAGAACCTGCTCTTGATATGCTTATATTCGCTAAGGGAAAGAATGATATCTTAGTATAGTGGGGATGGCGTATATATAAGGAACTGCTAGGAAAAGATGGGTGGAGAGACTGAGAAAACTTAAACATATACAAAGGTATATTTGGAGCTAATAGGAAGATCTTAATGTTTGTGGCATTCTGATCATCAAATTTCTAGTTGGATTGTACCTGTACTGTGAGCTAGGACACTGGTAGGAACATTTACCAGGCATTAGTAGTATCACTGGTAACATCAGGCTGGATAGGGAAGTCTCCTTGAAAGGGGTGTTATAACACGGCAAGGGGGTAGCGACGTGCCAATCTAGACGTTCGCCAGTTGTAACAAACACTATAAAGTTAGTGTACATGCCTGAATCTTCGCCAAACTTTGTAAATGAATGTTACAAGACATAGTAAAAATGAACTTGTTAAAAAATTGTAATCTGTTCTGAATAATAGTATTTTTTACAGGTTTTTCATGTTGCCACCTTCTTGTGCATCTATCCTGAGCTAGAAACCACCTCTCCAAGGATACAAGGATCCAGCCAATGAGCACAGAGTATTCAGATATTTAGGTCAGGTTGCTAGGCATTGCTATGTGCTGCTAGGATGCGTTGCTAGAACTCTCAGCAGGATGTTTTTTTCTCTGGACTGTCTGTACAATTTTGATCATATCTTTTTTTCTATGGATCAAATTCCTATACAGTAAGTGAGAAAGTTGTTTGTATGGATCTATTCTACATGATATCACAACATTTTCAGGTTTCATTACAAATATTTAGCAGAATGGAAGGAGAACTGTGCAGAAAACCTAGTTCCCCGTCATTGGGCCGTCGTTTGGTCATTGTTATGAATTAAAGCAAATAAGGTGTATTTAGTTAATATTATGATAAAATTCTCCGTGTTATAATGTGAATAACGCACTCAGGTTGGGGTCTCGACCTCGACCCTGCCCCTCCGTGCGTTATTCCCTAAATAGACCTTGAGTGGGATGAACTTTGGATACAACTGATATGTGAATACCATCTGTAAATAACCTGGCCTAACGGTCTGGCTTGCTCATGTGGCAAAAGACTGTACTCTCCTGTAACCTTTGATGTGAATGTAATAATAAACATCATCTGCAAGGGAATGTCTTCATTTAGACTTGAGCCACCAAGGTGAGGAGAGCTCCACCATAGCAGTGTTTGTTTAACTTAAAGGAAAACTTGCACATGAATTCCCTAAATGCTAATTTTTATGTAATTAACCTGAGTTAAGTATTCTAAAAAGATTTTAAAAGTTAAAATGTGAAAAAGTCGAGTTCCTAGGGAATAATTCAGGAAAGGAATTTAATTTAGGGAATTCCCTGAATGCTGCGCTGCTCAGTACTCCCCTTGCTACGTCACATCCATGGGATTTCCTTCTTATGTTATTTTGGGATTCCCTGTTTAATGAATGGTTGTAGATTGATATATATATATATATATATATATATAAAGTTGTTATGAGTTTCATGGGGCCACATGTATATATATTTGAGTTAGAAAGCATAACCCCTATTAAAAATTCTAGAAGGACGGGGATTCCCTTATAAGAGCAGGTGGGATTCCCCAATAACTCCCCTTGCTACGTCACAACCTAGGGGATTTCCATTAAAAAATGAAATAAAATACAGGTTTTTTAATGTCCCATAACTGTGTATAAAATAGGAACTGTCCTGCCAATTTGCTTATATTGATAGCGCAAGTTGTAAATAATACGCTGAATTGAGTACATTAAAATATAACTATGCTGCACTCATGTGCAAGCTTTCCTTTAAATAACGTGAGACTCAGACTTATTCAAGCTTTTATTAGAACCAGCAGTAAAATGGATAATAAGTAACAGTGAAATACTGAAAGCTAGCATCTCTGTTTTATTTAATACTGATCAATACCCTAACAAAAACCACATCATTGTTCACTAATATATTCATTTTTTCTTAAAGGTACACACAACTGTTCAGGGCACCACCTGGGTGGTGAATTATGAACTAAAAAGAAAAACATTTATTTCTGCAGATTTAGATTTCTTAGAAGTATCTTGGTATTAAGGACATACTTTTGACCATGATTTCCCTGATTTGATTAATCTAGAATCATGTCATGAAACATTATATAAGCAAAACTACCTTATGTTTTGAATTTCTTGTAATAACTCTCTTCAAAAATGGTAAACATTAGTTTTTAAGTGTTCTGTATCTTCTTTAATAGCAATATAAAATACCTGGCAAGTTTCCATAAGAAAACATTGGTAGTGTTTTCTCTATGTCATTTTTCTTGATTTTTGCCATTGAATCAATGGTTAAGCCTCAATTTGTTAAAGGTCAATATCTGGTATTACAAACGGTGAACATTGAATTTTCTTTTTGATATGTACTTCTAAAGCCATGAAAAAAGGCTAGTAAAAATATCTAAGATATATCATTGGTCATTGCAAATCATGTTGAACAGTTGTGTGTACCTTTAATATTTTCTACTAACAGTAAATTACCATTGTGCTATATGAAGACAGGCTAATCATTCTGGCATTGATAGGCGTCACTGCATAGTCAGCAGCGGTCAATATGGGTCAGAATGCCCATAGCATCTGGACAACAGCTCGTGTTTCATCTCAACAAATCAGCACATCCATTGTAGATTTCATTTTTCTCCTGTTTAAAATATTACATATGTACAAACTTTGGAAGATCTGGCTTATGTCCAGAATAGTATGGAAGTAAGAAAATACCTAATAGTGGTATTTAAAAGCTATGATTTCACAGAATATCCAGGAAAGTTACCTTGTTCAAACAATGTTTTAAGCATAATATTTTTTCAACAGATTGTGTTTTGTGGAATTTGATCAACCAATCGATCTTGTAGTGTAAGCAACAGCACAATAAGGGATAAAATGAGGTTTAAATGAAACAGATAGGCATTGGATTTTGTTTGTGATGGAGCGGAAAGTAGGTGTATCAGCATAATGATCAACCCTAAAATGGTGGTCATTGAATGTAGTGTTCAGAACGGTCAAACGGATAAATATTGGATCAGTCAGTGTCAAGTTTACACTGCTCACGGCATCCGGGCATGTGGTTAGATGATGTCAAATAAGGGCAATAATTTGAAAGTATAATACATTTTTCATAGATATTCCATGGATAGACATCCCAACCATAAAACTAATCTATGGCCATAATGTTCACTATGCTGTCGGTTTTGTTTGCAGATTTGCTTCTCAATATTAGCAGACAATTAGCTAAGTAATATTCAACATAAAGATTATATCCTCTGACTGCCGTTGCACGGAAACTCGGATTTTGCTATGGTCATTGTTTATCCACTAAATGCATTTTCACTAAAACACCGACATCCGTTTGGAATTGTGATGTTGAACATGTATATGCTTCAGTGTTGATATTTAATATGCTGCTCACCATTATTTAGGATTGCCATTTATATGAGGTTTCCATGTTGCCTTTTACTTCTACAGCTTCGCATTGTGTGTTGAATAACAATGTATCTTCTATCTGGATTAACGTTGTACATCTTCATCATTCTACCTACAGCAACAATACATGCTGGTAAACCATTATTTCACTGCTAACTTGCCTGGACAACACCAACTTTGCTTATTTACAATGTGTTTTTCCTCTCCTCCCAATAGTCCAAGCAGTATTAAGCCCAGTAGGTCTTATTTATTCACCATCACAGGGGCTTAGCTTTAGTTCTAGTATTGTCATTATACTAGGTGAATGCATACTTTTTCAATCATTAAGTTTTAGCCAGATTTAGCTTACTAAACTCAAGATTATGGCTAATTTATTGACACAATTCAATATATTGAAAATTATCCAAAATAACAGGCTACAGACTTTTACATCAATGGTATAGAGTATTCTAATAGGATTGTTACAGGGTCCATTTTGGGAACAATCATACTTCTTCATATTAATGATCTTGACCACCAACTGCAGTACTCCAAAATACATCTATATGCAGGCAATGTGTGGTAATAAACTGTTACTGACCATTGTGGATTGTAAGTGAGGGCTTTAAGGTTCAGGTATTAAAAGGTCATGGAAAGGTTACCTTTACAAGACCTTTACGAGTTGATCTTTAAAATCCTGGAAACGTATTGTAAAAGTGATTATATATATTCCATATTTTTGCAGTGTCTATAATTTCTTTTTCCTATAGATTCCAGTAACTATTGATAACCTTTAGATATGAAAGTGTATAGTCTAGTACAAGTTCTTTTTCCCAATACTGGTGAAAATCATTGATAAAATTTTAATGCCAAATGCTATTATGAAGATTATGATATAATAATTAATGTTTCTAACGATAATAAAATGAATCGAATATGGTTATGCTGGAATAACACATGGTAATTTGTATTTCCAGCGAAGGTAAATAATAGTTATTCAAAAAGGAAGAGATTATCATGAAACCTTTATTTTCCATGCAGAAACAGTAACGAATGAAGAAACAAATATTTACAACACAATATTTGCTAATTACACTAAACATACAAGGCCTGTACTAAACTCAAAGGATGCTGTAAATGCCTATGTAAAGTTTTTACCATTACACCTCAAAGCTGTGGTAAGTATCTTTACCCATTTCTGGTTATTCATAAAGGCTTATTTTTGCTTTAGGGATCAGTTATCAGAGTGATCGGGGTGGTGCTATAAAATATAGGGTTGTGGAAGGACATACTATGTTAGAGTTTTGCTATATTCTTCTTGACGAACATTGACTAACAAGAATTAGAACCTTAAAAATAGGTATCGCTTGTCCATTGCTAGCAGCCATATTAATGAATGTGAATATGATGTCTCTGCACCTTTCATATCAGTCGATAGAGTATTTAGCAGTCTGTCATTTTCTAGATTAATGAGATAAAGAAGCTGCATCACTATACAATTATGGTTGGATCTTTTTTAGAGTGTTTTGTGAAACATTTCCAAATCTTAATAAAAAGACAAAATATATAATTCTAAAAGTAGTATACAGAAATGTATACGGAAATGTGTCCGTTTTAATTTAAGGTGTTTTCTATGTTGACATTTGTTTCAATTAAGCAAGATCAATTCAAAAGACAAGTAAAGTATCATGACATTTCAAAAAGGTTGATTCAGCTCATCAACCACTGGCTATTTGGGTGTCGTAGTTTTATGCACAGTTCCCGAACACCTCCTTTGTCCACAGCTTCTGGACAGAAACTGGTGTCCATACAATGGTTACCTATTGATTTTATATCTCCTGGATCTTCTGATTTCAAATCTGCTGAGTGCCAAGCTGAAATCTTTGGGCAAAATTATTCATGTTTTAAAAAATAATTGAAAAAAAAATTTTAAATCATAAACAAGCGCCTTTCCGATGTGGATCTCACAATACAGTGTTGTGGAGCATGTCCGTCTATAAAACAAAGTAGAAAACAAGTCATCTAACATTTTTTGTTCTATATATGCAATTGACCCATGACCTATCTAAGTCACTTATGTAGGTCGCAAGTATGAGATATTGTCATTCATTTGAATAAATCAGAATAAAGGTTTCTTTGCATGTGAGGAGCCAGAACTAGTTGTAAATCACTATTGATCTTCGCACATTAAGATTATCATTAGTGCATAGTTATCCACAATAGACTATAAGCCTGACAATGTGGTATTTTTTTTCCCTACAGATCAATAATCATCCAGGGAATCAGACTTGTAAAGCCCTCATGTTATGGTGATACATATATTTAATGTAATGCACCATACAACAATATATATGGCTCTATGGCTGAGATGTTCAGCTTAATTAGATAGGGTCAAAAGAAGGATTGCTTTCAGGTTAGGTTTCATGGGCCAAAAACATTTACAGGTGCATTCACACATGGTTCTTAACATCAAGATTTCCTTTATTTACCTTCTATGACAGTTTTGATATAAAACATGTCAACATATTTGCCCATAAAGTAATTTTTATTGAATTTTGACAAGAAGTTTGCTTTAATCATTAAACCACATTCATTAAAGTAATGTTCTTCCATGTAGGTATATTTATGTAAGTATGATATAATAATAATGCTGCTTATATACAACCCATTTGATACATATGAAGGACAGAGAATATAACATGCTCGGTTAAGCAGTGTATGTATCCCTATGTAGTTATGTCGAAAATGGTAGTTATATCTTAAAGAAAATTGTGATATGGCCACTAACTAAGGGTCGGTCGGGATGCCTGAACACAATATTGCAGTTTTGGTGTTACAGAATTGTGTAAAGTAGTAGTTGGTATTACATAATTCAAAGAGAAGCACCTTGACTAATTGTGGATATCTTTTGACAATGTACTTTCTGTTTTCCAATGTCTTCCACTGCACAGTGTTCCAGGAAAATTAGACTTTCCTGCCACTTCAAGATAACCTATAACTGCTTTTTATATTTTCCAGGATGAAACAGTTCAGCTTATGAACATGTATGGAATGCTTATTGTGGTTAGTGACCAAATATATTCATCAAATGAAATCATATAATTTATGACATAAATCAAAATGGTATAATCCTAGCCAAACAAAAGAAAGCATTAGGTAAACGTCCATCTTTTGAAAGCTGAAGTAATACTCGCCAAAACTTCTTTTAGACACAGTAATCAAAGTATGTTTAGTCTGATAGACATGGTTTCACACAAATAAGTCATCTCCATAAGTCCCGTACAAGTTATTCAGCAGACTGAAAAGATTCTGAAGAGATCATACCATAATGTGTCTTCCTCCTAACATTAAATGTAATTTATTGCAAGAGAATAAGCACAAACTATAATTGTGTATGCAAGTCGTAAGGGAAGAACTGTTCTCTTATAATGCTATTAAATCCTCTTTTAGATTTGGAGGGATGAATATCTAAAGTGGGATCCAAAGTTGTTTGGAAATGTATCTGAACTGGCAGTCGAGCCCTCTGAGATCTGGAAGCCGAGTTTTGGAGTTCTGAACAGGTAAAGGCTGCATTTTATAGGCTGATGCAATTTCATTTTTAAAATCTGAGTTTGATGTTGTTACTTTTAACCTCTATATTGTTTATCATTGTCAATAATATTAACTTCCTCAATTCAAAAACAACTTACAAACAATATTTGTTTTCTTTTAACTCTTAATTGATGATAGTATAAAATAATTTTGAATTACCGACAAGTTAAATTCTAAAGATAGGAAAGAAATTATTGCTTGGACTCTCAATGTTTTTTTTATTAAACATTTAGCTGTTTAGATTCTAGTCCAGCCATATCTGGCAAAATAATGGCCATTTTTCTATAGTTTTCTACATTATTCCCAGGAGAACTCATTGATGTGCATTCAATATAACTATACAAGCACCCAATATATTGCAAACTTTATTCACTTCTTGCATGCATCCACCATATTGGGATATCCCAGGGAATCCCACACCTGAAAACGAGGTAAACACCCCTCTTGGTCCCTGCACAATGCTAAGTCTACCTGCGATAATAGGGCAGGAATCCATTTTTAAATGATGTCAGAACTAAAGGAATATTATTTACTGATCTCTAATTAAACACCAATAGCTAGTCAACCCAATATCAAAAGAATAAAACAAATTGCTTGGAAAATTAAAAAGATACATTCATTATGTTACATTAGATCAGAGAGAAAAATGGACATTTCTAGTTTGAAGCCACTACTAAGAGTACTTCCTCCTCTTATCCTCATTTTGACTGCAAACATCCCACTATGCTTTTAAGTAATAGGCATGTGGTTATGTAGGGCACAATAAACGCTGTGTCATTCGAGAATTTTTGACACATGCATGTGTTATTGTCTATTTTTACTGTGGCATTCACACCTGTCAGACAACTTCACCTCGTTTTGAGGTGTGTGCGATGGTGGCGCCCCCAGCTCAGTGCAAGTAGTGAATATAAACTTTGTATAATTTAGATTGATAAGTTTGGGAGAACCTTTTATATTTCCCTGTACCAGAAAGAATTTTCTTGGAATCCTCTAAAGAAATATGGTATTCATGAATGCATTCTATGGTGTCTAAAAGCTTAAGGGCCTTTTTACCTTTAGGATTAGGAAAAATTAAGATAAAATAGAAATTACAGTAGAAGATTAAGCTAACATCCTACTGTTAGGACACTCCATATCTCAGTTTCTATTACAAAGGCCTAACATGTTATATGTGGCACATTATGAAATATACTGGGGCAAATTGGCTGTAATTTACTGAGACGAGATCAGAGCCCTAAGCCCTCTTAAGTACATATTTACATAAAAATTTCACAATAATTATCACAAGTCAAAGCACATCTATAAAGGAATCATGGTACTTGAAAAATTATTGCCAAGGCCTCACGGTGTTATCGTGATAATAATTTTAAAATCTTAAAAAAATGTTTTTTTTAAAAGAGACTTGGTCTTGCTTGCAGTTGCTATTTTCAGGTAACGCAAGTAGTTTGCGGTTCTGATACCAACATGTTGGTATCCCCCAACAGTGGCCACAAGCAGTGGCCGCAAACAGTGGCTGCAAACACCTATATTCCACCTCGTTTGCAGCTGCCGAAAGCGCATTTGCGGCTGTTTGTTTGCGCCTGGTGGCCGCAAACAAGTGGAATATAGCAGTTTGCGGCTGCCCTAGACGTTTTTACGGCCACCCTAGATGCGTTTGTGGCCACCCTAGACACGTTTGCGGCCACCCTAGACACATTTGCGGCCACCCTAGATGCGTTTGCGGCCACCCTAGACGCGTTTGCAGCCACCCTAAATGCATATTGGAATACGGTCTTTAGGATGCTATAGTTTAAGTTTGATCCCAAAAAAGGATTTGAAAAAAAAAGTTAAAAAAAAGAGAAAATCCATTCAATAACATTTTTTGGTATTATATCTAACCTAAACACAATTATCTCGAAATTTTTATGGAATGGCCTCCTGCTCATTCTGTCCTCAGAGGCTACAGACACTGGAACTATCTCAGGGAGCAATATTTTCCCACCCTCCACTCCCTGTCTCAAATATATCACTTTACTGGCGTCTGAACCTCGTTATACAGACATTAATTATAATTGTATTGATCTAATGTTGACCAATCATTCCCTTGTATTGACTCAGAATTTATTTGTTGTTTCCTGTGAATTAGCAAATGTTTTTTGTGCCAATTATTGTCGAGTCTCGTTTGTTAATTATGGTATCAGATATAAAATATTATGTTTATCAATTTTGTTGATGAGCATAATCTGGGTCTAAGAGGTACATGCTTTTCATTTCAGTGCCAGTAAATACTTTGACTCGGACACAACTGATGGAGTTAAGTCTATCATCTATCATACGGGAGATGTACAATGGTATATGGCAGGAGACTATTGGGTTACATGCACGCTAGACGTGACATATTTCCCTTTTGACTACCAAGTGTGTGTTGTTGTGATGTCCAGCTATTCTTTGATGGAAAGATTGCTTACACTAAAAGCATTGGTAATAAGAATATCATTTTGATATCTATGTACAATGCTAATTACAATTTAAAGTAAAACATATGGGATTTCATATTGTGAGACCTAGCAAAATGATTGTAAATTTTGAGGTTGTAAGTGACATGACTACTCTGCTACTATGCTTAAGAATAGAAGAATTTAATACTGTCTACTGGATAACATAACATTCCTATGGAAAGAATATCTTGTTTGTCTTTCAGAATGAAACATTTGATAAAGAACTGATCAAAGGCAATGGACAGTGGGAAATATTAGAAATCCTGACAGATTCTTTTAGCATGAGACCACTGAAAGAATTTAATGAATCGTACTCTGTGGTCCAGTTCTGTTTCCAGCTGAAAAGGAAGTCAAGTTACTTCATTATTAATGTGATCGGTCCTCTTGGGCTTGTAAGTTGCCATTTGCTATCTCCATAATTATTGTGAATGACTCAATAGCAAAGTCACAATGTACGATGATGTTTAATACAAGTCATTTCAAATTTAGTTTCTCTATACCCAATTTCACCAATGCATTCAAATCATAATATCATTTCATATCATTTGGATACAGCCAACAAATGGTTCAAATTGTTCAAGATGTATATTGAGTCTGATATTTACCGACCGGAACTTTTGATTATCCTTTCTTACATGAACAAAATAACCTAAGTTGATCACTTTACACTAGTCAATTTCTTGATTAGAGTAATCTCATAGGAATTGCCTTTCACTTTCAGACAGTGATACTTGTGCCTCTAGAGTTTCTACTGCCCCCTGACTCTGGTGACAAGGTTAGCCTTGGGGTGACGTCCCTGGTCACTTTGTCCGTTTTTCACCTGTCCCTGAAGGAATCCATCCCAAAAACATCGAACGAGACCCCAATGATCAGTATGTATATGCACCATGACCTTAAAGGAAAGCTTTCACATAAATGCAAGATAGTTATTTTTCAATGAATTCAATCCAGCATATTATTCTCAACTTGCAGTATGAATGTAAGAAACATTTCAGGAAAAATCCCCAGTTTTCACACAAGATTATAGGACATTAAAAAACTTGTATTTCAATTCATTTTTAAGGGATATCCCCTTATTTATGACATAGCATTTTCACATTTTTGTTTTTTTATTTGTTTTAGGATATGTAAGTCAACCTACTCACACAAAAAATAGTGTTCATAAATTTATGTGCAAGTTTTCCTTTAAATGTTAGGTAGGTTATGTCTCCCCTATATAAGTCTAAGAATATGCATGAATGATTGACAAATTCGAAGTACTTTTGATGATTTTTGAGTGTTTTAATGCTTCCATAAAATGTCTTTTGCAGCTCTTTTTATTTCCTTTGAGATGGCTATTACCACCCTGTCAATTATACTCTCAACCATCGTTCTAAGGACCCATCACACAAAGTCAACTCAAAGGCCCCATCCAGTGCTCCGTGCACTCATCTTCGGGTGTCTGTCTCGTGTTCTTTGTCTTGAAAACCCAAACAACGAGGTTGGTGTCAAAGGTGACAACAACAGTGTTAAGGAAAGCCTTGCTTCCCTCGATAAGGAGCTAATACAAGAAGATGGCAATACTTTGGATGGAAAATCTGGAAAACTACTCGGGTATATGTCAGTAATAGTCAGCAGGATTAGGGAAGAAACAAAGGCCAATGAGATTTCTGATGAATGGAAGCAGATGGCATGTATCCTTGATTGGTTCTTCTTTTGGCTAAATGCACTAGCTATATTACTGGCAACTTTAATCATCTATATAAAACCGATCCTTGAAGTTGAGTCCACAGGCTGCAGTAGGTCTAGTTACTTTGGGGCTTTGGTTGGCAGGCTTTAATATTTAAATCCAAGATATATCTCATAAAGAACCTTTCTATTTCTCTATAAACTATAAAATGTTAAGTGTCAAGGTATTGCACACTTTAACCTTTTCACTTTCAGATGAAAGAGGGTTTAATGCAATTGAATAGTAACTTTGTAATGTTTAGGGAACTGTGCCATTTCAATAAAAAAGAATTGGGTTGTATTTTTCTATTATATTTACACATATTATTGTATGTGGGTCTTATTTTTGAAAATAGGAGAATGAAATATTCCAAAATTTGCTTATCATAACAAAAGAAATTGAATAATTGCAATTTTCTTATGTCTCTCATTTCCCCCATGATTTTTTGCAACTCTTTTTCTGAAACTGGCCTCATTTAAAAAGAACATATCCTATTAAATGAGAAGCTATTTAAGTGAGGTTCATTCAGTCTATGGTAAAATTAAGGGAATCCCCAAGGCTGTCTTATGGATTCATCGGTACTATTTCTAGTATCAGGGAGTGTTTCCCAGTTGGGCCTCTGTCAACATTTTTACATATGTAGATTCTTTCTGTATCAGGCAGAAGCCTAGCTATTTCTTGAAAACATAAATGATTCACAACCAACATAATCCTATAATGCATGTGGGAGGTATGAGGCTGACAATTGGATAAATTTGTGAAGATTACACATTTTTCGATCAGCCATAACTCTATTTTCATTAAACACAAACTATTTTTTGCACAGAATAGATAGTGTTTTATTCGTACCCTTATAAAGAGTGATGCATTTATTCATTACATAGGCATACCCACATAGCTATAGGTTAGCCTAGAAACCTGTGAAATACATTGGCTCTATTGGCTCAGTGTCAGTATTTGGAAGATTGTTCTCAGAATAAGTGAAAACTATTTTCTAATTGATGAATCTAAATTATAATTTAGATAGAGGTCATTTTAAACACAGAGGCAACAATTATTCTCTAATATTCTTTGGGTGAGGTCCCTTTTAATGCCCTTAATCCACTTGATAATATGTAATACTTTTGATCTTAAGCCTAGTCAAGCCTGAGAATGACCAGATTGAATACTGGAAAATAAACAAAAAAACTGAAACATAGTTTGAAAATATTAAGTGATGTCTCTCAAACCGTTGGTGTATATCACAATGGCTTTATTGACGAAGTTCCATTTACAATATTGATCATCAGGTAGAAGTTGGGGTAACGCTAATGTAGATGGATAAAAGGCATATACCACAATTCTATGAGGTGTATAACATACTATAGTCTCTGCAGAGACAGAAAGAAACAATATTGCCTAATGTTGAGTGTTTGCCAACTGTTGGGCATAAACTTTCATTGTAACAGACTTTCATTATCCAGATGAAAGGTACCAAAAGTGATAGCTCGTGAATAATTTGGATATGTTTTGTATGCGTGCAAGGCTGGTGGGCAAAGGTGAACCCAATGCCAGATGACACTTTCAAAGGGTAGGAGAATCAATCAAACAAAGCAGCATACATTGTTACACCACTTTTTCCAATGATCGTTTGCAACAAATCCATATACCAATTTTGGGAGTAATTTGTCAGCTAGATTGCTTTGGTTAGTTTTGTATTATGTAACTGTCTTTATGGAATAAGCATAGATGCAATTTTTGAGAATATTTCATGGTAAACTGTAATGCTGGTGGAAACTGGGCATATGACATTCTAATAACGTTTCAATAATAATCTGGATGGGTTCTTGTTACATCACACTGTTAGGTTACAGGGCCATTCTTTTGATGACTCCAAATTACGTCGCTGCAACCAACTGTTGCCATGTGACATTGTGACGATCTCAGAACGTTCTTGTCACATTATTTATAAGGCTGAGACTTAATAAGAATGTCACAGTAACATTCTGTTTAGGTGTCTTTGAGACCTCACTGAATGAGGATGTCACAGTAACATTCTCTAATGTAATGGTTACAGTAACCTTCTGTTTAGGTAAGGTTAAGACCTGACATAATCAGAACTTCACAATAACATTCTGATTAGGTAAGGTTGTGGCCTCCCCTGGTCAGGAGGTGACAACAATGTTCTGTTTAAGTCAGGTCTAGACCTCACCTAGTCCGAATGTCACAATGACATTCTATTTTAATTTGATCTTGACCTAACCTCACCAGAATGTTATGATACCATTCTGTTTTGGTTATGTCACAACCTCACAGAAAAATAATGTAACAGTTATGTGACATTTAAGGACAATCGCGCCATTTTTCAGAAACCTCAAAAATGATAATTCTTCAATCTTCCTCATAATTTGCAAAACCACTCATGAATATATGCCTGACTCAAAATCCAAATTGGAAATTTGCCAAAAGAAATATGTTAAGAGATAGAAATGGTCAAAAATGACACACTTTGTAGAAATTTTGCTGAAGCTGAAAAACGATTTTAGCAATGAAACCTACATTTTCCCCAGTTTCTCTTTTGATAAAGATTGTGTGAAGGTTATTATACATCCAAATTATCGTTAGGATCCAAGGAATAATGTAGAATATTGAAAATAATTTAAGATTAAAAATTTTAGTGAATTTTTCAGAAAACAAATTAATACCCATTTTAAACCATTTTTGGGTTTAAATTGGGTATTAAGCTCTGCTGACCAAATTAGCACGGTGACCCCCTGTTTTTTTGGCTGGATATGGTAGTCTACTCCCATATGCATGTGATATACAATTTTAAGACACTTTTCAATATCCCAATTTTTTGTGTGAAACTTTTTTTCCGAATTTCAGTATTTTTGAAATAGCTTATTTTAAATACTTACCAGTTAAAAATATACATTACATTATCATTTTTTACAAAAGTATTTTTTCTCACATGCTTAAACCTGAACTTATCTATCGAAAGCACTAGGCTGGTCGTAATATCATTTCTATCAAAATAATTAGCAAATAAAATCAAACTTCTAAATTCATTTTTTAAGTCTTTTTTTTTTAATAATTATCATATACTCAGACCGCTGTAGCTGAAAAGTTTGCACGGTGACCTATCCTTTTTTTTGCATTTTTGGAATCAATATAGGTAAAGCTCCCACTGTGTAAAATTTGAAACAAATCTCAATACTAGTTCAATAATGGCGCGATTGTCCTTAAGTAAGTAACAGACAAACCAAAAAAGTATGGTCGCATAATGTGACCGTTACGTCACACCTTGGCTGGATGTAGACATCATCTGACTGTTTGCCGACGTACTTTGGACACCACACTGCTACCTGGGTTATCAAACATCATTTCGTTTTCAACATATTTAATTATTAAAAATAACATCCATTCTTGTTTGCGTATGGTTCAATTCAAGTTGCAAAGATATTGAGACATTGAGGATATATAGAATCATGTGTTCTTTTTAGCATATGTATGAAGTTTGAAAAATTCATACAATGATATTTGAGCTTCTAACAGAAATACTTCAAAACTATTTGCAGCATTTGAAAGCTTAAAAGTTTAACTTAAAAAAAAATTTTCATCTTGTATTCTTGGGATAGCAGGGTTCAATGGGTTAAATGTTGGCATTCATTACGAGGGAAACTGATGAAGGGGTAGAGTAGCAATTCTAATTTCTGTATATTAATATTTCTTATTTCTGTATTTTTACACAAAATATGAAGCAAACATAATATAGAATCGGATTTGAGCTTTTAGAAGTATGTGCATGTGAGTACTTGTTATATGTACTTCTTCCTCAAATATGGAATTATAAAATTTTGCCTACCCTCAAACCCTGAATTTTTGCTATACCTAGACGCTGGATTGCATGCTTTTGTAATTTCCTTATGCCTTTCTGCTATACGAGTTTCCCATTCAAGCCTTTAGAGCATGCCCTAGCAAAGATGAACCTCTGAACTTCTTATAGAAAAAAACTAGCTTTATTAGAACCCTGAGGGTAACAATCCCTCCCTGCATGAAGAAGACGAGACTGATTAATGATTAATTTATGTGCTAGGTTTCCTTTAAACCAAACAAGTAATTCCGAGAGATACAAGAAGTCAACACTGAACTCTAGACAATTTGATACTAATGCATGCTTCACGACTAATCACAAACTATGATACTACATAAGCAAATAAGCCTAAGGTTTTGATATACCTAGAAGCCAAACGGCAGTCCTTTAGTAATTTCTTTATTGCCTCTCTGCTATAGGGGTTTTCCAATTTCAATTATACTGCTATAGCACAGCTGAACCTCTGAACTTCTCATAGAAAAAAAACACGTTTAGATTATCTATTTCATGCATTGACCCAATTACCTAAACTCTCATGTCACCATGACAACACATGCAACAATACGATAAGACATCAAACTTGTTGTTCTGCTATTTTCTCAATTATTCATGAATTCTTCTTTTGTCCAAACACTTGTGTCAATACATGAATCACTTCACAGATTCATCTGTCTATACCTAAAATATGAGCACGATTTATGCACTGATTCAGTCAAGTGACAATAATTCACCAGTATACATATATCTCAAATAATGAATATAATGTCATATATAGAAAAATATATATAATTTATTGTGTCTGTTCAATTATCAAAATATTAGTTAATATAATAAAATATTGAGAATTCATCAGACAATATTGTGACTAAAATTACGTGGTGTATCTTTGTGGTGTTTATGTTTATGTTCTAATGTTTATAAGGCAGAAAATCATCTTATTTACTCAAGCTGTTTGCTCTCAGCTCCTGTACCATTACTCCATCAGTGATATGAATGACAGGCTATTCCAGAAAGGTTCTCAGCCTCCTTGAATGGCATATTCTAGTTGTCACATTCAGGAGCAATCTATACTGTTGGGACAAACGAGTACTGAGACACCCTTCACTGGGCAGGTACACATTTAGTGTACCATAGGACTGATATTATAATGAATCTTTACATTAACATTTTCTGGATATAATAGCATGTATTGATGAAAGGTTAATGTCACACTACTAACACCACATATTTGTAAAGTTTTTATAATGAACAAAAAAGGATTTAATGTATTTTTTCTGTTCATGAATGATGTCCATTGATTGTAAAAAGTCTTGTTGCACTGAACAAGGAACTGTCACAAAAGAAAATGCAACTTTTTAATGGCACAGTTGCTGATGGTAAAAATTCTGATGGCAATTCATCTGATGGCCTCATGTCCAAGTCAGACTGTTGGGAGCTCTTGAAATACCTGTAGCTCGGAAAGTCAATGACGATAGAGAGGCAAAGAAGATATCTGATGAATGAAAACAAATCACCTGGGTTCAATTGGTTCTTCTTTTGTAATTGTTCTTACAACAATTCTAATTTATGCTAAGCTGAGCCTAAATCATGAAAGGGATTAAAAAGTACATTCAATTTCTGTAGAAGGGGCAAAACAAACAAATGTTTTATCTGTGTGACTTATATCTGAAAGGTATTACATTATCTTTATGCAGAATCCAAGATGTGTACAGTTTCCAACCCATACATAAAGCCTATCATTTTTATTTTTCTGTGAGTGATATCTATATCTATCTATCTCTATATACATCTTAGACTTAAAAAAAAAAAAAAAAAAAAAAAAAAATTTTTTTTTTTTAATTCTATAAGAGTTCTGACTTTCTAGGGGCAAGTTTATCCTCTATTAGTTGCTGGAGATGTGTTGACTATATAATTCATAAATAATCATAAACAACTCGTTTAATTCATCAACAAATATCATATTGGTAACTTTTTTATTCAACCAGTAGATTATTCCATTTTAAACACCTTTTCAACGTTTAGCCGCTTTTACCAGTAGAAATTCAACACTGTAGTTTGAAATCAACTGTTTGAATTTTCCACACTTTAGAAATCTACGCTTTAGATCGTCACATATAAAAGCCGAACGAATGCTTTCCAATTCAATCCTGATGAAGACACTAACATGTCGAAACATGTCGATTCAGCCTATCAACCATTGAATAAAAGTCAACTTTTCAATTTATACTGTCGTCGAGTGGGATGTACATCAACACTTTACATCTTAGACTTAAGTATAGTTTACGTCTGATAATAAATATACATGGAAACAAGGAAGATCTTTGTTCTTTGAAATAGTTATGCATCTAGTGCTATCAAAAAGACTATGTGACGCACAGATAAGACCTGTTGATGTTGGTGGGGGAGGGTGTAACTATAGGGGTTTATTGTTCCACAACTATCCTCCCCTTATGTCACAAAATAGGTCTCTGTTTGTATGAGTTATTTCATCACAATTATGGCATTGCCTTATAGATAAAACATGTAGAACAACACTCATATCTGATCCATGGTTTGCTATGGTTCGTACAATAAGGTTAGGGCCTCACAACTGCAGTGGGTGAGTCTGGAAAAATAGTCACAAAGATTAACCCTTACCTGTACTGGATGCATTAATGCATCACCGCACTATGCATTGTAACCTTATAGATAATATTTTATGTATACTGAAAGTTATGGATAATGAAATCCTCATCTGGAACATCTAACTACTCTGAACATGAGGAAATAAAACATTATCAAAAAGAATATATTCTTGAGTGTTTACAATTTATGCGTTTCTCAGTGGTCAGGAGCAGGGCCATCTGACATGGCTCCTTGGAATGACTCTACCATTGGCATATAGAGGTGTCACTAATGCACCTGGATAAGTTGTAATTTACTCAAGAAACTACCAGTTGTAGGTATATTGTAAAGAGATCTTTTGAGGTCCAATAACTTTTGAGAAAACTGTGGTGCGTGCTAGGCGTGCAGACGTGGCTTAGAAGGCTACTAGACCAAAAAATAAATACAAAATCTCATAAGACAAATATGTAGTGTAACCGAATGCCAGTACCATACAAATGCTGAGAGAAAATCATACAAAACTTTTGAGAAGACTGTAGATGACCATACTCTAACTAGCAGTTTTGTGGCTGGAAGCCCACTTGTGACTGCAGAGTGAACTGGTAGAACTCTCCAATCAAGAAGGGTTATGAACTGAAAGATGACCTAGTGTCACACGCCATCTCAAGTAATCCTACATTCTTAGGGCTATAGGCTTAAGACCAAATATCTGACTAAAATGTCAAAATAGAAGAAAACAATAACCAAATGAAAAATAAAGCAGCGGGCATACAAGGTTATCTATTGCACTGAGGTCCAAAAATTAACCTCATGCATAAAGTGGTGAGTGAGTGAGTGTTAGATGTAAATAGACTGCTTCTCAGCAGAGGGCATAGGCTGAAAGGTTCTTTATCTTAGTTCGCTTGCTTCTCACCAGACAGTGCAGGCTGAAACAGCTTTTATTCTATTTTATCTTACAATAAGCTTTGCCTACTGTATAGCAAATAAGGATAGTGACCAATTAGGAGGGAACTAAAGTAGATTTAGAGTTTCAATCCAAGAAAAACGGAAGCAAAACATCACCAAACCATGTCAGCAACATAGTTAGAAATAGTAAGGGAACCACAGTAAAAGCCATCAATAATTTGGAATTAGATAAATGAGAGGCAATTGGAATTGAGTGAGATGGTAACATATATGCTTTTTAAGCATGTGTGTGATGGTAGAACCTGCTCTCGATATGCCTAGCTAATGGAAAGAATGATATCTTAGTATAGTTGGGATGGTGTATATATAAGGAACTGCTATGAAAAGATGGGTAGAGAGACTGAGAAAACTTAAACATACACAAAGGTATATTTGGAGGTAATGGAAATTTGGAGCTTGGTGGAATTTGATCCACCAATTGATTGTTGAGTGTAGGTAAGAGCACAATAAGGGTTAAAATGAGGTTGAAATGAAACAGATAGGCATTGGATTTTGTTTGTGATGGAGCAGAAATAAGGCGTATCAGCATAATGATCAACCCTAAAAGGGTGGTCAATAAACGTAACATTAAGAACAGTTTAATGGATAAATATTGGATCAGTTATTGTCAATTTTACATAGGTCACAGTATCCAGGGATGAGGTTGGATAATGGCAATAACGACAATCATTTGAAAATATAACGAATAATTCATAGATATTCCATAGATAGACATCCCAACCCTAAAACTAATCTATGTTCATAATGTACATTATGCTCTGGGTTTCATTTGCACAAACTTGCTTCTCAATATTAGCAGACAATTAGCTAAGTGATATTCAACATAAGGAGTGCATCCTCTGACTGCCGTTGCATGGAAACTCAGATTTTTCTATGGTCATTGTTTATCTATTGAATTGCATTTTCATTAAAACAGCATCCCTATGGAATTGTGATTTTGAATATGGATATGCTTCAGTGTTAATAGTTCATAGGTCACTCACCGGTTATGGTCACTATTTATATGAGGCGTCCATGTTACTTCACAGCTTCGCCTTGTGTGTTGAATAACAATGTGTCTTCTTTCTGGATTAACGTTGTATATCTTCATCATTCTACCTACAGTATCAATACATGCTGGTAAACCACCATTTCACCGCTAACTTGTGTGGACAACACCAACTTTGCTTATCTAGAATGTGTTTTTCCTCTCCTCCTAATAATCCTAGCAAAATTAAGCCCAGTAGGTCTTATTTATTCACCATCACATAGGAGCTTAGCTTTAGTTCTAGCATTGTCATTATAGTAGGTGAATGCATACTTTTTCAATCATTTGATTTTTGCCAGATTTAGCTCACTAAACTCAAGATTATGTCTAATTTATTGACACAATTTAATATATTGAAAATTTTCCAAAATAACAGGCTGCAGACTTTTACATCAATGGTATAGAGTATTCTAATAGGACTGTTACAGGGTCGATTTTGGGGTGCATTTCGGGAGTAGTCATACTCATATAAATTGTTGAACAAACAATTATAAAAATAATCAAAGACAGCTTTGGCTAACAGATCGAGCAAACTTGTGCCCCTATTTATTAATATAAACATTTTTTGATAATAAAGAACGAGAACAAAGGAAAAAAAAAATACTTGAGATAACTCTCACCACCTGGCCTGTATGAAAGCTGAGAGCTGACTGACAGGTTGATGTATTCCCTGCCAGTAAATATTAGTGGCTCACTTTCTCACCAGGTGGTAGCACTATGGAAAGCTACAGTGCCCCTATTTATATTAATATAAATACAGTCTTATCTATATTAAACATTGATGATCTTAATCACCATCTGCAGATGTGCAAAATACATCTATATGCAGGCACTGTGTGGAAATCAATGGGTACTGACTATTGTGGATTGTAAGTGGGAGCTTTAAGGTTCAGGTATGATAAGGTCATGAAACAGTTACCTTTACAAGACCTTTACAAGATGACCTTTAAAATCCTAGAAACATATTGTAAAAGTGTTTGTATATATTCCATATTTTTGTAGTGTCTATAATTTGCTTTTCCTATAGATTCCAGTAACTATTGATCACTTTTAGATATGAAAGCTTCTAGTTTGGTACAAGTTCTTTTTCCCAATACTGACGAAAATCATTGACAAAATTATAATCCCTTATGCTGTTATAAAAGATTATGATATAATAAATATTGTTTCTAACCATAATGAAATAAATTGAATATGGTTATGCTGGAATAACACATGGCAAATTGTATCTCATGTGAGGGTAAATAATAGTTTTTCAAAAAGAATGATTATCATGAAACCTTTTCTTTCCGTGCAGAAACAGTAACCAATGACGAGAGAAAGATTTATAACAAAATATTTGCTAATTACACTAAATACACAAGGCCGGTCCTAAACTCAAAGGATGCTGTAAATGCCTATGTTAGGTTTATACCATTACACCTTAAAGCTGTGGTAAGTATGTTTACCCATTTCACCCATTTCTGATTGTTCTTCAAAGGCTTATTTTGCTTTAGGGGTCACTCAGTGATTGGGTAGGGGCGATAAAACATGGGGTGACAAAAGGACATACTATTTTAGAGTTTGGCTATATGTTCTTCTTGATGAACATTGACTGGCTATAGCAGCTGTATTAATGAGTGCAAATATGATGTCTCTGCACATTTCATATCGCTTTATAAAGTATTTAACAATCTGTTGTTTTTGACAATGTACTTTATGTTTCACTATGTCTCCCAACACACAGTGTTCCAGGAAAATAAGATTTTCCTGCCATTTCAAGCTTGCTCATAACTGCTTTTCATTTTTTTCCAGGATGAAACAGTTCAGCTTATGAACATGTATGGAATGCTTGCTGTGGTTAGTAACCAAATATTATTCATATATTCATATTCAATGCATGAAATCATAATTATCATATGATTTATGACATACAGCGAAACGGCATTATCCTAGCCCAACAAAAGAAAGTATTAGGCAAAGGTTCATA
This sequence comes from Lepidonotus clava, assembly GCA_936440205.1. Taxonomy (NCBI): domain Eukaryota; kingdom Metazoa; phylum Annelida; class Polychaeta; order Phyllodocida; family Polynoidae; genus Lepidonotus; species Lepidonotus clava. The sequence continues at coordinate 3,638,280 of OW387141.1, forward strand.
TTTTGAAAGCTGAAGTAATATTCACAACTTCTTTTGGACACAGTAATCAAAGTATGTATATTCTGATAGATACGTGTTCACACAAATAAGTCTGCTCCAAAAGTCCCAGTCAATTTATTCAGTGGACTGAAAAGCTCATCAAGAAATCATACCATAATGTGTCTTCCTCCTAATGTTAACAAGCTGTATAATGTAGTTTATTGCAAGAGAATAACCACAAACCATATATGTGTATGCAAATCTTGGGGGGGACTGCTCTTTGATATTGCTATTAAACCCTCTTTTAGATTTGGAAGGACGATTATCTAAATTGGGATCCACAGTTATTTGGAAACGTATCTGAACTGGCAGTTGAGCCCTTCGAAATCTGGAAGCCGAGTTTTGGAGTTCTGAACAGGTAAAGGCTGCATTATATAGGCTGATGCAATGTCTTTTCTTAAATTTTAGTTTCATATTGGCACTTTTGACCTCTATATTCTTTATCATTGTTTGTTGTATTATCTTCCCCAACTCAAAAGCAACTTAACCCTTTCACTGCCAGAGGCCTCATATGGGGCCCTATAGTAAAATCCCATAGGAACACTATTGAAAGAATGCAAATTATGCTTTCAGAATCTGAAAGAATTTTTCAGATATTCCAATTAGAACCAAATATACAGGTATTTGAACATAGGACTATCAAGTCAACCAAAAATGTTAGAATTAATTGTGATTCAAGAAACCCTAAACAATGTAATTACATTTGAATTTGCCATACGAATTAAAAAATCATGAAAAATGGGTGAATTTATGTAAATGACACGATTTTCAATTTGCTCTTACTTTTCTTTCATTTTTGATAATCACAAACTGTCTTTTGCTCAAAGAAGATAATGTTTTCATGTTACTTTTATAAAGAGTGTGTTGTTATTTTATGAATTATTGGTTACCATGGTAACCAGCAAAGTACAATAGTACGAACAATTACTCCCCTTGAGAAATTTGCCTTATTGGCACAGTGCCAACATTTGGAACGTTTTTATGAAAATTATTGAAAAAAGTTTTTCATCTGAAGAATTTAAACTAAATTTGAGTTTTAGGGAATTTATGCACTAATTTTTGTATTTTGGGCAATATTTTAGTAAATATCAGTTATATTGTGATATATATCTGGCAGTGAAAGGGTTAAGAACTATATTTGTTCTGTTTTTAATCTTACATTAATGGTAGCATAAAATAGTTTTAAATTAAATTAAGTTGAGTTCTAAAGATAGGAAAGAAATTATTGTTTGGTCTCACAATGTGTTTATTAATCTTCTTGTTGTTTAGATCCTAGTCCTGCCGTATCTGGCAAAGGAATGGCCATTTTTCCATTAGTTTCTAGATTATTCCATTGTTCCAAGGAGAACGCATTAATGTGCATTCAGCATAATTATACAAGCAGCCAATCTATTACTAACTTTATATAAACTTTTTATAATTTAGATTAATAAGTTCAGGTGAACCTTTTATCTTTCCCAGTACCAGAATGCAATTTGTGGTATCTAAAGGCTTAAGGCCCTTTTTATTAGCCTACCTATTTAACCAAGATAGTGTTGTGGTTTTGGTTTACTAACTACTATTTACATGCCTTTTTATTTTTATCATTAGGAAAAGATTAGACAAAATAGAAATTGCATTAGAGGATTAACTTAACATCCTATTGTTAGGAAACTCCATATCTCAGCTTCTATCCTAAAAGCCTAACATGTCGAACATGGCACATTATCAAATATATTTTGGCTAATTTGCTGTAATTTACTTGGGTGAGACCAGGGCCCTCAGCCTACTCATGTACATATTAATATTCACACCTGGACAAAGCCCCTCTGACTTGCCTCACCTATAGATTGAAATTTCCATTGAAATTTCACGATAATTATATCAAGTCAAAGCACGTCCATAAAAGAATCATGATACTCAAAAAATTATTGCCAAGGTCTCACGGTATTATCATGATGATAATTTCAAAATATCTCAGTCTTGAAAAAAAAGAGTACTATATGAAAATATTTGTATGTGACCAAGTTAGGATGCTAGAGTTAAAGACTGATTGAAAGAAAAATTGGGAGGGAAAATCCATATCGCAATAACATTTTTTGGTATTGTATCTAACCTAAACATATTTATCGCAAAATTTGTAAGGAATAGCCTCCTTGCCACTCTGTCCTCAGAGGCCACTGGCACAGGAACTATTTCACTAGAAGTGTTTTCCCACTGTCCACTACCTGTCTCAAATACATCACTTTACTGATCTATTATTGACCAATCATTGACTTTTATTGACTCAGAATTTATTCGTTGTGTCCTGTTTGTGTCCTGTGATTTATTAAATGTTTTTTGTGCCAATTATTGTCGAGTCTTGTTTGTTATTTATAGTGTCAGGTATAGAATATTGATAATTTGTTTATCAATTTTGGCAACAGGTATAATCTGGGTCTAAGAGTTACATGCTTTTCATTTCAGTGCCAGCAAATACTTTGATTCGGACACAGCTGATGGAGTTAAATCTATCATCCATCATACAGGACAAGTACAATGGTATATGGCAGGAGACTATTGGGTTACCTGCACGCTAGACGTGACATATTTCCCTTTTGACTACCAAGTGTGTGCTGTTGTGGTATCCAGCTATTCTTTGATGGAGAGATTGCTTACACTAAAAGCAGTGGTAATAAGAATATTTTGATTTGTATATACAATGCTAATTACAATTTAGAGTAAAGTATATGGGATTTTGTTTGGTGAGACCTAGCATAATGATTATAAATTTTGGGGTAGAAAGTCACATGACTACTCTGCTACCATGGTTACAAATAATTATAAGTTGCCATCCCACTATACATATTGGTTCTGCAACAAATGAAACCAGTTATTTTCTCAATGATTTATCATAGTGGCAATAACTTTAAGATAACTGTAAGACACATGTCATTACAATAATAACTTAGTAAAGATATTGTTGTTGTGAAACCCTTATGTCTTTGTTTCTACTGGATCAAATTCAATTCTGTAAATTGATGTAAAAAGGGGCATTGCAGGACTAGTTCCTGTAAAGATTACAGTGGCCCATTGCACAATGAGTTTCGTAACAATGAAAATAATATTACTAAAAAAACTTTTCGCTGTTAGTTTTGCAACAATTTCTTTTCTATATTTAGAATGCCCTCAAAGAGCTGTAACTTTTACTGAATTTTCTCTAATTTTCTCTCATTTTTTCTTATCAATTCACAGAATTCAATTTCATTCATTAGAACCAGAGACTTCACTATTTTCTTTAACAACGAAATTGTTCATTATACTATCTTAACTTGACCCTCACAACAAAATTCTATTGTGCAACAGGCCACAGGTCATTTACAGCATTCAAGATAGGTTTATTTTGAGGGTCAGAACATGCGTTATAATGTGCAAAGTTGCTATGAGATCTAAAGATGTGGTTAATTTGCTACACCATGTTGTACTGATAGGTATTGTGCAATGGGCCACATGTACAGGTAATATAATGAAATTTTAAAGTATCATGCGTTAATCCGATACTGATGATTATTTGGCTCTTATTTCCTCCACTTAACTTTTTGGAGTATCAAGTTTATGCTGTAGGAGAATTTGAAACTGTTTATTGGTTAACAAAACATTCCTATGTTAAGAATATCTTGTTTGTCTTTCAGAATGCACCATTTAATAAAACACTGATCAAAGGCAATGGACAGTGGAAAATATTAGACATCCAAGTAGATTCTTTTAGCATGAAACCACTGGAGGATTTGAATGAATCGTACTCAGTGGTTCAGTTCTGTTTCCAGCTGAAAAGGAATCCAAGTTACTTCATTATTAATGTGATTGGTCCTCTTGGGCTTGTAAGTTTACACACTGTTATATGTCCATTTGCTATCTCCATAATCATGGTGAAAGACTCAATAGCAAAGTCAAAATGTACGATGAACATTATCATTTGCTGTAACTTTAGAAATCCATCCCTTGTCTTCAAATGCCAGGGTCAAGTGATTCACTCATTTTAAAATCAGTACATCTCTGATTTGATCACAGTTCAATACAAGTCATTTCAAATTAATTTCGCTAATGCATTAAAATCATAATATCATTGCATATCATCTGGATAAAGCCAACCAATGGTTCAAATTGTACAAGATGTACAGTGAGTCTGATGTTTACCGACCTGAACTGTTTGATTATCCCTTCTCACATGAACATAATAACCTAAGGCCATCACTTTACTCTTGTCAATTCCTTAAACATTGTAATATCATAGCAAACACCTGTCACTTTCAGACGGTGATACTTGTGCCTCTAGTGTTCCTACTGCCCCCTGACTCTGGTGACAAGGTTAGCATTGGGGTGACGTCCCTGGTCACTTTGTCTGTTTATCACCTGTCCCTGAAGGAATCCATCCCGAAAACATCTAACGATACCCCAATGATCAGTAAGTATATGCACCATGACCTTAAATTTTATGTAGATTATGTCTCCAATAACATATATAAGTCTTGGAATATGCTTGAATGATTGACAAATTTGAAGTACTTTTGATCATTTTTGAGTGTCTTAATGTTTCCATGAAATGTCTTTTGCAGCTGTTTTTATTTCCTTTGAGATGGCTATTATCTCCCTGTCGATTATACTCTCAACCATCATTCTAAGGACCCATTACAAAAAGTCAATCCATAGGCCCCACCCAGTGCTCCGTGCACTCATCTTTGGGTGTCTGTCTCGTGTTCTTTGTCTTGAAAACCCAAACAAAAAGGTTGGTGTCAAAGGGGACAACAACAGTAGCGTTAAGCAAAGCCTTGCTTCCCTCGATGAGGAGATAATACAAGAAGATGGTTATACTTCGGATGGAAAACCTACAAAACTACTCAAGTGTATGTCAGTAATGGTCAGCAGGATTAGGGAAGAAACAAAGGCGAACGAGATTTCTGATGAATGGAAGCAGATAGCATGTATCCTTGATTGGTTCTTCTTTTGGTTAAGTGCACTAGCTATATTACTGGCAACTTTAATCATCTATATAAAACCAATCCTTGAAGTTGAGTCCACAGGCTGCAGTAGGACTAGTTACTTGGGTTAGCAGGCCTTAAGATTTAAATCCATGATAAATCTTTTAAAAACTTTATTGTTATATTATTGTAGGTGGGTATTATTTTCAAACATGGAGGAATGAAATATTCAAAAATTTACAAATTATTTTTTTCACATAGTAGATAGTGTTTTATTCTTACCCTTATAAAGAGTGCTGCATTAATTCAATATATCGGCGTACCTGCACGTATATGTATGGATTAGCCTAGAAACCTGTGAAATACATATATATGGTAGGAAGAGACAACAACATTTAATTGGCTCTATTTGTACAGTGCCAACATTTAAAAGATTGTTCTCAGAATTTATGAAAACCCTTATTTAAATCTTTTCAAGGAAAGTCTCTTAGCAAACAGAGGGAGGTTTTACCTACTACTTACAGAATATCTTTAGTAAAATACTCCTTTGGTGTAAAATAAAGTACAAAATAAGCTTCACTTATATCAATCTGATTTGGGTGAGGTCCCTTTCAATGCCCTTAATCCACTTAAGTTGATAGTATTGAATACTATTGAACATAAGCCTAGTCAAACCTGAGAATGAACAGATAGAATATTGGAAAATAAACAAAAATACTGAAACATAGTTTGAAAATATTAAGCGATGTCTCTCAAACAGTTGATAATGTGTTATTCCACTTCAGAAAATTAACAATGGTGTACATCACAATGGCTTAATTGCCAAAGTTCCATTTACAATATTGATCATCAGGTAGAAGTTGGGGTAACTTTAATGTAGGCAGATAAAGGGCATATACCACAATTCTATGAGGTGTATAACATACTATAGTCTCTGCAGAGACAGAAATAAAAAGTTCTGTATTTGCCAACTGTTGGGCACAAACTTTCATTCTAACAGACTTTCATTATCCAGATGAAAAGCTACCAAAAGTGATGGCTCATGAATAATTTGAACATGTTTTGTATGTGTGCAAGGCTGGTTGGCAAAAGTAAAGCCAATGCCAGATGACACTTCCATAGGATAGTAGAACCAATCAAACAAAGCAGCATACATTGTTACACTACTTGTTCCAACGTTCATTTGCAACAAACCTATAATGTGTGATTTAGAATCTGGATACACCAGGGATAAATAATTCAATGACATGACTCTCAAAGAAATCTCATTCGGACATTGTAGTCCCTCGGAAGGAATGACTAGTGCTCCAGGATAGAATTTTGTTGGAACAACACATTTTATATCATAGGGTCTGATGCTTTATGACCGGAATCTCCAGCATGGCATTTTTCATGTTGATGGTGATCCTACAACTCACAACTGTGGCTCAAACAGGTAAAAATCTTCGTTTTCTTCAAAGACCAGTATCCAAAGATAGGCCTACATGTCTAATGTTTATTCATAGGGAAATATAAGGGATTGGCTGGATGTAGTAATACAAACACATCCGGATGTGGTAATACAAACACCTGACATCCAATCTCATTATTTCCTTGTTTAACATAATTATACCACTAACCTACTAAAAGACCATGTGTATATGCCATGAGAATGACAATAAATAAGTATTACTATGTTGTTTAGTACAAGATGTAAGGTTGGTCTGACTTCATTCAAGTTGTAATAGACAGAACCAATTAACTTCATTCAGATAATTGATAATATAATCAGGCTGGGACTACCCTTGGAAAATAACCTATCTTGTTCTATTGCTATGGTCCCAAAACATCCCAGAATATTAGATCATCCTATCTCGTCCTAAATCTGGATGTCCTGATTTTCCTATGGTAGCCCAAACCTGGTAATGAACAAAATGAACAAGGGATGCAACACTACATTGACAGATGTTGTTTTCTTTCAGAGACTGTCAATGATGAAAATGATATGTATAATCATATGTATTAACTTGGTACAGCCATGGTGTCAGACCTGTAAAGAATTCCAAGGATCCTGTTTACGTAGTTATAGATTTTCTCCCCATGTACCCGAAGGGGCTGGTATGCGCTGCAGTTATTATTACGATAGAAGTTATTGGTAGCTACAAATAAAAAAATATACCTATTTTAGGCCAAAATTCAAAAAGAACTGACCCCCCTGAAAAAAACTCTTTTTCTCAAAAAACAAGTTCCCTCTCTAAAAAAGCTGGCTACGGGCCTGCAGGGTTACTAAGGACGCACCCATTGCCAGGCAGTTCTGCATGGGGAGGAACTCCATGCATGACGTCACTGCGTGCATGACGTCACACAGCCGCTGCTCCCTCAGAGACTAGAACTGAAAGAACTTACACCTGTGCGACTTGAGGTTCGACTAGAATGTTAATGTGCTGTTTGTATCATTCTAGATGTAAAACCCTATAGGGGTTGTGAGGATTTTGTAACTGTCTATGGTGTAATACATCTCTTTTCCGCCTAAACCTGTGTTGTGTTTTTCCCTGCGTAACACTGTGCATTAAACCATAATATTCTAGATCAATTTGGATAGTATACTTACTCGCAATTTATCAACTCATCAAGTTCAAAGTAAACAATGCAAAGTTTTATTAAAGGGAGTCAAAACCAACATTGTATCAAAATATGACAAAATTTTGCAAAGTCAAATAACAATGAAAATACATTCTAAGAGTCTAACTGTAGCTTATGGTACAATTTAAATCACAATAACTTACTATAACTTTACTTGAATTCCATAAAACTCATGTCATTTATGCCTGAAGACAGCATTGTTTGTAAACAAACCAAAGTTGGTGGGTCACCAAAATTGACCGGGGATGAGTTTTTGTGTATTTTAATGCAGTTTGAGTCTGTATTCACAGTCTATATTTTACCACAGGTCTAGGTTGTTGCAGTTGAATACATTTCAATAATTTATAGAATTTTCCAAATGTTGACCCTACATTGTTTTTGGCTCCCTTTAAATAATATGAATGATTAACCAAAATACATTCTTTAATCCAATTGAAAACAATTGATAGTATCAGTTGTTTAGCAGGATGAAAAAGAGAGAGTTATGATGATGTTTGGAGTGATATCTGTGGTTCTTATCAAATAACAAGGTGGCAGTAGTAGTAGCATTCAGTGTATCCTGTGCTTCACATAGCAGGCAGAGGACGCCACTGAGTCCATAACCCCAGCTGCTATACCATCATAATACTGAGGCATTATATCCCCCACAAATCTGAATTTTAACTCTTTACAGCTATCTTATAAAAAAAAAATATATATAAATTTAGAAATACATTGCCTCCAAACACTTTTATTGCTACATGTGAACATTTTCCTAAAATACCTTTTCATTTTTGATTGCAACCATTTCTGACCATTTAGGATTTTGGGCCAAAAGAAGTCCAAATGATGTCATTTGGATGTGCCGACGTCCTCAGGGCATCCTGTAGACCAGAATACTGACCAATATACCAATCCCACATTATGTATATCCCAGGGTTGGACCCTGGCTGGACAAAATTACAGTAAAAGCCATCCTTGCCTCCTTGAGTTGAGGTTACTTAATAAGCAACAATTATATTTTTCTGTGTCCCAAATGTTGTTAAAACATTATCATTTCTTAAATTTCATCAATTGATCGATTTGCAGATTTGCCAGCCAATCAAATTGCTGTATTTCAGTGCAAAATAGAGTTGGACAAAATAGGTACGGCTGACAGGCTTTAACATTGGTTCCTATGGGAAAAGGCCAATAAATCAATTATAATCAACATGCAATTTACCAATTTTGGGAGTAATTTGTCAACCAAATTGCTGTGGTTAGTTTTGTATTATGCAACTGTCTTCATGGAATAAGCACAGATGCAATTTTTGAAAATATTTCATAGTAAACTTTAATGTTGGTGTAAACTGGGATGGGCTTATTGTCGACGTCATCTCACTGTTTGCCGACGTCATTTGGACACCACTCTGCTACCTGGGTTATCTACATTATTGCATCTTCAACATGTTTAATGATTAAAAAACCTAAGTTCTTGTTTGAGTATGGTTTAATTCAAGTTGCAAAGATATTTAGACATCAAGGATATATAGAATTATGTGTACTTTTTGGCATATATATGTATGAAGTATAAAAAATTCATACAATGATATTTGAGCTTCTAAAAGGAATATTTCAAAACTATTTGCAGTATTTGAAAACTTAGAAATACTACTTAAAAATCTTTTTTCATCTTATATTCTTGGGATATTCTTGTAATTTTACACAAATATGAAGAAAACAGAAAATTGGAATAAGATAAGCTCTTATGGAATAAGATTCAAGTTCTTATACATAACTGTTATAAGTACTTCTTTCTCAAATATGGAATTGCAAAACTTGTGTCAGCAAAGAACTATTAGATCTACATGCAGTTACTCTTTGCATGGACAGAGTTCTCATCTGTGCTTGTGATGGCTATGGTGGTCTGCGTGCCAAGAGGCTGATTGTTGCAGGTTCATCTTATCAACTATTATCCAATCGTGTTTTTTTTTTATCAGGGTTAATATTCTGCTATTATATTATAATGTTCTGCTTTTTTGATATTAAGCATCATATCCAGCTCAAAATTATTGGAAGGTTCCTGGTGAGATTGTGATTCGACAGTATTTATGTACATTAACTTTTAATATCTTTATGAAGTTGCATTCACTCAAAACGGTATTTAAAAACCATTCAAGACGGCAACATCTCTGAATCATGCACTTCGAACCCCTGCCTATCCTTTTTTTTTTTTTGATTGGATTTTTATCCAGGCTGAGTTCACCTTATTAAATGTTCTTCCACTGCAGTCCTGTGGACCATTTGGGCACAATTCCGTGCAGGGGTCATCCAAATGTCCTTTTTCCAGGCTGCACCCCATGGGACTCGAACCCATGGGGTGTCAATGCCAACGAGTGGTACCAACACCTCTGTGGCGCTGGCCACCCCGACCCCCCTTAAAAGCTTAATTTTTGCTATACCTAGACACTGCACTGCATGCTTTCGTAATTTCCTTAATGCCTTTCTGCAATAGGGGTTTCCCATTCAAACCTACACAGCATGCACTAGCAAAGATGAACCTCTGAACTTCTCATAGAAAAAAAAAAACTAGGTTTATTAGAGGCCTGAGGGTAACAATCCCTCCCTACGTGAAGAAGATGAGACAATGATTAATGATTAAATTATGTGCTAGGTTTCCTTTAAACCAAGATTATTATTTCCAAGAGATACAAGAAGTCAACATAGAATTGTTGACAATTTGATACTAATGCATGCTTCACGACTTATCAGGAAATACGATACTACATAAGCAGATAAGCCTATGGTTTTGATGTACCTAGATGCCAAACTGCCTTTAGTAATAGTAATTTCCTTATTGCCTCTCTACTATAGGGGTTTTCCCATTTCACTTATACAGCTATAGCACAGCTGAACCTCTGAACTTCTCATAGAAAAAAAACTAGGTTTATTAGAAGCCTGAGGGTAACAATCCCTCCCTACGTGAAGAAGATGAGACAATGATTAATGATTAAATTATGTGCTAGGTTTCCTTTAAACCAAAATTATTATTTCCAAGAAGTCAACATTGAACTTTTGACAATTTGATACTAATGCGTGCATTACGACCTATCAGAAACTACGATACAACATAAGCAGATAAGCCTATCAGGTTTTGATTAAATATACCTGGATGCCAAACTGCCTTTAGTTATTTCCTTATTGCTTCTCTGCTATAGGGGTTTTCCCATTTCACTTATACAGCTATAGCACAGCTGAACCTCTGAACTTCTCAAAGAGAAAAAAACTATGTTTATTAGAAGCCTGAGGGTAACAATCCCTCCCTATATGAAGAAGATGAGACAATAATTAATGATTAATCTATGTGCTAGGTTTCCTCTAAACCAATATTATTATTTCCAAGAGATACAAGAAGTCAACATTGAACTCTTGACTATTTGATACTAATACCTGCTTCACGACCTATCATAAACAACGATGCAACATAAGCAGATAAGCCTATAAGGTTTTGATATATACCTGGATGCCAAACTGCCTGCTTTCATAATTTCCTTAATGCCTTTCTGCTAAAGGGGTTTCCCATTCAAACCTATACAGCATGCACTAGCAAAGATGAACCTCTGAACTTCTTATAGAAAAAAACTAGGTTTATTAGAAGCCTGAGGGCAACAATCCCTCCCCACGTGAAGAAGATGAGACAATGATTAATGATCTAACCAGAGGCAGGCTATAACCCACCCTCAAAGTGAAAAGAAAAGACCGCATGAAAAATGACTACGTGGAAAGCAGGCGAAGCCGGTAAAATTCAATCGAAAGAAGAGTCGATTCGCTTAATTAATATACCTCCAGGGGGTTTCCATGGTCCCCAAACCCTGGAGGGAGAACAGAGGGCACAAAGCCTGGGCGATAAATGAGGAAATGGCGAGAAAAAGATGGGCTCCTAAGAGACCTCTGGTGGGCTGGGCATGCAAACCGGGCATTAAATAAAAACTGCAGATAGTGCAAGAGACAGTTTAATCTGAGAGGACTGAGGGGTCCCTTTTTTGTCGGGGGTAGATTTGATTTGGCGAGTTAGTGGGGGTGAGGGGGGCAGCGTTCATCCGGGTACCAATGATTGGGGTGAAAGGCTAGGGGAGGGGGTGATTAGTTTGCCGTGGGCCCGCTAGGGGGATGAGAAGGATGGGTGAGGGTGTGTGAGGGGTGAGGGAGGAGTTGGGGCAGGAGGAGAAGGGGGGGGGAGGTACTCAGCTTCAAACAGTTCTTATTTTCCCCAAAACCCCTAATTAAGAGGAATTGTTACTTGTTTCTTATATATGTGAACTTTTTCTTTCTTCTATCTTCTTTTTCTCCTTTCAGGTTGCTCATCTTGACAAATACAATTTTACTTTTCATGAATGGATTTTGCAGCCCTCTATTTCATCACGTTATGTGTCAACAGCCAAACAATAACAGCATTTCTGGTTGTTACCAATCAAATAATCCCCCTTCTTTCTGCCGCAGTAACCCCTCCTCGTCCTCCCTCCATGCGCACTTCTCAGAAGGCTATGTGATTGGTGGTAGGATTGGTGTGTTGGAGGTGAGGGGTTGTAGTAGGGTGTAAGGGGAGAGGGAGATGAGGGGTGATGAGGGTGGATGAGGGGTGGAAGAATAAGTACCAGGGCCGGGAGAGTTGATGTCTTCTGAGGCGTCAACGTGTATCAAGTCACACCACCACCACATACTCCTGTAGGTGGGTTCTCAGTCAATCTGCATGTAGACAGTGTTTTACACCTACCAAGACTGGGTGTGGGTATCAAACCAGTGAGTATTAATCATCCGTGGACTCTTTTGTTTTCTAAAGGGTTCTGCTTATAGTATTGCAAGTTTACGGCTTGACATCACACTCGATATGAAGGTTTTCGCAGAGCGCGTGCAATTTTGTTAAATTTGCCCAAGATGGTCTTTTTAAAAATCCCTTTTCACTAAAATTGTGTACTGCTGCTGACTTAGTATAAAGTTATAATTCAGGACACGAAAATATTCTCGAAACAAAATGTATGGCTGTAAATGCAACTTGCAGAACAAAATTTGATATTCTTACCTTCTAAAGAGGGGAAAATTTCATGGCGGAGTGGCCACAATTAGCGCGATTTTTTCAATAGGAATTTTCTTATAGGCCTATACATTATATGTGCAAAGCTTTCGGAATTCCTTGACCCTCCTTTTGCAAATTAGATGACAATTTCCTAGCAGGCCTTACAACGCAAAAAGAAAAGCCGATGGACAGCAAATTCCTACAAACTATAGAAAAGTCCGGAGAGGCCTCAAACTTATATCTGTGGAAGTACCATGGCTCTCAATTTCCCTTGAAAGCTCTCCGGGTGTTTTGTGACAGGCTCAGGCTGATAGTGCTCATTATGGCCAACCCTCTTAGCCAGATAAAAGACACTTCTTTGATTTCCTGAGTTCATCAGGAAAAAAAGAGACCCGTGGCCCTTTTTTCCCCTTCCTCCTGCCCGTCCCAGAAGACCTTTCTTTGTTGTCACTTTCGTCCGAAATGCCCTTTTCTTTGTCGCCATTTTCTTTGTCGCCCTTTTCTTTGAAGCGAGCGGAAATGCATGCTGGGAAGGAAACGGGGACCCGGAAGTGGTCATCTGAAGGTGTCAAGCTCTCGTCGGCGTCCGACGGGGTCTCGCGAGAAGGGTCACGTGGGGTGAGACACTCTCCAGTGGAGAAAAATATCCGCAAGTGGGTTTATAACTTTATGTGGATTTTCTCAACATAAAAGATGCAATTATTAGAACACATAAAACGTAATTGCAGCAAACCACAGATAGCTGATTTATAGTATTTATGCACCTGCAGATTAATTTTGACCAATTTTATTGACAAAACCCCTTGAAAGACTATAGAAAAGCAATGAATAATTGTGATAAATCAGAACCTCATTTAGGAAGGGGGACAAAGATTTAAATCTCTTTGAACATGCCTAATCTTTCTTCTGACGAGGTTATTGATGACAACGATCATAAGTAAAAAGGGGTGTAGCAAGCCTTCAAATCAAAGGGGGTCCCAAGTAATGTTGAGGGGATTGCAAGTATTTTAACGAGGTTCTATCGTTGGTTTTCACAAATTTTCTTTTCTTTTAAATATACCTTGGAAAATGAAAGGGGGGTTGCAGACAACCATTATAGAAAGGATTCAAGTGTATAAGTAATCAATGTCCAACATATCAAAATAGAAATAATCTTTTGAATATTAGTCTAACGTCAAATCATATGATGAGTTGTAATTTGTCTTTTTTCATGAATCAACCATTATTTCTATTCCTTTCTCCCCACACCCCTCCTCTTCAACCCCATTAACCACAACTCCCAGACCCTTCTCTCTGGGGTTGTATTAAAAGCCCCCCTCCCCATGCAGGGTAGGCCAAGCGTTTCTTAGGCAAGCAGTGATGTAACAAGCGTGTTCTGCGACCATACTTTTTTCTATTAGTCCGTAACCTGCCCAATTTTCATGTAGCAGTTATGTTATTTCAGGTAAAGTTGAGACTTACTAAAAAAGAACGTTATAATAACTTTATGTTTAAGTAAAGTTGATATCTTACTAATAAAGAATGCTATAATAATGTTATCATAACGTGAAAGAATGTCAAAAGAACGTCACAATAACATCACAGTGCTACATAGCAATGTTAGGTTCTAAAGACTTTTTTAGGTGCCATCAAAATAATGGAATAAGAACCAAAGCAGAATCTAGCCGAATGTTGCTGCAATATTATAATAACGTCATATTGTTGCTGGGGATGTTTTTGGACAATGGTTGGGGGGGGGGTCCCCCTAATGCAGAAGCCCCTACACCGACCACCATTAGCCCTTATCGGAGCGACGGGCCACACTCTCCAGTCATAACCAGTACCCACAAAGTGGTGACGTCACCCACAGGATGGGCCTGGGGAAAGTGGCGGAGAACACAAGGTCTCACAGTCCTCTTTTCAAATTTCTTTTTTCAAGACATTATCTTTCTATTTTAAACAATACTTAACAAAAGGAACTAATTGAATTAACTTACAATTTTTGCTCCTTACATTCCTTACGTGTGCTCATGCTTGGAAATATTACAAAATTATTTTTACAAATTGTCTCATTTGTAAAGAGTTAAGAAGTGTCCCTTCTGGGAGCCCTGCAAATGGGGGCTGGTGTCAAAAAGATGTCCATTTTAGTGAATGGGTGGTTGTACGGCTTCTGTGGATGTGACCCCCGGAAGCAGTTGTAGGTCAGGACGCATGCGCCGTCAGGATGCATTATTGAGATGGCCATCTTTGTAATGTGAAAGGAATCATAAGGATAGTGCAGCGATGGATTTGTATGATTTCTTTGTTATTCACATTTTCATTTCCCTACCGTATGAAAAAAAAAGCTTAATGACCCACAAGTTGTGACATAATAATACCATACTTTTATTTTCAAATTGTTACTTATATAGACAGGGGTGGATTGGGGGAAAGGTGGGGGGGTCCTCGGGGTCCTGACCCCCCCCCCCCCCCCTCCCTTTTTTTTGCTGGACCCCTAAACTGCAAAAAGAGGGGAAATGCCACATGCATGTTAGTACTAAGCTTTTATGCTGAACCCCCCTTTCGAAAATCTTGTATCCGCCTCTGGATTGATGACACATAACAGTATCACCTCACCTAAACAAAACATTTATTCTCTTGGTTAGAGTAAGACCTCACCGAAACAGACAGTTATCATATCTTTATTTTGTGGATGGATATCTCACAAAATAACATCAAAATAACGTTGCGATGAAACTTGAAAGTTTCCAGCAATATTATTGCTATTTGGCTATTCCTTCTTTTCAAGTCACAGACAAAACAAGCACACTCTTTATTGAAGCCTTAGGTGAACTAAGGAGGCCTTCATCAGCTGCAAGTTCTTAATATAATGGATTTTGATCTTGCATGTATACACTCATTTTCAAACATCTATGAGATTGTATATAAAACATTGCAAGAATTATAAGTACATACACTCAATTCCAGACAAAAATACTCTCTACTGGAATCATGCTCTGCAACACACTAGTGAGTGCATAAAGGTTACCCAGGCAAGCAGCAACATAACAGGAATGTTCTGCGACCATACTGTTTTGGTTGGTGTATGACCTGCGCAATTCTCACATAACTGTGACATTATTTCAGGTAAGGTTGAGACTTACTAAAACAGAATGCATCAATAACATACCATTCTAGTGATGTTGAGACCTCACCAATAAAGAATGTCATAATAATCTTATTATAAAATAAAAGAACGTCACAATAACGTTACAGTGCAATGTTGCAATGTTTGGTTCTAAAGACGTTTTTGGGTGCCATCAAAAGAATGTAACAAGAACCAAACCACAACTAAGCAGAATGTTGCTGCAACGTTATAATAACGTCACTTTTTTGCATAGGTAAACACTGAAACTGTGTGCATTTGCACATACACGCATGGCATTTTCCGCTCTTCTTGTAGTTTAGGGATCCACCAAAATAGCGGGAGGGGGTCAGGACCCCCAGGACCCCACTGGATCTGCCCCTGAGCTACACTCCTGATTACAACCAAGAATTATAGCACATACTATGTATGTTTACTATCTTCACAGATCCTCTTGAGTCTTAAAACTCCAATTTTTGACTCCCAACAGAACTCTAGAAAATACCCAACAATACAAATAACCCAGTCCAACCAAAGTGACCACGACCCACCCACCCCCCACAGACATCACGTGATCCATGGCTCTGTCCTGTTCGTGGGACACTCATTCCATCACAGCCCGCCAGACGGCGCTGTAATCAGGTTAGGGGGGAGTGGGGGCGGGCCCCCCTACTTCCGGTGTATCTTACAATCAGCACCACCTGGTGGTAACCTAATTATCGCCCAATTTCCACGTGTTCATCTCAAGAGGGGCGGAGGGAGGGGGGGGAGGGGGGCAAGTGGTTCCAGCAAAGAGGGGAAGAATTTGTAAGTGATATTACTTGTGGTCCTGCTGAGAAACGAATGTGAATTGTCATTGATATCATATTCTTGATTCCAAATAGACCATAAGCTTCTTGCCAAGTAGAGGTTGTTTGCATGAAATTATAACTAATGAATCACCTTTATATAGTTCTTTACAAACCCCTTACTTCTCAGATAAAGATATATGCTAATTATTCTAGAAGTAAGTAGTATACTAAGAAAGGGGACACTCCAAGCAATTGATCCAAGCAAATGATATCGAATAAACAGGCAGTGTTAACCATACACAGTGTTATGAGGTCAACTATCTCCACACATTTCAATTCTAAGAACTCTTAAAGCCCCGTTCTTGTCTGTCAGTATGCAATTATTTGCTATATTGTAACTCTCGTAATACCGCACCAAATTCATGACATGACCAATCACGTCGCTTGATTACGTTCTAACGTCACAAAATATGTCGCAGCCCTCATGTCGTTAGGTTAATGTAGGTGTACGTAAGTCTAACGACAGACGGACGAGACAGCCGCTTTAAATCATACCAAGACATGACTTTAAATGTTAAAGCTGCCTATAACCAACCAACAAATATAGATAGACCACAGAACAACATCAAGACCACTTCCAGTTGCAACCATCTTGTTTCTCACGAGAGCTCGAGCCTCGTTAGCAATCAGCGCATGCGCCATGGTATGGTACGTCGTTCCCCACCATTACGCTTTGATAGCTCCCTAATCGAGTCATCACGATGCCGGCCGGGCCACAATGTTACCCACAATGCATCGCCCCAGCCCGCGAGACCACTACCTCCCTCTGGTGGGAAGCGGGCAAAGCGAGGCGGAACCACAAGGGGGCGGAGCCTGTCAGCACTAGTCGGCTGAGCTGTCAATCAAAGGGCCTCAGGGGGCGGAGTCAGCGGGGACAGGTGGGTTAGGATGGTTGTATTCTGAGCATACGTTTGGCTTCCCGCCCAGGGGGGGACTTGAGCTTGAAAAGGTTCCCACTGCCAAATGGGCCCGCAAAGCGGGGCAGTGCATGTAAAAATTGAGAGGCGGTCGACCACTTTTGAGACAAAATAGGACTGCCCCCTATTTTGGGGAGTCCACAGTGTGTCAATACCAGTAAATATACAGAAATAACCCAAATTGCTAAAGAAAACTTCTGACTAAATAACATTAGTCTTTCTTGGGTCAAATAAAGTGGCAATAATTACTAGATTATTGCCCCTATATTGTAATATGGATAGTGGTCACTTACCCCCTATTTTGCCTCAAAAGTGGACGACCACCCCTCAATTTTGATGTTAACCGACCCCGCTTGGTGGGTGTGTTTGGCAGTGGGTACCTTTTCAAGCCCAAGCGCCCCCCCCCCCCCCCCCCGCCCGGGATTCTGATCATAGATTCTGCTTCCCCCCATGGTGGTAATGATTTATGGTCTGAAAGTTGCATTACCTGAGTGGGGTGCTTATGAGGCAGTAATCCAGTCATATTACCTTGTTGATTATTCTCCAGCCTCCCTGGTGATTTACAGCAGTTGTGCAAAGTTCTGGTGAGTTTATATTGGGAGGCCATGTTATATCAATAGGTTTTCTCTTAGCATAGTCAGTGCTTATAAAAAGTAAGCTACATGGTGATGAATGATTTCAACACCAATTACAATTCGAGGACAGCATTTGTATAATTACTAATTGCTAACACAAGTTGTGCAGGTTTTTTGTTGTTTTTATTTTCCATTTTGTACAGCAGTTCTTGTAAAATATTGTCCATTTGCTAAACTGCATCATTCTACAAAAGATAATTCTTAAAAAAACGTGGTCTATGTAAATATTTTAATTCAAAGTCTAAATCAGTTTATATAATGATAAGCTGATAAGGGAAATCCTTTTAGTTTCAAATTACAATACCTTTCATCACCACAACCAAACAAGTATTGCAACTTGTGCCAATGCAGCAGTTTTTCTCACAGAAACTTATACCCTAAGACAAACACAGAGAGAGGGAAGGAATATACCTTAGTATCGATCTAACAGTGCACCACACCCCAGTACTAGTCACAGATAGCCTCATGTTTTCCAATGTTGCCGCAAATACAATTGAGGACGAAATTTGTTTGAAGTCTTTTTAACCATTCTAAACTGCAACTTTCTATGAAAGATACATTACATAGAGAGAGATATATTTGATATCCAATTGAGTGACAATGATAATCAATATAAGGGCAATTAAACCTTTTAGTTTTGTATTATGATAAGTTTCATCAATACAACAAAAGAAGTAGGCCTCTATTGCAAATCTTCATGCCGCATGTTTTTCCGCAGAAACTGATACCCTAAAACAAACCCAGAGATAGTGAGGAAACAGACCTCAGTATCGATCTTAACAGTGTCCCACATCCCCAGTGTTAGTCACAGATAGCCTCAAGTTTTCCCAGGCTGTCGCCAATACAATTCGGGTAGTATTTATGTTGTTGTATTTTTTCAATCTATATAATGAAACTTAGAATCTGCCATACATTTTCTAAATTGCAATTTTTATAAAAGATTCTATATATATTTATTATCCAAATGAGTGACAATGATAATCAATATAAGGGCAATTAAACCTTTTAGTTTCAAAATATAACATAATATGTTTCATCACCGCAACAAAAAGAAAACAGGTCCATATCGCAAATCTTCATGCCGCATGTTTCCCGCAGCAAGTGATACCCTAAAACAAACCTAGAGATAGTGAAAAAAACAGACCTCAGTATCGATCTTAACAGTGTCCCACATCCCCAGTACTAGTCACAGATAGCCTCAAGTTTTCCCAGGCTGCCACTAATACAATTTATTTTTTTGCCTTTTTACAACCTATATAAAATACCATAGAATCTACCATACATTTTGTAAACTGCATCTTTTTATAAAACATGCTTGTTAAAAATAGGTCCTTTATATACATGTTCAAATCAGTGAGAATAATAGCCAATAAGGGCAACTAAACCCTTCGGTTTCAAATTACAATAAGTTTCATCACCTCAATAGAATAACTATTGCAAGTGCTTATGCAGCAGTTTTTTCACAGACACTGATACCCTAAAACAAACTCAGAGATAGTGAAGAAACAGACCTCAGTATTGATCTTAACAAGGCCCCCAATATGGGTTACAGATAAGGCTGTGTTCCACTGGCCGATTTTCTCCTCCGGTTATTTAGTAGTGTACTACTTTTGACTAGTAACATGCAAAAAGAGTATACATCCTACAAATCACTTGAAGGAGGATTAAAAACCCTATCTAATGGTACATGATATGTCCATGATTAACCAATATTCAGGGTTATCAAAGGTCTAGTGTCATTGGCCATTGTATGTGGTGCCTTGCCTATATGGGACACTGCAAATAAAAGAACATGTGCCTCTGTAAAAGTGTAAGGGTATGGTCTCTACCTCCTCATAGATTCAATCATCCAGGAACAAGGAAATATCCCAGTGCTCCAGAACCACTGAGTCTGGTGGTTCAAACCAACAAACAAACACCAATATTCCCACTGCCGATTTTTGAAATCGGGAGTAAAATCGTCTAGTGGAATACAGCCTATAGGCCGTATTTACATACCGATTTTGATGCCAATTTTGAAAATCAGCAGAAGAAATACAGGTTGAATATAGTTATATTACATATGTATAGAAAGATCTTAAAATCCTCTTTTGAATGACATATAGGATGTAAGGTGTCATGTAATATTGTCACAGAAAATCAAATAAACACAAAATTGGCAGGTAGGGCCCTGCCTATGGGACCCTGCACATTAAAGAACGCCTGCCTCAGTAAATGTGTAGGGACATGGTCTCTATCTTCTCATAGATTCGTTCATTACATAGATTCGATCATCAACGACAGAATTGTCAAATCTTGTTCTCGCCGTGATATGACCTTAGATGTTGCTACGGTCTTATACCCAAATAACCAACCAATGAACCAAAATCGGCACCATTAAAATCGGTATGTGGAATTCAGCCTATAGCTTCCACTTTTCGCTGGTCGCCGTCCTCAGGGCCCCAACTCCCTATACTACTACTATCAGTGACCAGGTCCACACCGGGTACCAGCAGCCCGATAAGACCAGTCACGTGATCACCAGCTGGCGCCTCCTGGCGGCGGTATGTTCCTCCAGGGTCCCGGGGGGCTCCACTAGGGGGCAGTGCGGGAGGGGGGAACAAATGGGATCTTTAGGAGTTGGCCACATGGGGTTTGGACAGAAATAGGAACTGTTTCTGGCAGTATAGAGCAACTAGAACTAACCATTGTTTCAGTGTATTTGCATTTCAAGCTCTACACTGAATTGTTCATATAAGATTTCATTTTCGTTCTTATTTGCGACCAGTCGTGGGATATGGTGACCTAGAGGGATTTTAGGTAATTCGCTCTAAATCCATTATTAAGTGAGTTATTGATAAAAACATGTTAACATTCTATTTCTTTATCACAAATGCATTATGGGTAATTTGTCAAGGGAAGCTCATTTCTTAAGGTGGGTCATAATATGCAACATACCACTGTTACCATGGCAACCAGAAAAAGAATGTTTGGGTTTCATAGCCTATTTTTCTCAAGTATTCTGATGTAAGTTTTAATCTTTCCTTTAGTGAAAACTGCTAGTTGACTGAAATTCCTTCTGAGAAATTATTGTTTTTTGAATAAAAGTAATAATAAGAAAAACTAATATTTTTGATCAAATAGTGTTTGGTTTATCAAGGCATAGTCTTGAAATGAAGCATATTAGCAAAGTGAGGGGTGCTTTTACATAACCGGGGTAGGGATATTCAAACAACCATATCTCAACCTCTAATAGGACTATTTGAGAATGGTTTGCACCTTCTGAAATAGGAGTTTATGAATTATAAAACAGGTTTTTACTCCCTTAGGAAACCATTTCCCACGATTGGTCACAAATTTTATGCATGATCAGCGTAATAGTGAATGTTAAAGAAATGTTTTCGGCTGAATAAAAACATAACAACCAGTCAGACATAAGAATCTATACTTGAGTATTTGATTTCTAACAAAAATTTGCTCATGAAACCCTCGGAAGAAATTATACTCTTACTTCTATACTCCACACACCGTTTTTGATGCTGTCGATTTGTATTGTTTCATTTTCTCAAAGAATACAGCATGAGACTTTGCATCATATACACCATTCGAAAGAGAATTGTAATACCTTTCTAATGATGTTAAAACATTGTGATTTTATCAAACCTTTATTGCCATTACTGAGTTTTATCATCAGCAGCTATGTCGGCATGTGGAATATGGGCTTTAAATTGATACTATTGAGATGTTTTGCTTTTCATAGATGTCTGCATACAGACCCTAGGCCAAAGAGGGATTTGCATATCGTGGTTTCTTTCTTTTGGGACAGTGGCATAGATGTACGGCCATTGGTGATAAGGATTCCGCGGGCAAGTAGGATAGCTTACAGAGTCAGAACCTCATTTAGGGAGGGGGACAGAGATTTAAACCTCATTTGATGACGTTTTCTGATTACCCTCTCCTCGTGATAGGAATACAAATAGGAGGCACATGGAATAAAGAAAGTTTTAAAACACCTTAAACAAGGTGGCAGAGAAATTTGTGGTCTTTAGGTAGTAGATCCTAGAAAATATTTCTTTTGATGAGTTTTTTTTCCAACAGATTTACTAGATGGCCATTGGTACATTAGACTTAGAATTGCAACCTGCATTAGCATTAAAACATATTGGCTTAGAAGTACAATAGAAATAAATATCCTGCTATGACCTTTGACAGAACCATCCATATTAATGGATAGAAAATAGTCCCATTTATTTCCTATCCTTATCAAAAGTATGGATAGAGTCCCTCTAGACCTTCCATGTTTCCAAAGTCTAGCCTTCCCTGATAACACCACTTCTCACAGCTATGATTCAACACTAGGGGGCAGCTCTATCTCCTCTAGAGGTCAAACACGGGTCATGTCAAGGTCATCACAGGCTAGTGAAGGTCAGATGGTGCCCTGGCCGGTGGAACTGATCTCCCTTAAAGCGATGAAGGCATTGGTCTATCTGCCCGAGCCACGCAAAAGGGCCCCATACCCACTAAGCAACTTTTTCACAGCTGGCCAAACAGCGCTAAATTCGGCCGATTCTTACAATCACCTGTTAGTATAGTTTATTGAAATGTGCATGTTTGATCTGAATTGGTGCTAAAATTGGCTGATTCTAGGGGTAGAATCAGCTGATTTTAGCGCAGATCCGTCAGCCGACTGTGCAAAATTGTCCAAGTGGGTATGGGGCTTTAAGGGCCATACTCACAGAAGGTCACTCATTGTCACCTATTTTCACTGATGAGCAACTTTAGTAACAATGGGTGACAGTTCCGTGGACAGTCCCGTTGAAATCGCCCAGCGACAATCTCGAGATTATCGGGGCGAGTCCCTGTGGGTATGGTGCTTATACTGGGCAACGAGTGACGGGCAACAGGATCGCCTGTAAAATCGCCTATATAATTGCCAATAAAATATCAAACTTGCTTGATATTACAGTCGCCCAGCGATGACAACGATTGTCCCAGTCGCTCGTCGACAGTAAAATCATCAAGTGGGTACGGTGCCTTTAGCCCTCTGGGGGGAGATGGCTATGGGTGTTCACTCAACCTGATACCTCCATCTCCACCCCAACCCTCCTCCAATCTCCAACCCACAAATCCCCATAAGCCTTTCAGTGCACACAGGGTCTGATTCAAATTTCAAATCCCCATCCTGTGAACTGAACAGAATAAGGTTGGTGGATGTAACCTGATGAAAAACTTAATTGGTTTAATTTGAATATTTTTGGGATAGTTTAATCGGTGTGCTTGCGGATTTTAATGTATTTGAGCGGGAAAATGTTAAGAAGGATTGGGAGAAATAAGGAATAGAAGTTTTATTTTAGGCTATGATAACATCCATTAGAGGGGGACTTATGTTGGAGATTTACTGGTGGGGCAGGGGGAGGTTTTAAAGGGTACAGCTGTGGCCGAAAGGGGTGGTGGAAAAGGGGAAGGATGCTGAGGAAATATGGGGGGGGGGCACATGGTAGGCAGGGGTGCAATGGAAAACCATTGGATATATGATAACAGGGGTGTACCCAGTCTCAAAATCTGAGGGGGTTCCAAGCAAATCTGGAGGGGTTTCATGCAAAACAGAAGGAGCTCCAGCTAGTTATTTTGATAAAATGTCCTACATTTGTGGTTTCATTTAATAGATTTTGAGAAACCTGAGGGGGTCCTGACACCTCGGACCCACCCTCCGCCCCCCCCCGCCCTGGGTACGCCACTGTGATATACCCAAAGAACAGAACAGGGGTGTAATAATGGCGTGAGAGAGGCTGGTGGACGTTGGAAAACAATGGTTCACGGAGAGGGCAAGAATGAACCTACAGCAAAAGGGCAGCAAAGAAAAAACTAATGGGAACTTATTTTGAGTCCATATAGAAAAACAATGGAAAATCAAGAGTGTAACAGTATCTTTATTTATAAAAGTGATACCAAAATTAGTTAACAGCTTTTCTAAAGGCTGTTTTCTTTTGCCGGAATAAAGATTGAATTACAAAAATAACTTATAATAATGCTATCAAGAGGAAACAAAATGAGTCACAATCGGCAGACTAGGGGTGTAAGAATCTATCTTAGATGTATCCATTATTGGCTTCTGATCAGCAAAGACTTGCCAGCAACATTACTTTATATAACCGAGATTACGATACTACAATACAACCACAAGTAGTACAGCAATGTGACAAACCCCGAGTAGTCCCATACAGAGCAGGGACGCATGCGCAGAGATCAGAAGATGCAGACTGGAGACGTATCAATTGGCCGCTGATCTGTGGGGTCCCCAACAGGAGGGCAGAGAGGGGCCATAATGGACTTATAGGTCTCCTGGGTCCTGGGGCGGGGGATTGGGGTCGGGGCAGGAGGCATGTGATATAAAGCCCCTACCCACTAGGTAACTTTTACACAATCAGCCGACTGATCCGCACTAAGAGTGGCCGATTTTAAGGGTAGAATCGCCTGATTTTAGTGCCAATTCAGATCAAACACACACATTTCAATATGGTATACCTACGGGCGACCATAGGAATCAGCGATTTTACCATTGGCTACAATGGTCACCATTGCCCGTCACAGCTAAAGTCACTTGGTGGGTATGGCCCTTAAGCAAGATGACAGCAAAAGGGCAATACCACAAGGACAGAAATATGACAGTACAACAATGTGACAATACAACCACAAGTAGTGCAGACAACTCCACTGAGTAGTCCCATACACAGCAGGGATAGGCATGTGCAGAGATCAGGAGACGCAGACTTGAGACGTATCAATTGGCCGCTGATCTGTGGGGTTCCCCTGGAGGGGGGCAGAGAGGGGCCATAATGGACTTATAGGCCTCCTGGGTCTGGAGGACGGGGATTGGGGGTCGGGGCAGGGGGTAAGTTATATAAAGCCCCATACCCACTAGGTGACTTTTACGCAATCGGCCGACTGAACAGCGCTGAGATCGGCCAATTATAAGGGTAGAATCACCTGATTTTAGTGCCAATTCAGTTCAAAGACATGCATTTCAATATGGTATACTTACAGGCAACCATAGGAATTGGCTGATTTTAGCACTGGCTATAATGGTCAAAGCTAAAGTCACTTGGTGGGTAAGGCCCTTAAGCAAGAGGACACCAAAAGGGCAATACCACAAGGACAGAAATATAACAGTACAACAATGTTACAATACAACCACAAGTAGTACAGACAACCCCCGAGTAGTCCCATACAGAGCGGGCGCGTATGCGCAGAGATCAGGAGACGTAGGCTGGAGACGTATCAATTGGCCGCTGATCTGAGGGGTCCCCCCGGAGGAGGGCAGAGAGGAGCCAAAATGGACTTATAGGCCTCCAGGGTCCTGGGGACGGGCCGGGGCCAGGGCAGGAGGTATGTGATATAAAGCCCCATACCCACTAGGGGACTTTTACACAATCGGCCAACTGATCAGTGCTGAAATCGCCCAATGTTAAAGGTAGAATTGCCTGATTTTAGTGCCAATTCAGATCAAACTCACACATTTCAATATGGTATACCTACAGGCAACCATAGGAATCAACCAATTTTAGCACTGGCTATAATGGTCGCCATTGCCCGTCACAGCTAAAGTCACTTTGTGGGTAAGGCCCTTAAGCAAGAGGACACCAAAAGGGCAGTACTAAAATGGCAGAAATATGACAGTACAACAATGTAACAATACAACCACAAGTAGTACAGACAACCTCCGAGTAGTCCCATACAGAGCAGGGGCCCATGCACTGAGATCAGGAGACGCGGGCATGAGACGTATCAATTGGCCGCTGATCTGTGGGGTCCCCCTGGAGGAGGGCAGAGAGGGGTCATAATGGACTTATAGGCCTCCTGGGTTCTGGGGACGGGGATTGGGGTTGGGGCAGGAGGTATGTGATATAAAGCCCCATACCACTAGGAGACTTTTACACAATTGGCCAACTGATCGGCGCTGAGATTGGCCAGTTTCAAGGGTAGAATCACCTGATTTTAGTGCCAATTCAGATCAAACACACAAATTTCAATATCGTATACATACAGGCAACCATAGGAATCGGCCAATTTTAGCACTGGCTATAATGGTCGCCATTGCCCGTCACAGCTAAAGTCACTTGGTGGGTATGGCCCTTAAGCAAGATGACACCAAAAGGGCAATACCACAAGGACAGAAATATGACAGTACAACAATGTTACAATACAACCACAAGTAGTACAAAGAACCCGCCGAGTAGTCCCATACAGAGCAGGGGCGCATGCACAGAGATCAGAAGACGCAGACTGGAGACGTATCAATTGGCCGCTGATCTGTGGGGTCCCCCTGGAGGAGGACAGAGAGGGGCCATAATGGACTTATAGGCCTCCTGGGTCTGGGGCGGGGATTGGGGTCGGAGCAGGAGGACAGGGCCTTGGGAGGGGGGGGGGGGTGTACTGACTCTTTGAAGGTTACCCAAGTAAGAATATGACAATATTATAACGTTGCAGCAACGTTCGTTATAGTTCTGCTTTGGTTCTTGTTACGTTATTTTGATGGCACCCAAAAACATCTTTAGAACCTAACAATGCGACGTCGCACTGTGATGTTGGCGTAACATTATAATAACATTATTATAACATTCTTTATTAGTAAGGTCCCAACTTCAATAAAATATGACATTATTATCACATTCTATTTTAGTAAGTCTCAACTGTCATAGACTGACCAAATAAATATGGTCACAGAATGTTCTTGTTATGTCGTTGCTTGCCTGGATACTATCCACTGCAAAACTGCCACCCCTACTTTTGTGACTGACTGCTCCTGAACCCCCCCCCCCCCCCCATTGTTTTTAGGTTATGCAGATCACTGACCCCCAAATTCAGAGGGTCTCAATACCATAAAATAGACAAAAATCACCCAAATTGCTGAGGAAAACTCCCAATAAAATTGGCATAAGTTTTGTATGTGAAAAAATGTAATATATAAGGCTAAGTGTTGAGTTATTTCCTATTATTGCTTTATAGAAGTAGTTCATCGCCCCACTTTATTGGCATAAAAGTGGCCTCCATTTTGACGTTTACCCCTACCATTTCATGTGTCTGTTTAACACTGGCTACCCTTGTGAGACCAAACCCAAGCAAGAATATGACATTATTTAACCTTAATATACCATTCTGTTTAGTTCTGCTTTGTTTCTTGTTATGTTATTTTGACAGCACCCAAAAACGTCTTTAGAACCTAACATTGTGACGTCCCACTGTGATGTTATTGTGACATTCTTGAAAATTGAGCAGGTTACAGACTAACCAAAAAAGTAGATCACAGAATATGCTTGTTACATTGCTGCTTGCCTGGGAAGTGCCCCCCCCCCTCCCCAACGGGGGACAGGGGCTGGGAGGGGAAAAGGGCTGAGGCCAGAGGCAAGAAGAAAGAGGATAAGGGTAGGTGATTTAGGGTAGGGGATTTCAGATGATGATTATATTGGGTAAATCTGCTTAAAGTGTGCCTTGGGAGTCCTTACAATATGATCCGAGAGATTCTATGCCACTTGTCAGTTCTTGTTGTAAAGGGATAGTATTGACAGAACACCTCTGTGATGAGTGAATGAAAACCCAAATAACTGTATGATTGGTATTCTAATTGTAATAAATTACCCTACTGCGAAATGGCAGTAAGGTAAGGCATGTAAAAACTGGTAAACCGGAATTTTATTAGAGTGCGCTGAATGAAATACTAAACGAGCTATAACCATGCACGCTCTTACTATCATTATGTCAAATATAATCCATCCACCGCCCTATCACAGATAATGAAATTCTAATATTATAGTTTTCGTTTTTGTTCAAAATAAAAGAAAACAATTTTACATAAAAGCAAAATTAATCTTACTACAAAATAACAAGCTCACTGACCAATATTCATTGGATTTTATGGTGCCCACACCATTCCACCACAAACTCTAAACCAAGCCAGAATAAAAAAAACACCGGCAGTCTTGGCTAAACTGATTACTTGACTTGACATACCAGGGGCCCCAGGTCTTTCTTCTAACATGATCAGAAGTGGGAAGGTGTGGCGAGGGGAGAGGCCATTAATCATGGTTCTGTCTAAATAATCCAATAGCCGCTCCCCCTGGACTAGGCCCAGGCCAAGTGGTCCTATTAGAAGTTGGTGCAGAGTCTTGGGGCTGCTGGGCAGGGTGGTGTTGGGAGATGGGGTGGGGAGTCTGTGGGGTAAGAGGTTGTGGTTTATAGGGAAAGTGTGGTAATACGGTTTGGTAATGGGTACTTTTCGAGCTTTCTTTAGCTTAATAAGAGTTTTCAAAATAAGATGGAAAAGGCACGTTTTTGACTGAATCTAGTTGATCAATTGTCGCCCTGTGCCAGGCAAATAATATTATGTTTTGGAGAGATATCAGTATAGGAGGTCTATGACGTTAGAGAACATGTTGGAGAAATTCTGAACCTGTGAAGGAATCTCTTATTTGATGCTCCAAGGGGAAGCTTAGTATAGTTATAAATAAACTTATATTTCCCTTGGGCTTATTCACGCTGAACATCTTTCAAAGGTATGCTCACTTATAGCTATTCTGGCCCCTGATAAAACGAGACATTTCACAATCATAATCATTTAAAAGCCGTTCAGGACATACGCAATGCACCATACAAGTGTAAGTTTATCATTAACATAGAGATGCATCTTACTTATCTCTATGATTATTAGTGATAATCACATATGGGCAATAGAGACCATTCATTAATGTCCATTTTACCAAGAAAATATGAATTTCTACTGATGTAAGGCTGACTCTTGTGGGGTTTAAAGGGACTTTAATCTTCGGTCTCACTTTCTGTATTGCTGGAAGTTTCTACCATAACAAAAAACGATATTTGATGAACGTGTCAAGCTCATTCGCTCCTTTTTGCTCCTGTTCCTTACACCCTTAGATAACAGCCAAGACAGATGACAACTTTACAGCCCGCTGACTCTCCTCACAATGCATGTATTCATAGTCTGTCGAGTTCAGTTTCCCAAAGTGAGTCTGTACACCAGCAACCATTTTAGGTGGGAATTCTCACCCAAATTTCAGCATGATTTGCACCTGCTGGTTTGTGGCAGGAAGGACCATAAACCAGCCAGCACACAGACAACCATCAAAGGGATTCCCCATGCCATTTATAGAAGGCCTGTAAAAGAATTACTTACAAATTTAAGTGACCAATAAAAGCCATGGACTGTTGTGGGTGTATGGACCCATTATGCAATAGCCTATCTGGGTCAGAACACACTGATGTATTCACAGATATTTCCCCAAGTGGCGCCTCCGAATAATTCCATATGCAAATAAGACGTCCGGGCGGAATGTATAAACGCCTCCTGATTGGTTATTGCCTGATCAGCGGGAGCGAAAATCAGCCAATCAGCGGTGCGGGTAATATTTCATGCTTGAGGTGTTATTTCTCCGGTCTAAGTGTGGGCCATCAAGTTAATGGGGCGGAAACATGATAAAACTGGCGGAGACTTGTGATTTAAACAGGAGAGGGAGATGTGGTGGTAACAGGTCAATATAGTCTGAACTGTATAAAATGCTGGTATACTGCACATATTTGAAAGTCAATAAACTATATCAGCACTAAAAAAGGCATAATTGTAGATGCTTGGCTAGCGTATACTTTGTGAAAGTCCTACCATAAATGTTAAGACACACATGACAGTATATCTGAGACAATATGACACCATCCCTCTTCTTTGGTTCATTCCTATACACTTTCAGATTTTAATACCAAACTTAAAGAAGGACTTTGATGTGGCTTCGAATTCACCAAAGCAAGCTGCAATGTAACGGGTATCTTTTGTGTGACAATACCTCTTTGGTCTGTTACTTGCTAAATTTCCATGTAACAGTTACGTTTTTTTTTACATAAGATTGAAACAAGGTGTTATGATAACCTTACATTTTAGTGAAGTTGAGACAATACAAATACAGACCATTATAATGATATCATCTTTAGGTGAAAGAACACAAACAGGACATTACAATAGTGTCACCGTACAGTATTGTAATGTCAGGTTCTAGAGACATTATCATGGGCAATCAAGATAACATAACAAGAACCAAATCAGAACTAAAATAAATGTTACTGCAACGTTATGATAACGTTGCATGCTTGTCTAGCTGAGATGCAGTACTCCCAGGGCAACACTGTGCCTGAGATGTGAGACCAGAGGTATGTAGTTACTAAAAGGTCCTGAACCAACTCCCAATCCCCCATACCAGTTGACCCCTGACCCCGGCTACTCCCGAGTCGCTCGTTAGGGGGCGCGGTCATCGGGGCGGGCCGGATCTACTCCCATTATCGCCCGACCCGAACTGATGCCACCCCCACCCTCCCTTTACCCCGCTGCTCCAGTCCCCCCCCCCCCCCCCACCGCCCCATCCCCCACGTGGATTCTCGGGGATTCCCTCAGTGAAAGAGGGTCTAGTCTGTATTGGACCATGCTCTTTTGGCCATCGGGAAACTGTAGGGCTTTCCAATGTAAAATTAAGATAGCCATCAATTACTGATAATTATAAGAAGACCCGTTGGGGGCGTCCTAGGGTATCTGTACGACCAGGAGGAAGTACAATCCCCATGGATCGTACAGACACCCGCGGACGACCCCGCAGGGTTTTCTATATTTCATCATCCAAACATTTTTCAAAAGCTGTTGAAAATACTGAAAATGAGGAGGGTATGCACAGCATGTCACTAAGCACTACTCCTTGTACATGCATACCGCTCCTCAGCCGTGCAGGTGACAAAACGGTATAAGAGTTCTAAGTGATGATCATGTGAAGACAAGAAAGTTGGAGTTCTGGCAGTATTTATAGTGTAAAGTTTCAGAAGTTTTAAATTGAACCTTGGCTCCTGTACCTCTACCTTTTCATGTCCAATAAATAACCCTTCGATGTTCCTTTTACTGTCTCCTTTAGAGTCTGTGTCTCGTAAGTCATTACAGTGGTGGCCTTAGGCCAAGTTGAAACCAGATTATTTTATCAGGGTCTGTAGGGCGTTACGATGTTATCTCAGGACAATCATACCTTATATTTTGTCACAAAATGATCCTAAGATATGTTGGTTCCAATATCATCCTTTCTTTGTACTAAAAGAAACTCATTTACTGATAAAAAGTGCTCTAAATCTTGTTTAATTTGTTGCTCCTAAGTTAGCCCTCTTATAACTGAGAGTCATAAACTTGTCTCACACAAACTGTATCTCCTTACAAAAATAAGGCCATTCTTGAACTATTTATAAAATCAAAATCCTCCCCTACTTTGATTATGGAGATGTATTGCTAACAAGAATTAGCACCAAAACTTGCCAGAAGAAACTACAGAACAGGGCACTTTGTTTGATCCTAAAACGGGATACTAGATCCAATGTATGGACAATGCATAATGAATGCAATATACTTTCGCTTGTTGATAGGAGAAAATACCATCTCGGTAACCTATGCTACAAAAGAAAAACTTCTCAAAGATACTTGTCAAAACCAATGTGTGAAAAAAGGTTACATGATAGAATGGTCTTTACGGAACATAAGGCAAATAACCTTTCATTTGAATGAAGTGTCCTTTTCCAAGGTGCTAAATTATGGAACTCTCTGGATATAGACATTAGTAATGAGGATTTTACCAAATTTAAACTCAGGACTAAAGCCATTACGATGTGACCTGTTTCATGATACATTGTGTAATACATTGGTTATGTGTCTGATGTTACTTGATATAATATATCAAGTAACATCAGACACATAACCAATGTATTAATATTATTAATATTATTAGGTATTTGCATTTGTCTTGTCTCATTCATACTCCCCCTCATCTGGGATGGTGTTGTGTTAATGCCTCTATTAATGTCCTAATATGTAATGATGCTCATCCACTCATCAGAAATATTGGTATAACAAAAAAAGGTCCACTGGATTTACTTTTAATGATTTAAGGGGATGGTGTAAATTTATCTTTAGTTGATTTTATGTTATTTTTTGTCTTGTTTGTATTCATTATTTGTTTGCCATGATGATATGCCCTATAGGCATGATATATAACACTTTCTCTCTACAACTGCTTATATTGAATGTACTTTATTACAATTGAGCTGAGAAACAATGAAAACAGGCCATTGGCCTAATTGTAACTTCTCTCAGGATAATAAAGTATCTATTAAAAAAAGTGAGAGAATGGCGCATGGTGGGTGAAGATGTGTCGCAGTGCCGAGAGAGAGTCTTGGAATTTAAACGGTTTATAAAACCGAAATAAGATATGTGGATGCACAACAAGATTGACTAATACCCAGTGATTCAGAAAATACCAAGGAAATAAGCTAAACTAAGCAAACTCATCAAGGGTAAGGTGACAAAGCAACAAGGTACTGTAGAATACGATATTTAACAAATTTGTTTACCGGTAAGAACTAACAATAGACTTGCCAAACCTCGAATGGCATCTAGAAAACAAAGACGGCAAAAATCAGGAAAAGTTAAACCCACGTCTTATAAATGCCAAGGGGGTGTTTGTACAGATAATCTCCTGATAATAAAAATCCGAGACCAGATAAAGATTTATTGTCGTGAACAATAATAGAATCTTGCAGGGCAGGAACACTACAGGCAAGACACCGAAAGAGAGTAACATTCAGAGCGGAACAGACTACACAGGTGTCGGGTCAAAAGACTCCGTCCGTAAGGCTAAGCCTAAGCTGTTCCGATCCTTACTATCACCTTATTGCAGCGGTTACTACAGTCTATCCTAAGTCTCATACTGCTTATATAGCGCCAGCTACAGGCTTGGCACTATACGCATATATATCCTAACACCTATAATAGTGTTTTCTCTATCTTTCAAACTTCTCATTCTTACTTACATTAAACTAAACCTTCTTCTAATTCTACATAAAAGTTATCACAGATGATAAGACCCTTTATCCCATAGTGT
The DNA here is from genome assembly GCA_936440205.1 of Lepidonotus clava. NCBI lineage: Eukaryota > Metazoa > Annelida > Polychaeta > Phyllodocida > Polynoidae > Lepidonotus > Lepidonotus clava. The sequence continues at coordinate 3,671,358 of OW387141.1, forward strand.
TCTCTTAAGCTGGGCAAGGTTAACACTTGGCTATACATAAGTGGCATTCTTCATTATAGACACGGACATGTAAGGGTATCCTTCACATGCTTTCAGTCCCATTACCTGATCCTCCTTACCACCCCGGCCGGAGAGTCCATCGTGCCTTAATGCCTACTTACCTTGATTATGGCCCGGCCGCCCCATTTACCCCTATTATCACTCTGCTGTAACCAACAAGTGACCATCCTTGTCGTGCCCGGGAGACCAGGAATCTGGATCTTACCATTAAAGATGCATATTTTACGAGCCTACACGTCCCCACTTAGCTAGGCTTAGGCCTACTATCACAGTTAGTGAGGCATAATCATGCCTACTTAGGCCTAAAAGCATACAACGTGCAACCAGGACTCTCCTAGTCCTCTACTAAATAGAGATGACTGAGGGGGAGTAGGAAAGTTGTCTTATTTCTGTGTTCTTTTTTCCAAAAGTATATGCATTTCATCACTGCCCAGACAATTGATATTCCTTTAACGGTCGCACAGCAATTGCCTTTTTAGTTGACGGTTCCTTAACGAGACATGCATTGTTTAACGTTCTATATCATGTATTCAATATGGGGTCAGAGAGAGTATTATGACCTGTCATAGCAATAACATGTAAAAGAGTCATGCAAACGTACAACGGCGTAACAATCCAAAGATTCCAAGCAAAGCTAAATTCAGTAAGGCTGTCCCTACGTCCAACGAACCTTGGCATTGGAATGGGGTGGGTTGGAATCCAGGTGCTGGCAGATTGCTTTAATTCCTAGCAGTGTGTGCATCCTGCTTTATCATACTCTAATGTGGTACAGGAAATGAAAGAACGAAAGCCTAAAGCCATTAGATTGAATGTGTTGTCATTAAAACAATCAAATAATCCAATAGTCTAACCCATTACTCCTACCACTAGGGCTTACATCCAACCTCACACCCTACCCCCCTACCCCCATCCCCACTCATCAGGGACATGCCCACCTCTTACTACTCCCCGCCCTCTCCATTTGGCCAAATGGACGAGCAACATCTCGCCCCATTCAGACAGCCCTCAGAAGAGGGGTCTAAATCCGGGACCTGCCCGCTCCGGACGGGCTCTAGTGCCGTTTTTACACGCGTGGTGGCAGCACCCTAGGCGCCTTCCGGTGGGCGATAATCCGGGCATTACCGCGGTTTGCTTTCACTCCCTGACCCCAGGGGGCACTGCGGGCGTCGCCACCTCCGCCATCGGATAATTTTAGATGGACACTTGTGGAGCTCAATGGGCGAATCGAACTCGGCCCTGAGTTCGTTTTGCTACAGAGATGGGATGTGGAACTCTCGTAAGCAGCTTATTCTGGCCCTCTTTTGCAATGAAAGATGATCATTTAGATTATATGTGACCTCACAAGTGATGTTTGAATGACGTGAAATGGAGCCCTCACTTTTCACGTCATTATCATGTCACACTGTGAATATGACGTGAATATGACGTTATTCTTAGCTGGCAAAAATACTATAGCTTCATTACTCCGATTATACACTTGAAAGACTTTATATTCAATCACTAATACCTGGTCATTGACCAATGATTATAGTTATTTTATATCTTATCAGTAGAGGTAGAACAGCAATAGCTTGTGATATACAATAACATCAAAATCTCCCAAACCCTTCAGAGGACGTTCTAGTCCGTCCTGACCCAGATTAGCTATTACTTAAGAAAACAGTGGGTCTGACTCAACAGACTAAGGACATGACATGATCTGCTGACATGTTGGATTACTTCCTGTTTATCTCAGTGCAGAGTGTTTCCTCTTCTCATTCCCCCACTATAGACACTGTAGGACAGCCCCAGCAATCGATACCATCCCTAAGCTGACAGCTCCTCTAAAGCCCCATACCCACTAGGTGATTTAACCAGCAACCTGCGACGGGTGACTGGGAGAATTGCTGGTAAAAAAGTCACAGATTCAGATCACCAGTCAGTATGTATTATTGAAATAAACATGTTTGATATGAGTCGACGCTAAAATTGACCGACTCTTCTAGTATAGTCGGCCAATTTTAGCACCAGTGAATCGGCCAACTCTAGTCAAGATCGCCTAGTGGGTATGGGGCTTAAGCAACTTTTACACAGTTGAGCAACGGATAGGTGCTAAAATTGGCTGATTCTTGTGATCGCCTTTTAGTATAGTGTATTGAAATGTGCGTTCGATCTGAATCGGTGCTAAAATTGGCCGATTCTAAGGGTAGAATCAGCTGATTTTAGCGCCGATCCGTTGCCCAAGTGGCAACTGTGTAAAAGTTGCTTAGTGGGTTTAACCCCCCAGAGACTCCTGGATACAGGTTTGCCATGTTCCCGTCACTGGAAACTGACAAAACACGAGAGGCGGGAAAATACCCAGATTGGCGCGTTTTCCGAGATCTGCGTTCTGTCGACTGATACAAAAGTCGTCTGCGCAGCGTTCAATTGTGACAGAGAGTTTACGCTGGTTGAGAGAGACATGTGCCGTGATGTAGAGCACTTCACAGTGACACGCCGGGAACTAGCGGTCTGAGATTGCTGTGGATATATGTGTGTGAAAGACTGCATGGTAGGGGATAGAGACCGTTGAGGGGGGGTGGGGCAATTGCCCTGCATCCGCCACTGGAAACGGTAGGGATGGAAAAAGGATGGAAAATTCTTGTAACCCGGTTTATCTTTTTTTTTAGGGGGATTAGGCCTATTTTATTACGAAAGACGAAGTCAGCATTAAATATGACTAGATAGTAAAATGAAACAGGAAACTTTTGAATGAATACAATGATTCGTAATAAATGAAACACTAATTCACTCCAGATGAAATGGTGTGATGTCATTGCATTTTCAGTTTTGATTGGAAGGTTTATTCATGGAATATACCCAAAATATTATAATGAAAGAGACCAACCTTTCAGGTATAAAAGGTGTAATCAATAGTGAAATTAGTCCGCGGCAACCCAGAATTTAACGTTTCACTTTCCAAATCACATTTCGCTTTTCAAATTACATAAGCCAAATATGTCTGTAAAGAAACAGGAAGGTTAGGTAAAGTCAGATGCTATATGTATTTAAAACTCCCGAAAAATAAAACTGTATAAACTTACGTATTACAATTTCTTTACTGCCTTTGCATGACTTTTTTAAGTTCTCACCAGAAACTGTTTGTGTGAAAGGGGGGGATTTTTGTTTACCCCATTTCCCTCAAAATAACTCCCGCTTCGGCTCATCCCCTGCCCTAGACAGTCGAATCATATCGACCTCCTGTAGTCTCATAATGTAACTTCTCGGTATGTCCAGCGCTGGAGAGTCCTCTCCAATAGTATGCTACAAGAATAAGTCATCCAAGGTTACGCGGGGTCGGTTTGAAGGTCACGCGAACATGACGTTGCTAAGGACACTTATTAGCAGACGACATTGACTCTCAATTAGTGTCGTCCTTGGCGCCAAGTGGAGAACGGTGTATGTGTCATGTCAGGTGACCATAACAACGGCCTGTTTCCCACAGTGACGTACAGAGGGCGTTCTGGTGACGTCATGACTACCGGAAGTGGGGGAGTTACACGGGAAGTTTGATAGATATAGGTGTAAAGGAATACTGCACTTATAACTATAGGGCCTAGGCGCGCTCGATCGTGTCAATACATTTCCATTTCTCAAAAACTTTAAAATGTTAACGAAATGTTTTTTAATTATCATAAATTCAAAATATATACAATCATTTACCCCAAATATATGCAATTGTTAATTTCTTAAACAAGAAAATCTTATTTTTTTGTGAGTTTTTAGGGTCGATTTTAAGTATTTTCAGGAATCTCTTTTGATTTTTGATGGTGACCCCATGGTTTTTTTTTATCTTAAAATGTCAACTATAGCCCTATCCAAACATTAGGTGTTTTAAAAGTAAAAATTATGGATATTCATTTCTAGACAGGCAAAAATGTAAAATAGATGCAAATATCTTGTTAATGGACATGGTGACATAATATATTTTTAAAGTTTCATTATACTCCCTATGTATTCATCTAATTATGGTTATCAAGAAATCATGCCCAATACCCACATTTACCTTTAATATATTATAGCCTCTGGCTGTGCCTTTCGATGTCATTTCAAAATGATGAAAAATGATTTTGGTATTCATTGAAATATCAACACTACTTTTGCTTGACTTATTTCATTTAATGTGTATCAAGCTCTCAAATTCATATGGATTAGCTTCCCTTCAATGTCCGGAAGAAATCATACAAGTTCGCCCTTTTTAAATTTCCTGAATCAAGATCCTCATATTGCGTATAGTTTCTACAAAGACGTTATGTTATTTTGTTGCAACTGTAAAGCAGATATATTACGTCCAGTAGACAGCAGTTCATATAGGTCTACTATTGCAAACAGAAGTCTCTGACAAATAAGGAAATGTAGCTATAGGCTTATTAGATATTTTTAATAAAACCCCACAATAAAACTCCATCATGTTCGGTGCGTGCAGCATTACATGTAAGTGATATTGGAAGCTCAAAGTAACATTGCCATAAATCTAATATCTCAAGAATTGTTGGAGCCACCATTTGAACAAACACAATAATTGATTTTATGGAAAAAGTTCGCGTCAAATTCAGATTCGTCCATGTATTGAGGCTGCTCCCAAAATTGATAACCTCCTAAAACCAAGACGTCAAAAGTTCCTTTTTCACAAAGTGCCCCTCACGTGTCGACGTGACGTCGGACGCTCTAGTGGTGACCCTTTTTTCCCAAGGTCAAACACTTTTTACTTTTCAAGGTCAATGCCCTCTCAATGGTCTCATTAAAGTTTAAAGGGAGGGGGGGGCGCTGCTGTAGTTCCCGCGTCTCCTCCTAGGGGGCGCGCAATTACACCCGCCCCCATTAGCCCCAATTAATGCCCTTCCGCTGCGCATGCGCGATGGGTAATGAATACAATGATGGGCGTCCGGGGACATCCGGGCACTGAGTGGTGGCGCCCTCTGGGAGATTTATATGTCACGCCATACTGGCCCCGGCTCGCTCTGGGTCGTTAGGGGAATCATCGATGGTTTTGGTGTGGGTTTTACTACGCGAGGTAGAATGCAAGCTTTTTAATGAATCGGGCTAGAATAACAAGGACATTGGAATAGTGACATGTGTCACTGCTTATAGTTTAACTCTATTGTCTTGCAAAGAACAAGGTAATTATGATTTTTTTATTATTAAAGGAAAGCTTTCACATAACTGCAGGATGGTTATTTATCAATGAATTGAATTTAGCATGTTATTCACACCTTGCACTATCAATGTAAGCAAAATGGAAGGAAAATATTTAGTTTACACACAATTATGAGACTTTAAAAAAAAACTTGCATTTATTACATTTTTAAGGGAAATCCCCAAATTTATGACGTAGCAAGGGGAGTTCTTGGGGAATCCCATCTGTCCTGAGAAGGGAATCCCCATCCCTGTAGAATTTGTAATAAGAGATATTCTTTCTAATCCAAAGTATATGTCTTTGACTTAATGCAACTCATAATGAATTAAGATATATAGCCGTCTACAACCATTTATTAATCAGGGAATCGCAAAATAACTTAAGAAGGAATTCCCATAGCTGTGACGTAGCAAGGGGAGTACTTAGGAGCCCAGCATTGAGGGAATTCCCTAAATTAAATTGCTTTCCTGAATAATTCCCTAAGACCTCGACATTTTCGAGTTTTCACTTTAGAAATATTTTTAGGATACTTATGCTAGTTAATTTCACAAAAAGTAACACTTTGTAAATATATGTGCAAGCTTTCCTTTAAGGATAGACAAATGATGATAAGAGGTATTTTGCGATGTCGCAGTAATATGTTCACTTTATTGTGATATTCTTGGCATCGTACATAAATTATGTCATTCAATAGGTCATTGAAATACCTACCTGAAAAAAATGTAAGAGGGCTGGTAATTTTAAAAACTCCATTTTTGCTAATATTTTTTCAACAAGGATTTCTCAGCCAATATTCGACCAATATAGTTGAAATTTTCAATGCATGTAAATGATATCCATGCAGAGGGAACTGTGTCTCAGAATTTTGATTTTCATCCTAGTTTTTATTTCATAAAATCTAGAAAATTAAGTTGCAAAAATTGGTAAACAGTTTTTTGAAATAAAAACTAAGGCCTTGACTAAAATTCTGAGACAGGGTTCACTCTGAAAGAATATTATTGACAACTGGGTGAAATTTTATGATTGTATCTTTTTCAGTAAGTGAGAAAACTGTGTTAGAAAAATAAAAGTGAAAACGTTTTTATTGATAATTGTTTTATTTTGTATGTCATCAAGATAATATTGATATCAATGGATAGAGAAAAATATTGTCTTTCATTTGATACATGATATGCTAGTGTAGCTTTTGTTTGTGCTGAGTGAAGCGAGATTATCTGGAATACGCTGTCTCAACAGTTGTCTATCCTTAAATTTGTTTATTAAAAACTTAACGTGTATTACACGTTCTTTCAGATGTTAAGTGTATGGTGAAAGGTGTATTTATATAATCAATACATTACAGACGTCTATTTAAATGAGATTATGAGCAATGTATGTGTGAAAGTTTTGGAGATAAGTGCCATTCGCCAAAAGCAATTAATGTTTTTGCAGTTCCTCACAGCCTACATTACTATTTCTCATGCCTAATAATCTAAAAATGTGTTGTATTAAACGACAAAGCGCAGGTGAGGGCAATATATGCATTAGATAAGGGATGCTCTACAAGAGAATGTCTGAGGGCACTGGGGACACAGGTTCTATGGGTCGGAGAACCCGATGAGGGGAGGGGGTAGTAGGTGGGGGAGTGCATGGGGAAGGGGCCCGGGGGGAGGAGGGGGGGGGCACTGACTCTTTGAAGGTTACTACCCACTTCTAGACTACTGCCCCTACTTTTTATGACTGACCGGTCACAAAATTTGATTGACTGCCCCTTATTTTTGGAGTATGCAGATCATTGCCCCCAAAAATAGAGCATCTCAATACCACGAAATAGACAAAAATCACCCACATGGCCAAGGAAAACTTCTAATAAAATTGACATATATTTTGTGTGTGAAATAATGTGATATATAAGGCTAAGTTTTGAGTTATTGCCCACTATTGCTTTATAGAGGTAGTTCACGGCTCCCCTTTTTTGGCAGAAAAGTGGCTGACCGCCCTCAATTTTTATATTCACCGCCCCCTTTCCATGGGTCCGTTTGGAAGTGGGTACCCTTTTGGGACCCAAGGGCCCCCCCCCCCCCCCTCCGGAGAGGGGAGGGTAGTTGGGGGGAGGGGGTAGAGTAAGGGGGGTAGGGGGGGGGGGCTAAGGTTAATGGGGAACCGGAAATGGGGGAATTGGGCATGCGCAGCGTCTGACTTTGATCCCCGGATGTGCGGAACATGGCGGGTAGTCACGTGACCCATAAAGCTACTTTTTTAAAACGCTCCTATATTTTTTTATCATTTAATGGCGCTCTGCCCTGCATTCTGTTTTTGAGCTTGTAGACAATGTTACTCGCAGCTATTCTCCCCAGGTTTAAGGTTATAGATTGATATGTTACAATTGTTCTGAAAATCAAGGTGTGATCCTATTTTCACCTTGTTGGAAAAGGGTGCTAAAGTGGAAAACAATTCACAGCTAGTATTGGCTGAATGAGCTTAACTAGGCTTAAAATCTCTAACTCGTATTAAACCCCTAATTATGAATATGAACAACCTATTGCCTTTTGATTCCTGGCAAAATATGATGTTATTATAACATTGCAGCAATGTTTGGTTCAGTTCTGCTTTGGTTCTTGATACATTATTTTGATGGCACCCACAAAAGTCTTTAGAACCTAACATTGTGACATCGCACTGTAACATTATTGTGACGTTCTTGTAACATTCTTTTACATTCTAATAACATTATTATAACATTATCATAACATTATCTTTTAGTAAGTCTCAACTTTATGTGAAAACTGGTCAGGTTACAGACTAACCGAAAAAGTGCAGTTGCAGAACGTTAACGTGTTCATTACGTCGCTGCTTGCCTGGAGATAGCACTAAGATCAGGGGCCTTCGTAGCAAAGAGAAAAAAGGTTACAAAGAACACATAAAATTTGGGATGATTTAGACCAAAGGACCTGGTAAACTTATTTGAAAATGAGGAAATGTTTAAGCCCTTATCTACACACTTCCTGATACTGGGTCAGTTATGATTAATGACGCATCGAACAGATTTTGCTTAACAAAACAATAGAATTGCCTTGTTAAAGGTAACCCAGGCAAGCAGCAACATAACAGGAACGTTCTGTGACTGTACTTTTTTGGTTAGTCTAAAACCCCACCAGTTTTCACATAACAATAACGTTATTTTAGGTAAAGTTCAGACTTGTTAAAAAGAACATTATAATAACATTATATTTTGGTAAAGTTTAGACCTAACTAATAAAGAATGTTATGATAACGTTACTATAACATGAAATGTAGTCAAGACACACTACAGCGTCTACATCAGGCTAAAGTAACTGTGCGGAACTTGATGATAAAGAAGAGGCGTAATTACATCGCAAAGAGACTGGCTGATACAAGGGGTGCCCCAAAAAAGTTTTGGAAGGAAATAAATAAAAACCTACATTTTGGGAATAACAAAACAACCAGCACCTGTACTAAAATCAAGGTAAATGGTTTGCTATTAGAGGGGTTAGAGGCAGCTAATGAAATCAATAACTATTACTGTAGTGTAGGTCGGAAATTGGCAGACAAATTTAAGGTGCCCTGGGCCCCCACTAAACTAAGTGAAGTCCCGGCACGTGACAACATGGATTTTCGATTTGTTCAGCTAAAGGAAGTGATTGCCATGATCAAGAATCTGAAGTTAAATAAGTCTTCGCAGGTGGAAAATATAAGCATGAAATACCTAAGGGATGGCCTATTGATTAGCAAAGTAGAATTTGCATATCTAATAAATCTATGCCTAGATAGGTCAAGTATGCCATCTAGTTGGGCTGTAGGAACCATAACCCCAGTCCCCAAAAATGGGCCATCACTAAATATAACTGACTATAGACCAATCTCGGTGTTGCCAGCTCCAAGTAAGATTATGGAGCGTGCGGTCTACAATCAGTTGGTATATCATCTCGAAAGCAAAGGACTCCTAGACTCGAGACAGCATGGTTTTAGGAAAGGTCATAGCACATCGACAGCCGTCTTTGAGTTTGTACAATATATATATGAGCAATTTGATAACAGAAACTATATTAGCTGTATTTATATAGACTATAGTAAGGCATTTGATACCCTGGACCATCAAATTCTATGCCAAAAACTAGCACACTATGGTTTGAACGAAGGAGTGATCGAATGGTGTAGAAGCTACCTTTGTAACCGTAAACAACGAGTCAAAATTGATAATACCTATTCCTCTGAATCTGAACTAGATTACGGCGTTCCCCAGGGGTCCATCCTGGGCCCACTTTTCTTTATAATTTATGTAAATGACCTGTTAAAGCTGTTTGGTGAACAGGAACCTAAAATTCTCCTTTATGCAGATGACACGGTGATCTACTCTGCTGCTAAAGACCCACAAACAGCATGTAAAGTGGTAGAAAATTCCCTGTGTATTGTGTCCCAATGGTGTGAAATGAATAAGTTAACAATTAACGCTACCAAGACCAAACATATGTTGTTTCAGCCCGTGAAATATATGGGTGAATTGCCAACTGTTTTGCTCGGGGATACCACTTTAGATACAGTCGACCAATATAACTATCTTGGTGTAGTCATCGATGATAAGTTATCATTTGATTCTTTCTTAAAGAACAAGCACAACAAGGTTAATATGAGATTGTACCAACTTGGAAGAATGAGGAAGTATATTACTTGTGAAATTGCCTGCACCATATACAAACAGACAATCATCCCTATTATTGATTACGGTGACTTCTTAATAGAAAGTGGGCCGCCTCAAAGGATAAGATCGCTGGATAAACTCCATGAAAAGGCTACTAAAATAATTGACTGCAATAATCATCCATTGATGGATGTTGACCAACTGTCAAGCTTATATAAACTCAATGATATTGTCATCAGACGACTAGAACACCATTGTTGTCTCATGTACCGCCAAAGTATAGAATGTAAAGGGATAGAGAAGGCCCGACCAAAAATATTCCTCCGAAGTCATAACAAGATAAAATTCAAGAAAAATAAATGGAAATATGCCAAGATAGACAAAAGTCCCCTGATCAGAGGTATTTCCTTATGGGACAGAATCCCCCATGACATCCAACGTTCAACCACAAAATTTAAGTTTAAAGCTGCCATACGCAGCCGAAAACTGCTCTGATGACAAACTTGGTGATTATGGACCTTCTCTGCCCCTGTAGGTTGCACATCCCATCAATGTTCAATCTCCATGGGTTTTTGTATGTATGTATGTGGGAATGTCTCATCTCATCCCATTAAACCATCATGCTATCACTACCAACAACTCACCATAATATAACTATCTATCCTAACTGAAATAGTCTTTCACTTAACATATGTAAATACCTTAATCGTTTTTCGTTAAATGCTCACCTTATGGCTGGAAGATCATGTATTCGCGTGAAGTCATTGTCAATAAAAAAAAACAAAAAAAAAAAAATCACAATAATGTCACAATAACGTTACAGTGCAACGTTGCAAGGTTCTAAAGACGTTTTTGGGTGCCATCAAAATAACGTAACAAGAACCAAAGCAGAACTAACCAGAACATTGCTGCAACTTTATTATAACATCATATTTTTGCTTGGGAACGACCCAGCATACATCACTCCAATTTGGCTGTACCTTTCTGAGCAGCAAGCTTTGGAGTGAATGATATCTTGTAGAATTCTGTCTTTAAAAGGCGGAAATAGAAGGAAATAGCACTAAAAACGGGCAAGTAAGGTAGGATTTGTGTAAATACACGTAATTCTTGGTTCTGGCATATGGTAGTTACATAGAAATAGGTGGTAACATTATTCTGTTTTTCCACAAAAATAGTGGTGAGTAGTAGTGATTAAGTTCTCATAGAAATAAAGAAATCTTAAAATTACACAGAAATTATAACATCTTGTTTGTAAATTATTACATCTTGTTTGTAAATGTTTGTCAGTTGATTCCCTCTGGTTTCTCACATTGATTTTCAAGTTTTCAAGGAAGGTGCCAATACACAGATTAAAACGTCTTTTAACAGGCCGAATTTCACCCCCCTGCAGGCATAGAACTGCCCTGCTTGATTAATTTTCTTCCACAAACATTTCCTGCCGGTTTGGTTTTCTCAAATACCCTGGCATTGAATTCTGAACCCCACTACAAAGAAGAAAAAATAATCAGACCGCTTAAAAATCAGCACGTAGGGCGATACGCATTATTACAAATCCAAAATTGAATTTCGCTCTCAAAATTCCATTGGCATTCTTATATGTGTGGCTCCATTTGCTGGTTTGGGTTCAGATTTCCATATTTCAGTGCTGATTTTGTGGTTATTGATTCATCCACCAGGGGGAGCCTTTTGAGAAGTTGTTTTCATACTTCGGTGCCAATTAGCCTGGCGTCTGTGCTTGGCAAATCAATGGAAAATAACATTGCCATCAGCAGGGTATCGCTAACATTACCCAAACAAGCCGGGTCGTTAGTCTTTTTAACCCCGTTCTGTTTACCTTTCCATTGTGTTTCCGAGTAGACAAGGTTTTGTGTTCGCCAGAGGCACCGTTTACGTTTGTTCGCGAACAAGAGAGCGCACAGCGATTTGATGGAGATTGCACCCGAAGCGCGCAAGCCGAGCAAAGAAGCAGTGGCAATTACTGGCAATTTCCCAAACTCCCCTACCCTGCCCCTACCTGCCTTTGACTCGGGCAGGGCTCCGGATGTCAATTGTTACCGGGTAATTTGCCCGTAAACGTTAAAAGACAGAGCGCCCCCTATTATCGCTCATTACAGGTATTAGATTCCGGCGGGTGGGGCGGAGTCATCGCCCGCGACTCGCGACTGACGAATACAAACTGACAGGTGTCTTTTGGAACTACTAGAGCTTGCATCCCAACCCCCCTAACACACCCAAACCTCCAGGAACCCCCTCCAAAGCTCTATCTAGGTTTGTGCAGCCATGTGTGACCATGTGATAGTCAAAAGCCCCCAGTCGATAGATAACACATGCTGATAAGGCCAGGGGTAGTGCGTGGACATCGATTCCCAGGTGAACGCTGTAATGGCGTCCCCATGGGGTCACGTGGGCATGGAGTGGATGTCCTTAAAGCACTTATACAAAGGTCAATGGCTATGTTACGTCCTAGCTATTGTTTTAAACAACATACAGACTTTAGACAGGATCTGCTGTTGGGGTATGGGGAGGTTCCCTAAGTGGAACTTCTGCTGATAATTTCAATAATTGAAACTTAAAAAGGGGGGTGACGAGGATCACCAAGTGGAACTTTTCAATATTTTCTCACAATCCTTTTTTTTTTTTTTTTTTTTACAGAGAATCTTTTAAGGAAGTGTAGAACTTTTCTAAAAATGTGTGGGGGTGGCCACCCCCCCCCCCTCGTATAAATTTTCTATTCTCTTCGTGCACTCTCAATAAGAACCATAGTAATATGAAAAGATTCGTATATATAATGTAGTTGCACATAGCAATTTCTCATACTTTTTCTTTAACAGTTCGACAGACTTATAATTATTTATGTCAGTCACTGTTTATGCTGCCACTGTAACATCTCTGTTATACACAATCAACGTCTGCACAAGGTTCGAATGTGTGTTTTGTGTGATATCAACCTCTTTGGTAACAGTATTTTCCTTTACTAAAGTACCAAATTATGGAAACGTAAGTACATACGTAGACGATTATCTAATAAAATCCACCCATAATTATTAATATTTTAGTTGACTGTGAGCAAGCGGAAGTACAGTATAATTAGTTTAAGTTCATATGGGCGAGGGTATCGTTTCCTTATTGCAGCGCACAACAGTAATAGTACATTGCAAAAGGAAAGAAATTAAAGAAGTTTCCATCACCATTACAAGCTCCAAACAAAATTTAGAATAACTATTCCCCAAACGAATAAGCAACATTTCCCCTATTGATTTCTGCTAGGGTAATTAGTGATTGTAATTACATACCAAATATCAAAGTTAAAGTCCTGAGTTTCATTATTACATTGTGTTAATCTAACTCATAATTGATGACAAGCAATATGACAAAACGTGAAAACCATGCGCCCTTACACAATGTATTTGTTATAATCAAACAAAAGTACGAAACGAAACTACGAAACAACAGTACCGAAGTCAACATATGGGCCTGGATTAATCAACAGGTCAGTCACATTAAACATCCCTGAAGGTCCCAGTGATTATGGCGGACTTTTCCCAGGCCTCCCCCCTCCCATAGTGTGTCATAGTCCCAGGCCACTGGCAAGGGCAGTTGGGGTGGGTGGGTGGGTGGGTGGGTGGGGGGGTAACTTCCCTTCTCAATGCGCGGATGTGTGTGTTGTGGTTTTGAAAACAGACCCATTTTGAAGGATGCCACAAGTTGTAAAACCTACCTATAATGGAGGGATGTTGTATGTATTCATCCGCTATTAGATGATAAAATGGAACAATATGATATCATTTTACACTGAGATGCATCATTTCCTATCTTTGTTTATCTATTTCCCGTTATTCACATACGATGTGTTCAGTATCAGCTCTTTATTAAATCACATCTCGTGAATTACTAACCCATACAAAGTGAGCTGGCAAATTTACTGTTACTTACTAAGATGGCAAAACAATTATGTTATTGATGGTGAGAATGTTATCATAACATTATTTTTTTGTTACATTTAGGACGAAACCAACACAGAACATAGTAAGAACATAAACATTCTGTTTAGGTATAACCAGGACGTTATGATAATGTCACAGTGTACCATCACAGCAGTATGTTGCAGCAATATTATTTGGAGCCATCAATATAATGTAACAGGTATAATACAGAACCAAACAGAACGTTGCTGCAACATTATAATAACGTCACATGCTTAGCTGGGAAGTCATCCCCCCTGCCCCCCTCCCTCCGCATGGGTGCCTCCCTGATGAGAAACACTTCACCTCAGCGTTATTTCAACATTCTGGTTACATTCTTATAACATGCTGTTTTGGTTTCATCCTAACCTCACAAAATGTAATGTTATAATAACATTCTGATTCGGTGAGATTTCAACCTCACCATCAATAACGTAATTGTTACATGCCATCTTAGTAAGTAACAGACTGACTAAAAAAATGTATGGTTGCAGAACGTTTCTGTTACGTTGCAAGCTGGCTGGGAGTCGCCCCTTCTTGGTCGAGCCCCCCCACCCCCGCTCCGCCTGGCCGCCCCTCTGATGAGAAACACTTCTCCGCAACGATACAAACTCGATCCTCACACAACTCCACCACTGATTGAAATTCAGCCCACTTCACTCCCCTCTATGATTAATTAAATTTGGGCAGGGGCTGGTGTGAATATTCAACAGTCCCCTGTTTGCTCTGACTGCTGGTGTGTTTTTGCTGCAAATCAAACAGCATCCAGGAAAGTGCTCTGGGAAAAAAGATCAATATTTACTCAGTGGTCCCTTTTGTAGCAGTCACACACTAGCAGATTGCCACCATGGAAGTCTGGTTCTTCCCAAAAAAAGTAGGGTAGAAATTGCTTATGCCATTTCCCAGATTTTTATTTTTTTTCATTTTTAATAGCATAAGTTTCTTTTGCCATTTCCCAGAATGTTTCCTTTTTCATTATTGACATCTCCAATACAATAATTTTTACTGCAATACATTTTACAATATTTTCTTCAGAATAACCTCCCTAAATGTTCATGTGAATATAAGATGAACATTTACTTCTCACATTTTATGCTCATTATGGGAGTGAATGAAACTAATTTAAAGGCATTTGATTACTCATGGCCCAATGACAAACCTCACATATTTCCTGCTATTTCCTGACCACACATGAGGATAGAATTACGGTAATATCTGTCTGAGTATATTGAATTTCTCTCACTACAATGGTTGGTTTAGCTTGTCATACTGACACAAGAAGAACCAAGGGAGGCATCTAAGGGTGGCTGTACAACCCAGTTGGGTTCGTCACGGCTTTGCCCTTGGGCCTTACAATCCCCGTGGGTTGTACAGTCACCCGAGGATGGGGCAAAAGTTTCTTCATGCAAGAATATGACGTATTTTTTATGTTGCAGCAATGTTCTTTTTAGTTCTGCTTTGGTTCTTAATACATTTTGATGGCACCCAAAAACGTCTTTAGAACCTAACATTGTGATGTTGCACTGTAACATTATTGTGACATTCTTGTTATGCTCTTTCACATTATAAAAACATTGTTATAACATTCTTTATTATCAAGGTCCCAACTTCACTAAGTTATGATGTTATTATAACATTCTTTATTTAGTTGTGTCAACTTTACATAAAATAACTTGAAAATTAGGCAGGTAATAGAATTACCAAAAAAGTATGGTCGCAGAACGTGCTTGTTACATCGCTGCTTGCCTGGGGACGGAACCATGCACATGGTGGGACGGGGTAATATTCAACATGCACCCACCCTGACTCCCATTCAGTGATGAGTCACTCACTAATAGCTCAGGCCTGGACTACCCTGACTCCGAGCAGCTCCGAGCAGCTCCAATCGGCTCATGCTAACACCCCACATGGCATAGGGCCAGACTTGTTCAGGTCTGTGGATTAGACCTGTATAGTGTTCCATTATGACATGCCCTGTGAACGGTCAGTTAGTTAAGAAACATGAGGATCACGAGAGGGATGATCCACAATGCGATGTTGGGCCGATTTTGAACCGATTTTGAAAATCGTTTTGTTAAATAATAATTTTTCTTATAAAATATACAATTTTCCAAAGAATTCTGAATAATCTATATGAGAAAAATGGTATTTTCACAGAGAAAAAGAATTCCAAATATGCGAAAAATGCATGAGAAGAAAATTGGTTGGCATTTTGTCTCATCGTGGATCATGGCCTTTATTGATTTCACATTTATTTTGGGCTACGGTCGTTGATGATTAAACAAACTTTCTGAGTAAATGCCTATCTTCTACTTGTTCACTTGGTAGTAGATACATCTGTATTGATGTATTTCAAGTGCCATTTGATAGGTTATTAAAACAATTAAGACACTGAAATGCATCATGTTTTATAATCAAATTGAGTCTGTAATTGTTACATTGTTGTAACCACAGCACAACCCTAACATCCTTTTCAGAGTAATCTCCATCTGATCATGGTCTCCCGAGAGATGACCCATCAAATCAGGTGCCTCTGCTGAATTTCAGAATATCGTTTTGTCCATATTTAAATCAGTGTTAAATGAATTACATGTAATACCTTTTGCAGAGATTAGATACTGTAGATTTGTCTCCGCTCCGATGAGACATATGGGTTAATTCTATATTAACAAAATAGACATTTGAACCCTACCAAATGAATATCAAGTAGATGTGTGATCCTGGATTTATCATAGGGGGAAAATGTCAAGAAAACAAGTCTATTCCCTCTACATCGACCCTTCACACCATCCCCCCCCCCCCTTTTTTTTCTGTCCATCTCCTGTGGTCGTAGGGATCGCCATGACAACATCCACATCCGGGCACCGGGCGCGATGAATCATGGGAAGCTGAGGACAAGATGGACACCTGTCACGTCTTCATGGTGACGGCCGTCGGCGGCAGGGGGCGCCATGTTGACTGTTGTCGTCTGCCCACTTTCTCGCCACCCACTTTCCCGCCACCCCTACTTTTCCGCCTTCCCAATTTTCTGCAACAACCCTCTGTCCTGAGGCTGAGACCCTTGGGGTGGGAATGAGGGGGAGGGGGAGGAGAAGGGGGTGGGGGCACTTTGCATTAGGGATATATCATCCAAAACATCCTGCGACCATACTTTTTTAGTCAGTTTGTTGTTAGTCAGAATGTTGTACAAATGTCACATTGCAATGTCATGGCAGTACATTGCAGGGACCTAATTGAGAGTCATCAAAAGAACGTAACAATAACCAAATACAGAAACAACCAGAAAGTAGCTATAATGTTATGATAATGCTGCATCCTTGGCTGGGAAGGAGGGGTCCACATAAAGGCTATAATTAAGTACTAAAATGTCCTTCAATAGCACAGACACACAGCGTTTTTTCCTTCTCTGAAAAAATGAGAGAGCGGGACACTCTGGACCCCCTTTTATCCCATCAAATGGATGTAGACGTTCCGATGGTTTTCCGGATTGGTCCACAATAAGTCCTTGTCCCATGCTATTTTGTGAAATATACCCTTTTAGCATAACCAATTACAAAGGATGAAATTGTACCAGACTCAATGCAAAACCTTTGGTGGGTAGTGTTGTTTACTTATGAGATATTATTAATAGTGTTACATCAACATGTTTCGATAAATTCACCATATTTTAGAATACAATATCCCCATATTCTCCAATGCCGTTCAATCTCACCAGCCCAGCCAGAGATGTGATGTTATAATAATGTTGCAGCAACATTCTGTGTTGGTTCTTGTTACATTCTTTTGATGACTCTCAAATATGTTGCTGCAACCTACTGCTGTGACGTTTCACTGCGAGGTTACATATATTTCTGGTTATTTTCTTCTACCTAAAGAGAATGTTCTTTTAATGTTCTGTTTTAGTTTCATCCTAACTTCACCAACAATTTTGTTATGATAATACTCTGATTTGTTATGGTGCAATCTTAGTAAGTAACAAACTGACTAAAAAAGTATGGTTGCAGAACGTTTCTGTTACATCGCAAGCTGGCTGGGAGTACCTCCCCCACTCACCCCCAGACACTTGTTTCTCTCAGCAGCCCCTCCGTACCCCTGAGGGCAGGTCCCTAATTGGTCATCCCTGTTTTTGTTTTTCATGTCTATTGGCTGGGCTCACACATTATGGAGGGGTGGGACAATGCAATTTGGGTAGGGGCTCTGGGGGCCTCCCATCCCCCACTCTAATGCCTCTTTTACACGGGGCAATTTTTACACTTCCTATTCTGTATTTGTTATATTGTTTCCCAAAAAGTATTGCATGGTCACATACATTCTATATAACATTCATAATAGGATTATAAAACCCTTCTTATGATATACAATATGTCTATACTTAACCTTTATTTCCCCGGCTGATTTTTTAAATCCGCAGCAAAATCGGCATGTGGAATATAGGCTTAATGCACTGATGACAGCCAGAGGGTCACTTAGAGACATGGGGTCAATTATAGTATCATATCTCCAGTGGCAATTCGACTTTCCTTTCAAGGAGGCAAGATTTCTCCCAATAGACTTCTTAAAAAGCCCTCATTTCAAGTGATAGCCCTTTTTAAGCTTACAGAGGAAATGACATCATAATTCATCGCCATTAGTACATGCCTGCCTGGGTAGTTGTTTTGTTTGTTTCGGATCATCTTCCAATTACTGACTTCGTCATAGAACATCTTCCAATGCACAATTTAATTTGAATGTGAAATTAGGAACGATCAGAAAAAGGCTCGTGGGCGATTACATTGTAAAATTGTTTTATCGTAAAAACACATAAAGATGTTGAGGCTCTGCAACGACAGCTCATCAATATTCTTTAGATGTGTCCATTGTCAAACTCAAGTGCCTTTTTTCCTCAAATTATTGAAAAACTTTGTCTCAAATGTTAAAAAGTAACTGGATAAATAACAACTATTGAAGGCACCCAATACAATATTGGAATCATATTTTTATTTCCCTATTACCTCAGGAGAGTTTGCATTTGCTCTTGAGGTTTTTGACAAGAAATGTGGATGTGAGGGATATTGAAAGGTTGGCCTGGATTACATTCTTCAGTTTTTTAAGGAAATAGGGTTGGGTGTGGAATATTGGAAAACCTTGTTAGAGTTGATGGATTAGCATGTTGTTGAAGAAGAAGGGTTGAAAGGAGAGAAATGGGAGTAATGATATAAGAAGAACCATGGGGAGGGCCTCTGAGGCTGGCTGTATGACCCCAAAGGTTCTTTTACATTTTAGCACCCAAGCAACATTCCAAATTGTTTTTAAAATACTGAAAATGAAGAGCGGAACATACCATAATAAGGAGCACCACGGGGGGGCATCGGAGAGTGGCTGTACAACCCATAGGGGATCGTCACATACCGAGGGAAAAGCCCGAGGTTTGTATGATCCCCATGGGTCGTACAGCCACCTGAGGATGACCCCAAAAGTGCTTCTTTATTTTATCACCCAAGTATTAGTCAAAATATGTTAAAACAACTGATAGTGCAGAGTGGTTCGTACAGCTTGGCAATACGCCCTGTCCTCAATATGCACCACTCACCAGCCATGCAGTTGATAAAGCCTATCACTACGCACCACCCTGTGCATTCTGTTCCGCTGCACTGTGGGGGATAAAGAATAGGGAGGATGAGGAGAGCAGGGACTAGAGAGAGGGGAGGGGCTTAGATCGATGATTGTGTGATCAAACAAAACAAGTCTCAGTTTGTTCAAGCCTTCCCACAGTGCAACTGGAGACAGGGCGCCACCATGTGGCAGAAAGAACAACTATGAGGAGGGTCTCAGGAGATAACGTGACCTTCTTTTTACTCTTTACATTCCAGCTTAGTCAAGAATCTGAGCAGGCTTGGGCGGTTTTTAAGAGATGTAATACATTGATCAATGTAATACTGAATGTGTGTAAATGAATACTGGAGCCACTATACGATATATCATATGCTAACATTGGTTTCTATCAGAAAAATGAGTTTTTGTAAAATTACAAAAAATCTACTAGTGCTTTGTCCACCAAACTCAATAAATAACAAGTATAGACAATAACACAAATGCAAGGAGAAAATTAGCATTTATCATTTGTGAGATTCGTTTTAGTGAAACTTAAAAATGCGAGCATTGAGAATTATTTGCCCTGATCATTTTAGGTGTAGGAGTGGTTTCACTTTTCTTAAATACAGTCATTTAGAACAATATGTAAAGTTCTAAATATTCTCAAAAAAATTGCTTTTTGAGGATATTTGGAATATCTTTTTTATTTCCAACACTGGCCGGGTCTCTTTGGCAAGTGAAAAAAAAAAGGCAAAAAAAAAGTTTTTCCGACCTACCTACCCTATTTTTTTTCTACCTATGTTACCTGAACACAACAATTTTTTTTGTTTGGCCTAATGGCCACTGCCATTAATGCTCACAGACATAAAGCACAGTATATGATGAATAGGTGACATATGAAAAAGTGCAATGAAGCCGACGATTCACCTTACACCAGACAAACTACCTGTACCAGTTTGGCATATACTCTGTATGAAATCTGTTTTCTAAAAGCACTAGAAATTAAAAAAAAAAAACATTGAGAGCCTTTTCACCTCTGGTGACTAAAACCAAGCAGAGGAGAGAGAGGCGATGGGATCCAAACCACCAGTACACCAACCAATACGCTGATTTTGGTTTGGGGTCTTCGGTAAGGCTTTTTCTACGTACTAAAGGCCATATTCCGCTTTGCAGCGTTTTGCTTGCAGTGGGCATATTACTATAGTGTTTTGCCCCACCACAAGTAAAAACAAGGACCGCGAGATGGAATATAATGGTGTTACTTGTGTTGGCACTTGCATTTGGTCAACGCAAGTGCCACCGCAAGTGGATTTATATAGGTTTTCTAAGGATTGCTTACAGCGGCAGAAACAAACATTTTCATTTGTGAAACGCAAATTGCTTGTGGTGGCTAAAAAGACCACCGAAAGTGGTCAGCCACCATATAGTAGAATATGGCCTTTATTCTCTGAACACTTCTTAAATGTATGCAATCATGATCCACTTGTATGCTCATAAGAACTAGAATTGTAAAATTATCTTCATTTTTATAGAATATGATAATCTATTTAGCTCATTGAAATGTATCATTTCATCTGTACACTGTTGATAGTTCATTGCTGAGAGTTTCATAAAGAGGAAATATATACATTTAAATTTGTATATGCCTATGAGTTTTTATTTCTTGAACTAGAGTTCAATAATTGCAGGGGCAGATCTAAGGGTAGGGGTTGCAAGGTTTTATGGTGTAAATATAATAATTAGGTATTTCAAGATTATCGTAAATATCATCAAATTGAAAACTGGGATTATCATATTCCGGACCCAAACTTGCTTATCATTTGTCATAAGTGATAGCAAACTGAAGGTTTGGCATTTGACAGGGATTATATCACATTGAGGTCATGGCACCCTGCCAAGCAACCAAAGCTGAGGGGATGGGACACTAGAATAATTGCTGTTAACTCCCATGTAAAGATATTGACAATGAACATTGTTTTTTTCTAAAAAATAAAAGAATAACAACTAGGAGTTATGATTCTCATGTATCTGATCTCAGTTCAAACAATTATTTTGATACTCAAGTATTCTTGAGACATAGTTTAGAATTTGAGGTATGCTGTATAATGATTCTTATACTCCTCCCGGCCCACGGCACTATTGTTCACCTGGTAGGTTTCTGACTGTAACCTACACTTTTTGACTAGTTCTGAGGAGGTTATTCAGAGAACCTCCTGAGGAGGTTATCTGGATAACCTCCTTTGGAGGTTTATTTGAGATATAGCTACAAGTCTTTGATTTTGTACCAACCATTTCAATTTTTTGAAAAGATTCAGTTTGAGTTAGGAACAGCCTGGGATTGAACTTGGGCCTTTGAATTTAGAGTTAGAGAGGCTAACCACTACACTAACATGCCAGATAGTAAAGCGGGGCCTCCTCATAGGAGATAGACAGGAGGAATAATAAGGCTACAGCAGTTCCAAAAAGGTTAGTTTTTTAAATCAAATACATGAAGGGCCCACTCTTTGAATAATTTAATAAAAACCTATACAAATGCTTATGGTGAATTAAAAACGAAATCACTCAAACACATGAATTTGAAAAAGTTGGCCATGGCAAGGCTTGAACCCCAAGCCTCCCACATGTGAGTCGAGCACCTTGACCACTAGCCTATAGAGGCAGCTGGTCAGGACCCCCTTCTCTACATTTTACCAGCATCCATATATATGTGTGTGTATATATGTATATGTATATATATATATATGTATATATATACGTATATATATATATATAAGTTTATATTTATCAACCAACAAAGGTATGTATTACCTCGTAGGTTATGTACCGTTCATGTACATTTTTATCATTATAGTAAACCAACAATTTCATGTGTGAATCCTAGTAGATTGGGAGAACAGGTAGACTAGTGTGTGTGTGCCAGTGGAGGGAATAAACAGAAATGGCAGTAGCTAGGCAACTGACACCACACAAACCAATGACATCACAGGTGGGCACACACAAAGCAGGAAGCTGTGAACCACCACCCCACCTGGTCTAAATTCAGTGAACTAGTCTCACCAATAATTATATGACATATTAATACATTAGTCTGAATATTCACACGTGTATATATGTATATGTATATATATATATATATGTGTGTGTATATATATATATATATATATAAGTTTATATTTATCAACCAACAAAGGTATGTATTACCTCGTAGGTTATGTAGGTTATGGTATATAACCTCCTCAGCTGACGCCTCGGGGGTTATATACCATAACCTTATTTACCTTATTTACCTTTACATAACTGCGAGACACCTTTTGATAAGATTATATTTTAAAAAGGGAATTAACAAACAAAAACATATTTTTAGGAAGAAATGTCAAATTGAGAATCAGTGATCTTTACAGAGGATCCAGGCTTTTTAAAAAAAGCTTGGAATAGCTGAATAAATGTCACTCCCTCCATAACCTCCTTGCACTGTACGTTCTCCACATGAAACATAAAAAGCATGCTTTGTGAAAGTGAGATGGCTAATTCATATGCATCTATTTAACATCTAATGAAGTTTCTACCCACTCTGACATAAAGTCAGTACATTTCAGACTACACAAGAGCCTTGATTAGCTGCTGAGGTAAGGAGAGAAAGGTTTGACTGCTCTAGATTACACTAAGTGTGGTAATCCTTGATGCTACAACTGGTTGATTTTGAACCATTT
Source organism: Lepidonotus clava (assembly GCA_936440205.1). Taxonomy (NCBI): domain Eukaryota; kingdom Metazoa; phylum Annelida; class Polychaeta; order Phyllodocida; family Polynoidae; genus Lepidonotus; species Lepidonotus clava. Next base: position 3,694,455 of record OW387141.1, read on the forward strand.
TGTGGCAAATCAATTGTATAACAAAGAATAGATTTTGATATAATTTTCTGAAACTCAAGTTTAGTAATTTAAGTTCTACTTTTTTTAACCAGACAGTATATTTTGAAATATATCCAAATGATTTGGTTGAGTTTGGTTGCATTATGGATCGATATATAATATAACACAACGGGAGATGGCGGTATCAGATTGGTTATCAGCTTAAGGTGTGTCAGAGATCTCAGCCTTGTAGAAGGAACAGCAGAGCCACCCAAAGGCTGATATCCCTGACTCACCTTGATACGATTATTGTGGGCCCCCCACATAATTTGGTTATTCATTTACCATAACTTGGCAACATTTAAGAAATTAAAATTTCCAAGCGTTGACTCAGTGCAGAAACCGTTTCTTGTAGCATCCTCCAGGGCAATAACACTCTGGTCATCCTCTTCCCTGTCTCACTGATGCATCCATCTCTCAAATAGTAAAGCTGTATCACCCTATGGTATGAAAATTAATTTTACTGTGTATGTGGTATTAGATGTACAAGAAATTATAGCTGGACTAGCAATAAATCATGTTACAATTTCACAAATTACAAATTAAATATGTTGAATGTTGTGATAAGAAATGACAGACTAATGAAATCATTTGTTCATATACATGTAAGTTTGATGATGATTTATAATAATGCAATGTACAAAAACCTGTTTTTTATTACACCTTTCCGAATAAAACATATGTCATATTCCTTTCATTTCAGAACTTACTGAACCTACTGAAAACTTCTGTCCACATTCTATACATAGGTAGGTGTTATTCATTCATCTCAAAGTATTTAAAACATAACATTTGGCTATTCTCCTTAAATTTTTCAGTGTCTCAAGACCTTGTTAGTTAGGGCCTCTTAACATTCAAATTGTTCGTGCCTTGGTTGCTGTTGCTATTGACAGCCATCTAACAACATTGCTATAAGCATTTTTCACTTTGTGTCAAACCATGGTAAGCATGATTTGCATGTGAATTTTCACAAACTTGAGGTTTCATACTATCAAGGAAGAATCGTTTAACAGATTACTGAAAATGGTGTATGCAATCTATCATAATATATATCGGGGCTTTACAAAAGTATTAATCTTAACTTGAATGACTAGTTGCTGGCACTCAAGAAACAAATATTACAAAAGGGTTTATGAAAATGTTTGATACAATCTATGGAAATCTGTTTTGGGGCATTATAGAGTTATTAACCTTAACTTCTTTGGTTAGTCGCAAACAATCAATAATCAATTTTGACTTTCCAAGAAAATCCAAGCTACTATGTCACAATGTACCATTATTGTGTGGGGAAATGTCATGTTCTTTTAGAGCATCAAATCTAGAGAATAAACTGGCTAATATTATGGGAAAACATACAGAGGTTGACAGTACAACCCTGAATACGAGGTGGTTGTCGAAAAATTACTGCCCGAGGCCGTTAGGCTGAGGGCTGTAATTTTTCTGACATCCCACCGAGTATACAGGGTTGTACTGTCAACCGAGGTAAGTTTTCCTTATATTATATATCATATTCTGTAAGTTATAAGCAAAAGAGAAAGGAAATTACCAGTGGAGCAAAGTGGGCAGTATTTCAATGTATTGATTATGCACACACTTTGACTGGTGTCAAGCAGTTTTCCCTAATATTCATTATTTTCTCTTAAATTAGAACTCTTTCACTATCTCCATTCAATTAGACTGCATTACCTTACCTGAAAATAAAAGAATAATCATGCAAATCCATTCAGAATTCACAAAATAAGGATAAACCCATTTACACAGTAAAGCAAGGTGGGCAGTATTATTTTATACTGACTATGGGGTCAGGGTGGCCAGGATGTTGCAGCAGCTTGTGGTTCTCATTTAGTCAGAAATACATACAGGAAGAAGCATGTTTCTCCCTTATAGACATATACATTTTAAGATAATCGCCAGACAATCACCAATTTCATCTCTGTCATGAGTTTCATATTCTGAATTTGTTCGATAGTTGCACTGGAATCTAGATTTGAATTTAGATTTGGAAGCAGATTTGTTTCAGTTTTCGCCTACTTTGTTACTATGGCAACCAAAATCCCTCCATTCGTACGTTCAGAACTTACTAAAATAAGGTTCTGCTCAGCATTATCTTCAATTGAATATTTGGATTAAACAGATGGATTGGTTAAAAGGACAGAAGAACATTATGTGTTTAGAATATGTCAAGATATAAAATCTATAGTGCTAGCTGTGGTAGCCAAATGAGCACCAGTGATCAAAATAAATGTGGTTTGAAAATATGTTTGAATCTGGGATCAATTCCTTAGTCATTAAGCTTGGATTTCCCATTAATTGCCATAATTGGTAAAAAGTACACTGAAAAGGTTGTATGCAATCTATTGAAATCTGTTTTGGTTTCCACACCCAATTCAAGAACTTATTTTGTAGACTGATCATTACCTAGACATAGAAATAAATAAAGACCACTTTTGTGTGTGCAATAATTAATACTGTAAGCATTTCAGCCAAACGAAATCACTCAGGAACTTGGGCATAGGCCTACACATGCAAAATTTATTCATTGACTGCTCAGTACCGATACCTACCAAACCAGCAGATTCTATAAGACTGGCCAGATGCCAGGTCTCTGGTTCTTTCCTATTCAAAATAAAATATCTATTATTGAACATGACGCAGCCAACCTGAAACTTGGACAAACACATGCAAAATTTAACATTCTATCCATTGACCGCTCAGTACCGATACCTACCTATCTATTATTGAACATGACTCAGCCAACCTGCAACGTAACAGAAATGTTCTGCAACCATACCTTTTTAGTAAAGCTGTTACTTAATAAGATGGCATGTAACAATTATGATATTGATGGTGAGGTTGAACCCTCACCGAATCAGAATGTTATTATAACATTGTTGTTTTGGTGAGGGGAGGACAAAACCATAATAGAACATTAACATTTTGTTTGGGTTGAAAAATGTAACCAGAACGTTTTAATAATGTCATAGTGCAATGTCACAGCAGTATGTTGCAGCGACATAATTGGGAGTCATCAAAAGAACGTAACAACAACCAATACAGAACCAATACAGAATCAAACAGAATGTTGCTGCAACATTATAATAACATTGCATGCTTGGCTGGAGAAATGCATATTCTAAATGTGTTTTCTATAATTTATTGAGAATGTGTGAAGTCCAAGGATAATAATCATCTATCTTGTGAATGCATAGGGTTGAAAAGTCTTAGAGGTACACTAAGGGAAGTGTCCAAGTCATCCTCATATAAAAATTTGCTAGATACCTCTTGTTAATCACTTATATTGTAATGTTATCATCCTTGTGTATTTTTCTTTCTAAAATCATCCTCTATCTAGCTTTTTCCGTCTTTTCTGCCTTTGGTTTATTTATGACAGGAACAATAAGCCTGTATGTGTATGTATATGGTATCTAATTATCATTTAACATAGAACATACATCATATAACATACTTATGTTAATGATATCATGGTGACGTTACAGTAATGCTTTATAGGATAGACAAATAAATATCATCAAAGGAAGACCAAAGTCAAAACCTACCTTCATCTGAACAAAACTTATTTCAATAGCAAGTACAGATTTATGTTTACATATCCATATTCACAGGGAAACATGGCTGACAACTTCAGACTTGGTAAACCCGTGTATAATCTGTATGGTCATATCCGGTTTGACGTTAACAGAGATGTAGAGGTCATACGACAAGCCTGCCAACATACATTTGACCCAAAGGATATATTGGTAGCTTCCTATCCAAAATCAGGTATTTATGATAGTACTTTCAAGATAGATTTGCCATGTCACTTGGTGTGATTCCATTCTTTTTTATACTTTTTCAACATTTCAGTTTAACTTGATGGAGTAGCTAGAATAATTAGACAATAATGGTTCAATTCAGTAAAATTTATACATTATCATTTTTTGTCCCAGTGACCCAAGGTTTTCCTCAGCTTATACAACCTTTAGGATTTCTAAAAAAATATTACATACCTTCAAAATGTGTAAGGTTTTGGGGATTTATTAAATTTCATTATAATATTCATGCCTACCTTCAGCTATCCTGAGGGATTTTCCAAATTATGTCACAGTTTTCAAGAAATAATAAACAGACACCTCAATGTCTCCAGGATCCTGATTTGGTCACACTTACCAACATGACACATAATAAGTTCACATCTCATAAAGTGGAAATTCAGTTCTTTTTGTTTATAGTGTAGAGCATTACAGATTTCTCAAATGGAATGTGTATGCACTCTAAGAACTTAAGCTGAGTGTGCTGCTCCTTACTGAATTCTCTATCAAAAATCTTGAAATGTCGAACGGAAACCTAAGATTTGAGAGAATAAATATCTTTCAGCAGTTAACCTAAACATTTTCTTGTGTTTATCCAAATAGTTATTCAAATAAAAATGAGGCAAATAAGATGGGTTTTTTTGGGAGCTTCATTTGTTCTCAATTTCTTCTTCTACCCTAGAACCTAGAAGTGTAGTTTATTATTATATGTACTGAACATATTCTTCATTATACTGAGATATGGCTTTTATGGACAATATCTGTATAATTTTGATATTTAAAAGAATAACAATGCAGACATAGTCATGAATTCACTAATGAAATCTTAGTGTGATAATGTTGAGACAACTATTGACATTTCAGGAACACATTGGATGATGGCTCTTGTTACACTTATTTTATCTGAGGGTAAAGAGATAGAACACCCGTTCTACAGTGTCCCAGAGAGAATCGGAGGAGTGTCAAGCTTAGATGTAGCACTGAAGAAGCAGCCCCCACATTATTTCTACACACACCTACCTTTCAACTTCCTCAAAGATTGCTTCAGCAGAAGTCGACCAAAGGTCATCTTCATAATGAGAAACCCGTTTGACCAGCTTGTGTCACTCTATAACTTCTCAAAGATATACAAACCTTATGGTCTGTATACTGGTTCCTGGGATGAGTTTTATAACGATATTTACAAGAAGAATGAACTGTTCTATGGCAATAACCTTGACCACTTGGCAGGCTGGTGGAATGCAAGAGAGGGTCATAAAGATCACATTTTGTATGTAAAGTATGAGGATATGAAAAAAGACCTTCAGGGTACCCTCACTCAAGTAGCATCTTTCCTGGGTAAGGAACTTGATGAACATGTCACATGTCACATTCTAGAACAGTTGTCTTTCAGAAACATGCAGAAAAATGAGAAGGTAAACCAAATAAGTGACACAGTTACTGGCCCAAGTGTACCATCTTTTATAAGAAAAGGCATTGTAGGAGACTGGAAAAATTATTTCAATCCAGACCAGAAGAGAGAAGTTGAAGAAGAGTATCAGAAAAAAATTGCTTGCCTTGGTTTAACCTTAGAAAGCTAAGTTGCAGCTATAATTTTCCATTTTGGGCACAGCCTTGACTGGATGGATTGCTGACTTCTTAATTATACAAGCCCACTCTGCGCAAACCATCCAACCATACACCCTTTTTTTAAGTGTGGCCCCTTCTAGTGAGGCCTGATTGTGGTGCCTATAGATGTTGTGCACATGACGTCACACAGCCCAAAATGTACTAGACGTCATATTGGTGATCGATTTGAAATTACTGTTATTTAATATTAAGGACCATCTAGAATGGAAATTATGCTACGTTTACATTAGAATATCCTTTTGGATCTTAATCACCTGTTTTCATTATTTAGAATTCATTGACATGAATTATAGACTTATCTAATAGTCACATTGTTGTGATGAGCACATGGTGATCACCTAAAAGTGGTCACGTGACCACATCTGCACACGGTCTATTGGAATGTTCACTGGGTAGACTTTTATTGATAGTCATAGATGTGTATTATTTCAGAACATTCAAAGCATGGTGTGTGACTGGTCCAAATGGCCTCAATTTATAACTCATTCCCTGTCATCCTGTTGCTTTTCACAGCCACACCAAATTTATAGTTCTTCGCCCCATACCATCGCCTACTACCGCTGGTGAATGCAATATGCAGCATGCCCCCTTATTCCTTTCTAGGTCCTAAAGCCTCAGCTAAAGGTCCCACCACACTTTTGTAAAATTATTGTATCTTTGACATAATGTGCATGACCCTCCTGCAAGATCTAGAGGATTTATGTTGAGAGAAAAAATAATTTTGCACAGTCTTTAAGCCTCTCAAAGCACTTCGAAATTTTTTGCTTATTGAAGAATTCATCACAATAATGACAAAATATAGTTAGATTAGGGGTTGAGACCACAAGCGAGAAGCTTGGATGGCATCATTTTTGTTTACATGTTTGAGAAGGCTGGATAAGTTTCTACAAATTCCAAAGATCTTAGAAATAAAGCTGATACATACAAAATCTTAAAATTATTCCAGTAATACATTTTCAAAGAAGAAATGAACACTTTTCTCAAATGATAATATTGTTGTTTTCTTGTCTTAGAAAAACATTTTCCTTACCCTACCTCTTTCTGCACACTCACTGTAAAGGACACTGAACAGAAACCCCCTAAGAACCAGCTTGTAAGCTCAAGAAGTCTGAATTACAACTTCAACTGGCTTTCTACTTAAAAGGACGACACTTGTTTCATCTAAAAACTTTGTCCAAGGTTAGCATCTGGGCGTAAATGTAAGATCCAGGACCCATCCTAATAGGGCATCATCTAGTATCACATGTCTTTCAAATACATTCCAAAAGTGTCTTAAATTATAGAATCTTACACTTAGGCCAGCATCTGGATGCAAGCATTAATTTACTACCAACATCAATATTTTCTATAACCTTAGGAGGGTTTGGATTCGCTCTTGAGGGTTTTGAAAAGAAGGGTTGATGTGAGGGATATTGGAAAGTTGGCCTCGATTACATTCTCCAGTTTTTAGGAAAAAGTGTTTGGTGTGGAATATTGAGAAACCTTATCAGAGTTGATCAGCATGTGGTTGAAGAAAAAAGAATGGATAATAACATTATCGAGGGTAATTGACAATCAATAGGATGAACTGAAGGTGAAGCCTGCGGTTTGTAAGATCCCATGTGTAGTGCAACCACCCAAGGACAAACCAAAAGGTTCTTATATATCTTATTGCCCAAGCAATATTCCAAATATGTTCAAAATACTGAAAGTGAGGAATGGTACATAAAACCTGTCACTATGCACCACTCCCTGTACGTACCGCTCCTCTGCACTGCGGGTGATAAAGAATAAGGGGGGGGAGAGTAGGAAATAGAGAGAGGGGAGGGGCTTAGATCAATGATTGTGTGATCAAACAAAACAAGTCTCAGTTTGTTCAAGCCTTCCCACAGTGCAACTGGAGACAGGGCGCCACCATGTGGCAGAAAGAAAAACTATGAGGAGGGTCTCAGGAGATAAGCTTACGGTGACCTTCTTCTTTACTCTGCCGTCAGCTTAGTCAAGAACACGAGCAGCATGGGTTTTTTCAACATTACTTCTGAAACCTCAGTATATGCCGATGATTGTTTGTTACATTACTCCTCTAAAACCTGTAATGATATTGATACCTCAATCGCATAGGATGCTGGTTCTTTTATAAACTGGGTAGTAGAGAATAACTTGGGATTGAATGTGAGTAAATCTAAATATCTGATTGTTGGAAATGTTGATGGTGTACTGACTATGACTGATAAGCCTTTGTTTAAGGCAGGTAATCGCTCTTTATTACCTGTAGATCAGTACTGTTACTTAGGTAATATTAACCAGTGGCGGATTTAGAGGGCGCCCCCCCCCCCCCCCCTCTTTTTTTTTTGGGGGGGGGGCCAATTTTACATTTTTTTAATGTAAAAAAGGTAATTAAGAAGAAAAAGTTTTCAATCGCGTGCCCCCCCCCCCTTTTCAAAAACCTGGATCCGCCACTGTTATCTATAAGGATTTACCATATGTTCAAAATTATAATAATATGAAGAGGGTAGTACCTCATAAGCTATTTCAACTTAGACAGCTAAGGCGATATATTGCCACCTACACTGCTATTTCTGTTTAAAAGCAAAAATTGTTACCACATTATGACTATAATGTTTTGTTCTTACTATGAATGTTAAATTGACAGATAGAATCATGTTATTAAATCTACCATTCAAGTAACTAGGCAACGTAAAGAAAGTATTTGTAATTCCATCTAAAATACAATGGTCATTCAGGAAAAATCCATTTTTCTGTGGACTTAAATATTGGAATGATTTGAGTACTGATCCGCAAAACTCAGAAAGTCTGAATGTGTTTATGAAATGTATAAAGTTGATGAATAAGGACTATGTTAATCTGTTGGACACGTGGTTGTAACTGTTATGTTGTTTTGTGTAAATTTTACTGACTACTGGTATTAACTACTATGCTGCACATCAGTCACCCTTTTCCCTTTTGTAATGAACTGAAAAACTGAGGTCACCCTGATGTGTGTTACTGAATAAAATGTTTGCACACAAAAAACATGTGTTGTGGAACGTTAGTTATTTCATTATAAGAGAATGTCAGAGATTGTATCTGTGTGAATGTGAACCAAAGTGTTTTGAAATTATTTGAAATAATTTATAAGTTGACTATTTCATGCTCTATTCTGTAACAAAAGGGGTTAGGATCCTGAGTTGATAGAGAATTCGAATTTTTTATCTTAAAATATATTCAAACACAGTGCATTGTTGACACTGCGTGTACTTCTATTTACCGAGTATATTCACTAAAGGGGTCTACCTGAGATGGCTACTATAAAGTTTTTAATTTATGACATGAAAGTGTGGAGTACTTTGATTGTTCATTAACCCTTTCAAGACACCAGATGCCTTGAGGAATCATTTTGAAGGAAACCTTGCGTATAAGTAAAGAATTAATATTTTTCAATGGAATTCATTGAGGGTGAAATCTGCACTAAGAACAAATAAATTCCGAAAAATTGTAAGAATATTCCAAGTATAGCCAAAGTTATGGGATAATAAAATTTGGTCTTTTTTATATATTTTGAAAGGAAAGCCTCCTAATTTGTGACGTCGCACAGTGACTAATTGGGAATTCCCACCCTTCAATAAAAGGGAATCCCCCAGTCTCAAAGATATATAAAAAGGAAAATAAGTTTTATCATAAATTTTTGATGTAAGTCCACATACAAACTACATTTAATTACGTTTTTTACTCACTTAAATCTATTCAATAACCTAGAATTCCCAAGTTATTTTGAATTGGGATTCCCTTTATTATGACGTAGCAAGGGGAGTGCTGACAATCTTAGAAATAAGGGAATTCCCAAATTTTCTTTCCCTTATAATTCACTAGAGCTTTGACTTTTTCCAAATTTTTCTTTTGAAACAGTTTTAGAATACCCAAGAATAGCTAATTAAACAAAATTAATTAATGTCTATTATTTGTTATCATAGTAGTAATGTTACAGAGGCCAGTAACAAAAACTTACTGTTCTATACAATTACTGAAAAAAATAACTAGGATATATGAAAAGGCAGGATTTGCATAACTAAAGCAACTTGATGACAATATTTAGCTGGCAAATGATAAAGAATAAGATTAAATGTCAAAAAATCCATAAATTATCATTTGGCCATTTCTTCTTTTTTTTGTGCTGAATCCAAATAATTCCAATAATTATTTCCAACAAGAAAAATGTTCTAAATGGAATGTTTTTGGAATGGTTTCAGGTGTGTTACCAAAGTAGGAAATGTGTTTCTATGGTTTACCAGGGGGCGGACCAAAAAACATCCACGATTTTCTCATGGCAGTGATTTCAGGCCCACGAGAAGTATTTCAGGGCTACGAGAAGAAATATCAGCCCAGAAAACATCCACGAGAACTGTTGGACATGAAAATTTCTTGAAATATCATACTAAAACCGTTCCCATAATATATTTACTTACATAAAATACTTCTTAAAGTCTTTAAGAATGATATTGGAGCACTTAATTGTTGAAAAAAAATTATTTCTGAGCCACGAGAATTTAAATACTCACGAGAGCAAAGTTTGTGATCATGGGTATTTTAACTTCCCGTGGCACAGAATTCTCATGGATGTTTTTTGGTCCGCCCCCCAGAGGAGTTCCAAATCTCTACAAAATTATGTTGAGAATTTCATTAGCTATGTTGTACAGAAAACCGAATTAGGATATCTTGGAATTACACAAAGTTATAAAAAGATTTTCTGCAAGTTAAAGTCAAACAAAGTGATTCGCGGTTGAAAACATTAGAAGAAATCATACTATTAATGATCCTACAGTTTTGACATATTGTTAACTCTCCGACTTACATTTGCTAAAGAGAAAAATATGTGCTCGCGAATGCACGCAGTTTTAGTACTTACCCAGGCAAGCATGTGACGTTATTATAACGTTGCAGCAACGTTCTGTTTGGTTCTGTACTGGTCCTTGTTACTTTATTTTAATGGCTTCCAAAACATTGCTGCAACCTACTGTTGTGACGTGTCACTGCAATGTTATTATAATGTTCTGGTTACGTTCTTCAACCTAATCAGGACGTTTTTATAATGTTCGGTTTCTGTTTTGCCCTAACCTCACCAAAAAATAACGTTGTAATAACGTTCTGATTTGGTGAGGTTTCCACCTCACCATCAATAACGTTATTGTTATGTGCCATCTTAGTAAGTAAGAGACTGACTAAAAAAGGATGGTTGCAGAACGTTTCTGGTACGTCGCAGCTTGGCTGGGTAGCCTATATGAGGACCCCCTCCTTTCCAAAATCTTGTATCTGTCCCTGACATGGTGCCACCTATGTAAAAGGCCAAGAACTAAACCACTGGAAACATACCTTATCATTTAAATATTAAGCTGCACTGCACTCCGCTTACAACAAATCGTTACCAATTCAGTCACACTGATGAGGCCGCAAGGCATGAAAATCAGATACACAAACAACCTAGAATTGATTATCTGTAAGAGACATGATTTTTAGTACGTAATTTGATTCAATTTATGATAATTCAAGCAGCACAAAATACAGAAATCTCACATACCCACCCACCTGCAGGCCTAACCAGAAGCAGGAGAGGGGGATTAACTAATCAAATTGTGAGACCTAGGTCAAGAGAGGTCAGTAAACAAAATTGACGAATGAGAATGTGAATCAGGTGAGACAGAAAAGGCATTCTGGGTAAACTCTCCCAAAAGAGAGGGAATTACAAACCCAAATAGCTCAGAGCAGTATTGCAGCTGGGATCAACCACACCAATGTCTCTTTATTCAAAGTTATAGCCTTTTGTCTAAAATTTAGTATTTTTATACAGATCTGCATAAAAATGTTATATGAGCTATATATCTGAGAGATATGTAGAGGCCTATATCAAACTCTCCAATTCAACTGCAACCAAGGTATAGTGATTGAAATGGCCATAACTCTGGCAGTCATTACTCTTTTTAAGTATTTTTTTCAATTATTTAAAGCCCAAAAGTTCCTGCTTGTTGACATATCAAACTTCTTACATGGTCATACAGGTGATGTCTTGAAAGGCGAAGGTAAAACTGGTAAAGCATGTCTAAGTTTCCATCGACCATCCCTATTCCAAATACTGAATCATAGCCTGAATTTACAGTTGCTGTTGAGCGTATTGTGAGTAAGAAAGTGATGATTTTGTGATCACCTCAAAGTCATATCATCTCATTTCACTCATTACATTAAATCGGTTATTGTAGCCAATGCGGCGTTTCCTGTATCATATTCAAATGGCTAATAATTATTGAATATACCAAATTATGCTATTCTTCTAAAAAAAAACAAAAAAAAACACCCAAATGTGGCTAGAAGAGCATGTAGTAACGTGAAGCCAAATAAACGTATACAAAAAAAAGTGAATTGGCCACAGAAGCTATAATCAACGACTGATTCAGATGTGAAAGTGCAAGCACCACAGTAACACATGGCAGGTCCTTAATAATACCCCAGAGAGTGCCCCTTACCAGCTATCTACCCCTCTCAGACCCCAGCAGCCTACAGTAATCTTTGGCCCAACAGGCAAGCTGTAACATATCAAATACATTCTGTAACAATACTTGTTGGTCAGGCTCTCACTTGCTTTTCAGGTAACAGTTATGGAATTCTGTACAAAGTTGAGACTCGCCAAAACAGAGAGTTATAATAACATTATATTTTAGTGAATGTGAAGTCTTAACAATACAAACATTTATAATAACAAACTCTTTTAGGGAACAGACATCAACAGAATGTTACAGTAACATCACGGTGCAATGCTGCAATGCAGGGTTCCAGAGATGTTTTTGGTACTATCAAAGTAATGTGGCAAGAACCAAAACAGAACTTAATAGAACGCTACTGCAACTTTATAATAAGATAATATTCCTGCCTTGTCCCTCAGTAGATTTAGACCTGCAAGTGCAAGTACTACAGTAACACATGGCAGGTCCTTAATAATACCCCAGAGAGTGCCCCTTACAAGTCATCCTCCCCCCACAGTACCCAGGCTACAGTAATCTTTGGCCCAGATCCCCCCCGCCACCCAGCAGAAGCCCACAATACACACTGTACCCCATCAGTAATTGGTGGGTCCCTGCAATAGGCGGGGCAGTATTGGTCACAATGACTGCCTCCCCAGGCCTGGACAATCCTATCAACACACCCACCCTGTCCCTGTGGCCGGGTGAACACTGACCGATTGTAGGAAAGACAACATTAATGCCGGGTCCCCACTTGGGCGACTAACGATGGCCATTGGTGAAAATTAGTAGATTTCACCGGCGACCATGGAGAAAAAATTAGTTGCGGGGTGACTAACTAGTTGCTGGGCTACTAAAAAATTAATATCCAGGCTGGGACGATCTTGTAGTTAATCACCGGGTGACTAGAGGACACTTAGTATGTCGCCCGGCTACTAACTGCACTAATCGATGGCGACTAAAATATGTCGTGCAACCATTCATTATTATGATTGTTAAGCCCCTAAGTGATTTTACCGCCAATGGGCGACTGTGAGAATCATTGTTCACCCAGCCAATCTGTATCTTTTTGTGCAGTTGTCCGTCATATGTACAATCGCTTGGTGTTGTGGGGCTTCAGTGTGCAATGGGCCACTGGCCTGGGAGTCACTCACTGCCTGTGTCACTGATAGCCTGTGCTGCCCTGTGTTGGGGTTATGTATAGGGCTGCCGTGGGTGCTGAACTATTCATAGGGACCTGACAAAGGGCTGGGGAACACTGACAAGTGTGATTGTCAGTAGTGGCTCTGGTCAACTATTTGTTATACATACATGTTAGTGCTCTCTGTGCTGTCATGTACCTGTACAGGTTAATTTGGGAAAAAACAATGGGCTATGACAGTTACGTAGAATCCTAATTCTCCAGTCTTAGGAACTCTAAGATGTGGGACTACTGTAAGACTGTGCCCCCCTTTCCCACCCAGTTGCCAATCCTATGAGGCTGATTGTTTTTCGGATATTGATCCATTAAGTTAAATGATCTGATTTACATTAAACATCTGGTATGTATCAACCATCAGTTTGATTGCAATTGAAATAAAAGACCTGACATTGTTCTACACAATATAAATGTGTACTATCATATAGCTACAGGGCATCATCATTCAATTCTTATAAGTGCTTATTTTGTGAGCTATACATTTCCAGAATGCTGCTTCAATTAACAAAAAAGGGTCTACTGGTGAATTCTGGAACAAATAAATCTGTTTTAAAAAGTAATTATAGAATTCATCTGACAGTTGTAATTTTGATCGTAAGAAAGAAGATTTATGAGAAAGGTTCAATATCATATTTAAAGTGTGATTACTACGGTATGCAATCAGTTGATTTATCTATGTTTTATCTTGTAAGCCATTTTTGTAATGGTTGGCTGCTTTCAATACTAAGTACTTGAAACATAATTAGGCAGAGTTTACTTTTTAAAGGTAACTACATTTGTGAGAGATTGGACAAATCCCTTTGAATAGAAAAGATGCATCTATTAATCCAAAATGACCATATCTCTCCAGCAAAGCATGCCATCGGTGTCCGGCGAATCCGTAAGACAATGTGGGTATGACTTTTATGTTTATGACCATTGGATAGGATTGTGATAGTATCTTTGCTTAATTATCAAACATTTACACCCCATTTCATCATATCATTTCTCAAAAGAGATTTTCTCCTTTTTTGTATATATATAACTGATATCTGGAACATCGTATGTAAGTGTGAAGATGAATAAACACTTTGAAAAAAATCTTGTGAATACAACTCTGGCTGTCAGGTTTCTCAACTTTTTTTTATATGGTGCCGATCAAATGTTAGATGAGATCAGCTGTAAACAGCTATTGTCAGGGTAAGACATGATAACAGGTCGTCAGGTATGAGGAATTCATCGCGTTAAGCCTTCAGGTTTCCAGACAAGCATGCAATGATATCTTAACGTTTCAGAAACGTTCTGTTTAGTCTGTTTTGGTTCTTGTTATGCTACTTTGATGGCACACTATTATGTTCCTAACTGCCTTATATAAATTAGATAATTATCTACACATGCTGGTTATGTTCATTCACATAAAGATAACCTTTTTATAATGTCTTGTATTGCTTATCTTACCTTCAGTAAAATATGTCGTTATAAAAGTCTGTTTTTGTAAGTGCCAGCCCTCATGCAAAATAATTCAAGTGTTATGTAAAAATGTAACAAGTAACAGAGTGACAAAAATATGGTTGCAGAACGTGCTGTTTACTTCGTTTCTTGCCTGGGTTCAAACGTCAGCATTGAGCAACTCTCCAGTGTCTGATCTAGCTCTATGAATTGCTCGCACACCCACAATAGGGTGGTCTTCATCAGACCCTCCCCAGGGGACTCCCAGGGGCTGATCGGCTGGCCTCAGCCTGCTGCGAGGGGCGTATTAAGTGACCATCGCCGGGACTAGACGCTCCTTAACGGACAACTCCCCAGGTTCAGAAATTAGCTGGTAGAAACTCATCAGAAAAAAACATGAGCTTTGACCCTCAAGTTTAGACATCAGCTGTAGGCCTCTCAATGTAAGGCATAATCTATACCAGCAAGTCGTCAGGTTCAATCATCAGACTCACACAGCTTGGTGAGGTCAGACATCAGATACTACTATAGAAACTTGTGAGTGTCTGACATCCCTCTATGAGCTGCTCATACACCCACAATAGGGTCTACATCATCAGACCCTCCCCAGGGGACCCCCTGGGAGCTGATCAGCTTTAAGATGGTTAGAAAATTCATTCATTTCACATAAAGATAAAGCAAATATATGTAAATTTTCTATAGTTTTTCCTGAGTTTTTGTCTACAAAATCAGTCACAATTAATCTGCAGGTGCCTAAAATGAAGTAAATCAGCTATCCGTGGTAGGAAGAATTCGCTGCTTGCCTGGGTTCAGACTTCATCTGTGACCAGTGCGGCAGGGTTTGATATCAACCCATGAGCAGCTCGTACTCCCACAATAGGGTCTACATCATCAGACCCGCCCCAGGGGACCCCCCAGGGGCTGATCAGCTGGCCTCGGCCTGCCGCGGGGGGCGTATTAAGTGACCAGCGCTGGGATTAGATGCTCCTTAATGTACGCCACCAGAGGGGAGGGGAAGGGTAGAGATGGAGAGTACATGGAGGAGGGTAGGGAAGGGGTGGGTATGAGTGGGAAGTAGGAACTGAAGGGGGTTGATATCGAGAAGGGTTCTAATATGTAGAGGAGAGGAAGGTACGTACTTTATATGGAGTAGAATAGCCATCGGGGGGGGGGGGTGGGGGGGACAAACCCTGACCCCCTTTAAAAATAAAAAATAAAAACACCAGATTACACAGATCTTTTAATTCTAAGATGCCAAAATTGTGTCCCCTGGGTCTGGGGGGGGGGAGCAATTGCCCCTCCCCCTGGATCCGCCACTGGCCATGGACAGCCCAAAAGAAAACACTTTGTAGTTGTAGGGAAGAGCTGGATTGATAAGACTCTATGAGAATGATATAAAATTAACGCATTTTCAGTCATTGACTTGTCTCATTTACTAAGTCATTCATGCAAAGAATGAACGGGAATTGATGGTCAATCGAACTAAAACTCTTTCATCAGGTTGTGACCAGAGCTGTATATGATATACGTGGCATGGATATTTACCCAACCAACTTGCAACGTAACAGAAACATTCTGCAACCATACAATTATAGTCAGTCTGTAACTTACTAAGATGGCCCATAACAACTTCATTGATAGTGATGTTAAAACCTCACAAAATTAGAATGTTATTATAACATGATGTTTTGGTAAGGTCAGGATGGAGATAAAAGAGAACGTTATAAGAACATTCTGTTAAGGTTGAGGAACATCACCAGAATGTTATAATAACATCGCAGTGCAACGTCACAGCAGTACATTGCAGCAAAGTTATCAGGAGCCATCAAATAACGTAACAAGAACCAAAACAGAATGTTGGTCCAGCATTTTAGTAATGTCACATGGTTGGCTGGATATGGTATAGGTAGGGCCAAGGAGCCCCCAAGACAGCAAATTTTGCTCACATTCCCCTATAATGGTTATGTCTGTAGGAAGAAATTAATAGGTTATCAAACGTTTTGTTTTACTCTGTTTATTTCTAACATTAATATAACTGAATAATATATTAAAGCATATGACGCCAACTCCTTTCATAAGTTATCTGACATCCTGATATAATCATAAAACCTACCGACAAGTACCGAAATATTAAAGCATAATGATCACATTTTCCACCAGTCCTGATCAACTCTGAATGTTCTACTCCTTTTCAAACAGATCTCTGAAGGCATCAAAAGAGTAGCTCAACTGAGCTGAGTTTTATCAGTTTGTACCGAGAATGACCCCCTGGAGACTCTGAGAAACACCCCCTATCTCCCTCCATAACACCCCTCCCCTCCCCTCCCTCTCATATTAGTCACGTCCATATTGAGACTGTATCGGCCGCTGACCCCATCCCAGAATCCTCAGGTTGTCCCTGACCCCTAAAGTAGGTCAAGGTCAGGGCCAAGGTCACGGTGTTCTGGATGAATTCCTTCATTAAGCAATTGAACAATTTCACGAGCGAGTAGTCACGTGGTTCCGCTGGGCCACGCATGCGTCACGCCGCCCTCCCTCCTCCGCGCATGCGTCCTGACCTCTCACCACGTCCGGTTGACCTCTGACCCCTCAAGGTCGGCTGAGAGATGGAAATGGCTGACCCCAGCCCATATGTGCTTGGTGAAGTGTTTCTTGCATAAGCTAATAATGTGAGAGGCGGGGTGACCCTGGGACCTGGGTGGGGCATGATGGACGCATGCGCGGAGGGGGTGACTGGGGAATGTATGTAAATGAGGGCCTCTCCATGACAACGGGGAGATTTAGGGGGGTAATCATTTCAGGACGGGGTGCCAGTGAAAAGGCATATATGTTTAAGATGTCCGATAGAAAGCCTTGAGTCTTTAGATATACTTTATAAAGATGTCTGTAGTTGACTCGCAATATGCTTCATATTTATAAATCTGTTCACTGTTGAGCATGTAGGGCCTAGATAATCTTAATTTCCCTGGGTATAAATGTCATGGGCTTTCTGGATTGTAGGTAGATCTTCCAATGAATCATAGGTTTGTGCTAATCTTGTTACAAGTGCAGAGTTCATGCTTGGTGACCTCCCAGCCAACTTGCGACTTAACAGAAACATTCTGCAACCATACTTTTTTAGTCAGTTTGTTACTTACTATGATGGCATGTAATGATTACGTTATAGATGGTGAGATTGAAACCTTACCGAATCAGAAGATTAATATAATGTTATTTTTTTGGTGAGGTTACGACCAAACCATAACAGAACGTCTTAAGAACATTCTGTTTGAATTGAAGAACATAACCAGAACATTGTAATAATGTTGCAGGTAACGCCATGGCTGCTACAGTACGTTGCAGTGACATGATTGGGAGTCATAAAAAAGAATGTAACAAGAACTAAATACAGAACCCACCAGAATGTTGCTGCAATGTCATAGTAACATCACATCCTTAGGCTGCGTAATCAGATATACTACATTGGCAACCTCTATCAAATTGAGTGATATGAACTAAGTCACCTGTGCCCTAGTTATCTGAAACCCCGATAGGGGGACCCACCTGTCACCCCTACCGGAAGTCAGAGGTCACTAAAGGGCTACTACTTCCGGTACAGTCTGCTGCGGACTGTCTTAATCCTGCCCCTGACCTATCCCATCATCCCCCATTACCCCTGGTAACACTTCCGGTCAGAGTCGGCCATGTCATTGCTGAGCTTCCCGAGGTCGGCCCAAGGTCATTCATTATGAATGTATCAAACTGACTCCATGTAGGGGTGAGGGGTCCTGTGTAGCATTCCTAGTGTAAACCAAAATGGTGTTCTATATTACCCCTGTCTGGCAAGTTGATGTAGTACATTCACATTTTATCACCCGCACGGTCGAGGAGCGGTACATACAAGGGGTGGTGTATAGTGACATGCTGTAAGTACCACTCCTTATTTTCAGTATTTTTTCCATATTTGGAGCTTTGATTGGGTGATAAAATATAGAAGAACTGCGGGGTTCATCGGAGAGTGGCTATATGACCCATGGGGATCGTATTTACCTCAGGCTTTGCCCTTGGCACGTGACTATCCCCTATTGTTTACGGCCACCCTCTAATGACCCCATGCAGTTCTTCTTATATTAATATGAGATATAGTGCATATTGATACGCGAAATACACGACACACATACACAACATCACAATGTTAACAGTATTCCTTGCAGCGATATATGACACACTTTCCCTTTCTCCGCCAAGAACGCAATCTTGAATCTGCCTCAACTATTAAAGACCTTAGTTGGGATCTATGCATTGATGTGAATGATTGCTAATTTATATCTCATATCCACAAACAATAATGGAGTTAAAACAAGGGGATTAAAAGAAAAATCATCTGATGACCTGAAGTTAAACTGAAGGGAAATTAAAGCTGTTTTATATCTTCTTGAAGCATGCCCTACTTTGGCGATTCATAGTAAAACTGTATGTTGTCGAATTCTGATAACAGTGCGATTGGTATTGTTGTAAAGGGTATTAGAGGTCATGTTATTTTAACATGTTAGATGATGGCTCCCAATATAATATTGCAGTAACGCACTGCTGTGACATCGCACTGCACGGTTATCATACCATTCTGGTTATGAACATAACTGAATGCCCTCATAACATTCTATTTTTGTTGGGTCTAAACGCCACAAAAAGAATACTTTATTTTAGCATTCTGCTTTAGTGAGGTCCAAACCTCACCATCAAACAGCATAATGTCACATGCCATTACGTTTGTTACGTATTGATCTATGGTCACAGAATGGCACTATTTTAAATCACAACTTGGCTAGGTAGATGCAAATACAACCCAGGCAAGCAGCGATGTAACGAGCAAGTTCTGCAACCGTACTTATTTTGGCTAGTCTGCAACCTGCCAGATTTGCCCATAACAGTGCGTTATTTTAGGTAAGGTTGAGACTTACAAAAAAAGAATGGGTATCTCATACAGCCTGGGTGGCTGAAGGGGGATTCATTGCTGCCACCTGGTGTACATACATTCACCCCACCTATACCCTACAATCAACACTACAACCCTTTACCCATAACCCCCCACTCCTTCACCTTCCTCAATTGCGTTCTCGACGCCATTGAGTCCAATACATCCTATTCCACAAAATTTATCGCCGTATATCACGCTCACCGGGCAGCCATCCGCAAACCCAGAGTACACAACGGTACCCGCTACAACCCACCCGACACATACATCCGCAGATAAGTCACCTTACATCATCATACACTAATATTTCATAAATTTCTCTTCCAAAAACATGAGCCGGGCGCGCCCAAAAACCAGGGCCGCCAAGAAGCGGGCAGAGGAGTTGATGAAGGAAAGTATGAGGGAGGTCGACGAAGACGAGGTGTCGTTCCACCCCAGATACGAGGGCGACAACCTGGAAAATGCGTCGGGGCCTTCGCAGCCGTCCGCAAGCGAGTCGAGGGCGATATTGGGGCTGAACGAGAGCGGGTACGACGGCTGCATCAACCGGATACAGGGACTCGAGGGGGACGTGAGTAGGGTCAAGACTGATATTGATGCTATGAACACTAAACTCGACCTGTTATTGGCAAACTCTATCGCCAGACAAGGATGGGCTAGTACACCACCCCGCCAGTGGAGTGCCGGACGTTCATACCAGGGGGCTCCACCAGACAGCCGCGACACACCGGCAGCCCGGCAGGACCAGCTGCTCCCGGGGCCACGCCAGCTTAGACGACAGGAGAATGCCAGGGGATATGTCGACCAGATGCTCGAGAGGGAGGAATTCGACCGTCAACCACAGCGGGGTAAGCCCAGTCGTACTTCCGATATATTTACTGAGGGTGAAATTGCAAAGCCGTATATGTATATCAATAGGGAGAGCTGCCAGACCATAAAACAGAGGCTGGACGTTAGATGTACCCTGGGACCCATGGAATACGTTAACGCTATGGTAACACTGTTGAGAGACACTCGGGCGTATGATGGGGCGGACCATGAACATATCATGCGCCACTTACAGGATGTTACCCACGACGCCATGGAGCGGCCGTGGGAAGGGGTTCGGAGATGGTCGCAGTCGGTCTGGGACGCAGTAGAGAAGGGCACCATCATCTGGAACGACGACCAGGAAATCCAGAACCGTCGCATCCGAATCGCCATGACGGGGGGAGGGCGCATCCAAGCGCAACACAACCGCGACACTAAAGGGGCGGCGCCCCCCCGCGAGGTCATATGTCGCGGCTTCAACTCTAAGGCAGGCTGCCATCATCAATCCCACCACGAGGAAGGGGGAGTTAAGTTCTGCCATTTCTGCGCGTTCTGTGACTCGGTGGGGAGACAATGCCCGGGCCACAACGTACAGGGCTGCGTAAGGAAGCTTCAGAACCCAGCGGCCCAGCAGCCGGGGCGCCAGGCCCAGGGGGGTTACAATCAACAGATGACAGGACACAGACACAGCTGCCACAACCCGGGGCGGAGGCGGCCCAGTGGCGTCACTTCCAGCAACAAATACCACAGGCATATCAACAGCCTCACCACTACAGCGGCGCGACAAAAAACGCCTAAGGGGCGTCACGCCGGAGACAACGGCGCTGGCGCCCAGCCATCACACGGACTTAAAAAGACATTGCGAGGATGGGGAGCCGGCGGGCCAAGGGGTTGACCCCCCACCCACTCCCCCCTGCGATGAGGTAGACCCAGACTTCGATCTCATACGCAGAGCATGTAAGGGAAGACTGCCCTTTGATAGGGCAGTGGATACGCGTCCCCAGGTGGTGGCGGACTATAGGCGAAGGAACTGGCCCCAGATGATGGACGAACGCGCCGACCCAGCACTGGTGGAAATTTACAGCGAGGTCAGGCGGACAGGCCTCCCAAACGCGATGGGGGCCAGGAGAAGGGTCCCGACCATCCTTAACATCCCAGCGTGGGAGGCGTACATACAGCGGCTGGGGGGGAGAACGGACCTCTTGGACTTCCTGAGGTTCGGCTTCCCCCTCGGCTACGTGGGCCCGACATCGGACACCCGGGACGTACCGAACCACCCCAGCGCGGAGCGCTTCCCGGAACACGTGGAGGACTTCCTTGATAAGGAAGGGGGGATGCACGGGGTTATTGGCCCAGAGCCCAGCCCCATCTTCGAGCCCTGGTGTCACATCTCCCCCTTGATGAGTAGGGAGAAGGCAGACCCCAACAAGCGCCGTATTATAACGGATATGACATTCCCCGAGGAGGCGTCGGTTAATGACTACGTGGTCAAGAATGGAGTATACGGCCTGGAGTATGAACACACGTTGCCCACCGTGGAGGACCTCGCGGAACGCCTACGCAATATGGGCCCGGGTGCATACATGGCAACAATCGACGTCAAGCGGGCATACAAAAACTTTGTGTCTGATCCCCTGGACTGGCCCCTCCTCTGCTTTGCGTGGAGGGGCGGCCACTATTGCGATCTCTCTATGCCATTTGGGGCACGCGCGTCGTCTTTCCACATGCAGACTATCGCGAACTGCATTGTGGATATCATGGCCCTACACGGGATCGCGTGTATGATGTACCTCGACGACCTGATCATCATATCACCTACCCATGCGGAGGCTACCCGGCACTACGACCGGGCGCAGGAGATCTTCAGAGAGCTGGGGCTCCCAGAGGCAGAGGATAAGGCCCAGCCACCGGCCCGGGTGGTTAAATGGCTGGGGGTCACTGTGGATGCGCTCCAGATGACCCTGTCCATCCCAAGCGACAAGGTGGCACAGGTGATAGAGAAGGCCACGGCCTTCAAAAAACGACGGGTCGTCAGTAGAAAGGAACTACAGTCACTCCTGGGACTGCTCCTATTCGTGGCGAAATGTGTATCACCAGCCCGTATATTCGTGTCTCGCCTCTTGAACGCCCTGAGGGCAAGCCAGGACGACCGCATCCCCGTGGATGAGGGCATGCAGGCGGACTTGGACTGGTTTATCCAGTTCTGCGGCCAATGGAACGGCAGATCGATTATCCCTCCTCTTCACCCGGCAAAGACACTCATCGTGGATGCGTGCCTCAGCGGCATGGGAGGAACGGACGGCCAGTACGCCTACAGACAGCAGGTGGCCCACCTGCACGCGCAGCCAGCGAATATCACAGAACTGGAGGCGGCGAACGTGGTGGTCGCCGCCCACACGTTCATTTCTGAGGAGGATAGGGGCACCCACATCCTTATACGCTGCGACAATCTGGCGGCGGTACACGCCCTACGGGCGGGCCGCGCCCACAATCCGGTACTACAGGACTGCGCCCGCGCCCTCTGGATGGTCCAGGCGCTGATGGACGTACGGATATCCTATGATCATATACCAGGGCGGGACAACGTGGTAGCCGATGCGCTCAGCCGAGCACACCTCAGCGACAAGGACCACGGTCTGGCAGCCTCCCTTGTCTCACACTACACTCTCACCTGCTTGGCCCCATGCCTCTATTTCCTTCATAACTCGGATGTTCTTGTATCCAACAGACCCGGCCATGGAGGAGCTGATGCAGAGGGCGCAGGAGCGTCAACGACTGGCACGCGCACCGGGCACTCAGAAGAACCACCGATCCGCGGTGGCTGTATACATCGCCTTCATGAGCAGAGCAGAGCAGGACCCACTGGCTCCGTCGTACCAGACGGTCTGCGGATACATGGAGTATCTGGCGACATTCAACCCCGCACCGGCGTCGGTCAGGAACGCGGTGTCACATGTGCGAACGTACCTACGCCTGGCGGGCGCAGATACGGCCCCAATCGACCACCCGCGCGTCGCTATGGCCCTGGACGCATTCTTCAGAAACAAGCACTACGTACCGCGCGCCAAACGGGCACTCCCCATGGACTTGTTCAGGAGGGGAGTGGCCAGCCTCCCGAATACGGTCGAGGGACGCGCGGTCAAGGCGGCAGTGCTTGTCATGTTCTACGGGGCCCTCCGTCAATCGGAGGTCGCACCGGGATCTCTCAAAGCGTTTGCCCCAGAGAAGCACCCCACGAGGGCCGACCTGTCATGGGCAGGGGAGACGGCGAAGCTACATATCAAGTGGGCAAAGAACTTACAACGCACGGGACAGTTCAAGACCGTCACCCTCCCCATGGTCTCAAACAAGGAAATGTGCCCCCTGACCGCCATGATAGCGCACCTACGCGATATCCCGACGCGCGCGGCGACGGAGCCACTGTTAATGGTACCGCCGCGCAACCCGCTGCCAATAACACTGATCAAGAAGCTGTGGGACGCGGCCGTGATAGCACAGGGCGGTTCGGTGGACTTATTCTCGCTCCACAGTATCCGCAAGTCAGCAGCGTCACAAGCGCACGTTCAGGGGTGCACCGAGGTAGAGATCCAGCGTCACGGGGGGTGGCGGTCCAACGCCTACAAACGGTATATCGACACCCCAACTGGGTGAGTCACCGCAGCACTCGCGCGGTCGGCACTTAAATAGACTCAGACTTTCTTATCAAATTTTTATGTTCTCCCCTTCTTAACTCATTTTTTTACCCCCTTTTTCCCCACCCCCATCCCCTACACCCACCATTATATAAAATATTGGCACTTTTTGGCACTTAAATATATCCATATTTATCACATTTCCAACTACTTATATCATTCACTACTTAATTTTATTCTCAATAAAATTAAAAATTTAATCCCAATCAGCTGCCTTTATTTTATTTATATTTCCGTTGCACCGGGTTGCGCAGTAATGGGTATCTCATACAGCCTGGGTGGCTGAAGGGGGATTCATTGCTGCCACCTGGTGTACATACATTCACCCCACCTATACCCTACAATCAACACTACAACCCTTTACCCATAACCCCCCACTCCTTCACCTTCCTCAATTGCGTTCTCGACGCCATTGAGTCCAATACATCCTATTCCACAAAATTTACCCACCCACCCACTCCTCAATTTATAATACAAAAATTAATTTTTACCAAAAAATATCAATTTTCTATTATCACTTAAATATATCCATATTTATCACATTTCCAACTACTTATATCATTCACTACTTAATTTTATTCTCAATAAAATTAAAAATTTAATCCCAATCAGCTGCCTTTATTTTATTTATATTTCCGTTGCACCGGGTTGCGCAGTAATGTTATAATAACATTATATTTTAGTGAAAGTCGGACTTTACTTATAAATAACATTATGATAATGTTGTTATGATGTGAAAGGACATTACAAGAATGTCACAATAACGTCACAATAACGTCACAGTGCAATGTCGCAATGTTAGGTTCTAAAGACGTTTTTGGGTGCCATCAAAATAACGTTACAAGAACCAAAGCAGAACTAAACAGAACATGATAATAACGTTATAATAACGTCATATTCTTGCTTGGGAAATTATGTCTTTACACTTGGCTCCTCCTAGCCCACAGGTCATCAAGGTGTCGGTCTCACGGGGCGGGTTTATCTAATATTCAGGTACCTTACACCCCTAATGGCCTGAGTGGGGCTCAACCCAGGCTTTGATGATCAGGTGTGGGCTGGGCTCCTTTAAGGTGGCATTACACCAGGCCGTCCCAGGCAAAAAAGGGATGTTATTATAATGTTGCAGCAATGTTCCGTTAAGTCCTGGTTTGGTTCTTGTTACGTTCTTTGAGGGCATCTATAAACGTCTTTAGAACCTAACATTGCGATGTTGCACTGTAACGTTATTGTGACGTTCTTGTAACATTCTTTCATGTTACAATAACGTTATTATAACTTTCTCTATTAGCAAGTCTCAACTTCACTAAAATGTAATGTTATTATTACATTGTTTTTTTAGTAAGTCTCAACTTTACCTGAAATAACATAGCTGTTAGGTGAAAATGGGGCAGGTTATAGACTAACTGAAAGAGTATGGTCGCAGAACATACTTTTTACGTCATTGCTTGCATGGGGTTGCACATTTAAGAGATAGAATTATTAGTTACACATGTTTTGAAATACTCGAAATAGCAATCATTGTCCCTGTGTGTGAATCTTCTGGCATATATCCTCGTATCACACCAAAACCACAACTCAAGTCGCATAGGTGTAAAACCCCTTAAACGACATGACTGCAATATGACCATGCAGCAGAGAAATCACACAAATTAGAGACAGCATTCTTTGTTTAACATGTGTAAAATACTACAAATTGCCAATTTCAAACAAACAAATCACTCCTGCATGCGAGTTTTGTGTTTCAGCGCAAAGTCGTATAGTGTAATAGGGCTGGAGAGGCTGGTTTTATAGGGGTTGGAGGGTGTTAGTTTATTCATGGGGGTTATGGGGAGCAACCCCAATATACTGATTCAGGATCAATTCGCCTAATGGGAAATCCATGGAGGTAAGTTAAGCCCCATACCCACTAGGCGATTTTACCGGCGACTGGCGATGGGCAACAGCAGAATCACTAGTACAATCATTACCAATTAAGCTCACATGTTAGTTTGTAGTATGGAAATGTTAAAAACTAACATGTGAGCTTAATTGGTAATGATAGTACTAGTGATTCTGCTGTTGCCTGTCGCCAGTCGCCGGTAAAATCGCCTAGTGGGTATGGGGCTTTAGGGACGGAAATCCTTATCAATTCCCCCTGCTTTGCGCTTTGCACTTAATGTATACTATTCATAAGGTTAACGACATTAAAGTGGCTTTTTTATATCCTTTGATGGTGTGTTTGAATGGATACACGGATCGGAAAAGGTGTAATGATTGATATAACTGACTGAATGTATGCTATTTATAAGGGTGAGACACTAAAATTGATTATTCTTAACATTAGAACATATATGTATCTAATCGAATGATTGCAATGCTTTTTTATCATACATGCATGGCAGTATCTGGAACTCACTTAATATACATTTACATATGCTGAATGTACATACAGTACCACATGGGCAAAATCATATCTCAATAAGATTAAAATTAGTCTTGAAATATTGAAGGATTGGAGTGAATACAGTAAAAATGTACCCCAGCAAAGAAAGTACCAATAATCTGTGAATTTTCATTATCCTGAGTAATGAAATCGTCAGAAAAAACCCTTATCTCCCTCGCTCTGTATGCTTTATCGGTGGGACACTTTAAGCTGGTGGTGTTATGTTTCCCCACCACCACCCAATCTGCGGCGAATCACCCTCCGCGCCAGAAACGACAGTCCGCCTTTAGTGAGCGTCGAAGTGGCAGAGTGTACCACCACCACCTACTTAATCCATCATTCTCCCAAAACCAGCAACCACCATCCTCCCTACCCAACACCCACCCAACAACCATCATTATTAATACTGCCAACATGGCCTTATCACAAACATCGTGTGTGTTTTCTGTTGCACCGATAGCTTTAAGGCCGTATTCCAGGTACTGAAAGTGCGCTGTCGATTTGCGGCTACTATACTTCCGGCAGTGCCGATATATAATCGGCGGCACTGCCAATAATATACCAACATGTTTGTAAATTCTTTCTGCCAATTTTCTACTAGTTGCTGATATTGCACTTTTGGCCACTGATATTGCACTTCCGGCTGCCGATTATGCACTTTCAGCTGCCGATTATGCACCAAAAGTAGTGGCTGCTGGTATAGAATATTACCATGGCGGTCAGTGTCAGTAGCCCGCACTTTCGGTATGTGGAAAATGGCCTTTAAGCATGTATTCCTCTAGGCGATTTTCACAACTGAAAATTTGGTTATTTCAAAATCATCATTAGGGATATTCCAAGACCTCATACAAACGCATTATTTAAAAGAGAATTATAAACGTCTCTCATGAGATGCAACCTCTCTGTGAAACGTCGTCTTTCCCGCAGACCTTTCTGCCAGTTTCCATCAGCGCAAACAACGTTTGAAATGCTTCTTGGATGAGCAGACGACTTTTGGAGTGTTTTGACTGATTTTCCCGCCATTTTCCCTCGCAGCAGACGACTTTTGAAATGATGCTTGTATGAGCAGACGACTTTTGGAGTGGGCGTGGCCAAGACGTGAGGAGGCATCAATCATTGGTCACGTGACATGGGGAGGAAGTGGGAAGGTAGGAGCAGTCAAGCGTGAAAGGATGGGGGAGGAATACCAACAATCTGTGCGCATGACTGAGCAGAGGAGGTTTCTTGTTTACATGTATTATCTGGGTAAAGAGGCAGACGATACGGTTGGGTGCACATTTAGATGGTTGGGGGATTTATTAACGTGCTTACCATAAAATCGAGAGAGGCTGCATATATTCAGTAGAATAGTAGTAAAAATGAGGTACAAATTCTTGGAAGAGAATGGCTTTAAAAATGTACCTTCCAAACCCACTTAAAATCGATCTTACAATGGACTGACTATGAATAGTTGGTAATCTAATTGAGGATGTCCCAGCCAAGGATGCAACGTTATCATAACTTTGCAGCAACGTTCTGGTTGGTTCTGTATTTGGGTCTAGTCACATTCCTTTGCTGACTCCCAATTACATTGCTGCAATGTGCTGACGTGACTTTGCACTGTGCCGTTATTACAAGTGTTACATTCATCAACCCAAACAGAATGTTCTTATAAAGTTCTGCTTTGGTTTTATCCTAACCTCACCAAAAAATACTGTTATAATAACATTCTGATTTGGTGAGGTTTCAACCTCAATATCAATAACGTTATTGTTATGTGCCAGCTTAGTAAATAACAAACTGACCAAAAAAAGTATGGTCACAGAACATTTCAGTTATGTTGCGAGCTGGCTTGGTTAAGTTTTGATCAGCCAAGCCCCTCTGCGGGACACAAAACTAGAATTGCCTCTGTATATTTCTACAAGCGTGTTATAAATGTACCCAAAACTCCATGACAAATCTTGTATACCTCTCATTATGATTTTAATTAAGATTAGTTACGGTCTTGCATTTGAATAAAGATTCTTAAGAAATGTATTCAGGAAAACATATTCATTATGATAAAAAGCACTTCAATTTGGATATACACTGTATTTTATTGCCAGGCAATAGTTGTGCTAGGGGCAAACGTCTTGGATGGAGGCTATGTTGCAATAATCACTTACACCAGAAAAAGCTGTTGCAGGACATAGTGTTCGACCTTAAAAGTTTAAATCCATTAAAGGACCTCCGAGAAGTAATTATAAAACCTGTAGCCCGAAGTAAACATCCGACGCAGCAGAAAATGAGTATTGATTACGTATATCAAATTTGGCGCAACCGAATTAAAACTCGATTTGTAATGAAACCACCTTAAGAAACTGGCAATATTAAAAGTCACTTTATACGACTAATGCCACAGGATAGTGGCCTGGATAACGTACGATTCCAGTTATGTTATCGTTTTCTGTTTTTCAATGCGCTATTTGTAATAGGATATTATTATTTATTGGGGCTATAATGGATCCAATAATGTTTAATTGACTGTATGAAAGAGGAAATAATAGATCATATTGTCCATAGCAATCTAGATACGTTATCGTTTGTCTTGACCATTTTTATAATTATTACAAGCCCTTGGTTACTTGGATAAGTTGATATCGTTATTGGATCCTAATATTGTTGATTTTAAGTGACTGTGTAACTCCAGGGTGCCCCTTTTGAACAGTTTTAATAATAATAATCCAAAAATGTATATACATGAACATTATTGTATATAACTATATAAGAGTAGGTATCTATGCAGGGCACATTATATCTATAATCATGCATATGTGTATATATATGGACATATAATGTATAGTTATATACATACCTATATGTATGTATATAACATATAGCGCACCAATTCCTTTTTTCTGCAGCTAATAACGTTGCACATAAGACATATGATGCTAAACATGCCAGTCTATGTGTATGACTTATCTGACTAGGTCTTTGCATGTCAGTTGTGTTGTTGGCATGATCTGATAGCGTCAATCAGGGACAACTAGACCTGCTTCTCCTGACAGTTTGTAATTGCGGCACCTCTAGACAATAGCTCTTCTGAGATGGAATCTATACCCGTATACATGATTCCTCAAATATTTATGTTGTAGTTGTTCTAATTACATGTACAACTGCGGCTAGTTTTAGGAGTTCAAATGACATTATAGGTTTAACGCAAACCTCTTTATATCTGCGCCACACCATTAAATTTATATGGACCAATTGTAGATACAAACGTGTCTATATAACGTTTGCATTTATAGTGTGTCTATATATAGGTCAAGTTGCGTTGCCTACAACAAAGTTTGGAAGACTTTTTTTATAAAGCAATGATAACGCCAGATCGCCCTCCATGACCCACTATCATCATGGATAGGGCCTATAGCCAACCCAAGCAAAAATATGATGTTATTATAACAGTCTGTTTAGTCCTACTTTGGTTCTTGTAATGTTATTTTGATGGCACCCAAAAGCGTCTTGAGAACCTAACATTGCTACATTGCACTGTGACGTTCTTGTAACGTTCTTGTAACGATCTTTCACATTATAATAACATTCTTTTTTAGTTAGTCTCAACTTTACCTAAAATATTGTAACTGTTACATGAAAATTGGTCAGGTTACAGACAAACTAAAAGAGTGCGTTCACAGACTTTTCCCTTCTTTCCCTATTTTCTTTTTTCCATATTTCACATACTCCATTCGTGTTATATTGACGTATGTCGCTGTGGACTCAGGCCCTATCACCAAACACATCAACCATTGCGAAAACTGTGCCGCACTCAACGCCACGCCCGCCATCTTACCCCGACAGTCGTCATGGCAACCCGGCCTCTATTTCTGACAGTCGCTATCCCGGATGAGATACGACTTCTCGCGAGAGTTGGCGAGAAGAAGCGCCATATTCCTCGAGATCTCAATCGGCGTGCCTCCTCCCGTGATGCATTGCGCGCCCTGACCCACAATGCACCTCGCCATGATGGAGCGTTGACTGGGTGCCGGCGGTTCTTGGTGATCCGCGCGCTAACTGCCGATCACCAGCCGAGACGTAATCTCGCGAGTTCACGCTCAGTTGCACTTCCGGTTGAGTGTCCTGCGTCCCCTGAATCTTGGAATCAATGGGGAAAAAATGTGTTTTTCTGAAATGCAACATGTAGCGTTGCATATAGCTTGACTGCGAATCTAAGAGGCGGAAGCAGATAGTTCTCCACAATTTTGTTATTCAGATTTTCGCGATAGACCCCCCCCCCCCCCCCCCCCAAGAAACACACACCTTTTTTTGTTTTTTGACATTGTTTTAGATATTTTTTCTAACCCCATATCCACGCCTGTTGTAAGTTATGCA
Organism: Lepidonotus clava; assembly: GCA_936440205.1. NCBI lineage: Eukaryota > Metazoa > Annelida > Polychaeta > Phyllodocida > Polynoidae > Lepidonotus > Lepidonotus clava. The sequence continues at coordinate 3,725,271 of OW387141.1, forward strand.
ACCCTACTGAGGAGCAAGATTCCTGTTGGATGATCACATAATTGTATAGACCGGCGGGTTGGAGGGGGTCGGGGTTGGTGTACATATCGGCGCTACGACAATTGATCACCTTCACGATGGGCCACTCTCCAAGCAGAGGCGGCGATGGGCGATATTACAAGCACTGGACTCGTTATGGGACCGCACCTCGGAAACTTAGTGCTTATTTCCCCCGCCAGGCGCTGTAGCGTCTTCCGCTTGGCTGGTGAGACCCCCCGGTCAGCCTCTTTCTGGTGACCAGGACGGCTGGTCGCTCGGTCGCCTTAAGGGTCATACCCACTAAGCGATTTTACCATTGCCGGGCGACAGGCGATTGGGAGAATCCCTGGTAAAGTCGCTAGGCAACTCAGGATCGCTAGGCAACTCCCTGTGGGTATGTGTTGATTCTGGGCGACGGGATCGTAGTAAAATTGGCCACAAAATATCAAAATTGCTAGATATGACAGTTGCCCGGCGATGGCGATGGCAATTCTCACAGTTACCCGTCGTCCAGCAACGGTGAAATCGTCTAGTGGGTATGGGGCTTTAGCGTCGCTCCAGCGTCTCACCAGCGTCGCCTGCCGCGTAAATCAGACATAAAAGTGCCGCCCCAGCGACCTTGGAACCGCCCCGCAACCGCCCAGTCAGTCAGACCAAAACACAACCACCCCCGCCACCTCCCTCAAGGAGCCAATTAAACGATTCGCCTTGTCGGGGCGAATCAACCATTTTATCCGTCGGCATGATGATAATTTCATTCCCGACCCCCGCTCCATCCCCCCCCCCCCTCCAGTGGCGCCCAATTCCCCCCTAGCGGCCTGGCCCGCGACGCCGCGCCTTCCCGCCGGTAATGACAACGGCGACTTCCGGTTCCGCCGGAAGTGGGCCACTCAGCGCCACCTAGCGAGACCCGGCGGACACCGGAAGTGGCGGGTAATCAGGCTGCACAGATTCTGCCCGCCCTGGAGGCGGTAGTTACGACAACTTCTGATGGCCAATTTTTTTTCTCGCGACTCCATCATCTACCGGCTATGTTTTTACCCCGAGTTTATCTTGTGTTTTTTTCGCCATAACACTTTTCTCATTAGGCCCAATTGTTCGTTTTCTTTCACCAGAACACCAATGTACAAGGTGAAAAGGAAAGCATGCGCATTATAGAATCGTCAGTTGGTTTGCAGTCTTCAATGTTTCCTTACTTTAAAATTCCGGTATTACCGAACCTAATTCAATGGATCGATAATCGATATATATGGACGTTTATGCCCTAGTAAATTTAGGTCAGGTGGGATTGACTTAAATCACCCTGGTACCCGAGAATAGCTCATCGCCGGGAAAATAAACATTACGATGGGGTCATGTTTGGTTTTGCAATCCGCAGGATCAATATTTATATAGATACATTTAATGGATTCTTTCTAGAATAACCGTTTTAATTGTGGCACAGTCAACAATCATGAATTCATTGTTTTACCCGTTAAAATGATAAAAATGAAAAATATCAGAATTCACATTATTTGATCGTTTACCTTCTGCAATCATTTGTCCATTCATTTTTGCAACACGTTTCTCAACAGTACGGAACTATGAGCCTTCAAAAGGATTTTTCCTTAAAACATGTTGTCTCTGGGTGCTGTCTAAGAATAAAATGCGCGACTCTGCATCAATAGATTCCAATATCACATTATCACATGCATCCCTTTAAATGATAATGCTGTAAGCAGTGTGTAGAAAGTTTAGTTTGAAGCACATCACAGGCATTTTACATCATTATTTGCGCGACATTGCCGGTACTTGTCCGACAAGGTAGCATGGGTTGGTCCTATAGTTTACACGCGACATGATAGTAGTATATGGAAATGGGACAGTATGTTGGGGCAGTGTTATAATAAAGTCGAATATTTAACTGGGTATCTTCTCCTGCTGGTCTACTCTTGTCTTAATATATCTCCGGCAGGACTTTCTTCTTCCTTCCTTCCTCCTTTCTCCCATCCCTCTCCCCCTCCCTCTGTCTCCTTCCCTCCCTTCCTCCCTCCCTCCCTCCCTTTTTCCTTTCCTGATTCCTCCCTCTTCCCCTCACTCTTTCTCTACTACCCTCCTCTCTCCCTCTACCCCTCTCTCTTCCTCTCCCTCCCTCTCCTCTTCCCAACAGCTCTTCCCTTCCCCCTTCACTCCTTACGTCCCCTATTCCCGTATTCACTTTCTCTATCTCTCTCTCAAGTACGTAAGCTACTCACCCCATCTACTATCATCTACAAGTTCACCCCCACCCTCACACACCCACACACACCCACGCCCCGCCCTAGTACCCCCGAGATCCAAACAGATCAGTACTATGGGGATTAAGGATTAAGGCCTGAAGGATCAAAGCTCCCCCTAGTGGCGGCTGATCAAACATGGCTTACCCGATACACCGCTTACCGCCCCAAACCACCACCAGATGGCGTTCGTGTTGGTGACCCACCGGATGTACGGGTCTGGGGCTGCGCGAACGGCAAACAAGTCCTTTCATGATCTAGATACCTATTGCATTATAGGTTCCTACACCAGCAAGAGCCCATGGCTACTAGTGGCCACCTAAATCTGTTAGGAATTGTTTTACTGGCCCTCTATAAATGGCATGTGGAACCCCTTTGATGGTTCTTGGCCTGCTTGCTTGTTTTTCGTCCTATATGCCATACACCAGTGGCCCCAAAACATGCTGCGATGCAGGGTGGAATTCCCACCTAAAATGGTTGCTGGTTAAAAGTCCTAGTTTGAGCACCTAGCCGACTTGGACGTAACTACAGTCTAATGGCAAACGAGTTCCGGTCGGTTCCAAAGGGCCGCTTATTTGAGTGGCGTAATGAAGGTGTGAGTAGAAACTGGCCTCCCAAAGGGTGGGAATAATAGTCCAAACATTTAGTGAGCAGTTCTGATGTGATTACCAAGCAGAGGTGCTGAGCTCAGCATTTGTTTGGTATTGCTTGAAAGGAACTGCTTTTAGAAGAGAACTCCTGTATTAGTTGGAAGCTCAGAACTTTGAATGTTTTTCTTCAAGCATGCAGATGATAGGAAAGAAACATCAACGTTATAAAATAAATGTAGAAGGTTTTATCAATAATGAAGTCAGCACGCCTTGCAATTAATTTCTTGTTATTATTGAAGTATTATGATTAGTTATCAGTGGCCAGCGTCTTGGCTTGGATACATAACAGTGATTCATAAACATGACCCACATGGATTAAAGGTTGTAGGGATTCTGATCCAGGATTATGGCACAGAAAATGTTTTGATACCCACTATGGGGCTATTTTCCATTGTGGGTTTTAAGTGTTTAAGTGTTTTTTCAATTGTTTTCAAATTTCTCCACTCCCAATTGGTCTCAATAACCTTCAAACACACATTAAAAAGTATTTTAGATGAAAACACATATATAGTGAATTATTTTAGACTTACTTTTGAATGAAGTAGATGTTTTCAGGGCAGGATTTGCCATTGTGGCCATGAAAGACTCCATGAAAGACTCCACCAATGTTGTAGGTGTTTTATTATGCATCCCAGGTAAATTTTGTATACTTATATTGGAGTTGAATTTACAAATTATGCTAGAGTTGTCTAAGTTGCAAATTTACTACTAGGCAAATATCTATTGATTTTAAGGGTAAATATCAAGGCATAAGGGTACTCAGATCCGATTTTAGGTCAGCTCTGCTTAACTACAACTCCAGTGGAAAACATATGTAATGCTCTATCCTGCCACAAAGAACCATCTAAGCTCATGAAGCTCAAACTTTCCTATGTGAACTAAAGAGTTGTCCTACAACCATCCCGACAAGAAACTATTCCTGTTTACATAAGACGGAGACAAAAAGGGGGCAGAGCAGGGCAGTGTGGATCCAAGCCCCTCGTCTTGGTGGCCGTATGTCAGTGGTAGAATGACCTGGGGGTGTGTCTTAGGTGAACAAATCAATCCCCACACACCTCCCGGCCCACCTTAGGAGACGCACAAATATTAGCAATTTTTGTTCGTATCAGAAATTTAGTTTGTATTCTAGGGCCCGGATGCGCAGCTGCTCAGGGGTGTCCAGACCCTAAACTGGGCCACCCACAGTTGATTGAGCATCCAGAGAGCCCTTATCCTACGACTGCAGGCTTTTCATACTTGCAGATATTATCAACTGCGAAATAAGGCACTGGCTGGCATTCTTACTTTAGTCTTGCTACGTAGAACCATGTAAACTCATGAAGTCCAAACTTTCCTATGGGATCCAAAGTGTTGTCCTACAACCATCCTGACAAGAAACTATTGCTGTTTGCAGAAGACGGAGACAAAAGTGTGCAGGGTGGGGCAGCGTAGATCCAAGCCCCTCGTCCAAGCAGCCATATGTCAGTGGGAGAATGACCTGGGGGTGTGACTGAGGTGAACAAATCAATCCCCACACACCTCCCAGCCCACCTCAGAAGATACGCAAAAACATAAGCAATTTTTGTTCATATCACAAACATAGTTTGTACTGCAGGGCCTGGTTAGGCACACAGCTGCTCAAGGCTGTGCAGACCCTAGATCTTTGTTTACAAAACTAAAAGCTGAACTGACATATTCATTCTGTGTAAAATAAAATACACATTTGTACTAATTTGTGAGACTTGCATACCCCTGGCCACTGGACTTGGCCACCGAGTGGTGAACAGCCCAAAAGTCCTTACCCTATACATCCAGGCTTTTTGGTTGCTCGCAGACATTATCAATTGGGCAATAAAGCACTAGTGGGTATTCTTATTTCAATCTTGCTACGTAGAACTATGTATTATTTCAATTTATTAAGAACTATTCTTATTTCAATCCTGCTACGTAGAACTATGTAAGTCCAAACTAACTTTCCTTTAGGAACCAAACCGTCCCGACAAGAAACTATTGCTGTTTGCAGAAGACGCAGACAAAACGATGGCAGGCCGTAGCGTGGATCCAAGCCCCCCGTCCTGGTGGCCATATGTCAGTGGGAGAATGACCTGGGGGTGTGACTGAGGTGAACGAATCAATCCCCACACACCTCCCGGCCCACCTCAGAAGACGCGCTACTGCTGATGGATACGAAAACAATGAAGACGTATAGCTCTGTTTGTTCAGGAGTCTGTGCATCTGCCTCACGAGGTAAGTGTGTGAGGGCCAGGGGAAACTGGGCGATAATGTGTGCATTTTGCAGGATCGGGGGGTTACGTTGTTTGGTGCAGATATACTTGGTATGAATTTAACGTTTTTGATCAGTTGGATTTAGTAGAGCTCCATACATTGTTCCCATAAACCTTACAATTCCAGCCGTTTCATATTTTTATACTGAGTTCTATCACCTGCATACAACTGAATAATGACATTTTTGTGATATATTGCACCCCTTTGTCATGTTCCGATCTTTAACATATCACTGCAATGGCCAATTAAGCACCAAGCTGGCTTTGAAGCTGGATTTGATGCTCTGCAATTTTCCCTAGAAAATGTGCAATTTATCTTTCAAATATTTCGAATGAATGATGAAGACCTTTTAGCCCTTTTGCTTTTCAGTTAAAAAAAACATTGAGTTTGTAGAAAATCGCACAGTTGGTATTGTAACGGTCACCCACAGGAAACAAAGATGGCAGCACCCGTGGACAGATGGACGGCAGGCCCGCAGCAAATGGATGACGGCAGGCCCGCAGCAAATGGGCGATGATTTCTTTTTTCTGCTGGGTGTGGGAGGGGCCAGGCCCAGGGCGGGATGGTTGTCAGTGGAATGGCTGAGGTAGTGATAAATCTGATCTAGGCTAAGTAAAATGTGTGGCAGCCATGTCAGTCCCTTGTAGGGGGAAGGGGTCTTTAGCACCCGGATGAGCTGGGGCTGCATAGGGAACCAGGAGAAATAGAGGTAAAAGATTGGAGTGCAGGATTTATGGTTTCAGAAGTACCTGGCTTCATTTGTTTCATTTGTTCAGTTCCAAAAATGAGACGATGTCACGGAGAGACCAGTCATGGGTATTGTAAGATGTGTGATCGGAAACCATACTTCAAGCTGTTGAGAATATTGAAGTGGTTGTGACAATTTATTTGAAAGGTTTTGACTTTATTGACCTAGAGAGGCAGGTGATAACCACACATTTTTGACATAACTGTAAATAGTTTCATCAAATTCGAAATTCCATACTAAGCTGAGTGATAAGGGATCAATATTTTTGTTTGGAAATAGAAACAAAATGGATACAAATCAAACAATAGGAATATAAGTGACTTAATAAGAAATGGGCCTCCTTGAATATTGTTTGGGCAGGGCATATGAATTCCATGTTCACATGATAACATTTTGCTTTAATCCGAATGAAAAAAGAGTAATCGTTGACATGGAGATGGAAATTAATCCGCATGGAGATGGAAATTAATCCACACAAAATATATAGTCAGACTGTGTGGAAGAGCATGCTTTATATAATATATGAGTCAATGCTCACTTTGTGTGTTCATTACTCTAGTTATATAGTTCTTTCCTTGGGGATATTAAAGGAAAGCTAGCACATAACCAAGGGTTAGATATTTGTCAATGAAATTCTTGGTGCATGGAATATGCATAAAAGACTAATGATGCTAGAAATATTTTGAGCATATTCCAATTGTAGCCACTGTTGTGGGAGTTTGATATTTGGTCTATTTTAATGGTTTTTTAGGGGAAATCCCCTAATTTGTGATGTCACAAGGACTAAATTTGGGATTCCCCAGCTTTTAAAAAAGGGAATCCCCAATTCTCAATAGTGTATACAAAGGAATTTTTGCCGTAGTATCAAATTTTTATATTAAGCTATGTGCAGGCTATACATACTTGTATCATTTACTCACTTAATTTCACGTAGTTACCTAAGATTCCAAAGCTGTTTTGAAAGGGATTCCCCTTCATTATGACGTAGCAAGGACAAAATTGTAACCCCAGAAGTTAGGGAATTCCCAAATTTTACTTCATTTCTTCTATAATTCACGTATACTTTGACTTTTTCCATTTTTTCCTTTTGAAATAGTTTTAGAATACTCAAGAGTAGCTAAATAATCAAGAAATAGGCTTGTGAAAAATTATGTGCAAGGTTACCTTTAAGGTTTATCACAAAATGAAGATTTATCAACAAAGAGACAGTGGCTTAAAAGTGATGAATCTTGGACAATTTCGTGTAGACCATAATCATTGTCATGTAGTTTAACACTTCAAATTCCTTTCATCATTAATTTTATCTACACCAGTGTCACTGCTATGTACGTGTTATCTGTAATGTGCGAGTGGATGGGTGATGGAGAAATGATTGTGTCCCTTTGGACTTCCCACATGAATGCAGGTTTCTTTGACCTGCTTATTACTTTGTTTTCATAAAAATAATAAAGAAATTGATAGAATTATTGCAAAGAAAGACAATAAGCAAGGTATGAGTTAGAATGATGTTATGACATGTTTATTAGGCACCAATCTTCTCGTTGATCCATTCTCTGAAGAAGGAGATCCTGGAGTAGACACTTGGGGTAAGAGGGGCACAGCCACGGAGTCCCCAGGAGGTTACTCCGGCCAGCTTGTATCCACCCTCAACCGGGCACACCAGGGGGCCACCAGAGTCTCCCTGGAAGATTGAATTGACCATGAATAAAAAAAGCAGTCCTAGCATTTTTTTAAGAGAAATATCTTTTTGGGCAAATGCATCTTACATATAAAAGAATAAACAAATAGTTACAAATACATTTCCAAGATAATTCTCCCAGATGCAATTCTCTGGTTTGTTGTATTTTGAAGTCACTGCAGGCTAAATCAAGGTGCATTGTGGGTAATATGTCGACAAGTCCATTTCCTCTCACAGGCTTTTAGCATATAACATTTCATTATTTATGGTATTATTTGTTGATGAAGGTTCTCGAAAGGTAGCATTTTGATTTTTTTCATTTTGCATCTGCATGTTCTTACTATTTCCCATGTTAGTTTTGACAATTTTTCTTTAGACATTTTTATTTAACAAAGAAATATGAAGTTCCTGTTGCTTTTCCTCAGTTCTTGTCAACAAAATGCTCAAAAATTAGCCTGCAAGTGTATGATATACAGGGAAACTGGGAACTGTGACTGCCTGAATTCCACCCACAACAGGGGTAAGTCATTTTCCTGCTCATTAACGTTGTTATGCAGTAAGGCTTTCTTAACATGTCATTGTCTCACTTGCTGGGTACACATTAGTATATGTTTATGGATACAATTATCTACTATTGGAGTAATTGTCAATTAGAGTAATTGTCTTCAGGCAAATGCTTAATGATTCAGAATTACTCACATTGCAAGCACCAGCCTGTCCCTCATCAAAGACACAGATGTTGCCATCGTTGATCCTCTCCTCTCCCCAGTACTGTTTACATTCAGCTGGGGTCAATACATTGACAGCAGCCTGCTGGAGAGTGGGAGACACTGATCCGCCGCCTAAAAGAAAGCCATGGTCATAGAAATAATGCATTGAAACATAATCTATGAACATGTATTATCCAGTTAGCAGATTTGTATATAGCAAAATTACAGGCTGTTTTGACCACAGATATTTGCATTATCATTGAAAATAATGCTGCTGATTGTTTAATGAACCGCTTTCTTACCAATTGTGGTTACACCCCATCCGGAGATGGTGCAGTTCATGCCATCAAAGTTGTCGGTGGTGTTAGCCATTTGAACCTTGGACACAAACTGGTTGCTGAAGTCAACCTTCTTGGCCAGCTTGATCACAGCCACATCAAAGGACAGGCCAGGGAGGACACCCCACAGCTCATGCTTTAAAAAAAAGTAAATTGCATGAACTAAACACAAATTTTTTCTTTTTATGTTTTCTTATAGGACGACACTTATTTGCTTTCATTAATTGACACATAAATTGTCTCCAGGTATCTTTATTTTATCTCTTAACCAGCTTCTCTCTCAACAAAGCGTACTCTATTGCATTCCTTTTGTTGTACCAGTGCGATATACTCAATTACAGTGCACTTGCTGAACATTTAAACTAGCTAGATATCTTTTCAAAAAAAAAGTAAATAAATACTTTGGTAGTTTATAAAGTTCTAGCAGTAAATAAAATCAAAACAATACTAATGTTGTTTTTTCACATTTGAAATCAAATAGCCTTTACATGTAAAGCAATAGAATACTTACAGGGATCAGCTCTGCAACCTCATAGGTCTCTGGCTTGCCCCGGGTGGCATCAACCTGGTCATGGAGACCAAGAACAACTTGGTACAGAATTCTGAAATTTCAAGTAATACATACCATTAATTTTCTGATTTGTTTTGCTAAGAAAGGAAACAATCGGTTTAACAAAATGTATCAAAGCATCCACCTTGCCAAGAAATTAAACAATTGGTTTAATAGAATTTACCAAGGCTTCTGCAAATTCAACATTAACACATTTTAAGTTTTACTCACGGGAACTGTCTCTGGACACAATGGGCAGCAGTGACAACCCACTCGTCAGCAACCACTACACATCCACAGGTGTGGGAGCCAGCGTACTGGAGGAAAGAATTAGATCTATAGCTGCATATAGGCCTATGTCAGATTCTGTGCTATTTCTGTTGAAGATATTTCAATTAGGCCTACAAGTAATTTACTGTGCATTTAGACCAGAGTCCCTGTAAAGGCCACTATCTTTGACAATTACAGGCCTTCCTACCTCAGATACTGCAGATTTGGGACAACCCCTGGGATTGGTTCTATGAATTCTTAGTCATTTAGTAATAGATAACAATTGAATAAAAATGTATTGCTTTAATCAGAATACCTTGATAACATCATCAACTAATGCAGAAATCTATTTTTTTGAAGGAGAGCATGGTGAAGGATATTGGGGGTCATCCCCAAGGGAAAAATTGCTATTTCTATCCATGAAATTGAGCAAATATTGATGTTTTTGTAAAACTTCAATTCCTCAAATTATAGGGACATTTCCACACAAATTGGACACCTGGAACAAGGTCTAAAATTCAGAAATGTCCCTGGAAATTCGGGACACCTGGAAGCTTCATGATTATAGAAAAGAGAAGTTGAGATCGTACCTGCAGACTTCCCTGCCAGGGCCAAGCTCCAACCTGAGCTTCCTTCCCTCCAATGATGTAGGGGAGGTTGGCAGCAGAGGCCAGACTGGCAACAGTCAGAAGGGAAGCACAGCTCAACAGACTAAGCATGGTGGATGGACTTCTCTGGAGACTTGAGTAAGTGCCCTTCATCAGTTGAAGCGGACCTTTTATACTCACAGAAGTCGGTTATCTGTGATAAGATTATGAGGGGGTTACCTAACGAGAGGACTTGGGACATGTACAGTAATCATTGGACAGCAGCTGGAGGAGTTCCCTAGGAAGCTGTCATATCCGTCAAGTGTCCCTCACCATAGTTATCCATTGTCCCTATTGGGAATCTTCAAGGCCTGTCTTTTTTAGGTATAGATCTGTCATTATTGTGCCTGTTATATCTTAAAATCTGTGATAATAATACACACAATAAATGAATATGCACACATATGTCTTGAGACTAGTCATGGTTGTTGTTTTTTTAAATCAGAGCAATATTATGACTGAGGACAAATCCGAAGTGAAAATAAATTAGTTATAGATATAGTCATGGGTACTTTTAGAAATTTTAGCAATATCATGAAGTTAAGACAAACTGAAAATCAACTAAAGATCTCAGCAATAAAAAGCTTCTGCTGGCCCAAACATAGTTATTCTCATTTCATTAATAATATTAATGTGGTTGGTCATTCGATATAAACCATATTTTATAACCGAATCAATTTGCATTGTCTGTTAATAATGAGAAATAAAAATTTGTTGCCTATGAATTATTGAATCAATTTCAAATAAACTAAATGGTCCACTATAATGGAAAAGTTCTTGTATCTGAAGGTTACATTTTTATCGATTGGAATTGGATATTAAAGGTCAGCCAACTTAAGCTGAAAATAGCTTAGAGTCAGTTAGTATCCAGCTACAATTTAATAAAATGCTGTTTCTGTGCATATTTTGTGTTATTACTGCAAATAAAAAATATTTGATAAATCATTATGGGAAAAAATCCATTGTCTGCAAGAAAGGTAATTCAAACTGATGTGCAATCCTGCCTCCCAGATGTCAATTTTACATATGATTTAATAACTCCACATTACAATGTTTTGTAATATAAATTCCTTGAAAATGGGCAAAACGTTAATTAGGTTGATTCCCTTAGTCAATAAAATGTCTCCAATAAAACACTATCATTTGTTCTATTAATAACAGCATGAGTATAAAATCATGTCCCATGAGATACAACAGTACCCAGCCAAGTTGCGAAGTAACATAACCATTCTGCATCCATACTTTTTTGGTCAGTCTGTTACTTAATATGATGGCACAGGACATTATAAGAACATTCTGCTTGGATTGAAGAATGTCACCAGAGTGTTGTAATAACGTCAAAGTGCAACGTCACAGCAGTGGGTTGCAGCAACGTGATTGGGAGCCATCAAAAGAAAGTAACAAGAACTAATATTTACAGTACCAACCAGAACGTTGCTGCAACATTATAATAACATCGCATCCTCGGCTGGGTAAGTAGCCATAAATTGATGGCAAACAGATCGACAAACAAATCATATTCTGTTCGGAAGTTTGATATTCACAAACATAGTAAAATATTAGGTATTGTTTTATGTGGTTCATTAATTAAATAAATGAATAAAATCTTATATCATATGTAATTGTACAACTATCGGTGTTTCATTTAAAGGCAATGACGTTGTTCATTGTGCTCCTGTTAGCTCAACTTACTCCGAAAGTTTGTTACTTTGAAAAAACAAACAATAAAGAACAATAAAAGTGAAAGTGAAAGTGACTCACGGTATTTGCTGCCACCTGTAACCCCCATAACGCCCCCCCCCCCAACCTCCCCCAACCCTCCCCCCTCCTCCCCCCCCCCCCCCCCCCGCCCGCTCCCCATGCCCTCCTGTCTCCATCCACCAAACCACCCCTTGTCCCAGCCTAGTCTGTTGCAGTCAGACCCACCGTTTCCGAAAGTGAGTCTGTACACCACCAACCATTTTTGGTAAGAATCCCACCTTAAATCCCAGCATGCTTTGCAGCCGCTGATTTATGGCAGGTAAGACTATAAACCAACCAGCACTCAAACAACCATCAAAGATGTTCCCTATGCTATTTATAGAGGGCCAATAAAGAATTCCTTACAACATTTAGGTGGCCAAGAAAAGCCATGGACTGTATTGACCCATTATGCAGTAGCTAATCTGGGTCAGAACGGACTAGTTCAAGCCATGATTAACCTTAACCCCCTCATCCCTAACCCCCCTGTCCACCTAACCCCCTCACCCACGCCCAAGCGCCCCCCTTCTCCCCCCTACCCCCCCTGATTTATGACCTCTTTGATCACTGACCCCACCACCAGGCGGCCATACCAAACCTGGACGGACCGAGAAATATGTGCATTTTGGACGTCCCCCGGCCGGGGCCTGCCACGCTGGAGGTAGGAGGGGAATTTTAATTACTGCTGGGGGTCAACGGAGACAAATGGGCATTTAGAGTGTGTGTGTTGGGGGGAGGGGGGGGCGCCGTGTGTGGGCACCTTGATTTTGTGAATAAAGGCTGGGCTTTAGTCTCCCCATTGGGATGACTAAAGCTCAGCGATTAACATTGGCACCCGGCAATTAAGAAGTTAGCACATCGCCGGACGACTTGTTAGTCGCTGGTGAAAAAAAAAGTGAATGACCACGTTGGGATACAAATCTGCCGACAGTTAGATAATACATTGGTCCCCCAGCCCGGCCACTAACTGCACTAATCGGCAGCAACTAGAGAAAAATATTAAACATGTCAAATATTTTGCCAAGAAACCACGGTGATTAGTGATTTAGTTCCAAGATATCACAGTGCCAGTCTATGGTAAGTCGCTGAGGGGGAGGGTAAGGGATGGAGATGGGGGGGGGGATGTGGGCGCCTACTTTTTATTCTTAAAGAGCGCAAAAAGTAATTTAGGGTCGAAATTGTGCAAAATCTATAAAATAATGAAATATATGCTAGGGCCATAGCCTAGGTCTGTGGTAAAATATAGACTGTGAATACAGACTTAAAATACCTTAAAATACATGAAAACTAGTCCCCGTTCAATTTTGGTGACCCAACGAAATTGGTTTGTTTATAATCGTTGCTGTCTACAGGCATACATGACAGAAATATTATGGAATTATAATGTAGTTACAGCTAGTTATTATGAATTATACTGTACCAATGGCTAAGGTTGGACTCTTAGAATGTATTTTCATAGTTATTTGTGTTGGCAAATATTTTTCATATTTTGACACAAAATTGCTTTTGGCTCCCTGTAAGGGCTTTTAAAGTGAAATTTTTGACAGTTTCATACAGAAATAACTCCTAAATGGTTTGAGAACTTGTTATTTCAAAACATAAGATTATACATACAGTACTTTTTGGTGCATTTTAGTTCTGTTGTCTATTAAACAGATTAATGGTTTGCCTTCACTCTACTAAAGATCAATAGGTATTGCATTATGATGACTACCTAAGCGTACGTGCACTGGCTAAGAAAAGGAATAAAAGAATATTGTCCAGATAACTTCTATAGGCATCGGTGTCCCCAGCCAAAGTAAAATAGGTCCCCACCAAGAGCAATTATAACATAACAAAAATCACACAATTTCTCTTGGATAAAATCGAGTGCTGTCCCAGCCGGAGGTGTTATACTCTTTTGATGACTCCCACTTACGTTGCTGTGGCCTACTGTTGTGACATTGCACTGTGACATTATCATAATGTTCTGGTTATGTTCTTCAACCTAAACAGAACATCCTTATAATGTTCTGTTTTGGTTTCGTCCTAACCTCACCAAAAAATAATAATAATGTTCTTATTTGGTTAGGTTTCAACCTCACCATCAATAACGTAATTGTTACATGCCATCTTAGTAAGTAACAAACTGACTAAAAAAAGTATGGTTGCAGAATGTTTCTGTTACGTTGCAAGCTGGCTGGGTTACACTCGGCTCTCCAACATGTTGGTGAGTTCGGGATGAACTGCCCTGGAGTAGTCTGAATACTACCAGTAGTAGTACTAGGGTCGGTGAGGGGTCGGTGGGAGGGGGGGGGGGTGTACAATCAGGGCAGCCATGTTGACAGCGTGACGGCCGCTTATGTCCACAACAAGTGACCTCCGTGAAGGTCAATCAGGTCAGAGATCAGAGGTCAGGTCACTCTGCTGACGAGCGATTGGCTGTCACTGGGTCACGTGGGCTATGGCAGGGAGATGCCGTTAGTGGTGGCCGCATGGAATTCTGGGATACGTCATTGCACAGATACCGGATTTATTTAACGTCTATTTTGTACTTTGTTCAATCTAGTTTCTTGGTTTGATCTACATTTATGTTACAACATTTCAATTGATACTATTTTCAAGGTTTGGTCTACATATTTGTTACAACAACATTTCAATTGATACTTAGTTGTTAATCTTTAATGCTTTCTATCTCTTTTTATTATAGTATATGCATCATCCTCGCTGATACTACTGTGCAGGCCCCTGTGATGATGATTATGACAATGATATCAACCCAGCCAAGGATGTGACGTTATTATAACATTGCAACAACGTTCTTGTTGGTTCTGCATTAGTTCTTGTTACGTTCTTTTGATGACTCCCAATTACATCACTGCAATCTACTACAGTGACTTTGCATTGTGGCATTATTACAACATTCTGGTTACCTTCTTCAACCCAAACAGAATGTTCTTATAATGTTCTGTTTTGGTTTCGTTCTGACCTCACCACAAAATAATATAAAAACGTTCTGATTTGGTGAGGTCTCAGCCTCACCATCAATAATGTAATTGTTACGTGCCATCACAGGAAGTAGAGCGTTTATGTTATGTCACAAGCTGGCTGGGAAAGACCCTGGGCCACTGGCTGTTAGGTAGGGCCCTGCCTATTGGACCCTGCACATAAAAGAACACCTACCTCGGTAAAAGTATATTGGTATACCTTCTCATAGATTCGTTCACCATCAATGCCCTTGATATGACCCTGGCAGTGAATTGGGATATGAAGCAAACAATAACCAATCAACAAATCATCCTTGCTGTGCAAATGACAAACATTTCAAATGACAATTTTTAGACTGGACTCTATAACATATTGAATACCATCTCAGGAAAATCAGCCAAATACTGCTTTGCTGATGCTAACGAGGTGCGCATTGATTGAAATTGACAATTGAAGTTAACAGGATTTAAGCATTTACACCCATTCGTTTGATCAGATAGCTGGAGAAAATTGATCGATTCCTGCGGCAGTAAAGCGTGGAGCCAGCTGAATATACAGACACAGAATGGCCATTTAGACCGTTTAAACAGTGAACTCTCCAGTTTAAGTCTCAATAAACCAGTCTTTAAACCCCAGACCATAACTAATTAACAGGCTTATTGGTTCAGTTCAGGCTTATTCAACCAAGGTATTTTGAACTGGGATAGATAGACGATTAATACCAAAGAATTTGAAGAATCTTTAGAGTAATTATTATTTGCATTAGATGTGATATCAATATAATGGGTAAAGTACATTGGATGCTAGCATTGAATATGAATGCATGTAAAAATGAATAAGGACAATGCTTTTATATTATGAAAGCAAGTAACACTCATCGTCATATTCTTTTTAATCATATAAAAACTACCTTGTACATGTGAGAGGGCACGGTATACCCCTCTCAAAAGGTTGAGCCAATAACTATGTAACCTTAGTATGGTATATCCCACACTTTGAATCCACTCAGGCACATAATCGTTTTGCACTTTCTCTCTATTGTGTTCTCCTAATCTCTAGGGATGACAGAAATACTAGCCCAATATCACTGCGCATTGCACTCCCTCCCCCTCAACTCAAATGGCAGTTTTTGCGTGCCAGTGAGCCCCCGTGCAGATTTCCTAAATGGTCGTGCACACAGAATCATCCCGCTTGGATTATTTTTCAAAAGGTTTAGAAATCTTCATTCACTCATCTCAGATTTGCAGCCCCATCCGAAGGGATTAAGGTCTCACAGCACTGAATGCTTTGGGAGGAAATGATGAGACCGCTATTTGAGACGTTAGCGCTCGAATGTGGGCTTCCATAAAATGTACACAATGGTTTGGTCTTATGGTAAAGACAACCTCAAACAGGGGTATCTGAAGCAGACAATACCATAGAGAATCTGCTAGAAAGAAACAATAACTTTGAACTTTTTATGATGACAGCTATATTTTATGTACCTTTGAATCATTTACATTGTTTGAACAATAGGTTTAGTTACAATCACTGTATCTGAATATGTCACTATTTCTGTTCTCATTGGTATGGGATTGTCCTATCTAGCTGAGACACTAAATGGAAAACAAATGGTAAAAAGACAAAATGTTTGACTGAATAAAGAAATGAAGTCCTTTAAAATAAGAAAAAACTTGAAAGGTTGTACTGGGTCTTACAAAGGTTGTGGCTGTGGTTGACTGAAAAGTAAGTGTTGATATTGTCTTATATTCAGGGACAGACTATTATCTTTTTTAATGTAAATTAATATTGTCTTTCGAGAAGATATCAGAATGTCGTGAATCCTTTGCCACCAAATACAAAAAAGACAAACCAAGGCTGATGATTATTATCTTTCATATAAACCTTCACTGTTTCCTAACACATCTCTTGATCAAGGGGCTCTGCTGGAACCATAGCTTCAATCCTGGCTCGGTGAGCTTATATTGCTTTAAAAAAAAACTGTAAAAGTGGGAAATTCATTTAAATGGCTGTGATGTTGCTGGCAGGCCTGTGGTGGGGGTGATGGTTTTTATGTGTGAATACTCCTATCAGAAGGGGCAACTCTGGACTGAAAAAGCCATCAGATTAATTATCTATCATCCAGGAAGCATATCCCCTATTTGCAAAGGTGGATAAATTTGGCTAATATTTACATCATAACTGCAATTGCACCGAAAAATTTATGTTTCTCTATTAAAACACTACACTAATTTTAGCAGGAAGAATGTTTTTGTGTCATCAATTACATATGTATTTGATTGATTCGGAAGTATTTCCGGAGCGGCTGGAAGTAATTTATCCTAAAAACACAGCTCATGTAGGCGTAATACTCTGGCAGTAGTCTCTCCTCCGCCCCCCATTAAGTAGTTCCGATAGAGGCATTACCCTAATCCCTGCATGAATCAGCCAGGGCTGCCCCTAATCCTCCAGCCCTCCCCACTAATCACTTTATAATCAATATTTAAAGCCACGACTGCCTTTTTCTGGGGTGCGGGAATTTACGAGCCCGCCTTAGCCTCTACAGCTATGAGAGATAACATTATGAACTCATCTCCGGGCTGAACAGTCCCCTCTGCTTATGCCTTGATATGGGAACAGCCTTTTTTACTATTCATTTTTGCCCTGTTTCCCTAGATTGACTGCATTGTTAAAGGGGTAGCCATTGAGCAATTCAACTAGAATTCAGGTTGTTTAAGCAACCAGAATGGTTAAAAATGACCAGCAAGTGATTTCCTATTGAGCGATTCAGTCAGATATTCATCACAAAATGGTCAACCGCTTGGAAAATATCTAAGAATGTTTTAGATAATGTTGTAGATATCGTCCAGTTTTCAAGTCAAATCGCTCATCCCCCCCCCCCCCCCCCCACTCCTCACCTCCCTTTTAGGATATGCCTGTATTTCATATTCCAATTTTTACACAGCCGATTTTGCATTTGTTCGATAATATCCAAAAATATGGTATAAAACCATACATCCTACAGCCTATTTTTAAAAGAATTTTAAAACCCTTTAAGTGATATATAACATGTCTATATCTTACCTCAATTCCCACTGTAAATTTTTAAAACTAGCAGTAAAATCAGCATGTGGAATATAGGATTCAGCGTCTGAATGGGTTGTGGTTGGCTTTGACTGCATGGTTTGGGGGAATCCAGATGATTAAACCTGGAAGTGAAGTCTCATGTGGATTTATGATGGGGCAGGCTGGTTTTTGTAGCATTCAATTTGAAATTTAATAAGTCTATTGATCTAGGCACCTAATGGGGCTTTATAACCTTTCATGCGGGTTGACTTCGGGGAAGAGTATAAATAACCCGCGAATGAAAATTTAGATGAGAATCGGGGAAAATGGGATTAATATCCCATCAGCTTTTTAGATGCAACAGAGTCAATCGAGTCAAAGCAACCGAGTCAAGGGGTCCTAGATGGGGGTTTCACATACATGTTGAATTTAGAAAATGCCCTGGTACATTATCCTTAAAGCAGCTGTCTTGTCCTTGAGTTGTTAAGCTTACATACGCTGACGTAAGCCTAACGACACATTGTCAGTGACATGTTTTGAGACGTTAGAACGTAATCCAGTGACGTCATTGGTCACGTCACGAACTTTGCAGGGCAGGCAGGGAGTTACAACATAGCAAATTACGTCTGTCTCAGGGACAAGAACGAGGCTTTAAGTTATTTTCGCCGTGGTTACATGGCACTTTTAAGAAATATCCATGTCACATGTCACTATGGTTCATGTACCTCCTTTTGCGTCACCAAGCCCCCATGGAGGACTCTAGAAGTGCTGGTTTAAGCATCTGGAACCACAGTCATCAGTTGTGCTGATAATACCTGCTCAAAATCTAATTCAAAACTAAGATCTTGTGGATAGAGTGAAATGTTTCAGAATAATGATGAGGAGAAAACGTCGCCTTTACTGAGTTCAGTTTTATCTTTTTATGGTTTCAACAGTTTATCTTATGACTCCAGAAAAGGTTTGAATTGACCTCATGGTTTATATTGTAGAGCATCAATAGAATATGGTTACTGTGGGAACCCATTGAGAGATGCAACTGAAATTCTGGTCGTATTCAAAATCACTAACGACCAATCTTGAATACTATTAGATATTTTCCAAGCAATTGGCATTGCTCAATGGGAACATAATTTCTGGTCGTTTGCAAAGATTTCTGGTGGTTTCTTTTCATTTGAACGACCAAAATTATTGTTGGATCTTTCAATGTAGACCCCCTTTAGAATCATGGCCCTCTATTACAGAGTATCCCTATAAGTAGATGAGAAGGCCCCCAATATACACAACCACCCAGGGAAGACATCTAGTAGAATAAACCTCAATCTTTGGTATTGGTTCAGGGGGGAATCCCGTCCCTACAGCCCCGGGCCCATATAGCCCTGAGATACATGAATTCCCCAATACAGGCAGACAACTCAAGGAAATTGGGGGAAGCCGAAAATTTGGCTTTATATCCCCCAAAATTGCTTTCCCGTCTGATAGAGTATTTATTTGCATTATTGTATTTATTTGCTTTGGCAGGTTGTATTGCCAGCGGGCGCTAAATAATTGGCCGAAAGTATACAACAAAGGCGCCTATACCAACACTGCTATTGCTTCGGATAATTTAGCTGCTTGCATTGCTTTTAGGGAGGGGAAGGGTTGGCCACCATTGAATCCATGTTTGGCAATTTAGCAGTTGGGGAGGCCCCAGATACTGTGGTCGATAATAGGGGCTTTTCTCATTATAGAGATAGGCCTTATCTGCCGGTCATATCTGTATTACAGAAGGCGGAGGCAGGAGAAAGAGCAGGCTGTGGGGTCTCTGCTGGGAATCAGAAAAAATTGTATTGAGCTTGCTGAATGAACTTTGATTGCTTTTGGATTTGTTCATAACCTGTAGGAGTAAACCCAGGCAAGCAGCAATGTAACAAGCACATTCTGCGAACATACTTTTTTGGTTAGTCTGTAACCTGCCCAGTTTTCATGTAACAGCTATGTTATGTCATGATAACATTATATTTTAGTGAAGTTGAGACCTTACTAATAAAGAATGTTATAATAAGGTTAACATAATGTGAAATAACATTACAAGAAATTCACAATAACATCGCAGTGCGCCGCCACAATGTTAGGTTCTAAAGACGTTTTTTGGTGCCATCAAAATAATGTAACCAGAACCAAAGCAGAACTAAACAGAACATTACAATAACCTTATAATAACCTTATAATAACGTCAAATTCTTGCTTGGGAAGTTCACACTTTCTTTCCAATCCGGGCCCAAGGGGAGTTTGGGGGTCTAAGATTTTTTTTTAAATGTGTGTAGATATTAAATGGAAGGCCCTTTCTTATTACCAGCTAGGTTGTTATCTATGAGGAACACAATGCCCTAGTATGCAATGTAAATATGACAAAAGCTGGTCACAATTTCAATGACTAGATGTTTTGTCCTGATAACTTTTTGATTTTGATTAATTGCAATCATGGATACTCAAAAGTGTTATCTTTGGAGCGCATCATTTCAGGCCCTGAAATAAACCGCACAATGTCCAATACACTGCATCATGGGTATTCATTACATGCGTTTTTCAGTATTGATATTTATTCAAGGAGGACAACTGTGGAAAATTGGATTTTTAATTGAAAATATCTATTATTTAGGACTTCATAATACAGCTATCATTTCTCCATTTTAATCAGCCAGGCAAACTCAAGTTGCCAATCAATTAACAAACTGAAAGTGAAAGTGGCAATGTTGCTGCAATCAGGGCTGGAAAGTGGGTCATCATTGTTTAACTCATTTAAAATTCCTGATGGGGAAATTAAAGTAGCAACAGTTTTCCTACATGTTGCCCTGACCTTGAGAACTAGGGAAGGTCATATGCTGGCAGTAGGACAACATGCAGATCCCGATCCTTAATGTGTCATGCGTAACCCCCCAACATTCCTTTGTGCTCATCCCTTTAATCTGTCACTCAATCGGTTAATCCGCAGGGAATTACCTCGCCGATGACACACAAGCCCTCCCAAACACACCACCCTCCTTTTACTCTCCTATTTACAAAGCCCCCCCCCCCCCCCCCCCGCCCCACACATACGCCTCTTTTCCTTCAACCCTTCCTTAACTAGAATCTAAACTCAGACCCGCCACTCACTCCTACAATAAAATGAATTACAATGGCCTAACTGAATCATACATGTGTGACCAGTCACGGGATATGGTAACCTAGAGGGATATTAGTTATTTTGCTCTAAGTCCATTTTTAAGTGAGTTATCGCTGAAAACAAGCTAATAATGCATATTTCCCTTTGAAATGTGATCTATGCAGAAATTTCCAGAGATTAAGATTATGAGCAAAAAATCATTCTATTTATTTATGAAAGTTGCATTATGGGTAATTTTGCAAGGAATGTCCTTTTTAAAAAGGGTGTAACAATAAGGAATGTTCTCATGTTACCATGGCAACAGAAAAAGGAATATTCAGATTGCATAGACTATTTTTGTCAAGTCTAATGACAAAAGTCTTTCTCTTTGCAGTGGTAAAAACTGTTATTTGAATGGAGATCTGTGTGAAAAGTTATTCTATTTTAAGTAATTATGATAATTAAGAAAACTGTATTTTGTTAATTAAATACGGTTTGGTTCAAAAAGCTATAATATGGAAATGATGCACAAACGCTAAAACAGGGGTGTGCCAGTGTGTACCGCATAGAGGATTTCAAACATCAATATCTCAGCCTACAATAGGAATATTTTAAAATGGTTTGCATTGTTTGAAAGGTGGAATTGTGAATTAATTTTCACACTTTCCCCCTCTAGGACACCAATTCCCACGATTGGTCACATGTACTGAGCATGACGAAATATTCCCCAAAATTTCTGCGCTTTGCAAGTGGGAAAAGTTGCCTGCTCTGTATAGAATTCCCGCACTTTTCGAAAGGTTGCCTGCCCTATGAAATTTCACATCTTAAGTCTTTATTTTGTACAGTTAATTCCGTTTTCATTCTTGGCGATCGAGTTCCAGGCATTGTAGGCTATATCAGCTTGGTGGAAAAACATTTTGCAGGAAATTGGAGGAGGCTAAAAAGAGAAAAGAGGGGGAGGAGTAGGAGGATGTGACTTGTAGGACAAGAGGAGGATTTACTCGGGGTTTAAAGAGCTAATCCCCTCTTGATGTTTCCTGACCTAATTACCGCGACTCGTGACCTAATTACCAACTCTCGGCCGGTCCCACGAGAGTAGACGTTCAGCGGGAAATATCGGCGACGCGGCTCTCCAAGCGGATCTCACGTCCAAACCGGAGAGGCTATCTCTGCTTGGAGACTGGGATGCCGGGGGGGGGGGGGCACTTGGACTTGAAAAGGTACCGACTCCTAAATGGACCAATGTAGTGGGGGCGGTGCACGTCAAAATTGAGGGGTGGTCAATCACTTTTAAGGCAAAAAAGGGGGGCGGTCAACAATAGATACATCAATAGATCAATGTAGGGGCAATAACTTGAAACTTACACCTTTTGCTACTTTATTTTACCCAACAATAACTTATGAAATGTTATCAGAAGTTTTCCTAAGCAGTTTTGGTGATTTTGTATATTTTCTGGTATTGACACACCCTTAATTTTGGGGGCGGTGATCTCTATTACCCAAAAATAGAGGACAGACAAATAAAATTGTGGGGCGTTCAGTTCTGAAAAGCAGGGACAGTTGTTTGGCAGTGGTAAGTGACCTTCAAAAAGTTAGTGCCCTCCCCCCCCCCTCCCGGGGTGGGACGTCACGTCGAGACGCTCCTCTTAGAGGAGGGTTTCTTTTTTCGATGACGTCATGACGCGTTTTATTGAAGCTGACAGAAACGACAGGGGCGTCCATAATTTGATCGTCGTGGGACTGATATCGGCTTCACGTTAAACCACGGCTGGGACCGCGAGACTTGCCGCGAGACCTGGAGGGGGAAGGGGGTTGTGGGGGAGGGGGAGAAAGGGGGAGAGGGAGGGAAAGAGAGCTAGGAGTTCAAATGCCCCCAGGCCCCAAATTACCGCAACAATTTACAGATCCCTCCACGTAGTTTGAATTTAACCACTAAGATTGAATTAGGAGATCACTGTCGCATTATTTTTATTGTTCATTAGTTACATAATTCAATAATCATGTTAGGATGCATGGAGTAGTGGGTTCCGTCTTTCCTTTTCCTACATATATCTTCTATATGGAGCCTACTTAAACTTAAGGCGAGAAATTAGACTTCCTGACATTTAATTGCTTTATATTTGGAAATATCTCAAGAGGAAACTGTGAAAGTACATTTTGCGGATCAGGGGAATGAAACTACACAGCTCAAAGATTAATGGCAAAGATGTTGTGGGCAAGTATCTAAAACCTCATCGGTGATTCGGTTCTTCGTCACGCTGACTTTCCGCCCGTTGTTTTTAAGCCTGACATCACTTGAGTGCGCATGTCAGGCCTGATTAAAGAGGATGTGGCGATGACGTCATCACTAATTGCCGACATTCACTCGTCGGCCAATCAGAGCCAATCAAACCTGTGGAAGCGAGTTCAACAGTTTACTCCGCACCCATCAAGCCAACTCATTATAAATAAATGTCGTCTGCTTCAGGAAGTTCCTTAATTTTCCCGTTCTTTCCTCAATAAAATGTCGTCTGCTGCTGAATGTCCCTTAATTTTCGCGCGCTTTTCTTCTGTTGCGAACTCTGGCCTACTTACAGGATAAACAGCAAAGAATTCTAACCAAACGATGCCAAAGGATTGTTACTTTAGTGTGTTTAAGATGTGACGTTACCGGATGATTCAAAGAGTGTTGGTGATTAGAATTCAAACGCCGCCATCTTTGATGACACGCGACCTCAGAGGGTGTTGTATTCTTGTCACGTACTTCTCGCGTTCTGTGTCTCGTCAAAAGACAAAGGATGTTACAAACTTAGTTCTCAGCCGATTGAAAGGTGTTCTTATAAAAGTAGAATATAACTTCCAGAAGCGATGTTAAAATTTTATAAATGAACAACTGCAGAGTATGTGGCGGCATTAAAAGCATACCTTCAACGCAATATATAGTTATTATTGCACATTGACAAGTTTATATCTTTTCAAGAAATACATTCTTTAAACCAATAACACTGTTTGTGTAAACAAGAACATTTTCCATACACATTCCTTGTTAGTAAAGTTATCGGAGTTAAAAGTGGTCTTTCGTCGACTGTGTGTGTTTTTATAAATTGATATGGGAAATCAGCTATCATCATCGTCTAGTATAAAGAGTAGGTCTAACTATAATCGATACATTTTCAGCCAAGGATGTGACGTTGCAGAACGCTCTTATAACTTCGCAGAACATTACATAACGTTATAAGAACGTCACAGAACGTTGATATAACGTCGCAGAACATTACTGTTACGTCGCCCTTTGGTTGGGTACCTTCACAAACCATATACAGTAAACGTATTAATGTCCGCGCTGTACATGTATATTTCCGCGAATTTCGCGCACACCTACAAATGCGCGAAAATATGATGTACGTGAAATTCATAAACAGGATAGGATGTATAGAAATAACTATTAAATGCGCGAAATTTTGGATGCGCGGAATTTCTACTCATTGCTTGGTGCGCGAAAATTTAGCATCGCGAAAATTATACGTTCATAGTAAACAGTAGGACTATCCCGAAGACTGTTCAGTATCACGTGAGGGGCGGGAACAAAGCGGGGCCGTCAATTAAAACAAAAGCCCTCTCGTTACCAAGGTGACCTGTTGTCTGAATCATCCCCCCTCACCCTGGAGGAGGGGTCCAGAATCATCCCCTGTGGTCACGTGACTTCTCCCGTGGGACGCCGCGTCCCCAGACGGACGCTGGGCCCCAATCCCGGCTTAAAGACAATGGCGCCATTATAGATCCAACCTTAAGAAGTTTATGAAAGTTTATGAAATAAAAGTTAAACATATATGCATCCTAAAAATGTAAAAAAAAATAGGGGGTCACCATGGAAACTTTTGTGCTAGAGATAATAACAATGTAATTCCTTTAAAATAAACATTAAAAAAAAATGTTCAAGTAGAGTTTTCATGATGAATTTCATAATAATCCTCAAATCAATTATAAAATCATTGAAATCTAAACCTAAGACATAATACACAAAATCCATGCACCAGTTAGAAATAATATGGCTTTTATTGGAATCGAATATATCTTTTATTTTAAATAAATTATTAAATTAATTAAATAAAATATGAAATTTCTGATAGAAATATTCCCCCTCAAAAAATTCAACCTCAAGAAATTCTCTAAAATTATACATAGTGTAGATATAGGTGTTATCTATGATTTTCTGGAAAAATAATTGGGGGTCACCATGCTTACTTGGTCAGGAAAGCTATTTTTCTGTTTTAATATGGAAAATGGATTTATGTGGGTACCTATGAATTTTTGGGTTTAAACCCATTTTAAAATTTTGCCATAATGAATGCAACAAGTGTTTTTCTATCCCTGAGATTGATATGAAACCATATATATTTACTTCTTAAATGTAGTATATCTAGACAAAAAATATAAGCAAAAATGTTGTCATTTTCATCTAAAGTTGTTTTCAGCAGTTTCAAAATGTTCATGAAATTAGCCATATTTGAATACATGTAGGTCTCAAACTGAAATAGTACCACATTTTTCTTTTGTATTTATGAATTGCCCATATACTAATGTACATTCTAGCCAATTTTCATAACAATTGAAGGACTTTGGTTTTTTGACCATGTGTATAATGGCGCCATTGCCTTTAAAGGACACTTTCCCGCCACTTCTCCATGAAACTGGAAAATGTCGTCTGCTCTGACTTCACCTCTATTCTTCGCCACTTTCAAAGTTGCGTTAGATGCATCTTAGAAGTGTAAATGTAGCACTTCCAAAAACAGATGTCTAACAATTGAATACAGTTATATATGTGGGTAGTGTGTATTTGTTTGTTTTTTCTGGTGTGTCTGTGTCTATATGTTTTGCCCTGTTTCTTTGTATTTTTCCTGACTGGTAAAACTTGTAAAAAGAGTCTAACTTTTAGCTTTTAATTACTTAGGTTTCAAGAGGCTCTAAACTAAGTTTTAAATGATGTTACGAAGAATAACTGGGGCCTGGTGAATGTTTCCCGCCAAAAGCTGCAGGTCTGGGCATTGTCTTCTAAAAAGTCAAATGTCGTCTGGTAAAGACGCAGCTAACCAGTCGCCTAAGTGTTAAACGTTTGTCTGTAGACAACACGCAACAGTCTAATCAAGCCTCATTGTCCACTCAGCAATGTGTTCTATTTCCCTTGGCGCTCTTCAGAAACACTTGCAATAACCTTTGGCTTGAGTATAGATCTGGCTGAGTCAAAAAACAAACTTTTGTCAAAAGAGGCACTGAATGTCACAAAATCACTATTTTAGATATTTTTTATAGATAGAGCGGTATTTTCCTAAGTTGATTTGAAGAGCCAAGAATTTAATAATTTCTGCATTGCGAGAATATATATACATGGAATTTGTCATTTTAAAACAGAAAATAGATGCACTCTATGTTTAGCCCATATATTCTGTTCATGAAAAGTCCTGAAGTTACTAAGTAGTTTCTGTTACTTTATGTTGAAAATTGGTTTTTAGATACTTCTTAATGGTTAACTTCTGTTGTTATGAATAAGGCAAACGGAAAGTGCCCCTGATCAAGTTCATGTTTGCAAAGAAACGCATGTCAAACCCAATTACCCACTTCTTAACCACGTGTCCTCCCGTCCCCCTATTCACCAACAATGCATCTGGCCAGACGCCCCGCCATGACGTCATCAGTTTGGGGGC
The DNA here is from genome assembly GCA_936440205.1 of Lepidonotus clava. Lineage (NCBI taxonomy): Eukaryota > Metazoa > Annelida > Polychaeta > Phyllodocida > Polynoidae > Lepidonotus > Lepidonotus clava. The sequence goes on from OW387141.1 coordinate 3,751,954, forward strand.
CCCGTTACCGGCGTATCACGTGACCCATCATGGCGGCGCTGGGCCGTGACTCAGCACATTTGCGGCGGCCATCTTTATGGGTCATCTTGCCGCTGGATGGCGCGGCGAGCGGCTGTTATCTGTAGTAGTGAAGTGCTCAATCACCAAACACCATGATCACAGGAGGGGAGTGGGAGGGAGGGGGAGGGGGGGAGGGGGGGCATAGGGGTTAGGGCCGAAGGATGGGTTTGAGCAAGGTCGGATGTGAATTTTCTTCTTTTAAAGCGGCCGTCCCGTCCGTGTGTTAACGTTGTTAGGCTAACGTCGGTGGATGTTAGCCTAACGACGCGACGGCCGGCACCGTATTTTGCAGTGTTAAAACATAATTCGGCAATGCTATTGGTCACGTCACGAATTTAGCACGGTGCAGGGGGAGTTACAACATAGCAAATTACGCCCCCCTCATGGATGATACACTGGCCTTAAGTTAAGTGGGTTAAAATACTGAGGAATTATATTTACGCTGATTACATAAGCATGTTCAACTTTGCTTCAAGCGGACCAGTTTTGTATGTGACTTTTGGCTGATGTATCATTGAAAAAGATATTTGTCCAATCTCTAATCATGAGACACTTATCAAAATGTCCCTTGTGAGCCACACTAATAAATTTTACGAAAATATGGACTCTGGTCATCTAGATTCCCATTGCTGGCTAGGGGGGTGTTCCTGAATATAAAGAGACATGCAGGCATATGGGGGGGGGGCAGAGGTGGGGGCAGGGAGGGGGGGGGTGGGACAGAGGGGATCATGAAGGGCTAGAGGTTCTTTTTAGGAGTAGCTTTAGGGTAATGGACACTACCCACAAGCTGCGGGGATTAGGCTGATTGACGTGGATTAACCCGGATTGACCTGGGATAATCTTCATGGGTTTTAGTATGGACCTGTGGCACCGATCTGATCATTGCATGAAACAGAAAGGCAACTCAACCAAGTCATTTATGTACCTTCCATTCAACATGTTTATTTTGACTTACAGAGGAAGATAATTCAAAGTATTCTCTTGTGTATACACCTTTCCCAGCCAAGGATGCAAGATTTTTATAACATTGCAGCAACGTTCTTGTTGGTTCTGTATTGGTTCTTGTTACATTCTTTTGATGACTCCTAATCACGTTACTGCAACATACTGCTGTTTTGTTATTACAGCATTCTGGTTATATTCTTCAATCCGAACAGAATGTTCTTATAACATTCTGTTATGGTTTGGTCTTAACCTCACCAAAAAATAACATTATAATAACGTTCTGATTTGGTGAGGTTTCAACCTCACAATCAATAACGTAACAGTTACAAGCCATCTTATTAAGTAACCCACTGACCAAAAAAGTATGATTCCAGAACGGTTCTGTTACGTCGCAACTTTGCTGGGTTTTCATGAACCTGCCTAGTTAACCCTAGTATGTCGGGTGCCTGAGCAGTATCACACTCTCCGTATACTACTCATAAGTGCATCCTGCCTGGAACGGTCTGGCCCCATCATATTAGAGTGGGTGAGTAAGTGATGGATGTTTTATGCTGTACCGACAGCCAGGGTCATTTTTACTGTGAAAACACTTTTGGACAAATTCTGTCTTTGAGATGAGGCTGACAGGGTAGGCAAACAGCAGGGGATCAAAACCTGGACATCATTTTTTCCAGGAGCAGAAACCCCACCCCAGTACCCCCTTGGGCTCATCATATTAGATGTAAACCCGACAGTGCCTGGCAGAATTAGGTAAAGCAGTTGATCCTGGATAACCCAACTGTTGATTGAATTTTCTTTCCCTATGTTTTTTAAGATTCTTTTTTGGGCAATCTGTTCCTTGTTAAAGGGAGGGGCCAGTCAATGTGAACTCTTCTAGAATCTTAATCTATATCATCCAGGTAACTGGCCCGCAAAATTGTAGATCTCTATTTCTAAAACTTTAGATTTTATTCAGATTTTCCAATAACTCATTGCTACCTCCTGCCTGCACTGGGGGCAGCTTGCAGAATGCAATTATCTGTCTGTGACGTCACATATTCAAAAAAATGAAAATCAGAAAAACAAAGAAATATCAAAATCTGATTTTTCTGATTTGTTCCACTGCACTTTACAATGTGAACGCTAACAGATAACACTGATTTATGAACATGATTTTGAAAATAAAGGTGTTCTGTGCACGTTTTACATTTTTGAATTTGAATCTAACTGTCATCTGCCTGTGACGTCACAGACAGATGCGTCTTATACCTGTGACAAGCAGAATCATGACGTTTTATGTATACTTACCAGATTTAATACACAGTAAGTTGATTTTGGAATCTAGAATTTTAGGTATTGTTATAATAATGTCCAATGTACTGTATAACAGTGGAATAAAGCATATTTCAGTTTTCACTGGCCCCTCTCTTTAAATGTTCACATGCCAGTTACATTATTTTAGGTTAGGTTGAGACAAACTGAAATAGAATGTTATAATTAAATTACATTTTAATGGTGTAGAGACCTTACTCACGCAGAATGCTATAGTTATTCTATCTTTATGAAAAATGTCACAATGTCACAATAATGTTATAGTGCAATATCAAAATGTTAGGATCTATAGGTGTTTTGGGTGCCATTAAAATAACGTAACAAGAACCAAAGCAGCACTAAACCACATTTCAATGTTGTTGCAACATTATAATGACATTGCATTCCTGCTTGGATGGCTACGCACAAAGCAATAACAGTCCATCAAAATCAAATAGTAACATCGAGAAAACATTAAAAAAAAGGATTTATATGTCTCAGCTACAGAGAAATTCTATACCTAAAGGTTGGCATTCTTTGTAAGTAAAACGTATGAGAGGATGCTATTGCAATAAGGATTCAGATTCCTCTTCTAATCTGTGTATGATATAAATATTCATTTCATCAGATTCTGTGACCGATATTATTATTGATATGCATCTTCATATTGCAATAAACTGTAAAATGGAAAGCAGTTTTGGCCTAAATCAAGCCACTTCGTATTAATCTACAACTATAAAAAGTGACATTCATTGTTGATTAGGAATAGGAACCACAAGAATATTGGATTAATGTTTGACAATTATGCCTTGTTACATGTTATACTGTTAGTTAACAGCCAGTTTTTATATTCCAAATACTCAATTATCATTCTATTCCAATTGTTTTTCAATTACATGTAATTGTTCTTCAAATGGTATAAGGATACAAATATCAGTGATAGTAATCTAATGCTACCAAATACTTCCACAAGCTAAAAAGTCTGTCATAGAAGCAAGCATGAAATCATATCTCATAATCCCTGGTCATGATATGAGTGCATGCTTTGAGCTGGGCTCAAGGGAAACCAGAACAAACACCAAGACACTGTTGACACATGGCCAAGGTGGGGGCCAAATAGGAAAGACCACCCACATCCATCACCAACGACACTGTAGGCAAGCAAAGATTGATAACTCATGTTATTTTGACGTGAACAGTGGTGCCCCCTACGAGACTCTGTGCACGCCAATGCAACACATGGTGAGGTTCATGTTTTTTTTACATCATCCATTTGATGACATTTAGAAAAATGCTGAAAGAGGTAGACTGTTCCATTTTTGTGACAGTGTATACAGTTTCTCATAGGGAGCACCAACATTGTGACAGTCTGAACTACGTATCTTAGTGTAGCTTGCATATGTTTATCAGCACTAAACCTATTAAGAAAGATAACCTCCACAATTTCCTTGACTCCAAATTACCTATCTTAGTGTAGCTATGATACGTTTGTCAATGCTAAGTCTACAAAGAAAAATAACCTCCACAACTCCCTTTCAGTCCAAGTTACATATCTTGGTGTAGCTATAATATGTTTGTCAGCATAAGCTTACCAAGAAACATATCCCACAATTCCCTTTGAGTCTGTGTTACTCTTAGAGTTATATCTTAGTGTAGATATAATATGTTTGTCAATGCTAAGCCTACAAAGTAAAACAGCCTCCACAATTCCCTGATCATGAGTTACATATCTTAGTGTAGCTATAATATTTTTGTCAGCAATAAACCTACAAAGAAAAAATAACTCAACAATTCCCTGAGCCCAAGTTTATCATCTTAGTGTAGCTATAATATGTTTGTCAGTGTTAAACCTACAGAGAAAAATAACCTCCAAAACTCCCTTTCAGTTCAAGTTACATATCTTAGTGTAGCTACAATATGTTTGTCAATGCTAAGCCCACAAAGAACTAGAGTTCCCTGTGGCCCTCCCCCCTCCCACCCCCCCGGCTGGCGGTGGCAGGACCCTCATAGAGACATCAATACTCATTAACTCCTGGTGTTTTTCCTCATTTTGAGCACAAGTTACATATCTTAGTGTAGCTATGTTATGTTTGTCACAAAAAGAGTTCCCCGTAGCCCTCCCCCTCAGACCCCCTGACTGGCGGTAGCAGGACCCTCATAGAGACATCAATACTCATTAACTCCTGGTGTTTTTCCTCATTTCCCCACTCTGTGCCTGGACATTTCCTCCCTGAGTCTTGGGCTATTTGCTCAGGAGCAGCTCGGGACCGGCTCAGTGGCCTGGCGTGCTCACTGGGGCTGGTCAGTGGGGGAGGAGGGGATGGGGGGGGGGGTGGTAAGTAGGGGATGGGGGCTAGACTGTGTTCCCAATAGAAGATGCCAACTGGAAGAGCAAATACTACTTGTAAGAGAAGTTACAAATACAAATGAAAAATAGATGCCCAGCAGTGCACAGAATCTGAGTTTAGCACATCGAAAATGTGGAATCTCTGGACAAAAATAGGAAGATCACTTTTCCAAGAACTTTCCAAGTCTTTTTGTGTTGTATAATCGTGAAAATTAATTCCGTCCTCGTTTTGGAAAAACTGAGGGTTTATAGTTACAACTTCGGTTGACAAAAGAATTTTATGTTATCTTTTGGGTTTTGGAGAAGTATGACACAGGTAAAGTGAAGGTGAAATATTCTATACCTTCATTAAACCCTTCTGCCTCAGTTTGACAATGGCATTGTAAAAGTGAAATGCCCAATATACCTTCACTGAATCCTTAATCCTCAATTTCCATAATTCAAAGTCATCTGCTGTTGTGCATGTCATGCCCCTGCAAAATGGCCAGAAATCAATCAAAGCACCATAGAAATTCAGTTTAAAAGTTAGAGAACATTGCCCAAATCATAACGAAGCTCACGATAAAAACGCATTACATATGGCAAATATGGCTTCAGACCACTATAAGTGAGATAAGCGAATGGCACTGCGTCACACTTGGTCACAATGGTCACCAAACGATCTTGCAATGTGTATCCAGCCCACGTACAAGGGGAAGGGATTATGAGCCCCGTGGACATGCACCGAGGCAGGGGTTGATTCTGATTATACTCTGTCAACAGGACACTCGATGGAAACTTGTGATGGATTCTGTGACATATACTTCTACGAGTTTCTCCTCTGTCTGAGCAAACAAACCTGACACTTGGGGGGAACCCTCTGCTGGGCAAAGAAATGGATTACACAGAATCTCTTTGAGTCAATACAGTACAATTAGATATGTTTCTTCCAACCCTTATATGATAGAGAAGAAAGATTCTGTGCTAGCAGATCATGTATAAACCTCTCTAAATGGCACATTTATCTTCTATAATGTTGGTGTCCCCTACACTTTCCATGACAAAAAAACAGCAGTTCATCTCTTTTGATTTTTTTCTAAATGTCAACATATCATATATATGAGGACATCATAAAAACACGAACCTCCCCATATGTTGTAAAGGTGTACACAGACACATAGAGGGCACCAAATTATTGAATTGTATCACACTTGGTCACTGAATAATCATGTAGTGTGTAAACTCTAAGTTTGAGAGTTTGAGAAAATTGCCCAAATCATAACAAAACTCAAGGTAGAAACACATTACATATGGCGAATATGGCTTTAGACTGCTATAAGTGAGATGAGTGAAAGGCAATGCATCACACTTGATCACTTGTCTTGCAGTGTAAGCAGGCCTATGTACAAGGGTAAGGATTATGAGCCCCGTGGACATGCATTGAGGCAGGGGCTGATTCTGATTATACTGTCAACAGGACACTCGATGGAAACTTGTGATGGATTCTGTGACATATACTTCTACTAGTTTCTCCTCTGTCTGAGCAAACAAATCTGACACTCGGGGAACCCTCTGCTGAGTAAAGATATGGATTACACAGAATCTCTTTGAGTCAATTCAGTGGTGGAACATGTACAATTAGATATCTGTTTCTTCCAACCCTTATATGATAGAGAAGAAAGATTCTGTGCTAGCAGATCATGTATAAACCTCTCTAAATGGCACATCTATCTTCTATAAATAAGCAACGTTGGTGTCCCCTGTGCTTTCCATTACAAAAACACAGCAGTCCATCTCTTGCGATTATTTTCTAAATGTCAACAAACAGATGATGACATCATGAAAACACAAACGTTACCATAAGTTATAAATGTGTGAACAGACACATAGAGGGCACCAAATCATTAAATTGTATCACACTTGGTCACTAAATAAGACCGTCATGTAGTAAGAACAAGGCCTAAGGATGACAAGGGGAAGGATTATGAGCCCCGTGGACACGCACTGAGGCGGGGGCTGATTCTGATTATACTCTGTCAACAGGACACTCAATGGAAACTTGTGATGGATTCTGTGACATATACTTCTACGAGTTTCTCCTCTGTCTGAGCAAACAAATCTGACACTCAGGGGAACCCTCTGCTGAGTAAATGGATTACACAGAATCTCTTTGAGTCAATATGTTGGTTGAACATGTACAATTAGATATCTGTTTATTCTAACCCTTATATGATAGAGAAGAAAGACTCTTTTTTCGTAGATTATCAGTAAGGCTTTCAAAATCTTTTATCTAAAAAGTAATGATACATGTAGATGTTTCCAAACTATGCATTGAAATGGATAGAGATGCTCTTTGATCTGTCCTTCATTTCTTTACTCCCATATTAATTCCTTTAATAAATTTACTTCTGATTAATCATTTGACATTGAAGATCAATTTAGCTGTGACAAAAAATCAGAAAAGACAAAACCTTTCCTATGGGACCCCAGCCAAGGATGCAATGTCATTATAACTTTGCAGCAATGTTCTGGTTGGTTTTGTATTGGTTCTTGTTATGTCCTTTTGATGACTCCCTATCACGTCGCTTCAACCTACTGCTGTGAAGTTGCACTGTGTCATTATTACAACATTCTGGTTACATTCCTCAACCGAAACAGAATGTTCTTGTAATATCTCTTGTAATGTCCTGTGGGGAGGTTGAAACCTCACCATCAAAAACGTAACTGTTACATGCTATATTATCCAAAAAAAATATGGTTGCAGAATGGTTCTGTTACATCGCAACTTGGCTGGGAACTTCAGGGCAGAATGAAATATAAAAGATGGATCTACCACTGGGCAATAAAAGGAAACAAGCAGTCATTGACCATCTCAGGTGTACTCTCCCAATGCTTGTAGCAGATACAAACAGCATGCCCCTTAAATATGATATGCATCATTCACTATTTGCATACATCCATATAGAGCCCCCCTCCCTCAATACCTCTCAATCACTGCCTGGCCCCAGGCCTGCCCTGGAGGAGGCTACAGGGGGATCCAGCTGTCAGGGAACCCCCCTCGGGGGATGGCCATGGTATGCATCCAGAGGCTACAGGTAGATCTAAGGCCCATGCACACTAGGTGATTCTGACCAAATCAGCTGACCGATCGGTGTTGAAATCAGCCGATTGTACAAGATCGATGAGTCAATTTTAGGGTCAATTCATATCAACTATGTATATTTCAATATTGTATACAGATTGCTGAACTGAATTGGTGTCAAAATCAGATGATTCTTTTGGTGGTAGTGTGCTGATTTGTGCAGTGATTCAACCCAGTGGTTATTCGCTTTAACGGGAATGCCGATTTTTACAGGGTTGACCTATAAATCAGCACACAAATCATACTGTTTTTCCCCTTACTTTTCCTTATAGACCGACTGTAGAATCAGCCGACTTATTGGCCGACTGGATAGGATCGGTCGATTTTTGCACCAAACTTGATCACCTATAAGTATGGAGTATTGAACCGTAACTGTTTGATATATATCAGGGTAAAAATAGGCCAATCCATTTGTTAGGAATCAGCTGAGTTATGCACAGATTCAGCCTAGTGGGTATGGGGCTTACAGCCCCATACCCACTAGGACACTTTTACACAATCGGCCAACAAGTCAGCACTAAAAACGGCCGATTCCTGTGATTGTCTGTAAGAATCCCATATTGAAATGGTAGCATTTGATATGAATCAGCAATATAGTCGGCTGATTCTACCCTTGAAATCAGCCAATTTAACGCCGCTTAGTTGGCCTACAATGTACAAATCGCCTAGTGTGTATGGGTCATCAGTGCCAGCACAGACACCCCACCTCCCACCCTGGAGATAGTATGCATGAGGCCCACCCTGAGATAGTCCCTGGTAAATCCTGGAGGCCCCCCTCACCACCTGACAGCTGTCATCAGGGGACTGATCCCTCCTCCTGGGGGGTAACTTACATATCTGGGTGGTCAGCTGTGGGCCTGGAGGAGGCTATATAAGCCTTAAGCAGATGGCGCTACACCAACCCAAAAGGGGCTGACAGCCATATTTGCAATGAATTTTAAATCTTATCATTCAAAATTCAAAGCACCCAGATCATATATTTCTGCTACAGTCACCCAGAACAAATCCATTAACACATCATCAACAGTTATTATACATTAATAGAGATGATAATGTAGTTCCAGTTCTTGTGACCTGAACTCAGTGATTTTAGAGGACAATGTTTTCTCTTATTATCAAGCATATTGATAAGATAACTGATATCACTAATCGAGAAACTAGATAATTTTGTGTAACTCCATTTAACTCCATTTTACAAGCCCGATGAACAGAAAGACAACAGTCCATAGCCCTTTCCCAACCCCAACTAACAAAAAAGACACACCCTGCCAATGGTGTTAGGGCTGGGCTGGGAATTGGACATAATCTGATGGCTTATGCCCACATACAAATTACATACAAACACCACCCCCCGAACCCTCACCACCCTCCCAGGGGACGACTAGGTATGAGGGTGTCTGCACCTCCCCCTAGACTATCAAGTCAGCCCAACTGTTTCCCAAAGTGAGTCTGTACACCAGCAGCCATTTTAGGTGGAAATTCCACCCTGCATCCCAGCACGCTTTGGGGCCATTGGTTTATGGCGGGTAGGACCATGAACCAGCCAGCAGTCAAACAACCATCAAAGACGATTACCCATACTACAAACATAGGGCCAATAAAATAATCCTTTACCAATTTTAAGTGACAGTAGTAGCAGTGGACTCTTATAGGTGTATGAACCCATTACATAAGAAGTTATCTGGGTCGGAACGAACTCGTGTCCCAAGAGACTGGATCATAGCTGTCATTACCATACATATGACACACCCAGGATGTGGCGGATGTTCCGGGTGTGGCGGAATGGACCCGCTGTCACACCCGGCCATGAATACTAATAGAAGCCCTGCTGATGACATGGATTGCTCGAGGGCCCTTAAACCCATGTCTGCCCTCGCGGGGACCTTCAAGGTCATAAGGGCCCGCCCCCTGGACCTAAGCTCAAGCCCTTATGTTGTGTGTTTAAGGTATGTTGTATCTGCCATAAGTTGAGTGCACTAGGGGTGATTGTATCTGCCTTGGTTTATTTTGTTTTGTAGACGAGTAAACCTATGTTTTGTAAATGTCCTGAGCCCTATACCGAGGTAAGAATGTAATGTTATTATAATGTTGCAGTAACATTCTATCTGGTTCTGGTTCGGTTCATGCTACATTATTTTGATGACACCTAATGATGTCTTTAGAACCTGACATTGCAACGTTGCACTGCGATGTTATTGACATTCCGATTATGTAATTTCACATAAAAATATCATTACTATAACATTCTGTATTGGTAAGGTCTCAACTTCACTGGAATATAACATTATCATAACGCTCTGTCTTAGAGAGTGTAAACCTAACATAAAGAGATGTAACGGTTACGTGTAAATTTGGCAGGTGACAGACTGACTAAAAGGTAATGTCACAAAGCATGCGTGTTACACCGTTGCTTGCCTGGGTAGGGGTGATTGTATTTGCCTTGATTTATGTAAATATAATTATGTTTTGTAAAAGACCAAAGCCCTGTGCTATGCACTTAGGGTATTTTGTGTCTGTAATAGATTGAGTGCTGTAGTGGTGATTGTATCTGCCTGATCTATGTTGTTTAGTTTTGCTTTATGTTCATGAAATACAAAGCAGCCATGTTCCCTCTTCTTTACACTGATATGGAATGTTCGATACATTCTTAATATTAGTGATCCTAATGCCAATGATCCATGATGCGATTCTTGAGCGAATATATCTTTGATCATAGAATTATGGATGTTTTCACAAAAAGGAATTTGGTCCTGGACCTAAACTGATAAATACACAGACAATAAGTGGGAAAAGAATTGGTTTAGATGTCATTGCACCTTCTTTCATTGCCCTATTTAATCCTATGCTTTAGTAAAGGCCTCACTAGACGAAAAAAAAATAATGATAATAATTTTCAAAATTGTTGTTACTTAAGAACATTATATGTGCATTTCTTTGCCAAAAATAAGTTGTCTTTGAAGTTGAAGAGATCTTGTAAAACAAAGCTAATAAACTGTTGATCATGAAGCTAGGCACTTAATGAGGTATTCTAAAACTGAGAAATGTCGTTTACCACGTTCTCTTAGAAAGGGGCTGCTTCCCTACACTCGTGCTCAAGTTCTGAGAAGCAGAGTATAGAAGTTGGTATCTCCGTTGACACAGGCCCTAATCCCCTAGTGTTGGTAATTATACAGACATCAAAGTGGTCCGTATGGCAGATAAGACGGGCCTGATCCCCCTATGATCCCCCCCATACCGTGTAACAACTTATCAGCGGCATACTGTATCCTGTCACCGTGACAGGCTTGGTGGGTGACAGAAGGAAGGGTTGACAGTTTATGGAAGTTTGTGCTTGACGTAACTTCTTGTGAAGTGCAAACTTTGTGACGGTAGGCATAACCGCGATAATGTTATAATAAATGTTATTTGTGTGTTTTTATTTTTTAAAAAAGTGTTATCACATGTGGGCAAAAAGAAAGCCAGACAGATTGGAAGACGTTTTGTATTTTCTTTTGGATAATATTAATCCATATTTTATTCTATACTACCTTTTGAAAAGCCGATATGTTTTTAACGTAAATTGGCCAAAAACTAAAGATGGTCATTTATATCCTGAATATTATCAAATAAAATAAACAGTGTTTCTCATTTGTGTTTTGTATTCTTCAATTAACTAGTATTAGTGTAAAAGAGTAAAGTAGGGATCCCTCTATAATTTCACATTGTCAGATGTTTTCCAAGCGATTGGCCATTTTTGATATAAACTTTGCCACTTCATGTCACATTGCGCAATTGATGCACCTCATTGTGGCCTCTCGCGTGATCTTCAATGATTGATTTTCATCATTTTTGCCAATCCCTGACTGCTTTAAATACAAGATATAGCCAGAATTTCAGCTACAAAAGGCCAAAATGGTTTCCCCCTTAACATCGCCCACTCCTGCTAGTATCTGGCTATCTGCCCAAGAGGTACATCCGGGTTACTCAGGGCGTTGACCTCGCTGGGTCCCGGTCTGAGAGGATCAACCAGCCTCCATCCATATTGACACAGACTGGTACCAGCGACCCCACTCTCCAAGCAGATCTCCGGGTGGTAGTAGTAAGGCTCAGGGCTCTTTACAGCAGAACATCTGATTGGAGAGTTCAATCACGTGACCCCGGCGGATGGGGTGCGCCGCCTGGTGGCCAAAGTCCGAACGATCCCACCTGACCTTTGACCCTTTGTAAGAAGCTTCCTGATTGGCCAGAAAGCTTTCGAAGTACTTGCAATCCGGCTGGATTCTACATTCCAACATTTCTTCAAGTCCTTTTGTTTATTTTTCTTCAATGCTGCAGACTCTTACCAGAAGGAAAATTTTAGTGGTCTTTAAGTTTATTTCTTTAAGAAATGCCACGCTTCTAATTACAATCAATTCTTTATTATAACTATTCTTCATTTCACCGCAGAAAGAAAAGTTTTATGTAATTTCCAGAAGCGTATTGGGCCATTTATCAGATGGATTATGAAATGAATTGTAATTTAAGAATAAATTGCCTGACACATCTTTTAAAATTATGATCTGTTGACCTCTTGCATCTTTTCATTGGTCCAAAACAGGTTAGTGATAAAACCCAAAAAAGACCAGAAATAGAAATTTAAAAAACACAAGAAAGTGCTCTATGCAAAGCAAGGTGACTATAGGCACTGTCCTGCCTTTAATCTATAATGTGCTCGAATACACTCTACAAACGTCGGTGTCATTTTTTTTTAACTCCATGGTCCATATTGCAGATCTAACAAGATAAACTCCCTAATTATAATAGATGAGGAGAGAAACTCACACAAAGAAGAGGATACATTACATGCCTCTATACTTAATATACACAGTATAAGATAAAAGTGGGTGATTGTAATGTTGTATAATCATCTTTAATTCAACAATTATTCCAAACATTGAATAAGCTTTGCATCTTATACTCACAGTCAAATGGTAAACACTTGCTGCTTTCATTTTGAATTTTAAAGAAACGGGAAGAGACAATTCGCTGCCTGGGCATGTAACCCTTGTAGTGAGTAAATCAGCTGCCCATCAAACACTCACTCCCTTAATCTAACCCTAACCCTAACCTGCTCCGTCTGACTCGGGATGGTGAGCAACTCGTGAGCAACTCGTGAGGAAAGTAGGGATTGAGCACCAAAACAAAGTGCCTATTGCAAAAGACAAAAGTATTTATGTTTTATTCTAAGTTAGAACTGAATGTGTATGTGTGTGTGTTGGGTGTGTTTTGTGTGTGTGTGTGTACATCTGATTGATTGTCCCTATGTGTCTGTCAAATATTGTCTTCCTTTCATCTGTTGTCTTCCTTTTACTGTTAAGTTTTGAACCGTATTCAAATATATGTACTTTACAGTTACCATCTTCTCCAAGAAATCAAATAGATTAATGTCCACAGATCTAGATATTTAAAATGAATAACTTAAAGTACATGGATGTTGTTTCAACAGTAGGAGGCGTGGTAGATTTGTCAAAAAGGTTTGCTTATTTTTTCCCATAATAGTGTGGGTATCTAATCTCTTAGCCTCTGACTTGTGGTGGCAATCCCCCACATGATGAATACCATGTAGCCAGGATTAATAATTCAAAGTGGGCATAACACGTGACGTCAAGGCCCTCCTAACACCTGGCGGCCATTGTCAGCCATTGTCTCCAGGGCCCGGGTCAAGGTCAAGGTCAAGGTCAGGGTCAGGGTCAAGGTCGTGTAGAGGTCAGACCCCTCTTCCGCCGCCATTTTCCCTCATAAAGCTCCTCCTGTGTTCTGGGGGGTGTTGAAGGGGTGCCTGAGTGCAGTGTCAGAAAGCGCGGGGTCCACACTTTAGGAAGCACGGGGACCACACATTGGGAAGCATGGGGGAACACATTAGGAAACAGGGGTGTTTGACAATACGCCGTGTTTCCTGTGTCTTTAGTTATTAGGCCCCTTTTCTCCCCCTTTCTGGATCATCCGGGGTCTTTGTCTGGGGCCTGGGAGGAGGCTGGGAATCAACACATTTGGGGTTGTAACCCCCAACCCGCCTGAAATTGCCTGAACTGAGGACCCAGAGGTTTTCCGCCTTTGAAATTCAAGAACAAATAGCCAGAACTTCTGTCTTGACTACTGCGAAGACAATTATTATCGCAACATTACTCTACATAAATGAAAATAGAGAGAGTCCTCGTCACTAAATATCACAATTTTATTTTCAAGATTCCTAATGTTTGATGAAATAATTCCTATGTAATGCAAGCAATTGGATGAAATACTATTACGGCAGGTTTCCACAGAACGTAAAAGTACAGCCCTTGGGTCTAGTCAGCCGACCAAATGTAAAAAAGCATTTAAGATTGCATTAGTCGCGATCTATAGAAAGGGTTAACATAGTTGGTGGGTTGACTTCACTTCACAGCTGCACTTTGTCTTTCTATGGAAACCTGCCTCAATTCTTGTGCAACATTAGATGTGATCAAGGATGTTGTCTTTTCTATTTTTCTCATTTGTTAATATTAGAATTCATTTTTGATATTATTTATAGTAGCCTCAGTAGTAGGAGTAAAAATGGCCATATTGGGCACAAACGAAAATAGTATCTGTATAAAAGATATTTCAATATTCGTATAAAAGTCTCTCTTTATAACTTTAACCTCTTTCACATCAGGTTTTTCTTCCTGGACTGAAAACTGTTGGACATCGAGTGAAATAACCCAATAACCGCACCCGCTCCTCCCCTCCCCCTCCCCCTCCCAGAAAAACACACCTCCTCCTTTTACCCCCCCCCCCCCCCCCCCGCCCCCATGACATGCACTCAGCCTCATTAACTCCATTACCCCTGATGTCAGTCAACAACCTGCTACTGTCACACACCCTGTTGTAAACCCTTATAAAGGGGAAACCCTACCCCAGAGATGACAGCAATTAATGACGTTTTATTTAACAATAAACAGGAATCGTTGTCTTTGTCCTGGAGAAATAGTTTTATGGTTGACCAATTGTTTATATTTCTATATTCATCAATTCATGTTGCAAGTGACAAGCTGAGGGGCAATTTTGAAAATAATCCTTTTGGAAATTTTATAGGCGAATGGATGGAGCTCATCAAATTGCAGCTTCGTAAGGGTACTGTTAAATTTTACTTTTACCATTGTTCCAAAGTAGTGTGTTATAATTGAAATGAATTTATAGAAATATCATTCCTTAAAATTGTATGTAAACTATTTGTTTCCTTTTCTTATTACATTTAGATTGATATTTTTATTTTTTTAAATGATACAGATAGGTAGACATTTTATCCCAAACATCCCAAACATGATATCAAACATGTTGGATATTTTAGCTGGCGCAAAGCAGCACAAGCCATAGCAAGTATCCCATTGCAAGGATACCCAGTAAAGGAAGTGGCACTGCGCGAAATAAGACCTTTTTAGACCTTGTTTAATTTTGTAAATGGAGCCATTGAGGTTCATTAAAGGCTTAGGATATAGCACCTTTCCAATATCTTTGCAATATCTTTGATGAATTTTTAAAGATAACCTGAAAAAGTTTAGGAAATGTCTTGTAAATGTGACGTTTCCATTACCTTTAGCGCACCTCAATGGCCCCATTTAAATAAACTTGAAGGTCTTGAAGGTCTTTTTTCATGCAGTGTGATGTCTTAGAACACCTGCACGAAAATAGACCCATAATGACCTTTGACTTTTGTAAATGCGGCCATTATGGTACATTAAAGGTCAAGCAGAGATATTTTAAAGGTGATCTTTCTAGAATTTTAAAGGTCACCTGAAAGACTCTTGTAAAGGTATTGTAAAGGTCACCTTTCATTACCTTTGATATTCTTTAATGGCCCCATTTATAAAATCTTAATTCATTAAAGGTCAAAGTTCGTGCAATGAACATTATTGTAAAGTCACCGAAGGTCACAGAACGTTATAGGAAAGTTGTAAATTCCAGTCCAGAAAGTTCCAGTCATTCCTTGGCCGGAACACCCTCCTACGTGTGGCACAGCCTTAAACTTCTCCTTCAGTGATGACTCAGTCATTAAACTCACCATGCCCTGCAAGTAGAAAAACCTCCTAGAATGTGTTTTAAATGCATGTTCCGCAAAGAGCACCCCTTCGCAGAAAGGTTCCCTAATTGTTGTAATTCGGAAAGCCCTCTCCCCCTACATGCAATTGACCCTTATTGTCATCACCCACTCCATTCAGGGAATTTTACTCATCAGCAAAAAGTCATAAATCATTTCAAAACCCCCTTTAAAGATAAATTATCAAACAACTTGATGAAATTGTTATATTTACTTCCACTTGAAATCATCTGTGATCCGCCCTTGTGTTTTTGTGGGAGGGAAATTGGGCTTGAAGTTCCAAATGGATCGGAAAGTGGAAATTTGAAGCGTTTTTATTTCTGAGTCAGAATGAGATGGTTTCTTTCACTTGTTTAAAATTGAGATGAGGGATATTAGTCACACGAGGGCCCTTAATGGTGAACTCAGGGAGGGGGGCAAATGGAAAGGGGCCCTATCTGATTTCAGCAACTTAAAAATGACCCTGCCTGGGAGTGTAGATCACCCATTATCAAACCATCAGGGCCCACCCTTTAGGGGAGTGGTCATTTAATCTTTTGGGACGGTTGAGATTTAAATTACTAAATTTGCCATGCTGTTTTAGTGGCGTCTGAAAGGTCTATTGCCAACAATTGTAGCAAGTTTGAAATGCTGTACAACCTTGTGTTAAGTTGTTATTTGATTTATAGAGTGAGCGGGAATAATAATCATAATTATCGACATTGCATCATTTCTCATTCATTTCTGTCCTATTCAAAGCTGATTATTCATTTCCATTGACACTAAGACTAGGAGTAGATCAGGCAAAAACACAATACAACGAACCAACTAAGAAATTCCAAGCCAACCTGTGACGTAACAGAAACTTTCTGCAACCATATTTTTAGTCAGTTTGTTACTTACTAAGATGGCACATAACAATTACGTTATTGATGGTGGGGTTGAAACAACACTGAATCAGAATGTTATCATAATGATATTTTTTTGTGAGGTTAAGGCCAAACCATAACAGAATGTTATAAGAACATTCTGTTTGTGTTGAAGAATGTATCCAGAACATTGTGATAACGTCACAATGCAATATCACAGCAGCAGGTCACAGCAACATAATTGGGAGTCATCAAAAGAACATAACAAGAACCAAACACAGAACCAATGCAGAACCAACCAGAACGTTGTTGCAACATTATAATAACATTGCATCCTTAGCTGGGTTGAACATCAACTTTTAAGCATTAGTGGTTCTGTTACCATATATCATTGCGTACAAAATGTAGTCATATGCTTTACTTTATGGAGAATAGTCGTCAAGGAGTAGAAGAAATCAGTTTTAGTGACCCAAGTAATAAATCACTGAATAGCAAAGGAAATGTGAATGTATATATCCCATCACACACTTACATTTTCCAATCAAATTGGGCATTTGCTTATTCATAAACATGATAAGAACTACCAAAAACTACTGAGTTTCTAGCGCCTTCACATTTATCTAATGACCATCCTTTAATACATGTCCACTTAGCTGCCACCACCCAACATATATAATGGCCATGCCTTAATGGATGACCATATCTAGAAATAAAACCCAGATTCTCATGCCTCCCCACTTCCCTCAGGCATCACATTAATTGCACTTGTCATAATTATAGAAACAAATGGGCGGTGGTCTGCATACAGAGTTAGCCGCCGCCACATCCTGGTGTCGAGTTACGAAACTAATTCCGTCTCAGACAGTTCCGCAGTAAATCAGGCGTTCCCAGAGTTCAAAGCAGTGGATAAAGGACTGCCAAGAAATATCTGTCAGACTGTCACAGCTCTGAGGGTAGAGAGGGGAAGGAGACAGGAAGCTAAAGGGGCCACTTTATATTAGCTCTGAATATTTCTGCCGAACAATTCAAATCTTTATTTTAAAGCAAGTTTATTACAAATTAGAAATGTTCACAGAATGATGTGTACTTTGAAAATGTGTTATTGGTAAAGAATTTAAGAATGTTCTTGAACATTTACGATTATATTTGTGAGTGTTTTCTGGACATATGATAGATATGGCACTCCTTTTAGAACCCTCACAAATGTTCGTAAAGGGTTTCCCAGGCAAGAATATGATTGTATTATAATGTTATTATAACATTCTAATTAGTTATGCTTTGGTTGGTGTTACGTTATTTTGATGGCATCCAGATCTAGCTTCACTAAAATATAATGTTATTATAACATTCTTTTTTAGTAAGTCTCAACTTTACCTAAAATAACATGACATAACGTGAAAATTGGGCAGGTTACAGACTTACAGACAAAGTATTGTCACAGAGCATAATTCTTATGTCTCTGCTTTACCTGGGTTTTGTCTCTCCCCCACCCGATCCATACTCATTTTTTCCAACCAAGTAGAGCCCCCTCTTCTCAAAGCCAAGGTAGGTGGAGCTTGGTTAAGAGGTACCTAAAGGGGCTGGGGGAGGGAAACTGAGTAGACGACGGTTTTTACAATCACTCAGAAGTTGACGTCCTGTTGCTGACGTGGCCTCAGCCAATCAAAGCCGCAGAGACAGACAGGACTCGGGAGCGGTTAGGGTGACATCTTTGGATCGGCTCCACTCTAGAGTTAATTGTGTCATTTACCAGGGATTAGATTACCAACTCACAGACTGGCCTCGGGGCCATTTCTCAACCCATTCCCTTTTCTCCATTGCTCTGTCTTCTTTTAAAAGGATGTTATCGTCCATGAGGACAGTGTAATTGTCTATGTGGAATTGCCCGATAGCCACACCATATTCATTACTGACCAATAACAGAAGAATCGGAAGAATTTCTGAAAATGCAAATCATAATATTGTCATCAAGTTTACCTCGGTGGATGTTAGAACTGATGGACGATACAGTGGCTTTGATATTCATTCCCCCTGCCTATACTCTTAGAGTGGAGCCGATCCAAAGACGTCACCCTAACCGCTCCCGAGTCCTGTCTGTCTCCCCGGCTTTGATTGGCTGAGGCCACGTCAGCAACAGGACGTCAACTTCTGAGTGATACCTTCAAGGGGCCTTCCATTGTGTATTCACACATAAAGGGGAGTTGGGGTTATGAAATCTTTGAAAATGTATGTATGTTCCTATAAGAATCCTATGTGCCCAAGGGGGTTGGAGGGTCTGAATGTTTTTAAATGTGCATACGTTCTTGTACAAACCTAACATACACTTTGGCCCAATACAGAGTTTAATAGAAGGCCTCCTCCCTCATGTCTTATAGGCCAGTACTTCAGATTCCCTCAGTTCTTTTTACCTGATAGAATCAGAAGTAACTACACCAGCACCTAACAATCATTGAATGGCATTCCATTTGAATTATCACAATAGTAATTGACCGAATCCTACATGTTAACAACATTTGTGAACTACTTCAGGAATGAATTGTACGAAATGCTTGGCCATAATTTCTGTTTAAAAAGGCGTGTGTTGAACTAATTGAATGGATAAGCAGACTTAATCTGAAGCAACCCAAAACCAATGGACCTTTCCAAGTTAGAGAATAATTATATTGAAATAACTAGATGTTCATGAGTCAAACTCCTGCATATGAAAAGAATACCAACAATTCAAAAAATAACTTCAGCCTTAAAAGAAAAGCTAATGTACTTGTTACACCCTTATGATTAAGGATTCACAGAATTTCTGACTTGTTTATAGAAGAACGCATTGATATCACTGTAATAGAATTCTCTTCCTCCCACCATCATGTTCCTTTTGATTATATCATGATAAGAATGGTATCCAGTGTAGTTGTAGGTTTCTATGAACCTACCAGCAGTTAGTGGTGTGCCATCTGTTCTTCACACGCATTACCGTAACCTGAACCTTAACTTCGGTACATCACAATGAACATCCACTTACCATATTTTTTGTATCAATTCTTTTTGCCACCTGTTTCAATATGGGACCTTTATTTAAATAAACCCATCAAAACTGTGCAAATAGCTGAATTCTGGTTGACATAATGTCATCTACACAATGTTTAAGGGCTATACCCACTAAGTGACTGTAGCAGTGACGGGCAGATTGAAAGTGAAGTCGCTGGGCGACTGGACTACCAATGGAATTGTTGGGTGACTCCCTGTGGGTATGCTGCTGATTCCGGACATCCAACGACGGGCAACAGGATGGCCAGTAAAATCGCCAATAAAATTGCTGGTAAAATATCAAACTTGCTTCATATGCCAGTCGCCCGACGATTTCACTGACGATTCTCCTCGGTGCCCATCAACAGTCAATGGTAACATCGTCTAGTAAAT
The DNA here is from genome assembly GCA_936440205.1 of Lepidonotus clava. NCBI lineage: Eukaryota > Metazoa > Annelida > Polychaeta > Phyllodocida > Polynoidae > Lepidonotus > Lepidonotus clava. Next base: position 3,772,053 of record OW387141.1, read on the forward strand.
GTGGCCCTTTACAGTGTTAAAGCTTTATTGTTAACTGGTCTCAAGGGCATTCAAATATACTTTAAAAATTAATTAAGTGACCAATCGTGGGAATTGGTGTCCTAGAGGGGGAAGAATGAAAATGAATTTACAATCCTACCTTTCAGGCAATGCAAACCATTTTTAAATGTTCTTATTCTAGGCTGAGATATGGGAGTTTGAAATCCCCTATGTAGTACACACTGACACACCCCTATTTTACCATTTGTGCCCCATTTCCTTATTATAGCTCCTTGAACCAAACCATATTTTGTTAAAAAATACTCTTTCTTATCTATCACAATTATTTAAGATACAATAACTTTTCACACAGATCTCAATTCAGATAGCAGTTTTTACTACTGGAAAGGGAAAGACTTTTGTTATTAAACTTGACAAAAATATTCTATGCAATCTAAAATTTCCTTTTTCTGTTGCCATGGTTACATGGTAAGATTCCTTATTGTGACACCCTTTTTGAAAAGGACGTTTCTCACAAAATTACCCATGATGCAACTTTTATGAATAAATAGAATTATTTTTGCTCGTGATATCAATCTCTGGATAATTCTGCCTTGGTCATATTTCATAGGAAAATATGCATTATAAGCTTGTTTTCATCAATAACTCACTTAATAATGGACTTAGAGCAAAATGACTAAAATCCCTCTAGGTCACCATATCCCGTGACTGGTCACATGTACATTTATGAAAGACTTATGAACCAAAAACATTATTTTGATCACAAACAGACAGCCTGCATGCTCACCAATGAAGTCCATTCTTTTGTTTTCAGACCATGAAGCACTTAAAGCTTTAGCCTGTATCACCAAAATCAACTCTAGCACTTTAGGGGGTCTGGATGGGGATTCCAGGTGTCATATGTCAAATTTTAAAATTGTTGATGTCGCATGTCTTTGTCGACTCTCTTTTCAAATGTTGAGCATGGAATGCTACGCCATTTCACCTGTCACTTTCTGCTATGGCATCTTTCTTGGAGGTTTTAGTCACACGATCAAATTTAAGAAATGGCACTTCTAGGCTGTCGAATTGAGGGGTTTGGCCCATGTTCATGTCCTGTAAAATAATATATCGAACCATTCACTGAATAGTGTTACTTATCTGTGTACAGTATGTTTTTGCATGCAACAGAAAATTCAAACATTAACTGCTATTGTTATGTTTTTTATTTCCGTTGTTTGGAAAGACATTGCGAATCAGATTGCCTAAGTACATTTATTGTCAAAACAGAAGGAATACATCACTAATCATTGTGAATCTAGCTATGATAAGAAGAGGAATTCTCCAGTATCAGCAGTTTCTGACTAGAGTGATAAGAGAAAAACAATTCTTGAAAAGGCTTAATTGCAGGCAAGACAATTCAGGCAATTTTGTATACAAACCTGCAGTCAGAACATATGGATACAGCAAAGGGCAAAACACTACGAATGAAATGGATAGCCCAACGTTAAATATGACAGACTCTGCCGACAAATCTGTCAACGACAAGTTGCGAGGGAGCCCACAAGAGATCCTGCATGGCAATAAAAAGGTGGGTAAGAAATGACAAGGTTTTTATAGCTAAGGATATCACTTTTCTTGAAACTATATGACTTAAAATTCCAGATTGAGTATCTTAACCCATTCCCTGACGACTAAGAACATTCAGTATTTAAAAAAGTGCCAATTTTTTTCTTGAAAATTAAGCTTTAAATTGACCAATTTGACATTCATTGATAAGATGACTCACGGTATCAGCCTTTCTTTGGCAAGTGATTCCTCAATATATCTGGCTTAGTGAAAGGTTAATATTTAAAATGAAGAGTTCAATACTCATGTATAGATATAGTGTTTTTGTGTTTAGGTTATATAACATTTTGGTCACATGATAGAGATATTATGTACTTCTCCACTTATCATTTGCTATCTCCACAGGGATATTTAGTAAATGCAAGCCACTAGGGAAAATAACCATTATAACTGGGAAATCTCCCTACCACAGATAGCTGATGTTCAATATTTAAGGGACCTGCAGGTTAATTTGGCCTAATTTTGTGGACAAAAATACTGGGAAATCTATAGAAAATATACCAAAATTGACAATAATTATACTATTTATAATGATTTTTTTAACCACTTTAGGAAATGGTAAACATATACTGATACAGAGGGAAAATATTCAATTACAATTTTCAATGACATTAAACCACGGATTATGTCATGATTAATGAAATTGTTTATAGTTTAGCCTTGTGATTTGTCAACACATTACCAAGGATGCACTGTAATTTGGGATAGTCTGCAAATAAAACATAGGAAACCTGCTATCCATGGTAGGGAGCTGTCCACTTTGGGATGTATTACTGGCATGATACAGAGGTCGGACATAATTGCAGTTTTTGGAAAGTCGGCCACAGACAAAAATCTGAATGAATTAGTTAGTTGTTGTGTTTTTAAAGTCAATAAGGTGTTGATAAATGAGGATGAATAATCATTTTCTCTCAATTAGTTAGATACTTGCATTTCAGATGAACCAAAATAAGGTATGCTTTTTTTTATTTTAGGGTTGGACGTGGGCAAAGCTGAAGGGCTTTATCACTTTTCCCTATGGGAAAATGCCATTTTTGCTTTCCAGCCCTACAGCTACATATTTAACATCATATCAGCTTATAAAGTTTAGTTTGGGGTAATAGGACTAAGAACATTACTGTGAATCAAGTATAATGAACATTTTTTTTAAATTGTTGATATTATAGAAATAAGGGGTGGGCTAGCTGGCAAAAAGGACAGGTCTATTGTATGTATTACGATATATTCTGTAAAGACTTTCACAGGGTAACATATATTGTTATATGAAGAATATTTTTATTGCAGGATAACAGGGAAATGACTACAGGCCATACTGGCAAATTGTCTTGTGTGCAAGACTATGAACAGTACTGTCACCATCACCTAGATCCAAGTGTTTTACAATTTATACTTGCTGGATCAATGACAGAAATAACCAAAGATCTAAACCAAAAGGCCTTTTCAAAGATTTTAATAAATCCAAGGCATTTTGTAGATGTTTCAAATCTAAACATGGAAAAGAAAATAAGCGTCACAGGCGAGGCAGTTTCTTTTCCTGTCGGACTGTCACCAACTGCCCTACATGGTTGGGTTACTCCGGAAGGCGAGCGTGCAACTGTGAGGGCAGCGAAGAAATTAGGCATTGTTTACATCTCTAGTTTAGATTCTACAACACGTATGGAGGATATTGGTGCAACAGAACCCAATGCAATCAGGTGGCAACAGATATATTTCTTCAAAGACTTCAACTTGATGTGCGATATTCTTGAGCGAGCAAAGAATGCCGGTGTTACTGCAATTGTCCTCACAATTGATAAGCCTAGGCACATGCTGAATTGGGCATTGAAAAGGGGCACATGGAAACACCCAAAAAATATAGTACCAAATTATCATGATAACAAGGTAAGTATTGCTTCTAATAAGTTCTCAATGTTTTTTTCCATACAACGGCATTTACTTAATATCTGACAGGTTTCATGCAGGCCTATTATACATTTATCACCCACAGTGCTGACCCCAGGCAAGCAGCGACGTAACAAGAACATTCTGTGACTGTACTTTTTTAGTTAATCTGAAACCTATCATATTGTCACATAAGAGTAACGTTATTATAGGTAATGTTCCAACTTATATAAAAAAACGTTATAATAACATTATATTTTGGTTGAGTTGTGACCTAACTAATAAAGAATGTTATAATAACGTTATTATAATGTGAAAGAATGTTACAAGAACGTCACAATGGCGTTATATTGCAATGTCACAATGTTAGGTTCTAAAGACGTCTTTGGGTGCCATCAAAATAACGTAACAAGAACCAAAGCATGACCCACCAGGACGTTATAATAATGTTATAATAACGTCATATTCTTGCTTGGGGACGAGCCATACGTACAGGGGATAGTGCATATTGAGTTGCTGTATGTACTGCTCATCGTTACCATGCTATTTAACATTATTTCAAATTTTGTTTGGGTGGTGAAATAGAGAAGGACCTTTAGAGTTGTCCTCAGTTGGCCGTACGACCCATGGGGATCGTACAAACCACGGGCTTTGCCCTCGGTATGTGATGATCCCCTCAGTATGTGATGGGTCATGCGGCCACCCTCGGACGCTCCCAATGGTCCTTCTTATTATAATATGTTTAATGTATGAGAAAGATGGTGGGTTGTATCATGTCTCAGATCCACTACAATACAAAACTATTTTCACACTGAAATAGAGGAAGGAATTTCAGATGAATATCATATTGATATGATCATAATTATATATTCATACTGTATTTTGATTTATACTCTTTATGATGAAGATCATATCAGGTATCTGGCATTGTATCCTCTACTTGATTTATCTGTAAATGTTCCCATATATCAATAATTTTTTTAATTGCAGGAGGGATCAAGTCATAAAAGCTAGTTTTTGTCTCACATTGTCTCACATTGCTACCCTTTTTTTGGTCTTAACAATATTTTCATAAGATTGTATATTATGATTTTGATGTTCACAATTGCATGATACCAGCTCCAGGAGCTGGCCACTGGTGTGACCTGGGATGATGTGAGTTGGTTGTGTGAGCAGACCACTCTACCTGTCATCCTGAAAGGTGTGTTGACACCTGAGGACGCCAGGATGGCAGTACAGGTGGGGGCCAAGGCTGTCATTGTGTCCAACCATGGTGGCAGGTGGGTAAAAACATGTGTTAGTTCATAAAGCCAAAAAGCCCTGTTTCCACCAGCCGATTTTACTTTTGATTTCAAAAATTGGCAGTGGGAATATTTGATAATCATGAACATGTTATAAACTGCAAGAAAGAGTTTTTAATTCCCTTTCTAGTGGTATGTGTGATATATAATCTTTTGTCAAATTACCATTTAAAGTAATAAACTACCAAATAATCGGCGGTCAAAATCAGCTGGTGGAAAGAGGGCTTTAGTTGTTGCAAATACATAAATCCCAAAAAGGATTGTAATTAATCAATCAAAATTTGCTAGCACCGGTACAAAAACCAAACTGTTGGCTATTAAGATAAGCCTGAAGGAGACTGCTAGTAGTAGTGTGAGGACATTGAGTATTAATGGATGTTTGATATTTTTTCCAATATGTTTATTAGAAGGCTTTGATGTATTCCGATTGTTCTCATGTGGGCACATTGAATTTCTTGTGTGCTATATGTTTACCAGAATGCTTAAGTTGCAAAGATACCATATTTGAGGAAGAATTAAGATATGGGAAGGATGCACAAAGTTGTACAAAAAAGGGAGCATACTACAATTAAAAGTCACCCTCAGGATTTGATATATTCCCATTGTTCTCATGTGCGCAAAGTGAACTTCTTGCGCAATATGCTAACGGCTTCTATCCATGGTATTATGGGTAAAATATGGTATAAAAATAATCTGTTCATCATCATGTATCGTTTTCCTTCTAAAGTATATGAACACTCAGCTTGTATCAGAGTCAACTCAATGTTTTCTGTTCTCCAAATTATTGAAATTATGTAAAATTAAGCTTAATTTGTACGAAAGTGTTAGTGAAGATTTCCATGATTTCCTTTTTATAATATATTGTCCTTTCAGTGACACCTTACATTTCTTTGCATTTCTTGAAACTTTTAATGGTGGTAAATATGAAACTAGTCCATTTTATAAAGGTACAATGTTGTGGAATAATCTACCTGCTGAAACCCAGAACTCTAGCAACAAATTTGAATTTAAATCGCAAATCAATAGAATGTTCAAGTTTTTCGATGAGGGAATGATTTGATTATTTGTAATATATTTTGTTTATTCGTCATTGTTACATGTAACACATTTTGTCATTATTGTTATGATTTGATCTGGAAGACCAGGGGGGTTACCCCTGAAGATTGATTCAGAAATAAAAAATAAAAAAATAAAAAAAACTTTTAATTTTGTTGTAGAGCTATTGACTGCCTCCCTGCTACAATGGACTGCCTACAGAATGTGATAAGGGCATCCAAAGGACAGTTAGAGGTTTACCTGGACGGTGGTATTAACACAGGGCTAGATGTCTTCAAGGCTCTAGCATATGGTAAGGAAGGGTAAAGCAAGAAAATAAAGACCTAAGCTTAATACCAATAACAAGAAAATGAAGACCGGTGTATCCATATTTTAAATGATTGCTTCAAAATGCATATCACTTATATGGTATCAATACATTATCATATTTGAGTCAGCCTGTTTTACTCTACATTAAGTTTAATTGTGATTGCACTGACCAAACATAGAATTATTAATAAGATGAAACAATTGGTTCCCATGGAAACAAAGTCATTTGACATTTATTCTAGATTTAGTAAAACCTGATGGCTTTAAGCTACATTATGCAAAAAAGAACAGCTTGTTTCTATCTTCATTAAAACAAAACTGAGACTATTTATTGACACATATACATATCATATAGAGACAGTTTGTTGTATCGCCCATCATTGGTTCAAGATCCCAATATTATTCAGTCTAAACTAGTTTTTCTTGTTATCTCAGGAGCAGACCTGGTGTTCATTGGAAGGACAGCCCTCTGGGGCCTGGGTCACAGTGGTCAGGCTGGTCTGGAGGGAGTACTGACCATTCTGAAGGAGGAACTGATCAACACTATGGTACTGGCAGGGACACCTAGTCTGCAGGACATCAACATGGAGAGGATTTTTAAAAATTGAAAGAATATCAAAACATAGGTGACATGGCATGTTTGTACAAAATGAGCAAACAGTTTATGTATATTGGTGGATTTTTGTATTCCCTTAGTTACCATCTCGTTTAGAACAACCCACCATATGTTTCTCTTTTCATTTGTGTTTCATGTATCAATTGGTGAGTGTCAAGACAATAAAAATGTCTTTAAATTCTGAGTTTAAATGTTTGGCGCCCCATAAATATGCGAGTATTTGGTCTGGTGTCTACAAACGTCCAGTTGTTGGGGTCCGCTCCTAGCCATAATATTACACCTGTAAGGTATACAAGCAGGCCGAGAAGTCTGTCCACACAACTAGAAACATAATCATCTATTCATTCCTCAGCTAATCTTTCAAGGATAATTCCTTGATATCCTTAGATGGTATATTTGTACAAAATGGGCAAGCAATTTATGGATATTGTTGAAATTTTGTATTCCCTTAGTAACCACTTCGTTTAAAACAACCCCTGATATTTTTTTACATTTGTATCAGGTGCACTTGGTGAGTGTCGAGACAATAAAAATGTCCATGAATTCTGACTTTGCACATTTGGCGCCTCATGAAGGTGCTAGTATTTGGTTTGGTGAATCCGATGTGTACAAACGGTCAGCTGTGGGGGCTATTAGTCGTATTGTTCAGTATAGGAGGTATTCCCAGCCAACCTGCAACATAACAGAAACATTCTGATGGCACATAACAATTACGTTATTGGTGGTGAGGTTGAAACCTCACCGGATTAGAACATTATCATAATGTTATTTTTTGGTGGGGTTAAGACCACACCATAACAGAATGTTCTAAGAACATTCTGTTTGTGTTGAAGAACATAACTGGAATGTTGTAATAACATCACAATGCAATATCACAGCAGTAGGTCGCAGTGATGTAATTGGGAGACATCAAAAGAACATAACAAGAACCAATATAAAAACAACCAGAATGTTGCTGCAACATCATAATAACGTCACATCCTTGGCTGGGACATTGCTATAATATGATATATGCAGTGACATCAGAACGGTTCAGAGCCAGCAGAGTTGAAACACAAGGTATAATCTCACTATTAATTCTTTTAGAATGTATTTCAGATATGTTTTATGGTAAACAGATGTCCAATACTTTAAACACAATCCAAATAGAAACATTGATACACTATCTTAGTATATGAATTTGTCATATCTAAGTGTATAAATGTTGTCTCTCCTTTTTGTATAATACTTTATTTTATTTTGAATATGACTTATGGTTGGTTGAAAATGCACAAAAAAGGACTCGGCAATATATCAATGAACGCTGCAAAAAGAAAAGGGGCGATGCTGTTTTATAACAAAGACTATACGATTTTGAATTAGTTAGTGGCTGTTTTGAATGTACCTATTTTTGCAGGTTAGGAATAACATATTGTGAAATATGGATTGGTAGTTGTATGTCTCCCAATCATCATGGCAGTTCCTTTTTCCAAAAATAGGACAAATAGGACAAAACAGCATTGTTGTGCCAAAGATTCCTTCACCATGCATACAATAATCCATCGACCCATTCTTCATCTATTTCACAATATCCCTCGGTCCGTTCCTCGAAACGACACAATACGGGATTTACCGAAACCCTACCGAGCCGGGGATATCAGGCACTACATTGTCTGACCGGAAGGAGAAATATTTCCCTTCCATTCTCGGTGTTGATGCACCATGAACACACAAATAATATTCCCCTCCCTCCCACCCTCCTATAGCTGGGCACAGACAAAAGATCTCATATTGAGCCTGGATCACACCTCACAATTCTCCCCACCAGGGAGAGGTTATTTCCTTTATTTACCTGCTAGATCAACATGCATGCTGGGAAATATAACGAAAAGTCACAAGGCTTCAGCAGACAAATCGTGGTATTATTTGTGGTTTAACATAATTAAAAACTAGCACTAAGACTTTGTATTACTATTCATTTGATATATCTTAAGGTGGTTTAGAAATATATTCATTACAGATAGATATAAAGCAAATATTTATTGTAAATCAGCTTTCCATGGTAGGGAGAATTCTGACGTACAGATTCAACGAAGGCTAAGGACTGATATGCATCTGGAAGGCCTAGGAATTAAAGAGGTTATTACCTTGCAGAATCATTTGATTTTAATGTAATGGGTAAACGTAGTGATTATTATTTGAGGTTTTACATTTAAAAACTACCAGATATGATTATGACTATTTAGTCAGTCTGCTACTTACTAAGATGGCATGTAACAATTATGTTATTGATGGTGAGGTTTCAACTTCACCACATCAGAATGTTATTATGATGTTAATGCGGAACGGTAAATATGGCCTACCAATACACAATGGGCCCTGTAAGTACCATTCCTTGGCCGTGTGGGTGATAAACTCCCTTTAGAACCCACATGAATGTTCGTAAAGCATTCTTGTTCCCTAGCCCGCCCGCCCTCTCCCCTCTCCCCTCCATACTCATTTTTTTCAACAAAATAGCTCCCCCTCTTCCCAAGCCAAGGAAGGTGGAGCTTGGTTAAAATGGACCTAAGGGGCTGGGAGAGGAGTCGGTGGGGGAAACTGAGTGGACGACAGTTTTTACAATCACTGACAAGTTGATATCCTGTTGCTGACGTGGCCTCAGCCAATCAATGCCTAGGAGACGGCGAGGACTCGGGAGCGGTTAGGGTGACATCTTTGGATCGGCTCCACTCTAGAGTTAATTGTGTCATTTACCAGGGATTAGATTACCAACTCACAGACTGGCCTCGGGGCAATTTCTCAACCCATTCCCTTCTCTCCATTGCTCTGTCATCTTTTCAAATGATGTTTTCGTCCATGAGGACAGCGTAGTTGTCTATGTGGAATTGCCCGATAGCCATGCCACATTCATTACTGACGCCACATTCATTACTGACCAATAATGGAAGAATCTGAAGAATTTATGAACATGCAAATCAGAATATTGTCATCAAGTTTATCTCGGTGGATGTTAGAACTGACGGACGATATCGCAGCTTTGATATCCATTCCCCCTGCCTACCCAGGCAAGCAGCGACCTAACAAAAACGTTCTGTGACTGTACTCTTTTGGTTAATCTGAAACCTATCCAATTGTCACATAACAATAACATTATTTTAGGTAAAGTTACAACTTATTAAAAAATAACATTATTATAACATAATATTTTGGTCGAGTTGGAACCTAACTAATAAAGAATGTTATAATAACGTTATAATAATGTGAAAGAACGTTTCAAGAACATCACAAGAACGCTATAGTGAGACATCAGAATGTCAGGTTCTAAAGACGTTTTTGGGTGCCATCAAAATAATGTAACAAGAACCAAAGCAGAACTAAACAGAATGTTGCTGCAACGTTATTATAACGTCATTTATTATAACAACATTTGATAAGTTGTGAACTACTTCAGGAATGATCGTACGAAATGCTTGGCCATAATTTCCGTTCAAAAAAAGGTGCCTATTGAATTAATTCAATGCATATGCAGACTTGATCTTAAGCAACCCAAAACCAATGGAACCTTTCCAAGTTACAGAATATGTTGAAATAAATAGATGCTCATGAGTCAAACTCCTATGTATGAAAAGAATACAACTGTAAAATCTAACTTACGCCTTAAAAGAAAATCTAGTGTACTTGTGACTCCCTTATGATTAAGGATTCACACAATTTTTGAATGTTTATAGAAGAACGTATAGACATCACTGTAATAGATCTAGAATTCTCTTCCTCCCACCATCATGTTCATTTTGATTATATCATGATAAGAATGATAACCAGTGTAGTTATAGGTTTCTATGAATCTAGCAGCAGTTAGTTGTGCGCCATCTGTTCTTTACATGCATGACCGTAACCTGAACCTTAACTTCGGTACATCACAATGAACATCCACTTACCATATTTTTTGTATCAATTCTTTTTGCCACCTGTTTCAATATGGGACCTTTATTCAAATAAACCCATCAAAACTGTGCAAATAGCTGAATTCTGGTTGACATAATGTCATCTGTACAATGTTTAAGGGCTATACCCACTAAGCGACTATACCAGCGATGGCCAATGCCCGACCATCAGGATTGGTGATTAAGTCGCTGGGCAACTGGATTATCAATGGAATCGCTGGGTGTGGGTAGGGTGCAGATTCCGGGCATCCAACGACAGGCAACAGGATTGCCAGTAAAATCGCCAATAACATTGCTGGTAAAATATCAAATTTGCTTGATATACCAGTCACCCGACAATTTCACTGACAATTCTCCTCAGTGCCCATCAACAGTCAATGATAACATCGCCTAGTAAATATGGCCCTTTACAGTGTTAAAGCTCTATTGTTAACTGGTCTCAAGGATATTCAAATATACTTCAAAAATTTATGAAAGACTTATGAACGAAAAACATTGTTTTGATCACAGACAGACAGCTTTTGTTTTCAGACAATGAAGCACTTAATGCCTAAAGCCCCATACCCACTAGGCAATTTTAGCGGCGACTGGCGACGGGAAACTGTGCCAGAATAGTGGTAATATCATCACCAATTCAGATCACATGTTAGTATGTAATATTTCAATATACATACTAACATGTGACTATCTAAATTGGTAACAATTTTACCAGCAATTCTGGCAGTTGCCCGTCGCCAGTCACTGGTAAAATCGCCTAGTGGGTATGGAGCTTTAGCTTGTATCATCTTAATCAACTCTAGTACTTTAGAGGGTCTGGATGGGGATTCCAGATGTCATATGTCAAATTTTAAAATTGTTGATGTCGCATGTCTTTGTCGCCTCTCTATTCTGATGTTGTGTGTGGAATGCTATGCCATTTCACCTGTCACTATCATTCTGCTCTGACCTCTTTCTTGGAGGTTTTAGTCACACGATCAAATTTAAGAAAAGGCACTTTTATGCTGTTGAATTGAGGGGTTTGGCCCATGTTCATGTCTTGTAAAATTATATATCGATCAATTCACTTAACACTGTTAGTCATCTGTGTACGGTATATATTTGCATGCAACAGAAAATTCAAACATTAACTGCTATTGTTATGTTTTTATTTCTTTTGTTTTGAAATACACTGCGAATCAGATTACTAAGTACATTTACTGTCAAAGACAGAACCCTGATAGGAAGCCCATGTGGGACCCATGTGGGATTGATGTGGGCAAGTGGGCAGCGGATACCCCACTTAGGACCCACTTGGGACCCACATGGGGAAGCCCACAATACCATGAAACATGATGTCAATAAATGTCCTCTGAGTGCCCTGTTCAAAGCTTATTGGTCCAAATATTAGAAAAGATAGCAACCATTATATGATAACTGATCAATTAAAAATAGCAAGTTAGGCAAGTGGGTCCCACTTGGGTCCCACTTGGCCACAATTTTGCCCAATTCGGTCCCCATTGGGACCCACTTCTATATGTCCCATGTGAAGATCACCCAATGGATAACAGAAACTGAATCCTACAATTCTGAGTCATGCTCATTTACATGAGTTTATTTCCTCAATTGAATTATTCAATGAATTATAGAATTTTGATCATGGAAACATATTATTCCAGTCCAAGTGGGTCCCACATGGGTCCCATGTATGTCTGTCCCATGTGAATAATACTCTTATCATTTAAAAAAAATTAATTACTGAATTCCAATTCATACTCATTTGGATAAGAAAGATGAGTGGCTCAATTATTAATGAACTAGAGAAACCTGATGATTGAACAAGTTCTATTTTGCCCAATTGGGTCCCAATTGGGTCCCACTTCTATATGTCCCATGTGAAGATCTCCCAATGCATAACAGAAATGGAACCCTATGATTCTGATTCATGCTCATTTACATGAGTTGTATTCCTCATTTGAATTATTCAATGAATTATGGAAATTTAATCATGGAAACATCTTAATCCAGTCCAAGTGGGTCCCACGCGGGTCCCATGTATATCTGTCCCATGTGAATAACACCCATAATGTTTTGAAAATTCAAATAATGCAATTCGATTCATACTCATTCAGATGAGAAAGATGACAGGTTCAATTATTAAATGAACTAGAGAAACCTGATGATTGAACAAGTTCTTTATATATATTGCCCAATTGGGTCCCAATTGGGTCCCACTTCTATATGTCCCATGTGAAGATCTCTCAATACATAACAGAAATTGAATCCTTTTTTTTCTGATATTGAATATTTGGATAATAGAGATATTCCTAGTAGAAATTATCAAGCCCCAGTTTTTAAAACCTACATCACCGACCTTAGTGTATTTATTAGAAGTGTACTTGCTGAAGGGGTTAAAGAATGGAATGATTTCCAGTTTTAGCTATGTCTATCCTACTATAATTTGTAAGTGTCTGTTTCCCTCTATATATATTTATGCTTCTGAAGTAAGTCGCAGTGGAATCTGAAATACATCGCAGGGATACTGGAAATATATATCTAATTTTTACCAATGTTGCCCTCTATAGGGTAAAACAGGGTTGTATCGTGCAGAGTGGTATATCACGCCTTTTTTTAAAATGGTCCTTAGACATACAAAAAAAATGAAATGACAAAATTTTGCTTATAATTGGTAGAATGCGGCATTATATTTCAGCTGAATCATAATAGCACTTTATTATACCCATAGTACTTAGTAATGACAAAAAGTGCATTTCCCTTACATGGGATGCTTGATTCAAGCCTGGGGGGCTGACCAAAAAACATCCACGATCTCTCATGGAGGTGATGTGACAACCACGAGAAGAAATATCTGCTCAGAAAATATCAACGAGAACTTTTGGACATCATAGTTTCTTGAAAACTCATACTAAATTCATTCCTATAGTATGTTTATTTGCATGTAATACTTTTTCAAGTATGTTAGAATGATATTGGAACACTATAATAGTTGAAAAATCGAATTTTGTGCCACGAGAAGTTTAAAAACTCACGAAAGCAAATTTTGTGAACGTGGGTATTTTAACTTCTCGTGGCTCAGAGTTCTCGTTGATGTTTTTTTGGTCAGCCCCCCTGTTTTTTAACATGTCTATAATATCCAACCATTATTTTGTAGAATTTTCTGAGATATCATATCCCCATGTGTTCCTACGTCCTATAAACATGAGCATAGGAGTATTAATGAAAAGTATCAATGTATGTAGACCCATATTTGACAATTATCTTGTTTTATCAAAAGATCATTATAATTTACATTTTCCTACCATTCTTACTAAAATGTGCGATATAAACCATAATTCATTATATCCACGATATAAGCCTGATATGAGCAATTAAAATCCCAAAGATAGATTTACTACATTTTCACTCCTCACTCATAAAGGATTAGAAATAGGAAATCTAATATCCCTGGCATATGCATCTAATATGGATCCATATGAAAAAATAAAATTGGAGGTCACCTTTACAGCAACTAGCCTAATAGATAAGAACAAAATATGTAGGCCTACTATAAAACGTAGATCTATAAAATATTACTATGAAATTCTGACTATATTTTGTTGAATTTTATGACATCGTTTTATCAATGGCGTCTGCCATATTAAACAAAGTGTGAACGATCCCTATAAAAAGGGATAATGTATATATGGACCTTGAGCCCAGATAAAACGTTTTTTTCACCAGCTTTTCATTTTTGCCTTCATTTTATTTCTATTTTATGGTAATCCACGCTATTAGGCTTGATAAATGCGCAATATTAGCCTGATATGCGCGATATAAAGCCTAAAATTTATATATCACATTATTGGTCCCTAACAAATAAGGGTTAAGCCAGAGATGAAAGAATAATATCAATGGATGTGCCTCATGGGGCTATATAGCTTAAAACAAAACCAGGTTTGCCTACCGCAATAACTAACAAAATAATAAGAAAAGTATGCTGGTATTAAATAAAATGCGCGATATACCCCCTTTTTACACCTTGTAAAAACCACCTAGTGCAAACTACCTAGTGGAGTCACCTAGCGGAAATTGCTACCACTAGGCCTCTGTTCAACCAATCAGGAGCCAGCACTGCAACAACAATCTGCGCGCCATTTTGCAACTGCTACAAACGAGCACACACGATTTCTGTAGTCTCCAGACGTTATTTGAGAATTCTGGATCACAATAATTGGTAAGAATGCTCTTTTTATACAGCTTTAATGTAACAATATTTGGGCATCGTTAGAGATGGGAAAGTAATGAGTAAGTAATGCATTTTACAGTGAGACACACATTGGTTGAATGCCGTTTTTCAGTAGTAGGCAAAAGCATTTTGGAATCTTTAAAAAGTTCGTTTCAATTCAAGTTTGGTCAAGTAATTATCAGATGCTGTAGATTGTTCTGGTAGATTGAGTGTTGCTGTGAAGTTTGTAAAATATTTGTATTTACTGTGTTCCTACATACTGCATCTTCTTCCAACCTAGAGCCCCGTGCGGAGGTCAAGAAAGTTGACCGGGAAGTGATGCGCTTTGTCCGGCAGGTATGTTCTCACCGCGCGGCCCTCCGATGTGGCTCTAGCAGGGCTGCCAACTGTCCCGTTTTTGCCGGGATTCCAGGCCCATAGCCAGGGGGGCTTCAGGGGTTGTTTATTTATTACAATATTAAAGACAGACACGTTTGTAATCTGCATCTAAAAGGGGGCAACTTTTTAGTCACTATTTTTGATATATTTGAATTTGAAAATTATGCCTCATATTTCCTATGTAACGTACATAATTAAGTAACCAAGCTTGTAATATACAGGACATATATACGTTCTGTATGTTTGAACTATTTGAATTTGAAAATTATGCCTCATATTTCCTATGTAACGTACATAAGTAACCAAGCTTGTAATATACAGGACATATATACGTTCTGTATGTTACAAACCTTGTAACCTACATAACCAAACTCATTCTGCTGGAAATATGCCTAGAATATTGCCTTTTTTGGCCATAATGCTTATGATGCAAAGCAACTGTACGGCCTGGATTAAAGGTAGTATAAAAATAAGTATCACAGTTGCTTCCCTACTAAAACAACTGATATGGAGAAAGCTTGATTCTGTATGTTACAGACCTTCGTTATGTGTGTTACACAACTATTTAAAGATTTGTATGACTTTGGTTCACAACAGGCCCTTTAAATGGAATATTGAAAAGAATTTTTTATCAGATGTAAACTATATTCAAAGCTTTCGTTGTAATATATTTCAATCTTGAAAATACTTTGATTAAATTGGGGTTAGTTAAAGTTTGGTTCTGTGCTTTACATAATTGTAACAGATAGAATCTAAAGCAACTTCTTTCCTTGATGCGAAAATGAGCCCATGATGTATCAAAACGACCAAGAAAGTGTTAGAGCATGATTCAAGTACATCAAAGTTATCAGAAATGCCTTTGTGTAAAATAAGTAGAGTAAGAAAACAATTTACCATGGGGTTATTTAGTACTTTTATCGGACCAAAAATATTGTGAATTGTGTCAACATTTTGAGTTGGAACCACCTCGTTTTTGTGTGAGACCTCCTTTGATTTGCTTTAAAGTTAAACCTCCTCACATTTTAGGGTAGGGTACGCCCCTAGTCAATGGAGTTGTGTTCTAACTTAGAAATGATGGACAAGAACCAGTACCTATGTAACCCCAAACCTAAGTTGTAATATAATTTCTTTGTTATTGTGACATCATAATGTATTAAGCTAAATTAATGTCTTATATGTTTGTGCTTTGAATGCCATATTTATTTATTTATTTTCTGTTTTAGATGCTGAGACTGATTGAAATGAATGACGACTATATCAATAGCCAAAGAGCATTTCTGATGAGTGCAGATTTCTACCAAGGTTATAATTATTGTACAAATAGAACAAACCAATAGAACTGTTTCTACTTGCAAAAATAAAGCATTTCTAATATCAATTGCGTTTATCATTTGACCAGAAATACAGCAATCTATTTCTGTAAAGCAATACAAGTAATATGGGTTGGGGGATTCATATATGGGCCAATCTAACAAATCCTAGTGGGGGACAATTGGGTCCCACGTGGGTTGCCCACTTGGGCAAGAGGATGGTTGGCCCATGTGCCTATTAAAAGAAGTGGGTAAGAAAGGGGACCCAATAGAAAAAAAGATGTATGCCCCAATTGGGTCCGATATGGGCTTGCCCAAATAGGTATGCCTATGTGGGACCCATGTTGGTCCCACTTTGTAAATAAATGGGCAAGCCCAAGGCGGCCCCATATGGGCCCGCCGGACAAATTGTAGTGGGTCCCACTTGGGCTACCCATGTGGGACCCAATTCGCAGCCCACTTGGGACCCATCTGGGTCCCAAGTGGCATTCCTATTGGGGAAGGAATACATCAACAATCATTGTGAATTTAGCTATGATAGGAAGAGGAATTCTCCGGGTATCAGCAGTTTCTGACCAGAGCAATTAGAGAAAGGGAACTCTTGAAAAAGCTTAATTCCAGGAAAGAGAATTCAGGCAATTTTGTGTACAAACCTGCAGTTAGAACATATGAACGCAGCAAAGGGAAAACACTAGGAATGAAATGGATAGCCCAAAGTTTAATTTGACAGATTCTGCAGACAAATCTGTCAACGAAAAGTTGCGAGGGAGTCCACAAGAGAACCTGCATGGCAATAAAAAGGTGGGTGAGAAATAACAAGATTTAATGAAGGTTTGATAGCCAAGGATGTCATTTCTTTTCAACTATGTGGTCTAAAATTCCAGACAAATCTGATTGAGTATCTTAACCCATTCCCTGACGACTATAAACATTCAGTATTTAAAAAAGTGCCAATTTTTTTCTTGGAAAGTAAGCTTTAAATTCACCATTTTGACATTCATTGATAAGATGCCTCATGGCATCAGCTTTTCTTTGGCAGGCGATCCCTCAATATATCTGGCTTAGTGAAAGGTTAATATTCAAAATGAAGAGTCCAATACTTACGTGTAGATATAGAGTGTTTTTGTGTTTAGGTTATATAACATTTTGGTCACATAATATAGATGTATACTTTTCCACTTTTCATTTGCTATCTCCACAGGGATATAAGAAAATGCAAGCCAATATGGAAAAAAACATTTATTAACTAAAGCCACATCCCCATGTGGCGACTAGACCCCGGCAATTAGTAGCAACTGGTTGCCCAAAGTGCCAAGTTCGTCCCTTCCCCGGCGACTTGTCCCCCATAGAGCACTACTCACCGGCAAAGGGACAGACTTGGCACTTTTGGGCCACCAGGTACCAGTAATCGCCAGGGTTTAGTCGCCACGTAGGGACCTGGCATTATAGGCATCTAGATATATTTTGTAAAGACAAAAGCCGCATCCCCACTTTGGCGACCAAGGACAGCTACTAACATTAGTCGTTCGACGATTAAGAAATTAGTACGTCGTCGGGCGACTAACTAGTTACCGGTGACCAAAGAAGCTAATCGGCACATTGGGATGCAGTTCCCATCAAACTGCCAGCGATTAGGGGGCACATTGGTCTCCCTGGCCAGCGATTAAGTGCCCTAATCGCTGGAAACTTGGGGGAAATATAAAACATGTCAAATATTTTACCCCAAACCCACGGTGACTAGTGGTTAAGTCACCAGACATGATGGCGCCATTTTTTAGTATGTCTCCGGGCGACTAAGCACGTTAGTAGCCGATTTTTGTAATTTAATTGCCCAAGTGGGGACCAGACATAGCATAAGGTTGCAGGGGCAGGGACCAGTAACAGATCCATGCCCCCCTCCCCTGTATGATCATGTTTTGCCCCACCTCACCCCTGACATTTATGTTTGTAGCCACCCCCCCACCAATCTCCATTCCTGGATCTGCCCCTTAAGGCTATATTCCATGATGCATTCAGTGGCACTTGCATTGCCTCTAATTAGGAAATGCAAGTTTACTTGCTTTCAGATACCAACATTTTGGTGTCTGAACACAAGTAAAAATGCAATTAAACTTGTCTTTCCTAATAACAGGCAACGCAAGTGCAACCGAATGCATCACGGAACATAGCCTCATACTTGCTTTGAACCCATGCAACCCAAGCACAATGCATTGCGGAATTTACCTTGCGTTCCACCCCATTTGCGTTCATATGAAGAATATCGCTATCTATCATAAATCAGAAAAACACAATGTGTCATAATTTAGAACAGTAGCAATAATAATATTCTTCATTGCAGGACAATAGGAACATGGCTGAAGGCCTAACAACCAAATTATCTTGTGTGCATGACTATGAAGAGTACTGTCAAAGGCATTTAGATCCAAGTGTTTTACAGTTCATACTTGCTGGATCAATGACAGAAATAACCAAAAATCTCAACCAAAAGGCCTTTTCAAAGATTCTGATAAATCCAAGGAATTTTGAAGATGTTTCACATTTAAACATGGAAAAGAAAATAAGCGTCACAGGCGAGACAGTTTCTTTTCCTGTTGGACTGTCACCAACTGCCCTACATGGTTGGGTTACCCCAGAAGGCGAACGGGCAACCGTGAGGGCAGCAAAGAACTTAGGCATTGTTTACATCTCTAGTTTGGATTCTACAACAAGCATGGAGGATATTGGTGCAACAGAACCCAATGCAATTAGATGGCAACAGATATATTTCTTCAAAGACTTCAACTTGATGTGCAATATTCTTGAGAGAGCAAAGAATGCCGGTATTACTGCAATTGTCCTTACAATTGATAAGCCTAGACACATGCTGAATTGGGCATTGAAAAGGGGCACATGGAAATGTCCAAAAGACATAGGAGTACCAAATTATCATAATAAAGAGGTGACTTTTGCCTCAAATATGTCTTCAGTGCACATAAATTTCCCTCCAGTGACATGTACTATCTTGCAGGTTTCATGCAGGCTTATTGTTCATAAATTTTAAACATGACAAAGACTATGAGTTGTATGAATTACACTCTTTGACTTTTTTCACATCTACTTCCATACAAAGGCATTTTAAAATGTAGTTTATATATAACTATGTATGGCCATATTTTAATTAGAGAGATATTGTTTAACTGCATTATAACTCTACATAATAATAAAAAAAAACTAATTATGTATACCTATATTTCCTGGACTTTGATTGTGATAAAAATAATCCCAGGTTATCTGTTATTTCTTCTGCTACTTGAGTTATGTGTCTTTCATAACCAAAACATGAAAAGATAAAATCAATTCTGGACAGGAATCAAGGTCTTAACATCTTGTTTTGGTCCCATTCTTAAAGTATCATTGTCTTAATAATTATTTTTATAAGATTATCTTTATCTTCTTGTGAATACTCCAAGTTTAAACTTTCATGTTATCAGCTCCAGGAGCTGGCCACTGCTGCGACCTGGGATGATGTGAAGTGGTTGTGTGAGCAGACACCTCTACCTGTGATCTTGAAAGGTGTGCTGACACCTGAGGATGCCAGGATGGCAGTACAGGTTGGGGCCAAGGCTGTCATTGTCTCAAACCATGGTGGCAGGTGGGTATCAACATGTGTTAGTAACTAGGTACCACACATGATTTTTTTCAAAACGGGTGTAGCCTTTATTTAACAGGTGATAAAAATAAAGTAGATCAAAAGACATACTAAAATAACTGAATGGGGAAAAAATTAAGTCTTTAAAAATTTTATGAATTTTTTTCTGAATTAAAAAAATATTAATCCCAAAAGGCAGTTTTTTTTTGCTTTGCGCACTTTCATCATAAAGAATTTAAATATGACAACTAAACAGCAAGATAGGCCATGGGATAATAAGCGGTCATTTGATACCAAATATGTAATTATTCATTAACTTTAAGTGCCTTTCATTCCGAAAAAAGTGGTAAAAAAGTGGACATTTTATCAAAAATGTGCATTTTTTGCATCATAAACATCCTTTTGCACACTTCCACCGTGATATATACAGAAGGAAAAGGATTGTAATTATTCAATCAATATTTGCCAACACCGGTAAAAAAGAACAAACTGTTCTCTATTAAGGTATGCCTGAAGCAGACTGCTTGAAGAAGTGTGAAGATATTCAGTATTAATGGATGTTTGATTTTGTTTCCAATATGTTTATTAGAAGGCTTTGATGTATTCCGATTGTTCTCATGTGGGCACATTGAATTTCATGTGTGCTATATGTTTACCAGAAGGCCTAAGTTGCAAAGATACCATAATATTATTTGAGGAAGAATTAACATATGGGAAGGATACACAAAGTTGTACACAAAAGGGAGCATACTACACTTAAAAGTCATCCTCAGGATTTGATATATTCCCATTGTTCTCATGTGCGCAAAGTGAACTTCTTGCGCAATATGCTAACGGCTTCTATCCATGGTATTATGGGTAAAATATGATTGGGTATAAAAGTAATCTGTTCATCATCATGTATCGTTTTCCTTCTAAAGAGTCTACTCAATGTTTTCTGTTTTCCAAATTATTGAAATTATGTAAAATAAAGCTAAATTTGTATGAAAGTGTTAGTGAAGATTTCCATGATTTCCTATTTATATATTGTCATTTCAGTGACACCTTACATTTCTTTGCATTTCTTGAAACTTTTGATCTTGTTATAGAGCTATTGACTGCCTCCCTGCTACAATGGACTGTCTACAGAATGTGATAAGGGCGTCTGAAGGACAGTTAGAGGTTTACCTGGACGGTGGTATTAACACAGGGCTAGATGTCTTTAAGGCTCTAGCATATGGTAAGAAAGATTGAGTAAAAAGATGAAGACCTAAGCTTAAAGAGAGGAGCCAGTGAAATTTCAATTCTGGTTATTTTACACTTTATATGTTAGATTTAATGCTTATATAGAAGTATGCCAAGTTCCAATGCCATTAATTGACTCATTCATGTCAAAAATGGGCTCTCACTTTAAGGAACCTCATGTTCCTCTAACCCTCAGGAAAAGACACATCTGTGTGTGACGTCACACACAAAAGACGTTATTTTTAAATTTTAAATTTTGAAATCTTTAAAAAGACATTAAATTTGTGAGTTTTTGCCATAACTTACTTGATTCTATTACCTAAAACATTTTAGGATTATGTAAAAACCATGAGGATAATCAGATTGTGGTATTTCTGCATTTCTAAAAATTTATTTGATCTGTTTGTGACGTCACACACAGATAGATGCACTGTGCAAGGTGCTCCAGGTGCAGGAAGGGAGACTGTGAAGGCACAAAGTAAAACCTTAATAAAGTCTTTAATTTTTGGAATAGAGACTTAAAAATTGGCATACTGATTACCTGAGTGGTATGGGTTTATGACAATATAAGAATTTACATTCACTGGCCCCTCCCTTTAATACCAATAACAAGAAAATGAAGACCGGTGTATCCATATTTTAAGTGATCACTTATATATATATATATCACATATATAATATCAATATCCAATCAATATTTGAGTCAGTCTATTTAACTATACATAAGGTTTTATTATGGTTGCACTGACCAAACATAGAATTATTAATAAGATGAAACAATTGGTTCCTATGGAAACAAAGTCATTTGACATTTATTCTAGATTAAGTAAAACCTGATGGGTGAACTTTCAGAAAAAAGCTACATTATGCAAAAACGAACAGCCTGTTGCCATCTTCATAAGAACAAAACTGAGACTATTTATTGACACACGCACACACACACACACATATATATATATCATATAGAGACAGTTTGTTGTATCACCCATCATTGGTTCAAGATCCCAATATTATTCAGTCTAAACTAGTTTTTCTTGTTATCTCAGGAGCAGACCTGGTGTTCATTGGAAGGGCAGCCCTCTGGGGCCTGGGTCACAGTGGTCAGTCTGGTCTGGAGGGAGTTCTGACCTTACTAAAGGAGGAACTGATCAACACTATGGTACTGGCAGGCACCCCAAGTCTGCAGGACATCAACATGGAGAGGATTTTTAAAAACTGAAAGAATATCCAACCATAATATGGCATATTTATACAAAATGAGCAAACTACTTATGTATTTTGGTGGAATTTTGTATTACCTTAGTAATCACCTCGTTTAAACAACTCCTTTTTTTTTCATTTGTGCTTCATGTATCAATTGGTGCGTGTTGAGACAAGAAAAATGTCATGAATTCTGAGTTTGCACGTTTGGCACCCCATATAAGTGGTAGTATTTGGTTTGGTGAATGGGCCTTTGCGGTGTGTACAAACGGTCCTCTGTGGGGGTTCACTCCCAGCCAAAATAGAACACCTCCGGTATACAAGTAGGATAAGAACTCTGTCCATACACCTAGAACGATATCTTATATATTCACTTTAAATGTTATTTCCTTGATATCCTAAGATGACTCATCTTGTTACAGAAAGGTAAACAGCTTTTAAATAATGTTGACAGAGTTTTCTATTTCCTTAATTAAAACCTTGTTTTAAACAACTCCTCACATAGTTTTGATTTCTTTTTATCCATATATATGATAATAGTGTTGACGAAAATGAAAATTCTCTGAATTCTGAGGTGCACATTTGGCACCCCATAAAGGTGGTAGTATTTGGTCTGTTGAATGGGGTGTGTACAAACGTCCAGCAGTGGGGGTCCACTCCCAGCCATAATACAACACCTACCGGGTATACAAGCAGGCCATGCACTCAGTCCAACCAGATACATTTACCCAGTACTTATCTACTATATCCCCTCCTCCTCCCACCCCGTATGTCTGACCCAGATATGCAAATGAGCATGCCGTGAAACTTTGCCGGTCAGTTTACATGTGGTTAGTCGTGTTACTGGATATATATACGAGGGGTGGAAGAGGAATGCTGAGAAGGTAAGTGAGGGTTTGGTCAGTTTTTTTTTGTTTTTTTTTCAGTCGGACCGATATTTTCATACAGTGATTTAATTGCCAAAACAATGGTTATCCATACATTTGTTGCAATATCAAATGCAATGAATTCTGTTTAGATGCCTTGTATGTGATTCAATTACCTTGTCATTTTCGTTTTGAGGCAGAGTGTTTATAATGGTATCTGTGTATCATTAGATATTTCGATGTCAAATTTCAGTTTCTATTATACAAAATAAATATATATTCTTTAAAAAAAATGAACTAAGGGAACTACATTATAAAACAGGTCATAATGCGCTTGGGTTTCAAAACACACATTTCAGAACATGTGATATCATAGGAATTTGAGATTTGGATTTAAGTGCAATATCGCTAGGTGATAGTTCTGCAAGTGATATACACCTTTCTCATGAGTTTGCACAGTGGACCCATTGACCTTGTGCAGACGTCACGTGATCACTTTTTTGTGATCACCATGTGTTGATCAAGACAAATGAGCATTTTCACCTCATGCAAAAGATAACTCATCGGGAGAATTGACACAGTGATCTATACTCCAATGAGAGGCATCATATTGCATGTCATTGAGCCCGTATCATGTAGCAGTTTACGTACTAATTCGCGATAATCCCACTTAATCCGTATGTCTATAAAACCCCTGCTTACCTTATCAGGGGATTACCTGGTCTGCACGTGAAGTAACTGTTGAGGGTTATGGGTGAGGATCACGGCCATTAATATTAAGGTTATCAGTATATGGGATATTGCTATCCCAGGCAAGCAGCGACGTAACAAGGACGTTCTGTGACTGTACTTTTTTGGTTAGTCTGTAACCTGCCCAATGTTCACGTAACAGTTACGATATTTTAAGTAAAGTTGAGACTTACCAAAATAGAATGCTATAATAAAATTATATTTTAGTCAAGTTGAGACCTTACTAATAAAGAAAGATGTAATAATGTGATTATAACATGAAAGAATGTTACAAGAATGTCATAATAACGTCATAGTGCGAAGTTGCAATGTTAGGTTCTAAAGATATTTTCAGGTGCCATCAAAATAACATAACAAGAACCAAAGCAGAACTAAACAGAACATTATAATAATGTCATATTTTTGCTTGGGTAGCCAGCTGAACTCAGACATAGGGTTTGACCTCACTGTTAAGTCTTTGAGAATGTATCTCGGATATTTCTTATAGATGTCCAATACTTTAAACACAATCCAAATAGAAGCATTGATATATATATATATACTGGCTTACTATCGTATTGTGTGAATTTATTATATCTAAATGTATAAATGTTGCCTCTTCTTTCTGTATAATACTTTTTTTATTTGAATCAATATGACTTATGGCTGGTTGAAAATGCAAAAAAGAGGTTCGAAAATATAGGAATGAATGCTGCAAAGGGAAAAGGAGCGATGCTGTTTTATAACAGAACATACAATTTTAAATTTCTAGGTAGTAGCTGTTGTGAATGTACTTATTGTACCAAGTTAGGAAGAACATTATTATTACAGGGGTATATATATGGATTGGTAGTTGTATGTCTCCTAATCATCAATCGTGGCAGTTAGTTTCCAAAAATAGGACAAATAGTAAAAAACAGCATTGTCGGCCCAAAGATTCCCTCACCAAGCATACAATACTCCACCGACCCATTCTTCGTCTATTTCACAATATCCCTCGGTCCGTTCATCGGAATGGCACAATACGGGATTTACCGAAACCCTACCGATCCCCCGATATCAGGCACTGCATTGTCTGACCGGAAGGAGAAATATTTCCCTTCCATTCTCGGTGTTGATGCAGCATGAACACACAAATGATATTCCTCTCCCACCCCCCTATGGCTGGGCACAGACAAAAGATCTCATATTGAGGCTGGGTCTCACTTTGCTATTCTCCTCACCTGCAAACGCTCATATCTGCTTCATTTACCTGCAGACTAGTTTAGATCAAGATCAAGATGCATGCTAGGAAATATTATTATAACAAAAAGTCACAAGGCTTTACCAGACAAATCGTGGTAGTATTTGTGGTTTAACATGATTGAAAACAAGTACTAATTAAGTATGTCTTATTACTGTGCATTTGACATGTAACAATTATGTTATTGATCATGAGGTTAAAACTTCAACCAAATCAGAACGTTATTATAACATTATTTTTTGGTGAAGTTAAGACTAAACCAAAACAGAATGTTTTAAGAAGATTTTGTTTAGGTTGAAGAACATAACCAGAATGTCATAATACCATCCCAGTGCAACGTCACAACACTAGGTTGCAGCAATATTATTGGGGGCCATCAAAATAACGTTACAAGAACCAGTACAACCAGAACGTTCCTTCAACGTTATAATGTCACATGCTTGGCTGGGCAGGTTCAAATTCAAACCACTAGTATTAGCATCCCAATACAATAGAATGACATCCGAACCAGAACAGAATCGTAATGTGGGAACCTGGCCCAACTCGTTGACTGCTAGACAAAACAACAGTTGCAGAATAGGCTCTGAAAGGAGCCAGGCTGTCTGTGTAAAAAGCCTGTATGTGCTCCGGGTGGGGTCTTTCCTCCTCGTGATGTTCACCTTTTGTATTGGAGACTGGCGGTTGTTGTGTCAGACTCTGTGCGGGCCTCACTGTATCACTGCAAATGTCCCAGGGGTGGGGGCTGAGAAAGGGGGTACTCACTTAAAATTTCACCCACCACGGAAAATGTTCATTTTCAATAATTATGACATTATCTTTGCATTTCAACATTATGGATAACTAGTACTCAATAATTTTCACTTTGTATCCTTTGTATGGTGGATATTTTTATTTATTTATTTATTTCATTTTATTTATCCTGGTATTGTCTCGACTTGTGTCGGTTTTCGTATAATTCCAGCATACAGTTTTGCTGTCCATAGATTTTTTTGTAAACACCTTAAAACTAATGTTTAGGCATGTTTAAGCTTACATAGAGCATCATATTAATAGAGTAATTTCGTTCAGCCTATTACAACAGTTGATATAAACATAACATTACTACAGATCCAATTATATTACATATTGAGTAGCATATTTACCATGTTTTTTTGCTTATTTTTAAATTTGATTAAGGAAGGGAAATTTCTTATATCAACATCAATATCACTCCACATGGATGCTCCACAATACAGAACTGATCTTTGATTCCTTGTTTTCATATAAGTAGGAATGTTAATCAATGGAGCATCATATTTCCTGAGAGGTAAATCTCTCTCGTCCTTATATCTATAGTTGCGTGATACTGAGTACATGAAAGATAATAAATGGGCATTTCTTCTATCTTCCAGAAAATTGAGTTTAGCAAACTGATGAGTTTCTAAATTATTGTGTCTTGGGTTTAAGTCTAAACATTATTTCAAATTTTGATTTTGCAAAATCTGCAATTTAGTTAGTTTTTTGACAGATGCATCTCTATAGAAGAAATCCCCATATTCCACATACGGGAGGATGATAACTTAGTTTTTTTCATCTTTAATCTGCTACAAAACGTTTCCGATGATAATTTCGCAGTTTGTTTCATCTTTTAGACAAACCCAAGCAAGAATATGACGTTATTATAATGCTTCTATAATGTTCAGGTTAGTTCTGCTTCGGTTCTTCTTTCATTATTTTGATTGCACCCAAAAACGTCTCTAACAAACCTAACATTGTGACGTCCCTCTGTAACTTTATTGTGACATTCTTGTAACGTTCTTTCATGTTATGATAACATTATTATAATGTTCCTTATAAGTAAGGTCTCAACTTCACTAAAATATAATGTTATTATAACATAATCAACTTTACCTAAAATAATGTTACTGTTATGTGAAAATTGGGAAGGTCAAAGACTGACCAAAACAGTACAGTCACACAACATGCTTGTTATGTCACTGCTTGCCTCAGAAGTGCCCTCCCCCCCCCTCCCCTCCCCCCGACTGGTAGCCGGCCAGCCGGGGCTGGGATAGCGTTGATAGTTGAACACAAACAGAGACTGGTGTGCCTCGGTAGGCCTGATGATCGGTGATAAAGACAGCCCAGCCGGCCTGGATGGCTGCTGGAATAGGTTACTGGGGGTGTGTTGTGGGCTGGCAGTGTTCTCTGGGTATCCTGTTCTTTTTTATAGCTAGGTATCCCCAAATGCAGTATTGCTGGAATTATGGCCGTATTCCACATACCGAAAGTTTGCGACGCCGATATTGGGCATCTCCAGGGTAATGTTCTATATCGGGAGCATCAACTTTCGCTGCTGAAAGTGCCATATCGGCTGCCAAAAGTGCCATATTAGCAGTGAGCATAAAATCAGCATTGAATATTTACCAACATTTTCCTAAAATTCTATCAGCAAGGCCGCTGATCATATATCGGCAATGCAGCTGAAAATCAGCAGTATACTTTCGGTATGTGGAATACAATCTGTACTCTAAAGGAAAATGCATTCTGAGCTTAGCTGGCAATTTTCTTCTATTTCATTATTGTAGCTTATAGACACTGAATAGTCTGGAGACCAATATAGACTCACTTGTGTCATAAATTCAAATTTGTACACTAAATAATGACTATTTCATAATTGGAATGGAAAAGTCTCCATCTATAGAGCATACTAGGTGATGATCTCGAATTTATCAAATGTTAGATGATAACGATGATTGTTGGAGTTAAAGGTCCACTCAGCAATACTTCGGCTATATCAGGACCAACTCTCACTTTCTGGCTTGTAAAAAGTACTATGACCAAATCTATGGGGGTGGAAACAACGGCAAGGCAAGGTAGTAAGGTAGTATATAGCTGGCACGGCCAAGGCTCGAACCCGGCCAGGCCACGTGCGAGATGCATGAGGACTCTACCCACTACTATCCTGCCCCTCTTCAAATATTATATATATATATATATATATATATATATATATATATATACCAATGTAGGAGTTGTCATACCTAAGTTTAGGCATGGCATATCCTCTCTAACAAATATCAATTATTACAAATTTTGAAAAACTGATTTACTTGTGCGGAGCCAAATTTTCATCAGGGAAGGGGGGCATTATGTCATACCTAAGTTTAGGCATGGCATATCCTCTCTAACAAATACAATTATTTACCAAATTTATCATATAAAACATATAAATATCATAATTTCATAAACAATAATTAAAAGGCATATCAAAATGTATTTATAATAAATCATAGAGTTTATGGTTAAACCTTTGTTAGCACTCCCCCTCCCCCTAGTGGCAACTGGCCTAATTAAGTAATTAGGTCAAAGGCCAAAGGTGAGGTGGGGAAGTGCACCCCTGCTGTGAGGGCAGTGGGAGTCTGAACACCAAGGTGAGCACATGTTTATTGTGTAACAGCCTAGGCTTAGGCCTATGGTTATTAACCTGTGACTGAAGAAGTAATACAACATTATCATCAACAACTACTCCTGTCTTCAACTCTTCATTACTTCCCTCTACAATTATCCACAATTTGAAAGTACTACTACAGCAAACTTTAAAGTACTTCAGAGTCAACAATTCTTATCGGGTGACTGTAATGTTTCCTTTTCTAACCCAACAGCTGTTTCTGAACACAACAAGTTAACAGCTGTCTGCCATAACAGTTACTTCTAGTTTGTTATTGTCTGTAATAATCTAAGATATAATTGCATGTACCGATCGCTGAGTAATTATTTTTCCAAGGACTTGATGAGGCAGTATCATCAACTCTCCTTCACCTCCCAACTTTATATTGATTTTCTGCCACCCAGGCCCAGACAGCATGTCGCCCAACAGACAGTCGGAACGCGCATGTGTCAACCAATTCATTATAGACAACTCAACAGAAGTCTGACTTTAATTATGGCTTACTAGGTGGTAACAATTAATTGCAAATCTATCATTATTGTTGCAGAACCTGCATGAATTGAGAGACATTGCTGCAACGTACTGCTGTGATGTTGTACAGAACCGTTATTGCAAGATTCTGGTAACGTTCTTCAACAAAAATGGAATGTTGTTATAGTGTCCTGTTTTGGTTGAGTCTCAAAATCATAACAAAATTGATGTTATAAGAACGTTCTGAATTAGTGATGGCTCAATCTCATAATCAAATAACACACTTGCACGCGCCACTTCATTCAATAACAGACCAATCAATGTGGATGTCTTGCAATGGTCAGAATTGAATGACATACTTATATACCATACAAATTATAAAACCTTTCTAGCGATACATAACATATCTATAATTCAGCATAATTCCAATTGCCAATTTGTTGAATCAGCAGAAAACCGGCATGTGGAATACAGGCATAAGTGCTGAGCTACATGTACAGGCACCCAAAGCCAGTTTGTCATTGATATCATGCATTTATATTGAACCCACAGCAGTGCTACACATAAAGTTACGCCCTAGGGAATAAGGAATGGGCCCTCCCATTACAGCATACCAAAGATGGGATACACCGCTCATCCCTATGTATATATATACATGATGGTTATTGCATCTATAAATCACAGGACTGTGTTCTGGTAAATGGTCGTACATATGACAGGAAGATCAATAAATATATATGCAGCTTATAACAAGCATTCCATAGGCTAGCTGATCTCATTTCGTTATGAGATGCGTGTTGCAATATATGGGAAAAGGATGTTTTTTGAGTGACATGGAAAAATTGAAGTATATATAATCACAGAACTGGATATGTTTATTCATAGGCTTTGGGAAGAGGATTTGTGAGACGCATTTGATTTCAAAGATAGTTTCGTTATTCCCTTAGATGGAATATTCACTGTTCACCATCATATGACATTGAAAAGTTAGAGTTATTATTATTCACAATTTTCTGCAGCTTGTTCATTTGGTTGAAACAACAATTGAATAATTCTGTATCATAAAACGAAGTGAAATTTTTCTAGTTTCTACAGTTGCTGTCCTTTATACTAATTTCTAAATAGTTCTTGTCCTTTACTCTTTATGACCAACTCGATATTATTTTG
Source organism: Lepidonotus clava (assembly GCA_936440205.1). Lineage (NCBI taxonomy): Eukaryota > Metazoa > Annelida > Polychaeta > Phyllodocida > Polynoidae > Lepidonotus > Lepidonotus clava. Next base: position 3,802,612 of record OW387141.1, read on the forward strand.
TTACAAACAAAACGAGGTATCAAACTAATTCAATTTCAATAAAACTGCAATTTATTCCACACCTAATACACCCCCCCCCCCCCCCCATCCCTCCTCCCCAATCCTCATAGTGTGAAACAAAGCCTGATAGAAAGGGACCAGACAAATCAATCAGGGGTAATTAATCAACATAGTGTGGGGGGCAGGTTATAATTAATGTCACACGTGGGGGGCCCACACACACACGTGTTAGAGCCATTAAAGGGGTGTTAAGGCCATGATCCACGTTGCGATTTTGGGCCGATTTTGAACCGATTTTGAAAATTGGTTTGTTAAATAATTATTTTACTTATACAACATACACTTTTCCAAAGAGTTTAGAATAATACATATCAGAAAAATTGTATTTTCATCAGGTAAATTGATTCCAAATATGTGAAAAATGCATGAGAAGATGTAAGATACTCAAAATTGCCAATACCTACGTGCACTAGGGAATTCTGAACTAAGTCGGCCAAATAGTTGTAGTTAAAATCGCCCGATACTGCCAAAAGAATCAGTTGATTCTAACATTGATTCACATGAAACATTTCCATATTACATACTGATTAATGATTTGATTCAGTTCTGAAATCATTCAATTACCCTGGTACAATAGCACCGATTTTAGCACAGATCTATCGGCCGACTTGGTCAAAATCACCTAGTGGGTATGGGCCCTAAGACAGGCCTGGGCCAGGAATTTGTGCCAAATGAGGGTACAATGGGGTGGTGTGGGGTTCTATGGGGTGTTACTAAGGGGTTCTGGGGGTCTCAGCATTAAAGTGACTCACCTGGGAGAGTCTCGACACCTGGGAGACTGACCATTAGGTGTGAGAAGGAGGGGTTAGAAATTATTTGTCTATATAGGGAGCGATTGTTAGCTTTGTCGAAAATTGCCATTTATCTTTCTTTGTATTGTGTTACCTCGATGGTGCCCGAGTGGATGTCAATGGATGATGGATAATACAATTTTCTCTTCCCGCCTTAGATCTGTGCTTGGACGTTGATAGGAGGCACCACTATTAACAAATTCACAAAAATCACCTAGACAATGGCCCGAGTCACATATCTTAGTGTAGCTATAATATTTTTATTATATTCTCCCGGTCCTTATAGTAGCATTTAAAAATCAAACACATAAGCTTAATAGCCATGACGTCCAGACATATACATCATGAATTGCCAAGTTGACTAAATATTGCTCACTCAATTATCTAAAGCAACTCCTCAATCTAATGTTTTTTTCCTACCTCAAGTCACACCAAATGTCAGCCCCTAAGAGGGGGCCCCTCAGCTTACCTGATTTTTAATTTCTTTGATTGATTCCATTGGTCCCGTGCATAAAGCGGTGAATGGCGGGGCAAACGAGGTGTGCAACATGTCATGAGGGACTCGTGTTGGACGCTGATTGAGGAGAGACAGGTGGACAATAGAGGCCCTGCCACACCGCGCCACCCACGGCGAGGGGGGGCACTTGGTCTAGAAATGGGTACCCAAGCAGGAATTTGACATTATTATAACGTTGTTATAATGTTCTGTTCATAGTTCTGCTTTGGTTCTTGTTACGTTACTTTGATAGCACCCAAAAACATCTTTAGAACCTTGCATTGCGACTTCTCACTGTGACATTATTTTGACATGCTTGTAACAAATGTTCATGTTATAATAACATTATCATAACGTTCTCTGATAATAAGGCCTCAACTTCACTATAAAATGATGTTATTATATCATTCATAATTTTACGTAAAGTAACGTAATTGTTATGTTAAAATTGGGCAGATTTCAGACCAACCAAAAAAGTACAGTCGCAGAACATGCTTGTTATGTTGCTGCTTGCCTGAGTATCAACTGGGGTAAAACCCACAAGGGGCTTTATTACCCACACTACTTAGGATCAGTACAAACAAGGGGCAGTGAGTGTTGGCAGGCTGTATGTTCCGCTCCTCACTTTCATGTTTTTCAACATCATTTGGTACTTTGTTTGGGTGATAAGATATAGAAGCCCCTTTGGGGTCGTCCTCAAATGGCTGTATGACCCATGGTGATTGTACAAACCTCGGGCTTCACCCTCGGTTGGTGATTCTCTCCTATTGGTCATACAGTCACCCTCTGATGACCCCCCATGAGTCTTAATATATTAGTAGCTATCAATCGCCAATTAGGCTATATAAAAAAAAGGGGGGGGGGGCTGTCAAATAACCAAACCACCTTTTAGGAGAGCTGTCAGTAATATATTATTATATCCTAAATTAAAAGTCACAAATTTGTCTACAGAAAAATATCAAAGTTTAATTCTTTTACAATCGCCTTCAAACAAATTAACACATTCTTAGATTAAATTGTGACAAAGAAATGTTTCAATCAATGCTCATTTGCAAGGACTGTCCACAGCCTATACTGAAAATGGGGAGACCATCGGAGTACAGTGGCTTTACTGGGGGCTGTAGCAAAAAGGAGGGCTGAAGATATCTACCTTTATATCTAAGTGACCCCCAGACCCTACCACCCCCGATGAGACTGAGTCAGACCCCTCTTAAGGCACCCCATCAAACATCATGTATCAGACAACCATTCAATGGGAATATTTATGGCCTTATCAACGTCCATTCTTCATATTCTGTACCCGTGTATCTAACTATGGATGTTTAAATCTTGACAAGTGTTGGTGTCTTACTATAATACTGAACCGCCTTTCCTTCTCATTAATATGTTGTTTTCTGTTATAACCTGTATATATATCGGGGATAATATCGGGAGAGCCGTTAGGTAAAGGGATATTTGGAATGATAGAGAAAACTGTTTTATATTCCTTCCCACCAACCAGTTGATAAAAGTTCTATTACTGATGCATATTTTTCACTTTTGGTATTTTGGTATTTATCATTATAACCAATTCATCAATTTCGTCAAACTCTAATTTTATTATTGTATCTTATTTGTGTTTGATCTTTTTTGTAATATCTAACTTTCTCAAATATTTTGCTAAGGGTGTGGTTTGCTTTCTCGGGTATTATAAACAGTACTGGGAACATAGGATTGTTTATTCGGGATTGACATTCCCTTTGCTTAACGTTTGTATTTATTGACAATGAAAATAAATTGAAAAAAAATGTTTATTCCTCATATCAATATTCTCATCTTCATGTTTAGATTAAGCATGTTTAAGTGACATGTTATTTCCCAAACTTTAAAAGATTCTAAACAATTAATGCAAAAGTAGAATAGGGGCCTATATGTAATCATGAATTTACATGGATAGCCATCGAATCTTAGACAATTCAAAATAGTCAGAGGGGCTTGCACACATCTAAAGTAAATGGCTTCCCTGTTTACATACTGAGGTCTTTTACAATTCAGGAATGTACTTGTCTGAGCTGGCGAGTTGTCTCAATACACATCTATCCGTAAGAGGCCGCAAAACCAACACTCGCGGGCTGAAATATTAGATAAAACAGTCCTGTTTTTATCTAATCAATCATCTGTATGACTCTTCTATGGCCCACTTTTGGATGACCCCAGACCCACTTGTCTAGTAAGCACCATCCGATTCACTAACCTACAATTGCCTCAACCCTCACATTATAAGTTGGGCAGGCGCTGGGGGGCACTTCCCAGCTGGAGGCGTCACCTTATGATAACATTGCAGCAACGTTCTGGTTTGGTTCTTGTTATGTTATTTTGATGGTTCCCAATAACGTCGTAGTGCAATGTCACAGCAGCATGTTGCAGCAACGTTATTATAACATTCTGGTTATGTTCTTCAATCTGAACAGAATGTTCTTATGATGTTCTGTTTTGGTTTTGTCCTAACCTCACCAAGAAATAATGTTATAAAAAATTTCTAATTTGGTGAGGTTTCAACCTCACCATCAAAAACGTTATTGTTGCATGCCATCTTAGTAAATAAATTGACTTAGGCTTGAAAAGGTACCCACTACCTAATAAACCCACGAAGCGGGGGTGGTGGATGTCAAAATTAAGGGCCGATCAACCACTTTTCAGGCAAAACAGTGGGGTGGTGAATTATATCCACAGAACAGTGTAGATTCAATAACTTAGAATTTACCTTTGCTACCACCTTATTTCACACACAAACAAAACTAATAAGATTGTATCAGAAGTTTTCCTAGGCAGTTCTGGTGATTTCTGTATTTTCTGGTATTGGCACACCCTGAGTTTTGGAGGCAGTGATCTGTGTCCCCAAAAACAAGGAGCGGTCAACTAAAATTCAGGACCGGTCAGTCACAAAAAGCAGGGGCAGTAGTTTGGTAGTGGGTATTAACCTTCAAAGACTCAGCCCAGGCAAGCAGCAACATAACAAGAACGTTCTGTGACCCTATTTTTTTAGTCAGTCTATTACCTGTCCAGTTTCCATGTCACAGTGACATTATTTTAGGTACAGTTGAGACTTACTAAAAAGAAATGTTATAATAACATCATAGTTTAATGAAGTTGGGACTTTACTAATAAAGAAAATTATAATACCATTATCATAACATAACATAATTAACAAGAATGTCACAATAACGTCACAGTGTGACATTGCAATGTTAGGTCCTAAGACATTTTTGGGTGCCATCAAAATATTGTAACAAGAACCAAAGCAGCAGTAAAAATAATGTTGCTGCAACACTATATAGCGTCCTATTCTTGCTTTGGAGTGCCCCCCTTCCCCCTTCAGGGGGTGGGCTTCCTACTCAGGTCACTGTTAAAGACTGGTTGACCTTCAATGTGACCTGACTTCTGTTCTGAGTCCCCTACATGACATTTAGAATGGGCCCCTCTTCCCCATCCCCACTGTCCCACCCCACCAAACCCCAAAAGCTAACAATGGTTGCCTCCCGAAGAGCCCGCGCGCTCTCACCGCACCCCCAGCAAGTATAACTTTTACCATTGGCCCACCATGACCTTTTTGACCCTTGACCCCTGAATCCTGACCTCTCCGCTAAAGTCCCCGGATGATGATTCTCGTCACAGTTCCCAGAATGCATTGCAAACAAGATGGCGGCTGCGGGGCTGTCGTTCGGGTCCCCCACCGCCCTAATCCTTTGACAAACAGGGCCTGAAAAAGCTGTCAAATAAGGGCCAAGAGGACCACTGCATCAAATTTACAACTAAAGTACACCAGAGTACACACTGGGCACTAAATATTCAGAGGGGGAGACCAGGAGTGGGGGGTTGAGGGGGGCACGGACATCTGACACTCAGGATTGTTGGAGACAGAGGCAGCCCTAGGTACACCCAGTCCTTGTTGATTCTGGATTCATTACATAAAGTATATTAGCATATTAACACCACTATGGCGTACTAAGCCGCTCGGGCCGGCGTGGATTGACTCGCTTAAAAAACAGCTCAGGTATCAATTCGACTGAATTCGGACAAAAAGTGGATGTTCCGGATTCAGTAGTCAAGTGTGCTTAGTTCTCTGAGGGGCTGGGACTGAACTGAAAACATGAAACTGAGTTTACTCTGACTTTATTGTCCCAGCCCACTGCCTGTATTGTTAGTGGGACAGTGTAGACAGCTGGGATGGATTCATATGACCATTGTTTGGATTATTTTCCTTGTAAGCAATTCCACTATACTTTCTTGTGACCTATCAACCTAATGGAGAAAAAATAACATTGGATGTTTTTTCAAGGCTGTATCTGGGAAAGACTGCATTTCTGACCTGTGGTGTCCTTAAAAATATTCTACAACGGTTTTAGCAATTTTCTTTGGTTTCATATCCTTCTGATTGTTTTTTTTCCTCAAGTTTGGTTTTCATTATCATGGTTTGGGGGTGTCTTACAATGGTTTTAGGATGCAGGTTAAAATTCCCTTATTGTGTTTACCGTTTGAAATGAATAAAAGCATAGTTTTTGTAACAGATTTATGCCAGGTTCAAAAGTATGAAATAAGGAGACGTCACAAAATAAAAACACAATGATCAAGATATTAGAAGGAAATTTTACGTGTATTTGCCAACAAATCGCCTATTATGCTGATTGGTTTGCCTTCAGCTGCCTAATACTTCTTCATAATAATGATAATACTTCAGCCCACTGTATAGGCAGAATATTTACAAATCAGAACACCAGAGAGAGAAGAATATTTCTGTTTGGGAAAGTGATTTATAGTTATTGATGTATTTATAATCTATAGAACATCTGGAAACGATGCCCCATACCTGGTTACTGCGAAGGCGCACTATATCTCCATCTCAAATAAAATCTAAAATCATATGGCGCACAGAACCAACATGTTATTGACGAGAGCCTGGTTGTTATTCCCAGATGCAGTCCAAACCAGATGCAGTCTGAGCAACGATTGTTTAGCAGGCAAAGATTAATTATTTGTGACGTCTTGCCGTAACATCATCAAGAGTGGTGCCCCCTACGAGAAGCTGTGCTACCAGGTACAAATAAAACAACAGTCTGTCTCTTTTGATCTTTTTCAAAAAGTAAACAAAAGGCAATGACGTCACAGGCCCGTAGCCATAGGGGGTGTGGGGGGTTCGTACGAGCCCCCCCCCCCCCCCCCCCCCTTGAACAAAAGCTCCTTTAAAGTATGACTTATATGGTAGCTACAAATATTTGTTTTAATTATATTTCAGGCTAGAATTCCAAAACGAATCCCCCCTCTGAAAAAAAAATATTAGTCAAAAAACGAACCCCCTCTCAAAAAAGCTGGCTATGGGCCTGCGTCACAAAAATGGCAAAACAGACAATGCATTGTACCGTTTTGCAAAGACTCTCATAGGGGGCTCCAATTGACGACATCACAAAAAACACATAGGCGATGGTCTGAGTTACATACCTTAGTGTAGCTATAATATTTGTGGTCTGAGTGTAGTCAGTTGGCTGTAGAGTTCTCCCAGCATGGGGTGATCTTTATAAGACAAATGGGATCTCCCAATAAAAAGGAGATCAAATACACAAAGTGATACAGCCAAAAAATATTATAGCCTCACTAAGATATGTAACTCCTGACCGTAGCCCATGTCATTTACGTGATGTCGACAATGCTGGCACCCCCTACGAGAATTTGTGCAACTAAATACGAAGCATCATCTGTTTTGCCACTTTCGTGACGTCATTGCCGTTTGTTTACGTTTTGTAAAAAGTCGAAAGCTGGGAACGGCTGAATTTTTTGTAGTAGGTTTCAAAGACTCCCATAGGGGGCGCCATTATCAACATCATTACAGCGAAACGTAATAAAGTCATTAATCTTTGCTTTGTATGATCGTTGATGCAGCCCCCACAGACATTGCACCTGACCTCTACTGGCAGATGGTGGTACTTTGGTTTGTCATTTCTAAGACAGGATTTCAATGTATTTTTTAGAAGGTCCAATTTGTACCTTTCCTTCACCTTTAGCCTTCAGGAATATGATTCATTTTTATGTTAAAGCATATCAAGCATGCAGAAAAGATTGTTGTTTATAACACATTAGTTTTTATGATATATTCAAACAACCTAATGCATACATAATTATAATTATGGCATACAATAACTGATTTTTCCTGGTAATTTGATATTTCTTGTTGAATACTGATTAGAATTGATGAGTCTGAGTCTGAGCTGGGCTAATCTTGTTTATTTGATAAAAACAACTGCAAAAGAATACGTTTGAATATACGATAGGAGGGAAGAAGAGCTTTGACAGAATGTGCACCTTTATTTCCATGATTAACATGAATGTTAACATAATCATTTGTCTCAAATGAGTAATCTTGCACTGTGTTTTAATTTGTATATTTTTGATACTTCCGCTAGCATTATTGTTGGTACATTTGTTTTCACTCTGCCACATCGTTGATCCCTATCTGAAATTCATCTCTGCCCTATATCTGCCACTTGGGCCAGGCCACACAGGCAAAAAAATCCAACAGCCTTTGGAGGTGCCCCCACCACCCTGGGGGGTGAGAGAGGGCAAGGTCCGTCGAGTATTGGGTAAAAGGTGTTTGTTGTTTTACAGTAAGGATGTATACTATACACCAATTTTGATCCTGCCTTCTATTCATTTTATTCTAAAGAATTTTATTATACATTTCTATTGACATATAGCATCTCTATATTTAACCTTAACTTCTATTGCAGAGTACTAGTTTTACAATTGTAAGTAAAAAGGAGGAATATAATTATAAGGATTTTCAAAAGGGGGCGTAAGCATATTAGTCCAGGAGCCAAATCCTGAAATCAGTCAAAATAAGGATTTACCCTCCACGGTGTGGTTGACTACATTAATACGTGCAGGTAAAAGTTTTACACCATTAAGCATACATACTCAAGACTGCTATAAAATTATGTATCTAATTAATAAATTTTGAACTGTTTCCTATATCATTTTCAAATGTTATACCCTTGATTAGAACGTTTTGAATATTGAAGGAAACAACACAAATTTCTTCATTTGTTTCTCATCATAAACACCTAGATCTTGGTGTTTTGTAAGCAGAACCTAACGTTAAGCGATATTTCTTTCTTGAGCCCAACAAAAAAAGCGGCATGTGCACTGTGATATAATTGTGCATTTCTTTTTGTTTTCTGAAGTTGTATTCCGTATGGCCTCTCACGAATACACGTGCTCTGATCATTAGACGCGATTTTAACAAATGAGGCCATTATGTTTTTTCATTATTTTCCCCCCAATTAACCGTCAATTATGTGACACATCAACCCAAAATTACAGAGGCAGAAGGCACGAAAAAAGTGAGAGTTGTCAGCGAGAGAGTTGGCCTCTCAACGTGATTGATGATCGCGTTTTGTCATAGGAGTTCGTCATCACTATTACGTGTTACGGATCTACCATTATGTGGTAGGGTTCCACCATTAAGGGGTGGGAATTGGTGGCTAGAAACAGACCTCTAACCTCATTATGGATGTAGTTCATAAGTGACAAGTACAGATGGTGAAAAAAGAAAGTGGTGATTCACTTTTTTTTCTTTTCAATTTTTGATTTATTATCTTTGTGTGGGAGCAATCGAGCATATATACAACGGTGGCATAGCCAGGAGTCGTTCCTGGGTGTCTGGGAAAATTTTCTTGGCATTCAGATTTTCCAAAGTGTAAGTAAATATATCAGAAGGTTTTGGGTGGAACCCCCTTTGATTTACCAATGATCCCATCAATCCTACTTGGAACACCCTTGGATTTCACGCTAGTCTACGGCCTCGTGAAACTCAACATAGAACATCAGGCCTAGCTACTTCCTTGCACAAAATATAGACAAAATTGCATAACGTCAATATGGAGATTCGAGATTTTGTGCTGAAATTAATCAGACAAGTCCTTTTTCAAGGTTTTGACCGATAACTTTGTAAGTTCTGTCGGTTCTTGAACACTTATTGCAGTTTATACGTTTATAAAGTATCATTAAAACATCCTTCTGATCTAAAGTAATTGAAACTTTTGTTTGAATCTAAACTTGTTTTAACGAAGGCAGACGACATTTGATTTAATCACGACCAGCTGGTTCCTGGCAAGCACGTAATGTCGACGATATGGCCGACTCAATCAGCGGTTATAAAGACCGCTGTGACGTCATAAACGCCCCTAAAAAAATAGATTAGCGACCTTTTGAGGGCTGTTGTCTTCTGAGAGGGTTAGGGGGTGTGAGGAGTAGTGGGGGGTCCGGGCTGGCCCTGGGAGTTGAGTGTGAATTGAGTGTCGTAAAATGTTTGTGCCGACGTTCGGGAACAATGGGACGCCGCTCTCCTGTGGCGGAGATCACCGGATATGACGTGACCGGGGTGAGTGACAGGTCAGTGGCCACGCCCCCTTCTGAGGGGAATCACGCGAGTTCATCACATTAGAAGCCCCTGAAGAATCGAACCCTTCTTTGTACTTTTCCTTTTCAATAATCCAAGATACAATCTCCTTCTTTAATCTAATTATACCGATTTTGTTTTTTCATTCAAACAAAAGGGATGTAGAAAAGTAAAGACCGACGCAGATCCTTTGCGTAAACTTGTTTAAAATAGCAATTTAGTGGAAAATAAATCAATTACAATCTTTTAAAGCCTTTGTCTCACAACAGTATTACAACAAACTCATACAGAGTGTTAATTATAATAATGCTATTTTTATGTGAAGGAAGAAACAATAATGTCACAATAATGTTACAGTGCAACATCGCAATGTTAGGTTCCAAACACGTTTTTGGGTGCCATCAAAAGAACGTAACAAGAACCAAACCAGAACTTAACAGAACATTGCTGCAATGTTATAATAACGTCACAATTTTGCTTGGGTACCCTCTACTTTAATTAGGTCCTCTTGACAGCTGCAAGATGCCACCAACCACCCCACCCTCACCCCACCCCGTCCCGCAGTAAAAAAGCACCACCCTCCTCCCAGTGTTTGTCATGGTTCACTTGTTTGACACTTGCTCATTTCTCACCACAAATGACGGCCATTTCACACATCGTTTGATAATCATTCTGAAATCTGCTGCATTTAAAAAAAAAAAAAATAATAATTAATGAGTATTTTGTTCCAACTTTTTTTCATTCTGGCTGTCGGCCCGTGGATGTCGGATGTTATAATAAACTAGAATAGAATGGAAAACGGACAGTATCAATAAACTCTGAGATATTAGAATTTATCATTTCGATATGTATTATCAATAAAGGGCACCACAAAGGGCATCTGTTCAGAAAAGCGTATAAGGCAGGGGTACATTGCAATTCTTGGTCAATAAAATCAAGACAGGAAAACCCTCGCTTTGTTTCCAATGGAGGAAAATACCAAAACCGCGGAGAAGAAAGATCAGCGTTAAAGTAATCACCAATTCTAAATAATGTTATTCAATCAATTATCAATCCCTCATTCTAACCCAAAGGCAACTAATAAACCCTGCTTCAACAGTCTGTTACAGATGTATTTTTGTTCTGTATTGCCCTGAAGGCTATACCTGCAGGTTAAGTATCTGGGGATAGTCTGCAGTGCATGCCATAACAACACGACCAAAATATTGGTAGAGGCGGTCAGCCGTGACCACGTGCTTCAAATGGTCAACCACATATAGGACGATAGCCTGTATTCTACTAGGCGATTTTAACAGAAGGAACTTTCTAGTTTGTAAGTTTTCATTAGAGATATTATAAGGATCCATGCATGTTACATATCATTTGAAAGCTAATTCAAAATCCGTTCTAATGGTATATAACACGGATATGATTAGAGCTTCTTCCACTTTGCGATTGTCTTAACCAGGCATAAAATCGGATAGTGAAATATAACCTCAAGGCTACATAGGGCTATTGGTTGGATGGGATCATAGGGTCCTACAGACATGACCTGGAACACCTGGACAAGGACAACAAACGTCTGGATATATAGGCTATATATAATATATATACATAGGTGGTACACTTACAGGTAATGCAATACGGAAACTGTTGTGGCAGAAGTGACGGAGTTTGCTTTTTGGACTGCATAATAGTGTTCTTAAGCTGAAAGGTCGGTTGGACCTTACAGAATGAGATGATATATACTGAGACAATGGGAGCTTGACGTACATCCTTGAGACATAATGGACATTGAACAATTCCCTGGATATACCGATATAACAAATGTTATATAAAGAAAATGCCCCCATGTACATCTATATTGTTATGAGCACTTTTAATGGAAATACTTAAAAAGTTGATAGCGCAAGATGATTCCATGTGTATACAAGGTATCACTGGAACTTGGGGATGGAGGTTTATCTAAGGTATGTATAATGTTTTTGATATTATCTCTGCACCATCGCATAGGAGCTGACATTTCAAAACATTGGTGGTTCTTAAAAGAAAAAAGAAAATTAAAAAATGTGATATTTATAGATCACGAGAAAATCTGACCGAAAACATCCTTGCATTAGCTTAAGCATTTAGATTTCGAAATCGTGATATTACCGAATTATATCATTATAGGCATGTATACAATATAATACCCAGCCGGAGGTGTGACGTTATGATAACGTTGCAACAGCGTTTTAGATTGGTTCTTGTTACATTCTTTTGATGACTCCCAATTACATTGCTGTGACTTACTGCTGTGATGTTGCACTGTGACATTATTATAACATTCTGTTTATGTTCTTCAACCTAAACAGAATGTTCTTATAACTTTCTGTTTTGGTTTCGTCCTAACCTCACCAAAAAATAATGTTATGATAACGTTCTAATTTGGTGAGGTTTCAACCTCACCATCAATAATGTAATTGTCACGTGTCATTTTAGTAAGTAACAAACTGACTAAAAAAGTATAGTTGCAGAACGTTTCTGTTATGTCGCAAGCTGGTTCGGTATGTTCTATGTCTATTATGATATTGTGTTATGTTTATGATTATGTTGAAATTCTGACTCCCACAGACAATAAGGATCTAGCTAGATCAAATCGATTGACAACATATAAAGGCTCTTGTACTAAACTCCTCATCCCAAATGCAATACCAGCCAGATCCATTTTTCCTCCACCCACGCCATTCTGACCGCCCCACCACTCCCCCCCCCCCCCCCATCTTTTCTCAGCAGTGTATATATATTCCCGACGGCTCAATCTCTGTACATATAGATCTATGTGACAGTACAAATCAGTCACCGAGTCCAGCCCGCCGCTGACCAATGGAGGCGACCAATGGGCTGTGAGATGATACTTGAGATATGGCGGCGTGGCTTATGTTTGTGTCGGGGGTGCTGATTGGCTGGTGTCTGAGAGGGACGCCCGGTTCTTAGGGGTAGGGAGGGCGGGGTGTAAACCCAGAGAAGTTGATTAATTTTGTTAAATGTATGGTTGATTTGTATACTGAAGTTTCAATATAGAGTATAATGGCGACACTTTATCACATGATACTGTTTTGGATTATTGCATTAGAAATTTAGAGGCAATGTTGACGATATATCAGTGATTCTTATGAACCAACATAGCCCTTTTGAGACCCTAATCGCATTAACGCCTAGCAGCATCCACCTTTTCTCGCTCTCCTTAGTAGTTAGACAAATAAACTACTAAATTATATGTATACATATATATATATATATATATGTATATGTATATGTAAATGTATATGTATATATGAGTCTTCGTAAATGGATATGCTGAAAACCAAAAGTCAGTGGGTTGTGATTAACATCCCCAACATGTCAAAACTATAGGGTGTACACATGACCACCCCTAGGGCAGGACCTACAGGCAACTCCTCTCACTGCAATGCCCTAAGGCACTCCCTATCACACTGCCTCGAGGCACCCCCCCCCCCCGCACCAATGCCTGCCTCCCCTTGTCTATCGCCCCCTAGATTGATTGATCGCCATGCACCAAGCAGTCATTACTGTCAGCAGGAAGCGCTCACTGAAAAAACTATTTTCTCACTCTCTCTTTTTAATGTTGGAGAAAGAATGTAAACAACACGCCACAAACAGTCTAGATCTCTAGCGTAAGTCTCTAGACAGAATCACAGATCTGTAATGTTGCCCATAGAAAGGTTTAGATTAATAGTAAATGCACATGGTAAGATCCTCAGAGAAACACTTCAAACTCTGGTTGTTATGCTCCTAATATATCAAAACTATAGGGTGTACACATGACCACCCCTAAGGCAGGACCTACAGGCAACTCCTCTCACTGCAATGCCTTAAGGCACTCCCTATCATGCTGCCTTGAGGCATCCCCCCCCTGCAGCCCCTTGTCTATCGCCCCCTACATTGATTGATCATCCCTGCACCAAGCAGTCATTACTGTCAACAGGATACACTCACTGAAAAAACTATTTTCTCATTCTCTCTTTTTAATGTTGGAGAAGGAATGTAAACAACACCCACCAGTCTAGATATCTAATGTAAGTCTCTACACAAAATGTAATGTTGCCCATAGAAAGGTTGAGATTAATAGTAAACGGCAAAATCCCCAGAGAAACACTCCCAACACTGGTTGTAACACTCCTAACATTACCGTCAGCAGGAAACACTCACTGAAAAAAAAAATTTCTCACTCTCTCTTTTTAACATTAGAGAGAGAATAATGTAGAAGGCAACAAATAGTCTAGATATCTAGCATAAGTCTCTATGCAGAACCACTGATCAGTTTGATGGGAATCAATCATTCAGGAAAAACCGATGTTCCAAAAGCCAATCTACAGCTGACTTTCATGGGGTGCACACATAACCACCCCTAAGGCTGGTTCTTGAGGCAACTCCTCTCACCCATAGAAAGGTTGAGATTAATAGTAAATGCCCATGCCTCAGAGAAACAACTCCCAACACTGTCTGTGACACTCCTAACATATCAAAACTATAGGGTGTACACATGACCACCCCTAAGGCAGGACCTACAAGCAACTCCTATCACTGCAATGCCCTGAAGCACTCCCCCATCATACTGCCTTGAGGCATCGCCCCCCCCCCCCCCCCACCCGCACTGCGGCACCGTCTATCGCCCCCTACATTGATTGATCGCCATGCATCAGACAGTCATTACTGTCAGCAGGAAACACTCACTGAAAAAAGACTTTTCTCCCTCTCTCTTTTTAACATCAGAGAAGGGATAATGTAGAAGGCAACAAGACAGAATCACAATGCCCATCGAAAGGTTGAGATAAATAGTAAATGCCCATGGCAAGACCCTCTGAGAAACACTCCCAACACTGGTTGTAACACTCCTAACATATGAAAACTATAGGATTCACACATAACCACCCCTAAGTCAGAACCTACAGCAACTCCTCTCACTGCAATGCCTTGTGGCAATTCCCCATCATACTGCCTTGAGGCACCCCCCCCCCTCCGCCGCCGACGCCCGCCGTGCCTTGTCTATCGCCCCCTACATTGATTGATCGCCCTGCACCAGGCAGTCATTACTGTCAGCAGGAAACACTCACTGAAAAAAATGTTTTCTCGCTCTCTCTTTTTAATGTTGGAGAAAGAATGTAAACAACACGCCACAAACAGTCTAGATCTCTAGTGTAAGTCTCTATACAGAATCATGAATATATTCTATTGGAATCCAGCATACAAGGAAAGAAAAAGGTCTTTTTTCTTGTCCTTTTCTCTTTTTTAGAAATCTTTCATAATATTTTCCAGGATGATTCCAAAAAGTTGCTTGAACATCAAAACTAACAAGTACCACTAAAATGACCTGGTTTGTAATATCCCTATTCAAAAAGCTTATAACTTTCTCTGCGTCATCATCATCGTCATAGCCTCCAATAACTGCATTCTACTAAGACATATGTCTACATCTTCACCAAGTCTTGAACCATGCAGTTTTACATAATACTTTTTTCAAGTTCACCTAGCCAACCTGAGCAGAATATATTACATGAGGATACCTGCTAACTCCATGTTGACATCACTACATCATCTTACAACTTGCTCAATCTTTGTTGAGTTGGTTACGGGCCTATTCACACTCTGAACCCATGATCAGTGCCAGGACACTGGCACCAGTAGCAATCCCTCAAGCTACATCCTTACTTGGCTGACAGACACTACCAAATAGTTTACTTAGTTGAGAAACTGCGTTTAAGCCAGGTCCAACTTGAATCGGTCGCGCCAGGTTGCCAGATGACAAACTCCATTTTTTGGGGTTTCTAGGCCAACTGCCACCCAAAAAAGATTGCATGTACATTCTAGTTAACGCTGGCTGACAATGAACTTTAGTCACCCAGTGACGAGCTCGAGTTCCCCAACAATGCGGTTTTCCTTTCTTGGCTGACCAAATAACTAGTCTGCAGCATTCTGAGGCCAAGCAGGACCCAGTTTAACTCTTTCTGACCACTGCAATTAAATCTGTGAAAGGGCACTATTTGCCATGGTTTCAAAGAGTTTACACTGCCGGCTGACTGTCTAAACTAGGCAGCATTTATCGGCCAAGTGGGGATGTGGTTTTATCTAGCAGTGGATTCATCAGCCCATAATTGGCAGCAATTATTTAGATATAGCAAGCCACTAACAAACATAGTTTGTCGTTTTATGGAAACCTACCTTAACCAACTATTCTCTGTGCTGCCATTTTGGCCGCTTTCTGGGGGATATGTTGGCCAACCGACACACCAAAAATAGGACATGTCATATTTAAGTTGACTGACAACAGAGTCCGGTTACCTGCTGATGAACTGTCCCCCGATGTAATGATGGGTCTTTACATTTGTCTGCTGACCAAATAACTAGCTTGTTCTTTAGCCAAGTGGGTACTCTGTTTAACCCTTTCCAACCACTAAAGAACTAAAGCAGCAAAAGAGTACTAGTTGTCATGGTCAGAAAGAGTTAACACTTGTCAACCACTGACTAAACTTTCAGCAATGTTTGTTGGCCAAGTGGGGATATACAATTCTACCTACCATGGATAGCTAATACACAATATTTTAGGCACCTGCAGGCTAATTTTGACTGATTTTGTCTACAAAATCCCTGGAAAAGCTATAGAAAATAAACAAATAACTGTTATTATTTCCATTGATGATGAATGCATTTTGAACAGCTTTGAAAATATTCCATTTATATGTATACACATTGAAAAATAATGATCACTAGTTTTTCACCATGTTTATGAACAAACTATGATATTATCATTGAAGATTTCTATGCAAAAGCCTTATGGTTTTGCCAACATATTACCCAGCATGCATCCTGATATAGGCTAACCGGCAGGTAAAGCCAAGAAATTTACCTATCCGTGGTTGGGAGAATTTTATTCTGAGTTAAAACTTGTCAGCCCACCAACTATATGAGACAGTAGTGTTCGTTGGCCAAGTGGGGTTGCAGTTTTATCCGGCAGTGGATTCATCAGCCCTTAATTGGCGGCAGTTAATTAGATATAACAAGCCGCTAACAAACATAGTTTGTCATTTGTTGGAAACCTCACCCAACTAAACTCTGTGGTGCCATGTTGGCTGTTTTCTGGGGGGGTTGTTGCCAAACTGACACACCAAGAAAATAGGACATGTCTTATTTTAGTTGACTGACAACAGAGTTGTCTGCCAACCAAATAACTAGCTTGTTCTTTGGCCAAGTCGGTACTTGGTTTATTCTGAGTTAAAACTTGTCGGCCAACTGACTATATGAGATGGCACCATGTGGGGTTGCAGTTTTATCCGGCAGTGGATTCATCAGCCCTTAATTGGCGGCAGTTAATTAGATATAGCAAGCCTCATCGGTCAGCCAATCTTCAGGCGCCCGTACTCAAACTTGTAATTTGGGCCACCATGAGAGGCTTTCTGGCTGACTGAGCGCCTCTGCTGGAGAGTGAGTAGCCTCTGGTGGAGAGTGAGTGGTTCATCTGTAGGTGTCCTAATAAGGGGGAGGAACCACTAACGGGTGGTGATGAGGTGTGGGGGAGGTCTTAATAAAGGATAAAAAGGATGGGAACTACTATCGCGTGGTTACTATGTGTGGTAGCTGCTGAGCTAAAGTCTTAATAAAGAATATTGTATGTTTTTTGTGTGGGGTTGTTGGTAAGATAAGGTCTTAATAAAAGATAAAAACGATGGGAACTACTATCATGTGGGGTTTTTCGTGGGGTAAAGTCTTCATAAGTGATAAAAAGGATAGAACTAATATGGGAATGCTGGCAGGATAAAGTCTTATTAAAGGATAAAAAAGATGGGAACTACTATCGTGTAGGGTGTTTGAGTATAACGAGTTTTAGCAACTGCAACATATCTCGATACATTAATGTATCTCAAAACTTTCAAGCCACATCACAGACTACTGGTGCCATATATGTGAAAGGCAATCATTTACTTACTGATGGCACAGGAAAAGTAGTGTACTTCAATAGACATAATTTTGAAGTTAGTCATAACAGTAGAGATAGAAGATAAGTTGCGTTTGCTTTACAGGATGTGTCGGGGGTGCTAAAACTCCGTACTGTGTGGTTGTTGTTGGGTAAAGTCTTAAAAGGGGTATTGTCTGTTTATATATGTGGTTGTTGGTAGGGTACATGCTTAACAAAGGAAAAAAAGGAAAGGGACAATAACTGATGTGTGGCTATCATATGGGATGTTGCTAGGAACCTTTTAAAGTGGTACACGTACATTAAGTAGGTGTCGTCACAACAATAAATCATAACCCTGGCCTAGTTCTTATGTGAATTATCTCCTTTAACAAATAAATCTTATAATATATAGGCTACTTTTTTGTGTCCATATCATAAAGACGGCCTTTATAATGTAGGGTGATGGCCAAATTATACAATACATAAATCTTGCTGTAGGAGAAATGAGAATGATTTGACTTACAGGATGAGATTAAGAGATAGGCATGGGATTGGTACCCACATAACACCTGTGCCTGACTTATGAGAGTTCTGCCTTTGTCAAATGACAATGACAATATCCCATATATAGATGAAGCGTCACCCAGATTGATAATGATGTCCGTTCATGTAAGCCAATCTCTGAGTCTCCTTTGGGAATTGGTATTCTGGGTATGTAGGTAGACATTAACCTATTTCACACTACATATGATGCCAATTTGCTGACAGAAGTTCACGATATATACCGATGCTATTTGGAGAAGGCTGAACGATTTCTGCCATAACTAAGCCAATTATGGACAGTTATTTTTATTTTTTTAACAATTAGACTACATGTATTCAAAGCAACAACAATGATGACATAACAAACTAAGCTCTGACCATTAGAACCAGATCAAAAAAGGTCAACAAGACCACAAAAAGAACATAACAACACAACAAGGTACAACAAAACTACATCCTATGTAACATTCAAAAGAGACTTACAAAACGTTCTTAATGATATAAAACATTTACCTTTACCAGCATAAAGATTTTCCAACTTATAATGCTCCTTCTAGGGTGACCAATTTTATATGTAAATATCTACTATTTACAGAACTAAGATCGGCCAAGTAGGACAGCCACAATTCAACAGCTGGACCCCTCGCAACAGGAACGTCCTTACAACGAAACATCATTCGTGGCCAAAACTCTCATTGTCATTGTGCAAATGGCCATTACTGATTTAAATAGGGAGCAAAGTTGGCATGTGGAACATAGGCTTACATACCATGTCCTCACCTCCCCTGTGAGTAGCTTACCTGAGAAATAAAAACCTTTCTAATGAAATAAAGCATGTCTAGACTTTTATTTCTATAACCTTCTTTTCCTCGGCTGTTATTTCAAAGCAAAAGCAAAAACAGCATATATGATATTAGGTTTAGGTCCTGTGTCCCCACCTCCACTTGGAGCAGCTCATCTGAGAATTCCCAAACCTTTCTATTGACAAATTACATGTCTATATTTAACCTTTATTTCCCCTGCCGATTTTTTTTATCGCCGATCGCCAGAAAAATCAACACGTGGAACATACGCTTATGCCCGTGTCCCCGTGTCCCCTGTGAGAAGCTCACCTAAATGGTCCGGTCATCTGGGTTAATGAGCAGGAAGGGCCCCAGGCCATGAGCTGCTCATACTGGGCCAGTCTGTCAAGCCTAACCCACTGTTTCCAAAAGTAGGTCTGTACACCATCAGCCATTTTGGGCAAGAATTCCGCCCCGCATCCCAGCATGCTTTGGGATGGCTGGTTTCCTGCAGGTAGGACCATAAACCAGCCAGCAGCCCAACAACCATCAAAGCAGTTACCCATCTTACAAACAGACTACCCAATGGAAATAACCATCCCAACATGCAAATTTCTAACTGACCAACATGGCCCATTGGTTCTATGTGGATATACAGACCCATTATGTAAAACCTAAGTAGTTCAGGGATGGACTCATACTGGACCAGTGGGCAGACAAAGTGGTGCAGTCTACAGTCCTAATGGGCCCTGCTTCTCAGGGGCTCAATTTACACCACTTTGTTTGGCAGTTTTAAGGAGGTTGTGTGTGAGCAGATCTTTGTTATGAAGGTCTTGGACACAGGTGTGTAGCTGTTGATGCTGTATCGAATAAGTCGGTTCTGAGTTACATTGTATAACAGTTTATCATAAAAAACTACGTTAACAAGAAACATTTCAATAACAAGTTTGGCAGTTTTAAGGAGAAGGTGAAGACCTTTGTGATAACAGTTTTCGACACAGGTGTGGTGCTGTTGACACGGCATTGAATCAGTCGGTCCTGAGTTACATGGAATTGGTACCCATATAATAATTGGGTATGACTTATCAGAGTTCTGCCATTGTCAAATGACAATGACAATATCCCCTGTATAGAATGAAGCGTCACCCAGATTATTAATGATGTCAGTTCATGTAAGCCAATATCTGAGTCTCCCTTGGGACTTGTTATTCTGGGTATGTAGGTAGACGTTAAGTAAATGCGGTCCCAATTTGCTGATAGATGTACTGCAATAGACTTGGAAAAGGCCATACCATACAATTTGTGACAGTTTGCCATAAATACTACCTTACCAAGAATACCCCTCAAAAACAATTTACTGTAAAGACCATGATACCAGGAAGAATACACCGAGACACTATCATCTCCTATTACTCTCCCCATCATATATATAGCAAATTCTTTTGTAGTCTATCTGCAGACTAGCCTAGATCACAATGTATGCTGGGTAATATGGTTGCAAGTCATAAGGCTTCAGTATAAGTACATGTTCATTAATCTTGGCATAATTTGTGGCTTGAAAACGACTAGTACTGTTGACTATTTTTTCCAAATTTATCTGTATATATCTTATTTTGTTAAAGTTGGTTTAAAAACATTGTCATTACAGATAGAAAGATAGCAAACACTTGTTTGTTTTCTATAGTTTCCTTGTATTTTTGTCTACAGAATTAGTCCAATTGGCTTAGAATTAGCGAATTTATGGACCCCTCCCATTCAAGATGCAATATTGTAGACCTATTGTAGTATTGTAGTCCCACATCAAAATGTTATTTCGAGGTGCATGGCTGGTAACTGACCGTCAAGTGTTTACCCAACATTGAATTTCCCTTGGTACATTAATTACATATATAATGGTAAAAATCGTAATTTGTGTATTCATCAGATGTACTTCGAGATGCCCTTGCAACAGGTGTGACAGTGACATGGTAGCAATCGCTCCAGTAAAATCTATAAAAATCCACAGGTGCTTTTAGTCTGGTCATCCACTCCTCGGTGGAGGAATAACACAAATGGATGAGCTTTGCCAAAAGGTCAACCAATCATTATCATTGTCAAATGGGCAGAAATGGTGGCCACTCCTGCAATTACTTTATTTCCCTCCCTAAAAAATGGGAGCTCTCAGTGGGACTGACAGGATCACTTACCCCGTGATCTGCGTGCCCCCTGCATGCCACTCGGGAGGGGGGGGGGGCACTTGGGTCTTATAAGGTACCCACTGCCAAATAGGCTCGTGAAGCAGAGACAGTGACCATTACAATTGAGGGACGGTAAACACTTTTATAGGCTAAAAATGGGGTGGGGGGTGAACTACACTCATACAAGAATATAGACGTTGTGCAGATGACGTCATATCTCTGAAAATAGGCAGGCTGCCATATTGGTAATCTATCTAGAATTATAAATATCCTTCATTCTAAAAGATTTAGGAGACATATCTTAGAAAAGAAATACTTTACAATAACTGTTTTAATCATGATTTATAATTTTGATCATTTATATTTAATAAATTCATGTTATTATTATAGCCACGTGGTATTGGAAACCTAGTGGTGATCACCAAAATCTGGTCACGTGACCACGTCTACACAAGGTCTATAGATGCAATAGCTTGAAACTTAGCTTTATTCCACACATACAAAAAAAGCGTTTTCCTAAACAGTTTTAGTGATTTTTGTATATTTATTATGGTATTGACACTCTGATCTTTTGGGGCAGTCATCTGTGCCTCCCAAAAATAATGGGCGGTCAACAAAAATTCAGGAGCGGTCAGTCATGAAAAGTAGGGGTGGTTACTTTGGCAGTGGGTAGTAACCTTCAAAGAGTCAGTGCCCCCCCTAGGCCCCCACACCTGCGACAAGCTCCCTGCCCCCTCCTACAGGTCCCCTGCCCACCCCCCACCCCCCAGGCAGGCCTTAATTGCATTGGGCCCTAACCTGATGAGTAGATAAGGTCAGGGGATGACCCATGCCCTGGAGGAAGGGCTCTGACACTGACCAGAGGTCATCAGGGGGAGGACCCCACGGTATGGGACGCCAAGCGGGCTCTTATATATGCCCGTACATGTGTGTGTTGGGGCTTCGAAAATGGACCCATTTGGAAGGACTTTGTCAGTGCAAAAAAAACATACCCATAATGAATGGACCATACATCAAAGACACCTTTATCAAAGGACTATAATTATTATGTAAATCCTATTTGACATGTAAATACCAAGTCATATTCATTTGGTTACCCTACTTCTTCTAAAATGATGTCCTTTCGCATGTTACAAGCTACAAACTGCACTTACTTCAGCTATACCATTAACCAGCGGAATAAGCTGCTACTAGCCTGTCCATCTGGTTGCTGATTTGTTAAACTGCTTTTTAAAGGACCTGTGGGAACGAGCAAATTAGGTCACGACCCCATTATTTAGTTCCCCTCTCATCCTCTATATGGCTTCATAGTGTAAGGGTTAGCAACCCCCTCCAAACACCTATGTTGTGGGTGCGAATCCTGGAGGGACTTGTTCAATTCAAATATGCTCTAGCATCTTGAGGTGCACTACCACTTTAACATTATTACGAACCCTTACAGATGGAGAGAGGGTTACTTCTCAAATGCACCTATATTGAGTAGCATGTGTTTTGATTTGACACCCATTGTGATTAAATGAAGCACCACTCATTTTCACTCCCTTGAACAAGAAAAAGGACCCTAGTCAACTTTTTTGACACACACATCCATGCAGTTTATTCTGTTCTATAGTATAGAACATAGGTTAGTTCTTAAGCCTCTAGTTCTTATACAAAAGTTACCTAAAGTCTAAACCCAAATATAAAACTAAGATATTTAGCCATTCTGCCTCTCAGATGTACAGTTTAGATGCTATAAATTTCTTTCAAATCTAAATGTACTTTAATTTCTTTCAGAAAAATAAATTCTCTCAGTTTACACCATGCCTTTTTCACATAAAAGGCAGGTCCACCCCTCCCCTCTCTTCTACCCCCCTTGCCCCCAGCTGACCAATTAGGGGCTGACCAGAGCAAATTCTATTAGACCTAATTAACCTGATTACCCGTAAACAGTTGAATTGTCTACTGGGGGTTGGTGGACAATGCCTCTATTATCGCCATAGCCCGCGGAATGGTTCCGCAGTGAAATGTTGACCGGGCCGTTATTTCCCCATGGCTGGCAATGGTTGTAATTGACCAGCCTGTGTGTACCCAACATTGAATTTCCCTTGGTATATTATTTATCAAATATATTATAGCTACACCAAGATACATGAAGCGTGTGATGGCATATGTGTTTTTTTGTGACGTTGTCGTTAATGGCACCCCCTACGAGAGTCTGTACAACCAGATACAAATAAAACAACGTCTTTTTTTATCTTTTTTGAAACGTAAACAAATGGCAATGACAACACAAAATGGCAAGAGAGGCAACACGTTGTATCTGGTCGCAAGGACTTTAATAGGGGGCGCTGTAGTGAGTAGAAAGTCGCCACATGTGATAAGTCGCCGATGGGCTTAGTGTCGCCTGTGCACATGCGCTAGTGTACGAAGTAACTAGCCTCGACAGGTATTTTTTTCCACAAACTGTGGAGTAGGGTTGAGTTAGCCTTTTAGGTATGAATCCCAGATATGTAAAAGATGAGAGGGATATAGTATATCTAGTTTGCTACCCATTACAACTCATCATTGACAAAACATACATTGAGGCCAGATACTTTTCCCATGCGCAGGCGCAGTACCCTTTTTCCCAATCGCCGACTT
The DNA here is from genome assembly GCA_936440205.1 of Lepidonotus clava. Taxonomy (NCBI): domain Eukaryota; kingdom Metazoa; phylum Annelida; class Polychaeta; order Phyllodocida; family Polynoidae; genus Lepidonotus; species Lepidonotus clava. Next base: position 3,826,444 of record OW387141.1, read on the forward strand.
CTCAAAGGTGGCACCTTTTTTAAATGTGACAGTGCCACTATCGACAATGTTACGGAAAATGCAATACAGTCATTAATCTTTCCTTTGTACTATCTTTGATCTCATATCAAAATTAATGCTTCAAATGCTTATGAATTGCCAGCTCAGCAAAACTGTGAGTAGTTTATGAATTTAAGGAGAGGCTAAGCCCCCCTGCGTCCCCCCTGCATCCCACCAGGTGTTAAGGGGGCACAGAGATCAAAGCAAACAGTAGCGACACCTGGTGCTTACTCCCCTTATATCGCCCACCCTGATAATTCCTCTAATATCGCCCACCCTACTAATTCCCCTAATTTCGCCCACCCTATTAACCCCCCAAATTTCGCACACCCTATGACCAGTCACACCCTAATTTAACCATCCCCTAACCTTTCACATGTTTTATCCCTACCAGGCCCCTCTAAAACACGGAACGGTCCAGGCTAAGCTTCCGACCCGAAAAGTTAACAGTAGCCTGGTTGATTGAAAATGGAAATGGGATTTTTTGTTGACAACTGCCAACATGTGTCGGGTTTCTGGCGTATTGATATTGAGAGTGAATCATAGGTGAGGAGGTGTTTTCCCGCATCTATTTGACGCGTTTTTTCTCGGGAATTCGAAGTTTTTTGTTGGTTTTTGCTGGTTGGGATTTTGGTGAGCCTGATCTTGCATAATCATGAGTCTCTGTGGGTGTCGTTAAAAAAGGACAGTGGTTGGCTGTGTCCCTTTAATCCAAGAGTCATCAGAATAATGCGATCCATATGATACGGCATGCGGAAAAGAGATATCATTTTCCGCGTTTTTAATAAAGTGACTCACAAAATACTGGAAGTGTTGTCAAAAAGTAACCTTCCAGCTTTCCAAGGAATGTCCAAAGAACATACCCTGAAAGACACCCTGTCATCATTTAGTGAGCCTAGACTTTTTTTGTGATTCTTAACTTCAATTTTTATGAAATGGTTATGTTATCACCTTATATGTAAAAATATTTCAGCTAACCAATAACGTTGAACGATTAATGATCAGAGATTGAAAGAAATGTACCTAAAATCTGGCCAGCAAGTGACAGTTCATTTATTGCCGAGGGAAAAGTTTGGGGTTTGGCTAGGCTGTGTATTTATCTTTAGGTTAAGGTTTTGCATTTTGTTGAAATTACAAAAATCCTGAAAAAAAATCAATTGTCAGGAGGTGACGAAAAGCCTCCAGCTAGGTTTTGGAGTATCTTCGTGTATCCCAGATCTTTATAGCTTGTGGCTGCATGCATGTAGACAACAACGTTTAAACTCCTGCTTGAAGAGTATAACCATGCAAACTTGGTTCTGGATTCCTTCCTCCACGGTGGCCTGGAAGTACCCCAGATTTAATGGCCCGACTAGAGACAATTACTCAGCTTTATGTGCCGGCCTGATCGCCCGTACTTAGTCATCTGGAGCAGGGCTTAATCACACCATAAACCCTTAAGGCGGCTTTAATCTTTACCACATGTTGGGAAACACAAGTAAACCTATCATGAAATTATAAAATTAAAAATTGATTATGCTTATTGGACACTTGCGGAGAAACGTTTGAAATATATATAAGGAGCCATTTTATGTGAAGTGCTCTATTTGATTACAGTACAACATGATTTCTACTGACTTCTGCCGATTTAGTAGTTTATAACGTTTCCCCATTAATAATTATGGTAAATTACTATGGATCCTACATACCGTTGAGAATCAAAAGCCGTTACCTAAGCCATATTCCCATTGTGCTATTGATGAGCATGATGTCTTTAACATAATTCACTTTAGTTAAAGCTAACCCCACGGTAAAATTACGTTTAGAAATTAAACACCAGTTAACCAGCTGTTTATGTGTTATGTGTTTAATTTCTAAATGCATGTTTCGGATTGAAAACATGTATATTAAACACATGGAACACTAACTATGCATTTAATTTCCCAACTTTATTTTTACCATTTTCTTGAGAATGCCGAATATCGTAATCGCTGTAAACTAAAGTAAGAATAGATGATCTAATTGCTGTTATTCTCTTGTTATGTCTATACATTTTCTGGATCCTTGACCCCCGTCTGGATTGCCCAGACTATCCGAGGGATGACCAGGCCGCCTTGCTGTCTGGGGTCAGTGTCCGGCCGGTGGTCATCACCAGGCTGGTCGACTGGTCAGTTTATTTCATCAGCCCAGACCTGGACATTGTCCCCCCCAGCACCAGATCCCCAGACCTTCCTCCCCTCTCCCCCAACTGTTCGCCCTGCTCACCCCCCTCCCCCTAACTCGCCCTAACCCTAATTCCTGCCAACCTGACCTGACTGTAAGCCCCATACCCACTAGGTGATTTTTTACACAGTCGGCTGACTCATCGGCCCTAAAATTGGCCAATTTTACCAAGATAATCGACTGATTTTTGCACCGATTCAAATCACCAATTAGTATGTAATATTGAAATGTTTGTGTTTGATATGAATCAGTGGTAAAGTCGGCCAATTCTTCTGGTAGAATCTGCCAACTTTAGTGGTGATCAGTCAGCCGACTTTGTCAGAATTGCCTAGTGGGTATGGGGCTTTACTGCAACACCAGACACCCACAACACGTGGAGGGCTGGCTGGTGGTCTGAACTTTGTATACAACAATACAAAGTTAAATTCACTGTTTTTAACTGTATTTCTACATGCCCCATATCCCCAGACCCCTCCCCCCCGCCCCCCGCCCCCGCCCCTGCTGGCCCTAACCCTAATCCCCACAGACCTGACCTGACTGTTACAGCCCCACCAGACACCCACAACATGTGGTGGGCTGGTTTGTGATCTGAACTTTGTATACAACAATACAAAGTTAAATTCAGTGTTTTAAAGCCCCGTACCCACTAGGCAACTTTTACAGAGTTGGGCAATTGATCAACGCTAAAATCAGCCGATTCTTATAACTGGCCTATTCTAGGGGTAGAATTGGCCGATTTTAGTGCCGGTCCGTTGCCCAACTGTGTAAAAGTTGCTTAGTGGGTATATGAGGCTTTAGTGTGATTTTACATGCCCCAGACCCCCCCCCCGCCCCCCTGCTGGCCCTAACCCTGATCCCTTAAACCTGACCTGACTGTTACAGCCCCACCAGACACCCACAACATGTGGTGGGCTGGTTTGTGATCTGAACTTTGTATACAACAATACAAAGTTAAATTCAGTGTTTTAAAGCCCCGTACCCACTAGGCAACTTTTACAGAGTTGGGCAATTGATCAACGCTAAAATCAGCCGATTCTTATAACTGGCCTATTCTAGGGGTAGAATTGGCCGATTTTAGTGCCGGTCCGTTGCCCAACTGTGTAAAAGTTGCTTAGTGGGTATATGAGGCTTTAGTGTGATTTTACATGCCCCAGACCCCCCCCCCCCCCCGCCCCCCTGCTGGCCCTAACCCTGATCCCTTAAACCTGACCTGACTGTTGCAGCCCCACCAGACACCCACAACATGTGGTGGACTGGCTGGTGATCTGAACTTTGTATGCAACAGTACAATGTTAAATTCAGTGTTTGTGATGGCGTATTTTTATGTAACCCCATTCACCCTGGTGAACGTTGGATCATCGTAGCCCTCTGCGACCTGATCCCTTGCGAAATTACTCAACATGTTTATAAAGTGATCGCAAGGGACCTCAATTCTCAGTGTGAATGTTATATGGTCATTTTCAAAAGCTTGCGATCAATAAACTTTTTGTCGTACCTGAGTTTAATTGGGAATGCATACGCTCATTCTTTTGTATATCTCGGAGATACAAACATCAGCCAGGGCGAATGGGACTTATATTAACTGATCGGGCAATGGGGAAGTTGAACATCATTTATGAGATTTCATCTTGGCAGGTTTAGAAACTGTCTGACACGGTCATAAAAACTATTAGAGAAGCTCAGATATGTGACCCATCGGAATTGAATAAGATACTGGAAAATAGTTGCTCATATCGGTGAAAGTACTAGTAACATACAGAGAAAGAAAACTTGACAATACATTTGTCAACTGGTTTTAAACCAAGAATTCCATGCAGGAGACATGTATGCAAGTACAATTTAAGGGCAATCGCGCTATTTGTTCATGCGCATGCACACTGCGCAGCCTGGCTGTATGAGTGTGCAGTGGACCATGACCATGAAAATCCTTAACTATAGAATCCTATGGAGGGAAAGTGCGTTTTTGCTCATAGCTCCCTTACCTGTTATCCAATTAAAATACTGTTCGCGACAAAGTTGTAGTCCTGAACGTTGTGAATCCATGTATGTCCTCAGATTTAATAGATTTTTAATCATGAATTAATTATGAATTTATTCATAATAAAAGTATTATTTTCGACCCTCTCCTCCCATTTTGGTCATTTTAATGTCCCCTTTTGAGCTTGTGTGGCATGGGTTATGCACAGTACATCATGAAACAGACTAATGTATGGGAAAATTGTTATGTTTAAGAAGATAAAGTTGGGTTCCATATGTGCTAGAAATAATGAATAAGCATCTAGCATAATTGATTAATTTGTCTAATTTTCACAAATTTGTGTCTAAATCTATCAACAGATATGTGGATTTTCTGAAAAAGTTAGATCGGTGACCCCCTAATTTCTTTTCATTAAATGATAGCCAACACTTATCCAAATCAAATGTAGAAATTTCAAGTAATTTTCAACTTTGCTAATGTTTTTATTGCCAATTTGATAAGAATTTATTGTTTTTTATCACCAGATTCATCCAATTAAATTCCTTCAAAATAACTTTATTTTCGTATTTTTGGCAAATAATGCATTATATATAAAGATTAATATATTGACTTCATATGCAAATGAGTTAAAAACATAGTCAATTATTTTCATTGATGTTATTAAGGAATTTCTTAAAGTTATTTCAATTTGTGAAAATACTGAAATTTTCATTTTTTGCTAACTTTGTGATGGTTTTAATTCAAAAGTTAGCATGGTGACCCCCTATTTTTTCTTCATTTCTGGAATTCATAAACCCTAAACTTGTATTTCCCAAAATTTAAAGCAAATGTCAACGTTAGAACTATAATGGAGCGATTGTCTTTAATCATCTTTATCTCAATGATCCTGCCTAAAAGAACCAGACAAGAAGTGTCGATATATGTGTGCCTGCATAGCTGCAATTAAATAACATGTGATCACATTAGCGAATGTTATGGGAGACAGAACATAAAGTAGCTTCAGGGAAAAGGGTAAAAAACAACCTGGACCCGTTTACACGACGCTCTCCACAGTGCGACTGTGCAAAGAACACTTCCTGGTTCAGAAACCTGACACGTGACGCGCAGACGACTTCTAGCTAAATACAGCGCATGCGTACTGTACAGACAATGAAGGGTGCACATTAAAAAAGACACCCTTGTATTTACCTTTAGCAAACCCACAGGCGAAACTACATTAAATTCCACACATGCCAAGGAAAATTACATGGGAAGCGCCTCTAGGCACCTGTAAAACGGGAATGTGAGAGCGACATATGGATTCTCTTCGACTTTCCTGTCGTTAAGTAAAGCCTGTATTACGCCAGGTGATTTTTACAACACTAAAACTCCATACCCATTAAGACACTTTTACACAAACGGCCGACGAGTTGGCGGTAAAATCAGCCAAGTTCCTGTTATGGCCTGTAAGTATCCCACATTGAAATGGTTTGAAATGGAAGTGTTTGATATGAATTGGTGCTAAAGTTGCCTGATTATACCCTTAAAATGGGCAGATTTTATCGCCGATTGGTCGCCCGACTGTGTAAAAATCGGCTAGTGGGTATGAGCCTTATTCGATAATTTCAGAATTATAAGCATGCATATACTATTTGAAAGGGAATTAATAACCATTACTATCCATAAGTAATACAACTATAATTAGCTTTTATTCAAACTGCCAATTTCGGAAAATCGCGAGAATAATCAACCTGTGGAATACAACCTTAAGTGTCAACGCATTATGTAAGTGCACCAACCGCCACCGCAGAGCGTCGCCACTGGTTAACTTCCGCTCTCACTGGGCAGAGGCGGGAAAAAAGGGCGGGCTTTTCGCTGAGGGGGTTCCGCGCATGCACTGTGAAATCCCTTTGTTGCACGCTTGCATCTTCGTGTGAAGGGCAAATTGATTATTTATGGACACAGGAAACCTCTCCACGCAAACCTATTTATACTGGCACTCCTCCTCTGGGCTTAACCTCCCACTCTTCATGGTTCTTCTTAGTTTTCCCGTCAACAACAAGCATGCAACAGATTGTAACTAGTTTCAAAACAGTGAAAATGAAAAGCAAGAGAGCAACATGAAGGTCGCCAAATGGAGGAAGAGCTTCCAAGCCAAAGTGGAACCTCTATACATTTGCATTGTCCATACATTCAGGGGGCAGATCCAGAATTTTTCGGGGCTGCTTGCACTTAGAACAAGTAAGACATTGCAGAAACTATAAAGAGATGTACACATTTTCAAGAATCTTCAACCATCCCCAATGTATATATATATGCTGCACACGCAGAGCTGATTGGACGCAATACTTGTCAAGATACGGTTGTAAATTGACTACGCATTGTTTTGAGCAGTAAGCAACTATAATTCTCTAAAGTTCAATGTGTATGGACCGCTGATGATCTTCAATGCCGGGTTCGAGTCTGGGCTGTGCCTGCTATACCAACTTGCCTGGCAATTATTTCCACCTCCATAGATTCGATCACAGTACTTTGCAGAAGCCAAAGACCGTGAGTTGGTGTCGATATAGCTGGATAATGGCTGAGCACACCTTAAATTCCTACAATCATCATCGTCGTCGTCGTCATCTTTAATTTCCTTCAGCTGCGGCACGTCTGAATCGCATGTAACGCATGTATTTAATTTTTCCTCCCTGGCGCAGGAACATGTTAAAAAGAACCCATGTTAAAGGAGTTTTGTCCGTTCACCCTTTGACCCTGGACCAAAACATCCACACACAGATCTAACCAAGCGACAAAGGGCAGGCAACTTTTCTGCAGAATTAAGGCTATTGTCTGACAAATGAGAAACCCAGGCAAGGGGAGACGTAAAGTTCTGCGAAGTTCTGAGACGTTCTGCGATGTCACAAGCTTGGTGGGGAAGTCTTTAATAGACTGTTGAGATATTTTTTGTGTACATTTAGGGCTATTGTCTAACAAACGGGGAACCCAGGCAACGTCTAATATAACAATAACATTCTGCCATGTTCTAATAACGTTCTGTGACATTTTGTGACATTATTAGAACCTAGGCAAGTAGTGATGTAAGAAGCACGTTCTGCGACCATACTTCTTTGGGTAGTCTGTGACCTGCCCAATTTTCACGTAATATTTATGTTATTTTAGGTAAAGTTGAGACTTACTAAAAAAGAATGTTTTAATGAGTTTATATTTAAGTGAAGTTGCAACATTACTAATAAAGAATGTTATAATAACGTTATTATAATGTGAAACAATGTTACAAGAATGTCGCAATAATGTTGCAGTGAGATGTTACAGCGTTAGGTTCTAAAGACATTTTTGTGTGCCATCAAAATAACTTACAAGAGCCAAAGCAGAAATAAACAGAACATTGGTGCAACGATTCTTGCTTTGGAATCTTCTGCGATGTCTCAACCATGGTTGTGAAGTCTTTCTTCATTTAAATAGAGCTTTAAGTTTATTTACTTCCTGAATGGAAACAAATTGCCAATCATGATGGTAGTAATTCACCAGTAAGACAATAGCCTCCAACGTTCCTTACAAAACCTTCTAGTTCTGGGATGTATTTATTAAATTAACCAACTCTCAGTGAATTCAATGGAACTTCGGCAACTGAATTTACGAGCATCTAGCTAATAGGCCTCCCTTCGTGAAATGAATCCCGAATTGCCATTAATTGTCAGGGAATAAACCAATTGAGTCTACTTTAGGAGACGAATCCCAAACAAGTTTCAACATTGTCCATCTCAAACTCCATTATAGTAGTGAGTGGCATGGGCAGGCAAGGAGGGAAGGGATTCTGTTGGTGGGTAATTGCATAATAAGCCCATCAGAGTGTGTTTTAGGCTGGGTAGACCTATTCAAGCTTAAGGTGCCTAGTACCAAGGCACAGACATGTTGAAGTATAATGTCTTGAGTAGCTTTAACAGCACTAGTTCATATCTCTATCGATCCAAATGAAGAAATTTAGATCCATTTTAGCAAAGGCATTTGTTTGAAAATTGTAGATGTCTCAACTTGGGATTTTCAGTTCTCTAAAAGTTAAGGAATATTGGCATTGCAAAAGGTCGTTACTTGACCATTTGAATTCTTGTGCTCAACTACCAAACACCAGTGCATATTTTGCATTTACTGTCACGGAAATTTTCCATCATTTTCGAAACATGCACGATTGAAAGCCTGTAGCTTGCATTCCACATACCAAAAGTATGCACTGTCGATATTTCAGCGCAACTTCGTCGTGGAAGTGTTCCCAACGTTTACCAAAAAGAGTACAGTACAAATCGCCAGTGCACTTTCAGCAAGGGAAATGCAGGATTATCAACCCATAATTTATGGTGATATACCGTAATATTATCGAGTATTATTAAGACTACTATTATTTTGGACTAGAACTGCTTAGACGTTTCCTATTCACATGCTTGCACTGTATGTCGCCTCTTTCTTATTTGTATCCAAAGAATAAAGTTGGACGCGCACATATCTATAATAGCAAATAGAATAAAACAAACCCATGATAATATTTCTATATTGAGAATTAAGTCAACATGTCCATCTGCCACCCCTTCTTGGTCAGTGAGAATGACAAATGACTCAGCAGAAAATGTCGCCGCCATAAAGACATAAAGGCAGAGCTGACCACCAGTTGTTGTCATAGTTTGGTATTCAGACATAAAGGCAGAGCTGACCACCAGTTGTTGCCGTAGTTTGGTATTCAGTTTGCTGGGGGACCGACATGAAACATGAATGACAACGACACGAGCACCATCTGGTGGGAGAAGGCCGGGCACATTTTAGTGGGGGCAGGAGGCAAGGGGGCTGAGGAGGAGGGGAACTTGGTCTCAAACCTGCAGGGGCCCGTTTCATAAAAACCTCGTAGCTAAAGAGGTTTTATGTGCCCTTACAGAACCTGTACGAGAGTTTGAAACTCCTGGAAAGAGAAATTTCGGAGCGAGTATTACTCTGTATCCGACGCGTAAAAATACAGTTAGAAAACACCGAATTTAACTTTGTATTGTTGTATACAAAGTTCAAATCCCTTAAATCCAAAGTTTTAAAAACCCTTAAAAATAGTAGGAAAATATTGAAATGTTCCACTTTTTACTGCTCGCCACCCCCCTGTATTTCACCATTCCATAACCAAACTCCCGTAAATTGACCCAAAACTCTTGAAAATCCACCCAAACTCACATAAGCAAAGACGAAACTCACATATGTACAGCACCAAAAAGGGGTCGTAACTTTATGAAACACAAAACTCGCATAGCGATACGGGGGTTTGTTATCAAACGGGGCCCTGTTCTTGGATGTGTGTCAAGAAGTGAGGGAGAGGGGTCGTTTCTTTGCCTCAAGTGAGTGAAATGAGTGAGAAAGTTTCACTCAAAATGGGAGTGAAATCTGAATGGGTTAGATATTCACTATGATTTATACATAGTGATATAGAAAAGTCCTGAAACTAAACAGATTATATGCAAGTTAGGGGAGGTAGGAAGAACAAAAATAGACATTAATGTGACTGAATAAATAATGCTACATATTTTAAATCATCATTTAACAGGGGTATGAAATATATGTACGACACCCCTTCATTATGGGTAGGTTTTTCAACTTGCGGCGTCTTTCAGAATGGGTCTTTTTTCAAAACCCCAATTCACACATGCGGGCATTAAGAAGGGAAGTTGCCCCCCTGATCAGGGAAGAGGGGGGGGGAGATGGTTGGGGAGGGAGATGTTGGGGGGGGGGACATTAGTACATGCATGAGGAGGGGGCACAGAGTGCATGCAATGTCACATTGGTAAACAAGAGAGGGCTAATTTTGTAAAAGGCAAATGGCGTCATTTAATGGCATAGAAGGTGAGAGTTTATTTCCATATTTATGGCCAAGGTGGATGCAACAGCTGACGATTACGAGCTGGAGCCGCTAAATGAGGATAACTTTTGCATGACAGGGTGGAATGTTTGATGAACTCCACATGGAGATGAGTCAGACGTAAATCATCAACAGACTCAATAATTGAGACTAAACAGCCGAAGGACTGTCCATAATGTGTCTCCCTAGAGCAGGCGCCTGTTTCATCAAGTATTATTAAAACACAGCATGTCTCAAACGGAGTACAGAAAGATGGACTTCGCAAACAATGAAAAGACACAATATATGTATAGATGTATTAGTCCTTTCATCGCCCTTTTATTTCGCTTTCAATGTTTTGTTGTTTCTTGCCATGTTAAATCATGAAAACATAGCTTAGTTTTCTATCCCAAACCCTCTTTTCTCATTCCCCAATTAATCATAGTTTTATAGGCCGAGTTCATTCAGGATGACCTTGGGATGTTAGCTGAGTGACCTTGACCTCAGAGTTGACCTGCTGTTACCTGTTAACATGGCTGACCTGTCAGTGGCAGTGACAAACAGCCTTGAGTTCCCGCTAACAGCCACCAGCGCCTGCTATAGTCCTTCCATGACCTAGATACCTCTTGCATAATAGGTTCTTACACCAACAAGAGCCCATAGCTACTAGCTGACACCTAAAATTTGTTCATTTGTTCATAAATGACATGGGAAACCCCTTTGATGGTTGTTTGGGTGCTGGCGGGTTTATGGTCCTGCCTGCCATAAACCAGCAGACCAAAAGCATGCTGGGATGCAGCGTGGAATTCCTACCTAAAATGGTCGCTCATTCACAGTCCCAGTTTGAGCGACTAGTGGACTTGGACGTAACTACAGTCAACCAGCGCCCCTCGTGTGTGTCTCCGGGCGATGATGTCATGAATCACGTGATAAATTGACCTATTTATTCAACGTGGAAATGGTGTCAGAAGTGGCTGTCGAGTGAGTGCCATAACGTGCAACATGTTTATACATGTAAGCAGCATGTAGCATGTAGGCACCATGTCACCCCGAGGGGGCACTTAATAATGGGAGAGGCACGTGACCGACTACTCACTGGAGGAAAACAATTAAGCAATCCCAGTTTGGATCGAATAAAGTTTATCTTGGAATATTATTACCATTGCTGGGTTATTTCCTAAAGACAATAGCATAATAATGAAAGAAACCATAAAGTTGATGTATAAACAACGTATGTGGAACAACTCCAATGTATAAACAACATATATGTGGAACTAATACAAATCTAACTGCTCCACTGATGTTATCTTTACGTGAAAGATTGTAACCAGAATGTTCAATTATATACTAGTGTTGCATGCATGCCTGGGTATACATGATCTATCATTTTTAATCTTTCAAAATGATCTAATTACAGAAGAATATGACTAAAAGTACTGGCGAATGCTTGATGGATATATTAATAACTAAGTCTAATAATTTTGTCTATGGGGAGTAGATTGAATATTTTTCAATGGGACATTTACATTAAGATAAGACCACCGTACCAAAGTTCAAGTAGAAAGTACTAACTCTTCTTCACAGTAATCGCCGCAGAGTGACCCTTGTCAAATAACTCATTATGAAACAAAAGTCTATTGCATAGTAATTAATTCAAGAATCTTTGACTGCTGGACATAAATCAAGTCGACCATCAACTGTTGCGCATTGATATTACCGACCATTTGCATGCGAGACGGCCCCTCTGGTTGTGAATATGTATAAGCAATTCACGTCCAACTCAATGCAATTGCATCTGCCTGCTAACGATTGATTATACATGGTCCGGCATGGCGGTCACTCAGTGGGCGGGAAATGAAAGTTGATTAGAAGCAAAATGTCGTCAGGTCTGACTAAGCAAGAGTTCTGCCAAGAAACAAACACAAAATAATCATCAAACAAATTTAGGAATAAACAAATACCCATCTAGGAAAGAAAAGGATATTCCTTGGCAGTGTTGCCAACTTTTTCAGGGGGTGAATTAATGACATAATATAGCTAGTAGATCCAAAATCACTATATTTTGGAGGGTTTGGGGGCTGTTTCTCCTAGAAGATTTTACGTTTTTGAGGTGTAAAGTAAGAGAATTTGGCGAAATTCTGGAGGTTTTGAGAGTTTTTGCCAGAAATTACAGAGGTTTTTAACTCTTACAGGCAAAATTACAGATTTTCTCATCGAATTTACGGATTTCGGACCATTCTCTTTTCACTGGTGAAAAACGGAGGGTTGGAAACACTGCATTGGGAAGATTAGCATAATTCAGAGTCAGGTTCGGTCTAAGAGCCGCTCAGTGGAGATAGGGGAATCGTGTTTCCCGCGCATTTGGCGGACTGGACAAATTGTCGTCTGCTAATATCTGGAGACGCGGGAAAACGATATACGCGGCCGCCGCAGACGACAGGGGCTGATTCAGGGCTTAATTACCTTTGGTCAACATCGATGCTGAAATACAAACTTATACACAAGTAAAAGAGTACCCTTGAATTGGCTCATATTAAGTAAGGGAAGATATAAATGGGATGTTGACTGTGTTATGATAGGATAATATGATAGAGGGTATAAGATCTGTTAGGCCTATTGGGGGTATAGACCCCTAAAATCAACAGGGCGACAGAGGTATTTCTTAAATTCGACAGGGCGACAGAGGCATTTCTTAAATTCGACATGAGATAGGGCAATTAAGGGACAAATGACATTGCCATTTTCTTAAATTCGACATGCGACAGGGGCCTTAAAAAGATAGTGACATGGGACAGGGCCATTTCTTAAATCGACAGGGGAGATGGGTCTAAACTGAGATATATAGGGACAGGCGACATGGCCGTTTTTTAAATTAGACAAGGGACATGGGATCCCCCCATCCACCCCCCCCCCCCCCCTCACTATTGGACATTTGAGTAGTGATGATACTTCATGGCGATTATTAACCATTGTAATTCAGTGGAGTCCCCTCCAATAACAACCCTTTCCTATTCGCTATTTCTGAAACTTTAAAAAAAGGAATAAGGAAAGCCTTGTAAGTGTATTAATTAACCACTCCCGTGAACAAGAGATGTAGCCATTAATGTGATTAGTTCACCCCACCTTCCCCGAAGAGAGGAGGTAGTAGGTAATGTACACTACTAATAATGGTGACATTAGGATCATATCCTGAACCAATATTGGTTAATTCATCCCTAATACCAGCAAAGTGCTCACGTCGCCATTAAATATGCTTTTACCAAAATATAACGAGATAAGATGAGGCAATAAGAGGATACGCTTCATGGACGGACATCAGCATTTTTGTCTGAAGTTATGTTTTCTGTATGTGTTTCTGTCTGTCTGTATGTGTGTATCAGTATGAGTGTGTGTATGTGTGTGTGTGTGTGTGTGTGTGTGTGTGTGTGTGTGTGTGTGTGTGTGCCAGCAAGTCTTTTAACTATAGTTGCATGACCACCACAGGTTAACTACACTGTAAGAAGTAACTACTGTAAATTTACAGCAAAAGTTGCTGGCAGCAAAGGTTCCAGCAATTTTTGCTGTAAATTTACAGCACTCTATGTACTGTAAATTTACAGTATAATGTACTGTTAATTTCCTACAGCAAAATATGCTGTAAATCTTCAGCAGACAAAGTGCTGTAAATTTACAGCAAAAGTTGCTGGCAGCAAAGGTTCCAGCAATTCTTGATGTAAATTTACAGTACTTGCTGTATTTTTACAGTATGCTAAATCAAACATTTTACCATTTTATCTTTATTAATTTCCTTTTCGAAATCCAACTAAGTGTTGGAAAAAGGTTTAATTCCAACCTCAAATCCAATGTATATTGGGTGAGGGATGTATTTATGCTAAGTGTTTTAGCAAATACATGCATGGAATGATGGTACGATGAGGCACTGCCAATCCAACACATGCCTATGAAGGCAATTTGCTACCAAAAAGGTGTCTCAATCAGACAATTATCTGTGTATCATGAAATTATTAAGACAGAGTGGGGATATCTATTATGTGATATACTAGATTAGTTTATGGATCTCTTCATCACATTTAATCTTAATTAAAAGTTAATGATTCATCTTAAAATATAGTTTTAAGGTAAAAACTATCAACGTTTTGCTGATGATAAGCATTTGCCCCACCTGGTGGAGAAAAGATTTACAGAAAAAGTACTGTAAAATTACAAATTTGCTGTAATTTAGTAAATTTACAGTACTGATACTGTAATTTTACAGTAAATATTGCTGTTAAATTTATGACAGCAGAAAGTGCTGTAAATTTACTGCAAGAACTGCTGTAAATTAACAGCAACTTTTTACAGTGTAGGGCAATACACCTTTTACAAGAGTGCGCAATGGATCGCCCCACAGACACCACTACTTCATCCCAACATTTAGCCTGATTCCATTGGATTCCATATACCAAAACACACATTGGGACCTATTGCGGTAGTAGGGCGCCACACTAATGAAAAAAGGTGTATCACGCTGACCTGATTGTCGCCAAGTTGCCTGGGTCAATCGTTAAAGGCCTATCCTAAACAGCAAAACCTAAAGGACGATCAGTTTTACCCCCTGAACCGGAAGCAGCTGAACCCAAGGTCACCTGAGGTCAGGTGAGGTCAGGGACCACGTGACACACCACGTGACAGGCCACGTGACGCGGGGTGTCCTACGTCACTTCCGGTGGCGGGTGGATGGTATTACATGTCTGGTCAGTCGACACTGGTCCACCCTGTTGCATGTTATTGGGCGTCCACTGTCTGTAGAGGAAAAACAGAGCTTAAAACGTGATTGTCCCACATAAAAAAAGCTGACCCACTTATCTATTGTAATTGCAAGTTATAGATGATTGGTACAGGGTCTTGATTTAGATGTATATTGTATATATGTATATATTTAACATATTATACCACAATATGAATAGTGCTGTAGATGTTTCCTTCTCTGGAAACTGGTATTGTTTAATTCATAGCTTGAATTATTACGTATACACGCAAGGGATCTTTTTCATCTTAATACTTAAAATTACAACTGGTGCAAAACCTTTTATTTTCGCCTACTTATAGTTTTATGTACGACCAACTAATTTGATCGTCAGTTAATGTACTTGTATCATATCATATTAGTTAACCTAAGCTGCTATTACGGAACAAAACACCATCAACCAAACACTGGGGACACGACGTGTAGGTCTTAAAGGTCACGTCATTGATGACGTCGACGTCATGAAGGTCACGTCATTCACGACGTGACGTCACCACCCCGTCCCCTGTCGGCGGACGCCCGTCATGACGTCAGACGTCGGGTCACGTGACTCCCTCCAGGGGCTGACAGGATGACGCTGGTACCAGCGGCCCACGTCAGGAGTGACGTCACGCGCTGACGTCCACGTCAGGACTGACGTCAGACGCTGACGTCGGGGCCGGAAGTATCGCCGCCTGGTGGTGGTTTTTATTATCAACGCTCGTCATGTGACCGAGATTCTGTCCGAGCCTAAAACTGGCCAATGACTTTTCTTCAGGGAGAGACTGAGATTTAGCTTTTAAAAAAACGCCAACAGAGATACGTACTGTCTAAATTCTACTTATATTCCTAATCTTTGATATTTTCTGTGTGAGTTGCTACCGATACACTGTTGCAGGCTGTGATACATCATTTAATGCGTGAAACGCACATTCAAGATTACGCATTCTATAATACGTTGTCTCAAAAGGGAATCAAGTCATCATGCATTGTACTCTGAAAAGCGTGATAGAAGCCCTAGCAATACATGTAGTACCAACCAAGAAAGGGGAGAGTTGTTCTACAGGTTGTGGCCCTGGAAGCTGTGGGACTGAAATACCGAGTTCTAGAATTCTAGGTGAGCAATAATGTGTGAACGGCACATTCCAGATCACATATGCTATAAAGCGTAGTCCCAAGATGGGACCCGAATCAAGTATTTACAGGTTGTGAGAGCCCAAGCATTAACTGTACTCGCCAACAAAAGCAGGCGGTTTGCACTTAAGCCGTGGGCCTGGGAGCTGAAGAAGTGACTGAGCGGGTTGGGACAATCAGTGAAACCCTAGGAGCAGCTTAGAGTGAGCTTCAGGGGGGAGCTGCCAGGGGTAAACAATGGCCAGGTGGGTGGTCAGCTGGGAGATGGGGTTGGGGAGGGGGGAGATCTTACTATACTTATCACATTCAAAATCACATGTTTCTATAACACGTGAAATGCACATTCAATGTTATGCTTTTCACGATGGGTAGTCTCAAAATTGGGCCCAGTCCATGTCTGACTCTTTGCCAACAAGTAGTAGGCTACAAAAGGGGTATGTTCGCTCCGAGCTGTGGCTTTGGGATCTGTAGAACTTAAGGACCGAGTAGTTGAGTGAGCGGGTGGCGAGCTGCTCACGACGTGTGGGACAATCAGTGAAACCCTAGGAGCTGGTCCTGGTCGGGGAGAGGGGTAAACAATGGGTGGTCACCTGTGAGATGGGGAGCTCACCCATGACCTATTTACGGCTCATAACGTGACCTATTTACAGCTCATACCATGACCTACTTATGGCTCATAACATGACCTACATACGGCTCATAACATGATCTACTTACAGCTCATAATGTGACCAAGTTACAGCTCATAACGTGGCCCACTTACTATTCACTCATGGTCTTCTTGAAGGCTCACAACATGACCGAGCAGCTCACATTGATATAAGAACACTGTGGGCCAGGTACGTCTGTTTTTGTAGGGTGACAGACTGTCAGGCGCAGAAATGAAGAACATCAAGGCTTTCATAAAATTGCTGGAACACATTATGCATATCCATTTTACCGTAGATTAGCGGGTACAGATTTTGATATTGGTTGACGGTAAAAAAATTGAAAATAGAAGAAAATGTAAAAGGCTTGACTTCTTTTTGGTAGTTAATTAAAGAATGTGCAATCCTTCTCTAAAAATGAACCATTTCATGTATGTAGCTGTATATGTCAAACTGGCTTCACATTATTCCATGTCCCTCCAGCCAACAGCAGTTAAGATGAGATTTTAGGGTGATATGATTGATTACTTCACAATCTGTTGTGGTAAGCACATATAGAATTGGAACAATATGATATGTCCAATATACTGTTTATTGATAAAACATATCAACTGTTTATCATATCGTGGTTCGCATTGATGAGATTATAGCATTAAACAGATACTGTTATCTAAGGCTTACCTACCCTGTGGAAAATATACGCTTTATCCCAAACTACATCTTATGAAATGCCCATCCATTTGCAAAGTCGTGTTTCATAGTTGCAACACTGTCACACTTTGCCCGTGCTTGGCTGTCTCAAATGGCCTCCTCTCCTCTCCCCGTATTTCGTATTCCGTCCTACCCCCTTTCCCAACGAGCTCCCAACGTCCCCCCCCCCCCTCCCTCCCTCACACACGTGCACACTTAGCGCGCACGCACGTGCGTGCATCATGCACCCAGCGCGCAAACGTATCGCGAGCAGGGAATATGCTCCTATTGTCAGACACTGGAGGCTTAACTCAGTTGGAATCCTGTAATTCACCCTACCACCGATAGCTGATTCATAGTATTTTCAGCACCTGCAGGCTAACTTTTACCAATTCTGTCAACAAAAACCCTGGAAAAACTATAGAAAATTAATGAATAATTGTGATATATCCATCCATAATGAAGCAATTTTTAAACAACTTGGGAAATATTTAATGTTCATGTATAACGATTTAGAAAATGATTGTTTCTAGTTTTCTTGATGTCAAACTAGAAATAATGATAAGATTAATGACAATTCCTATGCTAAAGCAAGCAATTTGTCGACATATTACCCATCATGCATCCTGATAAAGGCTAACCTGCAGGTAAAACTCAAGAAATTGACCATCTGTGGTTGGGTGAATTCTTTGTTTTTCTGAAATAATCTTCAGGATAACCCCCTGGTCTTCCAGATCAAGTATGCATTGGAAGAATAAATGATATTTCAGTTTAAACAGAAAAAAGATGTACATAAAAATTATAACAGTGTAGCTTCATACATTTTATACCATTTTGAATTTATGGCATTATATTTTCCGGTTTTAATAAGAAAACTTAGCATTTCCACGTTTAATCTGTAAGATACTTTGTACACCATGATATTTGTTATAAATAAACATCAGATTTAACATTTGAATTTGAAATAAACCTTCCAAAAATCTATTTTTGGCGTGGTTTTTATTGCCTTCGAAAAATACAACTTTCCGTATGCTACTTCGTAAATATTTCAGCACTAGACTTTAATAAATCTTTCTGATAAACGCTGTGTTGCTAATGGTATAGATTTACAAACCAATGAATGTGAATGATTAATTGCCATCCAGTCATTAGCTTCATTCATTCCTATCCCTATTTATATTTCCGTATATTCAATTTCTCAAATATTCCAGAGTGGTTGCATTAATGAGTCAATGTGAACAAATCAACAGAGATGTTGTCCTTTAATACTAAGAGGTAAGTATAATTTTAAAAGCACGACTCTAACAAACACCTCTAAACAAAGGGACGGTAACCACAAACCAAATTGAAACCATTTAAATCTCACTCTCCCCTTGGACAAAGCCTCTCCTATCTAATGAGATCAGGTTTGAAGTGGGCGATATTTGGATGATTATGGCAGGAGATCACACTTGACCCCGTATCCCCAACCCAGGACGTGTGGCAGCTTTTGTTATAGAGTCCCTGAGAGCTGGGATAATGACTAGAACAACTCCTTCAGTCACACCCCTACCTAGACTGTATTTACGTCCAAGTCCGCTAGTCAAACTTGGACTGTTAACCAGCAGCCATTTTAGGTGGGAATTCCAACCCATATCCCAGCATGCATTGGGGCCACCGATATATGGCAGGTAGGACCATAAACCAGCCAGCACCCAAACAACCACCGAAGGGATTACCCATGCTATTTATAGAGGGCCAATAAAAGAATTCCTCACAGATTTTAGGTGACCAATAGTAGCCATAGTCTGTTGTGGGTGTATGGACCTATTATGCAGGAGGTATCTAGGTCATGAAAGGACTAACCCCTATCCGGCCCCCTCACCCTATCGGTGGGGAGGAGTGGGCACTTGTGTTACATAACAAAAGAGGCTGTGCCCTCTTTGAATCTGGGCTATTAATCGGTGGTTGTTCTGTGGTTGTGGTTCTGGATTGGAACGGAGTAGTCATGTTTTGTTGGTAGAGGGGAATAAGGAGGGAAACGTCAAAGGATGGAATCGTGTGTTTTATTGGGAATTTTGAAATGAATGATAATACAATTTATTCTTGAAGTTATTAGGATGCCTTTCTTTTGAAATCAAAGTTTAAATGACATAATATCGCATTCTGGAAATATGTATGGGTGCAAGTTTTGTCTAATATATACCATTCATTGTTGAGCTTCTAATTTTAGGGTTTTATATTAATTTAGTCAATGATTTTTCTTACACCAAGTGTATATATTTAGTTCTTAGAGATGTTCTTAGTTTCATAAGCATACACTTAAAATGCGTCAGAATATGCAGGAAGATTGTATAATCGAGAAAAGTCTATATTTTAAGGCTTGAGGCACACTTCTTGCCCCCTATAATAAATAATGGCCCTTCCAGTTAAAGCCCACACGTATTAATTACACTAACTGCTCGTGACGTCACCAGGACACAGTGGCTCCACCTCTCGGCGAGTGTTATCGACCCTCGACCTGACGTCACCCGGCGCGTGCTGTGACGTCACCATGACGTCACAATGACCAACAATGACGTCACATTGCAGAGTGTTCGTGTCCACTTCGCTCAGAGGTTTATCACTTGACTAGGCGCATGGATTGCTACTAGGAACAAAATATTA
Source organism: Lepidonotus clava (assembly GCA_936440205.1). Lineage (NCBI taxonomy): Eukaryota > Metazoa > Annelida > Polychaeta > Phyllodocida > Polynoidae > Lepidonotus > Lepidonotus clava. The sequence continues at coordinate 3,846,393 of OW387141.1, forward strand.
TACTATAAAATATAATGTAATTAAGAAGAAACGACTTTTCTGGGCCACTGGGTACCAGCCATAGGTTATTTGTTTACATGCCAGGCACCAGCGGCCAAGAAAGTTCCCGGTGTGTTACACAGATTACTATAGCTGGTAACCAGAGGCCCAGGAAGGTAATTTTCTTCCTCATTACTTTTACAAACTTTTATGACTTAGGCCTATGCAAAAGCTAATAGATTATAATCAAGGTAGGCTTTTATATGCATACGATGCCCATAGTTTGATAGTTAACCCCACATTGTTAGTGAAACGCCTAATTGGAGGTAGGGGGTACTCCAGAAATGACGGACACTCGGGAAGTACGGGTTAATGGGGGGCCGATGGGTGCTGGGACATGAGTGACACTTGAGGGGGTGAGAGGGGTGGTGGTGGTAGTGGTGGTGAGAGGGTGGGTGGGGGCAGCTGGAGTGTCAGTCAGGACAGCAGTGTCAGGGAAGTGTCAGTTGTTGCCTTACACATAGGCCAGATTGCATACTTTATGTAGATATTTGTATTAAACTTTTTGCAAAAAAGATATTTGACATTAACTTTTAGATACAATGAACCCTATAAATAGTACACTATTATTGTCTTGCTATGAGCAACCTAGAGCTAAAAATTCCAACAAACTGTTATTGGAGTTTAGGGGCGCAAGGAAAATAACATAACTAGACATAAGTTATGATCAATGATGCACATGTTCTCACTCCACGCAAGAGTTTGATAGGGAAGGATTGATTGCATCAATCGTTAGGCCTATGTTAGGATAGAGCTATGAATGTGTGATTACTTCTCATAATATTGAGAGACCTGCTTGGAAATATAAAACATATTATCAAAAGCCTGTTTGCTCCAGGTTTGAAGTTCACATTTATGTTTTTCCTTGTGTCTCTAAACTCCAATGACAGTTTATTTGAGTTTTTAGCCCTAGGTTGCTCATTGCAGGCAAAGAGACAGTAATAGTGAACTATTTATAGGTTTCATTACATCTTGAATTAAGTGAAAGTCAAATATCTTTTCGGCAAACAGTTCAATATACACATCTACATAGAAATAAAGTTAATCACACCAAACCTGACTACAGCAGTTTGTTGGACGATGTTGTTTTTATTGGAGAGATAATTGGGCAATCAACATGTTTCGACCTTTTATGGTCTTCATAATCTGCATATAGTAAGGGGTCGGGGGTGGCCAACGTCCTTGAGGCGTTGGTACCACTCGTTGGCATTGGCACACCATGGGTTCGAGTCCCATAGGTGCAGCATGCAGAAAAGAGCATTTGGATGACCCCTGCACGGAATCGTGCCCAAATGCTCCACAGGACCACAATGGGAGACCAGACACAATGTTTGAATTGAATCCTGTATAAATAAAATGAACCAAAAAAAAAAAAAAAAAAAAAAAAATATAGTATGTGAACCATACCATTATAGGGGCTCTGGACGGGGGGGTCCAAATATCGGATGTCAATTTTTTTAAATTGCAACGTCGCATGTCTCTGTCACTTATTTTTCTCATTTTCCCATGTCAAATATAAGAAATGTCCATGTCACATGTCACTAAGGTCTTAGAGTTGTTTGTCATGTCGTTAAGCCCCCATGTCGCACATCAATTTTAAGGAATGGCCGTGTTGCTGTGTCAAATTTAGTGGTCCAGACCCATTTTATACATTCGAGGCCACTTCCTGTATAAGTGATGCACTGCATTTCGAGGTAGACCAACAGACAGAAATTTAAAGATGCCTGGTTATGAAAACAAATACACTAATTATATTAAGGGTATTATTTCAACATTTATCACTTGTAGGAAATAATCAAATTAAATCATGTCTGTGAGAAATGGAGCCATTTGTACTTACTAAAAACACCCAGTCAGTAGGGAGACCTATTTTTATCTACATTTAAACCGTAGTGAGCGCTCTTCTCTCCCAATATAGCAGTGGCCTGGCAAACGGAGATGTGGAAGTAATGGAAATGGGCACTTTTTGTGTGGAGAGACAAAACAGTGGTAGAACGGGCGATAATGGCGGAAAAATAGGGACAAACCAATTCCAATATCCCACGTGGACTTCTTGGGGTGGGAAATACTGCGTAGGCAGTGGAAATGGAACCCTATAAATAGTACACTATTATTGTCTTGCTATGAGCAACCTAGAGCTAAAAATTCCAACAAACTGTTATTGGAGTTTAGGGGCGCAAGGAAAATAACATAACTAGACATAAGTTATGATCAATGATGCACATGTTCTCACTCCACGCAAGAGTTTGATAGGGAAGGATTGATTGCATCAATCGTTAGGCCTATGTTAGGATAGAGCTATGAATGTGTGATTACTTCTCATAATATTGAGAGACCTGCTTGGAAATATAAAACATATTATCAAAAGCCTGTTTGCTCCAGGTTTGAAGTTCACATTTATGTTTTTCCTTGTGTCTCTAAACTCCAATGACAGTTTATTTGAGTTTTTAGCCCTAGGTTGCTCATTGCAGGCAAAGAGACAGTAATAGTGAACTATTTATAGGTTTCATTACATCTTGAATTAAGTGAAAGTCAAATATCTTTTCGGCAAACAGTTCAATATACACATCTACATAGAAATAAAGTTAATCACACCAAACCTGACTACAGCAGTTTGTTGGACGATGTTGTTTTTATTGGAGAGATAATTGGGCAATCAACATGTTTCGACCTTTTATGGTCTTCATAATCTGCATATAGTAAGGGGTCGGGGGTGGCCAACGTCCTTGAGGCGTTGGTACCACTCGTTGGCATTGGCACACCATGGGTTCGAGTCCCATAGGTGCAGCATGCAGAAAAGAGCATTTGGATGACCCCTGCACGGAATCGTGCCCAAATGCTCCACAGGACCACAATGGGAGACCAGACACAATGTTTGAATTGAATCCTGTATAAATAAAATGAACCAAAAAAAAAAAAAAAAAAAAAAAATATAGTATGTGAACCATACCATTATAGGGGCTCTGGACGGGGGGGTCCAAATATCGGATGTCAATTTTTTTAAATTGCAACGTCGCATGTCTCTGTCACTTATTTTTCTCATTTTCCCATGTCAAATATAAGAAATGTCCATGTCACATGTCACTAAGGTCTTAGAGTTGTTTGTCATGTCGTTAAGCCCCCATGTCGCACATCAATTTTAAGGAATGGCCGTGTTGCTGTGTCAAATTTAGTGGTCCAGACCCATTTTATACATTCGAGGCCACTTCCTGTATAAGTGATGCACTGCATTTCGAGGTAGACCAACAGACAGAAATTTAAAGATGCCTGGTTATGAAAACAAATACACTAATTATATTAAGGGTATTATTTCAACATTTATCACTTGTAGGAAATAATCAAATTAAATCATGTCTGTGAGAAATGGAGCCATTTGTACTTACTAAAAACACCCAGTCAGTAGGGAGACCTATTTTTATCTACATTTAAACCGTAGTGAGCGCTCTTCTCTCCCAATATAGCAGTGGCCTGGCAAACGGAGATGTGGAAGTAATGGAAATGGGCACTTTTTGTGTGGAGAGACAAAACAGTGGTAGAACGGGCGATAATGGCGGAAAAATAGGGACAAACCAATTCCAATATCCCACGTGGACTTCTTGGGGTGGGAAATACTGCGTAGGCAGTGGAAATGGCTGAACTGGCTATTTATGCCATTTTATATTGATAATAACGTTATTATTCTGAGGACATTCTTGGAAAGAGGCCTGTTTGTTGTGAAGAAGTCTTGTTAAAAAGTGGTAATAGAGGGGCATAAAACCTTTACATACAATCATAACATGAAAATAAATGCCTGTCTCGTTACAGTTCAGTATAGTAATTTAGAGTAAAAAACTATTAAATTGATAACATAAACATATAGGAATGAGGAAGAAAATACTTTCCTGGGCCAATGGGTATCAACTCTAGGGATCAGTGTAGCACGCCGGTAACTTTGTTTGCCGCTGGTGCCCGGCATGTACACTAATAGCCTATGGCTGGTACCCAGTGGCCCAGAAAAGTTGCTTTTCTCCTCGGTAGCTTACATTATCCAGAACATTGTTTGCAGCAAACCATTCGGGTTGGCAAAAAGGAGTAGTTGAGGTCCGGAACATGGATAATGAACCGACAGATAGAGATCTCCATTATGAGTCAACTAGTAAAACGGGCCCCAAACATGGATATGGGTGCAGATTGAGACGGTCATCACTCCTATCTTACCATCACACAGCTCCTCTAAAACCCCTCAAAGTATCGGACAGATCTTAGGATAGACGTGTTGACGACCTTTGTCTATGTATATTTTATTTATGAGTTGAGATTGATTAGGACCTCAGTTAAATAGCTGCCATACCAACGAAAACTTGTAGGGTTTGTTTTCGATTTTGAATTTTTTCTTTTTGAATTATACCTCGTATATGCATAACATTTTCATCAAAATATAGGGATGTTGCGCAATACATGGTACTGCACACAATTAATCAAAATACTATTGAAGTAATAGTCTGAAACAAGCATTGCAATATGAAAAAAAATAGTTACAAAATTTGAGTTCTTATTTGACACTCAATTGAAAGTTAACACCCATATGTATGAATTGACATCATGATACATGTAGTACTAATGCGATAATACATTTTAGTAGCTTACTGCAATCAAGTTATCTAAGAACATTTGTCCATACATACCATTTTGATATAGGCCCCCTATAGTCTTACTGCAAACGTTAGCACAAAAGTAGGCCACAACGAATCCACTTAGATAGCATAAAAAAGGTTGGAAACAAAAATCCAATGTTTCTCGGAAATTTTTCCCATACACTAAATACCCTGAGCCTCGTACACGTCTATTGTGTGTGAGTGATACGCTATGAGCAGTGGGTGGTGGTCTCATTGCCCCGGGCCGAACAGCCAAATGAATCACGCCCTAATCGCCCTCCTCGGGCCGGGGAGACCGCCTCCCCCTCGTCAAGTCCTCGGGTCGCCCGGCCAGAGAGCCCGGCGGCAGAGACCGCCTCCCACTCGTCAAGTTCTCCGGTCGCCCGGCCGGGGAGCCCGGCGGGAGGAGACCGCCTCCACCTCGTCAAGTTCTCCGGTCGCCCGGCCGGGGAGCCCGGGGGCAGGAGGACGCCCGCCGCCGGTCCTACTGGGGTGGGAGAGAAAAAAGTTATTTGTTGAAAAGGATTGATTAGGTCTTTAAAATTCTCTTTAGAAATCATTTGCTTTTCGTTATTCTATATTTTGAAGTTATGTCCGCAGTTGCCTGGCGAAAATTGACATTTCAGGATACTACTCACATGGCTACATTGAACAAGTAATTGAATGAGACACTCAAGGAGCCATCCATCAAGTACATACACCAGGGGGTGACGGGGGCCCGACATATTTTTAATGTGCGTAAGATTCTGTACAAATCCAAAGCGTGTTCTAGTGCAACAGAGGGGGAGGATGTCTGAGAAATATCAAAATATGCCACCTCACATATCAAATGAAAGGCCCTATTCAATATAAAGTCAGATCGATTATTGATTGTATGTTATAATAAAGATGCAAAAATGTTAGACTCTGCTAGGAAGATAGATCATTATGTTCTTCTAGTGTCTAATGTAAGGATAATATGCTAAGGACCTTTCCACATCCTTCTAGTGGCTGATGTAAGGAAAGTATGCTTAAATAGTCATGACCTTGTATGGGGCTCTGGATGGGGGGTCCCGATGGCACATGCATGTCGAATTTTCTCAATGTTGCATGCAGAATTGTTTTTGTTACATGTCACTAAAATTTTTAACCTATCTGTCATGTTAAGCCCCCATGCTGCATGTCAAAATTTAAGAAACGGCCGTATCGCACTGTCAATTTTAGTGGCCCACCCCCATCTGTAGGCCTATACACCGTTTTCTGGCAACACAATAATTATGATATATATGTATTCACCATACTCCGCCATGAAACATCACTTTGCCTCCTACAGGCGACAGGGGGCGCCACTATCACACCCCGGGGGCTGAGTACTTCCGGTCTGATGACTTCCGGTGGCCACAAGTCTGTTGTTGGCGGAAAACGACCGAAATGTAAAGTCCTGTGGAGACCGGGGGTGACTGGTTAGTCCATGACCTAGATACCTCTTGCATAATAGGTTCTTACACCCACAAGAGTCCATGGCTACTAGTAGCCACCTATAATCTGTAAGCAATTCTTTTATATTCCCTTTATAAATGGCATGAGGAACCCTTTTGATGGTTGTCTGGGTGCTGGCTGGTGTATCGTCCTACCTGCCATAAACCAGCGGCTCCAAAGCATGCTTGGATGCAAGGTCGAATTCCCACCTAAAATGGCTGTTGATTAACAGTCCTAGTTTGAGCACCTAGCGGACTTGGACGTAACTACAGTCTAGACCGGAGGCGACTGGTGGCAGTTAATGAAGCATTGGGAGTTTATGAGGATATCTGGTTCCATACAGAGATGGTCGGAAAGGGACAATAGAGGAGCAATCAAGCAACAAACAGTCAGGGTTATTGCAGAGATAGATAGGTGAAGCAAACATAAGAAAGGAAGCATAAACCTTGTTACTGTGGGAAGAAGCAGTGTGATAGAGCTAAAGGAAAGTGATACTTGTTGGGATAGTAAGACCATGATTATGGGTAAAATATCGCTTAAATATGGGCTCTTAGGAGGGTGGTAGTCATTATACTTAAGGCGATATTCCACTATACAGTATTTTGCTTACAGCACCATGAAAAGACGTAAGCAAGCTTCCGCTAACTTGTTTGTGGTAGGGTGCTGCAAAGTGGAATATAGGTACTCGCGGCACTTGCTTGCAGTACTTGCTATTTTATATACATTTTCTATGGTTTGATTGTGGTCGCAGATACCAGCATGTTAGTATCGAAACCGTTAATTATTTGTGGTATCTAATAAAGCGACCACAAACACCACCTACCGCAAAGTGGAATATGGCCTTTACGCTGTTTATTGTATACATGCATCCTGCCTTTCAAAGCCAAGTTCCCTAACACCGGTTTTCTAACGGAAGTTTGAAAACTGGTATTATATAAACTAAATATCTCATAGGGGCTCTAAACATCTGATAGGGGTATTCAAGACATTTGGTGCCCCTGACGGACATTTTAGGGCCTCCAACTAGGGTTTTCAGGAGCAAAGTTCTGTTTCTAATGATGATAAAAGGTTGATTGTGAAACGCAAATCTCAGTTTATTTCTCTGTTATTCTTAATGATCAAATGGACTTTACAAGCATTTACAATGTAAATTAGGATTCATTGATATCAAAAATATTGTTGTAAACTTCAGGTCCTTCCTCTTCAGACGGCAACTGTGAAGTGATATCAAAAATCCTTTAGCTACACAAAGATATGTAAGTGCGACCATCGTGTACACGTTTTTTGTGACGTCACTGTTTCAACGTTACAGCTCTTTTTCGATCTTTTTCAAGACATATACAAACAATCTATGACATCCCAAAAAGGACCAAACACTGCTCGTTGCAACGGTTTGCACGGACTATCATAGATGGCGTTCACCCTGAAAATGAAATGCTCAAATTGCATATCTTTGCTTGCTAAAGAATCGTTGCTGATATCAAGTCTGTATGAGCAGTTCGAGCTGCTTTTTTTTCTGCTATCCTCATATACCAAGAGTCTCAAGTTTTTATGACGTCATCATCTTCGGGGTAGTTTAAGTTCAGCATCCTCGTCTTCATGATTGACTGGTATTTGATCACGTGTGTGATGTGTGCAGCCAACCGTGTCGACCACACAACATACCACGGGGGAGATGGTAACAAACTGACATGGCAGGAGGCGGCCGGGGGTGAAGATTGGGTGGAATGAAGATGGCCCGGCCCCGTACGCTGTATAAACATGATGTCCGGCCTGGGCGCCATGGGCTCATAATGAGTATACATATTCCCACGTCGGTCGGGTATAGTGAACCTTTGGGTAGGGTACATCGGTCCATAGGACTGTTGATGTAAGGTGGCTGCAGCTTTGGCACAGACAACGCGAGTTTTGCACCCGATATACAATGGTCCACCCTTTATGCGGCCGACCTTAATCAGAATCAGAAATGTGGCTGTATAAGAGAGGTTCATGGTAATTTGTAAGACGCTAATTAAATGCTTATTATAAGGCTTACCCTTTTTTAATAGGAGGGGTCTACATGATATGGGTGGCCAGGGGTGAGGACGGTCGCAAAAATATGGGGATCACTGTACTGAAATTGAGACGGAGCTATTACAAGTATGTTTCCAGTTTAATTTGATATTAACATGGGTAAAATAAAACAACTATTCCTATTTTTTGACCTTTTAACCAGAATAGTAAGAAAGTCTTATTTCTTGTAGAAATAATCCCTTACCTTTTTTTTTTGTTACAATACCAAGGAACATTAATTTTTTAAACATATTATTTATTATCACTGTCAACTATGCATCAAATTTGCAATTGTATGTGCAAATATTCTGATAAAGACCCAAGACGGTCTCAGAGTGTGATTTAAGAGTCAATTCAAGCTATGTTAAGAGACAAAATATGTTAGGAAGTATGAATGTATCCTACTGCCATACACGAATGCCACTAATATTTTCACCAATATCTCTCCACCATCCCCACTTAAGCCGTGCAATTTCCTACCTGTCCACTTTTGGTTTGTTTCCATCGCCAGTTAACGTTTTCACCTGAAATTCCATCTTTTGTCCGTTTACCCGGCAGGTGAATCCGACTTTTTCTGGTAGCCCTCTCCTCAAGTGCTGACAGCGTCAAATTGGGCTCGGTTTCCATGGTTACCGAGGACGCCCTGACCGGAAACGGATACAGGTGGCGCCCCCTGCGCCTCATTAAGTGTACCAGCAGACCTCCAATCAAAATTAATTTAACAATTATTAATTCCAATCCTCGAGCAAATATGAGTTTTTGGTATGAATATTATCAATTTGAACAGTGCATTAGGAGAAAATGACTGGTATTGTGTTTTATATATATATTTACAAAGTCATCTTTGCCTTAAACACATTACTCTGTTGGAACAGTGTTGTTCTGTTAGATATTATTTAGTGGACTGACAAGACCTAGTGATAGACTGAGCTTGTTATAACATTCTGTTTCGGTCTCGTCTTAAGGGGATGGCCAAAGAGCGATGTAACTAGAATTCTGGTCAAATTTGAGATTGCTGGTGACTAATATCTAAAAGCTGGAACCTGTTGAGTTCCTAAACTAAAATTCTGGTCGTAGCGCTCAACGTGAACACTTTTTCTCCTCGTTTTCAGTCAGTTGTGATTGCTTAAACGACCGGAATTGCAAAATTGCAACTTGCCTAAGACTGGGCAAGTCTAGCCTCCCCCAAGACCTGTAACAATACACCATAAACCAGGTGGGAGCAAAAGACAACTACTCAGAGCTGCTCAGAGCCCCTCATACCTGCTCATAACCCAGCCAAGGATGCAACGTTATTATTACGATGCAGCAGTGTTCTGGTTAATTCTGTATTTGGTTCATGTTCTGTTCTTTGATGACTCCTAATAGTGTCCCTGCAACATACTGCTATGTCATTGCACTACTGTTTTGGTTTTGTCCAAACCTCACCAAAAAATAATGTTATAAGATGATTTGGTGAGATTTGGTGAGATTTGGTGAGATTTCAACCTCACCATCAATGACGTAATTGTTACATGCCATCTTAGTAAGTCACAAACTGACTAAAAAAAAAGTATGGTCACAGATTGTTTTTGTTATGTCGCAAGCTGGCTGGGAACTGATCATACCTGCTCATAACTGCCCCTCTCCTATTGCTCGTCTCCTGACAGCCCCTCACCGCCTTGACGACTTGCCTTCACCGCAGAGGGGAAGCGCTCACAAATTGACCGAGCCTATAATAAACTCTCTCTGCTCAAGATGTTGCGATTTATAGGCTCAGATTCATTGCCTCATTATCCCTCGGGCTAACTGAGTCCCGTGGATAATGTTATACAAAGAGCAGAGTTCCACTAGCCGATTCTACTCGCGATTTCAAAAATTGGCGGCCAGAACATGGATTAATCATAGGCATATTAGATATCGTTAGAAAGAGTTTTAAATTCTCTTTCAGATGATATGTAGGATGCATGGTCTTTTGTCATATAACTGGTTAAATGTTATGAATTACCAAATTGTCGGCAGTCAGAATCGCCTCGTGGAATACAGGCTTTAGGCCAGCCGAGTCCCTGGGATAATGACATTTGATTAGCGGTGAGCAGCTCTGAGCAGTTCGCGAGCAGGACACCAGAGGTGTTGCTCATGATACCTTACTGGCCAATCGTCTTGGGTGGGTGTCACTAACATAGGAGTTGGGCATTAGCACACTTAAGGTGCTTGGTTTAGGCCACATGAAAAAAACTTCTTGCCAGTAAGTGCAAGTGGGAAAATTATATTGTTGTAATTCAGACAGTATCAAATCTAAACCACTAAATCCTACTTGCGTCAATTTTTTTGCTTGTTATTTCTCTTTTCAATATGAAAATACCCACTTTTCCATCTAAACCACAATTTCCTTGGGTCAACATGCATTTTCTTCGTTATTCTCTTTTCAACCTGATAATACCCTCCTTCGCATCTAAAACCATTAACAATTTCCTAGGTTTATAATTTCTTTCCTCATTCCCTTTCTTGACAATCTGACAATTCCAACTTTTTTTTCTTTGGCCTTACCTGTTCCTACTTGCTCCTTTAGCGTCCGTGATATCGTATTAAGTGGGTCGGACACATGACACTTAAGTAGGCCATCCCCATTCGGAGTGACCATTAAGTAGTGCCTGGGAGACTGATACTGATACCCCAGGTGTCAGTAACTGAATAGGGGGAACTCAGGTAAAAGCCTAATTACTAATGACAAACTGACAACTACCAGAAATGGCACCTTCTTTGTCTTTGCCTGTCACCAGCCGATCCCCAATTTTCCACCTAACTGACCTGCATAGTGTTTATCACCCGAAAGGCCGAAGAATGGTGCGTGTAAGGGGCAGTGCATATTGACATACTCTTTGGGCCACTCCTCATTTTCATGTCTTTAACATTATCTAGTACTTTGTTTGGGCGATAAAATTTAGTAGAATCTTTGGGGTTATCCCCTCTGAGTCTTACAGCCATAATAGTTCTACTTATATTGCAATGTCATTTATTTGTATTGTGATCGATTTTCCTGAAGCATTTATCCCTTTTTTTCATTTAGATAAGACATGTCTCACAAGATATATGCCCTAAAGTAACTGTATAGAGAGATCTTTGTCTACAAGTAGTAACGTCGGTGGACAGTAGAGCGATTTCACTAAAATTCTGGTATTTGCAACCAGTTCTGGTCGAAACGATCAGAACTACCAAAACTACTAGAGTTGGTGCTACCATTGAGCAATGTGATGAGAAATAGAGAACGCGTGAAAAATAGCTTACAATATTAGATATTGGTGGCTGGCGATCTGCAATTTCATCTGAATGTAGAATCCGTTTCTCAATGGGAACCTCCTTCAGAAGTGCAGAAAACCAAAAGGTGGAATATGCCCCATAAGAACTGAGTGGTATAGAATAAGAAAATTTTATAAAAGACCATTTGTCTTGAAACTTAGAGTGGTATGATCATTTTGATTGTTGCTCAGGACAGGAACAGAACCACAGAGACTAGTGAAATACACACATACACACCAATGTACAGACAAACACACAGACAAACACAACCATATACACATATAATATATATACATATTAATATGAGAAGACCAGCGGGGGCGTCCGAGAGTGTCTGTGTGACCCAGAGGGGTTTGTCACGTACCAGGGTCGAAGCTCGAGAAATGTACTATACCCATGGGTCATACAGACACCTGAGGACAACCCCTAAGGGTCTTCTATATTTTATCAATACACGCTACCCGCGGTGTGTACCACTTGTTGACACTGTGGGTGATAAACACTCACACATACACGCAAAAAGACACATACACACCAAACACATGCAAACACATACCAACGTCAGATCAAAACTTTCAACATTTAATGTTTTTCTGTTATTCATTGGTTTGGCCAAAGTTAATATTCAAGGAAGAAAGGGTACACAAAAGATATTGGATAATCAATCACTTCTATTGGTTTCCAAGTTCTTATATCATGTCAATACCAAATAATGGATCTGACAAATAAAAAAAAAGAAAATGAATGCGACTATTTGTTTAACTCTTGATGTCTTCACAGTTTATATTTCCATTGTTACTGCCTGGAGGTTACATAAAGCTGCTAGGGTGTCTGTTTTATTAGTCATCTGTGACCTATAAATGTGAACTGGGTTGAAGGTGCAGACAAATAACTCCTGCTGCACGACTCCCTCAGGTCGGCCACCGTAAAGGCGTTATTACACTTCGCGACTTGGGCTGTGGTATCAGTGTGATATGGTCATATTACAGACAATTCGCATACAGAAGTGACTTAATTGGCAAAAATTGGCGATTTAGAGTATCTCACATATGTGTAACAAAGAATTGTATCTCTAATATGTGCGACTTCTCTGCGACATCGCCATATCGCAGCTCAAGTCTTGTAGTGTAATACCACCTTGAGATTTAGAAGTCAGACAATAACCCAGCCAAGATGCTATGCATTTGTGTTAGTTTTTTTTTTATAGTGGATTATGTTACAACTTATACTACAAAGTGGGGAATGTGATAGGCAAACTCATATAGAAGTTCAAAGTAGCGCTAGGATTTTCCTTTCCATGATGTAATTTACAGTGACTCCCATATGCAAGAGATGTGATTATGTTTTTTTATAATTCAAGTAATATGTGGCTTTTAATCCACGATATGCAAAAGAAGAAAGAGCAGTTGAACTACACAAGAGGGTGTTTTTTATAGCATGTGCATGCACATTGCTATAGTAATTGAGTGTGAGATGGAAATGAGAAATATCTCGTATTGCCATTTTTTCCAAGGCAATTTGATGTGAGGATATCATATTTCCTCAAATTAAATACAATGCTATCATATGTGTTCTGCAGACATGACATATATCTGTATGAGAATAATTTAATCTAACCTTTTCGCATTTTATGAAAACTAATTATGTACATTGTGTGAAAGGCAATTTCTCATTTCCTACATTAACCTTAAAATAATTAGATTGTCTGATTCTTCCATTGATGAGAAGACCAGAAAAGGTATTTTGAAAGAGTGACACCAGGATATGGCGTGCATAATAAGGGAGACTGTCTGTCTGGTAACATGGCCACATAACAGTCTGTTAAGCCCCATACCCACTAGGTGATAACAATAAGCCATTTGGTGGTGGTAAGAAGCATGGTTAGAGTGACACCAGGATATGGCATACATAATAGGACAGACTGCCTGTCTGTCAGTATGGCCACATAATAGTCTGTTAAGCCCTGTACCCACTAGGCAATTTTTCAACCAATCGGCCCTATAATCGGCCATTGGTGACTGTAAGTAGTATAGAGTGACACCAGGATATGGCATACGTAATAGGACAAAATGTCCCTCTGGCAGCATGCATAGCCACATAACAGTGTGTTAAGACCCATAACCACTAGACAATTTTTCATCCGACCGACGCTGTAATCGGCCATTTAGGGGCTGTAAGTAGTATACTAAGAGTGACACTAGGATATGGCATACATAATGGGGGAGACTGTCTGTCTGGAAGTATGGCCACATAACAGTCTGTTAAGCCCTATATCCACTAGCCGATTTTTTAACCGATCGGCACTTTAATCAGCCATTTAGTGGTGGTAAGTATTATAGTTAGAGTGACACGTAACAGTCTGTTAAACTCCATAGCCACTATAGTGGGGTCTGTTAAGGTCATTTTTTTGAGAAATCGTTACGCGGTGGATAAAAGCACCAAATTTGGTATGAGGCACCTCTGAGGCATAACTATCAAATCTGGAAGGGGAGCCACGTTGAAATATCAATAGGACAGATGTGGGGGCCAAAAAACCAATATGGCCGATTTTTACTATAAAAATTCTTATATCTCAGCTTCTAAAAAGACTAAAGAGACATGGTTGGTGTCAAAATTGGGAGATTCTAGGTCAGGGAACTCGATTATTTATGTTTCAAGTCAATGTGGAAATCCAAAATCCAAGATGGCTGACCAATTTTGAGAAATATTATGATTTTTAGCTACTAAGGCATAAGGCCAGGGGAAATGGTTCCAATATCAGTTGTTAAAAGCCTAGAGGGCTCAATAGATATGATATTCATCCAATACAATACCATAAATTTCAAAATGGCTGAATTCATTAGCATGATACCTTTGATAACGACTGCTGGATTCCAAAATAATTCAAAAGAATTGATATAGACTTTACTCTTTTGCCACAAGATTTCTTGATTTCATTTGGTATGATGATCCCCTGGGACCCCTTCATTGAATTTACAAGGGGAGCCACCTTGAAATACCAATATAACCCGGACTGGGGCCAAAAATCCAATATGGCCGACTTTTATTGAAATAATCTTATATGTCTGCTTCTGATATGCCTAGAAACACATTGCTATTGTCCAAATTGGTTTATTATAGGACAGGGAATTCAATTATTTACCTTTTGAATCTATACAATAGGTCTAATTGAAGCTAGCCAAAAGTTTTGGTTAAATACCTCAAATTTCAAAAGCTAAAAACATACAAAATTTGTCAAAATTTCATTTCGGTATTTCAAGATGGCTCCCCTTCTAGATTCAATAGTTATGCCTCAGAGGTGCCTCATGCAAAATTTGGTGCTTTTATCCGCCGTGTAACGAAAATGTTGTTAACAGACCCCACTACTAGGTGATTTTTCAATCAATCGACGTTATAACCCACCATTATTAGGTATAGGGGAAGTAGTATAGTTAGATAAACACCAGGGTATGGCATACATAATAGGAGAGTTTATCTGTCTATCTGGCTTCATAGCTACATAACAGTCTGTTAAGCCCCATACCCACTAAGTGATTTTTCAACCAGTAGGCACTACAATCGGCCATTTGGTGGTTTTAAGTAGTATACTTACAGTGACACCAGGATATGGCATACACAATAGGAGAGACTGTCTGTCTGGCAACATGCATGGCTACAAAACAGTCTGTTAAGTCTCATACCTATGAGGCATTTTCTCAACCAATCTGTGCTACAATTAGCCATTTAGTGGCTGTAGGTAGTATATTTAGAGTGACACTAGGATATGGCATACACAATAGGAGAGACCGTCTGTCTGGAAACATGGCTACAAAACAGTCTGTTAAACCCAATACCCACTAGGCGATTTTTCAACCAATCGGTGCTATAATTGGCCACTTGGTGTCTGTAAGTAGTATAGTTAGAATGACACCAGGATATGACATACATGATAGGACAGACTGTCTGTGTGGCTACATGGCCACATAATAGTCTGTAAAGCCCCATACATACGAGACATTTTCAACCAATTGGCACTATAATCGGCCATTTGGTGTATGTAGGTAGTATAGCTAGAGTGACACCCAATTATGGCATATATAATAAGACAGACTGTTAAGCTTCATACCCACTAGGCAATTTTTCAACTGATCAGCACTATAACCGGCCATTTGGTGTCTGCAAGTAGTATAGTTGAAACGACACCAGGACATGATAGGACAGACTGTCTGGCTGGCTACATAGCTACATAACAGTCTGTTAAGACCCATACCTACTAGATGATTTTTAAACCGATCTGCGCTATAATCACCCATTTGGAGGTTATAAGTAGTATTGGTTGGAGGGACACCAGGATATGCATAAATAATAGGGGAGACTGTCTGTCTGGTAACATGGCCACATAACAGTCTGTTAAGCCCCATACCCATTAGGCGACTTATAACCAATCGGTACTGTGTTTGATGTGAATTGATGCAAAAATTATCAGATTCCAGCAACAGAGTTGGCCAACTTTTGCACCAGTTCAAATCAAACACTTCAATACAGAATACTGATGGGTGATCCCTCAAAAACATGATTGGTGGTCCGCATATCTCTGTAGTTGATATAATATAATATAAGTTATTTGTCATTGGTGATGTGCCATCCAGAGCATCCCATCATGATGACAAAACTTTAAATCAGCTACTGACATAATTCGCTAACATTAAAGCCAGGGTATCATCCTCAGGACTTAATAATTTGATACATTGGAAAGGGACTCCCTTTCCATCAAATTCATGACATGACCAATAACGATGCCAGATTACGTTTTAAAGTCCCGAAACACATTGCCGGCTATAACATCACTAGACTTAGTGGATTGAGCCCCTAACATTAAAAACACACAGATGGTACTGTGGCTTTAGCATCCATGTCAGTTGCCGACATTGTGATTGTCAGTGAAGTCGAAGCCAGCCTTTACACCCAGGATGTACCCAGGCAAACAGCAATGTAACAAGCACGTTCTATGACCATGCTTTTTTGGTCAGTCTGTTACCTGCACAATTTTCACATAACAGTTACATTATTTTATGTAAGGTTGAGACTTTCCAAGACAGAGTGTTATAATAACATCATATTCTGGTGAAGTTGAGACCTAACCAAATTAGAACATTATGATAATGTCATTTTAACATGAAATAATGTAACCAGAATGTTATTATAACATCACAGTGTAACATTGCAATGTTAAAGCCAGGATATCGTCCATGCGTTTCTAGGGTTAAGGTCTCCACCCCTAAGCCTAACGACATCGCACCCGGTGACGTGTTTTGCACTCTTGGAACGTAATCCGGCGACGTTATTGGTCACGTCACGAAATTCCCGCAGCAGTCAGGGGGTTACAACGTAGCAAATAACGACGCCCTTACGGACGATACCCTGGCTTTAAGTTCTAAAGATGTTATTGGATGCCATCAAAATAATGTAACAAGAACCAAACCAGAACTAAACAGAACGTCATAATAACATATATAATAACATTATACTCTTGCTTAGGCCTAATACTAGGTAATGCGGCTTTAACATACATGTCGGCCACCGACAATGGTGTTTGTCGGTGAAGTGGAAACCAGCCTTTATGCATAACACCCGGGATGTAGCGCCAAACAGCGCTTGCCCATCATCGTCCCCGCAGTACATGTATATTGATGGCCAAAGGGGTATCATACAAAGTTTATGGGCTCTCCACAGGCTGCTGGTGTGTTTGCCAGCACACACTTTGTTCCCTTTATGAGGCCTGAGAGCCTCCAGCTCCCCTTTTGACATGTAATGCCTGTTGGATCGCCCAGTCTCCTGAAAAAGGGCAAAAAGTCTGTTTGCCAGACTAAGGCCTGTATTCCACAGAACGATTTAGATTATGCCACCCAAGCTAGAATATGACTTTATTATAAACTTATTATAACGTTTTGTTTAGTTCTGCTTTGGTTCTTGTTACGTTATTTTGATGGCACTCACAAATGTTTTTAGAACCTAACATTGTGACGTTGCACTGTGTTGTTATTGTGACATTCTTGTAATGTTCTTTCATGTTATAATCTTTAATAGTAAAGTCTCAACTTCACTAAAATATATTGCTATCATAACATTCTTTTTTAGTAAGTCTCAACTTTACCTAAAAAAAAACGTAGCTGTTATGTGAAAATTGGGCAGGACTAATCAAAAGAGTACATACGTAGAACTTGCTTGCCTGGACAATTTGTGTTCATTTGATTTTTTCCCAAAAATAGTGTATGGAACCATACATCCTATTCATCATCAGAAATTCCATGATAAATCTTTCTAATACTATATCATATATCTTAATTAACATTACATGACCGATTGTCAAAATCGCCATCTGAAATAGGCATGTGAAATATATGCTTAAATGTATTCCACAAAGATCTCTATCTATGGCAGAAAAATACAGAAAAATAAACAACTGTTTAATCATACTTTTTATCATATTTCAGAGCTTGATTTTATTTTTGTGAATTGTAGCTATTTTGTGTATCTGTAGAAATATTCACTACACGAAAATCAACAAGTTTACAGTCTCTAGGAAGGCTAAAATGCTTTACATATCATTTGGGAGCGGTCTAGACTGAGGCTTAGTGGTAAATCCCCTGAATATGACTGATATGTATACGGTTTGATGGTAGATCTTTCACATATCCCCTGGTCCATAGAAAGTTGCTGCTGGTTATAGGCTGAATAGACGAGCATACTTTCAGGTCTCGCAATACTATTTTTGCCTCTAGCTATGCCATCGATCACAAGTTTCAGAGCTTTATGAAAACTAAAGACAGAGTGGTTCAGTAGACAAAATATTAAAGTTAAGAGTATAATTCATATCTAATGGTCCTTGGGATGAATATATTGTTAACAGTTGGCTACTTCTTCATTTATTTTGTGAATATATAGCTAGGCTTTAATATAATGATATCAATCTCAAATAATAACATATTATTTCACAGAGTAAATAATTTTTGAAACTCCCATTGCTTATCAATGAGTATGGTAACTATTATAGCCACCAACTTTGTTGTTCCTTTTTTGAACAAATTATTCAAAATTACCCAATAGTAAAAACAAAATCTGCATGATTACATTTTTGCAATGGGCAATTTGAGTGTGAATCCTATATTTGTTCAGCCTCCAACAAGTAGTTGTGTTGATATTGGGCAACTGCATGTTGATAAATGAAGCTATGAATCATGGCCCGTGAGGCAGGATGGTGAACTACATGCCCCCAGTTGGTGCCCCCTGCCCTGCCCTGCCCTGCCCCCCTCTACCCCCTAACCACTAACCACTAACCTTTAACCCTTTTACCCCCACCCTCCCAGGGTGTGGCTATCAGCAGGTACCCTCCATTAGTTACCTTTGATTGTGTATCGCCTGTACCTAAGGCACGTAATACACCACCCAGTGAGAGACATCCCAGTTAGGATGTGCTGTAATGGGCACTTTCTGTGACCATACTTGTTTGGTCAGTCCATTACTTGCTAAATGTTCATGTAACAATTATGTTATTTAACATGAGGCTGAGACTCAATAAAACAGGGTGGAGTAGTGGTATTGCACCTCAGTAAAGCCGAGACCTTTCCCATACAGAATGTTATGATAGTGTTATCTTTAAGTGAAAGACCATAACCAGAATGTTGCAATAACCTCATAGTAACATTGCAATATTACTACATCGTAGAGACATTATTGAGTGCTATTAAAATAACGTTACAAGAACAACAGCCTGTCCTTAATAAGCTGTCCTACGTAGCACACTCATAGATTATGGGTATGACAGATCCATCTTTATGTTTTCATCTATGGATACAGTCTTTCAACACTTATCTAGAAACACCTGGAACATTTCGTTTGTTACTATCATTTTTATGATGTTTTTGAGGATAGCAAAAGAGCTTATAGATGCATATGTGCACAATGTACTCATCTGTAATATTCAACTTTGGTTTTGATTAGTCTATACACCAGCATTGAACAGGTACAATAGAAACTGAGAATTATCCTCCTGGACACAAATATTTTCTATGAAGGACCATAATAAAGTTCCTAGAAAGGCCAAACAGCGTTTTCTTCAAAACAAAATGTTTGGCATGCAACTGTCTGTGTCCTAGTTCTAGTGTAACAGTTCCAGGAGCAAAAGAGATTTCTGGTAAATGGCATTCTGGGTAAGTAGGTCTCTGGGTCGCTCTCACAAAGGTTTCTTCCTGTTTTCCCCAAAGTAAAGTAATCTTCTGGAGGTCTAAAGGAAAGGCTTTTTGTCAAGGAGGTATTAAGGAACAATACATGACACCAGATACCATGCAGCCAACGCCTAAATGTCACACATTTAGTCACCCTTCTCTACTAAGTCGTATTGTGTCAGCTGTGAAGCCTTGGCATGTTGTTTATGTAGTGACATACCTGATATCCGATAGTGACCAAGAAAGGATGTAACCTTTCTTGGCATGTGAATATGGTGTAAAGTGTCCTTGTTGGTCAATAGATGGGTAACAAGAACCTTGTTGGGTTTAGGCGTTTGCTTATCTCATCCTACAATGGATAACTTATTTCCTGTATTTTACCTTCAGACTAACTTAGATCCATGCTGGGAAGTATTTCGACAAGCCACAATGCTCAAGTATTGATATTTAGCAGTGACTATTCCTTTAATCTGTGTATATATTTGCTTTGCACGTTACTGATAAATGTATGAACTAGCCTCTCGCTATTTGTTCGATTAACCAAGATTTATTTTGTCTTCTCTGAACTTATGATGATATTGCCACTCTTCTTTCCTACATGCCCCTACCCCCCCCCCCCCCCCCCCCCACTCATCCATTCCTAGACAAAGTATTCGTCCCTGTATATTGCCATTCCAGGGACGAACAGGACCCCACCAAAAAAGATGTACTGCCATTTTCGTTGCAACGGGTTTCAGCTAGGGGAGCAATCATGATTTTGACAGTTGTGGCGATCTCCTGTTAAGGAGTTACTACACAATGATATACTATGCTGTAAAATGACTGCTCCCTCGGAACAGGCGCCATGTTTGAATGAAAATCGATTCAAAAGTTTAACCTGCTGGTGCTCCATCAATCTCCACAATATTTCCTCAAAAACCAGTGCCCCACGTTGTAATTTTTGTAACTAAGAGGTGGGTATGCATAATTCATACCAGTTTATATGCCCTTCGCTGCCCCACCTCCAACATCTAGCTGCTACACTATTGAATCAGGGCTACAGGCAAGCCCCGATGAAGGGAGGGGCTTGCGGCGCAGGTTAATCCATTCCCTATTAATGAAAACTATCTCCCCTTCCCAATCAGCCACCAATCTACACACTGGAGCAGTGTCCAGGCCTGGCAACAGCCTGCCCCACCCTGCCCTTGGGCTGCTGGGGTGGACATGGCCCATCTGGACTTATGGCAGTAAGTCTGTCCTACATGTTCTTACCTATCCACCGCCCAGTCATTCCCTATTAATGATAACCCTGCCCCCCCCCCCACACACACACCTACCCACACCCAGGCCTGGCAGCAGCATGGCCCACCCTGCCCTCAGGCTACAGGTGTCTGCTGGGGGGGAACATGGCAGCCTGGGGCTCAGCTGAGATGCCATGTTCTCTGTTCTGACCCAGATAACCACTTACATTATGGGTCCATACACTATTAAGAGTCCATGACTTTTATTGGATACATTAAATCTGGTGAGAGTTTTAATATTGGCCCTTAACAATTAGCATGGGTAACTCTATGTGATGGTTGTTGGGCTGCTGGCTAATTTATGGTCTTACCTGCTGTACACTAGAAGTAGACCCAAAGCATGCTTGGATGCAGGGTGAAATTCTCACCTTAAAGGGCAGCTTGTGTACAGACTCACTTTGGGAAACAGTGGATTGGGCTTGACAGACTAGGCAGCATGTAGGGGGGGGGAGGTTTACATAAGGGGGAGGGGGAGGGAGAGCAATATCTAGGGTTATTTCACACTGCGCATGATCACCCTCTATGCCAAAACTGTTAACCATGAGATCTGACTCTGCTCTCTAGGTCCTATACTATATACCAGCATTATAAGATTACTACACCCTGCAGCTCAAAAGTAGTCTGGTAGTTTCGTTGGTGTGGTCTGAGCCACTGAGGCCAATCTGGTGGCAGCTACAGTGCAGAGATCACTCTCACAGTGAGGTGGTCAAAGTGGCAGAGTTAGGGTATTTGTGAGAAGGGGGAGGGGAGGAAAGGGATGGGTGTTCTGGTGGCACAATGGTAGAGTGTTGGCTTCATCATCCAAAGGTTGGCAGTTCACGTCTATGTCCTGCTGCTGTGGTATTAGACATCCTCTCTGTGGTCAATGACAGAGTTATCAAAGGTGTAGTGCCATCGGCTTGTATGTTGTGCCCTGCCTATTGGACAGTTCATATAAAAGAACACCTGCCTGGTAAAAGTATAGGGATGTGATCTCTACCTCCTCATAGATTTGATCACCCAGAAACAAGGGTGAAATAACCCAGTGCTCCAGAACCACTGAGTCTGGTGGTTCAAACCCAGAAAACACACGGGTAAGCTCCACTCACCGTGGTGAAAGTGGTTTTTTGGAGACCTCTGCGATCTGCAAACGTTGGAAATGTTGTATTATCGTAGCCCTCTGTGACGTGGTTCACAGCGAAATTATTCAACATGTTGAATATTTTCGTATAGATCCTATGTGATTCTAGTTGAGATTGCTTGCGAAACTGATCCCA
This sequence comes from Lepidonotus clava, assembly GCA_936440205.1. Classification (NCBI taxonomy): domain Eukaryota; kingdom Metazoa; phylum Annelida; class Polychaeta; order Phyllodocida; family Polynoidae; genus Lepidonotus; species Lepidonotus clava. The sequence continues at coordinate 3,868,595 of OW387141.1, forward strand.
AAGGGCCTAATTCCAGTGTGAATGCTCTACAATAAATTTCTCTAGCCTAAGATAATTTTATCGCACCTGACGTTGTTTGCGATTCCTTTTTTTTCATTTTTCATGGCTCTCTGCGACAGAAAGATCGACCAGGGCGAGTGGGGCTGTAGGGGGTAGCATGTGGGGGTATTTATGAGAGGGAGGAGGGGTGGAGGGGGGCACCATCTGGTTGGTGATGAACTCAAAGAACTGGGGCATGGCACACTGACTCCTTTGACCACTGGGTGTGAAGAGAGTTTTACGAAGCACGGTCCACTGAGAATTGCACCGAAGGCATTCGGTTTGCATCTTATATTAGTGATAACATTAAATTTTAAAAACAAAAAAGTGACTCTCTGTTTTATTATTAATTATTCCAGGTAAATCATGTGGCCCTGAAGAGATTTATTCCAAAAAAAGTCACTAGTTGAACCCATTTTTTTATCGTATAATGTTACGGTAAAATGTTTCAGGTCTGAGTCAGTTTATGTAGCACTCCAGGAAGGGTTGGAATCTTTGTATCAGTGTTAAGTAAGCTGAATATTGAATTAGGAAAAGATATCAGACTCAAGTTGTAGCATTGTAAAACAACTATTTTCTCTTATTTCCAATTTTGTTTGATGTCTGGGTTCAATGAGAAGTCTTCCCTTAGATCCATTTACTACCAAACATAGTATTATGTAGTATTCGTGCCTCTTGTTCCAGTTAAAGCCTCGTTGTGTCACCGACGACATGACTATTTGATACGTTGTAACACCTGAACTGTGATGCCAAATTTGTGATGTGACCAATAATGTTGCCGGATCACATTGCATAAATGAAAAACACATCCGTCCCCAGCCATCGCTTCATTAGAATTATGTCGGTGGATGTTAGCCTAACGACAGATGGAAGAGAAAGCAGCTAGAATGTCTGTATCTTAATCAAGTTCATTCAGAAACTTAAGTGTAACAACATGCAAAATAACATTGGGGAAACTCACCTTACCAACATGGGCCTCAGGTGCCCTGCCTCCTGATCCCCATCTGCACGAAACAACCAGCAACTTTAAAAACCAACCTCAGGGATAAAAAAAACCAAGAGGAGCAATTGGCTTCTGTCAGAGTTAAGAGCAGCTCAGAGGTCAAAGAGGTCAAAGAGCTGCTCCCAGTGAGGAGGCCATCAAGTGAACTGCTCCCTAACAACCCCCAGTCACACCACACACTAATTGATGACGTCACTAAAGCCTGGTCCCCACAGGGCGATCAGTTTGCAAAAATATGACAGCGACCAACGGGATAATCAGTGGTTTAGTCGTCTGGCGACTTACCATACTCTGGCGCTGTGATGTATGGTGACTAAACCACTAGTTGCCATGGTTTCTCTGTGAGATATTTGACATGTTTAATATTTGTCTCTAGTCGCCAGCGATAAGTGCAGTAAATCACTGTTCTCGGCAACTAAAGTGATCAGTAATAGCCGGCAGATTTGAAGCAAGAGTGTCCCAATGTGGTGATTTTTTTTTTCACCAGCAACTAACTAGTCACCTGACGACATACTAACTTCTTGATGGAAAGGCGACCAACGTTTATCAGTGGGGTTTAGTCGCTCCATGAGGACGCAGCTTAATTCAGGGGTGATTGGCCCTGTGGTGTTTTCCTCATGCAGGACCTCTCTGATTTGGTGTCTGATAAAATTGATTTTCCATCAGGAGGAGTTATGTGCTTGGTTGATTTTGTGGTTTTCTTGGCAGCTGAGTAAGTTGTTGATTGTTGAGGCAGTTGGTAGGTGTTGATATGGATCATGGTGTGTGTTTGGTTCGGTATCAATAGTCTGTAAGGGAGGTGGTTAATTCAGTTTGTGATTCAGATAGTTTCATGTGTCACTATCAGCATCGGTTTTAAATGTATGTATATGCTAAGCATAGTTATTTCATACAACACTCTTCCCACCATCTTCTTGCTTTATTTATGAAATCAAATAACACACATTATTGTTGTTATGGAGCTGGTCATACTTTGCTTTCATTTTTGACAATATTATTTTATTCATTGATGTAGTAATTCTACATAACAAAGCCATACCAACATAATCAAGATCTCCAGCTGTCTTTGTTGCTAAATTGTCTTTAAAATAAACACCTCAAACAAGTACTAGTCGTGATTGATTGAAAGGATTGACAGGTATCTTTGTTGGCAAAGTGTCAACAATGCTCCATTTAGAAGAAACTTCAACCTAGCTAATGATCATGAGCTCTTTACGGTACACCCATGTCACAGTGAAGGCCAGCCATGCACCAATAGAAGGCCATCTCTGCATCAACCAAAGACCAACATGTGTCAAACGAAGGCTCACCACGTGTCAAATGAAGGCCTTGGTCTCACTCATAGAGTAGGGGGAGGTCTGTGATACCAGTCGCTGCCACCAGGAGGCACGTCAAGGCTGTATCACACTACACGACATGATCTGCGATATGACCATGTTGCCGAGAAATAGCACATATTAGAGATAAAATCCTTTGTTTTATGTAAGTGACATGCTCCAAATTGCCAATTTTCAACAAGTATATATACTCCTACAAGTGAATTTGTCTGTAAAATCATCAAATCACGCCGATATCACAGCCCAGCCAGCTTGCAATGTAACCATAAGCATTCTGCAATCATACTTTTTTAGTCAGTTGTTACTTACTAAGATGGCACGTAACAATTATGTTATTGATGGTAAGGTTGAAAGCTGACCAAATTAGAATGTTATTATAACATTATTATTTGGAATGGTTAGGACGAAACCAAAACAGAACGTTATAAGAACATTCTTTTTAGGTTGAAGAACATAACCAGAACATTTTAATAACCTTGCAGCGCAACGTCACAGCAGTAGGTCATAGCAACATAATTGGGAGTCATCAAAAGAACATAACCAGAACCAACACAGTACATTGCTGCAACATTATTATAAAGTCACGCCTCCGGCTGGGAGCCCGAGTCGTGTAGTGTAATCGGGCTTTCACCACAAGGCCATCCGCACCTGACTGCAGACACCACTAATCAATACCACTAAAGGCCTGGGGCCTTAACTTAGTCATCCCTGGGGTTTGATCCCTAACCACATCAAGGGATGAGTGGTAGGGGCAATGGTTGCTTTTTAAATGCATTGGGCTTGATAAGTACTATGATGATGGCATTTCCTGTTTACTTTGGTTCTCTCCTTTTCATACCTGCTTGTCTTTTTTTCCTGCTTTCTTTGTCATTACTCTTAAAAGGAAAGCTTGTGTTTCCAATCATAGCAGTAAATTCTCTTGATCTAATAAAGGTTAATAGCTCACTGTGTAGTTGTTTGGTAGTACTTTGGACATGTGACTATGTTGTGCAGTCTTGAAAAATGACCAGTTGCATAATCATGGATTATGGTGAAGATAAACAATTATGAAATAGTTTTTCAAGGTCAATTTCTCCATGGTAAATTCATCTTCCCCCTTTTCTTAAGTGGCATGTATGAGTTGATGTGGCAGCATTTATCTGAAGCAACCTGTAACAGATTTCTTTATATAAATTCATGTATTTGCAGTATCAAAGAAAGGTAGATGTAATAAATGATTAATCTCACATCATATAGAAATTGTTACTTGATATGACTTATGTGAGGAACACATGGTGACTTCCTGAAAGTCACAGTGACTCATTTGTAGCAAAAAAGACATCCTTAACATACATCAGCATTGTCCAGGCACACAATGTACCGCTCACGTAGCCCGCGACACGCTATATGTCTCCCGCCCTACCTCTCCGCTCACGCTTATGAGTCACACCCAGACCTCCAGTGTCATCAGGGCATTGTGCCCTGCTGCTCCAGGGTGGGAGGTGGGAGGGCACACGGTACCAGCCCACCTGGTGCCCCGCGGGGTGAATGGGGGGTCGGCGACATGACTTACGGTGAGCAGCTCAGACACGCTCAGAGGGACTTTTCTGAAAGGTTGGTCATGAAAGGTAGGAAACTGTTAGAAAAGTCCAAGCCAACCTGCGACATAACAGAAATGTTCTGCAACTTTACTTTTTTAGTCAGTCTGGGACTTACTAAGATGGCACGTAATAATTACGTTATTTATGGTTAGATCGAAATCTGACCAAACCAGAATGTTATTAAAATATTATTTTCTGGTGAGGTTAGGATGAAACCAAAACAGAAAGTTATAAGAAGGTCCATTGCAACAACACATTATTGGGAGCCATCAAAATAACGTAACAAGAACCAATACAGAACCAAACAGAACGTTGCTGCAACATTTTGATAACGTTGCATTCTTGGCAGGGGTTGGTCTTGATAAGTAGGGAACTGTTAGAAAGGTTGGTTGTGTGTTGGTTGTATAAAGTAGGAAACTACTGTGAGATTTGTTGTAAAAAGTAGGAAACTGGTAGAGAAGTTGGTTGTCAAAAATAGGAAACTTGTCCTAAAATTAGGAAACTGTTAGAAAGGTTGGCTGCGAAACACAGGAAACTGTTACAAAGGTTAGTTGTGAAAAGAAGGACATTGTTAGGAAGGTTCGTTGAAAAAAGAAGGAAGCTGTTAGACAGCAATGCTGAAAAATTGCAAACCATTGCCAAATTGTTGTACACAGTACCCAGCAGAAAGTATCATCAAACGAAGCAAGGAAGCATTTCAAAGTAAAATTTGTGAGTCTCTATTCGAACAGCTGGCAGTGCTAGGAGATGAGGGATATAGTAGCAAACAGCCTTGTCTGAAGCCAAACAACCTAAAAAAAGCAATGCCAGACTCCCTCACAGAAGTCAGCTGTGATGCATACAGCTTAGATATCAAAAGCATCGACAGCTATTTTTACATCGAATGGCCCTGAGCAGCCATGAGCATCTCAGTAAACGACTCTGAATAGCCTCTTGCGGTCCCTCCAGCCTTTATGACAGTGTTCCTCAAGCCATCCCTTCCTACCTGGGTTAGTCCATTCTGACTCAGGTAACTTCTTACATAATGGGTCTGTACACCTACAAGAGTTGATGGCTTTAATTTTGCTGGCTCTTCGACACTGTTAAGATTTTGTATTGGCCCTCTATAATTAGTATGGGTAACCCCTTTTATTGTTATTGGATTGCCAACCTGTTTGTGACCATAGCTGCCATAAACCATCAGATCCAAAGCATGCTGGGATATGTGGTGGGATTCCCACCTAAAATGGATGGTGGTGTACAGACCCACTTTGAGAAACAGTTCGTCAGGCCTGACAGACTAATGCCCCAGCACCTATCTAATTATTTTGGCAAAGTCAGCCAACCAATCAGGGTTAAAATCAGCCAATAATACCAGGATAGTCAGCTAAATTTCCAAAATTACCAATCAGTATGCAATATTGAAATGTACATGTTTGATATGAATCAGTGCTAGTATCAGCTGATTCTTCTGGTAGAATCAACCAATTTTAGCACCGACCAGTCAGCCAAACTGGTCAGGATTACCGAATGGCTTAACCTGGGGTCAGGTGGACATAGGTATTTATGGTTCACGAACTGCTCAGGTGAGTCATTGTGTGGCAGGTGAGCAGGTTGCGCGCTGCTCGTGTGGTGAGGGTTTTTACTGCTCGCTGTCATAACCGGCTCAGGTGACAGCTGTAAACTTGACATGCAAGGAGACAGTCTGTCGAGTTGAGACCCACTGTTTCCCAAAGTGAGTCTGTACACCAGCAACCAATTCAAGGTGGGAAGTCCCACCATGCATCCCAGCATGCTTTGGGGCAGCTAGTTTATGGCAGTTAGGACCATAAACCAGCCAACCAGACAACCATCAAAGGGGTTTCCCATGCCATTTATAGAGGGCCAAGAAATGATTTCCTTCCAGATTTTAGGTGGCTACTAGTAGCCATGGACTCTTGTGGGTGTAAGGACCTATTATGCAAGAGATATCTAGGTCATGAAAGGACTAGAAAGGGGAGTGAACTTAGTGTGTTGACCTACAAAGTTGCCCTTTATGGGAACTTTTCATTAAAGCTGGGTTTGTCATGTCTGGTAAATATTAGGTGGGGGAAAGTGACATGTCATATATAAATGGCTTTCAATTAAGTTCCCCTTCTAACTTCAATGTGTGAATTGGAGATCCCCTGCAGGAGTACCCATGTAATATATGTCTATGAATGTACTATTAAAGAATTACCCTTTGATCTCACTTATTCAACCATTGATTCAATTGGTTAGAGTTTAAATGTCTTTACTGAATATTTTCAACACCGTCAACTAATCTGAACGAAAAAAAACAAAACTATATTGTAATCGCAAAGTAAACCAGTATAAAAAAAATGAAAACAAGAAGGAAAAAAGCGTTGGAATCGGTTTTATGGGGTCGGTCAGTATAGCCTTCAACATAGGTCACGTGTCTGGGTTGACCTTCACCTGACCAGGGTAATCAGGCAGGTATGAACCCCCTCCCCCACACACCCCAACCCCCTACCCCCGCTCCCCCGACCCTATCCCCCTACCACTCCCCCCATCCCCTCTCCCTACCACTCCAGGGCCCCAGAGGTCAGTGACCAACGCTTAATGTGTCCGGAGACCTTTACCTAACCTGTTAATGAGCCCAATAATGTAGGGGACATTACCTCTGATCATGAAAGGCACTTTTATTGGGGGCTATATGGAAACTAAAGACCATGAGGTTGGTGGTGTAAGGCTAAATACAATATGGTAAATCCAAATGGTTGTAGAGCCTTTCGGTGGAGCGCTCTAATAATTCTGACTAACAGTGACTATTTTGGACCATGCCACCTTGCCAAGTATACAATACCTTAACAAATAACTTTGAAATATTGTTATCCCCAAAACTCAAGATCAGGTATGACCCCCTCCCCCCATCCCACTCCCACTCCAGGGTTCCAGGGGTCAGCAGCTAACGCTTAATGTGTCCGGAGACCTTTACCTAACCTGTTAATGAGCCCAATAATGGAGGGGACATTTAGCTCGCTTAGAAAGATAGGTGCTTTTTTGGTGGATTATATGAAGGCCAAAGACTATGGGATGTGATGGTGGTATAGGGCCAGTTAATACAATAAGGTAGACACAAATCATGATGTTATGTGTTTGGTGGAGTGCTGTATTCTTTTTTACTAAATGTGATTAATTTTGACTGTACCACCCAGTCGTTGAACAAACAAATATCCAGGATTTTGTTATGAGCCAGTGACATCAAAAAGCATTCCATGTTTATCCTTAAAAAATAATACTAAATTGTTATCCCCAAAATCACCCATTCTTAGGAAAAAATGGCTTGGTGAATACTGTAGTGTACCCATCATTAAAATCAAATTTGGGTAGATGATTTTCCAAAATGGTAGCAAAGATACAGGTCATTTCGTGAAGTGCTACCAAATATTTACCTTTCCATCATTATATTGCTAACCACATCAGTATGCTGTATTTCCAAGAGAACGGTTGGCTGTAAAAGACATCCACCAAGCCTGTATACCAATTCTCCGATGAATAAATAAAACATTGGCAGAAAGTTCTCTGGATCTTTATTACCCTATTACATGCACGGCAGTAATGTCATTCTAAAACATTAATGTTGGTATTTCTTTTAAGAATCTCCTTTCACAATGCAAATTCCTAGTCAACAGGACAGCGTATCGTACCGGTTCCCGTAAATTCCACCACCACTTAATCCCTCAATCAATTATTATTCCATGATGTGTATCTACACTGAAAACACAGAGTTGTCAAAAGTGGTGCCAAAAACGACAACCCAAGGTTGTCACAGGCTGTGTCTGTGTCTGTTACACACAAAATCTTATTTATGAATATTTTCATGTTGTAGATATCATAGTCATTATAATGGCATCCTATTATGTTATTACTAGTTATTAGGTGTGGCCATTACACATAGGAGGCCTATGAGTTGTATGGTTTTGAAACCATTCACTTACAACACTGGGTTGATATAGACAGAGGCTATGACAACCCTGGGCTGTCACTTTAGGCACCATTCACCTACAACCCTAGGGTAGTCAGGCAGGACTTTTGACTTCTGTGACAACCCTGTGACAACCCTATGACAACCCATTCTTCATTTTTGCTTCTCTGACGACCTTTTTGGCCCAAAGCAGTCGGGAGAAAATGACTACCTTTGGGTTGTCATCCAGCCTCAAAATTCACAATGACAACCCTCTGACGACCCCAAAGTTGTCAAAGGATTGTCACAAGGTAGTCACACAGTATTGATGGCCTGAAATGAGCCCTGTGATGACCCAAAAGTCACCTATGAGAGCCCAAAAGTGACCTGTGACAACCCTTTGACAACCTTGCAGTGGCTCTCTGACGACTTTGTGTTTTCAGTGTAGGTTGTCCCCCTACCACCACAATGTAAATATGCTAAACTAATCATGTAACATTACCAATTAACTGAGTCAACATGGCGGTCTAGGTTGTCCCGACAACATGTCTAACATGAAGACGATCTGGCGGTGCGCGCGCATTCCGCGCGTGTGCAGTAGCCTTGATGAAGTATTTGCATGTTGACTTCTCGGGTTGCCCCCGACCCCTTTGCCCCTCTTTTCCACTAACCCCCTCCCATGTTAAACATCATGTACCATCTCTGAAATAAGCCTTCTATTTCCCCCGCAATTCGCCCTATGGCGGGGTACTTTCAGAACGAGAAGGTCGAAAGATTTCTCAAATTTCCTTTCACATTTACATGACTTGTTCACATCCAGATATCTGCTTCATTCCTGAATAGATGGCATAAGCACCCTCCAATACTCTCATCCCACATTGGGTATAACCCAGGGTTGGACAAGGGTTGGACAAAATATCTGTATGTGTAATCCTTGTTTCCAAGAGTTGGGGTTACTGAAATAAGTAAGAATTATATTTGTCTATATCCCCAAGAACTGCTAAAACATAATGATTTCTTAAATTTCATCAATTGGCAGAATTGCAGGTTTGCTGGGGTATCAGAATGAAGGGCAAAATAGAGTTAGACATTATAGGTTGTGCTGACAGGCTTCAACATTGGGAAAAGGTCAATATATAAGGCTGCATTTCACAGATTTTAAGAACAATCTGTCAACCTAATTGCTTTGGTTAATTTTGTATGATGCAGGTCTCATGGAGGCAATTCTGAAAATATTTTATGGTAAATTCTACTGTTGGTTTAAACTGGGATGGGCTTACTCTAACGGTAACCTTTTGCTGCTGTTCTTTTATTTGCCATCCACATTTCTTTTCATCATTCCTTTACCCACTCCTAACATATCCCCATCCCATTTATTCATTTTATTCTCTGCATTATTTTTTATTCATATTTCCCTCAAATTACCCATCGAACTCTGGCCTACTTACCCACATCCCACTATGTGATGATTAAGGATTATCTATATTGATGAAAGTAATAAAAATGAAGTTCAAAATTAAATTTCAGAAAGAACATAAAATTACCTGGGCATCCTAAATCCACTTCTGCCCCAGTTCCCAATATAATCCACATAAACTGTATCACAATAATGAGTAATATCTCTCCGCCTCCCATTTCTCTGTCTTTTCCCAGGGGGCACACTTTCCCTACCCCCTACCTCCAGTGTTTGTACCACAAAAGGTCTCCCATTTCCCCTTACCTCCAGGCAAACCAGGTACAAATATCCCAGATGAGCATCCTGAATAAACAAGCTACCTGAGACCCCATGTAGGCAATACAATAAAGGACAACACACTATGGAAGAGGAATATTGGGGAAATCCTGTATGGGTGAAATTAATACCAATCTGGGAGCGCCCGAAACACACATTGATATCGTATTCGGTTATTGTTTGGGGAATGGGTAGGAAATGGTTCACGCTTTCATGTGAGCATAGGGTTTTATTGCAAAGATGTTATTCTGTTTAATGGGATTATTGCATGTGACTCGTATATGTTCAGATTTATAGATGTGGTATGCGTTTTTTCTTTCGCTCCCACAGCGAAGAGCCATTGTGCGTTTACATCCATGTTAATGTGACATTACTTCAAGAATATAGATCATGAAAATGGAAAATATGTTATCCAAATAAATGTTTAAACCTTATTTTTCTAAATTGAGTTTATACAGGAGGGGATTCATAAGATATTATAAATGATACAACTAAAAATACTAGGCATTATTGTTGTAGGTCTAAGTAAGAGTTATGAGGGTAATGGAATATTTGCATGTCTATTCACAGACTTGTAGATGTAACCTCCATCTGCTGATTTACAATGACTTCCCCAGTGTATACAACTGACTCACTTGTGTTTTTTTGTTTAGTAGATTGGTTGGTTGGTTGGTTAGTTGGTTATCAGTTGCTTTATGCAAGAATTTAACTGCCGAGGTCATATCGAGGGTAGTGATTGAATCGATGAGAAGGTAGACACCCTGCTCCTACACTTTACCGAGACAAGCATTATTAGACCTCTCATACTCTATAGGCACAGTGTGAGAAGGACAGGCCTTTGATATAGCAATATGTTTACACTACTTGGGGTGAGGAGGTGTGACACTATGTTTTTTGCGGTGTGTATAAATGAAGCCTCTAAGACAGGAGGGTGTAATTGATGTTGTTATATATTTCTACAGTACCATGAGTATAGGCCTAGAGGCATGTTGCTACTTACTGGTTACATGGTATTTAGTCTTTGGCTGCTGGACCCAAAGTGTCCTCACAGTTAGGGTGCACTTCTCCACCTCATCTTTGGTCAGTGACCTAATTACAGTTTTCATGTTTATGCAAAAGGAATTATTGGAAAGGGTTCCTAGGATTTATATGTATATCATGCTGATTTGATATGGAACATGTAAGAATAACATGAACAGAATTCAAGGTGGTAATGACTTTCGGTGGAAAAATTGTTAAAAGCAGAAATTGTCCCCTTGTGACCTCATGACGCCAACCGTCCTTTTAACTTGTAAGCTTTAAATTCCATTTCCACCCTTAAGAAACATGAATGCTTGACGCAGAGAATATGCTGATTTGGTTGTGTGAAAAACAATGGTTCTCAGTTTATACACACATGGCCTTTTGATGCCCTTGCTCCTCAATTACTCCTAACCAGATACTCATAAACAAAGTTAGCAATTCTCTCTGCCCCTTAACATCGGTTTAAACAGTAATGACCTCTATTATATTGAATAGGGATTTTAGATATTTGTCTAAAACAAAGTAAAACATGAAGAATCTCAGCATCAACAATCACAAACCATTCTAATTGATTTCTGAGGTATTTTCCTTCAGAAACAATCTATAGGTGACTTCAAAAGCAGAAACTATCTCATCAATCTTTATGTCAGTTCATATCATGTCATCCTTATACAGACAAAGGCATACCTGTTCTAGAGTATGCATCACGTGACCGAAACCCTTTGATCTCCACCGCGGGGCCAAAAGTCTGCCAAAAGTCTGCCAACACCAGTCATGATTTCCCTCCTCCAGACCCTATGCAATAATCAATGCCATTTCCCCCTCCCAACCCCAACCATCCCCAACTCCTCCCCCAAACCATGCTGTGGTTTTTCCTAATACCCCTGTTGTGCCATCCCCATGCAGTCTCCATATAGGTTAGTCCCCTAAATCGACAACGCTACAACGGCATTTCTTAAAATTGACAGCATAACAGCATTGTTCTTAATTGTGACGGTTAAAAAAGATAGTTAAAGGTGAGAGATGGTTCTCTTAAATTTGATTGGCAACATCTAATAGGCAATAAATAAGGGACAGAGATGGGTGACAGAACCATTTCTTGAATACAACCAGCGACATCGGGACCCCGCATCCAGACCCGCTCCAATTGCCTACCCAGGCATCACCCAATGGGATGGGACCTTAAGATGATCAGCCATAACCACCAGGACAATAAGCTAATGACCCCTTCACAGGCATCCTATCCACTTCTTATTAGGACCGATCCCTATCTTTGCCGCGCTCATTTAGCATCGATCCGGCTCCGTGGATAGTGCGCAATGCTTTCGGCTTTCGGCAGCATGTCGATATGTTTATCCGACTGGTTCCTTCCCCTTAATGAGGCTGCAATCAATGCCTTATCCTGGTCACGGCACTGTGTGTGTGTGTTGGGGGGGGGGAGGCTTCTCACAATGGGCTATAGACATGAAGGCTGCAACACCCGTGGTCCTTGGTACTGCAATCAGGTGAAGGTTGACACCCATAGCAATTGTTTGTCTTTTTTTCTGCAGTTATAGATAAGAACAGTAGTTTTTACTTTTGCAATGGAAGGTAGTTTTTTAGTAAAATGACCTAAATATAGATACATATATCATTATATCTGGTGTATTGCATATACATGTTTTGTTTTGTGTTCCTTTACATTGGAATCACATAATTATGAGTGGCTAGCGTTATCAATTATGACAGCCGTTTTGCAAGATTTTGTGTTGAACACTTTTCACAATGGTGTCAAGCCATAATTCTTCTTAAAGGAAAACTTTCACATAACTGCGGGATAGATATTTTTCAATGAATTCAATTCAGCATGTTAATCACAACTTGGACTATTTATGTGAGCAAAATGGAAGGGAAATATTGAGTTTCGACATAACTATGGGATTTTAAAAAAACTTGTATTTTATTCAATTTTTAAGGGAAATCCCCCAATTTATGACGTAGCAAGGGGAGTTCCTGGGGAATCCCATCTGTCCTTAGAAGGGAATCCCCATTCCTGTAGAATCTATGATAAGAGTTATACTCTGTATCTAAGAGTATATATATTTGACCTAATGCAACTCAAAATAAATCAAAACATATATTCATCTACAACCATGCATTGATCAGGGAATCACAAAATAACTTTAGAAGGAATTCCCATAGCTGTGACGAAGCAAGGGGAGTACTGACCAGCCCAGCATTCAGGGAATTCCCAAAAATTAATTCCTTTCCTGAATAATTCCTTAAGATCTTGACATTTTCAGGTTTTTACTTTTGAAATATTTTTTAGATTACGTAAGTTAATTTAAATACACAAAAAATAGCACCTCTTGAATTTATGTGCAAGCTTTCCTTTAAGGACAGTAATCAATGCACAACTAGTATATGAAATATACATCTTGCAAACAACTATAACTGTAGGTTACATAATTACATAATCCAGAAGCAAAATAAAAGCAAAGCTATAATTACCGGTTATCCTTTGGATTGAACACCTGTACTGTTAGATGCAATTTGACTCAGATATACAAAAGCAAGGCCACTATATATGACCACACTTAGGATCTGTAGCAACATTTAGCTGCCTTTGACCTTGAGTCCCACCCACACACACAATCGATCTGACCCATCTTTGAGGCGGGTACTATTCTTCCCTGTATATGCTTTTAGATGCAGCCGTTCTCCTACACAATCCATAGGTAATGATGGGCTATTGATGTTTCACATAGCTGAAGTGTTAAGCACTGCACTGAGGCGTCCTTGTTACTCCCCCAAACATAAGTTGGCCTATAAATGGATCGTATTGATATCAAAGGGGGTATAGATGAGGGGTCCCCATGCCATCTGTCTAATTTAAGAAAAAAGAATCATTCCTGTCGAATGTCATTAAATGCTATGTTGCTTGTCGATCTTAAGGATAAGCCGTCGAATATAAGAATAGGTCCTGTTGCATGTCACTAGGCCATGTCGCTGTGTCGCTGTGTCAAATTTAGCAGTCTAGACCTTCATCTGAAAGATCAGCGAAACATCGATCCATTTTACCTTGAAATATATTGATTCTACTTTGTAATGAACCTGAAATCAAAAGACAAAGGAATGGAGGATTTAAAGCAATTCCTGAACTGTATTGATGTTGGTCTATTACCTCTCTGATCCAGGATTTTAGTCCCTTCTGAACCAGATTAGCTATTGCATAATGGGTCCATACACCCACAACAGTCCATGTTTTTTATCGCTCACTAAAAATTCGTAAGGAATTCTTTTATTGACCCTCTATAAATGGTTGTTTGGGTGTTGGCTGGTTTATGGTCCTACCTGCCATAAACCAGCGGCTGCAAAGCATGCTGGGATTTGGGTGGGAATTCTCACCTAAAATGGTTGCTGGTGTACAGACTCACTTTGGGAAACAGTGGGTCTGAACTTGACAGACAGGAAGGATGTGTGTGATTTTAATGACACACATAGAGATCAATAGCATCTGTATTGATATTTCCGGACTTTTTTTGTCCTGGCATTGATTTTATCTTTATAGGATCAAAGCTGTTGGGATGAAGCATCAAAGGAGGGAAAAGTGGTGCAAAAGGCTCAGACTGCTTCTGATCATGATCCCTATGGATGGTAATTGGTTCTATATCCAACAGATAAATCTACCTGGCATCCGCTATACAGTAAAATGTTTTCTTTTCTGTTGCTTTTTGGTTCGCTTTTTTATTCGGTAACTTAAGGTATACCTGTTTGGGAAATTTACTTTGATGCATTTGGCTAAGAGTGTTTTTTATTTCTTTTCTGCTAAAGAAGCATACACTTTAGTAAAAACAACATCAAAGTATTCCTCCATATGAGAGAGATGGTTAGCTAAATTTATATGTAATTCGGAGAGGTACCCAAGCTTGGTGCTATGCTGATTAAAATGTCAATATTCATCATAAGCCAGATTTAATGCATTTTCCAGATTTAATACAGTTAAAGATTGTTTCAGCCTCTGCATGAATCCACTATACTTGAGTGAAATCTATTCCACAGCTTGCCAAATTCGCAATCCAGAAATGGTTCGATAAGAACCGAACTAATTCAGATTTTCCATAAGAAATGGAGATTGTTAATGGTAGCCACTTGGAACGATCGGTGACTACTCAAAACATGAAAAGGATGCTCAGAAAATCAATTCTGTCCATCATGACAGTTAACATTACCAATTCTCTTTTTCTCCTTGGGTGAGAGGCCTCTTTTGAAATTCAATTATATGGATGATTATTCTGTGCTCTCAGCTTAGGCAGGAAAAAAGTTAATGTGTATCGAATCCTCTAGGAGTGTGCTTTTACATTTTACATCTAAAATCCTGATTATAATCAGGAGCAACACTCTATAAAGATAAAGTTATAGCAATATGAACACATAAGTTGATGTAAACATAACACATCTATTTCAATTGAATTGGATGATATCTTTATTATCTATAAATTTAAAATTTCTGCAATTGTCGATGGACTGGAATAAGGTTTATATATATATATATCAACTTTATTCTATCTCTCTTTACAGAGCTCTTCCGATAGTGACAAGATACAATTATAATACATCATTAATTCTCTCATATCATCATCGTATTTAAACAGCAGTACACAAACCACATATAGATCATAACACAATATGACATTAAATATTAAATACTCAATATAGCATTAAATATTATTAAATACTCATGTGTGTGTGGTAGTACCACTTATAAAGACAACTCATTTAGATCAATACCTTTAACAGCATTATTAAATTGTACAATCGAATCAGAGCACTGCATATTAGCACTCAATTTATCCCATAATCCACATCCCAAATAATATGGACTCTTTAGGACTCTTTCCTTAACTGTAAAAGGTTTATAAAATTTCACCTTATCATTTCCACGTAACATCATATTTGGTCTCTCATCTAATATATTTGCACTATTTTTACTTAATTTGAACATCCGCCGTAATATCAACATTTTACGTCTATTTTTTAACAATATCAAATTTAGATTTCTATGATATCTTAGCATAACTTCAGTAGGAACATGCTCTTGTATATTAAGACAAGTTTTCACTGCACAATTTTGCAATGGTTGCAATTTCTTAATTCATGCCTTCAAACTACAGTCTGTTATTATTGACACATAATCCAATAAAGGCAAAATGCCTTGCTTATACAATAAAACACAAGTTCTCTGATCTATATATTTCCTTACAATCGACAGCGTAATTAATTTGTCATTCACAATTCCGATTGTAGTTTTTATCTGTTTATCAAACACTAAAAACTTGTCAAGTTTTATCCCAAGATATTTATACACATCAACATTATTAATCACATAATCTTTTGTACTAATAGATACATCATCATAAGATATTCTATATCTCCAGCCAGATAACATGTGTTTTGTCTTGGAAAAATTAATCACTACTTCATTTTTACTACACCAATTTTCAATACGCTCTAATGTACCAGTTGTTTTCAAACATGCTTCATGTTTATCCTTCCCCGACTCCACAATAACGGTGTCATCAGCATAAATACTACAATAAGTATTACCCAAAATATAAACAATGTCATTTATATATATAATAATGAATGACTCCTCTTTTCACTGGTAATTCAGACGACAGATGTTCTCCTATACGTGTTATTTGACTTCTACCATGCAAATAATCCATAAACCATTCCAACACTCCGTTAGACAATCCATACATCTTTAACTTTCGCAGTAATATCGCATGATTTATGGTATTAAAAGCTTTGCTGTAATCGAGATAACAGCAACTTGAAATGTTACCTATAAGTGTGTATTTATAAGGTTATAATGAAGGTTTGCTCTACTACATCCATAAGGCCATAGTGGTAATACTGACGTAGCCAAAACATTCTCTTGTTCAATGCTAGTTTTCAAATTAAAGTTTACAAAATGCTTGAATGATCATATAGTGGTGTATTTCTGTATTTTTTTAACAGAGGTCACTTGTGAGACCCATATTGCCTTTAGCTCCTTTTAAATTCATCATTTAAATTCATCAAATTATTCGGATCTTTCTTTCCAAACTGTCCCAGGGAATGTTGGAGAATAGGTGGCTCATGGCCATGGCTTGTACGTTTACCCCCACAGCACTATGACATGCAACCCCTGCCCTCAGAGAAGGGGGAGGGGTGAAGGGCCCCCTCAGAGTAGTGGGGTAGGGGGTTAAGAGGTCTCTTTGAACGTGATCCTCTTCACATGATGACCTCACATGTCTGTCCTCTTCACTCTCCATACCTCCACTCTCCATGGGCATGCCTCCACTCTCCATGGATAGCCCCCAATCTCCACGAACACGATCTGGCTCATATGTGTTTGGCACATAGTGCATATAGAGCCATTGTGCATTTACCAATATGGTTTTGCAAATTTATAAGGCCAGAACATCGATTATGTAGGGCCAAGGGTAGATACATGTATCGATAGAACTGAAGGTGCATATATATGTATATATGTGTATATAATTATATAATTATATATATATGTATATATATACATATATATATATGAATATGTATATATATGTATATATATGTATATATATGTGTGCAATTAAATTAGACTTTATTAGAAGCATAAGGACTTATTGCAATACGTTTAAGGAAATATGACATGTAGGTTAATATATTATACTGAATTATGTATAGACTGGTGTTATACCAGCTATAGACGATCCACATAGATAACAAACAGTCAATGTATACCTCTCAATCTGTTACTTGGTACAGAAGTACTAATATGGTACTAATGGGTAGCTCTATTACCCTAACCCCTAACACTAATCCCATCAGTCGGTCGCCTGGACTCCATGTGCTCAGCCCACTCCCCTCTTACCCCAACCCTAGTATGAACTACCCTCAGGCTGTCCTTAACCAGGGATTAACCCAGAAACGCTGGGGGTGATTAGTGTGGGTTTCCCCATACATGGTCTGCAGTGAATGAGTGATAGACTTAAATGTATCGTTTTACCCTTTGGTTTCCCCATGTATGATCTGCAGTGATTGACTTAAAGGTGCCCCTATACCATGACTTGTCATGTTAAAAGAGCCATAGCGTTAGACCGGCAATCTCAGATCTCAGCTCATGAAATGAATATCATTATTTTAGAACTTTCCATTTCTCCCTGTCCATCAACATAGAAGGTCGACTACTTCTACTTTCAGAAATATTACAGTGCTCTTCTACTACCTTTAAATACCTTTCCTTCTCTATTTAACATTTTCTTAGGGCGCCCCCTGACTTTTTTTTTTTTTTTTTTTTTGCAAAGTTTCATTTTTGGTGTGACTGCAATTCATAGTACTAGGCCCACTATGAATTTATACTAAATATTTTTCTAAGATATTGAGACAATGATAACGCTCCATGCCCCTACATTAATTAAACATATTTGATAACTTAATCCCTATTTTTCTTCCGCTATTCCCCGACAATCCACTTCTCAGTCCTTACCATTGAAACACCCCCCACCTCCTACCCCCCCCCCCTACCCCTTCACTCTTCAACCACATCAATGGCTGCTACATGCGACCGTCTCCCCCCATTAACCGGCCAATCTCCTGTACCCTGGGCCTGATTTGTGGTGAACTTATCGATCTCCCGCCCTGGGGGGGGGGGGGTTACTTACCCTTTGATGGTAGGTACCCACTACAAAACTTCAGACCCTATGATAACTATAATACAATAAACCTTATGAAAGAGTTTGAACAGCCTAAAATGTGCCCCTTGATGCTTTCTTCTTACTACAAAAGATATCTTATGCAGACAGTAAGCCTTGACAGCCCTCCTTTTTAGAGTTGTCTGGTCAGTGACAGCCCCCCTTTTACTGCCTTTGTCGCAATCACAGCCACAGCTCCCTAACCCCTAACACTAATCCCATCAGTCGGTCGCCTGGACTCCATGTGCTCTGAGCGGGGAGTTAGCACTCTATGAGATGCTCTGAGCAGCTCACGTGGGGAGTTAGCCCTCTATGAGATGCTCTGAGCGGGGAGTTAGCCCTCTATGAGATGCTCTGAGCGGGGAGTTAGCCCTCTATGAGATGCTCTGAGCGGGGAGTTAGCCCTCTATGAGATGCTCTGGGCGGGGAGTTACCCCTCTATGAGATGCTCTGAGTGGGGAGTTAGCCCTCTATGAGATGCTCTGAGCGGGGAGTTAGCCCTCTATGAGATGCTCTGAGCGGGGAGTTAGCCCTCTATGAGATGCTCAGAGCGGGGAGTTAGCCCTCTATGAGATGCTCTGAGCAGCTCATGTGAGGGGTTAGCCGTGTATGAGTTAATCAACAGGCCCTGAGGGGATCAGCCACTAAACCCCGTAACACCCCACCCCCTCTCAGCCCACTCCCCTCTTACCCCAACCCTAGGCATGGGTCACACTGTACGATACCCGTAGCTAGGTTCAGCAAATTGGGAACTAAAAGGTACCTTTTCCAACTTTAAAACACGAAAATGTGGTAGCACGGTGAGTTTTCAGTCAAACTTGACAAAAAACCATAAGAGAGCGTAGGCCATTATCTACCTCATGGTATGTATTATCGTGGTATTTGTAGAGTATATTACCCATAATCCCTTATGAAGTAAACAGGAAATATGGAAAAAAAACACTTCAAAACGTTATGCGTTATGACTATTCTGTTTTGTTGATGTTAGAAATCTAGTTCTTCTCATATGATCTTGGTTTTGAAGTCAACTGTCCACGAACTGGTGCATCAAAGTTACAGATACTATTGTAATGTGAACTAGGCCTAAATCCCTTCATTTCACCCCTACCTCCACTCTCCCAGCAGATATCAGGTTCACACGTGATCAAAGATGGCGATCGCTTAGGTCATCACGTGACCGGAAGCCGGTCCGGTCATCAAGGAGATTAAATAAAGTGACCCGGATGAAGATCCTCTAATATCGCCCACCCTGGTCACGTGACCCTGGGGAGAGATTTATTATTCAGGTTCCCTGCCCCCCCCCCCCCCTCACCGTACTGGATATACCTTCACGTGATTACATGTGTAAGTTAAAACCATGGATTACAAAGCACGAGCAGGGCATGATATGTCAGGGGAGCGGTCCGTTCAGATTGAGCCAAGGATCAATCATTTCAAAGAGCATGTTGGGGTGCAAAGCCAACGACATTCTATACGATCAGTTGTTCATGCTTCAGAGTTATCATTCATATCTGGATGAGTCATATAGAAACCTTGAGGTGACCATAATCACTACAATTTATTTCCTTGATAACTGAAATATTGCCTGTATCTATTGGTAAGGATCAACTCCTTATCTCAAATTTAATATTATGAATACATGAAGATTTAAGAGAATGCAAAATAGAGTATAGAATATTCTTGTAGGAGGATAGTTCTTCAATATATCAATGGACAACACTTGAGGTCAGGGTGATTTTGCCTGAAACTTTACTATATAAGTATTTTATACTTTGCAGTGCACTATTTGAATATAACTGACAGCTTGATATCATGTAGTTCTTATAATCAGATCGTTCTGTAAGTTTGATATGTGTAAAAATAATGTTCTAGAGAAATTTCGAAAGCCTACAGGAAATAAACAGTTTATGATTCATAAACTTAAGACAAACAAAAGAGTTTGTACTTTCACAAAGACAAACTAATACACAATCCGAACTTTCAATAACATAAAAGAAAAAAATATATCAAGGAAAACAGATGTGTCTTCAGATTTCCCATAATAAACACAGATTTTTTTCTATCCGTTTTCTACGAAGTTCAAAGAAGCTATGATCTGCATTGGGAAGAGTTCATCTTCACATTGCTGCTTACTCCCAGTGATTATCTGGGAACCTATTATCAGTGATAATCTATGAGTCCTCCCTGCGACTCAGCAGCTGCAGTTGTCTAGTATGAACTGGCCTGAGGCTGTCCTTAACCACGGATTAACCCAGAAACGCTCGAGGTGATCAGTGTGGGTTTCGCCATACATGATCTGCAGTGATAGACTTAAATCTATCATTTGTACCCTTTTGGGCGGAATATACAAAGCTGGGGACTGGGTGCCCCTATAGCGTGACTTGTCACGGTGATAGAGTCATAGGCGTCAGACTCAACTTAAAATTCCTGTTTTTAAAGGTTTTTATATCTACCCGTCTACCCCCCATAGAAGGCCAGCCGTTCGATTAATTCTACCTTAATAAATATATCATTCCAGTTCTACTGACTGATTTCTATTGTTATTTTAGTTTTTCTTGGGAGCCCCTTTACATTTTGCCAAGTTTCTGTTTGTATTGGTCCCCTTTTCCTGATTCCCAGATTACCGACCCTCTCTCATTATGTCTTCTTTGCATGTGCCTACTTAGAACTTAATGACCCGGATGGCTTTGGGCTCTCATCCTTTCACATTTACCCTGTGGGGGTACCGGGGCGGGGCTTCTACTCCTGGGAAGAATATAGGCCCCCAGTAGCCCCTGCTGATCGAAAGAGGCAATGATAGGGGGGACCCAGCACTGACCAAGTGGTTCTTTGGGTTTGATTCCCAGTTGGTGTCTGGGTTCAGTAAGGGATGAGGTACAGCAAAAATGATATCCTGGTTTTGATCCCCTGCTGTTTGCCTGCCCTGTCACCTTGATCTCATAGATACGATCACCAAAGACAGAATTTGTCCTAAGTTGTTTTTGCCGTGAAAATGACCCTGGTTTTTGGTACGGCATAAAACATCCATCACTCACTCACTCCTTTCACCTATATCGAGGTTCAGGCCTATACCATCCCAAGGCAAGCAGCAACGTAATGGGTATGTTCTGCAACTATATTTTCCGTCACTCTGTCACTTGTTACATTTTCACATAAAAGTTGAGGTTAGGTTGAGACTCACTTTAAAAAGTTGTATGATAACATTACAATGTTATAATGACGTCACATTCTTCGTTGGGTCTATGTATATATGATAACATAATTTTATAGACAATAGAGAATGCAATTGCTTACTTTAAGCATAATTGCTAAATGATTACATCGAAATAGTTTCGCTTAAAATTAACATTTATGTTTTGAAACCCATGCAGTCAGCTGTAGTCACCACACTAATTGAACATTTTGCTTTATTCCCCACATTTTACTCATTCTCATTCTACCCACCAATGCACCTTGCCCCTTCCCCTCCTAACCCCGGGCTCCCAACCCCCATCACTCTCCAACCACATCACTGGCCGCTACATGCGACCGTCTCCCCCCATTAACCGGCCAATCTCCTTTACCCGAGGCCTGATTTGTGGTGAACTTATCGATCTCCACCCGGGGTGGGGGGCACTCACTCTGTGATGGTAGGTACCCACTACAAAACTATAGACGCTATAATAACTATATTACAATTAACCTTATGAAAGAGTTTGAACAACCTAAAATGTGCCCCTGATGCATTCTTTTGACTACAAAAGATATCTTATGCAGACAGTAAGCCTTGACAGCCCCCCTTTTAAGAGTTGCCTGGTCAGTGACAGACCCCCCCCCCCCCCACCCTTTCCCTGCCTTTGCTGCGATTATAACCACAGCCCCCAGTGGCCGTTTTGCAGTGGGTACCCAAACCCAAGTCGAGTACCCCCCCCCCTCTCCCCCCAGGATCTCCAACATCTCCGGGCCCTCCAGGGCTGCCCTACCCCCCCCCCCCCCCACCAGATCAACACCAGTTGATCCCACACCCCTCACACAATCACCAAAAAAGCCCTAAAAAGGCACCACTCCACACGCCCGCTCTCCACCCCTAGCGGCGGAAATGGAACCAAGTGCTTGCTCTGTGATGACAAGGACCACGCCTCGGCTGGGGGAGTGATGGCCCTTTTACACTTCACGAAATGAGCTGGGATATTGGGCGCGATATCTTTTTCAATATTTCTTTTATATTTCTATTATTTCTTCTCAATTTACATCGAGATTCTCCAGTACATATGGCCAAATCGTATCAATGCGTAGTCTCTAACAACATCATTGATATTGCATTGGTGTATTAGAGTATATCAAAGTCACCTGCGATATCAAAGTCACTCGATCGATGTGATTTTTATTGCCGCCGAGTCATAGAGATAATGCCGTAGGACATATCTGAAGCCGTGATAGTTATTCACCATGTTTAATAATGTCCCTAAACACCCGGGGCCAGGTCACCCTAAATTGTGCGATAAGTCTATGATAATGCTGTGATATACATACACAAGGTTAGAAATACCAGCACCTCCTCCTGCGTTACAGTGGCAGATACAGGATTTTCGAAAGGGACAAACAGCATAAAGGCTTAGTACTAAAACAGCATGCATTTGTACATAGGCAAATGGCATGTCCCCCTAGTTTAGGGGTCCACCAAAAGTGGGGGGGGGGGGGCGGGTCAGGAGCCCCTGGACACCCCATCCCCCCCCCCCCCCCACCCTTGATCCGCCCCTGGCCAATACCAGTACTGCCCCCTAGCAAGAATATGACGTTATTATGATGTTAGTATAACGTTCTGTTTAGTTCTGCTTTGGTTCTTGTTATTTTATCTTGATGGGAACCAAAATCGTCTTTAAAAACATTGCAACGTCAAACTGTAACTTTATTGTGACATTCTTGTATCGTTCCTTCACAATATAATAATGCTATTATAACCTTATCTAGTAGTAAGGTCTCAACTTCACCAAAATATAATGCTATTATGATATTCTTTGTTAGTAAGCCTCAACTTTACCTGAAATAACATAACTGTTATGTGAAAATTTGGCATGTTACAGATTAACCAAAAAGGTACAGAACGTGCTTGTTACGTCACTGCTTGCCTGGGCATTCATGTGAAGTGGTCCTCCCGGGCATGGCCGTTTTCATCGTGTAGTGTAATAAGGGCCTGACTGTTGGAGAGTGTGAAAGAGTGTGTTTTTGGCGGCCATGTTTGGGGTCGTTTTAGTTCAGACAACATGGTGGTTCTGGCGGTTTGATCTGACTATTAAGTAGGGCCTATGGGGCCTTTCTGGTCCACAGGCCGAAAGGGTCGGTGGCAATAATGGATCTGAATGGGTTCTAACTCTGCCCATTGGCCTTCGTACAATATATCAGAACTTTGAGTGGGGGATTGTTACCGTGCTGGTGTTGTCAATATGATTAATAGAAGCCTGAGGCCGTTCTATGCAAAGTGATTGCAATGAAAAACATTTAAACTTCTGAATCAGGCGATAGGCATATACCAAATTGTGGTGTTTTACTTCTATTTATGGTATTTCATATCAAACTTGTATTGTTTTAAACATCAAAAGGTGGATTAGAGAAAACTGCTTACATTATCTTAGCAAGGTGCAATATCACCTAAAATATTTGTAATTTCAGTATGCAGGCTTTTCCAAGGGCCTGCAAGAAAGGTTATTCTTGATACATTTGTAGCAGAAGCTTGTCCCATTTGTTTGGTAATAGTAAGTTTAATTCTAAGATGGCTCCTGTGCTCACTAAACCAAAGAAATGGCTAGGCCTATCTAAAAGGTTCTGTTTGTATCTTGGGCTTCAGTGAACAGCATACTGCTGTGAGTGAGATACTAGAGTTCACAGAGTTCACAATTAGAGTAAGAGAGACATGATATGAGGTTCGTCAGAATGTCGCCGCTGCCAAATCTGAGAGAATTCTGATCAGCAAACAATCCGATAAGAGTGCTACCATTGGCCGTACCCGTCCCCACCCCTCCCTCCATTATCACACAACATGCAAAGTCAACATCCATTCCGCCCTCACATCTCTGCGCGTGCGCGCGTCGGAATGGCTTCCGGGTCAGATTTCAAACGGCGCAGACGACTTTTCGCTTTTCCCGCTCTTTTGCTTCCTCATCCCCCCAGTGCGCATGCGTCGGCATGAACGCAGGACACCTGACCCCCGGTGAGGCCTGTGTCCTTGGCCAGAGTTCAAGGTCGTCTGAAGGTCAGGTTGACGTTGAAGGGATGACCTTTTCTGGTGGGAGGGGGTTTGGGTTTGGGAACAGCGCCGATCGATCAAGTGGGGGGTGACGACGGCTGTTGTAATTGCCCGCCATTAGGGAGAGAGGGATTGGACGACGTCACGTGACGACGTCATATGACCTCATGACGTAGGGCTGTGTAGCTAATGATCATGAAGGCAATTACCGGGTGGGAAAGCACGCAGCTTAGACTCAACTGTCCCTTGATCAACAGGAAGACCATGTAATAATGTGATGTTGACAACAAAACTGTCTTTTAAAAAATAATAAAATAAACAAATATACTCAATTATCATTATGGGAGACTCCCTATTTCTAAACCCATTTAAACAACTCTACAATTATTCAAAGCACGCACACTAGTTTGTTAATGTGTAAATGAAGTTACCTACACTTCATGGATGTTTCCAAAGCTGATATCATTTCTGCCATACTTAATATAACTCGTCTATCTCTTCATAATTATCTCTATCCTTTTCAGATCGCGCTTGGCTTGACCAATGGAATCTGAAGAAGGGGAACAGGTAAGTCCGTTACTAAAATTCTCACTTTGTTCAGCATAAGGGCTTAATCCAACAGTAATTATTTAGTTTGGGTTTTAACTGAAGTTATATAGCTGGTTATACAACCATTGTGCAATTCAAATGCATATCCATGCTGTTGAGCTCCAAGCAATATGATCCAACGTGACCTAGTTTCTGACGCGGTTTCTAGGTCAGACTGACCCAATTGACCTCCCCAAATGAACCCCTTGGCCGGTCCTCAGGGGCGACCTTCACCTTTAACCCCGTGACCTGGCCGGAGTGAGCCCTTCGTTTTGACCTTTGGGGTCTGACATTTGACCTTGACCTCATTGTTAACCTTGGGTCGATGTTTATTGCTAATTAGCCTTTGTGTTAGCAGGATTTCTTTCGTTCCTACTTTAACAACATATTGTACCCACTTAAAATGGATTGTAACACAATGTTTCCATTTAGACCTCTATACCTATATATCTTTATACGTTTCTTCACCCACAGGGCTTCGATGAATTTTGCAAATGCTTCCCAGTTTACTGTCAGATATTCTTCTTTCTTTCTAGTGCAAGGGTGCCACAGATACAAAGCGTTGTTATCACAAAGTTATAGATAATATGAATTATACTTTCCTTAAGTTATATAGTGTATCAAATGCTACTTAAATTAGAAATTGCAGATGGCCGTTTCCCTTTCATTTCTCCTCATCCTATCATGGGTAACTGTTTCCCTCAATACGTGAGGACAAAATCTCACACAATACTAGGATGCGAATACATGTGCTTTACATGTGCACTTGTCATGTGTCAGGCCTTTTTAAAAAAACTGGGTATTCTATATGATGTCAGGGATATCAGTATCTCAAGATTACTTCTCGCTTTTCATATCAATCAGTAATTGGACTATACATATGAAAACTAAGAGAGAAATCCTATGTGTTTCAAAAGTGTATATTACTAAAGGGAAAAAAACTGTGATTTTCTCGGATAACATTGTCATGATCGTGATATTTCAGTAGTTTTAATCATCTTTTGTGAGAAAACTTACTTTTTTCATCCAAGATGGCAGCTGGTTCGTGACAACTAGGAAACAAATGAAACCTTTACTCAGGTTAAAAAGTTGGGTTTTGCCATCCATTTGAAATATTAATATTCTCCATTCGAAAAAAAATCAGATGTGCTCGTTTCCTAAGAAAGGATTATCTTTATAGGATCGAGATCGGTACAACATATGTCAAATACAGATTGATGTTTGCAATATAGACTAATATAAGAACTTTTGGGAAGTCATATAATGTAGGTATATTCGTGTAGATATGCCTGATAATTGCAATGAATCTAGAGGTTTAGCAATGACAATTTCCTTCTAACATTGTATTCAGACCGTAGGAGAATGCCCTGATAAATATGTAAAAAGTATAAATTTTAATTTCTCTTTGGGCGTTAAGCCCTAATTACACTACGCGCCAGGTGTCTGACTAGCGTTGGGGCCGTAGTAAGGCCATATTACACTTCGCGTTGGGTCGCGTCAGGTACAAACACGACCCAACGCAAAGTATATTATACTATGCATTTGGCACTCATTTGGCACACATTGGGTTATGTTGGGGGTCGCATTGGGTTGCATCAGGTCACGTTGGGCCCCAGTTTGCGTCGGGGATTTACAAACATGTCTGTAAAATAACGCGAGTTAGACGCGTTGGGCACCGGGACCCGATGCGACCCTAGACCCGAAGCATAGTGTAATATGGCTTTAATGTATAGTGTAGGAGAGAGGATCTATGAAGTCTCTAATAGGCTGCTAAGCGAATCTATTTCTGACATGGAGATTAGAGAAATGAATTCATTGTCGCATGGCCACCATTGGAAGACCCCCAAGGGTTCGTCTATATTTGACCACCCGAACAAAAATTCCAAATGATGTTGAAAATCATGGACGCAAGAAGTAGTACATATGCCCTGTCTATAGACACCAATACTTTTATCACCCACGCGGCCGACGAGCGGTACGTATTGGCGTCAGTATGTATTGCCAGGCAGTACATACTGCTCGTCATTCTCAGTTATCTTAACATATTTTTAACATATTTTGAATAATGGTTAGGTGGTAAAATAAAGAAGGACCTTTGGGGTCATCCTCGGGTGGCCTTACGATCCATGAAGATTGTGCAAACCTCAGGCTTCGCCCTTGGTATGTGACGATCCCCTATGGATCATACAGTTACCCTTGGACGCCCCCCGCAGTCCTTATTATAATACGCACAGCTCGTCAGCTGTAAGGGTGATATACGTTTAAATTGACATGAAACATCAGAACACTCATAAAGGAGCCCTTGAGTTGTAAGTACTGAGCAGCTCTGAATAGTTATGAGCAGCTCCGAGTCACTCCGAGTCATTCCGAGTCGTAACGAGCAGGTCTGAGCAGTTCAGAACAGCTCCAAGCAGCTCACAATAGCCATACCGAGCCTGTCGTCACGTACAATGACTGGGGGTGAGCGGGCAGACAGATGGGGCGCAATGATCGTTGTCATCAGTCACCTCGGGGGGGGTCAGCACATGGGTGGCCCAATGTGGGCTCCCACCTACACTACTGTGGGCTCCCACCTATACCACTACCCACATAACTTAAAACCACTATCACATACCACGAGTATTGTGGGCTCCCCAGCCAAGCATGCAATTATATCATAATGTTGCAGTAACGTTCTGTTTAGTTCTGTTTTGTTTCTTGTCACATTATTTTGATGGCACCCAAAAACGTCTTTAGAACTTAACATTGCAACATTGCACAGTGAAGTTATTGTGACATCAAATCAGAATGTTATTATAATGTCACTTTTTTGGTGAGGTTAGGACGAAACCAAAAAAGAATGTTATAAGAAAATTCTGTTTGGGTTGAAGAACATAACCAGAATGTTGTATTAAGCCCCGGCTCCACTGTACGACTCAACTCAACTCGATTGTCGTAGCTGGTTACGGCGCCAGTGACCTACGACTGTCTGGTCGTACATCTTCAACAGTTAAACATGTACGACCCAACGGATCTGTCGTAGCAAGAAGCTACAACTCTAGTCGTAATCTCAGCTCCACTATAGGACTGAGCTCAACTCAACTCAACTCTACTCGATTGTCGTGTAGTGGAGCTGGGGCTTTAGCGTCACACTGCAATGTCATGGCAGTATATTGCAGTGATGTGATAGGGAGTCATCAAAAGAACGTAACAAGAACCAAATACAGAACCAACCAGAACGTTGCTGCAACGTTATGATAACATCACATCCTTGGCTGGGTATTCAAAAACCCAACCTCACCGACCCCACCCCACTCAACCCCAACCCCTCCTCAACCCCTGCCCACACCCCAGCCCCTCCCTACCCCTCTCAGCCCTCCCAATCCCTCCCAGTCCTTCCCAATCCCTCCTGCCCCTCCAAGCCCCCCAGCCCCTCCCAGCCCTCCCAATCCCTTCCAACCCCTCTCAGCCCCTCACAGCCCTCACAGCCTATCCCAGCCCAGCCCAGCCCAGCCCAGCCCATACAAGCCCCTCCCAGTACCTCCCAGCCCCCCTACTCCACCCAGTTCCACCTAGACCCTCCCAGACCCTCCGTACCACACCCACTCCCAGCCCTAACGTTGACAGGTGAAACGTTAGAGGATGATCCATTCTGATTTAGCCCCCCGACCCCTGAACTTTGACCCCTCCCCTGTTCAGGCGGGGTTTAGGGTAAATCTCCAGCCTAAACTGACAGGGGCCATGACAGCTCCAGCTCAACTTTCCTCATTAAAAAGTAGTACTTTTGTCCAGTTCTGACTTCATTTGGTGTATTATAATAGGCTTGCAACGATATCTTCTGTTTCTGTAATACTCACAAATAATATTGCTGTCAACATATGAATTCATTATTCCAGGCTTTCCGAGAGAGGGATGAGGATGGGTAGGTTAAAGAAAGTCAATTATTTTCTAATTATGATACCCCTGAATATAATTCCAAATGTATTAGTTATTCTGGTCATCACTGAAAAGTATCTGTGGGTGTAAGGATATGTTAAAGCACTATCTTTATGATATAATACCAAATCAATTTAAGAAATGATTGCATGCTTTTGTGTATGCATTACAGTGATAACAAATAGATTGTTCATTTTCTAAAGATTAGTGCTTAGACTAAGAGGATATCACAATTGATGAACCACCTTATTCAACCTGACAACTTAATGCTTTCTCCGAGTGATATTGATTGGATACAATTCTTATCCCTTCCAATGGTGTTATTATGACTTACTGTCACTGCTTTGTAGGATGTCCTAGCGGAACATTGATTTCAATTCTCCCTACCACGGATAGCATATTCCCTGTGATTCACCTGCATGCTAGCCCAGATAATGGTGCATCATGGGTAATATATATGTCGACAAATCGCAAGGCTTAAGTATAGACATTTTCATTAATCATTATTTATGGTTAAACATGACAGATATCAATATAGACTATGTTTTCATTTTGTATCCATATATATGTTGATTATTTTTTAAGTTGGTTTGGAAATCCATTCATTACAGATGGAATTACAACAAATATTTGTATATTTTCTATACATTTCTCTGTATTTTTGTCGACAAAATTAGTCAAAATTAACCTGCAGGTGCCTGAAATATAAAAAATTAGCTATCCGTGGTAGGGAGAATTATGTAAGGTGCTCCCGGTTTTATAATAAGAAGGAGCATGGGGCATCCGAGGGTGGCCATAGGAACCAAAGGGGATCGGCACATACCAAGGGCAAAGCCCGAGGTTTTTGAGATCCCCATGGGTCATACAGCCATCTGAGGACGACCCCTTAGGTGCTTCTTTATTTTATCACCCAAGAAATCTTCAAAATCTGTTAAAATTACTGACCACAAAGAGTGTTCACTGAGTGGTGCGTACTGCCTGTCAAGACGCCCTCCCCACCGCTCGGTGATACAACACTTTTTCATACCTATCCATTAATGACCATATTCGTCTATGTGTCGTTTGACTTGTGTTTGGCATTTTACTTATGTTTATTGACAAAAATGCAAGCAGTTTAAATTAAATAAATGCTACCCAATGCACAGTGGAATATGTCCTAAAGGCCCTATTACACTACACAACATGATCTGCGTTATCACGATGTCCCAGATACAGCGCACATAATGGAGACGAAATTCTTTGTTAAACATGTGTAGAATACTCCAACTAGCCAATTTCTAATAATTATATAACTCCTAGGTGCAAATTGAGACCTATGAAAAAATTATTTCATGCATCGCAAATTATCTCAGCTGCGACAAAATTATCGCAAGCCAGAGAAATTTATTGCAGAACATTCGCACTGAGATTTAGGCTCCCTTGCTATCATTTTTACAAGCAATTTCGTCTTTAATCACACAGGATCTCTGTGAAAATATTGGATGCGTTGAATAATTTCACAAGGAACCACATCGCTGAGAGCTGCGATAATCAACGTTTGCAGAACGCAGAGGTCTATGACCAGCAAATGGGGCTTAACTCTGCCTTTATTTAACCTACCTGTACCTAGCCCCACACTCACCCCCCCCCCCCCTCAGTCTCCCTCCCTCCTCTCCCTCCTCCCCTCCCCCCCCCCCCCATCCGTCCCCTGGCGGCCCCATCCGTTGACTCTGACTGGGGGCTCATTGACTGATGCATGCTGGGACCACCATCCGGGTACCTGCCCATTGTCCAGGGGCCATTGTCCCTGTGTAGAGGGCTGCAGCCCCCAGGGACGGGATGGACAGACTGTGGGGGTGTTCGTAAAGTAGGGGATTACCAACACGGGGTTCCGAATGGTCCCTTTTGACTGTTTTGGAAAGTATGGGAGTACCAATATGGGTTTCTGAATGGCCCTTTTAACTGTTTTGGAAAGTATGGGAGTACCAATATGGGTTTACGAATGGCCCTTTTAACTGTTTCGGAAAGTATGGGAGTACCAATATGGGTTTATGAATGTCCCTTTTAACTGTTTCGGAAAGTACGGGATGACCAATATAGGTTTCTGAATGGCCCTTTTGACTGTTTTGGAAAGTATGGGAGTACCAATATGGGTTTAAGAATGGCCCTTTTAACTGTTTTGGAAAGTATGGGAGTACCAATATTATGGAGTTACGAATTGCCCTTTTAACTGTTTCCTATAGTAAATGGGAGTACCAATATGGCTCTCCGAATGGCCCCTTTTAGCTGTTTCATTAAGTATGGGAGTATCAATATGGGTTTAGGAATGGTCCTTTTAACTGTTTTTAAAATATGGGAGAACCAATGTGGGTTTCCGAATGGCCCTTTTAGCTGTTTTGGAAAGCATGGGAGTACCAATATGGGTTTCCGAATGGCCCTATTAACTGTTCATATGGCAAGAGAAATATGGATTTTGATAAATTCAGTACGCTCATTCTATAAAATAGATTTATTGATTTGTGATAAATCTTAGGGTACGGTACTTGGGTTTATATGTACCTGTAAATGCTTACTGGGTTTAGGCATTGCATAGGCAGTTAATCATACTCATAGTATGATTACCTATCCTTTGAGTATTTGCATGTCATTACGAGGAAAAACATGAGGTTTTCATATCCCACCGATGTCTCTAAGATTGGAGTATGGAGTCTGTCTTGCAATTAATTTTAGGGCGTTAGGCATAGTTTTGGAGGTTGCATGGACCTGAACGTAAAAACAAGAACTACATGGAAATATAGATTGCAGCTATGCATCTATCCAGATACCTTGTATGTATATATAGGAAATATTGAGACTGGAAAGCCAGGGTGAAACCTGTTATGCACTACAGGCCTGCCACCTGGGCTGTGGTTGGATTGAATTTGGATTGACCATTAAGCCTATGGCTTAAATGGCTTGTGTGGTGCCACTTGCTGTTCCAACCAGCCACCAGGGAAATGGTCACATAGGGCCACAGAGAAGCATTCCAGTCTCGATATATGCTATATATACATACATGGTCTCTGATCTATCTCAGTGTATAAATTTGTGTTGAATTTTTTCGCATGGCTGAAAATACCTGAGGAAGGAGAGTGGATGTGCTTACGTTCAGTGATGTGTCGAGGTTGCTCAATCTCCCTATATTATGTACCAGCAGTCGATGTCCCTCATCAGACCGGGTTCTGTGGTGTAGTGGTTATCACGTCTGCTTTACACGCAGAAGGCCGCGAGTTCGAACCTCGCCAGAACCTGAGGATTGCTTTTTCATGTAACTATAAGATTAATATAATGATATTTGCTACGTGTTTCGATTTGTTTAAATTACACGAGCTACGTTTTCAAAGAGTGCATGTACCGTATACATTGAATGTCTCTGCATTTAATCAATGAAATTGGAGTAGAACAAGTATAAGCAGACTGAAATAAAATGGTTGAATACAATGAATATGCGGATAGTTTATGTCATTGGTGGCCATTGGTGATAAACAAAATGTGTCCGTTATAGATCTGATGGATCTTTGCAATAATAAACAGTTTTTTGTAAAGAATCATGGTAATGAAATAACAGTGATGATAATTTCCAAGTCAACCAAAATCAATGAATCCAAAAGTAACGACATACTCCTACTGAGTGTAAGTCTAACAAAGGAGGAAATACAAAACAGTACAGCATATGTGGATTGATTTTTACACTTTTTCTATATATCTGTCCATTTCCTCGTATATATCTAACTGTCCACCTTATAAAATCATCAGCTAGATATTCCTCAAAACCATCTATATGGCCAGGCCATATAGGGTCTAATGATATGTAAACAGGCTGATATCTGTACTACTACGATTCAGCTCCCTCTCCAACCCCTCATGTAACCAGACACAATTCTATACTAGGTCATAGAGGGACTATTATGTCTATGGGACAGGCCGATATCTGTACTACTCCAATATAAACCCCTCTACAACGTCTCACGTAACCAGACACAATTCTATACTAGGTCATAGAATACCCATAGAGGGACTATTATGTCTACGTAACAGGCTGATATCTGGACTACTCCAATACAAACCCCTCTACAACATCTCATGTAACCAGACAACATTCTATACCTCGCCAGCCACGGCCTCTGGTTTATGACTGACCGCTGACCTTGACCCTTAGCCAAGGTCATTATGGGTTGTGATTGAGTTGACCCCTGGCGCTGGGTGCCCGGATCAGGAAGAGCCCACTTCGCCGGTACCTCCCGAGTCTTTGTGTTTACGCTGGTAAGGGCGATTTATAGGGCCTGTTAACCAGCGGCCGCCGGCTACCAGCAGATGATCCTGACATCCGGGATCTTTGGCCAGACGCTGAATGAGCGTACACGTTGCAACTTGATCGGGACGGAAGGACAAGTTAAAAAAAACATTAACGTTTTTTCTCCCGTGAGTTTTTTTAGTTGAGTGCTGCGTTGTATTTCAAGATTGTTGGACAGTTTTTTACCTGCAGGAACCAGAACCAACTAATTTATAGTTTTGAGGTTAGCCCCTCAGCCTCCTCTCGGACTTTGCATTGGCCCCAACTAATTATATCAGTAAACAGGTGAACAATTAATGCAAACATTAAAAATCCAGATCATTAACAGTATCATCCTTAACAAATACTGTCAACGTCGGGATATATTCTAGTCATCAAAATTAATTAATACTAGTCAGTGAGCCTGTCTGGCTGAAATATTGCCCCAACCACAACTATAACAAATCCCTATTAAACTCCGAGTAGAACCCAGAATGCCCAGTCCTTTTCAAGAACCTCCAAGCATCTCCGAGTAGCTCCGATCACCTCCGAGCAGATCCGAGCAGCCCTGAACAGCCCTGAACAGCCCTGAGCAGCTCTCATCACGTGCTCAACAAGCTCCGAAAGACCCCCCACGGCCTGAGCCAAGCCTGAGGGCCATAGTCCTTCCACCCTGAGGGCCATAGTCCTTTTGGCCTGAGGGCACTGAGGCCCTTCTGGAGAGGGTCATTAGGGCTTGTTGGCACCAGGCCCTGAATGCTGAGGGCACCTGAGGCCCCCTAGCAGCGGGGGCAGTAACTGTCTGCAGGTATAAATGGGTAGGTGGTACTGGGGGGGGGGGTTCAGGATAGGTTTATGTGGCTTGGAGAGGGTGGAGGGGAATAACTATAACGTGCAAATTGTCAACTGGTCTGCAGAAAGGTTTAGGAGGGTTTTTAGGAATCAACAATACCTTCCTTCTCCGAGTATTCTATGTTAAGGTTCCCATTGCCAACTCCCTGGTGCTATATTGATTTCATCACAATATGCATCCTAAATGCACATCGAGGAGACAAAGTGAGTTACAGCCAGAAGCCTTCTTAGCAGAGGGAAAGAAGGTAGCTGTGTATTATGATATAAGGCAGACACACAATAATATATAGTCAGGGTGGAAAACTAGAAATAGAAATACAGGTATGTCTTTTTTTATTCCTAGCTTTGGTCTCTGGGCAAAGGGATAGGCAGTCCTGATCTCCACCCCACCCAACCCCTGTCTCCAAACCACCCTCAGATCTTCCCATGATAAACACAAACAAAACCAGGGACCAATCTAGGAGGGGGTGTATGGGGCGGGTACTGCCCCTTTTTTTAGGGGGGGGGGGGCAAAATTTCTAGTTTTCAAAGCAACAATTTTGTCATAAGATAGTGATAATTTGATGCATTGTAAGACCCGTTCATCAGTGCAAAATTTGTGATTTGACCAATAATGTCTCCAGACGACATTCTAACATCACAAAACACTTCGCCGGTCATCGCATCATTAGGCTTAGGTCAGAAGACGTAAGCTGAACGTTGTCAGGATGAAACTACAGCTTTAATGTAAAACTGGCACTCCCTGAGGAGGCACCGGGACTTTTAACATATCTCCCCCCCCCCCCCCTTACAAGAATTCCTGTATCCGCCCCTGAAAACCAACCCATCTCCAAACCAAGCAGCCTTACTCTCATCAAGACCAACCGCACTGAAAATTTCAACAAATCAGTCTGGCTCCCTACTACAAAGAAAATGGCGGCCACCTGATCTTTGACCTTATTGATCCGCGCCCTTTTGAAGTCTCAGATCAGCGATACATAGTCCGCGCGGAGCAATATCAGACGAATGCAGGGGCGCTGCGGCTTGGCGTTACAAAGTCAAAACGAGGCCGGTTTTCCCATGTGACTGGCCAGAGACAGACTCCATGTTTGGAGTCTGGACTATTTGCAGTCTGTTCAGTCAGACCCACTGTTTCCAAAAGTGAGTCTGTATACCAGCTGCCATTTTAGGTGGGAATTCCTATCCAGATCCCAGCATGCTTTGTAGCCGCTGGTTTATGGCAGGTAGAACCATAAACCAGCCAGCAGCCAAACAACCATCAAAGGAGTTCCCCATGCCATTTATAGAGGTCCAATAAAAGAATTCCTTCCAAATTCAAGTCACTAATTAAAGCCATGCACTCTTGTGGGTGTACGGACCCATTACATAAGAAGCTATCTGGGTGAGAACAAACTAGCCTGTTTGTTGACTATCCAGATGCACCCTGGGATATCCTTAAAACGTTAGACAAAGAACATGTGGCAGAGTTGGCCAAGTTTCCCAAGTTCTAGATCTGTTTAGTGGATGGGGAACAGGCAGTGGATGGTAATCTTAGGAATAGAGAAGAAATATTTTTAAACTGAAATGTAAAAATCTTGGTTTGTATACTGATATATCACAGAAGGAGACTTCTGGTTAGATTCATCCTGGTTTATCTTTACCACCATAGACAGCTTATTTTACCAATCTGTTTATCAGTTTCAACAAGGAAGAGAAGAAGAATTGCCCTTGAATGGAGGGTTTTTTCATATTGAAAAGAGTGGGTGTGTTTGCTGACAATCATATATAACATATATACAATTATAAGACATTGACTGATCAACTGATAATTAATGGGCTTACAGTCATCTGGGCCTCAGGCTAATTCTAATCTTGTTTTTTCGGTGATTTGGATGGACAGTCAGTCCAAAAGTAGACATTGGGAGATTAGCCAAGGTCCATTCGACTACCTGCCCTGTTCCGCAGTCTGTAACTGGGAGGAAACCCTCTCTTCTGATAGATCTTTAGGATTCATACCTTAAAGGCTAACTCATCCCTATTCCACAGATCTGATAGATCTTTGGGATTCATACCTAAATGCTAACTTGTGCCTATTCAACAGTTTGTAAGGGGGAGGAAACTAAATATATATCCCTCTCTTCTGATAGAGCTTTAGGATTCATACCTAAAAGGCTAACTCGACTGCAATAGGTGCATTAAGTAAACCTCAGCAAAACGGAAAACAGTAAACCAAGGTCCAGTCTACTACACCTAAATTAATATATGCATTGCCTTTGTGGGTAACATTTGTCATCAATGATTTGTAGCTGAAGATATCATGCAATGGCCTTGTATCATTCCGTTGCAGGAGGAGTGTAAAGGAATAGATGCTTATTCGTTTCTGCCTGAATCAAATCTTCATAAATCATTATCATCTCATCTCATTCTATCATTTATATTATGATATTTATGCATATAAAGTACATTTCCTACTTTTCTCTATAATGACTGTACCTAATTTTCTTTTGGTTGACCATACTTATGTATATATTTAAATAGATGAACAGGACCGCAATGGGAGACCAGACTGTTTGTTTGAATTGTATCCTGTATAAATATTTGAAATAAAAAAAAAATGAAAGTGAAAATAAACATATATTTACATAGAGAAACACTCTAGAGGCCTTAAAAAGTGCCCATTAACAATCCTTAGACAGTTGTAAGGTCATCCATTACAATCACCCTCTCCCCCCCCCCCAACCCACCCCTCAGACTCAGACACAGGCCGCCATGATGGATCAGGACCATGTGACTTAGCCGCCAACATCCGGGTTCTTCCCGGGGGCCCTCAGGTTGAAAACGAGGCTGCTTCGTCTCCTGCAGGCACCCCTAGTAGTGCGGACAGCACCACTCTGCAGCTCAAACACTCTCAGGGCGAGAATAATCTCTGCACTGTAGTGCCACCAAGCCGGAAACGTGACATCATAATAACGTTGCAGCAACATTCTGTGTTAGTTCTTGTTACGTTATTTTAATGACTCCCAATTACGTCGCTGCAACATACTGCCGTGACCTTGCACGTCATTGTTTTAAAGGAAATTTTAGTATTTTCTTTATTGTCAACACTGCCTGGGTCTCTTTGGTAAGTAAAAAGAACAAAAATTAAAAGGAAAATTACCCTACCCTAATTGTTCGACCTATCTTACCTAAACACAACTTTTTTTCTCTTTTTTTGCCTAATGTCAGTATACAGTTATATATATGCCATCCTGTTACACCTCGGCGATATTCGTTCTCAACTGTAACCTTAGCCGGGAACTAAAGCCTTTTTTTATACACCAATCGGCGAATATTGTAGATCAACCTGCTCGCTGGAAACCGTCCTAAAACCAGAAGGCTATGTTTTCAGTGATGATAATGGAGGAATCTGAGGCTGCAGTAGTTTTTTAAAAGGCCTACACAACAGAGTCTATTCTCACAGCCTCAGTTTTCTGAGCAGACATAGCTCTCGTTGCAGAGTGGTGAAGGAGTACCTGGGAGACCTGGGGGTTAGGTAGGGGAGGGGCTGGGGGCTGATGAGGGGTGTTGGGGGGTAGGGGGTGGGGCTTGGGGGTTGGGGGATAAATACTCTTCTCTGGGGGGTTGGCCTGCTACCTTTCCCCTGGAGGCCCCGTGATTAGGGGATCATCACTTTAAATTAGCCAACTTTTCCCCTTCACTTAGCAGTACAGATTATTTATCCTGTCCCCATCCCGGCCCCTCGGCGAATGCACAAATAGGAGAAACTTCTGAAATGTTCAAAGGCCATGAATCTAACAAAAATGTGTAATTTGACTTTTTTATATTCTACTATATATCAGTCTATCCTAGGTAATATAGACAAATCAGCTGTCAAATGTGCTGTCTTCAAGATGTGAATAAACAGGAGTTAATTAATTGTACTGCTGGTGTTTCGAATAGAGTATTATGGTGAATTTGAATAATCCTTACTTCAATAGAATTGATAGGGAGATGCAACGTTCCCTACTCTACTCTACTCTAATATGCATCCTAATAATATAAAATAATTCTTTAAATTACCATTCGCTCCTTCTAAAATCTACATTGATCAATAAAATGGCACATTCTATTTGAAGGGACATAATTTTCTTGATCTACAATCTAGGTTTTCCCCTTGAGTTCATATCATAAATCTCTACTCTAAATAGAGTAATTCCTATGTAACCCTACCGTCCGACTTCAATAACAAATGACTGTGCCTCCGGTACATCTAATGAGATTTCTTCAAGGCAGAAACATTACACTCCAAATGAGAAGAAAAAAAGGCTGTTATATAATGCAGGGAAAGGAAAGATGAATTCTAGGGATGCGTCTCTGTCATAGAGTAGGGGACTGAAGACGTCATGTGACACGCCCAGCCTCCCCCTCATGTCGTCTAACGTCCCCACCTTATAGTAGTGGGAGTCTTAGGTGGGGAGGGGGGGGGGTAAGGGGGGGCACTTTGAGATGAAAACTGGGTTTCTGCCTTGAAGTGGTCGGGATGTATCAAAAACTCATTAATTTTATATGCGAGAAACCAACATAGGTATGTGTTGTTCTAGATTATTTTGTTTAGTGCATTTAGTGTGACTTAAGTCTTTCTAGTATGTTCCATTTGATCCTAGAATAGAACACTCTTGAAAGGCTGAATATCTTGACCATATATTTGAGAGCCTTTGATTATCAGACTAGTGTTCAACTAGTGAGCTAGGGCTTTCTTGCAGTGGACGCCTTCTCGAGAAGATTTGGAAAAATTGATTGTACTCCTAGAAATGTAAGGAGTGCCAAACCCTATATCTGTGCATGAAGTGAACCCAAATATGGCAAGGTTAAGCGCAATTAGAGTAGGATTGGAATCAACATTTCAGATCCTATAATATCATATTTGATAAATGGCTAAAGGAGTTCTTAATGATATACAAGAAGAGCTGCGGAGGCGCCTGAGGATTTCTGTACAGCCCAATGGGCATCGTCATGGACCAAAGGACCATACTACCACCCGAAGACAACCCCAAAGATTCTTCTATATTTTATCACATAAGCAATATTCCAAATATGTTGAAAGTACTAAACAAAAATTAAAGTACAATACCCACTAGTCGATTCTTCCAGTCGCCCATCGCTGCTAAAGTCGCTTTGTGGTTATGCCCCTTGAAAAAACACTCAAACCCCTCATTGTCCGCGCGGATGACAATACCCACCAATTGCTGCTGTAGAAAGTGAAGTAACCTCCCTCCTTCTCCCCTCATCTCCTCACACCCCCCCCCCTGTCCCTCCCCCTCACCCCCCAGCCATAAGGGGTGAGCTGAGGAGATCCATCTTTCCCCCCGATGACTAGGGGGTGATTAAACACCTAGCCAATGACCCGAGGTGTTGTTTTTGGCGGCCAACCTGTAAAGTTTTAATTGTAGCCCGAGACGCCATAGATCATTCCCCACTGAGGGTGGCGTCACGTTAACGGGCTGGGGTAGGTGTGGGTGGCCGCAGAAGGCAGAAAAATAACCCTAAATAGAGGAGTTTCCGGACAACGCCACCTGGTGTGGAAATGGTGCAAACTGCTCCCGTGATGTATTGGAGGATCATCCGACTATTATAGGTTTATCCAATCTCTAGGTTGTGAATATCTGAATTCTGGAGATGACAAATAAAATATTGTCAAAAATAAAACAAAACATTTACTCAAAGGCTAGTTATTACTATCAATGATTCGAATATTAAGTATACACAATTAATGCAAGCTCTCATCTTTGAGAAAATTGCTACCAACTGATAATCAGGTGTACTTATCAAATATTGGATTTAACATGTAATTTCAATTCATATAAAAAGAAATAATTTGGTATATTTTTGGCCTACCATCCAGCAAACAGAATTCTGTAATCATAAGCAATACATAACCTGTGATGATTCATAGGCATTTCCTCACCACCAATGCATTAAATTTTTACTTGATGTCTGTCTAAACTGTGAACAATGATTCTTGGATGTTGAGCAGAAAAGACTCTATTAATGCCTTTTGAGCATTAAGGGGCATCTCTCAGGCCTTTCTCTTTGTTCTGAGCAGCTCGAGACAAAGGGGAGCAAGGCAAGAAGCTACCTCGTAAATTTGAGTTCAGCCGCACTTTAAATAGCTGTTAAATTTTCAAAACTTGAAGTAATCTAACACCCGCCTAAACGAAGTTAACGGGTTGCTAATTATTTGATGGTGAGGTAATCTTAAACATTTTTATATCGGTTTCTGTGCCGAGGCATATCATATGATTATCTTAACACCTGCATATTCATAATACCCAAAACCTTGTTCATCGTTCTATTATCGTAGTAGTATATAAAGCTCAGATAAGATTATCTAAAGATATACAAACTATAATAATGCCCCGTGCATTCTAATAAGAGTGATACACTCTGCCGCACTGACACTTCGTACCGAGAGCAATTGCTGAGAGTTATCTCTGCATTGTACCTGCCACTCGGTCCAGCCCCGGGTAGTTGTACTCCACCAACGAAAACCACATAACTATTTTTAGCCCTCAGGGCATAGTAATACCATAATACCGGTATATAGTTAATGACCTACATAACAGAGTCACGCCTCATGGGGGTACATTTCTGGTGCAGAGGGTGATTCGCTGCAGATTGACAGTGGTATGCACTTACATTGTA
This sequence comes from Lepidonotus clava, assembly GCA_936440205.1. Classification (NCBI taxonomy): domain Eukaryota; kingdom Metazoa; phylum Annelida; class Polychaeta; order Phyllodocida; family Polynoidae; genus Lepidonotus; species Lepidonotus clava. The sequence goes on from OW387141.1 coordinate 3,909,481, forward strand.
TTGTAAAAGGGTTTGCATGTGTTTCCAATGGCATGCACTGTGTTAACTTTTCATATACTACTCATGTGACATTTCTACATACTACTATGCTTTTCCACAGCTATGAATAGGTCTATCTATTTGTAGACACATAATAATCGTTCCCAGTATATATAAGAGCAATATATATATATATATATATATAAGCCTATATAGAGATATTACATATATATGATATATCTCTTTATATATAATAATTTATATTATTATTATTATTTATCTTGTACAGGTACCCCTGTAGAGGAAATCACAGGATATCAGTCAAATCTGACTGAGTGATTTTCGCATTAAAAGTGTAAACTTTATATATATATATATATATATATAACTATTTATTTATTAATTCTTTACATCCACCTACATCGGAAGAACTTCATGTATCGAAGGGGCCTCGTTTATATATATATATATATATGTATATATATATATATATATATATATATTATATATAATTATTTAAACGAAGCCCCTCCGGCCCTACCACCTACCCACACACAATTTACCTCTCCCCACAGCCCAATGACAAATCACCAACAACCCCCCACACCCACCCCCACCCCCACCCCTCCTCCCCACCCTCTATACCTCCCTAACCTGTGGCGCCCCCTACGAAGCCCCCTAAGCCCCCGGAGGGGGGCGGGCACCCCCTGGTCGATACGGCCGTGTATACAGACACCTGCTCCAGGGTATGGTAAATAGTGGAGCACCTACCACCACCTATAACCTATGCCCACCTCTCCCCGCCTCCACCCCACTGTGGTGTACTCTCAGCCAAGGTTGCGATGTTGTTATAATGTTGCAGCAACGTTCTGGTTGGTTATGTATTTGGTTCTTGTTACGTTCTTTTGATGACTCCCAATCACGTCACTGGGACATACTCTCACGTATATTTCTTTTCCTGAGTTATCAATAAATAACTGTTTGTTTTTCATAATTCTAGTTCAGAAAGTCTCTGATATGGATTAAAGGTTTTGAGATATGTCAACGTATCGAGATGCAATGGCGTCTGGTCCTACTTACCCCTAAAAGGCCAGAGTCACTCTGTTTCCTATACTAAATATTCTACATCTCCTTTAGTGCACGGTTTACAAATACATGTTTTGCGTTAGCCAAGCGTTCGGTTCAGGGCACTCAAGTATCTGTAGGCCTGTTTCCATTGAACGACATTATGCTAACTACCATGAACGACAGTGAACGATTCACAAATCCTTTGTGGTTTTTAGTAAAATCGTGGTAAAGACATTAGTGAACCACTGCAAATGACATTTGTGAATGACTAAAGTGAACGATTCACCAACGACCAATATCCAACATCGTGAATATTTCTTTTTAAGAGCAATTAATAACAATTAAATTTATTGTTTTCTAGCTCTAGTCGTTGGAAATAGTCGTCCACAATGTCCCAGAATCGTCCAAATAGTGTGTTCAGTGGAAACAACAAATCTTTCATTTCTAAAAGATTTTTACAGCCAATGCTGATGATTCCAATTTTTACAGTCGTTTGCAATTTTCGTCTTTTCCCAACGAAAATCGTTCGATGGAAACCCGCTTTTATATGCTTATCTTATACAACCTTACATCAAACTGCCAAGGTCATGTAATGTTGCAGGAATTTTCTTTTTTTTTATTGCATTTATTCATAGCAAAACTTTCAGGTAAATAACCTGATTTTCCAAGCGTGCCAGTCTTTGTACAAATAAGGCACTACATTTAATAATATATATAGTGGTCTTTACTTACGGTGTGTCATTGTCATAACATATGACCACCGATTGTGGCAGTGTTTTAATTGTCGTCATAGAATCACCGCTTATGACACTTTTAATTGTAACTATAAAGCCACTGCTTATTTTGGTTTGAAGTGAGCATCTGTCATTTCTTATCTAACATTTCTTTAATGTCTATAGATAGGCATTCCACGAGTAGTATACCAGACAAACGATAGACCTTTATAACCTCACCATAATCAGGGAAATCATCCTCAATAAACCTGGCTGACTAGATCTATAAGGGCGTGGGCCACTGTCTATAGAAACCTGTAATCACCACATACATACAAAGCAATTATTGTCTGTTACAAAGGCTGTCTGACTGTAGTTGGCATATCCCTAATGACATCTTAAGTAAGGCGTGGTGTAAGCGTCTGGGAAGGTCGTTTGGATAACCTCTGTATGGTCTCCGCCCAAGGATAGTAAAAACTTTTTGTATTATGCTACTGGCGAATACACTACGTATACACCCTTGCTTGATGGGATCCGCTGTTAAATGGGTTGACATGTATTTCTTTAACAAAATTTTCAAAGGTTACCTCCTCCTTCGTGTTACAGTGAATTTCCTAATTTGTCCTCACCGTATTGTTGAGATTAAAGGCCATATTCCCCTATGGGCTGATTTGTTCATGGTGGGCAATTAACTTGCGGTGTTTGATCCAATCGCTAGTAAAACTTGGTGTCGCAAGGTGGAATATAGAAATCTCTTGCAGTGTTACTTACAGTGACCCACCACCAGTAACACCACAAGTAATTTATATAGGTATTCTATGGACTTATGCACTTGCGGTGGCAGAAACCAACAAGTTTGTTTCTGAAACTCGAATTGATTGTGGCGGCAGATGAGCCCTTGCAAACGGTCCGCCACCGGATAGTGGAATATGGCCTTTAAGGCCATATTCCACTATATGGTATTTGCTTGCGGTTCCATGAAAAGATGCAAGCAAACTGCCACAAACTTGTTGCGGTAGGGTACCACATGCTTGCAGTATTTGCTTGCGGTATTTGCCTGTGGTACTTGCTTGCGGTACTCGCCTACTGCAAATGATCTTATATAGATTTTATGTGGATTGCATGTTGGTATCACTAGTAGCCAAGTGTGGGGTAGCGCATTTAAGACAGTGAAAAGCATTACCAACGACAGCTACCAGGCTACAAATAAACCTAGACGTCGTTGATGGAAAGGGATAAGATCAATTGCCCAATAGATATAATGTTTGTCTGGGAAGTTGGGATGTAGCTTGACAGTCTTGATCCATATTAAGCTTAATTTTATGTCTAAACTGAAATGCACGTTGAACTATGGGGTTTACTTTACGCATGAAAGTATGGGTCTAGTTTCTAACAAACAACTAGCAAAGATAACTACTGTGCACAGTGGCGGATCCAGGTTTTTGAAAAGAGGGGGGCGCGCTATTGAAAAATGTTTCATCTTAATTACCTTAAGGACGAGTTTTACATTAAAAAATGTAAAATTGGCCCCAAAAAGGGGGGGGGGGGTGGTTGCGCCCCCGCGCCCCCCCCCCTCTAAATCCGCCACTGGTGCATCAGGACTGACACCCGCATCAGTACAACGTCATAACACCTATGTGGCACAGGTGTCTGTGTGAAGATAATACCTCCTTAACTCCACTCACACAGGTTGACACCTTTAAAAACACACAAAGGTTAAAAGCCTTTCATTGGCAGAGCCCGAGGCGTTCCCGTTGGTTTTAGGGCAATTCGCCTTTTTCTAATTTCCATTTTCAAATACCGCCCTTTTACAGCGTTTTAGTCCTCTTCTTTGGTCTGGCCTCAGGGAGAGTTCCTGTGAAATACAATCCTCTCTCTCTCTGGGAATTATTTTTAGTTTCCCCTTTGGCAATGGGGAAGCCAGGGATATTTTGCATAAGGACTTCGATCTAAAATGTGGTACAATGACGTGACGTCAGAGCCATCAGATAGATCCTGCTATATTTTAGACCGACATTCAAAAAGAAACGCCATCCTAACACTGTACAAAATGTGGAATTATAGAACGCCGCCTTGGGCGTCTGGGAGGGAAAGTTGTTAATAATAAAAAGCCTCGTCGGTTGGTGCAAAAATAACACTTGTTTAATCAATGAACTTTTCACAAAATCAGGGAGGCGCCGCCAAGCTGGCATGAAATGCCTTTTCACCCACGGCACTCACTCAAACATGGCGGACGGGGAGTATGGAACGACAGAACTCTGAAAGTATGATGTATTACAGGGTGCCCCCAATGAAAATAGGACCCCCTACATGCTTGTTAATCACAGAAAAAGCCGAATTATTCGGGGGGGGGGGGGGCACTCAGTCTTTGAATGTAGGTACCAACTGCGAAACTACAGCTCCCCCTTTTTGGGGATGAGAATACTCCCCCCCCCCCCCCTTTTCAGGCTATTTCAATGACAGCCCCTCATTTATCAAAAGGTTATCATTATTTGATATCTGAACTCAATAATTTAAGAAGCTTTATCAAATAGTTGAATACAATAAACTTTTAATATATATAATATAACGGATAATATAGACCTATCATTGACAGTTCCCCCAAAAGATGGTTTCATCATTTGACAGACCCCCCCCCCCCCCCCCCAATTTTAGCCAAATTAGCAATTCACAGCTACGGCCCCAGAGCTTCCGACTACAGTTGGTACCCATTTTGGGGCTGAGTGCCCAACCCCCACACGTCATTCAGCTCCATCAAGCTTTGACAGTGAGACCTATAGCTCCACTATACTTTTATCCATGCACGAACATCGTACAATCAGAACCACGAGTTCGGAGTTAAATGTCGTCTGCTACCGCGGGTTTTCCCGCCATTTTGCCCCGTCCCCCATCAATCAGGGAGAACGTGCTCATATATCAACGTCACGGCCGCCATGACAGTCGGCCGGTCACGTGATTTGACAGACCACGTGATCAGTGACTGATTGCGTAAGTTTGAGCCCCCTAGCGGGAGTTTGTCGAAGCGTGACTGTTATGGGGGCTATGAAAAATGAAGACCGGAAGCTTCCAAAACTATTTATCTTGTTCCTGTCTATTACAGGGGAGCTGTTGATAATTATATAGCCGCTTTTGGAACGTAATTTCAAATGATATGAACATGTGATATAACAATAATGTTGACATATCAATTATATTTTAGGTTCCAAATTGCTTCCTACAATTATGTTCCCAATTCATCATTTTGTAATATTGGTTTAATTCATGTTTTAAAGGCTTCATATTTTCTATAGCGCACAGAGAACATAGTTATCATGAGAATAATTTTTACCTTTTCAGTTATGTTTCTACTTTTCTGCATTTCGACAACGATGTACAGTCAATATCTTCAACGCTCTCAGTACTTAATCGAGCGCAACGCTATAACGTTATGGTCATGTTCTGAGAACGTTCTATGACGTTCTGCAACATCACTAGAACGTTCTTTGACGTTCTGCAACGTTACTAGCACGTTCTATGACGTTCTGCAACGTCACTAGAACGTTCTGTGACGTCACGTCCTACTAGGCTAACAGGTAGGTCAGCTGTGGAGAGTCGAGATCAGTTTCCAAGCATAGTGTGAGTGACATCAGTCTCCCAGCACAGATTGAGTGGAAATCAGTCTCCCAGCACAGTTTGAGTGACAGCTGTCTCCATTGTCCCGCTATATGCAGATTGGGTCGGAGAGAAGCAGGTGCTGGTTTCCCGCGTCTTTTACAAGTCTAATTGTCGTCTGTTGCCATGTTACTGAGACTGGGGTGTAAATAAAGGGCGGTTTGTGGAGGTGTACTGTTAACCTGGATAATGGTAATCAGCTTAATCCGTGGGGGTCCGGGGAAGAATAGGCCCCCAGTAGCCCCTGCTGATGGTATAAGGCAAGAATAGGGGGGGTTCTTTGGGTTCAATTCCCGGTTAGTGCTAGGTTCACTAAGGGAAGAGGTACAGCAAAAATTATTTCCGGGTTTTGATCCCCTGCTGTTTGCCTGCCCTGTCACCTTCATCTCATAGAATTGATCACCAAAGACAGAATTCGTCCCAATTTGTTTTCACCGTGAAAATGACCCTGGCTGTCAGTCAGCATAAAACACCCAACACTCACTCACTAAACAGCTTTATGTGTCTGGACCACTAAATTCAACACGGCGACATGGGCATTTCTTAAAATCAACATGCGACTTAAGGTTAAGGTTAAGGTTAAGGTCTCCACCCCTTGGCCTAACATCGTCGCAGCCAGCGACGTGTTTTGTGTGTCCGGCGACGTTATTGGTCATGGCACGAATTTGGCGTGGCACTGATAGAGTTGCAACTTAGCAAATGATGACGTCCTCATGGACGATATACTGGCTTTAAATTTGACATGTGACATTGAGAAAAATAAGCAACAAAGACTTACAACATTGCCGTTTTCTAAATTCGACATGTGACATTGGGAACCCCCAATCCAGAGCTCCAGCCTTATTACCCACACGAAGCCTTTATGCTGACCCCCCCCCCCCCCCTCTCGAAGATCCTGTATCTATCCCTGTTCCCTCCAAGTATAAGCAACCGTAACCTCACAGCAAGCATCGTTGTATCTCAAACAAACATGTATAGACAAAAACGCCCAATATGTTCTTCATTAACTGCTAACTAGAACGAAGTCCAGATCAGACGACATTTAACATTCCAAATAATAGGTGTTTTTCTGTTGTCATGGGAACTGTTCTGTATGGTGAGTGATAATAGGTGTCAGATACCTCACGTGATCATGTGACCTCTTATATCACGTGACTCGTGATCATGGGGCGGACGCCTTCAGCATGTAAATAAATCATGTAAGTGACATGATAATCATGAATTAAATATGGATGTAAGGAGGCGGTAAACAAAAGGCCACACCACGGATGGACCAGGACGAGCTTCCCAAACCAAGCATGTTACTTTATTATAATGTTCTGTTGCGACGTTTTGTTGCATTCTGGTTTGGTTTTTGATACGTTATTTTGATGGCTTACAATAACGTTACTGTAGCATACTGATATGATTTCACACTGTGATCTTATTGCAACATTCTGTATACATTCTTCAACCAAAACTAAATGTCATAACATTCTCTTTTGGTTTGATCTTAACGTTGGCAAAAAAAAGTGACATTATGATTATGTGCTCAGCCCAATCATAACATAGTGCACTTTCCAAACTCAGATAACCATGAAAATACATTCTAGGAGTCTAGCTTTAGCCATTGGTACAGTAGAAATCATGATATCTAACTATAACTTCACTTGAAGTCCATAAAACTCATGCATGTCATCTGTGCCTAAAAACAGCAATGTTTGTAAACAAACCAGTTTGGTGGGTCCCCAAAACTGACAGAAGACAGTTTTAATGTATTTTATTGTAGTTTACATCTGTATTTAGTTTACAGAATTTGTCAAATTTTGACCCTACATTGCTTTTGGCTCCATTTAAGCTCCTATTACACCTTCCCCCTATTCAACCCGCCTACAGCTGTACATAGAACCCCTGCCGCTTACATCATGAACAACCCACCTCTTTTCTTCATTTACTTCCGGAGGTCAAAGGTCAACTTGAAGCACCTGCGCGAGCGAGCAATTTGATTGGTCGACGCCGAGCCAGGGGTGGCGCCCCCTAGGCCACCCCTGCCCCGGGGGTGAACAATAAAAGACAATTGGGGAGGGGCGGGGGGCCCCGGGTTAGGGGGCCGGGGCTTAATTTTTCTAACAAGGGGGGTGTGGCCGGGGGTGGGGTGGGAGCAGTAGGGGGCTGGGCGGACAAAGGGAGATCAGGTTTACATGAGGTCTCTACAACGGATTAGTGTTTTTCATTATTTCCTCTGTGTGAATTGGATTAGTGTAAACTTTTTGGTGGTCTTTTGTGCGTTTGTTTTTTTCATAGTAAGGCTTTTTTCTTGTACGACTACATACTTGTGTTATATGGATTTGTGTTAAGATTTGTTTCTTTGTATTTTGTCGATGAACGAAAATATCAATTCCTAAATCAATAAAGAAGAACGACTGATGTTTGAAAACGATTTACATGGCTTTGAGATCCAACGCAAGAATGCATTATAATGTAGCAGTAACGTTCCGTAAAGTTCCGTTTTGGTTGTTGTTACGTTATTGTTACGTTATTTTAGCACCAAAAACGTGTAAAAACTAAACAGCATTGTGAATACCTAGATAGCAGAGAGTGAACAAATCAACGTAAGGATACTAGCCTCCGCGTAAGCATCAAATACAGACACGTGGATTTTTAGTGTTCCTGAAGCAATATCCTGTGTACTTTATGTTTGTCATTTTATTAAATTCTAACATAAAATTCCCTCACTTTGCCTTTCTGCTAACGCCATAGACTTAATAACAGCATAAGTCACTTCTCGCTGTACAGTCCTTGGCTCAGCCTATAAGAACTTAAATACTAATGTTACTCCTTTTGATACGACCCTATGGCTCACAGTTACAAACTGATGTTACTCCTTTTGAAAAGACACTGTTATAGCTCACACTTACAAACGTGTCCTTCTGAAAGCGGACCACATTAAAGTAGTATACTGAAAGTGTACATTGCATCAGGCTTTTAGTTTACATTGCATCAGGCTTTTAGTCCATTTCTCACAGCGGAAAGTGGCAATTGCAAACATAAGGCTATAGTATCTCTGAATCACGTACATGCCGGGCCATTAGAGCCATTTCAGAAAACGAATTTCTTTTTCTAATCTAAATCATTTTGTCTTTCTCATGCCTAGGCCTGCTTGTGTAATAATGGCATAGGGCTGCATAGAAATATATATATATATATAACATATACGATATATCAAATGATCATATGATATATATAAATATGTTCCAACTAAAGATTTAGAACTTTGAAAAGAGTTATTATTTTGATTTTATGTTACTATACAATCACTAGAAGCTTTATAACTTTTGTTTTCAGTTTGGTTTGGCAAGATTGTTGGCATATAACTTGCAAGTGCATAAAATATTAAACTGCGTGGGTCTGAACTGGAATTCACACCTTAATTACTAGGAGAATAGTGGAGTGATGGACAAGGGGGCATTGATAGAAGAAGTCTTGGTGGGGAGATTAGGTTAATCCGTATTTGATTATCATATAACAGGTGGGCGTCACCCTACTACTCACCTGTGTAACTTGGCATTGAAAGAAAATTATCTATCCTTAACCAAAAGTAGAGAAATATCATGTTGAAGTTGAAAAAAACATCAATGTAATCGCAACACCTTATATACATATGCGCGTCTATATCACTGTTTCATTACTGAATTTCTCAAACAAATTACTTGATATATTTGATCAAATAAAGTTCCTCCTATCGTTTGGTATTGCTTATAAATGAATGTTTATTATTTGACCTCTGATCAGCAGTTGTATTAGAACTATCTTTACGGTATCAAATGTTTTTGGAAAACATGTTTGAGGAATATTGAGAGAGGAAAAGATGTTTTGCCTCAAGAAAAAGGTTCAAGATATCCTAGCAATTGGCAGTGTGAACATGAGGACAAATTGAGTGGCTGTTTGAATATGTAGCAATAACTGCAGTCATAAACGTTTCAACTATACACTGAAATGATCAGCAATTGCCAGTTACATCCCGACATAGTAATCCGACTTAAACAACTAGCAATTAATTTATAAAACAGCAAGGTGATTACATTTCAAAAGGGTGTTTCGTATTTAATATCATTCTGGATTATAGGAAATGCCTGTCATTTTCTTATGAAGATCTCTCATAAGCAATGCTATAAAAAACCCTGGAATAAAAGGTAAAAAGGCGAGCCCCTGGCAGTTGTGTCCGCCATCTGGGAGCCATTTCCAACATAAAACCAGTTTACAGCCGCCCGGGAGATCCACGTTTTATGGTTTGTCCGGACATGGGATGACAACTAAAGCCTGTATTCCACTACGTGATTCCAACTTCTGGTTCTTTCGTACCCAGCCAGCTTGCGACATACCAGAAACGTTTTGCGACCATACTTTTTTAGTAGTCAGTTTGTTACTAAGATGGCACATAACAATTACGTTATTGATAGTGAGGTTGAAACCTGAGCATATCAGAATGTTATTATAACATTATTTTTTGGTAAGGTTAGGACAAAACCAAAACAGAACGTTATAAGAACATTCTGTTTAGGTTGAAGAATGTAACCAGAATGCTGTAATAACACCACAGTGCAACGTCACGGCAGAACATTTGCAGCAATGTAATTGGGAGTCATCAAAAGAACGTAACAAGAACCAAATTCAGAACCAACCAGAACGTTGCTGCAAAATTATAATAATGTCACATCAATGGCTGGGTACTTTATAACTCGATACCGGTAATGTCACAAAAGACATACATCCTACATAACATTTGAGAGAGAATTTAAAGACCTTTCTAATGGTATGTAACATGTATATGTTTAATCGATATTGCCACTGTTAATTTTTTGATATCGGGAGTAAAATCGGCTCGTGGAATATAGCCTTCAGGAGGGGTGTGATGGGGTGGGAATGGTTAGGGGAGGTGTAGATGGGTGCTTAACCAACAGGTATATAGCTCTGTGGTACTAAGGACGTGTCCGGAATGACACTGTATGAAATATAAATAAAGCGATAAAGATATATGGCGCTGTATTGGTGATGGGGGTATCCATGATGGATGTTACATTATGCAATGGTCGTTGTCATTCATCAATTGCCCATCACATGATGGCACATATAACACCAAACGATGTCTTTGTCAAATCATGCACTGTTGTGCAAAAAATCCAGCATCAAAAATCACCCACTGATGATAATTTTTCAGGCCTGCAAATAGCAGGATTTTTAGTTACAATAATAACAGTTATAACTATATAAAGGAAACAATGTCTCCACGATGTTAAAATAATAAATGAATGACACCCAACATTTTCTTGTAAGACATGCAGCTGTGCAGGCAGATCTCTTGGATGGACAGAAATCCCCTTAATTATCTGGAAGTGTAAAGCAATTGGTGCGTGTTTTCTTTTCTTTTTTCTATACTTTTTGTTTTCAACTTGTTTGCAAGATGTATGGAGCTTAGCCATCAGGTAATTTGAATCTTAAGTAAATGTATAAAGGAAAGAAAGATGTTTTTACTATGTTTTGAAATGCATTCCATACTGATGGCACAGAGGACCCTAACAGATTATCTTAATGAACCAATAACAGAATTACTACAAATCAGTGCACCCATCTCCCCATATGATTTGAGCACCATTAATTACTACTTAAATAACTGCCCACCCAGACTAATTAGACCATCAGCCCCCCGTCATGAAATGACCACCGGTCAAGCCATCAGGACCCCTTCCGTGGCCTCCCAAAGCCTCATTTGTAGCCGACTAACCAAGCCACATAGACCATAATCACCGGGCCATAAAGTAGCTTTAGTTGGCTGGTCATGCCTCGCCCCCACCTATTGCTATAGGGTGCTAAGTGTACCTCCATGGGACCTGACAGTCTCATTTGCAGCAGACTAGCCAGGCCGCATAGACCATTATCACCAGGCCTGCCCCATCCATGGCCTATCGCTATGGGATGCCTGGTGTACCTCTGAAGCCTCCCAGTCTCATCTATAGCTAACTAACCAAGCCACATAGACCATAATCACCAGGCCATAAAGTAGCTTTAGTCGGCCGGTCATGCTCTGTCCACATCTATGCTACGGGGTGCCAGGTGTACCTCTGAAGCCTCCCAGTCTCATCTATAGCTAACTAACCAAGCCACATAGACCATAATCACCGGGCCATAAAGTAGCTTTAGTTGGCTGGTCATGCCTCGCCCCCACCTATTGCTATAGGGTGCTAAGTGTACCTCCATGGGACCTGACAGTCTCATTTGCAGCAGACTAGCCAGGCCGCATAGACCATTATCACCAGGCCATGCCCCATCCATGGCCTATCGCTATGGGATGCCTGGTGTACCTCTGAAGCCTCCCAGTCTCATCTATAGCTAACTAACCAAGCCACATAGACCATAATCACCAGTCATAAAGTAGATTTTGTTCGCCAGGGATGCCCCATCCCTACCTTTTGCTATGTGGTACCACATGTACAACCATAGCCTCACGCAGTGTCCTTGGTAGCCGACAAACCATGCAACATAAATCATAATCACCAGTCCATAAACCAGCTTTAGTTGTTTTATTGTTCTACGTCCCAACTATCACTTTGGGGTGCCAGATATACCTCTGTAGCCCAAAGAGTCTCATTTTTAACTAATAATGATTACCATAATCACAAGGTCATAAATCAGCTTCAGTCTGCAGGTCATAGCCTGTCCCCATCTATGGCAATGTGATGTCATTTGTACCTTCAGGCAGTCTTATTGCCGCATAATCTATAATCACCAGGCCATGAACCAGCTTTAGTCAGCAGGTCATACCCTGTCTGCAACTATCACTATGGGGTACCAGGTGGTCTTCTACTTCATTTGCAGCACACTAGCCTGGCCAAATAAACCATAATCACCGGTCCATAAAGCTGCTTTAGTCAGCCAATTGTGCCTTGTCCCCACCTATTGCTACGGGGTTCCACACGTACCTCTGTAGCCTCCCAGTTTCATTTGTAGCCAACTAACCAGGCCACAATCACCATAATCGTCAACCCATAAAGCAGCTTTAGTCGGCCAGTCATGCTTGGTCCCCACCTATCACTATGGGGTTCCACGCATACCTCTGTAGCCAGATGTACCTCTGTTGCCTCACAGTCTCGGTTATAGTTGACTAACCAGGCCAACATCACCACAATCACCGGTCCTTAAAACAACTTTATTCGCCGATCATGCTTCGTCCCGACTTATCGCAATTGGGTGCCTGGATTACCTCTGTAGCCTCCCACGGTTTCATTTGTAGCTGATTAACCAACCTACGTAAACCATAATCACCGGGCCATAAAACAGCTATGGTCAGCCGGTTGTGCGCCATTCCCACCCATGTTAATGGAAAAAAAGAAAAAACCTTTGATGTGACACTTGGACCCCCATACACGGTCCCGTCACCTCCCACCATCCCCATTGTCACCCGCTATACAACTTTGATGACCTTGGGGCGACCTTCAGCGGGGCCCTCCAGAGTCCTTCAGTGCCCTTTGCCCCATCGGTCGTCAGGTCATTAGGACCCTCCTGTCCCCACTGCCAGGGCCCCCCACGTCATTAATATTTCCCTCTTAGTGGCATTCTTTAGTCTTATTTCCTGTTGGTCCCCTTCTACAGCCCTGTTTCCTGGAAAGGCTGCCCTGGCTTAATTAAGCCTGTATTCCACTAGGAAAGAAATGATACTTCCTAAGATCGGGATACGCAAGGGCTAAACATCTCGAGTGTATCCATTTCGGCAATGAAAGATTAATATCAGTACCTTTCAATATTTACCAATATATTAGCAACTATCAAAATCCAAGGAAGACTCACGATCTCTGGCTCACGATTTTGGGGATGCAAAGAATCATGAGTTTTCTCAGGCGTATTACACTTTATGATGTTTGGCACATTCCAAAAGTATGAGGAGTGACGTTTATGCCAAAATCATCAGAATTTCTGTACATCATGAGCCAAAGATAGCATAGTGGAATACAGCCTTTAGTGGGATTCGTTATGCTTGTTTTCTCTCGGTCCCTTTCTACCGCCTTTCTGAGTAGGTTGGCCTGGGTTTATTGGCGGTAGTTAATTATTGTTGGTGGTGGTGTTGTGGCATGGTAATGGTGTGTTGGTGCGTAATAAATGGTTTATGTTGGGGTTAGGGGGGTTTAATGGTTATTGTGGGATTATGAGAGCGGCCTATGCTGCCATAATGATAGTAAGGTATTTACTATGTTTGTTTCTTGTACTTGTGTTCATAGTGACATTTGACAGCGAAAATCCATGCCATGGATTCAATTTAGAGAATGGAAATCAGTATATTCTTAAAGCTAATTACATTACATTTAATGCTTCTTGTAGAGTCTCAGATATTTCCCTATTCTCAATAATCCTAAAAATGGCTCCAATACATCAATGCAAAAGTAGTCTCGTCAGGAATCAACTTATAACCCGTGACCATGTTTGTTTCTTGTACGTTCTTGTGTTTATAAATATTTCATGTTTGATGGGGAGAATCCAACCACAGATTGAATTTAAAGAATTAGAGAAATTTTTAATCAAAATAAATACCGTAAATTGTAAATAATTTAGTGAATGCATATTATTATGCATGTGAATTTTAGTGTGTCAGTAATCATGAAAGTGCTTTATCAACAAGTAATTCTACACCAGGAGGCATTTTCAGAACAAAATCTTAGTTAAAGATTCTTTTTCTTTGTTGTAATAAGATTTTCTTAAAGATACAAGAGGTTTTAAGAAGAAGAAAATAATTCTTTGTAAAGGCTGTATAAAATATCTTTGTTCATTAAAGAGACCTACAACCTGATCTTAGACCCAGTATGGTCAATGTTATATCAATGGCAAAACACAGGTAAGAAAGTAATTTTACCTAGGTATTTCATAACATGATGTTAAGAATCAATGGATTCTTAAAAAGCATCTTTGTACAATTCAACATCAACTTTGAATTAAGAATATCTTATTTCAGGTACTAAGATTCACCCGTTTCTTATTATTTTGTTATGAAATACCCTCCTGACTAGTTTTAGATCTACTGAAAGCCCGTAACAACATGACAATCCATATACTACTTACAACTACACCGCGCAAGTGTCACTCCTATCCTGGCATTCATAACACGTCAAGGTTACATGAAATCTTTTGCCAGGAATAAACTATGACATGCAATCTTCGACACAATAGGTGATCCGGTTATCAATTCTCCCTACTATGGATAGCCAATTTCTTGAGTTTTACCTGCAGGTTAGCGTAGATCAGGATGCATGCTGGGTGATATGTAGACAAATCATAAGGCTTTAGTATATAAATTTTCATGAAACATTTCATTATTAGAAGTTTAACATGATGTAAAACTAAAGATTTTTTTCCCTATTTTCGTATCAATATAGATTTAATATTTTCTAAGTAATTTGAAAATCCATTCATTATAGATAGATGTATAACTATTATTTATTTATTTTCTATAGTTTTTAAGGGGGTTTGTCTACAAATCCAGTACAACTTAGCCTGCTTAAAATTCGGTAAAATTGGTAGGGAGAATTGTATGTGTAATAATAAGAATATTCATTTCATTATTTACCGAGCCTTTCCTTTAACTTTCTTGGGTATTTCCCTATCCCCTGACCCCCTCCCATACCTTGAGTCCACCTCTTGGGTTCTGAGTCCAGCGGAGACCAGTAAATTAGTGCTGACTCAGGGTTCTAACCCAGTAATGACTTGTCCCTCCTTAGTCGCCCGAATTAATGACGACATCAGAGAGCGGGTCTCATTACTTATTGATGTTAGTGCCCGGAGGTCAATGATTCATATGGCTCTACTACTTGTAGGCTTCTCATCAATGGGAGTGTATTCTAAGACAGGTGTGTACCCAGCCAAGTTGCGACAGAACGGAAACGTTCTGCAACCAACCTTTTTGAGTCAGTCTGTTACTTACTAAGATGGCAGGTAACAATTACGTTATTGATGGTGAGATTGAAACCTCACCAAATCAGAATGTTATTATACCATCATTTCTGGTGAGGTTAAGACCAAAACAAAACATAGGAACATTCTGTTTAGGTTGAAGAATGTAACCAGAACTTGTAATAACATTGCAGTACAATGTCACAACAGTGCATTGCAGCGACGTTATTGGGAGTCTGTGCAAGGTGCCTAGTCGATGCCCTACTTACCTTTTACATAGGACTCGCTTGGAGAAATAAGGTCATAACAAATGTTCATTTGTCATTTGAAGTTTTCGTCATGACACAAAAGAAGGTCTCATTTGAAAAAGAGTAATATAACCCCATGCACATAATGCTGAATGTGTGCAATAATTAGGATAAAAACAAAAGTAAAATATAACGTTCGATTCAACATGAAATCAACTCAAACTATTTTCAGTTATTTATGAGGTACACATAACAAATTATTGGAAAATTAGGAAAGGTTTCATTGGCAAGGACCCTAAATAAATGTATGTAAAATTATCAAATTAGAAATACAGATAACAATTAAATATCAAAAAAGCATGCCAACATCAGTTAAACCTCCCAGACTCCACAATATCCTTTTCAACCTTTTCGGATGCACCAAAAACGAGCACTCATAAAGAGAGCAGCACGAGCTGCTCATCACCATCACCTGCTCTTCACGCATACCCCTACTTCACGATGGAGCAACAGGTCTGTGGGCTCAGCCTGTCGTGTCCCAGTACCATCAAGCCAAACTAGTGGGGGGGACGGGTTCAGACAATGCCCCCTGCTTTATGGTAGACCCGGTAGGCCCCACTAACAATGGTCAGACTGGCCCCAGCTGGCCGACGGGAAACATCAGGCTGAGCAGGGATCATACCCCGCGATCTGGTTTGATTGAAATAGTTTAACCATGGACGGAAACAAGATTTCTAGGTGTCCACCAAAAGGACCCCCTAGACCCTCCCTAGGGGTAGATACAGGATTTTGAAAATACATATAGACTATAAGTACCAAAATGGCATGCATTTGTGTGCATACACGTGATGCCTTTATCTCTTTGGCAAGTTTAAGTCCAGACCAAAAGGGGGGATCAGGACCATCCCCCCCCCCCCATTGATCCCGCCCTGCTCCCCCCTCCCCATCCGCCATTGAGTAGTTCATCGGACAATCCAGAAGTGATGATGAAAAACATCAAAATTTGGCAGCTGAAAAAAAACCTTTATATTTCTGGTATGTTATGAAATAAGACACCGCTTAAGATTGAAATAAAAGGATACATTATTGGATTTCTTACCAAAGTTCTTTCATGATGTGTAATACATGTTCTATAATCTTTAAGATCAAGATAATCCCCTGTAAGCTAGATTTTCTCGCCAGGTGCGGATCTAGTGCTCCCACCCCAATTTTTGGATCTGCCCATAGTTTACTTCACCACATGTGAACACGGCCCCCGTCGTCATGTGAAAAGGCAATCTTTGCTCCTGGATCCTTTATGTGAGACAACAATGGCGACCCGGGAGCAGGTAGGGGGGTTATAAAGCCTGGAGGCCACCCACACAGGGGGGGCACTTGGGCTTTAAAAGGTACCCACTGCCAAATGGACCCACCAAGCGGGGGTGGTGAAAGTCAAAATTGAGGGACAGTCAGCAACTTGTAAGGCGAAATAGGGGGGCAGTGAACAATATCCATAGAACAATATAGGGGCAATAATTTAGTAATTAGCCATATTGCTACTTTATTTCACCCAAAAAAAGATTTATGTTATTTTATCAGAGGTTTTTCGTTAGCAATTTTGGTGAGTTCTGTATGTTTTCTGGTATTGACACACTTTGATTTTGGGGGGCAGTGATCTGTGGCCCCCAAAAATAGGGGGCAGTCAACTAAAATTCAGGAGGGGTAAGTCATGAAAAGTGGGGGCGGTAGTTTGGCAGTGGGGAGTAACCTTCAAAGAGTCAGTGCCCCCCTCCCCCTGGTGGCCACCCAACAGTGGAGGAGGGGATGTGGGGCAGGGGGGTAGGGGGGCAGGTGGTCGTCATGGCAAAGGGTCGTTTTCCCACACAGGTTACCTGATAGGGGTAGTTTCCGTGGTATATTTGGGGTACTGGTGGTACAAAGGTTGGTGCATGATAAGGGTGCATTGGTATGCTGGGTATAACTGTGTCAAGGTATGGCTTTTGTTGAATATGATAGCATCTGCTCTTTACAGAAGATATAATGATGATGATGATTGTTGGAGTTTATTGTCCATTCAGCAATTTTTCAGCTATATCAGGACTAACTCACTGTTTTTGGCTTGTACGAAGTACTATGACCAAATCTATGTGACAATGACGGCAAGGTGAGGCGGTCTAATAGTCAGCACGGGGTGTGTGTTGGGGGGGGGGCTAACCCAACCCCGAAGATTTAATTAGGTCATAATGATACCTTTCAAAGACATAATTTATATATGTAAAATGTTGTTGTATATTATGTAAAAATAGCTCTGAAAATCAGACAAATAGTTAAATTCTACATGCTTTATTTGTAAAATAATCGGTGAAAGGAAAGATTCTGTATTCCGTCAGTAAAGGGGGTATTCCACTGCACGACATGGTCTGCGATATCAGTGCGAAATGCCTATATCATAGACAAATTTGCATATATGAGTGATCTGATAGTTAAAAAATGGCAACTTAGAGCAAGTGACATAAGTGTAAGATAGAGTTTTATCTATATTATGTAGAGCTTCCTTGCGACATCGCCATATCGCAGCCCAAGTCGTGTAGTGGAATACCCCCTTTAGTGTGTAATGTACAATGACAACTGCCCAGTATAAAATAAGGTTGTTTCAAACAAACAAAAATAATTACAACACACCCGCTGTAAGACCAAAGTACACAGATATTTCAAGGCAATGGAAATAGAATAAGAACTATACAAATCCCCAAAGATTATCCACATGTTAATTTTGTTATGGTTACTGAAGCAACAGGCGTCTTCAGGACCGACACAAAACCCACTGGATCACTAGACTGTAGTTACATCCAAGTCCGCTGGGAGCTCAAATTAGGACTGTTAACCAGCAACCATTTTAGGTGGGAATTCCACTCCATTTCCCAGTATGCTTTGGGGCCACTGGTTTGTAGCAGGTAGGACCATAAACCAGCCACCACCCAAACAACCATCAAAGGGGTTCCCCATGCCAATAAAAGAATTCCTTACAGATTTTCGGTGGCCACTAGTAGCCATTGACTCTTGTGGATGTAAGAACATATTATGCAAGATGTATCTAGGTCATGAAAGGACTACTGGATCAGCCGTGCCAAATGATCCTAGTCACGTGACTTACAGAAAGACGCCATTTTGGGGTCATGTACTAATATGACGGGATGGCGAGTTCACAAGGTGGGGAGGGGAAAAAAGAAATAAAGAGGAAAAAAGGCAATAAAACGTGTTTGTATTTGTAAACCGAGAGGTCCGCGGCGAAGGCAAACGGGGGTTTCATTACCAGAAGTCACGTGATGCTGGTCCTGCACGCTGATTGGCTGAGGGTTGTTATTATCTAGGTTTACCGTGCGGTGCATATTGGCCTTTTTTACGTCCCTGGAGGTAGATATGGTTTATTGTGTGATATAAATGAGGGTTTTGTACATGGTCCTCTCAGCGCATGTTGTATAACAGAGCAACGGTCATGAAGTTATTTACAAAGTCATTCACCTTCTGCCTCCCTGGCTTCTGGTTTTATGTGGGTTCATGGCAGTAAAAAGGTAATGTTTGTGGGCAGAAACTGTTTATGTTGGAATGAGTCATGGGTTTAGATGATTACAAGTTATAAACAAACTCATTACCTTGTCTAAGTTATATCTGCTAATTGTATTAATTAACTATAAGAGCGTAGAAATACTTCTATTTCTATACAAAATAGGGGATATTATTTTATTCCTTTATTACAAAATCCACATGCATATCACTATCCGTTCATGATTAGTCAACCAAAAGTTAAGGTTACAAACGGACAAAACCGGCGAGACATAATTTTTGGTCGGCTTTGAAAACATGCATTAGATGCCATAGACTCATCCAATATTTAGTTATAGCGAACTGCATAACTGAATATCATAATTTTACATTCATACAAATACTGGACCTATCTCTAGCATTCTGAGCATTGGTGTGACCATATGTTATATTACTGATGAAAGTCTATTTTTCGAAAAAAAAAAAAATGCACCGGATAGAAAGGACTCAAATGGTCCAAAACATCCACAATTAACGCTCCAAGAAAAATCCAAGCTTATTGCAGGTATAGATAAGCTTGGATTTCCCATGGAGCGTCACATTATGTTACAAAGTCAAAAATAAAAAAAATACGAGTTGTTGTACCTACCTCTAGCTCTCTATACATTGGTGTGAATGCAGCATATTATATTATTGATGAGAGTCATATTAACACACAGCTCTTTTTGTGAGGTCCACCCGTGAGTGTCACGGTCCGGTGAACCCTCAGAAATTGTTGTTATTGAATATTTAATAATTGATTCTGTTGTCCTCAATCAAAAGGCCATAATGTCAAAAAGGTCTGAATTATTCAACACCAATTTGTCATACCTTCGTATGAAAGCCGAGAGAGTGGAAATGCACTGCAAACTTCATCTGATGCATGCAAAATATGTAACTGTCCACCAGCACATTGATTTTATTTCATAAATAATACACTGTGACTGTGGATCTTTGTTAAATGAGCGAAATTCTCTGGAAAGCCACAAACAATCTATCAGAAAAAAATATTTTTATCATCCTGTTTAGTTCCTACAGGTTAGCTTAGATCACGATGCATTCTAGAAAATATGTCAACAACTCACAAAGCTGAAGCAAATTGTTTTCAGTAATTATGGCAACATTGTCACCAGAATGTTTTTTTCAATCTTTATCTGTATATGTAATATATCAATATTTCATATATATATATATATATATATATATATATATATATATATATATGATAATCGGTTTCAAAATGTAGTTGTTACAGACGGATGCTTCATTCTTTATTTTTTTTATTTCATTTTATTTGTCGTCTTCAGACAAGTGTTTTCTTCCAGACGCTACAATAAATAATATATTTTCAATAACCATGATGCAATATCGTCATTATCGTTTTATGATGAATTATATTTAGAAGGTTACTATGAATAATTATGATAATAACATAACAAAAACCAAACCAGAACCCTATAGAATGTTATTGCAATGTTATGATAACGTTACCTGACGGGGGGAGGGACTTCCCTTCTCAATGGTTGGATGTGTGTGTGTTGGGGTTTTGAAAACAGACCCATTTTGAAGAACAGCACAAGTAGGAAACCTAGCCATAATGAGGGGATGTTGTTGATATGTTTCATACCCCTATTTGTTTATCTAATAGTTACTCATTAAACCACATTAATGTCTATCTATCTTTTCAACTATTCCCCCTAATTTACACAGAAAGTGTTCAGTTCAAGCACTTTTCTAGATTACCACATATAACTCCTTATGAATTCCTAACCCATATTGAGTGAGGAGGTAAAATTTTACACCCATTGTGAGTGAAATTTTCATTTGACTCACTTGAGGCTTAAAAATGACCCATATCTTTCATTTTTTTATAAACACGTCCGGGCAGGTTTGAGACACCTGGTCAGCATCCAGGTAGGTCAGCATCTCCAGGTGGGTCCGTCCGGGGGAGCCCCCCCCCCCCAACCCCCCACCTGGAGGTTCAGGTAACAGACCCTGGAGGAAAGGCCAAAGGGACGCCGGGCGTTTTGTGTCACCTTGGTGACACGTGCAGGAGTAATAATGTCGGTTCGTGTCGTGACGGGCTCAGGTTGAAGTGGATTGATTCAAAAATTGAAAACTGAAAAAAAAGAGTTGAATATAGGTCAAAGGAATCATGACGAGATGATGGCCAAAGTCTTTCTCTTTTTTATTTATTTATTAATCATATGCATTCACAATGGATGATCTTCTGCATAAGTACGACCGATAAGTGGTGTAATAAAATGATGAAAGGACATATCATCACAAACTATTGAGATTATATTCAACAGGTAATGTTTATCGTGGAAAGAAACAGAGGAAAGATGGAGAGAAGCATGTTTTAAGAAATCAAGACAATCATATCATTATAAGAATATAAGTCTAACATCGTGGTTTATTTATGATTTAAAATAACTGCATTGGTCTAATTGTGTACTATTGGCCAACCTTCCGCTTCAACCAGACAGGGTATTACATTATTATGTGGGCATTAATTTTTTTCTATCTGAGTACCACTAAAACCTGTAATTCTAAGAAGTAACTGCAGGCAGTGGCCTATTCCCTGAAAACAAAAGATGGAAACTAAAGCCAGGGATACTTGAGCCATATGGTTCTCACAAGGAATGGCCACTATAGATTGCAGTTTTGAATACTGTAGGATGCCTGAAATATCTCATAGTATTGCAGTCATCCCTTCACATAGCACTAAACCCTTTTACACATGAGATTTTTCCAATGTGGTTTTAGTTTCTGCAAAGAGCCTGCCAGCATCTTACCATATAAATGCTAAATTGGCTTAGCTCAGCACTTGGCTTCCCCATTCAAAGCTACTGAGCCAAGCAGAGTCAAGAAGGAAAGCCATAAGCAGATTCAAGGCTTATCTACTCAGTCTCAGCTGACCAAAAGAAGACCAAAGCCCCAGTTCCACTATACAAAGGTGCCGAGTTGTGATAACTGCCTTTAAGATGACCATTCGTTTCACTTCATTTGATATGATTCTATATAGATGGAATGATACACTGGTCACAATGCTATCGTATTTCGCTATTTTACCAATTCAAATATTGGTGACCCATCAAATGCCATTTGTAAAACCATCCTTACATAATTCTATTAACTAACTATACATACTTTGCACTGAATACTTGCGATGGTTTGCAATGGCTCCAAAAGCTCAGAGGCCTGCAATTCTGGGGCTTTTATAAGACTTTGTACCCACGGCTTAAAGTCAATGATTCACCATCCTAAAAAGCACTGACCAATTCTTTTTTAATACAGTTTTCCTGCATTTAGAAATATGTTTTCAGGACTAGCTATTCTTTGTGAAATGACAACATTTCAATAGGATCTAATCATTTTTACTTTAAGGAGTATTTTTTTAAAGAATATTCTTTTCCTCGAACAGATAATGGAAATTAGTTGGAAATCAGACCATATAATCACCTGTGAGCCATTACCTTTACAGGTGGCATGATACCTGACCTATCAGACATCCATCAGACAGCAGGTATTATACAGGTATGTAACCCTAACCACACCTGTATTGTTATTGAGTGCATAATCTACTGATAGCACCAGACAGCGAGCTGATGTAACAAGCGCAATTAGGATATTACAGCAAACTGTATATAATAGGGACAATAATAGCGTTATCTGAATAATGAGGCCCCCTTTAGCAAGATTACTTAAGGTAATTAGAGAACGTATCACAGCAATATCCCATGCACATGATTGTATGTTCAGTTATTAATCTATTCCAGACACCTACTTATGTAAACAGGGGCGGATACAGGATTTTCGAAAGGGGGGGTCAGCATAAAGACTGCATGCTAAAATAGCGTGTAATGGCCTATGCCCAGAATTTTCTCCTCTTTTTGTAGTTTAAGGGTCCACCAAAAAGGGGTGGGGGGGCCAGGACCTCCTGGATTCCCCCCCCCCCGATCCACCCCTAGTTAACACCACAGCTGTAAGGTATTTCATACAACATGAGCATTTTGAATCAGGTTATCACTTAAAACAATTTACCTACTTTTCCCTATTCTAAATATTGGTTTGTACTGATATGAAATTGACTATGCTGTTCGGTTCTGTATACTTGTGAGCAACCTGTCTGGTGCACAAGAGAGAGATTGCTATCATAATCATTGTAAAATCTGTCAGTACAGTGTCATAAAACTCGTACATGTTTCCCATCATGGCTGGCAGGTAAACTGCTATCCATGTCACTTATCACAGTCCTGCCAACATACCCTCTGAATAATAAACCACCCTGGTACAGGCAGTGAGATGACAGAGGGACATACTAAGTGTATTGTACCACACCCATGCCCAGGGGGGTCACTTCGCCCCAAAACCACCCAAATATGTGTGACAAAAAGTAAGGGACATCCCAAGTAAGAATATGACATGATTATAACGTTATTATAACATTCTGTTTAGTTCTGCTTTGCTTCTTGTTACATTATTTTGATGGCACCCAAAAACATCTTTAGAACCTAACATTGCGACATCACACTGTGATGTTATTGTGCCATTCTTTTAACGTTCTATCACATCATAATAATGTTATTATAATGTTCTTTGTTAGTAAGGTCTGAACTTCACTAAAATATAATTCTTTTTTAGTAGGTCTCAACCTTACCTAAAACAATGTAACTGTTACGTGAAAATTGGGCAGGTTACAGACTAACCAAAAAAATATAGTTGCAGAAAGAGCTTGCTTGCCTGGGATGGGTCATTTTTTTGGACTCAAATGAGTGAAATAAGTGAGGTTTTCACTCGAAGTGGGTGTGAAATTGGCTGCTTCAAACTTTGTAGGTTAGGAATTTAGAAATATTTGGGTAGGCGTTACAACTTCAAAACAGGTCTGTTTTCCGAACCCTGACACACATATAGGCATTACAAATAGAAGTCACCCCCCCATCCCCTAAATCTCCATGGCATATCGCTGATCCCTCCCCCCAGCATCCTATTTACCTGTTACATTTACACATTACAAATTAACGCCCCCTTTGGTGTACCACCTGAGCCCGACAGGTAGGACCCCTACCGGTACAATGGGGGCGGATTGCTCTATTGGAATCATAGGTAATGGCAGGTGCAAAGTATAGCTCACCTGGCTATTGGCTGGGGGATCCCTGAATAGGGCATATCCCACTAAAGGGCTATTATATATACGTAAGCCATAGTTCTGTATATATATACATCTAAGCAGCATATGCCACACAGGTATAAACTAATGGACTTTCATATACTGTTTCAGGGGCGGATCCAGGGGGTCCTGCCCCCATCCCAACCTTGAGTGGATGCATAGACTACATGCCATGCACACGCACTTGAATGCGCACCCTTTTTGTCTTCAGCTTGTATGAAGACCCCCCCCCCTCCCCCAGCCCCGCCCCTTTCCCATCACTATTTAACATCCAAGATTGTATGCATTTCTGTTTTTAGTCTGGGGGTTCACACCTGAGCTCATACGAGTGATCTTATCTATTTTACATCAATTATTATACACTTATACATTTCTTTGTGAACTTTTTATGGGGAGGCGATGTTGTTATGATTATCACATTATGTACCCATGGGAACGCCCTAAATAAAGTGCAGTAAACAAATCTGGCTCTAAGTTTCAAGCTAAACAGTTAGATGCAAATAATTCATTACATATGTAATGTAACGTAAATTGGAAGATTATTGAATATTGACAGGATACTGTTAAATGTGTCTGATGTATACTATCTCAAGCTGTCAAAAGGAATTAAAACAAGCACAAGGAGGTTAAGTCTTAAAACACAAAAACATAGTAGCTTTGGTAAAAGAGAATCTCATCTGGAACCCCCTCTGATTTTATTGTATTACATTCTAATCTAGTTGGAACCCCCTTACAAAATTACCTTAAACCCCTGAGATTTACCTGGTACCCCTGGTTTCTGGAATCCCCTCAGATTTTTGTGACGCTCCATGTAAAATCCAAGCTTAAGGCCGTATTCCACATATCAAAAGTGCGTTGCCAATTTCCTACTGGTGCAATTTTGTAGTGGCGATATAAAATCGCCGGCATCGCCGATAAAATTTTACCAACATGTTGATAATTATTTCCTACCGATTGTAGACTGGCTGCCGATATCGCACTTTCGGCAGCCGATTTCACACTTTCCCGATATGATCCCGATATGGAATGTTTCCATGGATACGCTCTTATCGGCGGCGCATACTTTAGGTATGTGGAATCCAGACTTTATTTTTGATATAGATAAGCTTGGATTTGCCATCGAGTATCAATTTTAGGGCTGGATAAATCCCTTCAAGCATCCAATTGTGAGGATGAGCTATCGCACACTGTGGTATATACATGACTGTCACGGTTCATATCTAAATTATTCCCATTTAGCATGTATTAAATTTTACTGGAATGATAGGTTTGTTGAAAGGAGAAATTTAAATGGAAATCACCTCAACTTTGGAAAGATAATCCCACCTGAATTATAGAGTACGCAGATTCTAAACAAAGGAGGGACAGTTTCATGAGAGTTAGTAGGTGATTTGTACGCTGGTGCCAGCGTTATGTTTCATTGTCTTGATTTGATTAATAATAAACAGAATTTAATGTCAGGCTATCAGCCATTAGTGCTACCTGTAGTGGAGCCTCTCCCCATTGTGGAGAGATGGGAGTTTTCCGCTGTTATCGCCCACTTTTGTCATGGTGCTCCAAGGCTTTAGAGGAGGCTTTGTTAATCGAACTGATTGACACCATTATGCATGGGATTGAAAACTCTTTGAAGATTAAACGCATCAGCATCTATCAAAGCGAATAATTTCAATCAATTTGGGTTTTTGATAGCTTGATCCTCACTATTTCATGTTTATGTTGTGGGGATAAAATTGGAAATGGAAGTAAATGTTTTGTAGGTTTAGAAATATATCTGAATGGTGAATGTCTGTCTGTTTAATGGCTTATGTATGTATAGGGCAACATTACCGAATGTGAAGAGTGATGTGAATGTATTTTATGAAAACGGTATGATATGGCATGGAATTGAGTGATAAAAAACTATTTGGTCACGATTCGCATTCTCGTGCTCAGATCTCATATGAATTGAGTACAACAGCGAACAGAGAACTAGTTATGAAAAAGCAGCTGTAGCTATATCTTTTTTATCCTTAGTACTCCAATGTATGAACCCGCAGTAAATGTGTCTCTTTGCTAGTACTTTGATACAGTATGTCAGGGGCGGATACAGGATACCAGGAAGGAGGGTCAGCATATAGGCTAAGTACCAAAACGTTGCACACTTGCGCTTACAAGAGCAACATTAAATTATTTTTCTCTTTATGAAGTTAAAGTGTCCACCAAAAGGGGGGGGGCAGATCAGGACCCCCTTGATCACCCACCCCCACCCCACTGGATCCGCCCCTGTATGTGAAAGTTCCTGGCGTGGTACACTGATAACCTGCATGGTACCCAAAAGCCCCGAAAAGTAGTTCTCCCTCTCATTCCAAATCTATATCGGTAAAATTACGAATTGATGCCTGCTGGTACCAACGATGTGCTTTTGTTAAAATATATTGAACAATCTCTGTCTCCTTATCGAAGTCCGCGATTTCCAGTTGTTTTAAACAATCCAGAAAATCCTTTAAGCGCACCCTTCCCATCAGCAATACCCCACCGACTCTTCCCTGCCTGTCAATGCTAGCAGTAATTTGAGAGTGGTTTAATTTACTGTGCCGACGCCTTAAACGACAAGGGCCGGAAGTAACGGAGGTGGCGGGGAATTTTCTGTCCTGTCTCACATATCTCCCCTCTTTCTTCCCAACCAACCGTACATTCCAAACAATTTTACGCCCCCTCTCCATTCTCCCGCCATTTCTGTCTCCCCCAGCTTCCCAACTCAATTAAAAGCCAGACACAGTGTCCCAGCCTGGAGCCCCCAGCGTTCGTCTGAACATACTTAATGAGCTTTCATTATGACCATTGTCATGTGGGATGGTCGCCATGGCAACCTTCAAGTATGCCGCCTGGAAAGCCCCCTTTCGCTGGTGTCCGTTTTGCGCCCCAGAGGGAGTCATTAGATAAATTAACATGCCGCGAACCAGCGCTTGAACCCGGGTCAGAAATGTCGTCTGCTGCGCCCCTCTCGGCGCGCATGCGTCGTTTACCACTTCCGCTTCCGGTGGTGCGCTGACAGGCGACGGCTTTTGTGACTTCCGGTGCATGTTTTTTGACCGCCATGTCGTATCATTATTTTCTTCTGGTTCCTGTTATTTGAGGGACTCGCATGTAGGTCACTGGCATGGGTATTGGGATGGGTTTCCAGTTTCGGTTTGCCATGGGTCATCGGTAAAATGCCTAAAAATTATGTATTGTGGGAAATTCTCATTAATTATCAAAGATTACAGAATTTCAAGCCATCTGAGGGACTAAATGTAATTTGATTTATAATTGCGGGATGGCTTGGCCTTTCATAAGCGGTTTCATTTTGGGTCATTGTTCATGCAATTTCAGACAAATATCATGCATTCAGATCATAGGTACTACTTAAGGGTACGATATGTAATAGTTCTTTAAGCATTTTGAGTAAATTATTATCATAGGGCAAAAAACAATGCCCCTTATCTCTTTTTTGCGAGCATCTTCTATGTTGAGGGGCGGCAAAGATAAGGCAACAGGCCACTGCAATAGTTTTAGATTAAAATTAGTGCATAAAACTTTCAGTTTGCTTGCAAATTCCAGACATGTACATAATGATGATACTCCATGTTTCAGTGGCGCTTGTACAGAATGTTAATATTAGAATGGAGACTTGGAGTGGGTTTGAGTCCTGGTGCTGGCACATCGGCTACCTTGCTCAAAGCAGTGTGGACATACTGCTCTACCAAAGGCCTGCCCTGGGAAGTGAAAGAACACTTGCCTCGGAGTGTAGGGACAGTGCATCTAGCAGCTCATAGATTCAATCACCATCACCACCCTTGATATTACCCTGATAGATAAATACCCAAGCAAGAATGCAACAATGTTCTGTTTAGTTCTGCTTTGGTTCTTGGAAGGTTACTTGCCCCCCCCCCCCCCCCCATAACATCTATAGAACTTAACATTGTTATATTGCACTGTGACATAATTGTGACATTCTTGTTACACATTTTCACATAAAGATAACACTATTAGCATTGCATATCAGTAATCTCAATTTCACCAAAATGTAACATCATTGTAATACTCTTTTCAGTGAGTCTCAACCTTACCTAGAATAACATAGCTGTTACATGAAAATTGAACAAGTAACAGACTAACCAAAGAAGTATAGTCACAGAACATACCCCTTACATCGCTGCTTAACTGAGTAGGGCGTTAGACAACCAACAACCAACCAACCGTCCTTGTTTGAGTAAACCCGCAGAAACCAATAATGGCTTGTCTTTGAGCCAAGTCGCCCGCCGACAACCTGAGACTCAGGACCCTTTAATGACCTGCCGATCACCCTATAGCCTGCCCAGTGATCAGGTATCGATCTCTGATCTCATCCATTATTGACCCTAATGACATCTTCGGGCCAAGACGACCTTGTTTACCTTAATGTAAGACAAGAAGCAAAGCCAACAAACCAAAGCTTACAGCCACAGGCTTTATTTGCTTGGATTGATTTGTTTAAGTAATAACGGAGCGTTAAATCCACTTATTACTTCTATATCTATTTCATGAATGATTTGATCTATCTGAATTCTGCAGCTGAGTTCATTTATAGATCTATAGAGGCACTTTTTTTGAAGAGAAACATTTCCTTGACGTTTTCTTCGCTATTAATCCAGAATTCAGGATTACAACTTACATACTTGCCTATATATCAAGTAGTTCACTGTCGTCAAGTTGGATATATCATAATTTCTTTATAGATATGTACTTGGTAAAATAGAATATAGAAAAGCAATCATAGAAACAATCAAACAAGCTGGTGTTTTCTTGCTGACTAATATCGTGTTATTATGAGTCCGTTCTGAAATAGTGTGTTTTTTTTCAATAGAAAAACTGTTTGTAAACCTTATACCGTGGATTATTATATTGGGGCTAATTATCTTCATGAGATATGTACACTTGATATCCATCTTACCTATTAAGTATGGTCAAACTAGGCACTTTTTTTTTTTTTAGATATTTTATTTATACTGGGTTTTACAATTTAGCCAAAGTAGGCCATTTTTCGTTGTACCCTTTGGTATAAGGGATCTAAGCTTTATATCCTAAATATCATTTAAAAAAACAACTAATCCCCCCCTAGCACTTTGCTTCACACCAGTCCCTCAGACAGACTTCTAATCCCTATCAGCATGAAAAGCCCACATATCAAAAGTAATGATCCCCATTCTTTTTTCAAACTTTCTTTCCTTGGCCTTTTTCTCATCGCCAATAAATTGGATAATTAAAGCCGCGATCGACAATATCATTCAGAAAGCGCTCACGTCCATGTCTTTATGATGTAAATGGAGCTGGGGTGCTCCATCGGAGGGGGGGGGGGGGTACTCAGCCATGTTTGGGTATTTACTGCAAAACGGGTCGCGGAAGCTGTGGCTCTTATACTTGTGTCCACCCTGAAAAGGGAGGGGGGGGGGGGCTGTAACTGACCCACGAAGTCTTAAAAGGGGGGCTGTCAAGGGCACCAAACTGTGGAAGTTGTTGTGTTTAGGTAGTCTAATGAGGGAATAGGCATCAAGGATAAGCTATTATAATTGATTGTTTATGTTAGAATATCGATAACAAAGCTCATTTCTGAGCTTTGTCTTCTGTCAAATAGTAAAGCTGTGTGACAAAAAACGATGGGCTGTCAATTGATATCTTACAAAGTAGGGTGCTGTTAAATCAAAGCAGAGAGCTGCCTTATTGGAAAACCATCCCAGCTGGAGTGCGACGTAATGGTCACGTTATGCAACCACACTTTTTGGGTTAATCTGTTACTTACTAAAATAACACATAACCATTACGTTATTTTTCTGAGAGGTTGAGATCTAACCAAAAAAGAATGTTATCATAATGTTGTAATGAAGTAAAGTCAAGACCAAATCCAAACAGAACGTTATAGTGACATTCTGATTAGGTGAGGTCGAGACCTCACTTAAAAAGAACATTATTGTAACTTCCTCACCAGGGTAGGTCCCAACCTAACCTAAACTGAATGTTATTGTGATGTTCTAATTAGGTCAGGTCTTAACCTAACCTAAACAGAACATAACTGTTACTATCTTATTAGGTCAGGTATCAACATAACCTAAACAGAAGGTTATTGTGACATTCTCTTTTAGTTAGGTCTCAACAACGCCTAAACAGAACGTTATTGTGACATTCTTATCAAGTCTCAGCCTCATAAATAACGTTACAAGAACGTTATTAGAACGTCATAATGTAATGTCGCATCAGTTGGTTCACAATGTAACGTAACAAAGACCAATCCAGAACATTGCTGCAACGTTATTATAACGTCATTCCGCCAGCTGGGATGGCCTATAGTTTTGTTTTGGGCACCTACCCTCAAAGAGTCAGTGCCCCCCCCCCCACCCCTCCAAAGGCTGCCCCAGTGGGCTGCTCATTGAGATGCTCATTCCCAGGCTGACTGGTTGTTTAATGGAGAAGTGAGGGGATCCAGGGGGGAGCTCTGTGATTCCCCAGGCCTGCGACTCTTTGATCCTTTTGTCATTTCAACTTGTCCCTTATTGTTCGTCCCCTGATCCGTTCCTGTTATTACCCATCTTACGATCCAAAATGGCGGCGACGACAAGTTCAGGGGTATCATCAGAAAATGGGGCTCCATACTTTGATGGCATTTAATTTACTTTTATCTGACAATAATGGTATATTACTATCAATATATCTATAAGGCAACATAAATGTTGCTTTATATTATACTATAAAGCCTCCCTTCTATGTACCAATTCTTATTCAACTGAAAATAGGGCTCTTCACACTTAGATTCTGCCTGTGGTATGTGTATCTACTTTCATCTGTAAATAATGGTAAATGATTATCAATGTATCTACCAGGCCTGTATTCTATGAGCCGATTCTTATGCTGGCGAATCTGTATTTGTTTGCAATTCTCCCAACCACGGATAGCTTAATTATTGAAGTGTACCTGCAGACTAGCCTAAAACAGGGAGCATTCTGGGAAATATGTAGACAAGTCACAGGGCTTAAGTATAGACTTTTTCAAAAATGATGGCATAACTTTGGTTTAAAGTAATGGAAAACTAGCATTCACTATTTTTCCATTTCATACCTATAAATATTTGATATTTTTCAAGTTGGTTTGAAAATAATTTCATTTTGCATAGAAATAAAGGAAATATTTGTAAATTTTCTATAGTTTTTCCTGAGTTTTTGTCTACAAAATCAGTCAAAATTAACCTGCAGGTGCCTAATATACAGTAAATCAGCTATCTGTGGTAGGGAGAATTCTCTGGCAATATGGTATAAGACCATACATCCTATATTCTATTTGAAAGAGAATTATTAGAACTTCCTAGTAGTATAAAGTATGTCTATATTTAACATTAATTCACGTTGTAGCATTCTCAAATTGGCAGCAAAATAAGAAAATGGAATAAGAGCTCAAGGCTTTCATCATAATTATGTTATTTTCCTAATTAAATATGTTACAATGTTACATTATCGCTTAACATATGATTAGACATTTCAAAGTGTAATTTCCGGGGTAATTTTTTATTCCTTGGTTCTACCTACATTGACTACCCCATAGCAAGAACCCCATTTATCACATTATCAATATTTCTTTAATATATTTTTTCCAATATCCATAACAGCGGCATTTCTCTTGGTGGCAGATCACAACAGACCCCCCTGTTGTCATGCAATGTTCCCCAGAGCTGCTCAGACAGTTCATGAGCTGATCACCCAGCTCATATTTTGTTTGAGTGAGTCATTATGTTTTAATTGTAGAGCGGAGTCTTTGATCGCCAATCTCTGTTTATTTAGCCTCCAATCACAGTTCGCTCCGCCATGACTTGCCCAGTGATTTCTGATTACATGAACACAACACATTACAACGGGAACACCCCCAAGATTATATTTTGACATGCAATAAAGTATTGCAGATGAAAAAGGACCGGCGGCAAGGGAGTTTTTTATGTTGCAAAATTGAGTTGGGAGGGTTTTGTCATTAATGTCTTTTGTTTTTGGTTGGCTGCGTAGTTTTCGTGGGGCGGATGGGCTGTTATTTCAAAACTGAATGCAGTGGAATTTGAGGCACGACATTGAAGTCAACAAACCGGTGTTCAGGATTGTGATAGACCTTGTGCAGATGTAGTCATGTGATCACTTTTTGGTGATTATTACCACTGGCTATAGAATAAATTGAAAATGTATCAATTCTAAAGGTTGGGAATTGTTGGTTATGGCTGAATGATTTTTTATCAAATGTAGTTAAAACTCTGTTCTGAATGCTTCAGAATTGAGAATAATATTGATAACAATTTGATTACCGATATGGCCGCAAGCCCATTTTGGACAATGCCCAGACCACTTGCGATGTAACAGAAAGGTTCTGCAACCATACTTTTTTTGGTCAGTTTGTTACTTACTAAAATGACGGGTAACAATTGCGTTATTGAAACCTCACCAAACCAGAAAGTTTTTATAACATTATTTCTTGGTGAGGCTAGGAAGACACCAAAACAGAAAATTCTGTTTAGATTGAAGAATATAACCAGAATGTTACATAATGTTGCAGTGCAACATCACAGAAGTAAGTTGCAGCAATGTTATTGGGAGCAATCAAAATAATGTAACAGGAACCAAACCAGAATGTTGCTGCAGTATGTTGCAGCAACGTTATTGGGAGCAATCAAAATAACGTAACAGGAACCAAACCAGATCGTTGCTGCAACGTTATAATAACGTCACATGTTTGGCTGGGTGTGATGTCATATAAACAACGTCTATAGACATTGTGCAGATGACATCATATCTCTGAAAATAGGCAGGCCGCCATATTGGAGATCAATCTGAAATTATTAATATTTTTCATTCTAAACAATTTACAGGACATAATTAAGAAAGAAATATTTTGTAATAACTATTCTAATAAATAGATATAATTTTGATTATTTAGATTTAACAAATTCATGTTATTATTATAGCCACATGGTATTGAAAACTAGGTGGTGATCACCAAAATCTGGTCCCGTGACCACATCTACACAACGTCTATAGGAGCGTGTTGGGCCTCGTTAAATGAACCGATGCACATATAGACAGAAAAGGGTAATGGATTTGAAATGGAGCGGGTCCAAATACTGCATGGAGAGAGGTAATCTTGGAGATTGGCTCCTGGTGTAAAATAATCCCGCTCAAAAGGTGGAGGGTCGGGGGGGGGGGGGGACTTAATGTTTAGGGACATGCACTTTGTCTGCAGAAGAACTGTCGGGACTGGAGAGAAAGAAAGAGAAAGCGGGAGGGAGAAATGTGTGGAAAAGTAAGTTTTGCATCAGGTACTCTGAAAGTAGCCTGTAAGAAGGAATGATGTTAACCATAAGTGTAACTGAATTTTGATATACATTGCATACAATTATAATGAAGGTTATACCAAATAGGAAATTATAAGTAGGTATAGGGCTATCTGAAAGATTTGAAGCTTGGAGATGATGAAATATACATTGCGTTAAGAATGAAAAATAACTATACTTTGTTTTCTTAAATATTCATAAAAGTATCCATTCACCTTAATTCACTGCAGGGTCAGTGCAATCACCATAGAATGGTCTCCTGACGCTGACCAGTTTTGGTCGCTCGGACGACCAGCCTTCTAGGTAAATCACTCAAAGGGTATCCCAATAACATCGTTAGATATTTTGGAGCAATTTTGAAGTGATGCAGTATATTTCGTTACGGTGGCATTGATTACTAGCAGATCCAGGATTTTGAAAAGGGGAGGTGCGCTATTGGAAAAATCTTTCCTTAATTATTTTTGGCTGAATTTTACATCAAAAAACGCAAAATTTTCCGAAGAAAGGGAGGGGCGCATGCCCCCGCACTCCTCTGGATCTGCTCATGTCTACCAATGGGAACACCAAAACTGGTGAAATATGACCTAAGTTATAGTTGAATCTCTCAATGAGTTTCCCCCTTAAAGGCAATATTCCACAACTCGGTGTTTGGCTTTATTTGCGTTGGTACTTAAGTTGAACCAGCGCAAGTACCACCACAAATTATTTTATATAGGTTTTCTTTGGATTGCTTGCGGTGGGAGAAATGAACATCTTCGTTTCTGAAAAACAAAGTGCTTGCGGTGGCAGATGAGCCCACTGCAAACAGCCCCCCATTTCATAGTGGAGTATGGCCTAATGCCTCATCCCCACAGGGCGACTAGTTGCTCAAATTCGTCAACGACGAGGTATAATTCGTCGACGACGAATTAACATCTCGTCGTCTGCAAAATATCGGAAATGTCCGATTTTTTCAGCAAATTCGTGGATGATTAGTGCATTTAGTCGTCCGCCAATACCAGTGTGCTTCACCATCGTTGTTGACGACCAAGTAAAACTAGTCGCCATGTGGAGATCCTGCATTAAGAAGCCATAAAGGTCAATCATGGTCTGTTACATATGAGAAGCAATACCCATGGATGGCCCAGATTCCCGTCCTCAGGTCACTGAGTGCCCTACATACACCCACCTCTGGCCTATATGAGTCTCCACCACTCCCCCAATCCCCTGTCTATGGGAGCCCTTACATTGGGCCACATGATACCTGGCCTCCTGTTCCCTCCTTCCCGCCAAAACCCTAAGACAATCCTGCTCCATGGTTCTTCCTCCAGTGGGTAACTTGATCCCTCCGTCAACCCCTCCCCCCACCCCTCCAACTCAAGGGGGGGGGGCACTCAGGTACAATTTAGGTAACACTACGGGCTCTCCCCAAGCAAGAATACAATGTTATAATAATGTTATTATAATGTTTGTTTAGTTCTGCTTTGGTTCTTGTTACCTTCTTTTGATGACACCCAACAATGTCTTTAGAACCTAGCTAACATTGCAACATCGCA
The DNA here is from genome assembly GCA_936440205.1 of Lepidonotus clava. Classification (NCBI taxonomy): domain Eukaryota; kingdom Metazoa; phylum Annelida; class Polychaeta; order Phyllodocida; family Polynoidae; genus Lepidonotus; species Lepidonotus clava. Next base: position 3,944,673 of record OW387141.1, read on the forward strand.
CTGTGATGTTATTGTGACATTCTTGTAACATTCTTTCACGTTATAATGATGTTATTATACTGTTCTTTATTAGTAAGGTCTCAACATCACTAAAATATAAAGTTACCATAACAGTCTTTTTCAATAGGTCTCAACTTTACCTAAAATTACATAACTTTTACATGAAAATTATGAAAAAAAAGTTACAGACTAACCAAAAAGTACCTTCACAAAACCTGCTAGTCACGTCGCTGCTTGCCTGGGTGTGCTCTACCCTCATAAACCACTCTCACTCGGATTTCCTTTGTTCTAGCAGTGCATTCTCAGGTGATAATGCACTGGTTCTCTGAAATAATGCACAGTTGCTGATTTGTTGTTCAAATTTACTACCAAGAACACCCAATTTTGAATTTATGAAAAGTTTAACTTGATGTGCAGAGCCCAGGATTGAACCATAGACCTTTGGATTCATAGTGCCACAGCCTAACCACTACCCTACCAAGGCAGCTGTTAGAAGTCCAGTCAGTTTTACCTTTTATCCATTGTTGATTCATTTAGTCTGTTCTGACCCAGATTTACCCTTTCATTGAGTTTGGGTGACTAGTAAGGTGGGATGTAATTACAGTCTATGACTATCCACTCAGTGGGCAATCAACACCCCTTCCACCCCTCTCCTCTCCCCCTCCACCCCTCTCCTCCCCCTTTGCTGGCAAGGAGCTTCACTCTGCCACATTGACACCTCAGGTACTAGAGTGATCACAGGGTATTACTTCCAGTGGGGAGAGTGATTCGCTGCAGAGTGGAGGAGCGCCGGTCAGAGCACAGGTGGGGGCTCTTGATGGGGGGATCCGAACGTTGCATGTCAAATTTAAAAAATACTAATGTCACATGTCATTGACACTTACCTTTTTCTTATGTTGCTTTGGAATTTAAAAAATACTTATGACCCTTTTCACTTTATTTATGAAGCCTATTTCATTATTACTAGGGCATGTGTAACTCTGTTGAATTTAAGAAAATGCCCATTGCGTATTTAGTGGTCTAGGGCCATCCACTAGGGTCATACAGTGAACTTTTATATCAATGAACATGAATTAAGTAGTGAATTCAGAAGTTCATAAGGTACCAAGGGGCATAAGATACTTTCTCTTGTGGTTTATGTCAGATAATGGACGAGTAGTAGTGCATGGGGTGGAATAATGCACGAGCCCGTAGGGCGAGTGCATTATTCCACCCCATGCACTACTACTCGTCCATTATCCTACACATAAGGGCTAGTGGTGCACTCCCATTCAAAGCTTAAAGGTGGGAGTGACCATGCATCCTATTTAAGATTTTTCTAGCTGTTTATGCAACAATTTATGGACCTAACATTGTAATTGAGTATAACAGGTGCTAATATAATTGGAGAGTGGTTTTGTTTTCAGTCTAAGCTTAAAAGCAATCAAAACGATGGGTGGTGGGCTAGGATTATACTATTTTCTTTAGTTTGGGAAGCTTTTAGCTTCCTTAAAATCCCAAAAATGAAGATGGGCTTCCATTACCTATGCCCACCCAGGCAAGCAGCAACATAACAAGCACGTTCTGTAACTGTACCTTTTTGGTTAGTCTCTAACCTGCCCAATAACAGTTGCATTATTTTAGACAAAGTTGAGACCTACTAAAAAGAATGTTATTATAACATTGTATTTTTAAAGTTGAGGCATTACTAATAAAGAACATTATAATATTGTTATCATAACGTGAAAGAACATTACAAGAATGTCACAATAACAATACAATGTGACAACGCAATGTTTTTGGTGCCATCAAAATAATGTAGCAAAAACCAAAGCAGAACTAAACAGAACGTTGCTGCAATGTTATAATAACGTCATATTCTTGCTTGGGTACCTATGCCCAAAGATTGGGTGCCCCCCCCCCGTCCCCCCCCCTCCCCCCCCCTCTCCACATCCCCCTCCCGCCCAATCCCTCACCTGGTAATTTCCGGCGGAGACCACGTGATCGTCTGCCGGACCCAAGACAGTAACCGATCTGCGCAGACGACATTTGTCCCGACCTCTTCCTGACCCCTATCATCGCCCAGGTCACAGCCAGCGTCCGCTGACAAAATGGCGGTAAAAAACACCAACAGCAAGCTGTCAACGGAGCCCAAAGTGTGGTGGTAGTCTGTCGAGTTCAGACCCACTGTTTCCCAAAGTGAGTCTGTACTCCAGCAACCATTTTGGGTGGGAATTCCCACCAAAATCCCAGCATGCTGCGGGGCCGCTGGTTTATGGCAGGTAAAAACATGAACTAGACAGCAGCCTAAGAACCAACAAAGGGGTTGCCAATGCAATTTATAGAGGGCCAATAAAAGTATTCCTTTCAAATAAGTGACCATTACAAGCCATGGACTGTTGTGGGTGTATGAACCCATTATGGAAAAGCTATTCTGGGTCAGAACGGAGTAAAAGCATGCCCTCCAGCAGGGGATTGCTTGGGTCTTCGCTCCCCGGCCACAGTATAATGGGATTTACCTAATGGGATGAAACTCCTCCATTTTCTTTTTTTCCCGCCAAACAACAAAAAACGTGGCTTTTGGCGCGCAGCGGGGATCCCGCTTGTTCCGGCGTTGGGTGACAGGCAGAGCTTGATCCTGTTATGACCAGCGCTCTCCGGTTAAAGGAGAAATATGATGAACTGAGTAAAACACCCTAATACGGTTATTTCTCCGGTATTGTTCGTTGTCAGCCGCAAAGTGAGATTTCTAGGCGTGGACGCCCAGGGAAATTAGTTTAAAACTCAACTAGAGTGGAAAAAAGTTACTGGATACCTCACTGGATCCTCCATTATCGCTCAGATGTTATTCAGCTAAATGTACTTGTAGCAAATCCAATTTGAATGGCAGTAATCCAATCGGATATAATCTACATCTTGCAGTTTGGGTTTCCCTTATTCTGATTGGGCCTCTGGGTTGTAGGTGGGACTTCACTGGTAGATCCAGGATTTTGAAGAAAAAAAAAAGGGGGGGGAGCGCTATTGGAACACATTTTCCTAAATTATCTTTTGGGCTGAATTTTATATTTAAAAAATGCTAAATTTTCCGGGAAAAGGGATCCGCCCATGAACTTGCCAAACAAAAAAAAAGTTGTAAGCCATTTTAGTAGCCTACTTTATATATGGACCCCTTTTTATATGGACCCCTGCATTTCCAAAATCCTGTATCCATCCCTGGGGTACCGGTGTCGCTTGTCAACCTTAACAATTGGCTCTGTTGCCATGCTGAATTCAGGAATAGCCCTTATTGAATGTCAGTAAAGGCTGTATCCGATTGTCATGTCGATTTTAACAAATAGCCACTGTGTCAAATTTATCTATTGGTCCCCAGGGGTGGTTACAGGGTTTTGAAACTAGGTGGGGGGGGGGGGGGTCTGTACATAGGCTTACTACTAGAACGTCGCATATATGCACATGCATGGATGCAGCAGTTTTCCTCATTGACGAGTTTTGGTGTCCACCAAAGGTGGGTTGGGGGGGGGGGGGGTCCAGACCCCCTGGACCACTCCCCCCCCCCCTTGATCTGCCCCTGGTCCAAGTCATATGTCACTAAGCCAAAAAAAAAGTGGCCATGTATCAAATTCAGGGGTCTAGACTCATCTGGTTGATCGTGTAAGATTTAAGAATATTAGTAAGTTGTTGCCTCATTAATAAATCAGCCTAGCCTAGCTGGGATGGAGGTAGGAGACGGGTAGATGTAACGGTGAAACAGGAGATGTTGAAATGTAGTTTTAACTGCTGGGACCGTTAATTATTGACGTTTTTATGCATCGCCAAGACGTACTTGTGTCAGACAGCATTTCCACACCATCTGTCAAGGCGACAACAACTGGTTAGGTGTAACTGCACACCTTCTCATTCAGCTTTACGGGGTATTTTTGCTTCACCCATGTTACACTGCAGAATAAAGCAATCCCAAATACAGACAGCCATCTTGGGAAGGCAATCTTCATGTACATCCAAGATTTTACAACCCCCCCACCCCCACCCCCCGCCCCAAGGATTAGGGATTTATGAAAGGAGGGGGTCAGCTTATGACTAAGACCGCATACATTCGCATATATATGCGAGTGACATTTTCCCCTCTTTTTGTATTATAGGGTCCACCAAAAGGGGGGGGGGGAGTCTGGACCCCCTGGACACCCCCCTGGATCCTCCCCTGCAATCCTCAATGCATTTCCGCCGCCACCTTAAAAAATGCAATAATTTTGAAAGTAAAAAAATTAAACCCACTTCTTATCGTATAACCCTGGATATATACGGCACAAATTAGCAACAGATGATATTCAAATTCTTCTTTAATTTGCATTGCATGACTGTATGAAACTGGTATATTTTACAATACATTATTCCACGTATCAAAAACTATCAATATAGCGGTGTGGATGGGGTATTGGATCCAGGGCTATACAGAAGGTAGGGGGAGGTGAGCGGCTGTAGCGGTGGTTTGTGACGGTGAAAAAGGGGAGAGGAGAGGCAAGCCTGTAACAGAGCACCGCCAAGCCATTAATTAGAAACCCTAGTAACTCATAATTTGCGGAAAGCTGTCACGATTTCTTGAATTTAATGAAAATAAATGGGGTTCCCACTGGCTGCAGAGGGAAACCAAATACGCCAATGGTTGCGTAATTTGTCCGGATGAAAGAAAGGGGAAATGAGGGACATAACCAGAAAGAGATGATTACCCGATGCAACGGTTACAGCGGGTATATTGTATCGGTGATTCACGGTGAAAAGGGCAAAAGTGCAAACGGTTAAATGTTGTTATTCTTATATCGCGTTTAATGGGCCATTGAGGGAGGATTGTTGCCACCTTTCTGAGTTATTATGACCATGCAATGTGTGTAACTTTTGCTTAATATGCTTATTGTTACATTGCACCCCTAATGTCACATTTATTGTACATGGTTAATGAGAAGCAAAATGTATGAGAGCTGCATGCAGTTTGTATGTTTAAAATTACTTGCACATTTTAAGAAACCTTCCACTAGTTACCCCTATTTTCAAACTTTAGAAAATACTCATTTATAGCTACCCTCTCATTGTCAAAATTGTAATATGCATATTCATTTTCTATAAGTGATAATCATCTTTAATGGCTAAAAATGGTCTAGCTTTACATTAATCTTATTATACATATAGTTTACTTTGCAAACTCAGATCTACCATTAACCAATACAATTTTTTCAAATTTACAATTCAAACTTTGAAAAAGCTGCTATTATTTGAAAATATATTTAACCTTACCTACTCTTGGACCAGATAGTTCCATGATAAAATGTGGAGTATATTTGCAAATAACCCTTATATTAGCCAATATCCAATAGGACAAGTAATCATGGAGTTCTTAGAATAATAGGTACAACTTATCCTTTTACAACTGGTTATTAGATATTTATATGGTCTTACTGTTGCGGCCCCAAGATGTTTGAGACAAGCTCACTTACCTGAAACCTATCATTATCCTAATCGATAATGACTACGTTGCGACATGTCGGTATTTCTTAAAATATTGAACATTTCATAGAGTTTGACAGAACCATACTTAGACATTTTCGTAATTACAACCTCTACAAAATATTCCTTTTGAAATATTAAGATTTATTGTGGTTCAAATAAAGCAATGGAGACAAGGCCAGAATTGGCTGTATTACAGAATAAGTGCCACCGATCTATCAAGCCTAGCTGTCTTGGAAAGCTTAAAAACCACCTTGGTCATAAGTTGTGGGCTTCAAAAAACTTTTCCGCTTCTGACAGCTCGGTGATTTTTATTCCAGTTACGAAGAAATTCTTTACAAGCAAGAAAGGTTCCAGCCTCTTGTTTTTTTAGTCGGAGAAGCTGAACAAATCAGTGTAATCTGATAATGTGGTGTCAAGGCAGCCAACCCTGTCAGGGTTTGATTAAAACTGCCAATGAATTCTCTCTCCAACTGACAACAAGATTCCGATTAAAAACACACCAAAACACTTTTTTTTCTCAAACGCCCGAAAGAAAGGGTTTTTCCTTCGGCCACCACAACTCTCTCTGTTTCCGATTTTCCCCGTTGATTAACGCGTTTCAGTAATTACACATTTTAGCTCGTTTGCGCGGGAAAGGCCGTTGTGAAAATCAAAATGGCGGCTAATTTTGGCGCGATTCAGACGGATGACCCCTCTGCGCATGCGCTGCGCCGGTGGCAATCAGGGGGGGAGGGGAAATCAGGAAACATTTCAAAATGTCGTTAAAGCTGATTGAAAATGATGATTTTTCGCTCTCTCTGGGCTTGCCCCGAGTTCAATCTGAATTTGGCAACTTCCGCCGGTCCCTGGATGCTGCCTTTTTGGTGGAAATGATGAAGGTAAATCAGAGTTAAAATGATGAAGGTAAATCAAACTTAAATGATGAAGTGTTTTCTGAGAGGGTTTGAGCTATATTTTCTGTTTATTCTGTAATATATACATTGTTTGATAGGCAATGGGTCTATTTGAAATACACCCAGGCAAGCAGTGACGAAACAAGCAGGTTCTGAAATTGTACCTTTTCTGTTAGTCTGTAACCTGCCCAATTTTCAAGTATCAGTTACGTTATTTTAGGTAAAGTTGAGACTTACTAAAAAACAATGTTATGATGACATCATATTTTACTGAAGCTGACACCTTACTGATAAAGAACATTATGATAACATTATTATGATGTGAAATAACTTTACAAGAATGTCACAATAACGTCCCAGTGCTATATCCCAATGTTAGGTTCTAAAGACGTTTTTGGGTGCCATCAAAATAACATAACAACAACCAATGTAGAACTAATAACGTTCTAATAACATCATATATTCTTGCTTGGGTAATGCGAGAGGCAATCATAATTCTTTGGTAAGATTAAGAGGCTTCAGTCTTGCTGGCACAATCCAATGTTACTTCGAAATATCAGGACAAAGGTTATAAGTTAGGGGCTGGTAAAATCAGATTTCTTTTCTTCAAAGTGATTCAGGTTCCTACCCAAAAACAAACTCCTATTGCTACCAGAGCCAAATGAACTGCCCTATTATCTTGTGAAATGCAAACATCTGCTACTTTCTCCATTGTTCCTTTTGAAACAAGCCACATACCCAAACCATAATCAAAATATATTACATCACCCAAAGTACCCTCTATGAGCCATGATGACTTTCTACTCCTTACCCATACAGTCTTTTCCTATCAGTCTATTCCCCTTTTTTATATCCTGATATCAGAATACACCGACCGGTGATTTCCATCATTTCCCCACTGATGTAAGACAATACCCTCTATTGACTCTACCCCAGTGCTAGTCCGTTCTGACCCAGATTAGCTATTACATAATGGGTCCGTACACCCACAACAGTCCATGGTGCATTGGCCATTAATTTTTAAATCTGTTAAGAATATTTTTATTGGCCTTCTATAAATGGCATGGGGAACCCCTTTGATGGTTATTGGGCTGCTGGATCGTTTATGGTCCTACCTGCCATAAACCAGTGGCCCCAAAGCATGCTAGGATTTAGGGTGGAATTCCCACCTAAAATGGTGGATGGTGTACAGGCCCACTTTGGGAAACAGCGTGTCTGACGCAACAGACTACCCCAGACCAATGTGAAGCCAGCAGTATTATGTCATAGCCTTTTTCTCCACTCCCAGTCTTCTTTATTCTCATCCATTATTCATAGGAACACAATCCCACTGTCTTGTTTTTACTGTTGATGCACAGTATTGTTCTTCTGAAGTATGGAGATTATAACTCTGTTTGCAATATTCTCTATTACTGTCTGTTTTACATGGCAGATGATTTTTCTCTAATCATCTATCTCAGACTCTAGCAATTATCTGTATGGCCAAGTACAGTTCGTATGCTTCATTCGTAATAATAGAGATCAATATTATTATTCAAACTTAAAACGGTGTTCACTTTGGATTATAACTAAGTACTTTCAATTTTGATTAAAGTGTATTAGTTATTTAAGTACCTAGTATTTAACAGGGAAAGACCTATTCATAAAACATCCACCTATTGAATGGTTCACACAATAATGATATTGGGTTTCATAGTTCTGTCCTGTCTACTAAAAAAATATTGTAATTTGCAATTTGCAAATGCTACCAAAAAAAGCAATGTGTGTGTGTGTGTGTGTGTGTGTGTGTGTGTGTGTGTGTGTGTGTGTGTGTGTGTGTGTGTGTTGGAAAGGGTATTCAAGTTGATGCGCATTCTCAACGATTCTCAACCAGTACAGTAATATCAAATCTATTGCAATATATCCGTCTATGTTCTTAACTGGTCATATGCAACATAGTTTTGATAGTTCTCCGAAACGAGAGATGCCATGGTTCTACATAATTTACAGAACACCAGTAGGTTGTTCCAAATATAGCAACCAAAACTAAGGGTCTTTTCTAAATGACAAGTGCCTCCGGCACATGAATTCCACAATTTGACTATTACCAACATAAATATGTTTTCCCTTTCAATTTTGTCAAAATTATGATAATCATTTCAAAACAAATTCTTTAATGGATGCAACCACTGTGAACTGTCATTAATATAGCATCTCTGCACAGGAGTTACTGTGCAGACTTATATTCACACAGCGGCTATTGTACAGACATTTGTCTGCTCAGTGGCTACTGTGTGGAGAGATTTTGCTGTTACTTCGAAGGTTACCAATAACAGTTACCAATATAAATGATGTGGAAAAGACCATACATATCTTGGGACAAACGGTAGAGGTCGATGGGGCGATTGGACCCAATTGCTCTGAACTGCTCCGAGCTGCTCCCAGCATAAAGGGCTCACAGGGAGGGGGGGGCTCCCAGGTGCTCGTTTGTAGGGACCGGCATAGAGAGATGGACGACTGAGGTGGGGCCAGGGTGAATACAACAAGGAAGGAAAGGTAAAGAACACAGAGGGATAGGAATCAAAGGGAGGGGGGAAAGACCACAAGCAAACATATCCCTCAAACCCAAGTTGTCTTTACTTCTGAGTCGTCATGGGTAAAAGAGAAGCAACCTGTGACTTTAGCTGGGGTGTGGGAGCACAACTGTGTTTATGGTTGTAGTGTGTATTATGGTAGAGAACTAAGGGCTTTGCTACCTTTTATCCAAAGGATATCCCAGTCATGAATGCAACATTATTATAACGTTGCAGCAACATTCTGGTTTGTTCTGTATTTGGTTCTTGTTATGTTCATTTTATGACTTCCAATTATGTCACTGCAACATACTGCTGTGACGTTGCACTTTGATGTTATTACAATGTTCTGGTATACATACTTCAACTCACACAGAATTTTCTTATAATGTTCTGCTTTGGTTTCATCCTAACCTCACCAAAAACTAATATTATTATAACATTCTGATTTGGTGAGGTTTCAACCTCACCATCAATAATGTAATTGTTACATACCATCTTAGTAAGTAACAAACTTACTTAAAAAAAAGCATGGTTGCAGAACGTTTATGATAACGTTTATGATACATGGCAAGCTGGCTGGGATAGTAGAGAAGTAAGGGCTTTGCTCCCTTTTATCTTAAGGATATAGTAATAACTTTTGTCCCGACCCAGTTTGCCACTCTCAAACATCATTTACCAGATCGGGATCGTTTATTTATCCTTATACTATTGGTGTTGGTACTTTATTCTACACACCTAGGCAAACAAATAATATATCTACATGCCTACCCAAGATATCCACTGTATATGAAAACAAGTTGTATGATGTCTTATGACATTATAAAGTATTATCCTTTTAAAGAGAGGAGCCAGTGAATATACGTTTTTGTAGTGCTGTGATCATCTCTATCCAAGTAAGTATCATACCAATATATCTCTATTGGTTTGAATTTTACACACAATATAAGATTTCAAAGTGAGAGTCACTATCTGCACCTAGCGCAACATGCACAGTGCATTTTTCTGTGTGTGACGTTACAAACAGACAAGAAGAAAAATAGAAAACATGAGAAATAATCAAATTTATTTTTTCTCATCTGTTTTAATGAGTCTGATGATGTTTAAAAGAACAAAATGAAAACAAAAAATGTAAAAATGTAAAATTTTTATGGATTTTACATTTTTTAAAGATTGAAAATAACGGCTTTGCTTCTGTGTGTGACGTCACACACGGACGTTCACATTCAGGATTACAGGCGACCCATGACGTTTTCTGATATTAAAGAAAACTTTATTCATTATCAAAATGAGCTGTCTGTAACCACACAAATGCATGCTCACAAATGCACACCATTTTATTACTTAGCCTTTTTGCTTAACCATCCCTACCCCTTCAGAAGTCCTGTATCCTCCCCTGTGATCATAGTGCTGTGTGATCGTATTGTGTAAATATGTAAATTTGGAATAGAGATGATATAGTAATGTGTCATAGTGTTAACTTCAAAACTGTAAATGATAATTATTATAATATGGTCACTAATATGGGAGCCAGCTCACCTTGGGCGATGTGGGATCATCTGCAAATCGTCCATACCGCACCCATCTACATTCAACTAACGTCAAGGTATCTGCACATCATCTATACCGTACCCATCTACATTCCACTAACGTCAAGTTATCTGCAAATCGTCTATACCGCACCCATCTTCATTCCACTAACGTCAAGTTATCCGCAGATCGTCTATACCGCACCCATCTTCATTCCGCTAATGTCAAGTTATCTGCAAATCGTCTATACCGCACCCATCTACATTCAACTAACGTCAAGATATCTGCAAATCGTCTATACCACACCCATCTACATTCCACTAACACCAAGTTATCTGCAAATCATCTATACCGCACCCATCTACATTCCACTAACGTCAAGTTATCTGCAAATCGTTTATACTGCACCCAGCTACATTCCACTGAAGTCAGGTTATCTGCAAATCGTCTATACCACACCCGTCTACTAATGTTATCTGCCCCCGGAGTTTATTGACAAAAACATCGGCTTCATTTGGCCCTGATAGATTTAGATACGAGCCCCTGTGGTAATGAACCCGCTCCAGTGTTTTTGATATAATTAGGGTACAATGCAATTACATAGCAACGCCATGTCGTTAGGGAACAGGCAAGATCTCATCGCGCCATTTTTCTCTTAACTCCTTGGTCATGGCTTAACTATTCAGCCCCATACATAGATCTTGTATAGCTCAATGTAAAATAGAAATCATGTAGATGAAGATTCATGATAGTGTTTTTGCTAATTAAGGATATATAATTTCCTGGGACTGATTGAAGAATTCTAGGAAGATATACAATTTCCTGTGGATATTTGCATAATTCTAGGAAGATGTTCTAGGAAAATGTGCTGTGCAAAAGTCAGGGGAGGAATAGTTGGAGTGTAAAAATGCCATGTTATGGGTCTTAACCACTAAAACTGATAGCCCGACAAGGCCTTTTCTTATATTTGACATGCGACATAAAGCCTAAACGACATGACAGGGAACTTTGAAATCTTTATGACATACAACACCAACGTTTCTTAAATTCGCCATGTGACATTGAGAAAAATTGCCAGTTTTTTAAAATTTGACACGCATCATTGGGACCCATCCAAGCAAGAATATGACGTTATTATAACATTATTATAATGTTCTGTTAAGTTCTGCTTTGGTTCTTGTTACGCTATTTTGATGGCACCCAAAAATGTCTTTAGAACCTTATGTTGCAACATCGCACTATGACATTAATGTGACATACTTGTAGTATTCCTTCACATTATAATAACGTTATTATAATGTTATTTATTAGTAAGGTCTCAACTTCACTAAAATATAATGTTGTTATAACATTTTATTTTAGTAAGTCTCAACTTTACCTAAAATAACGTAACTGTTACATGAAAATCGGGCAGATTACAGATTAACCAAAAATGTAAGGTTACAGAACATGCTTGTTACGTTGCTGCTTGCCTTGGCTTCATCTAGAGCCCCCATGTTGATCGGAGTAGAGGGAAGTGTTGGATGGGTAGGTGGCATGGAAGTCATCAGAGAGCGGAGAGGTAAAAATGGGAATCTCTCCTGCCAACGGGGGGAAACAAGATGGGGCTGGCGACATAAAACGAGCATCGCAATCAAGCCCTGATAAATTATGGACGTCATTATGACTGTAATTGGGGGAAACTGGTTGCAGCAACGACAAGAAGACAAGTTGTAGACGTAAAAAGGAGCGGTCTCGGGCTAAATAATCGCAGTTATGGGTTTTGTATTGCAGGAGGCTTGCTAGGCAAATGGCTGTGTCATTGAGTGGGCTATGCACTTCCTTAGCGCATGCGCAGCCTACGACTCTGTTGATGTTTTCCTCAGTCTCTCATAATGGCGCTAATGATAATGATGATGGTGACGGTACCATGCCGATTTTTGCCATCCTTTTAGTGGCTCCGGACAGATTTGGCTTTTTAAACTTTCCATTACATTAAGCATTTTTGTACCAAGCTTCCAGAGCTTTTATGATTTCCCTCAACATTGCTGTGTTCAACAGAACATCCTGGGTTATGACCCTGTGTTGGAGACGTTCTGTATCTATACTAAAAAATAATGTGGTCTGGAATTTAGAAATTGCATATGTTAGTACCAGTATGTATCAGATATGCCCTATAAGGTTAACAGCTATTAGAAATGTAGTTTACTTTGGCATTATACCATAAACCAAGAACTCTAACTGTTCGGTAGAGTTTCACCAAGAAATGGTGTTAATGTTATGGTGAAAATGAAAAAAAATAGGAACAGATATTTGTTTTTTGATGAATTCCCTCCTCATATTCTGTATCTTTATCATCTGCACGACCTACGAGCAGTGCGTATGAGGGCAGTGTATATTGCCGGGCTGTATGTACTGCTCATCTTTGTCAGTAATTTTAACATACTTTGATTCTTGTTTGGGGCCTTCCATTAAGTATGTACGCAGCAAGGGGGGGTGGGGGATCTGAAATTTTGGAAAATTTGCGTACGTTTCTGTACAAATTCAATGCGTACTTTAGCTCTAGGGGGGGTGGGGGGTCTAAAATTTTGGAAAATTTGCGTACGTACTAAATGGAAGGCCCCTTTGGGTGATAAGATAAAGAAGAACCATTGGGGTCATGCTTGGGTGGCCATATGACCCATGGGTATAGTACAAACCTTGGGCTTCGCCCTCGGAATGTGACGATCCCTATGGGTCATACGGCCACCCTCGGACGCCCCCTGCAGTTCTTCATATTATAGTATCCTTAAGCGCTAGATGCATGCATTGTAGGAGACCTAAGATATTTCACTTTGTGTGTTGTAGGTAAATTTATCCTTATGTCTGGGGTAATTTAAACATGAACAATCTGCTATCAAATCTGAGGTTTTCATCGTATTACTAGAAAATTGAGGCCACATACCCGTAGATATTGTTCATATTCCTGAGAAAAAACAAATGGGTAGGGGTGTTCCCTTCCACATAGATGATGGCCCAACCATATACATAAAACACACATTATTCTAAATTCATACATCTATTACTAAGGGACCATGCATTAAGTACATACGCACCAAGGGGGGGAGGGGGTATGAAATTTTTGAGAATGTGCATACATTCTAGTACAAATCCAATGTGTATTTTTGCCTGGGGGGTGTGGGGAGTCTGAGATTTCTTAAAATGTGCATACCAATATGTACCAAATGGAAGACCCCTAAACGGAAAGATATTATACATAAGAAAAAGTAAATAGATGGCAAGCTGGGAATCTGATGACGTTACCCCTGAGAGGTGTGTGTATTGAGTTATCAGACCGGTCTCATATATCTCCCACCCTGGAGGACAGGTGAGGCAGGTAAATCATCTCACAGGTAAGTCATTTCACACCTGTGCCTTCTTTTCAACCCCTAGCCTGCATCCCATCCTCCATGAAATCATCATAATTCATACTCCACCAACCCCATCCCTTAGGTAAAGATACAACGTTATCATAACGTTGCAATAAAGTTCTACTAAGGTCTGATCGTGGATGAAATATTGTATTTATGTTTTATAAGGTAATGTAATGATTCTGGAAACCAAGGGCAACCTTGGTGATTATAACTAATAAAAGCATTAAAGTGTTCTGTTTTGGTTCCTGTTACATTGTTTTGATGGCATCCAATAATGTCTCTAGAACCTAACATTGAAATGTTGCCCTGTGACATTACTACAACATTTGGGTTGTGTTCTCCCAAAATAATGATAATGTTGCTATATCATTCTGTATTAGTAAGGTCTTAACTTCACTAAAATGTAATATTTAAATAATATTCTGTTTGGTAAATCATAACCTTACATAAATTGATGTAACATTTACATGAAAATTTTGCAAGTAACAGACTGACCAAAAAGTATGGTTGCAGATCGCAGCCATTATGTAACTGCTTGCCTGGGCTTCCACCGCTCCACCATTACAGCACCTCAGTAGGGTCCATATCAGTGCAATCCAACACCACTTTCTCATTTAACCGTTCAATTCCAGCCATGAATGCATATCAGATCTCATTGCGCATTGGTTTCTTATTCAACTGTTCATCTCTTGGTTTGAATTCATATCAGATCTTATTCTAATACAGTTCCAATTTCAATCTCAAGGCAATTGGATTTGCATCACGCAAGCGGGAAATAAAAGAAATCAACCGATCCATTTCTGTGATAAGATTATCTCATTCTGGTTTCCCTGGAGGGATCGGTGTATCCCACCACAAGGTGGGTTTTAGTTTCAGCAATAAGGGATAAATACTAATTACTAAATGAACAGTTACAGTAATTGCACATAGGGGCCTTTCATTAAGTACATATGAACCTGTGGGGGGGAAGATCTGAAAATGCAGTGCATACGTTCCTGTACAAGTCCAACGCGCAAGGGCATTCAGGTGGTACAGTGGTAGAGTGTTGGCTTCGTCATCCAAAGGTTGGCAGTTCAAGTCTCTGTCCTGCTGCTGTAGTATTAGGCATTCTTCCTGTGGTCAATGACAGGGTTATCAAAGGCCTAGTGCCATCGGTTGTTGTATGTGGTGCCCTGCCTATGGGACACTGCATATAAAAGTACACCTGCCTCGCTCAAAGTGTAGGGGTATGGTCTCTACCTCCTCATAGATTTGATCATCCAGGAGCAAGGGTGAAATAACCCAGTGCTCTAGAACCACTGAGTCTGGTAGTTCAAACCAACAACAAAAAAGTCCAATGCGCACCTCATCCCAAGGAGGGGTGGGGGTCAGACATTTTCCGAAAAGGGTGTAGGTCTACATACTTAATGGAAGTCCTCATTTTTCAAATCACACTTTTCGAGCCGAAAGGGTTACCAATCAGATGGGATATTCTATTATCCCTCCATATATACAAGTGAATTGATCAAAGGAAAAGATATACTTGGACAACAAGAGATGACCAATAATCAGTTAACTATTGAATGAAGATTATCGGAGGATAAGGATCATAATTCAGACCCAAGTCTCACACTTGCAGGTCTCCAACACCCACAGCGGTATTAATTTTATTGGCCTAATGGTTTCTCAATACCTGGCCCCACCAGGTGTGCCTGGGATCACGTGACTGGTCTCCATGACAACCCCCTGGTGGGGAAGGTATTGGCCTCCTCCAGGGTTCCTCCTGGCCTCCTCCTGGCCTCCTCCTGGCCTCCTCCTGGCCTCCTCCTGGCCTCCTCCTGTTGAGCCACTCCGGCCAAGTACCCCACACCCTGCCGTTCAGGCTTTGATCAACGTTTAGGGTGTGTTTACCTCTTTGATTTTTGTGAGAATTTATAAAAAGAACAGCAGGAAGAAGCCCAAGGGACATCCCCAGCCAGCTTGCGACATAACAGAAATGTTCTGCAACCATACTTTTTTAGTCACTTTGTTACTTACTAAGATGGCACATAACAATCACATTATTGATGGTGAGGTTGAGACCTCACCAAATCAGAACATTATTTTTGATTAGGTTAGGATGAAACCAGAACAGAATGTTTTAAGAACATTCTGTTTGGGTTGAAAAACGTAACCTGAATGATGTTATAATGTCACATTGCATCATCACAGCAGTAGGTTGCAGCGACATAATTGGGAGTCATAAAAAGAATGTAACGAGAACCAATGCAGAACCAACCATAATGTTGCTGCAACTTTATGATAATGTCGCATCCTTGGCTGGGTGATCCCCTTGGGTTGTACTACCACTCAAGGATGACCACCAAACGTTCTTCTATATTTTTACACCCAAACAATATTCAAAAGCTGTTGGCAATACTGAAAACAACGGTCACTAAAATTATAGAACCGGTCAATATACCCTCCCCGCTTTATGCACCACTCATCAGACCTGTGGGTTTATCATGTTGGGTTATATTCAATTATGAACCTCTTTGTAATACATACTTCTGTCAGCACACCTAGAATGCATACCAATGTAAATGCTACCCTTCTGATTTTCACCTGTTTTGTTCACATATTCCTTTAGAAGAAGAAAAGAGGAGAGGGGGAATTGATTTAAAACACTTTGTATTTGGTACATCCAGGAGTGGATCGGGGGTCCAAACCTGGTGTGTGGAGGTTACCCAAGCAAGAATATGACGTTATTATAATGTTATTATAACATTCTGTTTAGTTCCACTTTGGTTCTTGTTATGCTATTTTGATGGCACCCAAAAAGGTGTTTAGAACCTAACATTGTGATGTCGCACTGCAATGTTATTGTGACATTCTTGTAACATTCTTTCACATCATAATAACGTTATTATAACATTCTTTTTAAGTAAGGTCTCAACTTCACTAAAATCTAATGTTATTATAACATTCTTTTTTAGTAAGTCTCAACTATACCTAAAATAGTGGAACTGTTACGTGAAAATTGGGCAGGTTACAGACTAACCAAAAAAGTATGGTTGCAGAATATGCTTGCTACATCGCTGCTTGCCTGGGTACGTTTCAAATTTTCAGATTGAAATTCTGGTGTTCCTTCTCTGAGTAATTACCCCTTCCCTAACGACAACGACCCATCAGAGGCCCTGATCCATTTGTTATTGTTATTGGCCAGGCCGGGCATTAAATCTGATTATTCTGATTGCCTGCGGCGGCCGGGCTTTTTGGTTCTGGTGGGCTGGGAATGGCCAGTCAATGTGAAGGTGTGGAGAGGAGGGATGCGATTTGAGATTAACCATGATTTATTTTCTGTTGTTTTCATTGTTTATAATATTCTGAGCTGTTCTGGAAAATATAGAGGGATCAATAGCGATGGACACACTTTAACATATATCAAAGGTGGAAATGTGATTCGAGACTAACTGTGATTTATTCTCAGTTGTTATCATTGTTCATAATATTCTGAGTGATACTCTGGAAAATGTAGAGTAACCATTATTGATGACAACATTGTGACAAATGTTAAAGAAATACAGGGAGTACTGGGCTGAGAATGGCCAGTCAAGGCCAAGGTGTTGAGAGGAGGGATGTGATTTGAGATTAACGGTGATTTATTTTCTGTTGTTATCCTTGTTTATAATATTCTGAGTTGTTCTGGAAAATGTAGAGTAATTGTTATTGATGGAAACTCTGTAACATATATTATATCAAACAAATACAGGAAATACTGGGCCAGGAATGACCAGTCTGTGTGAAAGCAGGGGACTTGTTGAAAGATTGACTTTTTTCCGTGTTATCATTGTTTATGATATTCTGTGCTATTCTGGAAAATATAAAGTATCTATATCAAGCAAATACCCTTAGAGAAGGACTACGTGCAAATACTATTTAAAACTCAAACTTTGCAGGCCCGTACTCAGGTTCTGCTGTGGGGGGGTGGCGAGGTTCCACAAGTGGAACTTTTGCCTATATTTTCAATCAGTTGAATTTGAAATGGGGGGTGGCGAGCAGTAAAAAGTGGAACTTTTCAATATTTTCCTACTATTTTCTAGGGTTTTTACACTAAGTTTTGGAAGGAAAGGTGGAACCTTTGGATAATTGTCCTTTGTGGGGGGGGGATATAAAGATATAAAAGATATAATCGTATTCAGCTCAATTCAAATTCCTAATAGGATCTTGCTATGCTACACCACATTATCTTGAAAAGAAATCCCTATGCTACAGTTCACAGGATGCTTACGGTAAACAATAAAGTATGATGTGACTCTGAACTCCTTGGGTTAACACCTTTATATATACTAGTGTACTTCTTTAAAATACACCCATATTGAGTGGCCCTTGCTAATTTAACGCCCATTGTGAGTCAAAGTAGTGCCACTCATTTCACTCCCTTGAAGTCGAAAAAGGACCATTGTCCTTCACTTTCGAAACACACATCCAGGCAGACTTGGCATGAAGTATCTACCTGTTATGGGGTAGATACACGATTTCAAAGAGGGGGTCAGCATGTAGGCTATGTACTAAAACCTCACATATTCGCATGTGCTCCTGCAATGTTTCTTTTTTTCTCTTTGTAAAGTATAAGTCTCTTTTAAAAAACCAAGAAAGGGGTCAGTATGCCCTGGACGCCATTCCCTGCCTTTTTTTGCATATTTGGAATGATTTTTCTCTGTGACCATTATTCTCATATAGATTATTCAAAACTCTTTGGAAAATTGCATATTTTATAAGAATGATGATTATTTAACAAACTGATTTTCAAAATCAGTTCAAAATCAGCCCAAATTCGCATCGTGGATCATTCCCTTGAAGGGGTGGTGGTCAGTGTTACCTAGACTGCCCACACCTGCAGAGGGGGAGTGGCTGGGAGACATGTGGGGGGAGGTGTTCCTGGCACCGCCTCCCACCCCCTGGGAGGGGGACACTTGGGTCTCAAAAGGGTACCCACTGCCAAATGGACCCTCGAAGCAGGGGTGGGGAACATCAAAATTGAGGGGCGGTCGGCCACTTCAATGCCAATAAGGGGAGGGCGGCGGTGAACTACATCTATGAAACAGTAATGGGCAATAACTCAAAATTTTATTTAATGTATTATTTGACACAAAAATTTTAAAGCAATTTTATCAGAAATTTTCCTGAGCAATTTTGGTGATTTTTGTCTATTTCATGGTATTGAGACCCTCTGATTTTGGGGGGCGGTGATCTGCATACCCAAAAAATAAGGAGCAATCAACTTAAATTTAGCAGTGGTCAGTCATTAAAAGCAGGGTCGGTAGTTTGGTAGTGGGTAGTAACCTTCAAAGAGTCAGTGCCCCCCCGCCGGGGAGGGAGGGGCTCCTGGCACTGCCTCCCACCCAACCCCTCCTACCTGCCTCCCACCCAACCCCTCCTACCTGCCTTCCACCCAACCCCTCCTACCTGCACACTCACACATGTTAAACTGTGAGCGTACACCTCCCTCAACACTCTAACCTGCCCATCTAAACTTCATTATCCCATAGACTCTCCCCACTAAACTAGAGCCTGTGTGAAAGCTCATTTACCTGGTAGAGACAGCTACCGCTCACATGCATACCTTCATTCTTACAGACACTTTCATTTAAATAGCTCACTCATTCTCCTTAAATACATACTCACTTACTTTCAGTTTTTATTCATGTTGACCACGTACCTAATTTTTCTAACATGGATGAAAAATCAAATAATTATATTTTCTTTACTTTTACATTTTCCTTTTTATTTGGAATCTGAGGTTTGGATACACTACATGTATGAATCTGCTGAATAGAATGTGATCATGCATATATGTTCATTTCAACCCAAAATGAAGAGACCAAGAAATGACGAAAGAAAGATTAATTCCATCCTTATACAAAAAAAAATAGATCAGCTTTTATCATTGTATTTAATCCATAGTTAACGCCCATTTCAAGGTCTAAATGGACCACTGCTGAGCTCATATTCCAAATAAAGATTTTACTACCAATTTTATGAATTGGCCGGGGAAGTAAAGGCTATGCATAGACATATTACCCATCATTAGAAAGGCTATATAATTTTCTTTGGAATTGTATTTAGGATGTATGGTTCACTGCAATATTTTTTAAATAAACCAAACAAATAGATAACTTGCAGAATCAAAATTGACATGTGGAATATACGTTTACGGTCCTTGATCCTGTATCGAGTGACATAGATGGCATTCTGTGCCATGTTAACCCCCATACTCCGGGGCCTGAGTTACAGGCCATTTTTAAACATGATCTGGCACACCTGGACCAAAAACCAATAATACACCTCAGAAGTTCACAGGTGTTGCTGGCTGCTGGAGCCCACTGGGGCCTGACAGATTATTCCCTGACCCCCTCCTGGGTTGGAGGGGCAACCCTGGTTATGTTGGGTATAGGCATATGCTGAAATATTCCACATGCTGAAAGGTTTGAGCCCAGCTGAATTGCACGACTGAGAAAAAAGATTGTATCTTGTTCCTGTTGGTTTGTCATTCATTGCATCGCAACATGATGAAAAGATTTGTTGGCTTTTTACGTAGACCTATAAATCATAAACCTCTGGTGTTATGAGTCCCTTTCCCTCTGAATCACTCATGTTTCACATGTTTTCCTACTCTTTTTTATCTATACTTTATATAATACGCCTTCATTTTTTACCCTTAGATTTCAGATGTTGACCAGATGAACCACAGGTGACTTTGCCTAATAGTTTCAAGTATGTTAAAGCCACACTATCATCCATGAGATCATGATAATTTGATGTGCTGTAACTCTCAGATAAGCGCAACATGTTCATGACGCTGGCTTGTATTCTTACATCGCAAAACATGTCACCGGGAATGACATCACTAGGCTTAGGGGCTTCACCCTTAAGCCCCATACCCACTAGTTGAATTTGACAAAAGGCGGCTGACTCATCAGCAGTAAAATCGGCTGACTCTACTGGAAGAGTCGGCCGATTTTAGCACTGACTCATATCAAACATGTATATATCAATAGATCATACTGACTGGTGGTCTGAATCGGCACTAAAATCAGCCAATTCTACCCTTAAAATCAGCCAATTTTAGCACCGATCAGTCAGCCAATTAAATTCGGCTAGTGTAAAAGTCGCCTAGTGGGTGTGGGGCTTTAATGTTAGCAATACTGTGGCTTTAATCAACAATATTTTCTAATTCACGTAGACTATTTTCAAACTTAGCCTATGGAATTGTTTATACCTTCCCCACCCCCTTCGCCCTCACCACCACACCTCCAACACTCACCAGGTGTTCCAGGGCCATATGTACCAGTGACAGGCAGTGAGGGTAAATACACCCCCCCCCCCTTCGACCCCTGCTTTTCCCACCTCCTCCAGGTGAACCAGCAGGTTTTGTCGTCATGACGACCTGAGCTCCCATGGCAACAGTTGCCATGACACTCACCTAGACCTCAGGTGTCCATCTATCACCAACAGTTGTCATGGTTTCTGCAAACTACTGCTCAGTTTTCAAGGTAGACTGAGAGCATGAAATAAGAGTGGACTTTTTGTAGCTTCTTCAGTGTTTTTAGGGGTATGGTTTATAGTCTGGTGGTTGTCGTAATAGATACATCGTTAACAAACAAAAACTGATGTAGATGTCCGAAAGCTTGCAAAGGCCGAAAGTCAGATTTAAAAGAAGAATAAAACCAATATCAAGTCTGTAAATTGAATTTAACAGTATGATATTGTCATTACTGTTAATTCCCCTGGTTGGTTTGTGAAGGAAAAGTAAGGCGTGAGTTGGCGTAAAATATTTTAATATTTTTAATAAAAGTTTATTATAGTGATGATAAATAGTATAATAGTAGATATATATATGATAAATAGATAAAAGAATAGCCCTAGGGCTGATGATAATAAATAAAATAGGTGCGGGTGGGTGGGAAGTGTTGTGGGCTGGACGGGCAGAGAGAATGGAAGAGTGGAAGGGAGGACAGTGGTATTTATAGATGTTGGTGGTAGTAGCTGGTATTGGGAATGTGTTGGGTTTAGAGTAAGAGAGTGGTATGGGACCAGCCTGTATGTAGCTGGTAATAGGTGGGTATATAGTATAAGAAGGAGGGGATTTGGAGGTACAATTAGTAGCCAAAGGAACCACCAGGGGGCAGCAATGACCAGCAATACCCTCACAGGGATGGCTTAACCATTACTGTTAATTCCCCTGGTTGGTTTGTGAAGGAAAAGTAAGGCGTGAGTTGGCGTAAAATATTTTAATATTTTTAATAAAAGTTTATTATAGTGATGATAAATAGTATAATAGTAGATATATATATGATAAATAGATAAAAGAATAGCCAAACTCCGCAAGGGAAAATTTTGAAAAGGGGAAAGTGGAGGGAGGGCACCTTAGTAAGATTATGAATTAAGAGTTTTCGCTAGCGCCGTCTGAACGCGGCGAGAGTCTTTGGTCTGTATGTATGTCTGGTACGCTGATGACGCCCATCCTCCATGGCGCTGCACCTCCAACTCCGAACACCCGGCCGCAAAAGCCGCCGTTGCCGCGGCTTTGCGGATACTGTGGAGGGTGTATCTCTTCGGGTCGACCCCCACCCTGGCCATAGCTCTGGCCCATTGTGTCCGGATATGTGCCGACGAGACCGGGAGTGCCGACTCCGGGTACAGCAGCAGCGGGGAGTCCGTTGGAAACGTAGGGTGTATTGCCAATGCCCGCCGTACCGCCTCGACTGGGCACGTGAGGGCGGAGCCTGTCGGGAGCAGCGTGATCGTTCTTGATTGATTGTATAGCTGCATGTTTTTGGCCCATTTTAACCGGACCGTCACCACCTCCGTCACAGTCACGTCTCCCCGTGTCAGGTGGCGTGTCGGGTCGAACTTGGTGGCTGATGGCGGTGTTACCTCCGACTGTCTCAGTGCTCCCATATACATTAGGAGCAGAGCTGCCCTCACCACGACGGCCTCCTGGGTATCCGGCATGCTCCTGAGGGCTGCGGTGAAGACCGATAGTGGCACCGGTTCTCTTGCCCTCGACGGCCAGTCCTTTCGTCGCATTAGGGCGTCGACCGCCCTCTGCACCCGCTGGTGGTCCAGGCCCTCCAGTGAGCCTCCCACAAGCCTCGCGTGTACTCGGGCGTGGGATAGCTGGTTCCTCACCGTAGCTGGAGCGGCTCCTGCCGCCACGAGGTACTCGATCCATACGCACACGTCCTGGCACGTCATCCTCCCGGGGTCCACGTTGAAGCGCTTCGCGAACGCCGCCAGTCGCCCTACCGCTGCCGCGTGGTTGGCCCTCGTCCCTGGTGCCCTGGCCTCGTCCTGTCGTCTCTCTGCCGCGGCTGCCAGCCAGTTGAAGGCGGGGTCTAGGGATTTGGTGAAGAGCAAGAGAGGAGAGAGCATGTAGACATGGGTCTATTACAGCGAGTTCATGCCTAGCAATGAGCGCAGACGCCCGGGCGTAATGCGATTGGGACATGTGGGCCCTGCTAAGTGCGTCGGCAACCCCGTTATTTACGCCCGCTATGTGCGCGTAGCTAACCGTGATGTCCAGTACTGCCTGCACCATCCAGGACATGCGGGCGCAATCCGCCAACACAGGGTTGCGTGCCCTTCCCCACTTCAGAGCCTGGACAGCAGCGATGTTATCACATTCAACCAGGACGTGGCCCCCCCTGTGCCCCTCAGACAGAAAAGTGTGCAAAGCAATAACAATGTTAACAGCTTCAATTTCTGTGATGTTGTCCACTGGAGCGTCGTCCTGTGCCACCCGTCCGGAGTATGCCCTGGTACCGTCGGTCGCCCCGACGCCTGTGAGGGATGCGTCCACCTGGATAACAAATTCAGGGTCATTAGCGGGGATCAAGGCCACCCCGTTCCAGGCCGAGCAGAATTCGGCGAACCATTCCAAGTCGGCCCTGACGTCTGGGGTGACCTTGATGAACCAACCTGGTGCCTCCCTGTACGCCTGTAATAAACGGGACATAAACACCCTGGCGGGGTGGACACATTTGGCAACATGCATGAGTCTCCCGATCAGGGACTCAAACTGTCTTCGATGAATTGAGCGCTTTCTCCTGCACCTGGCCACCTCCTCAATGACCGCGCCGAGCTTGTCCTCTGGAATAGATAATGACATGGTAACAGAGCAAATGTTAATTCCAAGCCATTTAACCTTAGTGCTGGGGGGCTGGCACTTGTCCAGTGCTTCGGGAAGGCCCAGTTCGGCTAGAAGGGCCCTGACCCTGTCATAATGACTGGCCGCCTGTACATGGTCGTTAGCAACAACAATGACATCGTCCAAATACATTTTTGCTCGAATGCCTTCCGCTGCCAGTACGCGTACAATGAAATTGGCGACCCGTTGCATGTTACTTGAGGAGGATCTGGCCCCGAACGGCATAGCTGTATCGATGTAATATCCCTCATCCCACCTGATACAAGAGAGGGGCCAGTCCAACGGGTCGACCTTAAAATTCTTGTAGGCTCTAGCCACGTCTACCGTAAACATGACGGCTCCTCTACCTATGTCTCTGAGATCCATCACAAAGTCACTCACCGTGGGTAGACTATGGTCCCTCACCTCTCCCAGAGTGCTATTCTTTTGAATGTAGGCGTTCACCGACCTGTCGTGTGGGTATGTGAGGTCGGTGATTATACGCCTCTTGTTGGGGTCGGTCTTAGGCCTTGACATGATGGGAGAAACGTGGGCCCAAGGGGAGAAAGGAGGGGCCAAGAAGGGGCCCACGAGCGCCCCATGTTGTACTTCTTCCCTTATGAAATCTCGGACATGTTCTGGAAATTGCGTGGCACTGCTATGATTTGGGACAGCCCCGGTGTCCGAGACCGGACCCATGTATCCCAGTGGGAACCCAAATCTCACCAGGTCCAAGAGCTCGGCCTCGTCTGTATCCATGTCTGCGTAGGCTACCCAGGCGTCATAGTTAAGGCCACTAACAAGGGGAATGCGAGCGCCTTGGCAATTAGGAACCCCGGTTGCCCGGACCACATCGTATATACGTTTGCATTCCCATGACCCCGGCGGGTCTGGTACCGTTACGTTGAAGACGGGCCACTCTCTTTGTCTGTGGGCTTTAAAAGCCTCCGGGCGGGTATCAATACCAGGGATAGTTAAATCTTTAGCACACATGTTAAATATGTCTGTGAATGGGGGATCACTAGGGGGGGTTACTGAGAGAGCCGCCGTGTCATCAACGTCCTGGTCATGTGCACGCACCTTATACTGGTCGCCGGGTCCGACTCCCTTGACATAGACGTCCTGGAAGACACGATGCTGCCCTGGTGGGCGAGTGTTTGCAGTGCGGTCATCGTGCTGCGTCCCGCGTGGCCACTGGTGCGCCGGATCCAGGTCCGGACATCGTCGCCCCTTGCCGTCGGTGTTCGCCCGAGTGACATCATTCGGCCGCCGGGGTCGGTCCTCGTCATCTGGTCCACCTGTATCTATAGCCAAGTCAAGCAAAGGTTCAGCATTACATTTACCGCTCACTGTATGTACATTTTCCCTGAGCCCACCCGCCTCGCGGTCGCGGCGGGGGCTCATTGTCCGTTTTTTGGAATACGCCTGTGTGGGGGTGGAATCCCGTTGTCAGTGTCTTTCCTTATACACTGTGGCCTAGTATGGGGATGCTTGCCTGCCCCCTGCCCCATGCAATAAGAACAAAAGTGAAGGAGTTTGGATGTACCGGCCGCATGATGTCGGTGGGGACCCCCGTGCACGCAACCCTTTTCTGAGTTAAAATCTCGGCAGGGAACCTCCCGTTCAGACTTTGTATCGAGCCCCTGGGTCGTACTGTGCCTATTATCCACCTTAGTACAGTTAATGGCATAGCGGAGTCTCTCCATCTGTATTGTCTGAGTGTCCTGCCACGTATAGGTGCCCTTCTCGATTTCGTCGAGTGTGTTCTGAGACCAGGCGCGGGCTGCCGCCCAGTCCCTAACGAGGGCGTCCTCCGCGAGGTGCTGGAGGTGTTCCATATGATAATAAACTAGACTCGACTGGTTAGCGCGGGGATCTCTGACCATTTTGAGGTAAGCTACGACATATTCGTTGAAAGTGAGTGACTCCCTAACCTCCAATTTCTTCTTAAGTGTGTTCACACCGGGCCTAGTAACATACATAAAAGGCTTGGGGGCTAAGTTCTTAGTATATATGTCGGAAGTGAACCCCTTACCGTCGTCGTGTCTAGTAGCGTAGAAGTCCTCACGTCTAAGCTGCTGTAGAACGTATTCATCATACCCTGGGCCGGTCAGCCCAGAGGGAAGAGGGAAGCCCGGCGGAAGGTGTTGATGGGGGTTGGCTGGCGCCGGCGTCCCTCTCCCTCCATATGGCGGTTGGGGCTGTGGCGTAGGTGGCGGAACGCCGCCGGCGGGGAGGCCGGCAGCAGGTCTCTGCGGACGTAGGCTGACTGGCGGGTCCGGTCCGGCTGCTCCTGCCGAGAAAGCTGCTAAGAGAGAGTCAAATTTTGCATTCATGGACTGTACCGCAGTCTCGACGGCCTCCAGTCTATCAGTACTATCACCCATACTTTCGTGAAGCCCGGGAATATGTGTGCTTGTACTATCGTCAAACTGTACACTAGGCGCATTAAAAGTAATTTCAGGGTCTGCACTCTCTGTATCTGCCGTATTGCCCAAAAACTGTGCCAACGCGGCTTGGTAGCGCGTCAATACCATGACCTATCGGGTGTATAGAAAATATTACAACTCACAATAGTGCGTATCGGCCGGTTGGCTGTGTTGTGCGTCATGTGAAGTGTTGTGGGCTGGACGGGCAGAGAGAATGGAAGAGTGGAAGGGAGGACAGTGGTATTTATAGATGTTGGTGGTAGTAGCTGGTATTGGGAATGTGTTGGGTTTAGAGTAAGAGAGTGGTATGGGACCAGCCTGTATGTAGCTGGTAATAGGTGGGTATATAGTATAAGAAGGAGGGGATTTGGAGGTACAATTAGTAGCCAAAGGAACCACCAGGGGGCAGCAATGACCAGCAATACCCTCACAGGGATGGCTTAACGTATAGGTTAGTACATAAGGTTATGGAGCAAGATACCCAAACATTACCCAGGCAAGCAACAGCGTAACAAGAACGTTCTGCAACTGTACTTTTTTAGTTAGTCTGAAACCTATCCAATGATCACGTAACAATAACATTATTTTAGGTATAGTTACAACTTATTAAAAAAGAACGTTATAATAACATTATATTTTGGTCAAGTTGTGACCAAACTAATAAAGAATGTTATAATAATATTAGTATAACGTGAAAGAATGTTCCAAGAACGTCACAACGTTATATTGCAAGGTCGCAATGTTAGGTTCTAAAGACATTTTTGGGTGCCATCAAAATAACGTAACAAGAACCAAAGCATAACTCACCAGAACTTTATAATAACGTTATTATAACGTTGTATTCGTGCTTGGGTATGGCATGTATTAATAAAATATACAGAATGGCATCCTAAGTTAGTAAGACATTGTTCATCGTTTAATTTCATACTTTATCCTACCTTTGCATCAAAAGAAAGACTATGCTGTATGGTTAAGTTGAACAAACAATTTGAAAAAATGCATGTACATTTCTAGGGTTTAAGTGATGTTATATATATGAAAGATTACTCAGATACAGATTGAATAAAAAGTCAATATTAGCCATGACTACTGATTGTGACTTCCTTGCAATATTCTGAAGAGTTGTCTTAAAAACACTTTTAAAGAAATGGCATCCCCTATTAATATCATTGTCAGGACTCTTTTTTAATAGTTTGAGATATGTAGAGTAAAGATTGTGTCCTATTTATCATAATTCAACTGCAAGGTTTGAGTGCCCATGCTCCCCATATGTCATTGTCACCTTTTCCCCCACCAAACCCTTGCAAATTGGCCAGCCTACTCCACCCCCCCCCCCCGTCAGGTCTTTTTCCCCTGCCCACACCCTCACACCTTCACTTTTTAAGCCCACCCAAGCCTATTACCTTTCCCACTCAGCCTAACCCAATCTCCATTTCCAAATCCCCTTTGAAGTGTTCCCACTGGTCCTCCCAGCCCCCTACATACCTAGGCCCTGTAACTCAGGTGTCAAATAACCAGGTGGGCTTTGCCCCACAACCCTACCTGAACCCCAACCTGAAGCCCCATACCCACTAGGTGATTTTTACACAGTCGGCAAACTCATCGGCACTAAAATTGGCAGAATCTTAAGGTCGCCTGTTAGTATGGTATATTGAAATGTACATTTTTTATCTGAATCACCACTAAAATCGGCTGATTCTACCCTTAGAATTGGCCGATTTTATCACCAATTTGTCAGTCAACTCAGGCAAAATCACTTAGTGGGTATGGCCCTTAAGTCTCAAATCTATTCCACCACCTAATTTTACTCACAATTTCAGAATATGAAGCACCAAAAAGGATTAAACATAGACATGTTACATATCATTAGAAAGTATTTCCAATTCCCTTTCAAATGATATGTAGCATGCAAGGGTTCCTTTCATATTTCTAACAACAATTCAGAAATTACCAAATTCCAGATGGCCAAAATCGCCTAGTGGTATGCAGCCTTCATTCTCCCCCCACAGTTTCCTTCAACCCCTACCTGAGCTACACTCTCCCAGCACAGCTCCCTGCATGAGGTTAACCTTTCTGACCCCAGGGGGCGCCTCCCATTGTAGAATGAGTTTTGGGTTACAAGCCTCAGGTGGAGATGAGTGGTGCTCCCCATCACAAGTCACTCTCCAGGTTTAACCCCTTTTGGGGGAGTGTAAGTTTCGTGTGTGTATGGAGAGGGGGGGAAAGTGGGATTTGCACCTTTCAAGGGTGTCTTCCTTTGAATGGCGTTTGTTAGTGTTTTGGGTACTTGAGTTGTTTAGTGTTCCCTGTCCCTCCCGTCCCTTTTACTGCTAAATCAGACCTGCCACATTGGGGAAGCATCTGAACTGGTGGTTGTATACTTATATATATATATAATATTGATTTCTTTGAGAAAAAATTACTTCAGACATCACATAAAGAAGAAACTAAGTAATGCCTGTTTCTATATTGGTTGGATTTCTACTTCAAAAATAGCAAGGCTCTAGGTTATAGGCAGGATGAAAATAAATGTATATATAGGGTTTTTAGTTCTACAAAAAATTAATTGTTTTTCTCAGATATATATCACTAGCTTCTGCCCATATCACAACCATCACATATAAACTTTTCTTTATCAACCATCAAACCCATTTTCTCATGTCATACAGAATATGATCCACCAATTCCTCTCACAGAATATCATATCTCAACAGTAGCACAATATTTAAAAGTCTAATCAGTCTTTTTTACACTCTGCTCAGGCCACCATCACCCCTACACCCACCATCCCTGCTGGGTAGGCTTACAAGGGGAGTCGGTCTGACATGTAAATTAAATGCAAGAACACACATTATCTTGACGTATTTGTCAAAACGGCCTCTAGTGTTCCGAGCGTAGAATGTCCTTGTAGGCATACGATATCACTCCTCTATACTGCCCTTCTTTCAAGTTGAGCAATTTAATTTACCTACTCAAAAAGCAACCGAACCAGAATTTCATACAACTTAAGTATACTCTACTTAATGGGTATATCTAAAATCTAAAATGAATACTCTTTGTTTTACTGTAGGACTAGGGTATGATTTATAGTGGCTAAGATTTACAATCATTAACAGTTTATATTGGATGGGATCCACAATTTTAAATGAATACTCTTGCTTTTACTGTAGAACAAATTCATAATTTATAATGAAAAAAAAAGAGTTTTGGTTCTATTTTATTACATGGTTTTTCAACTTTCTGTCACTCTATTCTTTCATCCAACTGTTCCAGAAGTATCACCTCTCCTCTTGATCTTCCTAAACTGTTGAGTTATAGCCCTAACTACCAAAGATACTTCAGAATGATGGTTATAACTACCAACGTGTTGTATTTTCCCACCCCTTTGGAGCAAGCACTTCTGGTGATATTGTATTACAATATCTTGCTATTATCTGTAACTCTATTCTTTCACCTACCTTTAACATAAGTATTAATTTTCCTTTTGACCCTTCCCTTCAAGTTTGAAGCATAGCCAGAACTTCAAAAAGCCATACTATAGATACCTCAGCCTGATATAACTACCAGTGTGTTGTATTTTCCCACCCCTTTGGACAAAGCACTTCTGGTTATATTTTATTAAATTCTCTCGCTATTTTCTGTCACTCTATTCTTTCAACTAACCAAAAGTATCAATTTTCCTCTTGACCCTTCTCAACCTTTGAAGCATAGCCTACAAAAAAAAACTACAAAAAGCCAAATCATAGATACTAGTCTTCAGCCCAATGGCTATAACTACAAGGGAACTGTATTTTCCCACCCTATGGAGCAAACAGGTCTGGGTTATATTTTATTTTTTACATCATTTTTCTATTTTCTCTCACTCTATTCTTTCACCTAACCAAAAGTATCAATTTTCCTCTTGACCCTTTCCAACTTTTGAAGCATAGCCCCAACTACAAAAGCCAAAGTATAGATACCTCTCTCAGCCCGATGGATGTAACTACCAGTGTGTTGTATTTTCCCACCCTTTTTGAGCGAGTACCTCTTGTTATATTTTATTACAATATCTTGCTATTTTCTGTCACTCTATTCTTTCAACTAACCGAAAGTATCAATTTTCATCTTGACCCCTCTCAACTTTTGAGATACAGCCCAAACTACAAGAGACTATATAACTGATGGTTATAACTGCCAGCGCGGTGTATTTTCCCAGCCTGTACACCCCACCCCTTTACACTGACAGGGCTTTTTAGTATGGCAAACACACTCCCATCACCCATCACCTCCCAGTTTGCATTGCAAACATCCTGGCACATGGCGACCGAGAGGTGACACACCGGGAATTGTAAATTACATGCAACTGTCAACATAAATATACGCTGTCACTGCCTTTTGAAATACAAGTCACAGGTGAGAGTAGTGCAAATAGCATGTGTCCAACGCCAGGGAGGGGGCACTCGACCCAGGCAAGCAGCAACATAACAAGCGTGTTCTGCGACCGTACATTTTTGGTTAGTCTGTAACCTGCCCAATTTTGACATATAGCAGTTATGTTGATTTAGGTAAAGTTGAGACTTACTATAAAAAAATTTGTTATAATAACATCATATTTTATTGAAGTTGAGACCTTACCATTAAAGAATATTATAATAATGTTATTATAATGAGAAAGAACATCATAAGAATGTCACAATAATATCATGGTGCAACATCGCAATGTTAGATGCTAAAGATGTTTTTGGGTGCCATCAAAATAACATAAGAATTTGATTACCTACAATCAACTTTTAATCTAGCATCAAATATTATGTGTAATTGACAGCACTCCTAAACGGTGATTTGATTATTTGACAGCCCCCCCCCCTTTTTTTTTTAAGCCCAATTGGCAATCAACAGCTACAGCTGCATGAGGGTTCAACCATAGTTGTTACCCATTTCGTGACCGAGTACCCCCCTAGATGTCCAACATTCCTGCCTTGGCTGGCAGGGCTAGTCTACAACTGACTTCACACTGGGTAGTACTCTGGGCCTTTGTAAATGGGAATTTACTGTACCCCCAGGCATATGCATCATATTGGGTACACCTATATTGTCGGTTTCAATTTTGACCCCAATGGTTCAAGTTTATGAGAGTTTATGTGCACTTTTGTGAAGTTTCCATTTGGACAGTGAGATAGTACAATCCAGCCAAGCCTGCAACGTTAAAACGTTCAAATAACATTCTGTTTCATCTGTGTTGGTATTTGTTGAGTTTCTTGTTACATTATGTTTTATGGCTCCCAATAACGTTTCTGCAACATTCTGCTGTGACATCATGCTGCAATGTTTTGCAACATTCCAGGTATATTCTTCAGCCAAAACTGAAAGTTGCCATGGACCTTGCTGGTTTGGTTTGGTCTTACCATCAAAATAAAGATTTTGTTATTATAAGATTCTGATTGGATTAGGTCTCAACTTAACAAAAATAACAAAATGTTACATGCAATTTTAATAACTGACCGAAACATAAAATAGCAGAAAGTTACTGCATAGACATACATAACATTATGTATGTCTATGGTTACTGTAACGTCTCAACTCAGCTGGATAGCTTCTTTATTCCATGGTCTTTGCTTATAACTGTTGGTCTCCCTAAACTGTAGCTATAAAGTTTTACTGCTGGCATATACCATGGGTATTGACTTGTATCATTAACATTCCAGGGACAGCTTAACATCCATTACAGAGACGGTTTAAGGAATTTGCAACGTCCTTCGAACAAAGCTTTGGGAAAAGGTAAAGAAAAATATAATTAGACCTGTATCAATTTTAAAGACACTTTCAATCATGAACGTCAGTTGTGAAAAGATGTGGTGACAGTGCTGATTTTCTTTCCTGAAGATTTAAAGGGGACAAAGGCCTGTGAACTGGACCATGTCGAATTTTTTGCTTCAATGCTTGCACCCTGCACCGCCCCCAAAGAGAAAAACCACCCCCTCCCACCTCACACACATACACCACATCCCACACAGTCTACCTTCTTTTCAATTTTGGTCATTTTATCCGCCATCTTGATAAAATCTGATTACAGGGGTTTTTCACACCTCCCCCTACCCCTGCTGTCCCCCTCCATTATCTCCCTCATATTTCAATACCAGTTTTGTACCACAGAGACTCAAGTAGTCTCTAAACCTGGCTCAATTTTCACCGCCATTTCTTTGACCTGGCCGGTAATTTGGGCGATCTTTTCACCCTCCCAAACCGGAGAGTTCTCACCCTGTGCCTGATGGGCCCTCCACCTGTCCTGTAGTTCCTGTTCTCGCCACAGGAGGTCGCTGTGAAGAGAAGAAAGACATTCTTAAGGTACAATTGATATGATTGGTTTATTGCAGCCAATCAGGTGGCGTCTTGTTGGGCCCTTTTGGTGGGGGGCTTGTGTGTGAGACCTGTTTCCCCTCTTGTGACCTTTTAGGTCTAAAACATGGGACATCTGACTCCTAAACGACTTGAAAGTCTTAGAAGAAGGATATTTTCCGACTTCTATTCACAATCTGTTTTGCTGTTGATAATTCTGTCTTCTTTCAAACCATTTTTAGAAGGCAAATTTGAAGTTAGAGTTTTGAAGTATTTTATTAACACTTTATCTACATTGGGTGTCACCAGTGATACAGGGTGATACAGGTTCAGTAGTTAAGGGTTTAGGGCATACAGGCAGGGTGATAACCAAAGTGTTATCACTGGTGATACAGAAAAGTACCTCCAGCAATAGAAAATAGTTCCACTTGTTCAGTTAGTCTATGCTTGAATATTTCACTTTTAAATATTATTAGGGTTTAATAAATACATAACCAACCAGGGAAATGGTCCTAGATGGGTCATGAACCCTTGTATGTATTGTGTGCCATATGCGCTGTGTACCTTTCTGGGAACATTGGTCCTTTGAGTGTCGTCAACCAGTTCCTGGTTCCCCCAGGGGCCTCTGTGTATGTTTTTGTGGTAGTTTGTAAGATGGTTGAATTGTAGATCATCTAGGTTGCAATTATAACCTTTTTAACGCAGTTGGCCCATTTGCAATCCTTTGTAGTCATTTGTTTTCAAAACACTCTCAATCAGATGCAATTTACAAAAAAGATTTCATTATCATTCAATCCTATTCTGAAGCTATTTTCAAACTGAAACTTATCTTAGAATTTGTTTAGATTAAATAGTTCATAAAAGGTAAAGCATTGGTGTAAACCACTATATTCCTAAATTCAACTAAAATGCCCACGTACCCATGGCTGTGTATGACCAGGGGTGAGATGGGCAGTCAGACATGAAATGACAGCGGATTCCGGCGGGAATTAATATTTCCCAGAGTGCAATGCGGGATTAATTGTCAATTTGCCACCTCCACCCTCCATGTTTGAACAGAGCAGTGAACTATAAAACTACATTCAAAACGTGTCAGTGGATTATTTACTCTCCGTAATAGACTTCTACTCGTACTTTTGTCTGGGGAATGCTGTAAATACCCATGTTTGCTTTTCCCTCAGAATCAATAAGCGATTCAACAATATTTTATCTAACTGTGTCAGTTATGAAAATAGTTATAAATCAAAAATCAGAACACAAAGGCCTTTATTTGTCTTAGCTAGAATTTAGAAGAGGTTCTTTATATAGAATATTTATATATACATGTATAGCGTATGTATATATATGGTCTTGATATAGCGGAAAAATTGCTGAGTAGACCTTAACCTCAAACACATCATCATTATCATTGTATATAATTATATATAGTAGACATGGTATGCATGCATATAGATATGTATGTATACATATAGATAAACATATAGCTATATAATTAAATTTATGGGATAAAATAGAAAGAATTCCCTTTTGGGTGAGCCCTGCTAAGTTCTCCCACTTCCTTGCTCCTTCTGGAAAGCCCTTTGCCTCTGTAGGACCTGTAATTACAGGCGTGAATGTGTGCGGATCTACTTCAGGCTTTACGCCTCATTTTCTTAGTTAAATAAGGAAGCCGCCTCCCATCTTGTTAGGCCTCACTCCGCCTACCACGTCCCCCGTCCACAGGTCCCAAAGCGGCCCCAATTTGGGCCCTCACATCTCCTGATCAGAAGTAGAAGTCCCTTCTAAGGACGGCCATAAGTACATGCTCCTGATTCCCAAACAGGATCCGCAGCGTCCGTGGGGACTTCCGGTCGTCTTAATTTGCGCATGCGTCGTCGCCAGCACCTCATACATCCGGGGACCAACCGAGAACTTGTTTCCGGCGAGAAGTAAATGAAGCGCGCAGAAATACAAATGTCAAGGTCGTGAGAGGAGGAAGGATCGGGTCCCAGAGGAGATCGTTTCCATCAGTGGTTTTACAGATAAGATGTTGAGATTGGACTTAGTGACTTGCAAGTATTTGCGCGGGAAAATCGATGCGAAAGTCGTCTGCTTGGTGATGACGTCGCCGCGGCGTCGCCTTGGTTACACCCTTAGGGGTCAAGGTCGGCTTGGGGTGTCAAAACGAGGCTCATTTCTCGTTGACCTCTCGGCAGACGACATCTCGTGGGTCAGTGATCACGCGAGACTTCATGAATGGACAATGGCCGCTGGGTGTTGGCGTGATGTTCGACCCAGACAAACCGCCGTCTGAATTGGAGGGTGTTTTTTCTTACCCTCTAACTCCTCTTTGAACTGCTGGCTGCTGGTATAGTAGACAGATATATATGTCCATGTATAGTACGTTCTCTATACCTCAAATAATCTGCCTTCATATGATATTGAGTCTATTCTTTATACAGAGCTAGCTAGAATATCATCAGGGGCGGATCCACAGCCAGTACTCTGGGAGGGGGGGGGGCAAACCCTGACCCCTCCTTATAAAAACAAAAATCAAAAACACCAGATTTACACAGATCTTCCCATTTTAAGATGCCAAAATGTTCTCACTTGGGTCGGGGGGTCGGGGCAATTGACCCTTTTGCTCCTCCCTGGATCCGCCACTGATCATGAAATATATATTTAGTTACTAATTTAGTAAACCTCTATGAAATTCGGCGCTGGTAACCTAGCCCTTCACTACCAACCCACATTCGCTGAAGTCCTTGCATTTTATATCATGTGCATAACTCCATATCTGCAAAAGGCTTGTTTTTTGTATGAGATTTTCAAATATACAGCTGCCATATTAATTTTACAAGGAGAGCTAACTCTGCAATTTATCAATAAACCCACATAATTAAAAGCAATAATAATACATGTTCTTCCACTTAAACATAGATTTAAGTGAAACCTTAACAAAAGAAGTTCTTTTTGGGCATTGTCGTTGTAATGAACCTGGAAGCTAATGTAGTTATATTTTTTGGTGCACTATAAACTTTTTTCTCGAATAAAAGGCTTATCATGTGTGAACCAAAAGTAGAAATACCCGAGGCCGAGTTCTCGTCTCGAAAATAAAGAAATCCTGTCTGCAGAAAGCTCAATGACTGACGATGGTCTCGCTTAATTTAGCATGAACGCTCTTTAATAACCGTGACGAAAGGACGAAAAACAATGATTCATAACGTCCTCCCCCTACCAGTCAGAGCAGCCAAACGCTTCGGAATGAGTCCTCATTGTCTAGCCTACCCCTGGGGTGGGGTGGGGGGTTACCCCCCGGGGGGGGGGGTTACTCACTATATACCAACTGCGAAACTACACCCCCCACTTTTTCGGGGTTTTACATCCCACAGTAAAACTAGCATACTCTGACAGCCCCCACTTTTCAGGATAGCTCATGGACAGCCCCTGAAAAAAGGTATTTATTGGCAAATTTTGTGGTAGTAATTTTATTTCTGAACACAATTATTTGTTTCAGAGGTACTACGAAGGTACTATTTAATTGCATAAATAAACTTTTAATCTAGTAGTAAATATAATATATCATTGACAGCTTCCCTAAAAGATGTTTTGCTTATTTGACATTCCCCCCTTTTTAGCCCAATTAGCGATTCACAACTACAGCCCCTAGAGGTTCCGATCATAGTTGGTACCCATTTCGGGACCATGTCCCCCCCCCCCCCCCCCCCCCCCAGGATCAAGCCTACTGCCTTGATAACTGGGAGCTCTGTGAATTTTGTAGGGGAGGGGGTAAAGGGAAGGTCGAAAAGAACAATCCTGCGGCGGTCCCTGCCTAGGAACATTCTTTAATCTATTATGAATGTGCGGGCAATGAGTGAATTTCAAGTACCTCACTTTTAAACTTATGGGGCGCTGAATGCAAACCGTTAGTGCCAGAAGGCGTGGGGGAGCATGATATTTCATGATATTTTCTTAAATCCACATATCCTTAGGACCATTGATTGAGTTACTAGGATGCCTGATTTAAATCATATTATTCACAAATAGGAGAGGACTTGTACAGTCAGATTTGACATGAAAATAGGGTACATTTGTACCGATTAAGTGACTGTCTTGTACTCTCTTCAAATAACATGCAGGACATTGTCTCCGGAGAAATATTCAGTTGTATACTCAGTCATGCAGTCCCTATCCTTTGGAGGTTGTCGCCAGTCAGAATGACCAAGTGGAATAGAGGCTTTAATGAACTCTATTTTAGTGGTAACAAATATGTTTATTTATGCTAAAGCGCTATACTGACTAGGAGATTTCTCGGTTGACTGATCAGTGCCAAATATAATTATACTAAAATAATCAGCCAATTTTAGCACGCCAGGCGATCATAAGAATCAGCTCATTTTTTGCGTTGATTTGTTATTTGACTGTGTACTAATTGCCCATTGGGAATGGGGCTTAACACTCGTCACCCCATAACTTCCACCCACATGCAAACCAGCCAAGCAGGCACTGATGCCCACAGAATCCTGCTCTTTCCACCTCTCCACTTTCACATTCTCACTCCAGCTGAAGCCTTCAGATCGTCCAATTAGGAGAGGGCAGGGTTTGTCTGCACTCACTGAGGTGTGGATGATTTCTAATTATAACACTGACTAATGTAATTATAGATTTATAAAACATGGCTTAATTAGTCGACTAACTCTTTGATCTTGTGGTAGCCTGTGATCTGGCTAGCATGATGTTAGGGGGCAATCATTGCTGTGGCCAATCGATAAATATCTGCAGCAATCATTGGAAAAACACCACTGTCTGACTGTATGAGAATTCCACCCAGGCTTGACACTGTGCTAAAGTGAGGTTTGATGCTATTTGAAATCAGACTTTGAGCACCCCTCTTGGTTATTTTTTATCCCAGTTTACACCAACATTAAGGTTTATTATGAAATATTTTTCAAAATGGCCTTCATGCTTATTCACTGAAGAGTGTTGTAAAATACAAAATTAACCAAAGAAGTTTGGTTGACCAATTTCTCCTAAATTTTGTGAAATCCAGCTTTATATTTTGGCCAATGTTAAAGCCTGTCAGCCTAGGATATAATGTCAAACCCTATTTTGCCCTGAAATACAGCATTTTAGATTGCTGACCAACCTACAAATCTATCAATTGATACAATAATTATAAGAAATCATAATATTCAAGCAGTGCTTGAGGATGTAGAAAAAGACAACTCCTCCTTATCTCAGTAAACCCAACTCTTGGAACCAAGGATGGCTTGTGCAAATAGTTTGTCCAACCCTTGTCCAACCCTTGTCCAACCCTAGCTATAGGATAGGCCTATACCCAATGTGGGATGGGCTTAATATATTGAAAGTTTCATAATATGGGTTACATTTTTACGTTCATGCATAGACATTGCATAGACATACATGAGACAAATACGATTATGACACATTTAGATATAATACAATGTATCACAATTTGCAATAAACAAACATGCACCATGTTACAATACAACGTATTACAAATCATCACAATTCATTTGGAATTTTGTATTAACTTAAATAGGAATTAGCCTTCTTAGTCCCAGCATTGTGAAATGGAATTATCATTGGCGGGACCTTTTGTAAATAAAAAGATAGAATGGATTATGGTAATTTTCAGCTGTCTTGCGGACATTATTCAGGAGATTACATTTTTGTTATTGGAAACTTTGCACGACATAATAATGTCAATGTATTCACTTACACTTTCTTCTACTTGTTTCCACAAACTTCTCGTTA
Organism: Lepidonotus clava; assembly: GCA_936440205.1. Classification (NCBI taxonomy): domain Eukaryota; kingdom Metazoa; phylum Annelida; class Polychaeta; order Phyllodocida; family Polynoidae; genus Lepidonotus; species Lepidonotus clava. The sequence continues at coordinate 3,983,169 of OW387141.1, forward strand.
CTAAGTTTACCTTTCAACTTCAGGCCATGAAAGATTCAGATTTCGGCTCTGATTGAATCGGTCACGTTTTAAGTAAAAAAACTTCAAATTACTGTATTGTTCAAAGTCATGCAACACTCTTATAAGATAACGCATTGGGTGACGTTAGAAATGGACACAGGCAGCTGCAACAAAAACACTGAGAGAAATAATGTTTTACAGACAGACATAAAACCATGGAGAAAGACGATGGGAAGAAGGATATCAGTCTTACAAAATAAGTAAGTTCAAACCCATAGACACGATGTTTCACAAAGTCAATGTCAGAAAAATTATACCAACCACCTCAGACTCCAAGCACAAAAACCAACCTCAGCTGGGAGAGTGACCGGAAGGGTCGGCCGGAAGTGAGAAACCCAGCCGGAAGGGGGAGTCAGGGTGTGACGGGGGGCGGGCAGGGGTTCTAAACTCGACACCTACCTTCCCCCTACCCCCCCTACCCCCCCCCCCTACCCCCTACCCTCTCCCCCCCCCCCCGCTCCAGGGTCCCCCTCACCCCTCACCTGCCTGGACCCAACACGATACCTCCACTCTCCAGGTCACTGTCATCACTCTCCAGGAGCAATTGGCCACCAGAGCCTATTTCCTAGGTTTATCCTGTACGCTAGATCAACATGCATGCTGGGAAATATGTTGATAACTCACAAGACATCAACATACACATTTTGATTAATCTTTGCATTATTTGTGTTGAAACTTTCAATGATTTTTTTTTCAGTCTGTACCTACCTATAGCTATATGTAATTTGTATGACTAATATTCTTTTAGTTGGTTTAAAATGTATTCATTGTAGATAAGTAATTAGAATATCTTTTTGAAAAATTGCTCAAATACTGTAAACACGCTGTGGTAGGAAGAATTACATGCAATTCTTGCACTTATGGTTTCGGTGACGGAAGGGGAAGTCTGCTTGGAGAGTACGTGTGACAGTGTCCGACAGGGTCTGTAGAGTTTGATTATAATTACCAACTAGGAACGTGACGTCGCAGAACGTTCGAATAACGTCGCAGAATGCCACAAAACGTTGTTAGAACGTTGTAAAACATTACCTCCGTGTCTCACCTTTGATTACTATACTGGAAGATAGTTTGGAGGTCAGTTCATTTACAGTTATAATTCATATGGAAAATGGCTCGTGCACCACAATTCTTTACTGCCAGTGAGTATTCTGCCTCATCCCACATCATCATGTAGTTTTCCTATATTACTCACTCATCCCCATCAGAGAATAAGATTAATCCTGCGTCTGCTCAAGACCAGCAACCTAAAAACATGCCTCCATAATTATTTTATGTAATCTTTTATTTCATATGTTAAATATAAGAACAAGAACAATATTAGACTGTTTGGAAAAGGGACAAATAATCGGTGGGAATACTGTCAATCGGTGCTATCTACAGAAATTTACTGTTTTCCCGATTTCTTTTGAATGTATAATATGTTGACAATTTTAAATAAAAGCATGCTGTGGAACTATTATCAATCTTACCGGATCTGATGCCTCGTTTACCTTTTTGGCGGAAATCGGTAAAAGGCGGTCAAAAGTCGTCTGCCCAGCCGCATCAAAGTGTCCCCCTAATAGAATCAACACCGAATTAATACATTCCCCCCGCCGCCATGTTTGAACTCCAGGGCATGCAATAAACGCATCAAGTGGTCGCCCACCCACCACCCCTACACATGCGCCCAACATGGACTCTCCCACGAGTGAAAATCGCGAGCTGGTACAACCGCCACCCGCCACCCCTCGGTGTAGAAATGGTCGCGCCCGTTCCGTGAGACCCCAACCCGGGCTCCGGGCGGAGTTCAGTCCGTGTTGGGAGAGTGAGACGAACGCTGCGTCTGAGCTGCGTCTCTCGGATTAAACAACAACCTCCCAGCGTCTCTCCAGCGTCTTATGATCCTGGATTAACCCGTGTGATATAGGATATAACCCCAGTGGATTATAAGCTCTCTACTACTACTCTGTGGCCGGGATTTAACTTAGGACGCCGCGTTTCCAAGGCAACTGGTAAGTGAGGGCGTTTGTTGTTGCTACCCGCGTTCCGGGCTCGATTCTCGTCTGCTCTGTCAGTGAACGCACGCTGGAGGGAAGCAGGAGGAGGGAGGTGGTGTTTCCCCCGGCCCCGGTAGGTAGGGAGGTAGGCAGGTTGGTGACTGGGTGGTTACCATGGTAGCGCATTATCACCGTCGTTTGTAAACGATTGACTGGTGTGTAGGGTTTGGGGGTAAGGGAAGGAGGGGGTCTGTTTCAGGTCTAGGGGCCAATCCAGGAGGGGGTTCCTGGGGTCCTGACCTCCCCCCCCCCCCCCCCCCCCCCCACTCCTTTTGGTGGACCCCTAAACTACCAAAAGAGGGGAAAATGTAAAAATGCCGTGCACATATCATATGTGCGATTGCACGCGGTTTTAGTACTTGGCCTTTATACTGACCCCCCCCCCCCCCCCCTTTCCAAAATCCTCAGAGCCCGGCCTCAGAGCCAGGTCCAGGATTTCCAAAAGGAGGGGGTCAGCATATAGGCTAAGTACTAAAAATGCATGTATTCGCACACACAAGTGCACATTTTCCCCTCTTTGCCTAGTTTAGGGGTCCACCAAAAGGAGGGGGTCAGGACCCCCTTGATTCCCCCTCTGGATCCACCCCTGATCCTGTATTCACCCCTGAGGCCTCCAGGGTCCTCAGGCCTATCAGCACCTCCCTACCAGCCACCCGCCAAGGGACAGTGGGCAGACAATGTTAGCCAATGATTGAATGGCCATTCTTCTCCTATTCCCCCTGAACTCCATCCTGTAGACTAGCAGCTTAGAAGGCGGCTGGTGGTAATAGAATCTAGCCGGGATTTCCGGGTTGGGAGGGCCCTAACTAAATAGTTTATTTCACGTCTTAATGGGCTAATCCCAGCTCTCTTTAGGCTCTTCTCCCTCAAGATTTGTAGAACACTCTAAGGGGGTTGCAGGCTCAGGGATGGATCAGGAGGGAGTCCAGGGGGTCCTGACCCCCCCCCCCCCCCCCAGCCTTTTGGAGGGGACATAAACTTGCCAAAGAGAAAGAATGTCGCCCGCATTCACGTGAATGCACGTTTTAGTATTTAGCCTATATGTGGACCCCCTTTCCCAAATCATGTAGGCCCTATCTGCTCCTGTGACTGTCTAGAACAACAGGGGCAGATACAGGTTTCCGGAAACCCTCCCCCCCCCCACCTGGATCCACTGCTGAACAACCTTGTATCTCGTCCATTTTAGGTGATCATATATAAGACAAAGAATCAGTTATTGATATATATTGCACAAGTTGATAGAAATGTAAGGTTATTATGGAGCAATCGAAAATAGAGACATATTCAGGACTTAAACATGATAGCGCCCTAGGTAGATTTTGATATACCAGGTAAAACTAGTTCACAACAATAGGAATCTTGGAAACATGCTCTTCTGTAATCCCATAAGGACAAATAGTCCAGAAGGGTCCTATAATATTGACCTAAGGCTATAACCTGACCTAAGCCAATGTCTGTACTAATTACCTCTCAAATCCATCTCAAGAACAAGCACGATAAGGGTGTTGACCTGTGGTGCCTTTGCAGCCCCTCTACTTGAATCCACACCCTCATACAGAAACTTACAAATCCCCAACTCTGATTCAGGGCTGCGGATCCAGGGGTAGGACGTCCAGGGGGTCCTCACCCCCCCCCCCCCTCACCCCCCCCCCCCCCCTCACTTGTGATTGGGACTTTAACTTGCCAAAGAGAAAAATATGTTGAGTGTGTTCATATGATTGCACACCGTTTTAGTACTTAGCCAGTCACGGATTTAGATTTTTGTAATATAAAAGGGCAGGAGGAAATTTTCGGAATTGCATGCCTCCCCGCCCCGCTTTTGAAAATGACTGAATCCGCCCCTGTTAGCCTATATGCAGACCCCCTTTCCTAAATCCTGTATCTGCCCCTGCCCTGCCCTCCAAGTTGGGCAATAACACTCGTGACTGTGCACCCAGTGCCCAGCCCTGTGGCAGTCAGTTGTCAACAGTGTGTGGAGTGAAGGACGGTGTAACACCAGTCCCCGTAACCCCCGGCCTCTCACAGGGCTCCTTTAAGAGAACGCTGATCTCAGTACTACTGGTAGTAGTACATGGGGTGGTTATTGCCCTCTCCCCACTCTGCATCAAGATCACCCCTCTGCAGGATTGAATCCAAAGGGGGCGGCGGGAGGGTCCAGGGGGTCCTGACCCCTCCCCCGCCCTATTGGTTGAGACTTAAACTTCACATAGAGAAGAAACGTTGCACGTGTACATGTGCAATCTCACAACGTTTTAGTATTTACCCTATATGTGGACCCCCTCCTTTTCGAAATCCTGTATCCACCCCTGCTATGCTCCAGAAAAAAATAGTCTGTGAGATCTGACTCTGCTATATATGCCTCTATCTCTACCAGCATTATAAGATTACTACACCCTGTGGTACTTCAAAACTAGTCCGGCGTTTTTCGCTGGTTTAGTCTGGGATGCCGTGTCTTTCCAAGAGACAGACACAAGCAAGCAGCAAAAGAATGGCAACAGATTGGACACATACAGGGACTATACTCTTTTGGTCAGTCTGTTATTTGCTAAATTTTCCAATACCGTATGTTATAAGGTTATGATACCATCCTCTTTTAGTGCAAGAATGTAACCAGAATGTTAGAATAACACCTCAGTGTGATGTTGAGATGTTAGGTTCTAGAGATGTTATTGGGTGCCATCAAAATAATGTAACAAGAAGCAAAACAGAACTAAACAGAATGTTCAAAGTTATAATAACACTGTATGGTTACCTGGGGAGATAACTCACATAATAGTTAGGACCCTGTGGGGTTCCGGGAAATAATATAGACCCCCAGTAGCCCCTCTGGATTGTAAAAGGTGACAATAGGGGGACCCAGAACTGACCAAGTGGTTCTTTTGGTTTAATTCCCAGTTGGATTCACTGAAGGATGAGGTACAGCAGAAATGATTTCCAGGTTTTGATCCCCTGCTGTTTGCCCGCCCTGTCACCTTCATCTCATAGATACAATCACCAAAGACAGAATTCATCCCAACTTGTTTTCGCTGTAAAAATGACCCTGGCTGTCGGTACAGCATAAAACGACAACACTCACTCACTCATAGTAGTGAGTTGTTCATAGCGGCAGAGTGCCCCCCCCCCCCCCCCCTCCACCACTCACCCGGTGACTCTGATCGGGCCTGGCAGGCCGGGCGGCGGGCGCAACAGGCCCGGCGCATGCGCAACAGCAGGCCCCAATGGCCACAGCTTAGCAGCCTCGCTTTGAATTGCATCAGTGGTTGTTTCAGCCTCGTTTTCATAGCGCCTAGCCTCGCTTCTTGTTCTATCCTGACTCTAAGCGTGTTTGTGATTGGCTGAGCTTAAAGGAAGCATCAGTTTTAGTTATTTTGGTAACTTGCTTTGGTTATTGGGAGTCTATGATCAACAAATTGGAAGAGGATGGAAGCACAGCACTTTAGACTTAAAAGTGGGAAATGACAAAATAGTTACAAAACTGCTTAGTTTTCCTCTTGTTGGATCCTTTCCAATGTGTGTTTGGTTTGGTTTTCGCCCACCCTGGGTTTCTAATACTTAAAACCTAAAGCAGTGTGAATTTCTGTCTGTTAAACCCTCAGTTGTGCCCTTAACTTATTGAAATTCATATCAAGCTCGGTCGGCCATGCATAAAGAATTCAGATGAATACATACATTTGCCCGTATGCGTATTTTAATCATAAATTGACATGACAGTTACTTGCGTTTTACAGAAAGAACACGAGTGACTCAATCACATTTTTTCAAGCAAAAGTACGTAGGACATGCTCAGTATGACTTTTTACTGCATGGACGTATTTTATAGATGTCATATGTGTGTGAAGGGATATTGGAAAGACACATTGATGGGTGTTTGAATACCAACTCACTTCTTAAATGATAGGAGATCATGCAGGCAATTTCATGGAATACTAGGTATGTCCAACGCCCCTTCAAGTTGTTCCTATTAGATTTTCTTCTTACAAATGTATGTATGCCATCATAAATGTAAAACATAAAAACACACATGAGATAGGAAAATGATCACCTTCGTTATTGGCGGAGATGAAAACAATCTTCCTAACAGAGAAAAAGTAAATTACATTTGGGTTATATTGTAAGTTCATTGTGCATTTTGTAGGGAGGAGTAGGATTGATGTGAGAATTGTATGGCCCAGTTCTATAGATGGAATACGCCTTAGACTTTTAATATTTAATAACTGTATTAATTTCAAACAAGCGTAATATATCAATATAGGGGAATGATTGAAATATATTCACACAGGAATCATATGCCTTGACACAAGAATATCATAAATGTTTACAAGAAGTTAAAGATATCTTCACTGATAGAGAAATAAAATCCAGCAGATATCACCTCAATAATTCAGTAATATTATGATTGACAAACATTTAGCGACTTTTCAAAGGCATATGTTATTGCCCTCCAGGGGAGAAATAGTTTATTTACCAATTATCGGAAGGATGGACAGGAGTTTAGTTAAAGCCACAATATCGTCTGTGAGATCATGATAATTTGATATGTTGTAGCTCTCCAATAAGTACACCAAATTCGTAACATGACCAATATTGAATGGTATATGGAAAAAGATACATGAAAAAGATGTGACTGGAATGTTTGGGGATACCTTGGCTTTAAAGAAGTTTAAATCTTGGTTAGAGTGAATAACCCAGCGAAGGAGTTTGTAAAGACAGTGATCCGTGACGTTCTGCACGTTATTAGAACATTTTGTGAGGTCACATTCTTGGCTGGGTTAAATGCCCGTACCCTGCCCCCCCCCCCCCCCCTGGCGGCCGTTGGCGGCATCAGTCGCCACCCCTCCTGATCCTCATTGCTGTGAAAATCTCCCGTTAATCCCTGATATCAGCCCTGGAGGTAACCATGACAACAGGGCGCGTCCCCCTTATCGGCCTGCCACCCCTTATCTCTACGTGTTACTGGCCGGTAGGAAGGGAGGGGGGGGGGGGGGGGGGTGCCTCCTGGAGCGTTCTCCTGCCGGCCCCACACTCCGCTGTATGCCCGGTGCTGAACTGTCGACCCGTGGCCAGGAGGGAGGATCTACCTATCAAGCTGCTCGGTTGCTCCTTGAGTTGCTCACGGTTGCTCAGGACTCCCGTGAGCAATTGGGGTATATTAGTGAATAGTTTCGAGAAGAGCATTCGAAAAGGGAACGGAATGCCAGGGGCGGTATAACGTTTGAATATGAACTGGTTAAGTAAACAATGCTTAGGAAACGGCTGAGAAAATCATATACAGTTGAACAGTTGATACTTTATTGAACGGACTGTTTCCGAGTGAGATGCTCCTGTGAGTGCATGAGCGTAATCCCCAACAGTTAATATGGAAACGCAAGAGAACAAGTCAACGTTATCCACAAAAATACCTCTGTTCCAAAGAAACCCAGACAGCATAAACCACTGCAAAAAGTCATTGTGAGCCATCCGAAACTGCCCGGAACTGCTCGGAGATGCTCGGGGCTGCTCGGCCGAGTCCGCCCGGGGCCGGGAGGGGGCAGTAAAGTGGTGAGTTTATTGCCCGCTGCCCTTCTCTCATCTGCCGATCATCGGGCGGTAGGGGCTGACGGGGCCCTGGAGGGAGCATTCATTGTATCTCACGGCCATTGTCAGAGTATGGGTGGGGGGGGGGGGGGGTCAAGGAACCAGATAGCACGAGAGGCTAAGCCCCGGCCACACTGCACGACTCAACTCAACTCAACTGTCTAGTTGAGTTCAGTTGGACTCAGTCGCAGAGTGTGGCATAGGTTAAGACTAGAGTCTTAGCATTTTTCTAAGACTATCTAGTCGGGTCTTAGATCTTGAAATGTTGAAGATGTAAGACTGGATCGTCGGGTCTTAGGGGGGAGTGCCTATATAATGATATATGTATAGCTGAGTAAAGGGCCGGCCACACTACAGGACTCATCTCAACTCGATCGTCGTAGGTTCTCATGGCGCCCTAGCCTACGACTGTCTGGTCGTAGTCTAGAAACACTACCATGCCATAAGGTACGACCCGATGGTCGTAGCTATTACTCAGCTATACATATATCATTATATAGGCACTCCCCCCTAAGACCCGACGATCCAGTCTTACATCTTCAACATTTCAAGATCTAAGACCCGACTAGATAGTCTTAGAAAAATGCTAAGACTCTAGTCTTAACCTATGCCACACTCTGCGACTGAGTCCAACTGAACTCAACTAGACAGTTGAGTTGAGTTGAGTCGTGCAGTGTGGCCGGGGCTTAATAGCTACGACCATCGGGTCGTACCTTATGGCATGGTAGTGTTTCTAGACTACGACCAGACAGTCGTAGGCTAGGGCGCCATGAGAACCTACGACGATCGAGTTGAGATGAGTCCTGTAGTGTGGCCGGCCCTTTAAGGCCCTATTACACTACACGACTTGAATTCAAGGCCCTATTACACTACACGACTTGAGCTGCCATATCGGCGCAATGTGTGGATATCACAAATTATTCACACATGATAATATTGTTCGAAATTGGCAGTGTGGAGTATTTTACACTTGTGTAACAAAGAATTTTGTCACGAGTATGTATGGCTACTCTGTGACATTGTTATAACGCAATTCAAGTCGTGTAGTGTTAATACTACCTTTACTAGTTTTAGGGTGCTGGATGAGGTTAGGAGACTGGGGTGCGTTCCAATGTCTACAGCGTTTCAGGCCGTAAGTGGCTGCGACATGACGGTCAATTTACATATGGACATTGCAAGGTAGGGACTTACAGAGGGGGTCCATGTCGTATCCAGCAAGTAGTTAACTACTTGTAGTTGGTGAATATTTCGTGAGGGACATGCGACCCCCCTTATGCTATTGAAAAATGGTCGTAATTATTAAAATTCAAATTAGATAAATAATTGACAATAAGTTGCGGCTGATACTAATCTAGAGCATTAAGGGCCTCAATTTTCTTTGTACCCCTAAAAAAGTGATCAAGATTGATACAAATTGAGAAAGTTATAGTACTTTTAAAAAGTGAATCGAGGGTACTCAAGCATAACAACACCGTATGCCAGGACTACATTATGTAACTTTTAATTGCCTACCCAATAGCCTTGCAGTGCTGGCGCCAACTATAGTGCCAATGGTCATAGATTGTGGCCCCGGTACCCCCACTTGCCAGGGTCTAGGATACGCATCAGCGTTCTAAAAATCGCGGAGAAAGGGGTCATTTTGAGGAAAGTTCGCATGTCTGCGAAAATTGAAAATAGGGGGTGTTTTTCACCCCAAATTTCGCGAAAATGAGAAAAAGGTGTACTTTTTTTGGCACATGACAAACCTGTATGTTTTTCAAGGTCAGAAATATGATTTTATTCAACCTAACCTGCGCCGCAAGCCCCTCCCCTGTACGGGGCTTGCCTGTAGCGCCGATTCAAACGTGTAGCAGTCAGATCAGGGAGGTGGGGCAGGATGGGGCAATAGCAATGGCATGAAATATACAAACCCACATTTTAGTTTTAGGGTAGCGGGGCACTAGTTTTTGAGCAGATTGTATGAAGAATATCTTTGTCCCAACAGGTTAAACTTTTGAATCGAGGTGCCTTCAAACATGGCGCCCATCTCATTTTCATCGGAGGGAGCAGTTAGTTTTTCAGTTAATAGGTTTATAGTAGCCCCTCCTAGACAGGAGAGTTTCACGAATATTCAAAATAATAACTAGTCCCTTGTCCCAAACCCGTTGCAACGAACATAGGAGTACAGGTTTTTTAGGAGGGTCCTGTTCGTCCCTGGAATGGCAATATACAGGGACGAATACTTTGTCTATATTCAACCCAATTAAGTGAAAAGAACAACATACATATTCATAAGTTTCTCAATAATAAGATCATTAAATATAATGGGTTATTTCATGCATGCAGTGTAACTTGCTTTTTCTTCAAATTCGCATTTTGTGAAAAAAGGGGTGAAATTGAGGCCCTAAAAATTCGCGTTTTCACGAAAATAGGGGTCTTTTTGAGGTGAAAAATCAGTGAAAAGGGGATATTTTTCAAGTTGGAGAACACTGATGGGTTCCCACGTACATAGTTAAGTGGGGGTACCGGGATTGTGGCCCTCTCTTACTATGGAACGCAATATAGCAGATTTGGTTGTATAGGCAACTTTTTTTTTTCATTTGCCTACAATTTTGATATTTACTATAATTCATTTAAGGTTTTTCTTCAGCACAATATCAACATTATTAACTTGCATCCTGAATGCATTTTGAATTTTTTTATCTACATTTAATGGGTTTTCTTTGTATTGTCATAACTATTGCGACACCATAAATAGGTGTCTTACAATTTCATCATATCTTGTGTGTCTACAACCATTTTATGATTGTAACACCCAGACCTTGCAACGGTTTTTGACTGCTTTTAGAGCCCAGGGGGTCCACGACATTACATAATTGGACCCCTTCACAATACTTTGGAACCCAATTGTCATAAATCTCTCATATATACATTACGATTCACGATACGACCTATGACATATATCTTTTGCTACATTGGAACGCACCCCTGGATCATTTTCGTGGGTCGTGGATCTTTCTTCTAGACTCTGATAACCTGGTAAAGAATTCAGGAGGCAGTCCAGGTTTTCCCATTGGGGAAATGTAAAAAGAAGTAATACATTTTGGATGATATTTGTCTCCAGTATTCATTTCCTTCTTCTTCATATAGCGAAGGGTTCATACCTAAATTTTTAGGAGAATGTTGGCATTACAGTACTTACAACAATGTGCCAGAAGTATGCCTAAATATCCTGGGCTAAATGTTTATGTGCCAAAAATAAGGTCTTATAAACATTCGCTAGTCAAATCTGATACACGGTTGGAACCAAATAAACACGAAAGCCAATCGAGAAAAACAGGAAACGATATCTCCCACCAAAGATGCATACATGTACCACTAAAGTGAGATTTTTTTTCGTGGGAACTAAATCTAGAAAATAATCCATTTATTTCTCCTAAACCCTGTAATATTTAGAATATTTGCCCCACACCCGACACTCCTTGATTATTCCCCCCTGACCCATTAAACCCGACGTGAGAAATGTAAAATGCCTCTTCAAAGAGAGGGGCCGAGGGTGCCCCAAAAAGTGGAGATAAGAAGTGGGGAGTCGTGCACGGCGTTTACCCCCTCTGTCGGCAAGGGCGGGAACCTCTGTTGACTGGAGTGGCTCGGAGCAGATAGCGGGGTGGTGGGGGGGGGGTTTACTATTCATTTAAATGGAAATACTAAAGGTAAATTCTCTTGAGGGGCATTGCATTCAGTTACTATTCATGATTATTTATATGGAACTTTCCTTCATTAAGATGAGGAGGGGGTTACTCTCCTTTAAACATTGTACCGATTTTTCTATTCATTTTATTCAAGGGATAGGCCACTCTAATATTCAATGGTGTGTCTTTTCTTCGGTTCAGAAATCCCAACCCCTCAACACCAAGGAATAATATATGGAAAGAATGTGATATATGGAATGTGCATTGTCTGTATAAGTCAGATTCTCAGCGTATTTTGAAGCTAGTCTGAAGATTATGAGACTTTGTTAATCTGGATGTAAAACCACTACATGCAACAACTCAAGAACAAACTGAGGTGGGGCTGTTTATTGGCAATATGATAGTGATCGAGTACCTCCCCCAGCGGGTTGAACTGCTCTGAGGGGTTCTGAGCAACTCGTGAGCAGTTGTGAGCAGTTGGCCATGGAGGAGATAACCTCCACTTAGATCCCCGCTCCAGGAGAGGCCTCCATTCTCCTCCTGTAGCCTAAAGCCCCATACACACTAGGCAGCATGTACACAATCGGCCGACCAACTCACGCAACGGTCTTAGGCCTGCCTTGACGATAACCTGTCAGTGTACCATATTAAAATGTGCATGCTTGACCTAAAACATGCAGAAATTAGTCGTTTATTTGAGTATATTTGGACAATTTTAGCACTAACCAGTCGCCACACTTGAAAATGGACAAGTGTGTGTTGGGCTTCAGTGTCTGCAGCTACAGGAGATAATAGCAACCAGAACTCCTTATCTAATCAGTGTGTACCCTGATTCTCGGCTAAACAGTCAGACAGGCTGGGATATGAGAAGGAGCACAGTAGTCAGGGTGGTCCTGTGGACGGTTTCTTTTCCCCCATTTTTCCAGATTATGCTCTTCTTTCCCATTATCTGTGAAGCCTTTTCTCTTGATTGAAGTGTTAGTACAGTGCTAGGTATACAATTTCTATGTGGCTTTTCCCCATGATTGAGGTGTTAGTACTAGGTGTACAGAATCTGTGTATTTTTTCCCCTTGATTGAGGTGTTAGTACTAGGTACAGAAGGCCAGGAATTCCAGGGACCAGGAATTTCTAGGGTTACCCAGTCCACATTGCAAATAAGAGTGTGGAATGTGTTTTTGCAAAAAGAATAAGAGAATCTTCCACAACATGTTTGTAACAAAAAGTAATACGCAACAAAACATGGATTCAGACCAAAGTGTTCCCAAAACGCTGCCGAAAGAGAATTAAACAAGCTGAGCTCTGGGTTCATGGTATAAAGCCTGACCCTTTTAGCTGTCGCCAAATTTGGCGAATTTCTGACGATTTGGATTCGCCAAATGTCAAACTAGAAACATTTGGAGAAGTAGAAAGAAATCTGTGAAAGTTTTAGTTAGACTGATTCACTAAAACTTCCAATTATGGCGATTTTGTCCTGAAACAAATTCGCCAGACAAATTCTTGAGTCGCCGTCGGCGATGTGGCACATGGTTAGTGCGATAATGTCACATTTCAAATTCTTCACACCTCCAAGGCGTAGGAATGTATCCTGGTGTGCAACATTTTTTTATTTCACGAGTTCTGTCAGGTCTGAGGGTGGGACAAAGTGGGCTGTGTTCTGGATTTGTATCAGAGTGTGTTGAGGGGACTGTTAGAGATAGACCCCGGGGGAGGGGGGGGGGGACTTAGTTTCAAACCTGCCCGGTTGTTTCTGTCTAAAAGTGAAGGAAACGGGTCATTTTTCAGACTCAAGTGAGTGAAATGAGTGACATTTCACTCAAAATGGGTGTGAATTCTGCCCCCTCACTCAAAATGGATAAAGAATTCAAGAGGATCTATACATAGTAGGCCTAATATAGAAAAGTTCTGAAACTGAACACTTTCTATTTAATTGTGGGAAATAGATAATAATAAATAGGCAGTAATGTGGTTTAATGAATAATGATATATATCTCCATTCAATCTAAAAACAGGGGTAGGCCTACGAAATACATTCACAACATCCCTTCATTACGGATAGCTTTTACAACTTGTGGTGTATTTCAAAATGGGTCTGTTTTAAAAACCCTAATACACACATCCAGGCATTCAGAAGGGAAGTCGCCCCCCCCCCCCCCCCCCCCCCCCTGGGAGAGAGACCCGCTGGGAAGAGGGGCGGGACACGGACGTTTTACAGCTATTTCAACGCCCTGTCAGCCCTGGTAACGTATATCATAGATAAGAACTGAAGTTTTTAATATACCTGACACTGTAGTCTTTCCCTGGCTAATAAACATAATCAAAAAGTGTGAAGATGGCCGCTAACGCCAACAGGTTTATGAATGAAAAGAGTGGTTCTACATGTGTGGAACAGGGTTTGTTGTTGATAGAAGAGAAGATAGGAGTTGTACTTTAGGTATGAAACTTGGATGCCATTGTTTGGGTACCTATGATTTTATGCTCTGCACCTCAAAATGTGGCAAAGGCATTTTTGCCTTGCTTTAATTGAATAACCGTGGTATATGGAAAATACCAGAATAATACCTTTAAATCCCTTTCACAATCACAGGGAATAATCTCTACCCTGCTTTGGATGTTGTAGCAAGGGATTACACGTATTTGTACTACTATTTACCACGTTTCTTGAACTTTTAAAGAAACAGCAGACCTATATTAAACTATGCACCTCCCAATATTTATGCGAGACATTTACCTATTTCTGGAAATTAGCAACCACAGGGAAGTCCATAAATGTATGACTATAATGTTGACAATAACCTAATTTCAAAAGGTGTGTTCAATAATAATGTGGAGCCCATTCTAGGTCAGGCCTTCTCGCCTTTCGCCTATTTCCTCCCATCCCCCCAGGGCTACCTCAGACCCCCCACTGCCTCTGTTTGCTTGTGTCTCCTTTGGCCAGACTGAATTTCACATTTTATTCAGATCTCAAAGTGTCTCTTAGCCCTTAGTCCTTGGCAGTCAGATACCATGGATGTTTGGATGGGTTTAAGGTATAGTGTTAAAGGGATTACAGTGGCAGAAAAATGGACAGGTCCACATATAGGTTATTAAAGTACTAAAACAGCGTGCATTCGCGTGCACACGCATGACTTTTTTTCTCTTTGACAAGTTTAAGTCCCCACGAAAAAAAGCGGTGGGGAGGTGGGGGGGGGGAGGGGGGGTTAAGTCCCCGTGGACCCCACCCCCTGGATCCACCCCTGGGATTCCCTGCTTGTGTTCTGAGTTATGAGACCTGAATGGCTATACGTCCGACAGTTTTAGTTTCCACTGTAAACTTTATGAGCTTTCAATTACTACTTGAGAGGCGCTAGAATTCTTAGGCCGTTCTGTGTTCTGTAGGATTTATGGCTCGACAGGTAGCCTGAACTCCATATAACGTCAGTATGAAACCACTGGGGGATTTGTTAAAGTCTATTACTCACAGTAGATTGAAGAAGGTCGATAGAAAACTCTCACTTTCTTCTCAATTGAATAGGTAAGCAATAAGATGTGAAACAGCATTTATCTCGACTGGCATTCTGTCCCTCATTCTGGCTCACTGTGAGTTGAATGACAGTTACTATTAAACAGGTGGGGCTTGGATAGAGATTGAAAGCAAAGGAAGGTAATAATGGAAATCTATAAAGTTCGATTTACTCCCTGAAAGTTGCATAAGACGCGGTACATCCTATCATGGAGAGTAAAATAAGATTAAAAAAAATTATTCGCCATGATCCTATATATTACAGTCTCAGTGTTGTACAGAGCTGAACAACATTACACAAAGTGAAAATCAAAAAGAGGCACAAAGAAATTCTATGCCAAAGTCAAAAAGAAGTCTCGCGCAGGTGACTTCTCGCGCGACGAGACGCCGTCCGTGACGTCACAGAGTGTCCCCCTGTCGGCAGCCACACTCATTAATCTGAGTCAGTGGGTCCGCGTTTCTTGCGAGTCTACTGGACGGGAAAACAGGATTTGGGAGCCTTAATTCGGCCTGTTAGGCGTCGGGGGGTGGATTTAGCCCCCCACTTTACGGTAGGTTTAGTATTGACAGAAGCTCAGTTTGCGATGAGGTCTAAAGGGGGGGGGGCACTGACTCTTTGAAGGTTACTACCCACTACATGTATCAAACTACTGCACCTACTTTTTGTGACTGACCGCTCCTGAATTTTTGTTGACGGCCCCTAACTTTTGAGGTATGCAGATCACTGCACCCCAAAATCAGAGGGTATCAATGTCATGAAATAGACAAAAATTACCAAAATTGCTTAGGAAAATTCCTAAATAAGAATTTTGTGTGATATAATCTAATACCTTAGGCTTAGTATTGAGTTATTGCCCATTAATGTTATATAGAAGTAGTTCACCTTCCCCTTAATGGCTGACCGCCCCTCAGTTTTGCCGTTCACCGCCCACACTTTGCCGTTCCGTTTGGCAGTGGGTACCCTTTTGAGACCCAAGTGCACCCCCCCCCCCCCGCCAGTGCAGCTCAGGCTGGGTGTACTGGCCTTGGAGACGGTTTAATTTGCCATCTCTCAGGCCCTTAGGGGTGGATACGTTATACTCTAGAAAGGAGGAAGAGGACACGCTAACTTCCCCCTCCTTTTGAGGAGTTTTCTAAAGTTTTTAAAATAGATTTAAATTGGATGGGTCGTATTTTTCACTAAGTCTGTTTGATTCAATTTTAATCTAATTCTATTTTGCTTTTGGAAACTTGATATTAGAGTTTTAATGGATTTGTGAATTGAATGTGGTTTCTTAAATCCAATCTTTGCCAAAGTTCAATTGGATTTTGTTCCCAGATTTAGTATCAATTGTGTTTCAGTTCTAATTTTGTGGTTCAAGTCTTTTGGTTTTGTATTTCAATTCTATTATGGTGGTTTCATTGAAATTCTTCCGGTTTTTAAAGACGAAAGGGAGGCAGCAATTCAAACAAATTTCAAGTTAATTCATTAAACTATATGAACACATTCTTAAAACAGCCCAGGCAAGCAGCGATGTAACAAGCACATTCTGCGACCATACTTTTTTGGTTAGTCTGTAACCTGCCCAATTTTCACATACCAGTTATGTTATTCTAGGTAAGTTTGAGACTTACTAAAAAAGAATGTTATAATAACATTATGTTTTAGTGAAGTTGAGACCTTACTTATAAAGAACGTTATTTCAACATGAAAGAATGTTTCAAGAATGTCACAATAATGTCACAATACAACGTCACCATGTTAGGTTCAAAAGACATTTTCAGGTGCCATAAAAAAAATGTAACAAGAAACAAAGCAAAACTAAAGAGAATGTTATAATAACGTTATAATAACCACATATTCTTGCTTGGGAGTGCACAAGTTTAATGTACCCATGCACTTTACCGCTTTTCTCCAAATTCAGGATACCTGCCCCCCCCCCCCCCCCTACCGTCACAAGGGACCCTAGGGGGGAACTCCCGCCTTCATTATAGTATTTATGTACATGCCAAAATGTGGTCAGGTTATCAGTAAATGAGTCTTTAAGCACCCTCCGCGATAATTACTTAATAGATTAACTAATGTACATCAACAACACATGCCCTCCTCCATTCATAACCGAGTCAACGTGTATCTCCCCTATTACATCATGAGACCAAATCATCCACAAATTAGTCCCCAAAGCTACAGCCTAACCCCCAAAACACCAAAAACAGCTGGCCTAATCTCAACCAAAAATTCAGTCATTACCAGTTCAAAAAACAAACAGGGGTCATTAATCTGCATGAGTGACTCTTAAGCCATGCGCAGCGGTACGGCAAAATGAAAATTGACAGCTAGGTGTAGGTTTGGGGACTGGGGGGGGGGGGGGGGGCACCTG
Source organism: Lepidonotus clava (assembly GCA_936440205.1). Taxonomy (NCBI): domain Eukaryota; kingdom Metazoa; phylum Annelida; class Polychaeta; order Phyllodocida; family Polynoidae; genus Lepidonotus; species Lepidonotus clava. The sequence goes on from OW387141.1 coordinate 4,000,370, forward strand.
GGTTTTGAAAGGGTACTCACTACCAAACAAACCTGCGAAGTGGTTACAGTGAATATCAAATTTCAGTGGTTGAACCATTTCCTTGGCTAAAAAGGGGAGCAGCGAACTACAACCATTGAAAAATATTTGGGCAATAATTTGAAACTTGTTACTAGTTCACAAAAATAGAAATTAATGAAATCTTATAAGAAGTATTCCAGTGCAGTTTTGGTCACTTGAAGTATATATCCTGGAATATAGAATCATGCTGAATTTCAGGAGCGGGGACCTGTCCCCCTCCCCTCAGAAAAATGAATAAAAAAGATAAGGGGCGGTCAACTAAAATTCAGAAGCGGTCAGACACAAAAAGTAGGAGCAGTAGTTTGGCAGTGAGTAGTAACGTTTACTATTCATTGTCAAAACTACCGCCCCTACTTTTTTTTAAACTAAACTTAAAACAGACAGTGCCCCCCCCCCCCCCCCCGCTTGGTTTTGGAAGGGGGTTTGGGGGTGGGGCCCCCCAGGCCTCCAAAGCCCTAGGCTTCCCTGACGGTGGCCGGTGAGGATTGTTACCGGGAAGTGACTCGGAAGACATTCTGATTTAAGCGGGCATTTTTCTGGTCGGGTGCTGAGGCATTGTGGCTCGTATCGCATGACTGAGAGCTTTATATTCTGTCCCCCCGCAGGTGGTAGAGGGGAGACTTCATGCATCTGCCCCCGACCCCCCCCCCCCCCCCGGACATCTCACAGCCCCCTCCACCAACATATATATGGGTGTACATGGTTTGAAACACCTGCCCTGTTTAATTCGTATATTGATTCATAGGAAAATGAGTCATTTTATAAAACAAACATATTCTGGCCTGTTTAGAAGGGATGCAATTTGGGTTTGGTCCTCTTATGCAAAATGACATATCTGCAAGAGTGCGCCTCAGGGACCTTGTGCAGACAAGGTCACGTGACCACTATTTGGTGATCATCCTGTGCTAATAACAACCATGTGACTATTAGAAAAGTTTGGAATTTATTAATTCTAGGAATTAAAAATTTGATAATTACAACTTAATGAGAATATCAAATAAGAATGTAGCATAAATGTTGTTGAAGATATTTTTCAATTGTAAATAGTAGTACTTTCAAATTGATGACCAATATGGAGTTCAGTACTTTCTGGGGCAGTCTATAGGCCTACGTCTATAGGCCTACTTTACATTTACCCCCTCTATGCACGTGCATATAACAGACCCAGTTACCTTTCGACATACTTTTACTAGGCTAAAAATACAGAGCATATATATCATGGAGAGTAAAATAAGAGTATATACATTCGGTTCATGAAGTCACAAAGACTATAAGCAGATATATTGCACTGGTATTGTGCTTTATGGTTGTCCTTTCACTCTCATGAATGGGCTCAGATAAGCTTGTAATTTCCTGTATGTTTCGGTCATATGTTTTAAGCCTACCAGCATGATTTGTAAGCCCCCATTCATGCATCACCCATAGTAGGTCCTTGTAGGTCATAGCATGTAGGTCCATAAAACATGTGATATGATCATGAGAAATTGTTACTGAGGTTCGCCACATATGCAGTCAAATATATATTAAGAAGTAGATGTGATTTTTATATATAAACCGCACACATTTATTCTTGGTGATTATGTATGTTAGATAGATATGTTACTGAATTTTGAGTGGTTGGTGCATCACCCTTTGTACGCATTTGCAGGTCATAACATATACCACATTGTAGGTTGATAATATCATGAGAAATTGCAATTTATCTAGGGATGACACATAACGTCACAGTTTTTAAATAGCCTATGCAGTGTCCGAAATTAAGCCTTAGATTTGTGCACTCGCCCGGTGCATAGTTTTGAAATGGGTGCACCCGGGAGCCTTTCACTGCACCCTCAGTGAAATAAGGCTATTTATTCCATTAGAAATGCGTGCATCTACCGGGTGCACACTATTAAAAAGTATGCACCCTGCTGCAAAAACATGCACCTCGGGTACAGGGTGCACCCTTAATTTCGGACACTTTATGATAGGTATTATTCATAATAATTATATATATAGTACACATTTATTTCTGTTGATTATGTTGATTATGTATGCTATAGGAATTGTTAGTGGGTGTTGACTTCTAGGCTTGAAGATATACGACCTAGATGCATTATCCATGACAGTTGACCTAAAAACCCATCATCCACCTCCATCTCTTAACATTTCCGTTAGCATCAAAACATTTTACTGAAAGAACTCCATGATTGTAATGGTAATTGATAGAGTTATTCAATGGATCATTTCCATATGCTGGTGCTTGTAAAACATCACAATAAAGGAGCAAAACGTCACCCGCTGCGAGCAGAATTGATCGTCCAATGAACCCGCTTCATCGGTGAGAAATCGATCACCATGTGCTCGACATGGGGCTGACACGTCCAAATGATCTATCGATAAGTCGCCGCTGATCGGTTTGAAATAGGACGGAGTGGAATGGTAGATATGGAGGGCTATAGAAAGGTATAGAAGATGCATGACGGCATGGAGAATGGTTCCCAATGGAATGGCATTTGAAAAGAAACGGAACAAAAAGGGCATTCATTTTGTAGATACATGGATGCTTTGAGAGGAGAACCCATATATGCGACTAGATGAGATGGATAGGGTGTAATTGATGTAGAATGATAAAATGATGTAATTGATTAAAAATGTTATAATATATATGCCCCAATATTACTCAAGCCTTGTGTAATATACAAATCATATTAATGGGTAGGTATGCAAACAGAATGTTTACATGGACCTCAACAATCCTTAGAATACCTTCAATTGAATGTCACCATTAACAGTTTTATAACAAACTAGGCACGATTATTGATATATGCTCTTCTTTCTGTTGGCTTGATAACGTTGATCTGTTCAACAGACTGTTGATAGCATTCCCTCCCAGCCCCCAGTTAGTCCCTCCGCCCCTCCCCCTCCCCCCCTCGCCCCCCGTCCATCACTGCCTCCCCCAGCCCCTAATGACAACAGATGGACCGGACTGATCATTTTAATTGGTAGGGGCGGGGTACCTCCTATACCGCATACGGGAGAGGCCCAGTGGGCGCCGCCATACTGAAAAATGGGGAATCCTGATAGGCTGAAAGTCGCGCTTGTCCACCCATAGGAAACTGGGTCAAAGATGTGCGCATGCGCAGGCCAGGACTCCCGAATGCGGTATATCTCAGGATGGATTATGAGAGGTGGGAGGTGGGGTGAGTGGGGATGTGGGGGGATCGGGGAGAGGTATTGCAAGCGCACGGTGCATGTAGAAGCTGATGGTTTACTATGTCTATAAGTTTCGATTAGAACAATTTTGGTCTTGAATTCTTTCAGGACCCTAATGCGTTACAATCATATCTAAATTTATGTGAGAGTGATCGAGTGATATATGATGTACGCCGTACCGACAGCCAGGGTCATTTTCACGGCGAATTCATGTGAGATGTACCCCAAACAAAGTATAGAATTCTTGTAAGTTGCAACATAGGCCTATAGGGTGTCCTACAGGATGCAAGGAGCAATGAGATATGGGTTTGGATGATCTATTATATTCCTTGTTGGAGGATTAATATAATCTCTGACACCTAATAATTATACCCTTACCTATACCTAATGACTAGTCCTCAGAGATCCCCAGAGAGAAGGTGTCACGCGCTGCCCCCTCCCCCCCAGACCCCAGCCGACCAATCAACAGGCGGCATTCACCCCACGTGACGTGTGCAGGGATCATGTGACCCCTGACATACGGGACATCTGTCCGCCATTGTCTTTTCGCTGCTCCCCGGCGTCCAGCTGGCGTCTCGGGTAACCAGCGTTCCCATGACGACCGCTGGTCACGTGGGACGCCCACCGCGGGGGATTCTGGGACTGGTCATTATGGGATACATTTGAGATTAGTCACTGAGCACCTGAGAAGGGTTGTGGGCCCGTGAGTGGGGGGGGGGGTACTGACTCTTTGAAGGTTACTCCCCACTGCCAAAATACCTCCTACTTTTTGTGAATGACAACTCCTGAATCTTAATTGACTGCCTCTTATTTTGGGGGTATGCAGAAATCACCTTCAAAATTCAGATACTCACAATTTAATACAAACAGACAAAAATCACCAAAATCGTTCAGGAAATGTCCTGATAAAATTGCCATATGTTTTGCATGTGACATAAAGTAGTATATAAGGCTAGGTTTTGAGTTATTACCCATTATTGTTTTATAGAACAAGTTCACCGTCCCCCTCTCATTGGCATAAAAGTGGCTGACTGCCCTTCAATTTGGACATTGCCAGCCCCCACTCCGCAGTCCATTTGGCAGTGGGTACCCTTTTGAGACCCGAGTGCCCCCCCCCCCCCCCTTCCCTCTGGGGGTGGCTGGCTGCGGTGGTAAAGGGTATTACCTAATGGGATTGGTCATCTGACGCCCCGGTTAATCGGGGATGTTACTTTAATGTCAGGGATTTGTAGCACTTGACTCGTTCGGACCGTTAGTTTCGTAAACAGTGGTTATGTAGTGATGGGTAAGACTCTCATTGCGGACAAATTGTGACTTAAGAACCCAACGCTGACATGTTCTTCTGTCAAGCCTAATGGTGCTAATTCATGTGTGGATGAGATTAAAAACTGCAGGGTGGATGGACAGTCTCTTTGGAATATTCTTTGATTATGAGGAAAGCTGCACTGCAGGCATATGCCTAATTTATGAATAGTCATTTACAATTTTATAAAATGGTAGGCCTATACATGTAATACAAACTTTTCCCGTTCACTGGACTTGTGTAAAACTTCTAATACTGCACATGCCGGCACCTTTGTGTTTTGCTAGTGCCTGCATGCAAGGCAAATGACACTTAACAATTTAGCAATTGCTAGTTTTCATTGTGATTCAATATAGGTACAGCTTTGGTTGGTTCCAGTTTTTCACATTGCTGATATTTTTCTATCCCCATTCTGAATTATAGGCCTAATAGTCAGACAAATCACTAAAATATCCCTCAAAGGTCCGGTAAAAAGTCCCGGCTATGAATTTTATAAACATTTATACTGCCATTGCACTGAAAATAGTTTATGTCATTAAAACCACATTGTGAAACCGATCATTCACCCTGTCTGTAACCCTAACCACAGCTCTGAAGGGCACTGTTTTTTAACCTAATGGTGTTTTTGTGTTGCCCTTGCAGGTGCTGAGTATCCATCACCCCGGCTTCTTGTGGGAGGTGAGTGTAGCTTGTGTCCTCTCCCAATGTCGTCATGGTCCGTTACCCCCATTACAAATAGGTTCATACTATTATCGGTGTCTGACAGAGGCCAGACAACAAAAACCACCGAGTCAGACAAATTGAAACCTAAGATGTTAGAGATTATGGGTGGCGTATTCCTCAACCCTAGGTCGTAAAACGGGCCAATCAGGGCCCGCGACACACCTCTTCATCCAATCAAAACTAGCGACACAACGTGAAAGGCGCGCCCCCTATCGGCGACTTTCATCGCGGTGGCCATTTGCATTTAGCGGAACGCCGACAATGCCCGGATGATAGTGGCCAGTGTAAGCGTGATTGTGATTGGTCGAGACAGGTGGCTTCGGGAGATAACAGACGGGCCGGGCGATAAAATGAGAAGCGATGATGGACGCTCAAAATGGCGGTGGTGATAGGTGCGCCCTTTGTAGATTCCTTTCCCGCCAATTAGACCAAAATGTCGTCTGCTCTGCGTTTACCGCGCGTCTCGTTAAAGTGCTCAATCAAAGTGGTCATTTGCGGTTTACAGTACCCGCATAGGTCCAAACATGCAAGGGTTAGAGGAATAGATAATTGTTATCGAAATTAACGGACTAATTATCAAACGTCGGTCCTGCTTAAAATTAAAATATGAGTTGCTGGTATTCGGCGCGACAGACTGGTTGCAAATTAATCTATGCGGCAACCAGCTGTCGTTGGAATTTAAACCAACTCATTGTGTGAATTCCCACCAGTGTCTTTTGTAGGAAGCCAAAATAAAATGCAGCAATTATCTTTCACACGGGAGCCTATTGTCTAAAGTGTCATTGTGTCCGATAGAACCGTCGATCAATTTGAAACATAATATTTCTAAATACAAAGCCGTTTGGAAAGGCTGTCTTACGGCTGAACACAATGTAATACCCTGGTGACGTCATGGGGGACAAAAGTGGTATCAGTTTACAAGGGGACGCCACCTACCGGTAATCGTGTCAATTAGTAAATGAATATGGAACTAAAGATAGTCTCCCAAGCAGGCTTAAACGGATAACAGAGAATAACAAAATTACCATTATTTGGTATTTTATATACCATAGTATTAAGCTTTGCCATTTCTTGGAGAATCTACCAAGATTACGCATTGCTTTAAATGGACCCTTATGGCTATGTTCTGAAAAGGAAAGAAATTGAAATTGTTGAAAAGAAGAACGCAAAATAGTGCACAGAACTTTGCTGTACTGCCAGCGAGTGCAAATAACATACTTGAATCAGGACCTTACTTTCATTTCTGTTATACCCATTTCACACTTTCACACTTCCCAAGTGAACAGCACCGAAGCGAAGCGCATTATAGAATTTGGCCCTTTCACACATCCACCTCCCCCCAGTTCCTAACAGAAGGATTTGTATGATAACATCATGGATTCGTAGGTTCTCTTCGCTTCTGTTCTTTTTAGACAAGTGAAGGGAACTGCATTCTGAAGTGAAGCGAACTGCATTCTGCAGGGAGTACTGGTCCTGAAGCGAATTCTAGGTTGCGGTTCTAATGCACTTCAATGCACATTCTAGAATACCCTTCCTTTCAGACAGGGCCCAGGAAGCGTACAGAAGCGATTTGAAGTGCTTTGATGCACATTGTAGGAAGGTCTGAAAGGGGTAATAGATAGAAGCATATCTACCAGGACACAGTTATATGTGTGTGGTCTCAGACTGAGGGATCAGAGCCTGTATCCAGACGTGTTCCCACGCATACCTCAGATTATGGGAGCCCCCGCCCCCCCCCCCCCCCCGACCCAATCAGGGGATGTCAGGTGTAGGTCTAGCTGTAGGTAAACAGGTGGGCTCCACATCCAAATGCTCTGGAGTCGGAGATCTCAACTCCACTTCCTTTCTCCAGATAGTTTTCCCAGCTGCTGCAGCACCACGACCATTGTCAGCATTTACAGCAGCAATGCGAAGACAACCAATGAGGGACAATACTGGGACTTTCATATACCCATGAGCTTATAATGATAATAGTGAAGTTATTGTACCTGTTCTTATTTGAAAAAAAGCTACGTTTCTATGACAGCGATTTTGTTGTCAGTAAATCAATGTTTAGAGTGAATGAAGTCAATATCTTTCTTCTATCTTATAACCTTGCAATGCAATGTAGAGGGAGCACGTGTACATAATAATGCTCATAAAAAATAACAGGGAATGTAGTAGTGTGAAATTGGTATTACAAAACCTTCCATTTCTTCACCCTATCTCACTAAGAAGCAGTATCCTGCCTCCCCCGCCACCTCCCCCTCCTTCCTTCCCCTCTCCCCTTGATGTGTCCGCCCAGCTTCCCCTATCTCCCTAATCTCCCTATTATCGCCTGATGGGATTGGTGGCGCCCCCTGGGGGACGGGGGCCGCAACCAACAAAGAAAATCCAGCCCACAGAAGACGCTGGTTCTCGGCAGTTGTCTGATCCTTGCGTGTCATGATCTCTAGCTACCAGCGAAAAAAAAGTAAAAATAGAAAAACACCGCCAGGGAAGTAGTTCTGCTGCCGGCCGCTAGAGGGCTCGGACCGCGACATGTCACGTGATCGTACATCTCGCGGTGGCCGGCGAGACTTGGCGAGATGGCGCGAGACTCGTCTGTGTACAGCGCTTTCAGTGTCGTTTTCTGGGAGCGATATCTAAAGCCGGTGGGCTGATGGGGTGCTTATGTACAGTGAGCATCTCAGAGAAAACATGTTTTTCTGTTTCTAACCATGAGATTTTACCACCAGACGTATAGACCTACACGGTAATATAAGATTACTACGCCCTGCAGGTCAAAGAAGTCCGGCGTTTTTTGCTCATTGTATCTGGTCCGCAGGGGTCATCTCAGTGGCAACTGCAGTGTAGAGGTGATTCTCCGGTCGAAATCGGTGTAGAGGCAGAGTGTGTCTGGACTGGAGTTGCCCGGATGGTGTTAGGGGGGGAGACTATTCCCCAAATCGCTTCCAGAGGCGTCAGACTGCTAAAGTATGCATCCTCGGAATCTACGCCGTCCGGGAGGTGTTAACTCATTAATATGCATGAGGCGCGTAGCACTAAGCCCCGCCCCCTATCCAAGGGGGGTGGGGGTGGGGGGTAGTGGGGTTGGGGGTTGGAAGGGGTGCATTGTCGCGTTGGGTTTGTTACTTGCGTAGATTGTGCAGAATAAAGACTGCCCAGATATTTTAAATGTCATATAAAGTTATATTGCGAATTATCTAGCATCTAAATACCATTGTGGTTTTAATTGTCCAATTATTTGATAAACCCCATTCCAAACTCGTTTGCACAGTCCACTAGCATTTCTGCTGCACATATGACATAATTGCAGAGATGCCACTCTTCAAACATGAAAAATACGGAGCCACATCTCCGTATTTTAATAAGGGAACAACTAAGGCCGTCTATTTTTCTGTATTAAAGCTCTCATACTAAACAAATCATATGTACATGTAATGTAACAAACATGTTTATTTAATTGGTGTTACACGAAATTTAATACAAAAATAATTTCCTGCTATAATTTGGGCACTTTTAAAAACTTGTTGTCAAAGCAAAAAATACGGAAATCCGTATTTATATGGAAAAGTGGCATCTCTGATATTAACATGATTTTAATATCATAAACTTTTGATAATATTGCAGTAAAACTAAGATATCATTAGTGACAATAACATAACATGTTGGTGTGTATGGTTGTGTAAAACCCGGCCCCCTCTTACTTACTACTCCTCTCAGGAGTAGTAACTAAGAGGGACGGGGGTGAGGGGATGAGCCCCTGAAAAGCGAGTTCAGATTAATGATCAGTCGAATCTGGGATAAAAGTTTTCAATAACAAATTTGAGTTACACGTCATGACATACGTGAAAAATAGGTAGGCCTATATTGTGCATTAAATTCAATATACCATAATTATGAGGCGTATAAGTAAAAATCATTGTTTTGTCTCCATCCTTCGGCATTATTGGTTAGGGACCCATAAGGCCATGACACATAGACTTACACTGACTGGCATGGGGGTGAATTTAAAATGAAAAATTCGCCCTGGCCAAAGTTTCATTGCGATCTGAGATATAATGATCTGAGCATTTCAATAAGGGCTAAAGTCGTCGCCAGAGTGGTCTCTTGGATACAACATTAAACTTATTTCTTTATCAAAAAATCATTATTATTTATGTCTTCTAAAAATAAAATGCGTGATTTGAAACGTGTTATCCACGATATAAGCCTCATATGCACCATAGGCCTATAAATCCTAAAAATAGATTGGTTCATTGTTACTGACAACCCCTAAAACAAAGTGTGCAATATTTTAATTGAAAATGATAACGCATTATATCATGTCTACATATATAGAGAGGAGGTGTGATTGCCTGCGCGACACTCTCAACACAGTGCATACGTCCCCTCCCCCTTCTACCCCACCCACCTTCCCTCCCACCCTCCTTGGTGCAAACCCCCCACCCTCATGAATATTAATGAGTTCGCACCTCCCTGGACGGCGTAGTTTTCGAGGATGCATCCTCTTGCGGTGCAAACCCCCCACCCTCATGAATATTAATGAGTTCGCACCTCCCTGGACGGCGTAGTTTTCGAGGATGCATCCTCTTGCCGTCAGACTCTAGTTAGGCCCCTACTCCATGGTCCCTGCAGGGGGCGCTGCGGTCATTATACAGCATGCAGCGGCAACATGTCGCCACGTCATGTCAGGGGAACATGTCACTCAATCATGTGAGTCTGGGGGAGGGTTTGAAGGATTGCAGAGAGGGCAAAGAAACATGTCAAGCAGACGCAGGAGGAAACCAAGGTCAAGGTCGGCGGTGAGGGATGCCGACGGTAGCGCCGCGCGCGGCCATCTTGGTGTTACGGAGTGCGCGCGCAGTGTGGACCAGATCCGTCTTCATTAGACGATTGTCGTCTGCTGCTTTCCCGCCAAAACAATTTTAGGCTTTTGGCCCCAATAGAATCAGGGTATCAGTGAAAATATTATTCATTATCAGTGATAAATATAGAAATTCAATGTTGGTATATTTGAGGTAAGATTAAATTGCTGTTGGGTTTGGTATATGTTTTAAATGGACAGTATCAATTTGTTTTTCTGTTTGTAACAACATCCATCAGGATAAATAACAATATGTAGGCTGAACCTAGAAGTACAAATGCTAAATTAATTGCTTAGATAATTGTATATAGCAGCTGATTGTAGGAACCATCAAAGAAAAAAGTGTCGTTTTTAGTATGAAAATTCAAATGACAACCGGTTGGGGATAACTGCCATCAGATCACATGTAGCTGTAGTTACCAGATCTTGACTGATACGGCTGATATAGTATCACACCTAAAACGTGTAAGATTCACAAAAACCGCCATGAAACATATACAGTCCCAGCTAAATCATACGTTTCCTACACGACGCCTAGATTTCTTACACTCATGTAGGCCTGTCATGATTATTGCCTTGGTTATGGAGAAAGCAAAACCTAGTTCCAATACAACACGAGTTTAAGCAGCAAAGGAGGGGCCCTTGAGGGGGGGGGGGGTCCTAATGTCGCATGTCGACTTTAAGAAACATCCATGTCGCCCTGTCGAATTTAAGAAATAGCCCTGTCGCATGTCATTAAGCCCAAAAATTAAGAATTTAAGGGTCTAGGGCCATAAAGGATGTGACTTATTGTATAGTATGCAAGTGAATTGCATACTATATAGTTCATTAACCTACTAAACGTCAAGCATTTTAAAATCCATGCACTCCATCCGCCACCCAAAAATTTTTAAATTCCCTCAATGACCTCTCAAGGTCGGCCCTTTGCCCTTGGACCCCCCATGTACCTGTCCCTTATACCGCATTAGGGAGAGGGCCCACTCTGCCGCCTCGACCCCTTTTTACTGAAAGTTATCTCTGCACTGTAGCTGCCACTGGGTCCCGGCCTCTCTGACCTAGTTAGCACAAGCGAAAACCGCGGACTACTTTTAGGTCACTGAAATTTATAGGTCACGCGCGTAGTAATCTTATAATGCCGGTGTATAGTTAATGACCTACATAGCAGAGTCACCTCTCACGGATGTCGATTCTGGCGCGGAGGGGTGATTCGCCGCAGATTGGGAGAGGGCCCAGTGGGCGCCGCCATCTTGGACAAGGGATGTCCCTGATTGGATGGAAGTCGTGCTTGTCCACCCACAGGTAGTGGCGGGAAAGGTGAGACGCATGCGCAGTAAGGACTCCCGAATGCGGTATACCGCCCCCTCACCCCCCATGGACACCCCCCCCCCCCCACTCCCCGCCCCCCTACTCTTGGTCCCTTTCCCAGGGGGTATCAGGTGCCCCCCATTCAGGAAATGTCACCAAGTCTCGGGTGTCAACGAGAACGTGCGAGACCTTTAGTCCGCCATCTTTGGGCTGCCCGGAGTGACGTCATTCAGACCGTGGAGGACGCTGGGGGGACGCTGGGGGTGTCACCTTTACAACCCTGGAGTCAGGTACACGGACGCTGGGGGGACGCTGTCACCCTGCAGTGTACCTACTTCAGACCCTGGAGGAGGGTGTGTGTGTCAGGGGGTTTGAAGGTCATTCTGCAGGCTCTGAAGGTCGACACGGTAATTTAGGCCACGGTCACCTTCAGTCCAAACCCAGGGGCCCTTCTGGAGTTTTTCTTTCACAAACATCCTGAAAGGACCTGCCAGTCGTATTCTACGCTTGACCACCAAACCACGCTCACTTCACTCTCCCTGAATTCCTAAAGTCAAAATGCGGGTCTGTAAAGGGCAAAAACATGTAAAAATGTAGATGCAAGTCTGCAAACTGCATATTGGTTCCTAAAAAAGGTTCAGAAATATACTTTCTTCAAAGTTACAAGAATGTGATGTCTTCTATCTGCAAATAGGCTAGGAATGGTAAACTTACAAGGAAAAACCTATGTAACTTCAGAAAGTGTTCCTAGAACCAGTTTGTACTTGTAAATACCCTCAAAATTGGCAAAAGTTACAAGAATTTTTTGCAGTACCTCTAGAGGTACTGTAAGTAACTGTTGATTATATTGATTTAGTGAAATTTAGCATTTTTCTTGATTTACAAAGTGCCAAAATGATCAAAACAGTTTTCTTTAGATTAAATGATAAGAAAAATTTAAAAGGAAGGTTAGTAGACAGTTTTTTTAAAAATATAGATTATTCTAAAAACTGTCAAAAGTGCGCTAGGGAAATGGGATCAACATAATATCACTCTTCTATTGGGTTGGTGTAATGGTAATGAGCACTATTTCATAAAATCTCTGAAAGGATAGGAATGGGAGCATCAGGATACAGAGAGGCACTGATCTACATTTAGGAATCTGTAACTCATTTCCTAGCTGACAACTTTGTTTACTTGCTATTCCAAGTGTTTCACATCTTTTATCACTTACACCTTTATATCATCCTTTTCTACAACACACATAAATAGTGTATGAGCAGTACTGATGTTTAAAAACATGTAATTTCCATTATATTAAGCTATAAACACTATTTTCAATGACATAAGCAAGAGTGGTTAGTACTTACAAGGTTGTAAGATACTTACTGGAGACATGCTCCTGATCTGTAAAACCTACCCTATTATTTGGGAACAGGAGTCAGGAGATACAGACCCAGAGCACGTCTCCAGTAACTTTTACAGACTATAGTTACAGACTTGCAATTTTGAGTTAGGAATTCGGGGTCTGTAAAGTTGGAAGTCTGCAATCGCTATGGATCCTATTTGTAAGGAAAGAGTAATTCAAACTTAATTGAGATTTATACTCGGCAGACCCTAACTGTAAAAAGTGTCAAACTAATATTTAAAAATATGCTGGCTGACTGCAGCCCTGTGCATTTTGAGATATGCAAACACCGCAAGTATATCAACTATTAATATGAAATTGCAACTGGTTCCCTGTTCAATTCCCCGGCATCAAAGGCTGTTTCTGCCAGTTCTTCTTATGATTCCTCCCTCTTGAAACCGTCACCGAGCCAAATGTCAAGTCTCCCCCCACCCCCTGTTGCCCCCAAACCCCGGTTGTAAATGTCACTCCATGGCCGTCCACCAGACGGCGTTACTGACAGGCCAAAAATTGGAGTCGAATGTCAGCTGTTTTTTTAGTTAACCTCAGCAGTTTGAATTTCTTTTTTTAAAGTTGTGCCCAGCTGAAGAGGTCAGGGTACCATGTGGCGGAGGGGAAATTGGAAAATAGTGTTTTTACAAGGAGATTAGTGAACTGTTGAAAGCAATAAAATGCCATAAACGTTACTAAAGACTAAACTGTACTCTGTTGTGTTGATGATATTCTGGCAAATTCTTGAAGTATAAGATCTCACGCCCCAACGACCGCCTTCTGTGCAACGCGGGTACGCAAAATACAGGGGGAAGATACAGGAAACGTGGAGTTATTGATAAGGTTAGGCTCTGATAGAGTGGATTAAGACAAAGGGTAATCATTACATTTGTCACAGTACCTAGCTATATAGGAAGTAATGTAGAGGGGTTATTTTCTGAAAGAATATTCTACAGAACAGAGCAGAGTGACTTTAAGACTAACATGATATTCTATTTTACCAAGAGGGATATGAAGTTACGTATATAGACCCATGTATTATGATATATGTGATATTTTATTTATATCAAACCCCCTTAAAAATTGGGGACTTCCACTAACATGGCTCCAATGAAGTCAACAAAACTAAAAGAGGTCGACATATTCATACAGATCATTGTATCTCTACTACACAAAGGCAACGTGCCTAAGGACAGGCATAGCTATGTCCCTCACCACCACCACCCCAAACTCCCACAGCATGATAGGCCTTGGCCTATATCTGAGCCTAACGTCAAGGCCTAAGATAACTGTCTCTGTATCTAGGTCCTGAAGGGGTGACTGGGTTCAGGTATTCTCCTAATCACATGGCATCCACCACTAGAATCTAGGCCTGGAATGGGCCCCAGGTGCAGAGACCAGTTGAAACATACTGTATGTAGAAACTCCGGTATGATTTAGTGCCTCTCAGGGCTCACGAAGTTTTACACAGGATACCCAGACTACGATTCGTGGGTGTCCAGCACATAAACTAGGGGCTCCAATAGGCTAAGCCTTGATAATTGGGTATGATTCCTATGGTGTCCACAGGACACCCAGAGGGTCCTGTTAGGGTGTCCTGGGGGTTTAGGGGGTGGAGAGGACGCCCAGGACGCTGGATTTGGTGAGGCCTTCCTCTTCAGTACCCCCCTTATTCATTGTCTTTTCAGCACTTCCTGTACAATTTACTGTCTGTTGAGAACCTCCAGGGCGATTCGTTGTCCCTTCAGTACATTCAGAAATATTTTCAGCTAGTTTTCAATGCAGTAAAAAGACTAAAAACAAATGTAAAAGGTTAAATTGGCCTGATTCATCATTTAAAGTTCTGAGTCTCTTGAAGTGCCTACAAAGTGACTGATTACATGGATCTGGTCTGGAAGTTCAATTAAATGATTTCATGAAATGAAAGAAATCTGGCAAAACCTCTAGTCTTAGTCCTGCTCACTGAGTAAATAGACAGATCTATTACTTCACTAATGTATTTACCATAAACCTCTGTGAAAGTCACACCAAATCCAAATAACATTACCAACTCTCACTTTGAAATCCAAAGCCTATGAAAACAGGATGGAATCCACATGACTGACTTATGAACCAGTCCATGAGGTCTACTTCAGCAGAGGATGTGGCTGGAGAGTGTACCAGTCCTTGAGGTATACCTTAGTCCTTTCATGACTTAGAGACATCTTGCATAATAGGTCCTTACACCTGCAAAAGTCCATGGCTAGTAGGGCCACCTAAAATCTGTAAGGAATTCTTTCATTAGCCCTCTATAAGTGCCATGGGGAACCTTTTTGGTTGTTCGGCTGCTGATGGTTTATGGTCCTACCTGCCATAAACCATCAGCCCCACAGCATGCTTGGATATGGGGGGTGGGAATTCCCACCTAAAATGGTTGCTGGCTAACAGTCCTAGTTTGAGCGCCTAGCGGACTTGGACGTCTAGGTCTAGGTATACCTCGGTATACAGGGTGTGGTTGTACCCTGACTAACGACCAGGCCTGGTGGCTTCAGTCAACCCCTGACAGAGTCACAGACGGTTTGATCATTGACTGAGCCGCTCAGAGCTGCTCTGAGCTGCTCTGAGCAGCTCCCCATCTGCTCACTGAGGGCTGAGCTGCTCTGTGTGGATACAGGAGGGGTGAGGATGTATGGGGTAGGGGGTCGTAGTCCTTCCATGACCTAGATACCTCTTACATAATAGGTCCTTACACCCACAAGAGTCCATGGCTACTGCATGTTGTGGCCAATACAAATTTGTAAGAAATTCTGTTATTGGCCCTCTTTTATGGAACCCCTTTGATGGTTGTTTGGTTGTTGGCTGGTCCTACCTGCCATAAACCAGCGGCTGCAAAGCATGCTGGGATTTGTGTGGGAATTCCCACCTAAAATGGCTGCTGGTGTACAGACTCGCTTTGGGAAACTGTGGGACTGACTCGACAGACTATAGGGAGGTTGATGACCCAGACTTCTGTGGTTACTATAGCTATATCAAAGACCTGCATGTCTATTTCTTGCTTGGTTATGTATGTGACGTGGGAGAGGATTGGGCCTGTGTTATGAGATGGGATTCTTTCTGATGCCAACTGGCAAGGTTTATAACCATATCATATTATGTATCAAAGTTAGAGTACAGCATTCTGGTTAGTTTTCTTTTACTTTATCAGATATGTATCAAGTACATTCTAATCAAATAATAGTAACCTTCCAACATATATAATACATGTATGGGCTTCCGGGTATTATGTCCCTTTGCTGAGTGCACACCACACGAAATCATGCACCTGCCTGCAATGGTGAGCCCATTCTCGCCCCTCCCATACGGGCCCCTTGAGAGGGAGGAGGTAAATTCTCCATGTATGTCCCGCCTATATGAGACCGTGCATATTACATCTCAGAGGTAACATTTATTATCAGACCCACTACTGCATGGTAGGGGATCTAGGTTGGGCTTGCATCATTTAGGAACATTGCAGCATGGGGTGCCTAAGTATGATGGCTCTGAACGACCAAAAAAATAGTTCATACGTTATTACCTTTGCATAGAGCACTTTCATAGACTTAATATATCTATGTCTTCGTTGCCCAACACTGCCACACCTAGTGTCCGTCGTACTTAGAAGTATCCTTACTTACCTAAATAAATGGAGGTGAATGAAGGTAGTTTTTGGAATTCAGTGGCTTCACCCAAAGTAGTTCATCGTCCTTTAATGTTATTGGGGTCTGGGAACAATAAATATAATTATCTTGATCTCATTACAATCATATAAAGAAACAATAAATTCCAGTTATGGCAGCCAGTGCTACAGTTGCCCATATTTTTACTGCCACATGTACCTGGCTGGTATGCTGATACCTAGGTGATATTGGCATTAGCTGTGGCCAGTCAGCCAGGCCTGATGGAGTATGTTTGGGGACCCTATACTCCCAGTGATCACTCATAGTCAGGGAACACAACCCAATGTGCAGGCTATAGGCCCAGCAAACATTGTACTCCACCAGAGGGAAATGAGCCATTGTTTCTTGTATTCTATAAATGCAATTTAGCATTTCAGGCTTGGATACCCAGCCAAGCTGCGACAAATCAGAAACGTTCTTCAACTATATTTTTTTGGTCAGTCTGGTACTTACTAAGATGGCATGTAACAATTACGTTATTGATGGTTAGGTCAAAACCTCACCAAATCAGAATGTTATTAAAAAACATTATTTTTTGGTGAGGTTAGGACGAAACCAAAACAGAATGTTATGAGAACATTCTGTTTAGATTGAATAATTTAACCAGAATGTTATAATAACCTCGCAGTGCAACGTCACAGCAGTACGTTGCAGCAAGGTTATTGGGAGCCATCAAAAGAACCAATACAGACAAAAACAGAACGTTGCTGGAACGTTATTGCCTGGGATAGCCATGGAGACTACCACATAGGCCATGAAAACTCTTGAGAAGTCTTCACCAGAGAACTCTGGGCAAATTTTCCATTGTGCCCTTGTATAGCATTATATATTACATTGCACATCCCAGCAAACACACAACGTCCAGACAACGTTTTGTAACATTACCTTTTCACAACATTCAATGAAAAACGTGATGGCAACGTTGCTACAACGTAATTCACAATGTTTTCTTGAAACATACTTGCAACATTGCAAAATGACGTTGTGACAACGTCATTTTCACAACATTGTGACAACATTACTTTCGTAACGTTGTAGCAACGTTGTATGGCAACATAATAGCAACCTACAGGTGGCACCACTGTTTGAAAAGTACTAAATTTCAAAAACGTTTTGTAATTTAAGCAATTTAGGAAAATAATTTGATATTTGTTTTGCATTAAAATGCAAGAACATGATGTCCTGAATCAGGGAGTATTGTTTATGCTCATGATATTTTAGAATTATGATATGAGGGGATAAATTGAAATTAAAGCTGAAGTTAAACACCTTTTTTGAAGCTGGTCAATAAGGTACAGGCTATTCAGCATTGAGAGTCCTAAGTTGTAAAGGCAACTTAACATGATCTAACATAGATGATCGTTATGTTGATTATAGAATGCAAAATGCACTCTGATTTCAGATGCACTCTGACTTCAAAACTAATGGATGATTAATAAAGAGTTTTTTATTGTATTTTTTATAGTTTAGACAAAAGTTTAGGGACAACAAAAAAGTCCCTAAACCATAATACATATTAAATTCATTATTGGATTGAATGGCAGGCGGCAGAAATATTATCAACCCTTTCAGGGCCTCTCAATGTATCATATTCTTGAATGTTGTTAATTTTATCTCCATAAAAGAAAGGGAACTAAAAAAATATTCCTTTAGGTTGTAAAAAGGTTGTGAAATGGTAACATTACAACGTTGTGAACAACGTTGCTGCAACCTTTCTGGGAGTCCACATTTTTACGTTGTAAAAACGTAAAATTGCAACGTTGTAACAACCAAAGTGCAACGTTGTAGCAACGTTGTAGCAACGTAAAATTGTTAGCTGGGATACTAAGAGACTCGTAGAGAGTCCATGGTTTTTATCAAAACAGTGTAAGTATAGGGTATGATCATGGAGTAGTATATAGTACGTTTTCCTTTTGGTCCATGTTCATCTAATAATTGTCATCACCCACAGACAAAAGCCATCTTTCTACCAAGAAATATGGGTACAGAAAAAAACAGCAATGTATGGGATGCTACTGACATAGATTCGTGTAAGTCATGATTTATCCAAGGAGTAATGGTGGAGATACTTAATGTCCCAGGTCTCTATAGACAGTAATCCGGGGGGAGGGGGGGGGGGCATTGGGCTTGGAAAGATACCCACTGGCAAACGGACCTGCGAAGTGGGGACAGTGCACATCAAAATGAGGGGTGGTCAACTACCTTTTAGGCTTAGGCAAATAAGGGGAGCAGTGAACTACATCCATAGAAAAATATAGGGGCAATAACTTGGAATTAAGCCTTACTGCTACATTTATTTCACCCCTATGAACTAATGAAATTGTATCAGAAGATTTCCTGTGCAGGTTTGTTAATTTCTATGTATTTTCTGGTATTGAAACACCTTGATTTTGGGGGTCAGTGATTGGTGTCTCTCCAAAAAAGGGGGCGGTCAAATAAATTCAGGAGTGGTCAGTCACGAAAAGGAGGGGCAGTAGTTTAGCAGTGGGTAGTAACCTTCAAAGAGTCAGTGCCCCCCCCCGGCAATCATCTGTTGTATATAGCCAGCTTAACATCAACAGAGCCTTGCATGCAGTAAGTCATTCCCTGCCTCCCTCCTTCCCCACTCAGGGAGCCATAATCTGCTCCACTAATTATTTAATTGATGGTGATCCACTTGTGCTAGACATACATTATGTCAGCCATCTTAAAGTGCCTCCACATCCTCCTTTTATTACCCGTCTTGCCATTGCCCTTCTCTCCCCTAGGGGGAGGGAGAGGGGGAGGGGAGGTACTCACTCTTTAGGTACCCATTGCAAAACTACAGCCTCGCAATTTTGCATTATGGCAGCTCTGTGAAGTTCCCGTATGTGAGTTTAAAGCCCCCTGTTTTCTGAGATGTCAAGGGACAGCCCTTTGTTTTCTCTACAACTATTGTGTTTGGCTCCAAAACAAACATAAGATTACAATACAATCAACATTATGAATGAATATGAACAGCCTAAAATTTGGCCTTGACTCTTTTTCCTGAATACAAATGTATCCTATACAACCCTCACGGGATAGTAAGCCCGCCATTTTAGAGTTGTATGGTCAGTTAAAGCCCCCCTTTCCCTGCCTTTGTCGCAATTACAGCCACAACTTTCGGAGACCGTGTTACACTGGGTACCCAAACCCAAGTCAAGTACCCCCCCCCCTTTTCCTGCCTTTGTCACAATTACAGCCACAGCTCCCAGAGTCCGTTTTGCACGTAGCACCCAAACCCAAGTCAAGTACCCCCCCCCCCCCCCTTCCCAGGTTCCGTCCTTCCCAGGGCAATAAACCTCTCCTTTTGACATCTTACAGTAGCAGTTCACTTTGATCCTGTTTACCCCAATCCCCCAACAAAGGAGATAGGATATAGATGGTGGAGTGGTAAAGAATGGGGGTTACCGCGCGATGCCTGAACCGAGCCGAGGGGCAGGGTGACCCCGCTCAGATGCTATCTTTCCCTGCCAGTTACATGAGTTAGGCCCTAATTGAAATACACGATAATAAGCAAGTGTAGACCATCATTCACCGGGGACAGCCTACCCTGTGTACCTAGATGAAGTCACCTGTTCTGGGCATTTATTATACTCCTCGGTATGCCATTCAGAGGATGTGGGGAAGGGGTACTTTATACTCAGTCTAATAAAAGGTACCTTTAAAGTATGTATTGCCCCGTACTCAGGACTTGGGTCAGACTATAAAAAAAATGTTTCCAGTGGACCAACTAGCTCTTGAAAGGGCTAGTCGGGCGGGTTTTTTTTTTAGATTTCTCTTCCAGTTTTTTAGATTTTTCTTCCAGTTGAACCCACGTACATGTTCAACCTTCTGATAAAAACTAAAAGCCAAAGGCATGTCACAGAAACTGGACTTTTTCTATTGTATAGGCCAGCAGCCTATAGGATCTCTTCATCCTTATATTCATATGTATATGTTTAAAACAAACCGTTAAATAAATAAGTTAACAAAAAAAATTATGTTATTTATCTTTCTTTTTAGATGTTTCTTTCCAATGCCGTTTATCATATAATATTATACCAGAGGCTTTCTGTACTGAAGTCAGATACTGAGTTACCCCCCCCCCCCCCCCCCTCCAAACACAAGCACCAAACCCTACCCTACCCTCCTGTGTGACCCTTAGTACTACTGGAGATTGAATCCCTGCCACCCCTCCACCATCCGTCAGGGCCTCTGCTGCTCCAGGGCTGAGTGGGGACACACACAGTATACATATTGTATGGGGCTGGGTAAAGCCTGTATTACACCAGGCGATTTTAACTGCTAAGACATTGGGGTTTTCTAAGATTTTATCAGAAGTTTTACAGACACCCATGCATGTTACATACCGTTGGAAAGGGAATTCAAAATCCTTTCTAACGATATGTAACATGCTCATATGTAGTTGTTCCTACTGGCGATTATCAAAATCGGGAGAAAAATCCAACAGTGGGATATAGCCTTAGTGGTTCGTAAGGACCTCTGAAATGTTGAGGATAGAGCAGATGGGGTATGTTTGATTCTGATCCTTCCTCTGTTAGGCTGTACTAAATGTATAAATAGGGTGTACAGCCTATGACCTTATGGGGGTAATATTTGTTCTGCTACCCTTTGTTGTAAGTACTATGCAATGAGGTATCCCCTTTGACCATGCCTTGTGCAAACATCATACAAGGCTAACGAAGGGTCAAGTCATGTGATGGATTTGTTTTAATGATTATTATTTAGTGACATAAATATGTCATTACATTAGGAAGTTTTGAATAAGAGTACAATTCAAGGAGATTTATTTAGTAATCATTGCATCTGATATTATCTGAAATCCAGGACATACAGTTTCTTACTTATAAAAACATGTTTTGAGCCAGGAGCATTAACCAAGGAGGAAATTAGGAAAGAAGTCAATCGGAAAAATACCGGTCTAAAGCACATACAACAATAAACCACTTTCCTCCAATGCCAAGATTAGCTATGTGCTGTTTGAAGTGCACTAGCCTGAGAGGATTTCAACCCCTTAAGCTGACCTTATTGCACTTCTAAGGTCTTAAGTCAAGTGTAAGTTAAATGTAATTGCTAATAACAGTACACTTGAACCAAATCAGACTTTCTCACAATATACGACACTGCTTGAACAGATCATCAATAGCATTTATATAATCTGTCACCCCACAAGTGTTGAAAACATACGTTACGTGGCCGATGTCGGTACGTTGAGTTAATTGTAATTGCCCATAGCACACTGGAATATGATCATGCAGACTTTTGTTACATACCATGCCACTTTTTCCATTGCTACACAACCCCTCACAACAGTTCTACTAACTGAGGCACCTCAGAGGTGTTGAAAACATAGGTTCAGCTGACGTGGACGGTACGTGGACATCGCCACATGTCTTATCTCTAAGGCCCTGTCTAGCTGACGTACCACAAGCACTGGTCCCAATTTGTCAGCATCAAGTGGGGCCCTGTGACCTGGATCAAGTAGGTCTGTGGAGTGGTGGGCGGGGAGGAGGGCCTTGGTTGGGGGCTGGAGGGGGCTGGAGGGGGAGGTTGGAGACCCCTGAACACCCTAGAGGGCTGGGAAGTGCCACTTTCCCTTGGAGGTCTCAAGTCCCAGGATGTGTGTTTGTGGGGGGAGGGCACTTACACATTGATGGAAGTTACCCACTACAAAACCCCGATTTTCAATATGACAGGTCAGTGTGATTCCCATAAGTGAGTTTACGGCTCCCTGTTTTACTGAGATGTCAAGAGACAGCCATTTATTTTCACTACGGCTACTTTGTTTGCATCTCAAACAATACCAACGAGCTTACTCTTCGAAGATTCTCATAAAATCCCCAAACTGACCCATGATGCATTCCTTTTACTACAAAAAGTTAATCACAACAGCCTGCACCAGAGGACAGTAAGCCCTCACATCCCACCTTTTTGGAGTTGGCTGGTCAGTGACAGCTACTCTTTTCCCTGCCTGTGCCATGATTACAGCCACAGCTTCCTGGGTCCGTTTTGCAAAGGGTACTCAAACCCAAGTGGAGAACCCCCCCCCCCCCCCCCTCAGGGGGTCTAAAGTGCACTGGTCCTCCTGTCCCATGATCATTCCCTCTCACGTCAAGTGATACCCTCCTACATGGTCTGGACTTCTCCTTAAGGAACTGTTTTTGGTAATGTTATAGAGTGGACCTGCATCTCTGGGACAAAAATAGTCTTTTAAATTACAATCACTGTTTGCCCTTACTTTCCTTACATGCTTCCCCATGAGAGCAGTTTCTTTTTCGGTTTTTGTTTGGCGAAACAAAGGAATTTTTAAAGAATTCCTTGTGGAATGTAGGGTGGGGCAGCTGTTGTAGCATTATTTTCGATTATATTTTCAATGAGTTATTCTTATGCAATATATTAGATATAATTGTATATACAGATTTATATCTTTATTAGCATACATATGTATATCTATACATTTGTATTTATGTATGCACACATATATATATATATATATATATATATAATACTGGTTGTATATGTAGCATATATGATATATAATACATTTACATAAAGTCATTCCTACCAACAACCAGGTCAGACTGTGACTTCTATTTGTTACAAATCCCCCTATGATATACGGCCACGGTATCCCATCTCATCATAGAGATCACATATAAACCTGATCTCCCATTACAGTTTATGCCTTCTCTGGGACACAGCAGTATTACTTACCCTATAGCAGTAGGACGCTTTTACACAGTCGGCCAACGAGTCAGTGGTAAAATCGGCAGATTCCTGTGATGGCCTGTAGGTATGTCATATTGAAATGTGTGTGTTTTATATGAATCAGGGCTAAAGTTGGCCAATTCTACCCGTAAAATCGGCCAATTTAATTGGCGATTAGTCAGCTGACTGTGTGAAAATCGCCTAGTGGGTATGGGGCTTTGCCCCATAGCCTCACAAAAAGTATGACAGATGAACCAGAGCCCATCCCAGGCTGGATACAAGTGATAGAATTCCCACACAAAGGATAAATCTTGTATACCTACACCTCCCAGAAGCCTGAGGATGAATTCAAAAAAGACAGTCTGTAGATATGTCTTGGGATCTATGACTTCCTGTGCCTATAGTTGACTGAGGCATCTTGTGGCTGTATATATACAGCTTTATCTAGCCTGCCATTCCTTACCAGAATCCCCACTGTTATATACATGATCTGAGGCTGAAGTACTGGCTAGATCATTCATATTTGGGGATCAGGAGTACAGTTAAGAGACATACAGATCCAAATCATTGAGATTTTTCTCTTATTCTCTACAGAATGTATAATAAATCTATAGGTGTAGTGATGCTTGTAGAAAAAGATAAACAACTTTCTCTCTATATAATTTCCCATTCAGTACACAATATTTTTCTTTTGGCCTTTCATTACTTTTAGTTCAATCCCTTCTATAGTTCAGGCAGACAATGCTTATGTATAACAATTGAGCAGCTCCTATTAAATCCTTGCTCTATAAATATGACTCAGTCATACATATAACAGCCTTTACACTGGATACCTACAATATTAAACCACCTTCAGAGATGCATCCACCCTATTCCCTATGTCTAGTTGAAGTAGCACCCACCCCTGTGGAGTTCACTTCCAAAGCCACTTTAGCCTATCAGGCTTATCCTTGGGAGGCCTAATAGAAGCTTAACACTTCAAAGCCTACAGGTACACAAATAGGACTACCACAGATACACCTATAGGCTTCGCGTGCCTGGGAGCCTAACCAGAGCCTAAAGGCCCTATTACACTACACGACGTGAGCTGCGATATTGGAGCAATATGAGGTATGTCACAGAAAATTTACACACTGACACAGGAGCGCTATTATTGTTCGAAATTGACAACAATTATAACAAATAATTGTGTCTCCAATATGTGTGATGTTTCTGCGACATCGTCATATCGCAGCTCATGTCATGTAGTCTAATAGGGCCTTTAAAAAGCCTGGATTCCAATAGGTGACCTTCATTACTTGGAATTTGCTAATTTCTAAGTTTTTGTTAGAAATGGTACAAGAACTCCTACATGTTACTTACCATTGTAAAGATAATTGAAAATCCTTCCTAATGATATAGTATAACACGTCTATGATTAGTCTCTTTTCCTTCTTGCGATTTTTGAGATCAAGAGTCAAATCTGATAATGGAATATAGCCTTAACCTAGGCATCATGGGAGGCCCTTTTACCATCAGGGAGAGAGGTCTAAGGGCATACAACCAGATTGACCCTAAGACCTTATTTCCCATTTCATTTGTTTCCACGGATGACCGCTAGTCCCAAAGTGGCGCTGTTAATCAGGTCCGTCATACATGACTGCCTTTATCGCCCATTAAACGAGTTCTCGCACGTTCTCGTGGCAGACGTACGTGATCTTCTTACACGTTTTTCTACACCCAGACCCAGCTGCATGACGTTTTTTAATCTTTCTCCGCCTTTTTCTTTTATCATATTGTTTTTTAACTCCCTGCGTTCCTGAGCGTCGGTTGCCATTAATCTCGGGGTGACTACAAGATATGTCATCACTCTCCAGCCATAGTTTAGTAGGCACGCAGAACGTGGTATGACAGGTGGAGCAGGTTGTGATTGGAGAGTCATATTTTGCAAATGGCGGGCGAAAAAAGATTGGTGCTGGCCCACATTGCATCGGGTACGACACGTCGGACATTTGCACCCTTTCCCCGCCCCGGCGTCCCGGTGGCGGCGCCACTGTACGTCGGGGGAGGGGCCATTTGATGCACTGCTGGGGTGGAGGGGTGTTCAAGGGGCCCTGACACCCCCCACCGCCCACCCCCACTCTTTACTTTACTTTGAAAAAGAGTCAAAAAAATATTTAGTATTTATCCTATAGGCCTACATTCCCCCCAGGGATGGATACAGGATTTTCAAAAGGGTCGGTCAGAATAACAGCTAAGTACTAAAACCACGTGCAATTGCGCGTACGCATGCAGCATTTTCCATTCTTTTTGTATTTTAGGGGTCCACCAAAAGGGGGGAGGGGTCAGGACCCCAGGACCCCCCCCCCCCCCTTGATCCGCCTCTCCCCCTCCCCCTATTTCCGAAACCCTGCATCTGCCCTTGGGGACAAAAAAAAACAAATGGCCGTGATGTGTGGCATGCTTATAGATCTGGCGAGTGTGAGAGTACGAGGGGAAAAACAGAGTGAGAAGGGTTGAGGGGAGCGGGGTCGGGACCGGGGAGGTCAGGGGCTGTCGCCGGGAGAATTGGGGAGAATTTAAGCTATCCACCGTTACCATGGCGCGGGGATGGGAACGTGGAGGGCGCCCGTCCCAGGCTGGGGGGGGGGGGGGGGGCACAGACTATTTGAAGGTTACTACCCACTGCCAAACTACCGCAATTTCATTAGTTCTTTGGAGTGAAATCAAGTAGCAATAAGGCAAAATTTCACATTATTTCTCCTATATCGTTCTATGGAAGTGGACCCCCGCCCCCTGTTGTTTTGCCTAAAAAGTAGTTGATCACCCAACAATTTTGACGTGCACCGCCCCTGCTAAGCAGGTCTGTTTGTCAATGGGTACCTTTGCAAACCCAAGTGCCCCCCCCCCCCCACCCACCAAGGGATGTCGGGGTAGGTGCTCCGTTCGGGAGGAGGGGATTCCGGGCGGGTACTGGTCTATTAACGTCACCACTCGTGCACGGACTCACCTCCCATTCCTAACAGTGTTCCCCAAACTCCTGACTCAAGGTGTATTAGTTTTGTGATTATTCATACTGAACTAAGGAAGAAATGGCTGATCCAGGCCGACAATAAGTGAAAATGTATGCTAACTGGCAAAAAGAGCAATTATTCCCCAAGTTTTAGTTTAACCCCAAGAACCTGATATTATGTTACATTTTGTTTACAAATAAATATAGTTCCGTCAAATTGATATGGAACAGACTAGACTACTATCATGCCTATACTCAATCCAAAGGGTACAGACTATAATACTACCCTGCTTATACTCAACCTTAATGGAACAGACTTTGATACTACCATGCTTATACTCAACCTGTACAGAACAGACTATAATACTACCCTGTCCATACTCAACTTATACGGAACAGACTATAATGATACATACATATAACCAACCAAGAAGGGAGTATGAGGGTGGTTATCACCCCAAGCCGGGACCCCGATATCAGCCCGAGGCCAGGGCCCGAAGGGCCGGCCAAGGGCTGATATCGGGGTCCCGGCGAGGGGTGATAACTGCCCGAATACTCCCTTCGAGGTTGGTTATGGATTTATTATACCTTTTCTGTTCGATTTGAGCTCCCAAGGAAGGATGCACAGCAATCAGTGATGGTGGGACTGTGATGCTGCACATTTTTTAAATGTTTTTTCATATAACTCTTTTGATATCCATCAAATCCACAAATAGTAAGCAGTAAAATGTAGCTATGAACCTTGTACAGATAATGCATGTGTTAGATTTTTTTATTTCTTAATCATTTCATTTTTTCATGAATTTTAGAAAAATAAAAAGTTTCAGTATCACACTGCAGTGTGATACAAGGCTGGTTATCACCCAGGTTTGTATCACCCTGTGTTAAACTCTTAACTACTAAACTTGTACCACACTAAGGTATAATAACATGCCAATACCGCATTCGGGAGAGGCCTAGTGGGTGCCGCCATATTGAACAATTGAGAGTCCTGATTGGCTTTAAGTCGCGCTTGACCACCCACAGGAAGTGGCGCCAAAGGAGTACACATGCGCAAACATAGACTCCTGATTGCAGTATATTTAACCTTTATGGAACAGACTATGATACTACCATGCCTAGGCTCAACCTATACGGATCAGACTATAATACTTCCATGCCCTCTGCCCTTGCCCTGTCCTAGAAAAAACCTCCCCACTATTCACCACAATCAGTCCCGAGATGCTCCACATTTTCCGGGACCAGTCTCAAATAGGAAATATCATTTACTCACAGACCCCCTGGGGCGGTCCCCATTCAGCGACCTCTGGTTGGAGAATATTTGGGCCCGAGCAACATGTGGACGGAGATTGTTTGGGCCTCGGGTCCAGGCTCTTGAGATAACATGTTACAAAGTTTCACAATAGTTGGCCAGATTGGCCGCCATTGTTTTGCCCCTACTTTGAGAGGTCGTCGGTGAGTTTTCGACACCCGGGAGCCATATGGCCGACGACACGGCAGAGCAGACGACATTTTGACTGTTTCCCGCCAAAACTCCCCAAACACAAGAAAATTAATGCTATGGGTTGGGCCCAGCAGGTTGTGACAGCAGTGACACTGACACTGACAGTGGGGTGTCACTTTGACAGCAAGATCATTCCACTACCGTTGGTGATGGAGATTCCTGGAGTCAAAGTTATGTATAGAAGACTACAACAGTTTGTCATGTCATGGTTTGACTCCAAGGACATACTGTAGTGAGGACCCCAGCTAAATTCCTATGTGAAGGAAAATACTCCCAAAGCATCTAGAGAAGGAACATATTCCATGGCTTACCTTTTGACTTTAAAATGGAGCAATGTGGTTTGTTTTTTTTAATTCTATTGGCAAACACAATATTTCCGTATTGTTGATTTTGTTTAATACATTGGCGATACCAAAACTACTAAGCAATATGAGTAACACGTGGGGTAACACGAGTCAAACGTCCATTCATCAATTTTTCAGCTATATCAGGACCAACTCACAGTTTTTGGCTTGTACAAAGTACTGGTGATCGAATCTATGGGCTTGGAAATGACGGCAAGGCAAGGTGGTATAGCAGGCGCATACATATGGTTTAACTGGATAATTGCAAGTTTCACAACTCTCATGCCCTAACAGTTTAGTCTACCCCATAATATATACACCTTACCCATTGCACCCCTCTCCCGTTCTCTCCACCCCTTCCCAATCCCCCCCCCCCCCCCCGCCCTCCCCACTGGCCGGGTTGTGGTGGTGATTTTACCCCGTCGTCAGGCCGACTCCTGCACGTGGTCCTAGAATTTGTGGGCCTGTAAATAATGTAATAGGCGACGTCTAGGCTATAACTCCTTCTCTCAGTCCTTGGGTCTCCCTCCCCCCCCCCCCCTCGTTTGACTGGGTCAGGTAGAGGGATCTAATGTGCCCAGGTACATGAAATAAGCGGATATTCTAAGAAGCACCTGTTTGCAAAATTCTTTATTGTCAGTCCTTTTTTTAGATTCTCATTTTATTAGATCAGGTGGTGGGACCGTATATATCGAGGTACATAAAATGTGCTTGTATGTTAAGAAGCGCCTGTCATGAAAATCCTTCATTGGCCGTTTTTTTTTTCCTTTCTTATTTTGTTACATTGCATTTGAAGCAGGACGCTGTCTTTTTTATTTCCTCAAGCATAGAATTAATGTTTATGTTACTAAATTAACGTTTTTCATTGTAAAAAAAATTGATCGAAAGTGATATGCCTTGGATACACAACTGATACCTATACCTATACATATTATATATATTATATATAAGGTGGTTGTTTTATGTCTTTATGAATTTCGGATATATAACATCTAGCCCTCTAGCCCCCTTTCCACTCTGCACCCTCATCCACCGCCACCCCACCCCTTACCCACCCAACCTACATACATCGACACCCCCCCCCCCCCCCATCCCCTTTAGGTGGCGACACCTAGCGAGCAGCTCACCCCTGAGCCCCTCCCGGTACGTGACCTCAGTCACGTGACCCCTGTTTGGTCCACTTTACCCCTGTACCCGTCACCCCCCGCGCTGACACATGTAAACATGAGCACCACTAGTATCTTGAAAAGGTACCCGCTGCCAAACCGACCTGAAAGCAGGGGGGCAGTGCACGTACAATTTGAGAGGTGGTTGACCACTTTTTAGGGAAAAAATGGAGTCGGTGAACTACATATATAGAACAATATAATTGAAACTTAGCTTTATTGCTACATTATTTCACTAAAAATCGTATAAGTTTGTATCAAATGTTTTCCTAGGCAGTTTTGGTGATATTTGTTTATTCTCTGTTATTAATATACCCTGATTTTTGGGGGCGGTGATCTGTGTGCCCCAAAAATAGGGGATAGTCAGTCACAAAAAGTAGGGGCAGTAGTTGGCAGTAGGTAGTAACCTTCAAAGAGTCGCCCCCCCCCCCCGGGGGGGGGGGGGTAGGAGTATACATATTCTAAAGGAGGAAAGTTCCGAAACACATTGAGTGATTCAACTAAACTTTTAAACGAATGTCGCCATTGGAGCACTCAGACTTTGTCGGAAGATGGCCAGAAATAGTTGAAAATTCAACAAGTGATGTAGCCATTGAGCGTTTTGATCAGAAAACTGTGTATGGTAAGGGGTTTATTCTTATACCGTACTACCTGTATGTAGGCATGTACTTGTACTGGGCCCATATCTTCATAACTAGTTTGGCTAATCAGCAAAATTTTGATTAGCATCTCACGAGTAGAATTTCTGCCTATCATGGAAAAATTTTCATACCTAATAATCCCTCTTTGTGACTATTTTGCAATAACACCATTAAATTTGTTAAAAGACAAAATTGTTGATCTTGAGACTCTAATCAAAATTTCCTCAATTGATTAGCCTAATCAGTTACGAAAATATGGGCCCTGGTCTCTTTGATACTTTCTGCCCACTACCAGAAAGACTCGATGAAGTCATAACACGGATTAAGGACGTCATAAAGGAGACTGAAGTGCTATTTTGAATTTTGAAAACATAACTGATTTTTACGACTGACAACCAGCTTTAACCATTGTTTCTAAAGTATAACCCTAACTATTTACAATCTTCTGAACCTCATGACGACTTCCAAACCAAAAGAAAATTGCATTGATATGTCCTTGTTTTCAAAGAAATAGGAAAACTATCCGTCCCTAACTGTCCAACTTTCAATTGGAGCACCAGTGCCATAAAGTTTGCACCCAGGCTATGGCGTAGGTTAAGTATTTGATTATGATAGATTAATGAGGTGATTATCCTGTACCTATTACTCCTAGGACATGAAACAGTTAAACGGCTTCGGCCTTTCTGCATGAGCCTCGACTGAATTCGAACATAGATGTTTTAACTGATAGAGTTTATCAACAAAAAATGCATTGTCCAACATTCAATTGCTTATCTTGCTACAAAACGTTGCAATGTCATAATCATCTGTCCCAGTAGCAAATTAACTGCCGGTATCATTTGATCAAAACCTTTGTCAAATGAAAAATTACGTCCCATGATAAATGGGCATTGTTAAAATGTAAAAATATAAAAAAATATAAAAAAAACAGATATCATAGAAAGCGAACCTCAGTAGGTCATGATCTCAGGCTTAATCACTGTCTGAATCACGCTCAATAACAATTTCTTTCTTTAATATTCCCAAAATTCAAAACAGGCTAAAGAAGAAACAAACAAACAAAATTCTCATCAGAGACTAGAGCTTTAACCCCTGACTGCTCCTATTTGTCCTTACAAGAACTGACAAAAATAATAATACGCGTTGCTGGCTTAAAAAACTACACTTCTTTGTGACAGAATCCCGCCATTTTGTGCTTAATAACTACAATTATCAACGAACTCCCTAGAAAACGTCTAACCTTCAAAGGGACTTTTTTTCATTTCTACGCTAAATACTTCCCACTTTGCTCCGATTGTTATCGGGCTTTGCAGACAAAAGACTGACACTGATTGCCAGTTGCACATTTTGACAATGAAAAAGTGGAACTGACAGAAAGCATCTGGTTTGTGTTTTTGTTTTTCGCTGGGTCTTGGTCGGTGTGTAACAAGGGGGGCACTTGGGCTTGAAAAGGTACCCACTGCCAAATGAACCCATGAAGCGGGGGCAATGCATGTCAGAAATAAGGGGCGGTTGACCACTTTTTAGGCAAAAAAAAAAAGGGGAGGTCGGTGAACTACATATTTAGAACAGTATACTTGAAACTAATCTTTATTGCTACCTTATTTCACAAAAAACTAATAAGATTGTATAAGAAGTTTTCCTAGGCAGTTTCACTGATATTTGTTAACTTTCTGTTATTGATATACCCTGATTTTTGGGGGGCGGTGATCTGTGTCCCCCCATCCCCCCCCCACCCCCCCCACCCCCCCAAAAAAAAGAAAAAAATAATTGGGGGCAGTCAACTAAAAATCAGGAGGGGTCAGTCTTAAAAATTAGGGGCAGTAGTTTGGCAGTGGGTAGTAACCTTCAAAGAGCCAGTGCCCCTCCCCCCCCCCCTCTAGGATGTGTGATGATAATAAACGGCGACAAATGGGGAGAGGAAACGCCGCCGGCCGAACCTGTGGTTGGAGATTGTATCAGACAGTGGGGGGAGATTGTATCAGACTGCGAGTGGAGATTGTACAGCCAAGGTCAAAGGTCAGTCAGGTGCGAAAAGAAAAAGGTGTGAAGGTCATTGGAGCAGTGGGCAGAAGGTGTGACTTTAATTTGCATTATTGCATAAGTGTGAAATGACCCCTTTATTTATTACCCACAGAATTTTTAGTCATTTTTTTAAGCTGTAAACCCCATTATGGAGTCTGATCATGATAGATATCGACTTTCGATTTAGCCCTCCCATGACACAAGCCCATTTCGTATCGATTCTACCCCAACACCATCTACTAAATCACAGACCCAAAACACAAAAACAAAAACGAACATGTCCAGCAAGCTTAATCTGATGCACCCAACCGTGCCGTGATTGAAAATCGTTCAAATTGCCATTTCCCATATTGGATCATATCGGCAACACCCGGCTATAAAACACCTCCCTTCAGGTCAGATTTAAGCAAAGCGGGGTAAATTTTACAGTTGAACTCGGGGGTTTCCGTGTTTTCTGGGTGGTTACTCGGCCTCCCGTTTGATACTTTGGAGGGATCATGTGGGCTGGATTGGGGAGGGGGGGGCGCTTAATTGGGTCTCGAAATGGACTCGTGGAGCAGAGACAGTGAATGTCAAAAATGAAGGGCGGTTACCAACTTTTAATGCAAAGAAGGGGGAGGGGGCGGTGAGCTATTTCCAGAGCAAAATATAGGGCAAGAACTTGAAAGTCACTATAAATAACTTTTTTTTCAGCCAAAAAGATAAAGACTAGAATTTTGGTCATTTTTTACATCTCCTGGTATTGAGACCGTCAGATTTGGGGGGGGGGGGGGGATTTGCGTACAAAAAGTAGAGGCGGTCGTTTGGCAGCGCGCATAACCTCCACAGAATCAGTCCCCCCCTCCCCCCTCCATCACGGGGGTCTGGGGCTGGCGTGGGGATGGTGTGGGGCCCAACGTGTCACTCACTAATTCTTCTCATTTGGGGGTGTTGTGGGGCTGTCACGAACCCCCTGGGGCTACCCCTGAGTTATGACCTCCGCCTGTCCGACCAGCGGGGGTGGTGGTTGGGGGGCCATGGTGGTAAAAGGGGGGGGGGTGCAAGTGTTCACCCTCAATGATAAGTCCAGGGCACTTTGCAACAAGATCTCCCTCCGCACAAAAAGTTAAAGGCCTACATAGGCTTAGCAGACTGTTTCCTCTATGCGGAATGACATCTTGAAACAATACATTATATTGAAAATACTTCAAGGGTTTTCTCAATGCAAACTGGCACCCTGTAAGTTGTGAAAGAAAAATTAAAGCAGAGCAGTGTATTTTTTCCCATCAAAATGTTGCTCTTGTTTTTGTAGGTGACTCTGGAAGAGAGGAAGAGGCTTACTTCATAGAATGTATTCCATTTTTTGAGCCTCTAAATCACAGAAAAGTTTAAAGTTTAGTATCAGATACTTTGACATGAACTGAATCATAGCTATTGATAGTGATGATAGCAAAAATAGATACTATTTTCAGAATTTATTCAGTAGTAAACATCAGAGTTACCTCTGTTTTTCAGTTTACAAAAGGGAAAAAAAGTGACTGATATATAAGATAGTAGGTATACCAGTGATCAATGAATTTTACACTTATCGATGATAATACCTACGTACCAACTAACAGTACTGATCTACAGGCAGTAAAGAGAAATTACCAGCCTTAAACAAATGCTTATCATTTATATAAATTTTTTCATAGCTTTTTTCATGGATTTTTAAGGGTTTACACTTGGGAACCCACAGAATCAGAGCCTGCCCTGGAGCCCCTACACTGGAGGGACCTGTGGGGGTCAGACTCAGGTAAATACAACCCAGAAGTGGTCCAACCTCACAGCCTCTGAAGGTCCAGACCTGGGCTGCTGGGGGTATCAGGTATCATACACCTAGATACTGTATCATCGACGAATGATATACGGTTGCTATACTGGGTCCAGACACCCCTTTATTTATAAATTCATACACCAACTAATGTAAAGCATAACCCTATCAAAGTGTATGTTATTAGGCCCCGAATTCGCACAGCTGGTCACGTATATTCCGATTTTCACCTATATATACTGTATCAACTATAAAATTAATTATATACAGTACTTATAGAGGATGCAGACACCCCCTTATTTGCATACACCAACCAATGTAAAGCCTATATTCCACATACCATTTTTTGATTTTGCTTCATTTTCTTTAAGATTATGTTATGAAACCATACATACTTAATACTATTCAAAAGAGGATGGTCAAACTTTTCTAGTAATATAATGTGGCTATCTTTAACCTTAATTCCCTCTGCCTTCTTTTAAAAATCGGCAGCAAAAGCAGAGTGTGGAATATAGGTTTAAGTATATGATTGATAGAGGAAGACGACTTCTTGTGTTACTTACTGCCATTAATTATTAGGAAAGAATGGAGAAGATTTTGTTCATAATTCAAGCACAAATTCTCCTTCTGTTATTTGAGTATCTCCGAATTCAGACAAAAAGTGCTAGGTGCAAATGAGCACTAAAAAGTAAAGGATGAAGGAGCTGAACTCCACTGATTTATGAGTATAGCTGCGGGGCATTAGCTATCAGGTGTCCTAGTGAATTAAATGGCCATAAAATATGTAGATTTTTTGGTCTTGTTATGGAGAATGTAACTTAAGTCATACTTATGCAAGAAGTAGGTCTCTCTCACTTATATATCTGGAGGGTAGCATATTAGATAGAAACTATTCCTGATTTGCCCAAGGTCATATGAATGAGAGAGTATAGAAGTAGGGCATAATTTGCTTCTTAAATTTATATATCTCTAGGGTAGTATATTAATAGCTATTCCTAACTAAGTCCCCCAAGGTCATGTGAAGGTGAAATGGAAGTAGGACAGAATTATCATGTTGTTTGTCTCATTTATACATGTCGGTGAAAGCATGATAGGCAGAAACTATTCACATTTTGTGTGAAGTTCATCTGAAGGAAAGTATTGAAGTAGGGCATAATTTGTATTTCATGAGGCTAGTTTCTAACCACTGTTGCTCGCGGCGGTGTTATCATATCCTTGGCCCCCAGCAAACAAACAACAAGTTGGAGCACCAGTTGAGTGGTCCTTGTCAAAAACTTCACAAGTCCATCACAAAGAGAGGCTGACTTTAACAATGCCACATCGGACATCCATCCACCCTTCACCTCAAAAACCACTCACACTAGTGGAAACCACCAAAAAGTGACCAAAAACACTCAAAAATAGGTCAGAAAAAGTAGGTGAATCAGTGAAAAAGTTTTCAGTAGTGGAAAGTCTCCTGTAGTGGTAGAGTCAAGCCTGGGGATAGGACAATGCCACACGGTTAAACGTGTTAGTTGGTGAATTAGGGAACAATGAGATTTGCACTGGGACTGCCTGGAGGGAGGGGGGAGCCTCCAGGGGTAGGGAAAACACACTCAGGAGGGGTGCGGGGGAGGTGTGGCGGTTAGGGGGGCGGTGGGGGCCGGCGCGCCCCCCAGCTGTTGCCTGCAGACCCGGCGTTTGGTGCAGACTCCCTGCTGTGAGACTTCAATAGACTCCTGACGCGCTCTCGTGAAAAATAGCCCCCTTTTCTCGGGAAAAATACCCCCTTTTCTCTTCCCACTCTATGGTTCACCCCACCATCCTCTGCTTTGAAAAAACGTTTTGGAAGGTAGGGAGAGAATGAAGAGTCCAAAAGGGGAAGCGATGTAAAGAGGCGAAAAAAATGAGTTATTGAGTTGTTGATTCCAAAACTTGCTGAGATGAAAATGAGTTGAAGTTAACACCATACCCTTCCAGCGAATACATAGAAACTTGGGCCTATTTCATTGATTCAACAATAAAAGCAAAGTACATGTATTTATTTGTAGTCCAGCTGGTGAACATGTTTTTATAATCAGTATTTTCTTTGTGTAATTTAATATATGGCACGTACTATACTTGACAAATTCCCCTTCCCAGTACCTCCCATGTCCCCCTCCCTTTTCCCCCTCCCCTCCCCACTAAACTTTTCCCGGGACTTTTTCCACTTCCCCGGAGCAACCCCATCCCATCCTCACCCTTTCCGTTGCGTGACTTTTTTCTGTTATTTTTTTAGTTCCCCAAGTGGCCGCTGGTCGGGGCGCGGCGCTGCTCATGACCTTTAAGTCTCGTCGGGTCTCGTTCACACGTGACGCCTCGCGAGATCCCGCGTGGCTTCGCACATCTGGCTGGTGGGAGTGCGCAGGCGCGTCTGGACCGGTAAACCTCATGGAGTCAGTCAAGCGGAACGGGAAGTTCTCCCTGCTCCAGGGTTTGAGGGGGGAGGTACCGGGTGGGGGGGGGGGGGGTTACTTGGGTCTGAAAAGGTACCAACTGCCAAATGGCTTTGCGAAACGGAAGCGATGAACGTCAAAAACGAGGGATGGTCAGTCCCTCCTTAGGCCAAAAATGGAGGCGGTGAAATACTTCTGTAGAACAATAGGAGTAAAAACATGATACTTTGTCTTTTTACGTTATTTCACTAGAAAACATTCGAATTTCGAAGATTTTGAAGATTTTTTACAGTCTTATTCATATTGGAAGGGGGGCAGTGATCTGTATCCCCAAAAATAGGGGGCGGTCAACCAAAATTCAGGAGTGGTCAGTCACACAAAGTCCCTGCAGTGGGTAGTAACCTTCAAAGAGTATGTGCCCCCCCCCCCCCCGGGGGGGATCGGGGGTAGTGAAAGGAACATACCAGAACCCAGAGCCTTACTTGAGATGAAAGGCATATTTCTGTACTTCCTAGAAATGCCGAACTGAATAACAAATGATTCACACTTTATATGTTTGTGTGTGTTGTAAATCCGTATACTATTCGGCCAACTTTATGTGAAATTTGTCACGATCATTTCACTTTTATTGGCCATATAGTGCCGAAAGATCTTTCCCAAAAGAATATTAGATAAAGGAATGCCCACGATAAAGCGCAATATACGACCCACCCACTTTAGTTTAGAGATTTCTTTGCTAGGCTTGAAATTGATTGGGACGTAGATTAGAAAGTAAAGGACTGCAAAGAAGATGAATTTGAAACTTTGAACTCAGGGACTTACGTTATATCATGGAGAGTGAGACTCTATTTTACTGTCTATGATTATATTTAGCAGTTCAAACTGTTCATATGAATCCCTTAAAAATACCCATTAATATAGCAGTTAATCTCCTATTAACCTGGCAATAAACGTTTATCCCTAGACAAAGCTCGAGGCCTTACCTCCCCCCCCCCCCGACCCAAACCATATTACCTCTTCTCCAGCCAGGCGCAGTGCAGCCTGAATTACGTCTAATTCACCTGGACAGAGAGAACAATTATTCCCTGAGCACAGAGCCTCTGACTAATTCTAATCGACACTTGAATGGCTTCCTTGATCACATTTTGGCGCCGGTTCACAGCATTTTTATCGCCATCTTTCTGCTCTAATTGCCCCCTGTTCCACTGAAGGCCCTGCAAAGGCTTTTTTTTTCATGATTTGACTCAAAGGCTATGTTCCACTGTGCGATTTTACTCGCGATTTCCAAAATCGACAATGTGAACAACGGCTGATTATAGGAGTGTTAGATATCGTTAAAAAGCATTTTGAATTCTTTCAGATGGTGTGTAACATGTAAGGGTTCCTGTAGCATTTCTAGTGAAAATTTAGAAATAACTAAAATCGCCAATGTGAAAAACGGCTGATTTTAGGAGTGTTGGATATCGTTAGAAAGCATTTTGAATTATCTTTCAAATGGTGTGCAACATGTATGAGTTCTTATAATATTCCTTATGAAATTTCAGAAATAACAATTTATGTCAGTAGTGAGAATCGGGTAAAATCAGCTAGTTGAATAGAGGCCTAAGGCGTTTGTAAGGAGTGTTACATATCGCTAGGAAGCATTTTGAATTCTCTTTCAAATGGTATGTAACATGCATGGGTTCTCACAATATTCCTAATGAAATTGAGAAATAACTAAATTTTCGGTCGTAAAAATCGCCTGGTGGAACACAGGCTTAAGGCGTTTTCCGAGAGGGGTCAGGCGTGGAGGGTGACCCTGGAGGGGTGTCCTGATTAGCTCATATTACACTGTTAAAACAAGTGTTTAGAACCTAAACATTTTCCTAAGCACTTCGGTGCATCCAGTTTTGGAACACTTTATTTCCCTAAACATGTTTAGAATTATCGGTGTTTAGGGTTAAGTGTTTAGAAATGTGTGATGTTTAGCTGTTTAACCATGAAGTGTTTAGGTCCTCAAGGTGTTTAGAATCAAAACGCTTATGGTTTTTTATGTTTAGCTGTTAAGTGTTTAGAAAACTATGATGTTTAGGTATTTATCTATGAAGCATTTAGGTGTTAAGTTAAACAGTAATATACCGTAATATGTACTGTGACTTTCATTCTGAAGGATGAAAACCATTTTAAATTTAACAATAATATACCGTAGTGTGTTAAAAAAAGTAGATCTTACATGTAAATCACTGCCATGGTACTATGCCATTCAGTTTACACCAGAGGTAATGTTAACAGCATTGAAAGTTTTATTTTTCCTGTACGTAGTTACACTACAGGATCATTAATCCAATAACCACATATGTCCTTCCTTCTTGGTTTAGCCTTGCATGGATTGTTTGATTGTTGGAGGTAAAACCTTTAGGGGTATAGCTGATAAACTTCTTGTACTAAAAAGGTGTCTACATGTTAATCCTACTAAAAAGGTGTTTTAAAACATTTTGTAAATGTTTTAGGGGTGTTTTGGTTGGTTGACCGTACCTAGAATAGCAGGCCAATGAAGTGATTATCTTAATGACGCTACAAAAACTTGAAAATCTAACATTTTTAATCACAAAATTCCAGATTCCTAAGTGTATGAAAAAACTATTTTACTAATCATGGCCAAAAATATGGAGGGCATGTGGCAAACCACTAATAGTTCAACTTCATAGTAGTATTTTGGTAACTTCAGTAGCCGAGATTTGAACCCTGGGCCCCTCACATATGAAGCCTATGCTCTACCACTGAGCTATGGAGGCCTGTAGGTAGACACAGCCAGCTTTGCTACTTAACTGAATAAGTAGGGGTATGAGAGTACTGAACTATTGTCTGTCACAAGAACATGATGTCGAATACCTGTATAGTAGTACTGATCCTACTCATTGGTGCTGACTCTGCCAGTGTGCACTGCATGCAGTCCAAGTTAGCTCAGTTGCTTAGGCTTCTACTTTGAATGTACAGAATGTGGGTTCTAATCCCAAAGTGTCCATTTTTCTTTTCCATGGTATACAATTGATATTATGTGTTTAGATTCTAAACATATGCCATTCAAAACATGTTTAGAGGTTACAAGTGTTTAGCTTTTAAACACAACTAGTGTTATGTGTTTAGATTATAAACATAGTTAACCCAACACATGTTTAGAAGTTACAAGTGTTAAGGTTTTAAACAGATATGGTTTAATGTATTTAGATTATAAACATGTTTATGCCCTTAACACATTTAAATTCTAAACACCATTTTAACAGTGTACACAGGGCTAATCAAGCAATCAGTTTAATTGATTACAGTCTGCAGGCTGTTGTCTGGGCCTGGCATTAAGGGGGGTGCATGGGGAGGGGGAGAAGGAGGAGTAGGGGGTTGAGGTGGGAGGAGAAAGGGTTTAAAGATAGGGCTTAGTGCGTAGGGAAGTTGGTGACCTTGCTGTATTTGCAAATATTATGTAACTCCTGTAATCATAATGACAACTATTCAGAGGCCTTCATTTTGTCATATACTAGGAAATATCTTTGATAACATTATGAGATGATTATTTAGATGATTATTTAGAAATTAACTTTAGTTATTTTGGTTTTTAAACATTTTGATTATACAGCATTTATTGTTTTTATATGACATAATGGGCCTGCATCTCATTCATAATGTAAAACACCAA
This sequence comes from Lepidonotus clava, assembly GCA_936440205.1. NCBI lineage: Eukaryota > Metazoa > Annelida > Polychaeta > Phyllodocida > Polynoidae > Lepidonotus > Lepidonotus clava. The sequence goes on from OW387141.1 coordinate 4,040,137, forward strand.
CTGAAAAAAACCCGCCTCATTATAAATTCAAATATTCTCACCTTTTGTCAGAATAAATACATGTTAATCAGCAAACATTAGTACCTAACTCAGGTCCATGTTTATCAATAGGCCCACCACTTCAGTAACTCCGAAAGGCGGCCTCACAGCGGGAAGTTACATTTGTCATACACACATTAAAGGCGAAGTGTCTGCGAATAAAACATGGCCGTACAAGACAGCCACAGAGATAGTCAGACACCACCCAATGTATCTTCATCCGCTAAACACAAACTGAAAAGACCAGCCATAACTCAACCTGAACCTGTTCGAATCTCCCACTATGGGGGGGGGGGGGGCACTCCGTCCAGGTTTGCGTACCCACTGCAAAAAGGGCCGCAGAAGCTGTGGCTGTAACTTCCATCTAGGCTGAAAAAGGGGAGGCTGTAACTGACCCGGGAAGTCCAAAAAGGGGGCTGTTAGGGGCACCATACTGTGGGAGCTGTTGCGTTTAGGTAGTCTAATCAGGGAATATGCATCAAGGATTAGCCCTTGTGATTCTATTTGTAACAATTTGAGATAAAAGTTTATTTCTAAGTTTTGTCCATAAGCAAATGGTATAGCTGCAGTAAAAACAACAGGCTGTCAATTCACATCTTAAAAAGAATGGGGGCTGTTAAATCAAAACCAAGAGCTGTCTCTTTGGAAAACCGGGGAATGTAGTTATATTTTGGGTACCTACCCTCAAAGAGTCATTTGGGAGTTTTAGCAACCATGACGCATCTCGATACGTTGACAAATCTCCAATCTTTCAAGCCACATTACGGACTAACGATACAGGATCTATGTAAAACAGACATCTATTTATTCATAATATGGGAAAATTAGTGTTCCTCCGTTGACACATTTTTGACATGATTCGTATCAGCAGAGATAAGGGATATGTTGCGATTGCATTACAGCGTGTGTTGGAAGTGCCAAAACTCCCTAGTGCCCCCCCCCCCCCCCATCTCCCCACTCAGGGCAACCTCCATTGGCAGTCCGCTTGGCTGAGTTTTAGTCTCCCCCACAACACAATGAAGTCTTTATATGGCTTTTTAAAGCCCCTTGCACCTTTGGCCTTGCAAGCAGTTTGATAATTTGTACTGTCGCCCCAGTCTGCCGGTCTAACATATCATTACTGCCTGCATTGGGCTGTCGGGAGATCCGTCTTCTGAGCAGGGGGAGGTAAAAGGAACTGCCACTCTAATGACCCCCAGCTTAGACCCCTGCACCACCCCCAGTCTTTAACTGTAGCTCAGGGGAGCTGGATTTGGTTCAGGGAGTAATATTGGGGTGTATTTGTTGTTTGTTTGGTCCACAGTCAAATGTTTCTGTTTTGTGATTGACTGAAAAAATATCATAGTTTGTGCACGTTTGTACATTCTCAATAACAAAGCTTGGTTCTTAAATTGAATTTACAACACACACATACACACAGACATCCAACACGACGAACTTTTACTGCATATGAGGCCATTTTCTACCTTGCGTTGGTTCGCATTTGCTTTGTCTTAAGTTGCCAAAGCAAGGAGGATGTGTTTCAGATACAATCATGTCGGTATCTGCGAACGCAAGTAACCTAGAAGACCCTTCAAAAAGTGCTTGCGTTGGGCTCATGCATTAACCCAACGCAAGGAACAACGCAAACAGTTTTCTATATTCCACCTTGCAAAGAAGGTGAATTTTAAATATCGAAAATGGAAGTTAAATGCCCCAAGTTGCAGTGTAACCTTGAGTCGTTTCAGAAGCGCATTGTATCCCACTAGTGCACAAGTCGAAGATTGGTAGCTCGGTGAAACACCATCCCCACTGGCGTTTGATATATGCCCCGCTGCCGACTATAATATACGCGGGGTGGTTGAGGGGGGCATACCGTACACCTCATACGCACCGCCCCTCTCTAATATACCCCGCCGCCCAGGTAATACTTACCTGAGACAGGTATTTCAATTTACCTGTCCGTCTGTAGTAGAACAATAGCCCCCACTGTCAGGGGGTCGGAGGTATCAGGTTGCTCGCATGTTGGCCCAGATTCGATTTGGCGCAGACCTTGATTTGCCTCATTAATCATTGTAATTCCTTGATGGCCTCACTCCCCGGGGGCGAAATGGAGAAATTCAACGAATTAAAAGTCCATATAGGCCTCTGGGGGTGTGAGAGTGGGGGAGGGGGAGGGGTAGGAACGTGTGGCGGGGTTTTTGTGTAGTGATACCTCGTTAATGGAGCACTTTGGGGGCTTTTGTGGGGAAACAGGGAAATTGCACTGTTTCCTCTTTATATATGCCATTTCCTTTGAATGGAGGGATACTTCTTACAAGTTGGGTCGTTTGTCAGTATACGCCAAAGCGCCTAGGTCGAGAGCCAGATGTTTCTTAGCATACCATGAGGTTCTAGAATTCTGGCAGCAACGATAGAAATAAATTTGTAGGAGGAAGTGTAAATGTATTCTAGAAATAACAAAGCTACATTAGTAAGTATGGTAATTTCTTTTCCAACCTACAATCGCTTGTACATGTCTGCAGTGTTATTAGTGACCTGAACATAAATACAACCCTTTTCCAGTTGATGTGAAAAAGTACAAACCATTATAGAAACAAGGACATTGTATATAGATACTTAAGGATACTTTCATAGTACCTATACCAATATGCGATATGTACAGGAAAAGTCCAACTAAAGAGAAGAACCCACCCAGTGGTTACAGAACAAAGAAAAGTCACAACAGGGCATTTATTTCCAATGGTCACTAGACTTAATCGTATTCCTGGTTATTCTCCCTATCTCCATACACCTCTGGGAGTGACAGATGCTAATGTAAAATCTGATTACATAAACGTATTGTCACTTTTGGATTTGTCGTTACATCATAAACACCCCCTTCCCTCCCCTTCCCCCTGGCCGTCCAATCCCCACCCAAAGTACCCTTATTTGGGATCCTTGAACGTAGTTAAGCCAATTTAAACCACTTTTGAATGGAGAAATAAACCCTCTTTTGTAACTTCAAGCCACAGAAGAACCCCTCGTGTGGCCGATATAACAGCTGCTTATCCCCCTCTACAGGGAGAGTAAAATAGGTTGACAAGATGCCCCCCGCTGTTCGGGAAACCGCCAATGGGGGAAGCCTATTTGATCGTGCCCTTTTCAAATACATAATACTCCCAAGCCGGTTGTTGCTACCTGGGCTCAGGCTTAGAGAAGAATAGGTCCTGAAGTGATTAAGGATGTATTAAGTGACCGGTCAACAATGTGGATAATGCCCAAGGGCATGGCCGGCCACACAGGGGTCAGGGGGAAGGGGAAGGAGGTCTGGCCCTTCTGTAGGAACCTGGGGGCATTTTCTGAATAACCAAAAAGTGCCTGTATGCAATGGTTTGGTTGTCCGTTCATAGAGTCTTTGCCCCACCAGTACCCCAGAGCCTGCCCAGGGCATGGCCAGCGACCTAGGGGTCAGGGCAGGGGTGGGGTCAGGGGAAGGGGAAGGAGGGGCGTCTGTCCTTCTAACTAAGGGCTTTTGCCCTTCTGAGGACCCTAAGGGCATTTTCTGCATTGCCCACCAGTGTCTGCTTTCAATGGTTTGGTCGGCCGGCCGGAAGGTCTTTGCCCCCTCTAGGCCCCGAGGGCATTTTCTGTATGACCCACCAGTGCCTGTATTTAATGGCTAGGTCGTCTGTCCCCCTAAGGGCTTTTGCCCTTCTGTAAAGCGCTAAGGGCATTTTCTGTGTAACCCACCAATGCCTGAATGCAACGGCTTGGTCATCTGCACGAAAGGTCTTTGCCCTTCCCATAGGCCCTAAGGGCATTTTCTCTATGACCCACCAGTGCTGGTCGTCTGTCCATCTGAGGGCTTTTGCCCTTCTATAGGCCCTAAGGGCATATTCTGTATGACCCACCAGTGTGTGTATTTAATGGTTGGGTCATCTGTCCCTCTGAGGGCCTTGGCCCTTCCCATAGGACCCTAAGGGCATATTCTGTATGACCCACCAGTGCCTGCATGTAATTTCAGGGGCAGATCTAGGAGGGATGGGTGTCACTCTTCTCTTCTATTTAGTGGAGAATTAAACTTGACAGAGAGAGAAAACGTTCCACATGCGAGCGCAAATGTGTGAAATTTGAGTACATAGCCTATATACGGACCCCCCCCCCCCCCCCCCCCCCCCACACACACACACCTTTCCAAAATCCTGTATCCCCACCTGGGCAATGGTATAAGGTCGTCCGCCCCGAAGGTCTTAGGCCCTTCCCAAGGGCCCTAAGGGCGTTCCCAATGCCCGGTGTATAGACCTGTAAGTGGCGGTTGTCCACGGGTGTGTCGGGTAGTTGAGTGAGAGGTGAAAAACGGCCGGCCACCTCCTTTGAGGGGTGGCCATTGGGATCGAGGGGGTAGGAGAGTAGGGGGGGCACCCCCGGGTTCTAATCACTGTAATTTGGGGGACGGGCGCCCCACGCTCCCCCCGACGATCGGGATGGGGCATTCTACATCCGGGGTAGGGGGTTACTTTGTATAGGAAAGTACGGGCATGTACATGTATATGCTACAGTATAAGCCGAATATGCTATAGCTTAGGCAAATGCCGAACAACTTTTGCAAGAATATTTTGGTTTGATGATTCCGTATATTCCAAATACAGCTATTGTGTTAGGCGAGGTTTTATTATCCTCAGAGTACCCATTTTTTAGAAACTAATATCAGAAACAGAAATGCATTTTACAAATTCATCAATCTATTTCGAACCTTTGTGCAACAGGTTAAGTGTAAAAATTCTTTCAAATGATTTTAAAAATATTAGATTGTTAAATACAGGAAATATTGGATGACAAGTAATATTAAGCTTAACATTACTTGTCATCCAATATTTCCTGTATCTTTCTCAGAGCAGCCCCCGCCTCCTCTGCCCCCCCCCCCCCCACCCCCTCCCCCCCCCTCTCCCGAGTGACCCCTCTTTAACCAGCTAACCGTCCCACAATGCAACACGCCCCTGGGGAATCCCTCCCCCATCCTACCCCTACTCCCCCCCCCCTCACCTTCCCACTCCCACACCCCTTCGGGGGGTCTTCGTTCAATTCATTCATAAACCCCGACTCGGGCAGCTATTCATTTGACGGACAGGCGTCCCACAAAGCGAAGGACAAACTGTCAGGCCCTGATTGGCCGACGTCCTGCAGTGTCCGGGGCCGACTTACACGCTTCACTGCTCCCGCCGTCTCCGGTATCCCTACGCCCGACGACGGTGGCGCCGCCTGGGCTATGGGGCGGCGAGTGTACACCTGCGTTTTCTGATGAAATAAATAACATATGATAAGCTGGCATATTAGAGATGCATCTCTTTCTAATAACATACCTTATTAGAGAAACTTCTTCTTTGAGCTCTATTAGCTGTTGAATACATGAATGATGACAAATAAGATAATATTTTATAACTAACCTTCATATGCAGCCAAACATCTTTATATTTCAAAATACCATGTTAATTTGTCCATGACATGAAGCAGAATGTTTGCTATTAAACAAATATCCCAGTGTCACTTTCTACCTATTCCTCGGTTCATATTGCTTGATTGAAATCTGCAAATTAACTTGTGAGTAAATGTAAAGTGGTAGAATTCATATTTCACATACCTATAACTTATAACACATTTAAAGAAAAACTGCTTAATAACAAAATGCCTATTATATCTGAAAGGTTTCCATCTATATATTTTTGTAATTTGGGTGACATAAATTATAAGGTATACCACCCGGCGCCCCCTACCTCCCCCCGCCCGGCGATCATGGGGTCCCGATTGCCTCTCCCCTCAGCCCCACCAGCCCCACCAGAGTCACTGTCACTTCACAGCGATACACATCGCCCAGCCAGCGATAAAAAGATCACTATCTCATTCTCCCGTGAACAAAGTCGCCCGTCGTTTTTAATAGAAGGCGGTTGGGGCCGTCTTAAAGTGAGTATTATACAGATCCGACAGGGAGGCCCGAGTTAAGCCTGTATTCCACTATAGGCGATTCTGACTGAGGGTTAACTGGTAAATTATCATTTCTTCTCCAGTAATATGGCAAAAGAGCACACATCCTACATAACATTTGAAAGAGAATTTGAAGACCTTTCTAATGATATGTAGCATGTCTATGTTCAGCCAAAATTTCAACTGCTGATTTTTGAAATCGGGGGGTAAAATCGGCTAGTGGAATACAGCCTTTATGATATAGCGGAGGTTTGTGTATAAGGACGGAGGTATGTGGTTTTGGTGGGTGGGATTCAGTGGGTAGCGGTTATCTCCCATCTTAAAGGTGACTCGATACGGACACCTTGTATTGTGAGGTCCCTTGCTGCTGCCATGTTCTGACTGCTTCCTTTATGTCTTACAGGTGAGACGAGACGCCACTGACTGACACCCACTGCGCAGGCGCCGGATCGCTGAACCCTTCCGCTCACGACCCACTTCAAGGCAAAAACAAACCAAAGCAGTTCGCGACAACTCCCGGACTTTACTCATGATTAGGTGAATATATTTGTATATTCTGTGCTGGTTACATACTGCATTATCGCCCAGGAACGCCGACCAGACGCTGCTTAATGCCCTGACACCTAGCGGACGCCAGGGCAGACGCACCGGAAGTGCGAGGATGTCGTAAACAAAACACGTCCGGGGAAAGGCAGACGACATTTGGACGGCGGCTTCTGTGAGTTTGGCGCCGTTTTGTATACGTCCGACTACCAGCGATGGTGGAAAGTGCGCATGCTCCGTAATGGCGGATCTACGTTAGCCAAGGAGGGCGATGATTGAGGCAGTGGGAGTTGTTTAGGGGTAAGAGGAGGTGGTCGGTGGGTGGTTTCTATGACTACCACCGCCGCCATGATGGCTTCATGATCGTGTGGTGCGAGGAACGCCGGGTGGACGCTGCCCCCTCCAGTAGGGACGCCATGATGCGGCTGTGGCTGAGACGCCGGCGTCTGCTGCTGGCGTCCTGCGTGCTGACGCTGGTTCTCGTCGTGCCCTCCCTGCTCCTCGTCATGGCCAACGTCAACGGTCCCTACGTCATCAGCGCCGACTACGACGCCTACGACTACGACGCCGTGGACGGCGTTCACGCGCTCGTCCACCAGATGGCGCACACCAAGTCCAAGCGTGACGTCATCGGCATCCGCTTCCTGCGCAGCCCGGAGCGCATCCGGACGCACCTACGACACACCTACAACGACGACGGAGACGCCGGGGACGACGCCGACGGAGCGTTCCCGCGCACCGGAAATGGGATTCACCGGAACCGGAAGGGCGCGTCGCACCGGAAGGGCATCTTCCGGCGGAAGATCCAGGATAGTGAGGATGTGCCCCCGGAAGAGGTGAAGGGTTACGCTTTCCTCCGCCACCAGGAGTCGCCGGTGAGGGTGGCCACGGCCAAGAGCGTCTTGTCGGGCGATAATAGAGGAAAACAGGCAGCCGACGACGACATGTACCACGCCAATGAGGATGATGATGATTATGGAGTGGGTGACGGGGAGGAGGACCCCAAGGACGCCATGTTTAACGCCCAGGAGGATGCTGACGACGACAAAGACGAGGACTATCGCGAGGAGGACGAGGACGCGTATGAATACTGGTCACGAAACCCCGAGTTCAAACCCGGAGATTTTGACCGGCAAAACAAAACTCACAAAAGTAAAACTGTGCTAAAATACGAGGATTTGCCCAAAGGGCCCCAAAGACCTCTAATAAACTCCCTAGTCAGAAAAGAAGGAGATAAACTGGTGATCCGACAAGATCACCAGTTTGTGAGTAGTAGGAAAAAAACACAACACAGACAGTTACAAGTAGAAAATAGTGTAAATTATCCCAGCAAAGAGAGCCACCAGTTCCGCTTTGCACCCAACTGTGATCCAAAGAAAGGTTGTAGTAAACCAACAGCCTCCAAGCAGAGGACTATAACAAGTGAAAAACACCCCGACGAGGATCTCCCCACACATGTTGAGTCCCCCCGTCTGGCGCCTACCAGCCAGACTCCCCAGAGACTCGGCCGGGAGAGTGATGTTAATCAGAGACTCGGCGGGGAGAGTGATGTAAAAGCCCGCGCCCGGAGCAGCTCCTTACAGCGGGGCGTACTAACGGAGCGGGGCGTATTATCGGAGCGGGGCGTATTAAAGGAGCCCCTACTGCCCTCATTAGGTGATAAGACGTTAGTGGAGTACGCGGCCCACCTTCCGCCCCGGGAACAGCCGGCCACCCAGCTGCAGGTGCCCGAGATACCCCCTCAGCAGGGGGAGGTGGCCAGCAGGGCCGGCTTCCCACTGGTCCGGGACAGAATCTACTGGTCCCACCACGTCGAGGGATTCGTCTCGCCCGGTGAGTTCTCTATTTCTTTTCTTTATTTATCTATTTATTAAACTGGGGCCGTCCTAAAATGATGTCACAGGTGTTCATAGGGCATCTTCACTCCCCATAAGTCCGGCCTATAGACGACCAACCTTGTGTGTACACACCGGTTCAAAACCGTGTTATTCCCGCAGATTTATTTCAAGTGACAGTCCTGCACACATGAGGAAATAGCAACAATCGGCCTACAACCAGCTCCCAGCCCTGTAGGGGCACTCAGGCTTGGGGCCTAACCCTGCTCTTGACACCTCGGTCTTTAGAGAGGTCCATACATGAATGAGCCCAGTCTTCAGAGTTGGGTGGGTTTCCTGAAAGCCTGGTCTAAAGGAAAGTGTGAAAACCAGAGAGAGAGAGTAGTCGCGGTTATCCATATACCTTGCTTGTGAAGGTCGTATTACACTACACGACAGAACTATAATAAGAAGGACCACGGGGGGCGTCCGAGGGTGGCCATACGACTCATAGGGAACCGTCACATACCGAGGGTGAAGCCCGAAGTTTGTATGATCCCCTTGGGTCGTACGGCCACCCTCACACGCCCCCAAAGGTACTTCATTATTTTATCGCCCAAGCATTATTGAAAATTTGTGCAAATTATTAAAAACAAGGAGTCCACAATAAGTGGTACGTACTGCCTGGCAATATGACCTGCACCCAATACGCACCGCACGTCGGCCGAGTGCGTGATAAAGTTACGACATGAGCAGCGATATGACGATACCATAGAGAAATTGCACGAGTTAGAGACAATACAAAGTTCTTTATTATACATGCACGTGGCCCCGTGGGGGTCCGGGTAAGAATAGGCCCTCAGTAGCCCCTGCTGATCGTACGAGGCGACGATAGGGGGGACCCTGCACTGACCAAGTGGTTTTTGGGTTCGATTCCCGGTCAGTGCTTGGTTCACTAAGGGATGAGGTACAGCAAAAAATGATCGCTGGGTTTTGATCCCCTGCTGTTTGCCCGCCCTGTCACCTCATCTCATAGATTCGATCACCAAAGACAGAATTCGTCCCAACTGGTTTTCGCCGTGAAAATGACCCTGGCTGTCGGTACGGCGTAAAACACCCAACACTCACTCACTCACTCACTCACTATACATGCACATGTAAAATACTCCAAATTGCCAATTTTAAACAATTACACCACTCCTGCATTCGAATTTCCTATAATATCATCAGATCGTGCTAATATCACAGCTTAAAGTCGTGTAGTGTAATATCGGATTTAGCCATGCACATTTTCCCAAGCTCAGTCTCTTTTTGGATTTCTGTGGTTTTTGGTGCTTGAATCATCCAGGCATAAGACCATCAGATAACATTCAAATTGAATTGCCACTTATGAGTGGTTTATCACCCCATGGCATTGACATAGGTGTGGTTGATACAATATATCAGAGGACTGAGGTGTTAAAGGCACAGTTTCAGATAAGGCAGGGGTGCAATACTCCGTTGTAACGGGTAATCAATCTTGTTTCAATGAGGTAGAGTACAGCTTCAAGAGCTGTCCGCAGTCTATACTGAGAGTATTGGAGTCGTGAAGTACTTGAATGCTCTATTTGTATTGAGATAGGTTGCAAACATGCCATGTTTGTATGGCCATTGAAAAGGTTCTAGTGAGAGACAAACTTATACATGTGCCTTGAGCTATAAACCGAGGTGTACATTGCCTGTATGTAACAACTGTTGACACACTTAGGGTTCCTCTTTTAGTATGTGCTGCAGTCGTTTGTAACTTTACTCTTAGCTTGATCAATAGAGTTGTGACGACTCCTTAGGCCAAAAAAAAAAAATTGTTGTGTTCAGGTAACATAGGTCGAAAAAAATAGGGTAGGTAGGTCGAAAAACTTTTTTTTTTGCTTTTTTTTTTACTTGCCAAAGAGACCCGGCCAGTGTTGGAAATAAAAAAGATATTCCAAATATCCTCCAAAACCATTTTTAGCATCTATAATATATGCCCTGAGCATCCATGTCCTGTTTTATGGTTTTCCATGCTATTTTAGGTCAATTCTTTGGATTTTGAAAAAAAATAATTAAAAATTTCCTGAAAAAAAGTTAGGGTAGGGCCAAAAATTTAAGGTAGGTAGGGTTACCTGAACACAACAATTTTTTTTGTTTGGCCTTATCCAAACATCTGCCTCACCCTAAGCAGAGCTATGAGTTCCTTTGCTATTAATGGGTTTCCCATGTCTTGCTGAGGCAAATCACCAAAGGCAAAGAGAAACAGGGCTGCAGGCTTAAAGAGAGCGGCCAGTGAAATTTTGATATTGTTAAATTATCATATCGTGGTTTTGGTATATTGCCTAAGTATCAGTATGTGACATTATCATAACTGTGTAGTGATTCCTTATATAGAAAACCATGTTTCTATATCAGATCACACCTTAAACTCCTGCCCACCTGGTTAAGGACGTCTGTCTGTGACGTCACACAAAAAAACGTTATATTTTAAATTTCAAAATTATAAATTCCATAATAAAATTTCTTTTTTCTTTTTTCTTTCATAAATCAGTCAATTTTGTAATTACAAATACTTTTAGGCTCATAAAGACCACTTACATCAATTAAATATTGGTATTTTTCTGTTTTATCATTTTTTAACTGTTCTGCTTGTGACGTCACATACAGATAAATGCTCTATGCATGCAGTGTCAGATGCAGGCAGGGGAACTCAGTTTGATACAAACAAATGTGTATAAAACAAAAACTATTTGAGATAAATGTATAAAATTTGGTAAACTTATTTTCAGCATGGTAAGGATCACGGCAGTATACTAATTTATGGTCACTGGCCCCTCTCTTTAAGATTATGGCTTGGTCTCTGAGGTACATTTTTGCTAATTATAGAAGAATACCCTATGAGTATGACAGTTGTCCAAATGTGAGGGAGCAAAATTTATACTTGATTAACAAATCTTTTAGACAAAATAGTTTTAGACCTTTCTATCCCACCTTTCACCCCACCACCTCCACCCCAACCCTTCAGGTACTCCCCTACCCCTATCTCTACCCCCTACCCACCTAACCCCCCACCCCCATCCAACCCCCAGGTGCGCCTCCTGGCATGTGAAGTGTCCTAGTCAGGTGCTTCAAACCTCCCTCAGCCCCCTTCAGCCCCCTCAGCCCAGTCTCAGCCCACTGAGTGGACATCTCTATGCAGTCCCACGAGTTGACCGTCACCTCTGAGGGCCCAGAGAATCCCTCACTTTTAAAGAGGAGAGGTCGGAAGGGGGGGGGCTACTTTGTAATAGATTTGATTTTCACTAAGTGGGAGGTACTTGGACTCGGAGTATTATGGAAATGTATTGTATCTGTTTGCTAGGACTATCAAATCCATCCCTCATTCTATAGAGTAGAGATTGGAGTGTGGCGGGGTTACTTTGTGATAGATTTCACAATATGCTGCATATTTTGATGAAAATTAATGATTTCTCATACATCATCCAATTCTAATTTTACCTGTTTGGGAGTATCATTAAATTCATAGATATATGAGTTGTTCTTCATGAAAACAGTAACTTTTTTGACAAACCAAGTGGTTGGCCATTGCAATTGTTCCTTTTTTTCTGTAAATTCTAAACCCCATGTCCTTTTTCTTTTACTAAGTGTAGTTTACATTTAAAATGTATTTGGGCCATGTCTCACAGACAATCACACTCGCAGCTCATATCCACCTGAACGTAATAATTTAACATTCAAAAGAGAGTAACCCCCCTCCTTCAAACCACCTTCAAACCTCCCCCCCCCCCCCGCTCACCATACACTCACACAAGCCCTCACATCTCAAGAGCCAGAGGTCAAGATGTCCTTGAAAACAATGTTGTTGACCTCTCCATAAGGGTCAGGTTACAAGAGGATATGGAGACTTGGGCATCTCCAACCAGCACCTTTTTTTGAATCACGTTTTATCAAACTGAGAGTTTAAAGAGGTGCTGTCATAGTGAAGTGGCCAGGGGCATTTTAGTGGGTGTATTATAAATGACTTTTGGCTCTCGAACTGCATGCTCATGCAAGTATGTATGGGAATACACACTTACACGGTTCTGCCAACCGCGAGCACACAGAGGCCACTCTGGTGACTACACCAACTGCACTAAGTAATGTCTCGTGGGACGCACTTGAGAGAATGAATTTACTCGTGAAAATGACGTCACATGCCCATATATGGTAAACAATGTAAGCATGTATCCGAAGAGTAATGTATCATGGTTTACATCGGCGAGTATGATGTTATGCATCTGGATCAATACATGTGTAATTGAAATGTCATTTCTTAAGTACCTGATAAATGTATACAGATTCAATCACATATCAATTTCATTAAATTGTATACAAAATGTTAGACTAGAATCAATTTGTTGCTTTCAATATCCTTCTGGTAATAGGAGAGTGGTCCTTTTAATAGGACTGCATTACTGGAAAGGCCAGTTACATAAAATACTAATAATTGTATGACTGATACAAATTGAGGAGGACACATGGACAGGCTATTTACTGTTGGAGAAGCCCTGTGAGGCAAACCCTGGACAGGTATTATGCTACCTGACAACATACATCATACAGTTTACGTAGAGTTTCTCAAGTGATATGGTATCGACAAGCTGAACTACATGTACAAGTTCTCGTGCACTAATCTCCAATCCAGCTTTATTCAGAGCTGTCTTTGCTGCTAAAATATTAAATAATATTGCACCTTTTCCAACAAAGTACACGTACGCAATAGAGTGGGGGGGTGGGGTGGGGTTGAGGAATGGAAAAGAGCAGGGGCAGGGTTGTAAGGGGGGATTGGGGAGGGAGGTAAAGTGGTGGGACTGGAAGTACATGAATGGGTGGGGGTGAGGAAGGGAAAGAGCATTTGTTCGGGGAGGGATGGGGGGAGGTCAGGTGATGGAAGTACATGACATGTATGCAGTGGGGAAGGGAACAGGGGTGTATGTGAGTGGGGGAGGGAGGGAGACCACCTGCAGGAAGAGCCTTACCCAAAGTGACAAGCTAATTAATGGGCTGTCAGGTCTTATTATAATTGACACAGAGGTGAGTACTGAGGTGGTAGGTGTATAGTACAGGTAGGACTCCCCTCACCTGGCCCTGGGCACCTCACTAACGCCATACCTGGCCGACAGGTGGCCAGAGCAACAATGGGCCAGGGACCATGTATGTTAATGAGCCATACCCCCTCAGCACGCCACCTCCCAAAAGGTACACAGCCCATGACTGCATTAAATACCTTTCCTGATGCCATGTATACTGATAAATTGTACATTTTAGTGCCATTTTTGTGTCCAAGGTTTCCCAATAGGACGCCAGGGGCAATTATTTAATACATTCTAAGACATTGTGTTAGCTGATAAAAGAATAGATCCTAATCAAAATCAAGAAACATTGTATGGCAATTTTAAAAAGCATATTTTTTACACATATACAAGAAATCTGTTGATTTTATAGAGATTTTGAAGAATGTTACAGTTGATGTCTTGGTGTATCTTCTATCTTTGCTTTGGTGATGCAATAATGCATCTTTTGTCCACAGTGTTATGATGTTTAAATACATCAGGAATCAGGAAAGGGTTAACTAGCCATGCCCCCCCCCCCCACCAACATCACCACCACCACCAAGAAGGACACGTCCCTGACTACATTAAACACCCAGCGAACCGTGACTTCCCCCACAGACTGATTAACTAACCGTCCTTAAGTAGGTTTTAATGGGGGGATTAGGTTAAAGTGGGCTCAGGGAAACCGACTTTGAAATGTTATAGGATTGGAGGAGATTAAGGAGGGTGGCATTATTGGCTTAAAATGTTTAATGCTTGCTCTGACATGTTTGCATACACCTGTACTGGACATTATACCCTTTACCATTGTCAGGCTGTCCTAAAAAAAAATCTGTTTCCGGTGGACCGGCCGGGTGACTATTTTGGGGCCGGATGGGATGATTTTTTTTTCATTTTTCAAAAAAAAGAAAAAAAAAAAAATTCCACGTTATACTCTTACTAAAAAAATATATATATATTAGAAAAAAAAAAAAAAAATCGCGGCCGCCCGGGTGATCATTTTAAAGCCCACCCGCTGGACCGGAAACAGATTTTTCTTAAAGGACGGCCCGAGACTCAGGGTGTAAAGAAGATTCACGGCACATAAGAGAGGAGATGCACAGACATGTAAAGTTAGGCAAAATGCATAGCCTGTTCTTTCTAAAATAGATATATATGGTGATTCCTTTTCCAATCCGGAATCAGGAAGAAACATCTTCATTTATTTATTTTTTTATTTTTGAAGGAGACGGGGGAGCAGAGGAATCATTTCAAATACAGATGCTACCACATACATAGGTTGAAACTAAAACAGATAGTAAATGATGAATAAATACTCCTCATCAGTTGAGAATTATGTAATGCCATGAGCAATCTCCAATCTCCAAGGTTGACGCCACAGACCACCCTCTGACAGCCCCCCACAGCTGACTACACCCCCCCCCCCCCAATCCCACCCGGTCCTGTTGGCCGTCCTCCCACAACGTACATGATGCCTCATGTCGTCAGTGACACCTCAGCTGTCAAGGCCCTGACACCGCTGTCACTGCAGCTGTCAACTCCCATCAGTCTGGGACCTGGTGATGGTGAATAGGCGGGCGGTGGGGGACCGGGGTATGACACGGCATGGTGAGACACTCTGCTGGGAGAGTGACGGTGTGGGATCATGGGGGGAGAGTGTCATCATATTCTGATGTCAGTGGGTTTAGTCACTATTGGACCATCGATGTATTGAGGGCATTCCATTGTCTGGTAGTCTTCTTTGCATTCATCCATTGGGTCTTAGCATTTCGTATTGGATAACGATTACAAAATATCGTATGTCATTTTTCAACATTGCGCAGAAGTGTTTGGGATAGATTCGATACAACATTGAATATCAGAACATGCATCCATGTACAATCCATGTACACCTTTTTCAATTGCATGGTACCCCACTAGTGAAATAGGCCTGTACCAAGCTTTAGGTTCCAATGGGCCAAGGATAAAACACATAAAAGTTAGTGTGACAAGGCTTAACATTAACTGAACAAAAAGAAAATAAATTAATGGTATTAACCATTTTAGGATTTTTGAATAAATAAAAACCATAAATGTTGGGACCAAGTCGCCTATGTTTCACTGCGCAGAAGGAAGTATGTGTATTAGTGTGTACCTGCTCTACTGCTCAAATGTCATCATTTATGCACTCTTTTAAAGCCTGACCCATAAGTCTTTTTTTTCCACATGTGGACAGCCAACCACTGACATTCAGAATGTAGAGTTCATTGTCTCTCCAAATTGTAGAGCTCTCCAAATTAAAAAAAACTATCTCAGTGTCTCTCCGGTCACTGGCCGAACTGACCATAAGTCCCTGGACGTTCCCCTCCCGGCCCCTGGTTATGTTCGGCTGGAGTCTCGTCCAGGTTTTAGTATGTCAAAGGCCACAGAAAGGTCTGTCCAGGGATCCACAAGAGGCAGAATGAAAACAGTGTGTAAACAGGCATCTACGGACGGCTGGAGAAAGTGTGAGGTTTTTTAAGAAGTAGATACAAGTAAATTCAGTCAAATGTAGTATAAATCCAGTCAAATTGAGGGAAATATTTTAAGAATATCTTGACAGGAACGGACGCAGGATATTGGAAAGGTGGAGGGAATGGGGGAGGGGGGTGGGTATTTGCATAGCCTATGTGCATTAGTGTGTACATGCATTTTCTCTCAAAAGAGGGCGGGGGTGAAGACCTCCAGGAAGCACTGCCCCTTTCCCGATCTGCCACTACTTGGTTCACCTTCTGCAACTCATTGTACATACGGAGCAGCTCCCCAGTAATAGAGTGTGAATCCCAGTCACCGATGTAACTCACAATGTACACAGACATGAGTAATCCCCCTGCTCCTGGATACCCACAATGCTCTGCACCAGACCTCCCGGCAGGCCCGGAGTACCCGGATTATCAGGTCACGTGACCACCCTTTGATCTGTTTGGGCGTCACCAACACCCCGGAAGAGAAATTACCAAAATGGCACCAAAAGGGTATATTAGCATTGGGATATATGTACTTATGCTTTGAAGGCGGAAACCCCTAATGAACAGACTGTATCCTGATTGTCTGATACATAGGGGAAGATAACGATCTAATTGTGCACTGACACCGCCAGGCTAAAAGAAAAAAAGAGAATTCAATCTCAGTACTGTGCCACCCATATAATATACCCCATGCATCATACGAGCAGTTTTTTATTCCAAGTATGAGAGCAGGGGCAGATACAGGATTTGCAAAAGGGATGAGGGGCATATAGGCTAAGTACTAAAACTATATTTATGCACACATATGCATCATTTCCCCCTCTTTTTTTTTAGTTTAGAGGTCCAAAAAAACAGGGGGCATGACCCCCTTGATCGCCCCCCCCCCCCCCCGAATTGGTCCTTAGAGATCGGCCCCTTTATTTTTCGTGCAAAGTGGGAACACATCCTCGATTGGCCGTGTGTATGTTTTGTCTCATCACGGGGTGAAAACAAGCAAGGAATGACTCCCACACCCCGTCCCCTAGCCTCTAACCAAAACCCCGGCCCCTATTACACCTAGCCTCTAACCCGAGCAACACCCGCGCCCAATAGACCTTTTTACCGCCAGCCTCGCTTCCATTTCACAGGGGGCGATCAAAGCGCCCCCTGTCCACGCCGACCTGCGACCTTGAGCACACTACACGATTTGTGAAGGGCAAAGCGAACCGTCGCGGCGCAACAGGCTCATGCGATTTTGGTGGGTGTGGGTGGAGACGGGACTCTTTGAATTCCTGTAATTTGGTTAAAAAGGAAAAGCAAGGAAAGGAAAAAAACAGATTATTACTCCACCCCCAACCGAAATGTCAAAACTTAAACAGTAAGATTCAGGGGCGGATCCAGGAATTTTCAAAAGGGGGGACGTGCAATTCTGAACATTTCCACCTGTCCTTCAGGCAGGACCATTTTACATTAAAAAAAAATATAAATTTTGGCAAAAAAAGGGGGGACCCCTAAATCCGCGATTGAGATTGCAGTAAGACAATAATTTTGTATAAGGGGGGGGGGGGGTATAATATTCCCTCTGGTCCCTCCTTGGTCATATCATGGAGAGTAAAATGATATTCTCCATAGTCATATAGTGACACTGGATGAAAGTTGGATCATAGAAACACCCATTAAGACGTCGCCGAGTGTGAACCGGTCATTAGTCTCCCACTCTGCCGCCAGGAGGCCTGATTGGTACCAGCAGCGAACACCAGAGGGCCGCGGGACGCTGCCCCCCTCACACCCACCAGCCGCCAGGGGGCCGGGCACCCCGCGCGCAGGCGCAGAGACCCATCATTTACGACCTGGCGGCGAAATGAGAACCACGTGAACGGGCGAGAAGGGCTGCTGGCAAAATTAGGATTGGGACGGAATCTAAACGGATGTGGGGATCTGGTCGTCAGGGCCACACGAGGCTTCAATCAACTCCCCTCCTAAAGTGGACCGAAAATAAACCCTCGGTCTCAAACCCCGGCGGTCTCAAACGAAACGGAGTCTCTCTTCAGCCGGGCCAACACTTAGCATACCTTGGTGCCAGTGGGGCAGGGAGGTGGGGGGGGGGGGGAGCACTGACTCTTTGAAGGTCACTACCCACTGCCAAACTTCCGCCCCTGCCTATCGTGACTGCCCCTCAATTTTAGTTGACCACCCCCCATTTTTGGGTGATAGATTTTACTGTCCCCAAAATCAGGGTCGGTCAAGACCAGAAAATATACAGAATTACTAAAACTGTTTAGGAAAACTTCTCATAACGTTTCATTAGTTATTTCTGGGTGATATAAAGTGGTAAAGGGATTAGGTTTCAAGTTTTTGCCACTGCATTGTTCTTTTGATGTAGTTGACCGCCCCTCTTTTTTGACCTAAAGGTGATTGACCGCCCCTCATTTTTGACGTTCACCACCCCCGCTGCGCCGGTCTGTTTGGCAGTGGGTACCTTTTCAAGTCCAAGTGCCTCCCCCCCCCTACGGGCAATGGGGGTAGGGACAAAAAGGGTTCGTTACACATTAACCGGCCTGGGTTTTTCTCCAAAGGCCATTTTTCCTCCCAATTATTTTTCCATCTTCTTAGAAAACGATAAGCCGGTCAGTGAGTACTTTGCCCGAGGCATTCTGGGTAAAATAAATCACAGAATCTATCGGTCCCGTGCGTGGTACCTCCGGAATGGAAGGGTAATTGCAGGCTAACGCTTTCCAAGTGTCTTCCTTGAAAGAAATCTTCCGGGGGTAAGAAATAAATGATTTATTTGTGTGAGGTCTGACTCGAAATGATCAGCAGTCTTCCTTATTGGACTAGACATAAAAGATGTTCCTACGTAGTAAAGATGTGCCCAGAAATTAATCATAGGCGAGAAATGAGGCTTTGGTAGTTGTCATGAGCTTCCCATGTCAAAAAAAAACTTAAAAAGAAAACAGCTTTGGGAAAGACGTCAAATCCTTTTACCTCATAATGCGAACAGCCTGGCTCCTAGTGAAAGGGGTAGACCACTAGAGACGCTCATATTGGATGACCCCCCCGACCCCCCTGGCGGGGACTTGTTGAATTAGCCCCGTCGGGCGTGGCTGAGACCCACATTTATTCCGCTCGGGCGTCTCACAAAAATGGCGGCCTTTTTTCTCGCCAAAGTGGCGATAGGGTGGCGATATGAATGATGTCGTCGGCCGGGCTGTGATTATGGGCCGTGTTTCTGACACGTGTTAAGGGTTTTCAGACGTAACCAGCGCCAGCTGCACATGCGCGGTGGTGTTCTGAAGGCCCTTTCCCGATGTCGTCTGCTCTGTGAGTTTTCGCGCCTTTTTCTCCCCCGCGCATGCCCGGCGCACGTACCGCGCAGTTCCGGTCGGAAGACGCTTCGTTGGTTCCCGGCGGGAGTCGCTGTGTAGTCCGTGTTCTCCGCTGGTACTCAGAGGAAAGAGCGCTTTGTCATGGCCCCCTATCATCTATAAAATCTAGACCTGACCGGAACATGAATTTCCAATTTCATATCAGAAACATACGTGGGTGTATGACCTCGTACCTAGAGACCAACGTGGAGTCCATAGTTTTAGTCCAGTTTTCATGAAGCTAAATATGTTTAGCACATCAAAGGAAAAGATTTCCCAAAACCCTTTTCCATTTAATGATTGCCACAAGACTTTGCTTCGTTAGTCAGCATAGTATAGGCCTATAGGTAAACATTTTATAAGAGATTACTTGAATCATTCATTTCTATTCTCAATATAGATAACTTACAAAAGTGTGGATCCATATTCCTTTTCCACACGAAGGCCCATCTACGTCCATTTGCAATTTTGGCCTGGCAGGCCCCATGACCATAAATAATAAGTGTTTGTGTCTAGCTGCATGCACATGTGACGGTAAGGCTAGGCTGCAGGCTTTAAAAGGGGAAAAAAACAGCAGCTCGCTATTGTTGTTCCCAGTGCTATTTATCACTCAAACCATCCCCGGCTCTCACGTCGGCGTCTGTCATTTTAACTCCCCCCGCCTGACACAGGGGGCGCTGCGAGACCGCGGCCACCTAGCGGTCACTCCACACACCAGGCACAATCCAACATGGCCGCCGCCGTGACCTCTGCCGCGACCTTTGGTGTCGGTGTCGCAGAAAAAAGGTGACAAAGTGTAATTGGCAAAATCAGACTGCCATCCATCACGAGTGTGAATTTTAGACGAGCAGAAGTCGCGTCCTCAGGAGTTAAAGTCAAAAACTAAAGCGGGCTTTCGACAAAAAGGGGTGAGAACTTCTTTGAAGTGGCGTTTTCTTTCAGCCCCACATGTTCTAGGTGATGAGGCAGTGGCTGGGCCGGGTGAAGGCGAGTTAAATACGGCCGTAGAGTATCACTGACACTAGTTGTTAAAGATCACCAGTGCTTGGTTTCACTGAGAATTTCAAATTAAACTTCAGCAAACTTTGTCAGGCGTGGGTGTGAATGTAAAGTGGGATTAGGGGTAATAAGGAGTTGGACGGGCAACATGCACTTTACTTTTTTTGTTTAAGAATTTCTTATTTTCAATCCAGTCCCCCCCCCCCCCCCCCCCCCTTCAAACCCCTCAAAGATTGTCCCACAGTAGGACGCTGGGCTATCGCAAAGATGTGAACATACCTATTGTACCCATTTAACGCACTAGCATTAATGTCCATTTTTCGCATTGATATTTTAGACGAGGGCAGTGCCTGTAGGTTTTGAGTATACTGAATCTCTCTCAAAGGTCCAAAATAATAGAACCCCCTCCACCAATCCGCCCCTCATTTATCCGTCCCTGAGAAGGGCTAGGTCTATTGGCCTACATCATTGTTAGCAATAGGCGTTGATATAGCTTATATTGCTTAATTATCCATTTACCATTAATATTAATATTATGAAATATCTGGATAATTTCTCTGGTTGGATTCAAAATCAATGTTTCTCAGCTAAACCAGAGATAGGCCCAAAGATCTAGATAATGAAATGACAATCTAGGTAGGAATATCAGATATAGCAGTTTTTGCTGATCCAACAATGGTGGATGATAACAACAAGTAGATCTAGATCTAGAGATATTTCTGCTTCCTCATCGTTTTATCATACGTTTAGCTGTATACCCGACATATTCTGGGCATCAGTACAGCAATCCCCCAACCGTCCCAAAGTGTCAAATATCAGAGATACTAATAAATAAAACAGGCATCCTTTTCACCCCTAGGATCATCCGATCTCACTAAAAACGCCCTTTATTTCCAAAAAGACGATACAACCACAAAGATAAGACACTTCACTCGATACCTGGATGTATATTTGTGCGCCGGCCCCCCAACCACAGGCCCCCAGGGAGGGACAGAGGGCCAGGGGAGATAGCATCAACCCAGGGACAGGGAAAGTGAGAAATCTTAACTTGTATTTATCCCAGATGGATATCTAAAGTGAAAGAAGTGAGATATGCCTCAGCAGAATGAAACAACAAGCAGGGAGTAGTGTTTACAAGCGCCGCCAGGGTGAGGAAATAAACAGACTTGGAAACCGGAAGATCCGGACGGTGTAACGCCGCAGATGATGACCCCGAATGTTTGTTTGGATTGATAGCGCTGGTCCCCTGCGGACAGTATAGGGCTGTGGTCAGTACCGCCCGGCAACCAGCACAACCTTTGTCCTTTTTTGACTCCTCTGGTGGAGATTTCCATATTGGAAATGTGATAATGATGTACTGTTTATTTTTTCACCAGGGGAAAAGGTGGATGGATTGTTTGTCTTATCATAAATCACAAACATCTGTACATATGAGACTTCAAAAACACATAAAGGGCTTTTTCTTTTAGATCTCCAAAACCTGTGATATAAAAATATTAATGTGAACTTTGAATGGCGTTGTTAGGGACCGAAATGCTCAAGCCAAAGATAAATCATCAAATCTAAAGGCGCTATTCCACCAACCATTTTTACACTCAGATTTTGAAATAGACAGGAAATAGGTGCATGGATTAGCCAATATAACAGGGCCTGCTCTATAAAGGCGCCAGGTCGCCAATAGTTACAGTTTTCTTCATTTGGTGACTCAAATCATGAGATGGCTTTTCCTTTTAATCATAGAACTTGTAGCAAGACATCAAAAATTGCGACTAAAATTGGAAATTGGCGTCTTTCTGGCGACTTGATATAAAAGGCCAGAGCGACCCCTGAATAGATATGATGTATATTATTAGCAAAAGTCTTTATTCTCTCTTATCAAATGACATGTAGGACGTTTGGTCTTTGACCATATTACTTAGTAAAAGGTTCTGGGTGACAAATTTACCGGTGGTCAGAATCACCAAATGGAATAAAGGCTGATTGGGCAAACCAATTGAGCGATGTGACTAATATCCTCCTCGAATATATGGATATTTTCCAAGCGATTGACCAGTTTCTGATATATTCTGATCAAATCGCTCAAATTGTTTTCATCAGGTTTTGGTCGTTTCTAACCAGTTCCGGTCACTTAAATGACCAGAATACGAATTGAATTTACCCCGCTTCACCTTTGCCAATCCTTGGGTCAGCCCCTTCAGGCCCTGCGTACACGGAGGTCTGGACACGTCAGGCAGACCTCTCATTCTGAGTGAGTGGGTCTCAGATATCTACAAATAAACCTGGTCTGATGTCAGAGCTGCTCCGAGCAGCTCAGGGGTTACTCATCCACCTAAGGCTATATTCCACTGCGCGATTTTACTCCCGATTTTTTAAAATCGCCAGTTAAGGCTGTACAGGTACTTCCCTAGCCAGTTTTACTCCGGCAGTGGCAATGTTTATTGATCATAGGCATGTTATACATCATTAGAAAGAGTTTTTAATTCTCTTTCGGCTGGTATGCATATGTAGGATGCATGGATTTTCGCTATATAACTGTTAAAAGTGATAAATTACCAAATTATGGACAGTGTGAATCGCCTAGTGTAATACAGACTTGATCTATAATCATATCCATGCCACATATCATTAGAACGGATTTTGAATTCTCTTTCAAATAATATGTTACATGCATGGGTTTCTGTAATATTTCCAATGTACATTTAGAAATCTCCAACTTCCCAGTCGTCAAAATCGCCTAGTGGGATACAGGATTCACTGAGAACTTTGATAAAGTGCCCCTAGGCTATTTCCTGCAGTACTTAGCGTCTGATAAAGACGTTATTGGGTGGTAGGCCCCCTAGCGGCAGAGGCCAGCATCTATGAGTCCCCGGGATGAGTCCTATTAACGGGTAAACGGACCCTTTCACTGCGAGTTGAATTCCTAGAATGTCAGTTGAAAATGGCCATTTCCGGTTGTATACATCGGTCTTCTGGCCCTGATCCAAGTGCTTTTTAATCCCACCTCTGCCTACCTAATATATAAGGCTATGAACATATTCAATTCTCAAGACTTGAACCATGGAGACTAAAAATTTCATTCTACTGTATCCATGCATGAACCAAGCTTCTGAAGGTGTACTTTGCATATAATATCATAATACAACCGCAAATGACTCAAATAACTCATGAGAAATGAAATTTTGAAATATCAAACCTCAGCACAGCTTTCTGAGCCTTAATTTCTTTCTTCTTGTCAATCCAATGAACCCATAGAACTATATGTATGTACCACACAGTAGGCCTAGCTCTTCACTTCCTGATCCCCCATCCAGCTTAATGGTCCATTTAGGGTTGGGGGGCATAGGGGAATCCCCTCCCCCTCCAATATTTTGACCAAATAGTAATTTCTTTTAAATTTCTGGGAGCGGCCGGTGGAAGTCCCCCTACTCTTTACTCGCGGCCTCTACCATTATAACCAGGAATATAACCCTCCCTACCAGCAGACACACCCCACGTTTCTCCCTACCATCACCCCACTACCCCCTCCAGTGGTGGATATTAAATGATGGCCCATTTATCTTGACCCCCTCCTGGGTCTCCTCCTGTTGGATCACTCCGGGCTGATCCCTGATGGCTGAGGCAGGTCACCACTAATAGGTATACCTCTCAACCCTCACCTCCGGGGTCCCACCCCATCTCACTTGGGGGGTGGGGGGGGGGGGAGGTGAGGTGAAAGCATGTACCTGAGGTTGGTTGTTGGAGATCCAATTACACATTTAGCTCAAACCCTTCCAGTAGCAGCACCCCAGGCCCCCGATAATAGCCCCTCTGCACACCTTTCCAGGCACCCCTCCTCCCCTCAGATAGCAGAACGAGCTTTTCTCCAGGCCTCAGGACCTCCGACAGCCCCCCCCCCCCCCCACACACACACACACCAAATGGCCTGCCCCCGCCCTGCCCCCAGACCAAATGCCCCACCCACCCCTCCCATATACCAAATGTCCCTCCTATATCAGGTGGGGAGGTGCAGGGCCTCCTGTACACTGACAGCCCCCTCAGGGCTGACTACAGCCCCCCTGTGGACCCAGACTATTACAGGCTATATGTTAGCGGATAAGCCAGTCTCAAACGTTAACATATGAGACAGAAAAGGTCTCACATGTGTTTGTAGGTCTAGGTTGTTGTCTGCAAATTCACCAAACCTAGTGGGCAAATTGTCAATGTTTATAGATATAAAACTGGATGACATCTAAAACCAGATTCATGACCCATCTTTATAAACCGCCTAATGCCCCTACACACACACTTAATGGCCCCTCCCACCTACACTAAATGCCCCCCCCCCTCCTTATACCAAATGTCCCTCCTACACCAGGTGGGGAGGTGCAGGGCCTCCCGTACACTGACAGCCCCCTGAGGGCCTCTACAGACCCCCTGTGGACCCAGACTATTACAGGCTATATGTTAACGGATAGGTCTGTCTCATATGTTAACACATGAGACAGAATAGGTCTCATGTGTGTATAGTAGGTCTAGGTTGTTGTCTGCAAACTCACCAAAATTAGTGGCCAAATTGTCAGTGTTAATAGATATAAAAGTGGGTGACATTAAAAACCATATTCATGACCCATCTTTATAAACACGCCTAATGCCCCACGCATACACTTAATGCCCCCTCCCCCCCCCCACTAAATGCCCCCCCCCCTCCCCCCTCGTATACCAAATGTCCCTCATATATCAGGTAGGGAGGTGCAGGGCCTCCTGTACACTGACAGCCCCCTCAGGGCCTCCCACAGCCCCCCCCCCCCCCCCCCCCCCACACACACACACACCAAATGACCTGCCCCCCCCCTCCAGACTAAATGCTCCCCCCCCCCCCTTTATACCAAATGTCCCTCCTACATCAGGTGGGGAGGTGCAGGGCCTCCCCTGTACTGACCGCCCCCTAAGGGCTGACTACAGCCCCCCTGCAGACTCAGACTATTACAGGCTATATGTTAACGGATAGGTCTGTCTCACGTGTTAACCTATCCCATCTCATATGTTAACGTATAGGGTTGTCTCGTATGTTCAGGTAGTACATCCCATATGTCCACCCATTCTTTCCCATATGTTAACTTCTTCTATCTCATATGTTAAGTAGTCTAAATTGATGTATGCCCACCTCATGACATCCAACCTATAGTTGTCAAATCACCAATGTTTATTAACTTAATAATTCGGTGACACCAAAATGAGATTCAAGCATGACCCCACTTTTTAAGATTTGAAAGAAGATGGACCTTCCTGAATACCAGTTTGTTGACTGAATGTTACTACTAGAATGCTGCAGGACATCGCCGTTACGTCTTTCCATGGCTGGAATGATATATATGGAGGTTTGGTGGCGCCCCCTGGATATGGAGGATCAAAGCTAGACACAATACGTCAGATGAAATGCCTTTTCCATAAAAGTCTAGCTTTGTGAAACAAAAATGCGTTTTTCCTCTAAAGCCGGCCTATATATAAGAACTGCACAGGGTTGATTTACACGCAGCTCCTTGTACCCTTTAGCCCCTCTCTCCCAAGGGGGGCTCTCCACCCAGGTTTGGGTACCCACTGCAAAATAGGCGACGGAAGCTGTGGCTGTAAATCTCATCTAGGCTGAGAAAAGGGGGCTGTAACTGACCCAGGAAGTCCTAAAAGGAGGTCACCATACTGTGGGAGCTGTTGTGTTTAGGTAGTCTAATCAAGGAATAAGCAGCAAAGATTAATAATTTTGAGGTAATAATTCATTTCTGAGTTTCTTTGGTAGGCAAGTGGTATAGCTGCAGTAAAAACAACTGGCTGTCCATTTACATCTTAGAAAATAGGGGGCTGTTAAATCAAAATAGACCACTGGCGGATCCAAAATTTTGAAAATAGGGGGAGGGTGTGTTATTGGAAAAGCCAAACACAAAATTTTCCGAAATAAGGCAGGGGAGCGCACCCCCATACCCCCCCCCCCCCCTCTGGATCCGCCACTACAGTCAGTGCAGACCGCTGTCTTATAGCAGTTGTAGTTTTCTTGTGGTACCTACCCTCAAACAGTCAGTGCCCCCCCTACCCCCCCCCCCTTTTAGCCCCTCTCCCTGCCCCCTAAGGCCCCCTAGTGGGAGACAGGCGAACCCGATCCCCCTCTCTTGCCTCTCGGTGTGGTCTACTTGGCCGGGCCGGGCCCAACGTTTACGATCACTTACCTCCAGGTAAAAAACAGCCTAACAGGCAGGGGGATAAAATCAGGTATTTACCCCCTTCTTGTAAGATAAGGCCTGCCTAAGTGATTTCCTTTATCGTGTTTAGAGTTGACTCTAAATAGACAGGAATCACTCTTTTTTTCTGTGGGTGATGTTTGTGAATAGGTGGCTTTGGGTCTGGGAGAATGAGGGTTGGTGTTGTGAGGGAATGAGATAAAAGATGCCAGGTGGTCAGGTTTGTATCTGATTTTATGGTATTATTACCTTTTAATTGGAGATAAACATGGTTTTAATAGTGATTGCTATTGTTATATGCTCTAAACTGCTAAAAGAGACTGTATCAGAATGGCAAAAAGCTAGTATTGGCCCATTAAACATTTATCATATTCCAATGAAAATTTTATTTCTAAGATATATATTGCACTACTAAAGGAAGCAAAGCTATTATCAACAGGGCTTTGCATTTCAATTATGTGTTGTATGTCTATAAACATACTTTGTTCTTTCGTTAAAATTCATGGGGAGTATGTACCGGTGGTTTAAGCAGGAAAGAATATGCTCTGCTCTCCTAATAAATCTAAATTTCCCATTTTCTATGGCTTTCAAGGCTATTCCCTGGGGTACTTTGTTGTAGAGTATGGAGGAAGAATATATTGTTTCAGCTTTCGTTCTGCACACTGAATTTCCCATGTGTTATTTTGTATAGTAGCCCCAGAGCAGCACTGGAGTTACTAATGTAAATATCAATCATGGGCGCTTTAGGTGGTATATTACACTGTACGACTTGGGCTGCGATATGTGCGCAAGATGATAATATTACAGACAATTCACATACGTGAGTGATATAATTGTTACAAATTGGCAATTTGGAGTATCTCACATAAGTGTAACAAAGAACGTTATCTCTAATATGTGTGACTTCTCTGGGACATTACTATATCGCAGCTCAAGTCGTGTAGTGTAATACAGCCTTACGGCTCACAATTGTAATGGTGCCTGCAGAAAGGCAGACGTGTGAATGGATGACCCAAGCTAATGTAGGGGGGATTAGGCAGGGAAATGGAGGGTGGGAAAAACTTATTATGTCTGTAGCTCAGAAGGGTAGAGTTAAGTGGGGTATTATCACCTAGAATGATACTCCAATTAGCATTTTAAAAATAGGAAGGAAAGTAGGAAATTATACAATGATACGCCTTAGAAAATGTAGCGCATCGAATGGAATTAGCGCTTGATTTTAGTGTGTGTGATAGGCTGCATAATAGGTAGAGCAAGAATACTGACTTTAAAGATTTCATAAGAGTATATTGGAGATTTTGGAGAAATGTGTAAAACTGGGTTCAGCCCCTTGTGTTGGGTTGCTTCGAGCCTCAGCAATTTAAATTGCAAATCTAACATTTTAATTTGCATACATTTCCATATACCATAGACTTGGACTGATATGCCTGCTCCCTTCTGGTTGGGTCCCAGGTTATACAGTTCCAAAGTTAGATAAATGATGGATTGGCTGTTACCTGATAATTTATGTAAGTAAGATTGTTTTTGTTTCATAAGAAGTCTAATTTGGCTGAGTTTTTAATTTAACTTAATTCTACAGATTTGAAGAAAAGAAGATCCTGTTTCATCATAAATAAAAAAGTTATTCGGTCTGATAAGTAAATCTTTACATTAGCTAAACGTGTTAATTAATTCATTTTCTTTATAATCATCTGTTTTGAACCTTTTTTAAAAAAAAAACTGCTCTAGGCACATTTACTTTGGTAAAGTCACCGTCCCATAATTAATAGTCCCAGCGGAAGTGAGGTAGAATACATTTACTCTCGGGGGATATTACTCAGAACAAAATCAATTATTTCTGTTTTTTAGGAGCTCATTAACACCTCGGTACCAGCAGTACGCTGCAAAGGCTAAATGCTAATTTCCCTTTAATGAACCTCTGGGACAAGATAACATCACGGACGATACAATTTATCAAATAAACTTTTTGCTCTATTCTGAAATAACATCATCATTACCGCCATTATGTTCGGTTTGTCATTTAGGCACTTGAATGGATGAATAATGATAATACAGTTAAGGGGCCTTCCATTAAGTACATACGCACATTTTCAAAAATATCAGATCCCCCCACCCCCCCTCAGGCAAAAATACGCATTGAATATGTACTAGCATGTACGCACATTTTAAAAAATTGTATACCCCCCTCCCCCCCCTTGTTGTGTATGTACTAAATGGAAGGCCCCTAAGAGGAACCGTTTCAGAGTTTATTATTGTTTATTTTCCAAAAAAATTATTTTCCTTCAAAATTAAATATCTGTTAAAAAGAAAACGTCAGAGTGTGCTTGGGGACCTTTTAACTTTGTCGTGCTGATTGAACCAAGGATGGATCCAGGGGGTGGGGGGGGGGGAGATCCAGGGGGTCCAGACCCCCCCCCCCCCCCCTCCCTTTGGTGGGAAATAATACATGCCAAAGAAAAAAAGAACGTCACACGAATGTCGCCCTTTAAGTAATTAGCCTATATGTGGAACCCCTTTTCAAAATCCTGTATCCACCCCTGCTAACATTCTTGTTATGACTTCAGCACCTGCCATCGACGCCATTTTGAATGTCAGAAATCCCCCTAGCGGTAAGATGGTGATTTACACCATGTATACACACATTCTGTATACAGATTACAGGGCCCCTAGACATTGAATCCCACCAATAACTCATAACATATATGACTAACACCCACCTCACAAAAACAGGTCATGTGACCGGCGGGCTGAGTGCGCATGCGCGACCACGAATACCAACTAGGCAGAACCATTAAGTCATTTCCCCTCATTTCCATATGGCGGCCTAGCCTGAACTAACTGATGGTGACCAGTTTTTTGTTTGCATTTTTATTTTCTATGGGTGGGCTAGGGGGTTAGTCGGATCTAGGGGTGGGCAGGGGAACTGGTGCCGCACCCTGGCGGTGATTTCCATGTTAACGACGTCTACTTCCGGTGGGCAGTGGTCCGGGTCCCATGTAAATGAGGCCATGTAATGGGGGCGGGGGGGGGGGGGACATGTAACCTCGTTTGGTTTGACCTTTTAAGTGGGGCTTTGTGTAAGGTTTTTAGTGTTTGTGTTGCTTTAAACGTCAAATCCTGCATATTTCGATCCTGTTTTATCTATCCGTCTATATAATATACCTTGTATGATACATGCATACATATATATAAATGTGTGTTTCTGTATACATACATACTTTTAAGTATACAAGTGTCCCCATCCACCATCTCACTCCTGTTCCTGAAATGGTGTAGCAAGTCCTAAAATGCAAGGGGTTCAAAATTTGGTAATTGCAATTACAATGGCAATGGCAAGTACGAAAGATTACCCTTTTTACAAGTGTGGTTAGAAAAGAAAATCTGAAAAGAAAATTACTTCAACAATACGGGTATCTGCGAATAATGATATTCCTTACATAATGTACATTTGCTATTGTATAGAAAGCTGTTACTTGTTATGTATGTTATATGCGCCTGGTTGTGGACTCTTTTCGCATACTTCACTGTCCCCATACTGCAGCTCACACAGAAGTCTGTCTCCTCTATAGGTGACGTTCAGGACGCCTACTTTTTTTTCTCCAGCTCTCTAATTACATTTTACTTTCTAAACATTAGCCGCTGCCAAGGGGAACAAATTACCTCTTTGTATACACTACTCCCCTTTTAGTGGGCCCAGATGACTTAGCTCTAAGCCCGAGCCAAACAAATTATGCAGCCTTCAAGTTTGAAAGGTCTAGGTTAAAAAAAGCCTTTAAGTTTGAAAGGTTTAGGCTAAAAAAAAAAGTAAAAGAACTCATGTAATTTACTTACGATAATTTTTGGGTGTTTTACATTTCTAATTACTTGGGCGCCGTTCCAATATCCGGTTTTGGGGAAAATAGTCTTTCATTTAATTCATTATTCGGTTTCCTATGATTTCGAACTGCAGACAACGGCTAAAATGCGCCCAAAGTAATTTCCCTTGAAATTTGTGGGTTAGATTTTCTATTCTATGTTCTCACTATCTCTTTCCATAACGCATATAGCCTAAAGGCTCTCCTTCTATAAAGCCTATGAGGCCACTTTCCATAAAGCCTATAGGATGTATGGATAATAAGAAAAGGGATTCAAGCTCAATATATAGTTGATATTGCATGTGGTCCAACAAACGAAATGCAAAACAAGTCCATGCTTAATTTTGATGATCCTGGCATATTATTAACGTCAACACACACGCCAGAAAACACATCACCTAAAGCGGAATAATTCACCTACACCGCCATAACACTCTGATCTTCCCGGCCCCTGCACCACGAGGAGGGAGGGGGGCACTGACGCTTTAAAGAGAGGAGCCAGTGAATATAAACTTTAATTGCATGGGGATCCTCCTCACTAGAGGGGTAATCGTACCAATTTTTGTGAATGTATCTATCATAGTTAAAATTTTATGGTCACTTTTCTGATTTCTATTACATGATGCCCCCAACCATCTGCTGCACCTTGCACAGTGCATTTTACAGTGTGTGACGTCACACACAGGAGATGTGAAAAATAGAAAATTGAATAAATATCATAATGAAATTTTCTTGGGTTCTCTAACGTAGTCCTATACTGTTTGTTGTATTGAAATTGAATAACCTAAGGTGAAAATTTACATTTCTAAGTTTTATTTAAGGATTTAAGAATTTGAAATTTAAAAATAACGGCTATTTTATGTGACGTCACACACAGATATGTGTTTTCCCTGTGTGAGAGGAGTTTGAGAAATTTAAAAGTAGAACAATGAATTTTACATAAAAATATGTTATTGACCAACATAGAATTGTTGCATATGTTAAGATTTCTATGCTTATACCATATACTATATAATTTACTCTATTAATCCAAGAATGACATGGAGAGGTAATATTACTCGCTTGGCATATAAAATCAAATATGACTCTGAGAGGTATAATACAGGGATCAATCAAATTTATTAATAAAGGCTGACTCCCGGAGGAGATAATGTCATACAAATATAAAATAGCAACTGTCAATAAAATATCAATTAAACAATTTGTCACTAATACACAAAAGTGGCTGTACTAAATACAGGTACAATAAGTCCCTTCTAGGCAATAAGAATAATCTCACCAAACAGCAATCTAAACAGGCAGGCAGCAGAGCAGCAGGGTGGGAACCATAGCAACAGGGCACCAGAGCAAACAGGGTCAGGGTCTAGATCTGAACCCTTTACTCCTGTATCTCTCCTGGTGTTGCCTGCTCTAGGTCCCAGCAGTGAATGGATGCCTGTGGACTGGAGCTTGGGCTTTTTATGCCTGACCCCAGCCCAGGCTGAGCCAAAGTGTCACACACCTGCCCAGACTTGGGAAAACTGCCCCCACAATGCATTCACACCTGTGAGTGACACCTGTGAGTGTTCCACTGAACTAAAATCTGCCCCCACCTCTGACACCAGCATTCACACCTCTGGTGGTGGGACAAAATGCTGACTTACAGGCTTCTGATGGATTAGAAATGCTACCTAGATTAAACCCTCTTAAAGGCAAACTTGCAGATTAACTTTCCTCCATTCAGAAACTACTGAATGAGGTTTGACATTTGTTATAACTTGTTTTCTAAAATGACTTTGACATTCACATAATATATTTTTGATTAAAAACTTTTTTCCATATATTCTCATATAATTCCAACATAACACCTCCCCTTTGGAAAATAAGCATTGCCACTATGCTTGCTAACATTATACAGTAACTAGTGCTTCAATATCTATACAAATGTTGGATTATACACAAACATTTATAGCAACACAAACAAATCTTACAATTATCAACCATAAAACTACTAATACAGTTCATCCGCAAATAAACAAAGTCAAATTACATCTCAAATCCATACATGATAGAAGTGACACATACAACATTATAAAAGTACATTCTTCATATGTATACACCACATATTTCTACAGTTAGGTTTGAAAGTGATTTGCTCAGAAATATAGCAATGCCCTAGGCCTTTTACCTAAGTAGGTAAATATATGGCAGCACATACAAACTGATTCTGAGTCCAAAATTGCTTTCAAGTATTTAGAACCTGTGGCCTCTTTCTAGGAAAACACATTAATTGGCCAGTATACAGATAATTATCCCAAGACATACATAATGTGGTTAATTCCTGCACCAATTCGCTGTATTGTTACCTGGATAGAAAACAGGTCTAATGCTGGGTCATTTTCATGAGAACCATGTCCAGGTTCATAAAGTGTGTCAAGTTCTAGGAATATCAGCCTAAAGCTCAAAACTACAATCCGTGTTTTTGGCCAAACAAACTGATCATAGGAACAATAGGATAACGTGGAATATGCTGAATTATGACTGGCTTGTCATAATAAGCATTTACTAAACATATCACAACTGGACAGTTACTTGACTGGCTTGCCAAGTAATTAAAATTAAACTAACAACCTACTAATTAGATGTCACTTGATAGAATTCTATCTCTATACATTTACAACAAGGCCTTTGTGTTATTAAGCACCGTATCTATCCTATCACCTGATATCCAATAAAACTACATACAAATTTCATTTCCCATTACCGTTGCCTCAAGGCCGGAACTTCACGTATCTTGCCATGAAGTTCAGATGTGACAAATTTGTCAATAGCAGCCTGATTGAAATGAGCGATGGGCAACCACATCTTATCCCTATCATGGAAATGAACAAGATATTGGACATCTTGTCCTCTTGGCTTACGGACATCTGATACCTTCCTGACAAGATGGAAACTATTGTCTGTTGGGTCATCATGTAATACCTTCACAACCTTTGGGGTTTCCTGACTGTGATCAGGATCAGGGTCTTCCACTGGTGGTTCAGGTAAGACAACAGGTGGAGGGTCATTATCCTGCAAGTTTGGATCTGGTATTGTCTCATCCTCCACATTGCCACCACCCTCACCAGACAAAACTGCCTGTGGTTGAGGTTTTGGATCTACTACCTCAAAACTATCTAATGGCAGATCACCCACCTCCAATTCTTCTGGATCTTCTATCTCAGTGTCAGGAGGTTGCCATCTTTTATTCACTTCTTCTCGCGACATCCCTTTCTTCAGACGCATGATATTCACAGGCCTGTTAATAAACTTCCCTGTATGAATGTGCCTGAGAAAGACAGTGGTCTCAGTATGATACCTGACAATAGCATAGGGTCCATGAAAGACACGAGCCAACTTTAATTTAGTTGATGGATCCTTTATCCGTGGCCAATAAAGCCAACAGATATCTCCTTCTTTCAGGCCTGGATCATAGGCTGTCTTGTCGTATCTTTCTTTCATTTGTTGATGAACCTTACGCATATGCTCAGCAGCATATTTGCTCGCCTTTTCCTGCGTTTGGAGGATCTTTGCGAAATGATCTGAGACTGTCTTACCTACATCAAGATCGGCTTTTACTTGAAGTTCTGTCGGAAAGAGTGGGTCACACCCATGAATCAGCATGTGTGGACTATGTTGTGTTGAATAGGATGGAGTTGTATTCACACTGAACATCAAAGCATCAAGATGCTCATCCCAGTCTGTCTGATTCTCAGAGATATAATTTCTGAGGACACCAAGTATGGTACGGTTTTGACGTTCAACCACACCTGATGTCATGGGATGCGCAACTGATGTAAATGACTGAGTGATTCCAAAAGCCGCACACAACTGCTCAAAATGCTTACTCGCAAAAGCTTTACCATTGTCCATGACAATCCGCCTTGGGGCACCAAATCTACAGATTACTCTGTCATAGAAATGACGAGCGACAGTGGCAGCCGTAAGATCCGGCAACGCCATACAGATAGTGTAGCGTGAGTAGTAATCTACAACTACCACTATGTGTGAATTGCCCTTCGCGGTCTGTGGCAATCTTTCTAGAGCATCTAAATTTACCACACTCCAAGCATGAGGCGCTGGATCCCTGATGACAAGACAAGGCTTGATTGGTCGTGTCATCCTCTTTGTCTGGGCACAAGTTTCACAAGACAATGCATAGTCAACCACATCTTTGGTGAGATTAGGCCAAAAATACCGATTGCGCATGACACCTAACATTTTGTTGGCCCCAAGATGTCCTCCCAAAGAAGAGTCATGATGAGCATGTAGTACAACAGGCTGCAGAGACAAAGGGACAACAATTTGAACTAAAGTTTCAGATTTAGGACCTACTCCTGTCTGAATATGATACAAAATGTCACGTACTATGGCATACTGGGCCTCTCTCAATATGATAAGTTTGGCCATTTTCACATCTTCAGGTAGTTCCCCTTCTGTTATGAATGTAATTATCCCTTTACAAAACACATCCTCATGTTGTTCTTTGATCATATCTCCTCTAGAGATCCCTATCTCTGGGAACTTGTCAGTGTCTTGCGTAACTAACCTTGCCATGTATCGATTTCGTCTCACATTGTTGGGCCGTGCATTGGTGGTATCTATTTCATTGACAGAAACTTCCTCCTGTTGTGAAGGCAGGATGTGAACAACAGGATGCAAATCAAATTGCACTCTGCCTGTTCCCTGAGCTCTTCTTATCTTTCGTCTTCTACGCTTAGGAATGCGAGGATCTACAGCGTTTGGACTGGTCTGTACTTCCCTAACGTTGATAGTGGTCAACTGAGGAAATACATCCTGAACATCCCCCTCTGCAGGTGTATCAGGTTCATCCCCTTCAAGACGGGACAGAGCGTCACTCACGACATTGTTGGTTCCTTTCACATGCATTACTCTGAACTGGAATTGTCGCAAATCAGCTGCCCATCTTATCTGTCGGGGTGTCAATTTACTGCGGGGATTCAGAATATACTTCAGTGGGGCATGGTCTGTTTGGATCAAGAATTC
This sequence comes from Lepidonotus clava, assembly GCA_936440205.1. Lineage (NCBI taxonomy): Eukaryota > Metazoa > Annelida > Polychaeta > Phyllodocida > Polynoidae > Lepidonotus > Lepidonotus clava. The sequence continues at coordinate 4,075,492 of OW387141.1, forward strand.
TCTTCCTTCTAGATAAACTCGCCAATGAAGACAAGCGTGGACAATAGCGGCTAATTCCCTATCTAAGGTACTATAGTTTCTTTGTGCGCTATTAAGTAACTTTGCTGTATAAGCTACGGGGCGAAGATTACCATCCTTATCTTTCTGGCTTAGGATCCCACCAATTCCCACATTGCTAGCATCTGTTGTTACTATAAATTCTTCAGAGAAATTTGGATAGATCAACAGAGCATCAGACGTCAGTGCCTGTTTCAAATCATCAAAGGCGTTTTGATGATCGTCGTCCCATGTCCACTCCACATTCTTTTTGGTCAAAGTATATAGTGCGCGAGCTCTAGTAGCATAATTAGGGATGAATTTCCGATAGAAACCTGTCATCCCGAGAAAGCGTCTTATCTGAGTCCGAGTTTTGGGAGGTTTGATCATATGGATCACCTCGACCTTCTTTGGATTTGGCTTGATCCCTTCATGATTGAGAATGTGGCCCAGAAATGGGACTTCGGGAGCGGCCACAATACACTTGTTAGGTTTGAGTTTTAGTCCTGCTGCAGAGATCCTAGACAATACCTCCCCAAGATCTTTTAAGTGCTGGTCAAAGGTCTGTGAGAAAACCACTATATCATCTATATAGCAGATACAGTTCTTGAATTGCAATCCCTGCAAAACAAGATCAACTACCATCTGACAAGACCGGGCACTGTTCTTTAGTCCCATGCTTAACCTTTTATAGGCAAACTTGCCAAAAGGTGTTAGAAATGCAGTTAGTTCTTTACTCTTCTCAGAAATAGGAATCTGATGAAATGCCATCATAAGATCCAGAGCAGTGATGTAATTTGGTTGAATCTGTCCCACAGCATCAAGCACATCATCAATACGAGGGATGGCTAGATATTCTGGTACAGTAACCTCATTCAGTTTCCTGTAGTCACATACTAAGCGAAATCCACCAGAGCTTTTAGTCAACAGAAAGCAAGGACTTGCCCATGAACCAGTATAAATCGGTTCTAGAATGTCCAAATCCACTTGCTTCTGGATCTCCTGCTCTAGATTATCTCTCATCATAGGCGACATACGGAAAGGCATCTGCTGAACTGGCTTAGCATTTGGCATCAGTTCTATCTCATGTTCAATTAAGTCAGTACATCCTACCTTACCATCAGGGCCTACAAACGCATCACAGTGATCAATGAGAAGAGCGTCCATTTTCTCCCTCTGCTCAATAGTCAACTGTGAGTGTGAATAGTCAACCTTAGGTAAGAACTTTGGTGTCTGATCTACCATACCTTCATCTTTACAGATTGAAGAGGAATCAGCCACCTCAACACTAGATAATCTTATACATTCAGATGAGCCAAGGGGTCGGGCAGTTCCCAGGGCTTCCCCCTTTTGGATCTTTACTAGATGATCTGAAACATTTGCAAATCTGACAGGGATGGTATCATTGTTGACCTTCACACATGACCGTGCAGTCCACACCTCAGGTTGCTTCGCCAACCTAAAACCTACATAATTTAGAAAAGATCCCTCTCCCAATGAAGAATCCACCTTTTGACTGCACAGCATCTCTGTGTGTGGAGACAACTCAATATCCCTATCAGCACGAACAGTATATTCCTTTATAGATACTACTTCCTCTGGAGTGTATACAATATTCATCCCATACTTTCTCAAAAAGTCCCTTCCTATAACAGCATTATGCTTTAATCCTGGAACTACATGAAAAACTACACAATAGGTTATGTCATCTACATGAAGATCAGTCTCAATATCACAGTGAACATTTGTAGTGTTCCCCCCTGCAAATGCCACAAAAACCTGAGATGGCTTCTCAATAAGATTTGGAAAATCTGTCTTGATCTGTTTATAGAAATCATAACTCATACAACAGTGATCAGCACCCGTATCTATCAGCATCCGCGTACACTGAGAACCAATACATCCAGTCACACAGTTATCATCGGTCAACAAGTGAGAAGACATATACGCCTTACCTCCAGCCTTCTTTTGTACTGCCTGTCGGTCGCAGACGGCGGCGATGTCAGCCCAAGATGTGGATGACGCTGGAGATGACTGACAGTCAGATGCCCCGCGGTGCCCTTTGAAAGACACCGGTGATGACACGTCGTTGTCATTAGATGTCATGGTCGCAGCCGAAGACGGGAGGGCAGTATGGTTCGACCATACCACCGTAGATGTTGTTGAAAGGCGATGATGACCCTCACGTGTCGTATCACACACCCAGCCAGGAGCTGGATGTGCCGGATGAGATGAGCAGGCAGCATGACTAGTTGTCATGCTGAGATCTGATGACTTGGGTTTGCAGGGGGCATGATGACATGCACACCCCCCACCAGGCTGATCACTTTGAGTCCCTACAGGTGTTTGGACACACCTGGATCCATTGTCCTTTTGATGAGTCCGCGTCGGCATGGGATCCTCCCTATTCTCCCCATCATAGGAAGGATGATCTAGTTTTTTCGGTTGTTAGGACCAGCCGGTGACTGACCACGCCACCCACGATCACCACTGTACGATCTACGGAACTGTCCTTGATCACGATCCCGGAACTGTCCTTGATCACGATCTCTTCGTGAGTTCCGATCCTTATTCAGGACACAATCACGGGCAAAGTGATTCTCTCCCTGACAGTTGTAACAGACAATAACCTTACGCTTCTGATTACTATCTGATCTCCTATACCCATTGTCTCTCTTAGACACCTCCAAGGCCTGGACCTTTTGATCCAAAGCCTTGATCCCGTTACAAACAACTGTCAATGAATCTTGAAACGCTTTGGTTATCTCCTGGAGATCAGGATTGACCTCCCTTCTCACCGTGGAGGAGACAGAGTCAACAGAAGACACCTTGGCACCCTTGTTAGTGGCCAGCTTCTTTTCGACCAGGGATTCCATCTCAGCCATGGTCATCCCCCTGTCGCATAAGGTGTATTCTGCATCAATTGCAGCACGCATGGCTTCCTCCATGGTTGAGGGATTCTTCTTCAAAATCTCAACCCGATACCGGGGAGTGACAGCATCCAAGAAGCGCGAGAGCTTCTCAGAAGGTGACAGCTTAAGCTTACGGTAAGCTGTCGATGCTAAGTCAACAAAATCTGAGATGTTTTCATTGGGTTTCATCTTCACTGTCGTCAGCAGATCGCGCTGAGTAGGAGAAATCCGGTCAAAATAGGATATAAAGTTCTCCTTGACAGTGTCCCAGTCATCCACCTTACTCATTTCATAGTTGACATACCAAGTCTTGGCCTTGCCAACTAGATAACTGCTAAACCTCCTGCGCTTAGCCTCAGGCCTCAATGGCTCAACCCATGACATATACTCGTCATACTCAACCAGCCAAGTCTCAGGATCATCCGAAGATGCTCCAGAAAAATCTGCTGGCCTTTTGCCTATCAAGTCACTTTTGGGTTGGAGTACTACATCTTGAGTACCCACCAGTTTGTGCACATCACCAAGTGCTGTCAAAAGCTGCTGCTGCTGCCTCTTTCTAGACTCATTCAACCTCTCCTCCATATCAGATAACAGTTGATCCATTTTGAAACAATTTTGATCAATACCAGCCTTATACCCGAAAGGTTCGCCACCAGCAATGTTAAGATTTCTATGCTTATACCATATACTATATAATTTACTCTATTAATCCAAGAATGACATGGAGAGGTAATATTACTCGCTTGGCATATAAAATCAAATATGACTCTGAGAGGTATAATACAGGGATCAATCAAATTTATTAATAAAGGCTGACTCCCGGAGGAGATAATGTCATACAAATATAAAATAGCAACTGTCAATAAAATATCAATTAAACAATTTGTCACTAATACACAAAAGTGGCTGTACTAAATACAGGTACAATAAGTCCCTTCTAGGCAATAAGAATAATCTCACCAAACAGCAATCTAAACAGGCAGGCAGCAGAGCAGCAGGGTGGGAACCATAGCAACAGGGCACCAGAGCAAACAGGGTCAGGGTCTAGATCTGAACCCTTTACTCCTGTATCTCTCCTGGTGTTGCCTGCTCTAGGTCCCAGCAGTGAATGGATGCCTGTGGACTGGAGCTTGGGCTTTTTATGCCTGACCCCAGCCCAGGCTGAGCCAAAGTGTCACACACCTGCCCAGACTTGGGAAAACTGCCCCCACAATGCATTCACACCTGTGAGTGACACCTGTGAGTGTTCCACTGAACTAAAATCTGCCCCCACCTCTGACACCAGCATTCACACCTCTGGTGGTGGGACAAAATGCTGACTTACAGGCTTCTGATGGATTAGAAATGCTACCTAGATTAAACCCTCTTAAAGGCAAACTTGCAGATTAACTTTCCTCCATTCAGAAACTACTGAATGAGGTTTGACATTTGTTATAACTTGTTTTCTAAAATGACTTTGACATTCACATAATATATTTTTGATTAAAAACGTTTTTCCATATATTCTCATATAATTCCAACACATACCTCTAAGTTACGATTTAAACTAACACTTACAATACAAAATTAGAAAAAGTGAAATTTCACTGGCCCCTCCCTTTAAAGGTTACTCTCCACTGCTAAACTACCACCCCCCTTTTCATCACTGACCCCTCCTGAATTTTAGTTGACTGCCTCCTATTTTTGGGGGCCACAGATCACCGCCCCCAAAAATTAAAGTGTGTCAATACCAGATGATATACAGAAATCACCAAAATTGCTAAAGAAAACTTCTGATAGAATAACATTAGTCTTTATTGGGTGAAATAAATGGCAATAATTACTAAATTGTTGTTCTGTGGATGTTGTCAACGCCCCCCTCTTTTGCCTTAAAAAGGAATGACCACCCCTCAGTTTTGACATTCATCATCCCTGCTCCGCCGATCCGTTTGGTTGGGTACCTTTTCAAGCCCAAGTGCCCCCCTCCCTCCCGTCCAGAGCCTATAACACTCTGATCTTCCCCGCCCCTGCACCCAGTCTCTCCTCCCCGATCTGTTGTCTATTATTTACACCTTATGTGCCAGCGGCCTTTTCGCGCCAAAACACAGCGCCGGCCAAAAGTCGTCTGCTCCGTGTGCCGCCCCCTGCCGGGCATCTCACACACCAGGTGTTCCTCCCATTACGTCATCAAAGGTCAAGGGTCAAAGGGCAGAGGTCAGATAGATAACTCGCCGGGCGGAGATCATACCTAGGGGGGTATTGTCCTTGGAAGATCGCCAATAATCACAGACGCTGCTTCTAGGGTCACGTGATGAGAAGGGCTTCATCGGGCGTATCTTCATGTATCTTTACGTCACGTCTTGTGGATGGCGGATGAGAAAATGGTTTCTGTGAATATGGAACTATTTTTTGTTTATTTGAAGGTAATTGTTGGGGACTTGTGGGTCTATTGCTTTATGAATGGTTCTTATCCAAATAAATGCAAGCACAATGGATATAGTTCTTATATCATATGGGTATTATATGAGCTTGAATGCAGATCTTCTTAGTACGGCGTCTACTTCTGCGATGATCATCACCATCGTTCTTTAAAGAGTTCAGTGATTAGTATATACCTGCTAATGTATGGTCTATTCTTAGTGTCCTCTTTACATAGAGCGCGAGGAAGATTTCAATGAGATGCTTATATTGACTTCGTTACAAACTGTAGAAACAAATTTCCGTGTCGAGATCACTCAAATTGATTTAAAGATACTAGCCAAAAGAAAAACTTGCAAACAGTATTCTCACATATTCAAACATATTATATGTGTATGGCTGCGCACGCTAGATTTTCCACTGGGAAATAGCTCCACCCCAAATGCCCCTCAAGCCCCATACCCACTGAACGACCTTTACACATGCAGTCAGCCAACGAATCATCGCTGGAACCAGCTGAATCTCATGCTCGCCTGTGATGATTTACTTTGTTGAAATGTGAGTGCCTGATCTGAACAAGGGGTAAAGTCAGTCGATTACTTTAGAATATTCAGCCGATTTTAGAACCGATCGGTCGGCAGACTCGGCGAAAAACGTTTATACAGTGTTTGATTCCATGCGGTCCTGGATGGTCGAGGCCTGGGTTGAGGCCACCACATACCTGTTCTGTGGAGGTGGCGCCATCTTAGACCACAAGAACCTATCTGTTCTGGGGTTGGTGAGAGGGTCGATAACGGGGGTGCCCGGGTAGGTGCTAGGTGAGAGGTGGCCCAGTCTGGCCCCTCACCCTGCCCCCTATGAGTTATGACATGAGTTCTAGCCCCGTGCAGTGGACACACCCTATGATAAACATGACTAACGTCCTCACTTCATACCCGCCCAGGTTGTAGCTTCATCACCCCACCCAGACCTGGCCTGCTCAGTGGTGAAAGTATAGGGTCTATGACAGAGTGCTGGCGTATTGCCTGGGTGTATTGCATCAACATTGAGAAAAAACTGTCATTTCTACCCCTCGTCTAACACATGTAAAACGTTATGTTGTCTCGCGCTAGGGTTATAAGATGACGTGGGTAATTACAATATTTATTTGTTCTATAAAGCTTTGTTATTTTAATTTCACTGAAAATGTATAGAATGTTTTTCCTCCATATGCCTATAGCCCTACAATAAAATCCCACATTCTGATTGACATGGCTGGTGAGAATCATCTATTATTTTGGTTTATGAATATCTGTCCTCGCGAAGTTTTTGTATTGGATCCTGCCGCAATCCAACGGGTAGCGTGGCCGAGCGGTCTAAGGCGCTGGTTTAAGGCACCAGTCTCTTCGGAGGCGTGGGTTCGAATCCCACCGCTGCCAGAAACCTTTTGGAAAATGTGTAGTCTCACAGTTATGTCGCCAGCCACTGTATGTTCTCAAGCAGAGACTGCATGGCTCTAAGGTTAAAATTGGGACCGTTCATTCTCTATGCATACCTCAATCATAGAGATACTTGGGCCTATACATGTCTATGCTTCAACAGAGGACTGACTAACCTTTAAGAAGTCAGGAAATATTTTTCACGAGTGTTAATCTGTTCACCATGCACTGTATTTAGTACACTATTGAGTTATGTTTGTACTTAAATTTTAAGCTTAGGTTAACTACGTTCTAAAAGAAGAACGATCTGAACAGTAAAATTAGAAACTAATTTATTGTGGAATTTGATACTCGATAAACTCTACGAAAAACAACCTCAAGCATGCAGCAATTCTAACAAACGACCCTCCCATGCAGTTAAAACATCACTATAGATAATCCGTACTGATATGAGATTTTTCCACAGACTCTTTCCGTCTAGAATAGGGCTGTTTGCAGTTTCACCCTTCACTGGTTTTAATTGCTTTCCAATCCGGTCCTGCTTTATCCAAAGCTTATGGCCTGCACAACTCCATTTCCTTACCCCGTCACCTCTACAGCGCCCCCAGATCTTATCCCTATCGATAAACGACTTAGTCGGACAATAAAAGGAAATTATTACACACAAAAAGGGGGAATAGGTTGGATTAGGCTCAGGGCCGTGCAGGGGTAAGTCAGGCGGGAAGGGCCTGTGTCAAAGCGACCTCTGTTAGATGGGGAGATTGAGCGGAGGCTGGTCATGTAAGAGATGGTATCTGGTGAAGATTGTGTTGGCTGGTCAAAGGAGCTGTTTTTGCCCATCAAGGGGAGCTGTCACTCAGAAAGGTAATCGTCCCGCACACTTCTACCTGAATCCCCCACTTGGATGAAGGGGGGGGGGGGGGGGTTGCTCTCAGTATATGAAGGCAGATATCAAGTGCAAAACAAACGACTGCAGCCCCCTTTTTGGGTTTTCTAAGAGCCCCTAGAAAAATTACCATACTTTGACCGCCCCCCTTTTCCAGGAAGACCCATGGACAGCCCATGTGAAAGTGCATTTATACTGACAAATTTATTGGTCACCTATAGACCCTTTGCCGGTTGGCCTTTGCTGCGGAACTATTCAGGACATATCCCCTATGCTGCAACATTGGAGGAGGCAGAAATCATGGATTTTCTTAGCTCTCTCTCATATTTAAGTAATGATTTTCCAGTATGTAATTGTTGGAATTATATGAATTCAAAGGACAAAAACGTTTTATAGGAATGGTATATGAAATATATATGAAAAGATTAATTGTATAAGTATCAAAAACATTTTTATTATGAAAACCTTTTGACATTATTTGGGATTATTGTATAATGTTTTAATTAGTATGAATGGTATTAGGATATAATAATCTAAAGTTAATGCAGCATTAGCCCTCAGCTTTCATCTTTGTGAAAAACACCCAGAGGTGTAAAAGCACGGTGACTGCACTGTGGGGGCATATTTCTCAAAGGTGTTAAAGCCTTTGGGGGCACATTTCCCAAAGGTGTTCAAGCCCTGGCCAGGAGGGTAGAAAAGGAGCAGTGGGTCACTGGTCAAGTCAGTTCACCCTGGACCACCTTCAGGGTAGGGACTATTGGGACCTACACACACCACTGCAGACTTTAACCTGGAATAAGCTCTGCCCTCTGCTGACTGTGTAGGCTCCCCAGTCCCTATCCCTGCTCCTGCCTACAGACCCTGTACCAGTGGTATGTGCTACAGTTTGCCTGACTTTTGGTGAGACCCTATTTGATTTATTGCTGCTGTTAGACTACAACCTTATCTGCCTAGATAGGACTTTTATTAAGAGAGACTGCCACTGTCACATTTGTTGTGACCCCTTTATATTTTGTAATACCTTGTGTTGTCATACTTTACATTGTGACACTTTACATTTGTACCATTCAATATATATGATATTAGTTCTACAGTTGCCATTTCCTATTTGTATAACATTATCTCCTTCGGGAGTCAGCCTTTATTAATAAATTATTGATTATACCTGTATTACCTCTCCAAGTCATCTTTGATTTAATAGACAATTAAGGACACGCATATGCCAAGCGAGTAGTACAGTTACATCATAATCTTAACATAATAGATCAGGGCACATATTATCCAAAGCTAGCTGCCCTTTCTCAGGAAATTGATTATAAGAGACACAGGGAGACGAACGTATGGGCAGGAAGTCCTTGATTCGGGAGGTGTCTCACGTTTACCACAGAATGCCAACTGGTAAATAGTCTATGAACACCTGTAATACCAGGGACTGTGGTCCTCTTAGCTTCAGAACACCTGCACTACAAGATTGTTTGGATACTTTTTATGAGGACGATATGTCCAACAAGTGATTGTAATTTAATGTCTCTCTTTTTAACGTGCACTAAATTTGTATCCATCTATTTTACAAGTTTTTTAGGGAAAATCTTTGCAAGGACGATTTGTCCAAGAATAGATTGTAATTTAACGTCTCCCTTTTTAAAGTCTGTCAAATGTGTATCCATCTGTTATACAAGCGTTTTGGGATACTTTTTACAAGGACAATATAACTAAAAGGAGATTGTGATTTAATGTCTGCCTTTTTAAGATTTACTGAATTGGTATCAAAGAATCAATTGGCAACAAGGCTTGATTTGTGCTCTGAGAATACTTTATGTACGTTGTCTAGAGGATCTATTTCTTTATTTACATATCAACGAAAGAAATTTAAAGTAGAAAATAATGCAAAGCTGCCGCTATTGTAAAGGATACTATTATCTTTTCAACTCTATGATAGTGCAGATTTCCAGAAAGAATCAATTTTTTGCACTTATGTTTTACTAGGGGAAATCACGCAAATATTATCCATATTATAGTATCACCCATGGATTCATTATCAAAATATAGGAAAGTTATAGATGACAGTGTGTGTTTCGAAGGTGTGCTGCCGAAAGCTACACTGACTTAATTAATTGACCGAGTTTAAGTAACCCACCAAACCAAATGAGGTAAAGTTGCTCAAGTGCTGCTCTGAGCTGCTCAGGTTATAAATATAGTATACAGTATACACTCCTTCCTTAAGGGCCATTTCCTAACCAAAGAAGAATGGTCGCAGAACGTATTTTGTGGCTTGCCTTGGAAGTGAATTAACTAATTGATCAAGTTTGAGTTACCCACCAAATCAGACGAGGTAAAATTGCTCAAGAGCTGCTCCGAGATCCTCAAGTCGTAAATATACAATACAATATAGGTTCTGCTCAAGGGCCTAACCAAAGAAGAATGGTCGCAGAATGTGCCCATTACGCCACAACTTGCCTGGGTACTGACTTAATTAATTGATGAAGTTTAAGTAACCAAACGAGCTAAAGTTCCCCAAGAGCAGCTCCCAACTCCTCAAGTCGTAAATATAGTATACAGCATACACTCCCTCCTGCTCAGGGGGCCAGTCCCTCTCCCAGGGATCAATCTGTTTGTAGAAGAGGCCGACAAACCCACAAAGTAATCTGACCCCGGCCAGGCCTGCAATGATTGGTCCCCGCGCCGAACAGACGCTACCCAGGGGGCCTTGCGCCAACGACAGTCATCCCGCGGTGAACGTTATCTCGGCCAGTCATTGGTTTGGAGGGAAAACTGCACCGCCTCCCATGGGAGGGCCGCCTATCGCCGGGCAACCGGGAGTGGGTCTTTATTGTGAAAATAAAACTTGTGTTTTGTAATTGTGTTTTTATGAAGGGGCTCTTTGGTGTGTGTGTGTTGGGGGAGAGAGGGGGTTGTTGGGATAAGGGGAGGGGGGGGGGGAGGAGGGGGTTGGGGAAGGAAGGTTATCGCAAACCTCTTCTTCTCCCTTTGGGATCTGGGATTTTTGGATACCAACTCCTGGGTGGCTTGCATGCATGAAATGGCTCAATCCCGGTTCTTTTGTCAGGGGATTCTATAAGACCACCGTCAAGGCTCACTTAATCTATTAAACCAGGATGCAAATCGCCCTGAAAAGACTCTCAGTGCGTCTTTTCTTCATTCCCAATCGCCATTTTCCTCATCCCCTGCGAAAATAAACATCCCCCAAAGACCATACAAGATTTGTGCCGGCGACTTCAACTGCTATCATTTCATGCCTCTTTGAATCCGTCCTGGATGTTTTTGTTATTTTTTGGCACTAATTCTATGCTTTGCAATCGTAACGCCCCCTTTTACATCAGCGAAATAATACTATAATTGCTCTTCCTTCCCCCACTGAAATCCACTTTTATGGGCATTTACCGAAACAGTGGAATTAATTACCCAACCTTGTTCCTACCTTCAGGGTAGGACATTTTTGTAAACAGCGAAAAGCTTTTAAACGCGCCAGTAGTCAATGGTTGAGAGCGTCCCCCCTTCCCCTTGCACCTCTTTACTCCCACTCCCATTTTCCACTAATAATTCGCTGCATCTGGCCTGAAATCTCCCAGCATTGATAGCCTTAATCACGACTTGCCATCCCCTATGTGTAACCCGATATCCCTTTAGCCGGCCCAGACAAAGGGGGTACGAAAGCATTGTTCCCGACTCGGTGGTTCATTACCACTTCCAAACAGGCTGCAGTTGGAGGTTGAATAGCATTTAACAGTTTTTCTGGAGGTTGAAAAGATCCCATTTCACATCCAACTATTAAGCAGAGTTAGACAATATGTTCTCAGACTGTTTGGCTTATGGGGACTATTTGGAAACAAAATGTTTGTTTGTGATTCTTTATCTTATTCAAATGTTGCGATTAACTATCTTCTTGTGGGATCATTTGGAGAATTTGTCAAATGGGGGATCCTATATCACAGAGGAACTGTTCACTCTAGATCTCTTAGCATTGGTACAGTTCTATGGTTTTTCTTTCAGCCCTGTTTTGTAGGTTCTACAGACGGCATAAGAAAACTAACACTTTCAATTACATAATAACTTTCAGCAGGTCCTTATAAATACTATAAGAAATATTCTTTTGGTAGAATACTTTGGAGATGAAATATCATGAAATGTTCATTGAGACCCTTACACCGACGTAGTAATTATAGGTATTCTCTCTCCAAACCTAGTTTTACTACAATATCCAATGGTCGGAGAGTGTCAAACGATGGATGTTTGTACTTTTTCTCCTGGGTGTGGTTCTTCACAACTCTCATTGAGATTCTCTTTTTAGGTCAGGTACTCAAAAGTCCTTAACCTCTTGTCCCAAGTACTGGTGTTTTGCACATTCTACCGACACCATCAAAGAAACCAATTATGTAAACATGATTAATTAACTCGTATAAATTATAATATATATGATATACTGTTTTGAAAGTCATATATTATATGTAACTTTCAAGACAGTATCTTACATTGTGTTTATGTTGTCCAGACTCATGATATCAACCGAAAAATAATCTAGAAATTCAACAAAGATGCTGTTACACAATGCGAAATAATGAAGGCTAAGTATAAGATGTCCTTGTCCAGTTAGAAGCAAAGTCTGTGTTTATAGATTGTTTTCGCTTAAGGAAATAGTAAAATAGAGTAGAAGGCAAGTTGTTTTAATCATAAACAACATCTCAAGGTGTTAACTGCCGACCAGCATGTCTACAACTCAAAACAACGTCTCTGAAGTCGTCCAACAGACATACAACGTAAATCAGGCGGCTCAGGTAGGCATTCCCAGAGTTCATGGCAACTTCCTCTCCCAGCATCCTTTGCGCGGGGTCACTGAGGTCATATGATTGGCAGGGCAGCTGAACTATGTCCGCCATGATGGCTGTGGAACGCCAAATGTTCGCCGGGCAGACGCTAACTAATTGGCGACTAATTCTCGAGACACCTCGGCGAGTGTCTCACTAATTTATTCTCCCCCACAACATTTCAAGAAGAGCGTCTCTGGAGCAGACGACAAAACCCCAGCTGGAGCTGGGAACCGGCGGGTCGGGGATGTTAAACAGTTAAGAACAAAAGGTCAAGGGAAATTCACGACGTTCAAAGGTCAAATTAAGGTCATTGTGAAGGTCAAGGAGTACCCTCATTACCCAGGTCGTGAGAATACACCAATTTCCCCTGAAAAGATGTTTTTATATCTGTTTTAATTCACTAAAGTTATCCCTCGAGCCATATTGGTGTATTTATAACCGGAATACATTAGGATTATTAAAAATGGACAGTTCTAGATAATTACCTCTTGAGTTTTTAGGGGGGACTCAAAGAAAACACCCCGCTGGGTGTGATTAATAATTACTTAAGACTTGGCGGGAAAAGAAGTGGCGTCTTGAAAAGAAAGCAATTCCCGGACACAAAAGTCGTCTGCTGGGTCTGTTTTGTGTTCCTCGTGCAAAACGACGTCATTTATCACTCTCCAAGCGCAATAAGGCGTACAATTAGACCTCGGGGCACACGTACCCATTATGGCGGAGCGCGCAGAAAAAGTGCCAAGTCATCAAGATGGTGCCCGCGTATTTCCATAAAGACAGTGAGGGCGGAGGTAGAGATGCGCAACAATTTATATCAAGAAGGAATGCGCGGGAAAATAGAAGACTCAACTCTTCCCGCTTGCACCCGACCCCGCCACTATCTAGGGGCTGACGAGATGTTAATTTATCTCCGGGATTGTATAATTCCCCTTACGCCCCCTCAACCTCATTCTACCCGATCACCAGTTGCCCTAAATGCAGACGCGCTTACCACTTTGTATTTTCTGTCTCTTTTCTGCCTCTCTTGTATTTTCTGCCTGTTTTTATGAAGGGCAGGCAGGCTGTAATTTGTCGTTATTGCATGCATGACGTTTTCTCTGGTAACATTTATGTTACTTTTTCTCTGGTAAAATGAATAGTGTTGTGGGTTTGTAAACAATTTGTATATTAATATAGTATTATCTATTTAGGAAAATTGAAGAATAATTTGTCTTTTACAACCCAGCCGTATGTAATTTCAAGACAAAGACAAGAGGTTTTAGGATATAGATACGTCCTAGCCATTTTTAGACATGGCCGTATGCCTAGGAAAACACAAAATGCCCCCCCAAAATACTTTGCCACAGGCTAGACTAGTTATAGCATTGTATTGTTTTTTAATATGGTTTATAATGACATTGTTTTCCAAACGATTTATGCATTGCAATGGCTTAAAATTAGACCAATACAGCAACTAAGCTTAGATTAGCGAAACCAATACCACATTGGGAAATTTGTAAACACGTATACGCGTCCAGCAAGTGGCGACCAGATGCATACTCAACGCTGACCTCTGCACATGCGCACTGGCTGTCACGAAGTGCGCGAAGCCACTTCCGGTGATAGGAGGTCAACGAAGCCAATAAGCCCGCCTCGTTTTGACGGGCACTTCCGGTGTGCTGTCAAGATGGCGGACGTGTTATTAGTGGACTATTGGGGGACACTTTGGTGTCCCAGTTTGAACTGTTGGCGATGATTGATCGGTGGGGTTGGCTGTTGTGTGGGAGGTTCAGAACAAAGATGCGCACGCAGCCAGGCTATTTGCTAATGATGCATGGGCGTTGTGTGCATGTATATATATTCCCAGCCAACCTGCAACGTAACAGAAATATTCTGCAACCATACTTTTTTGGTCAGTTTGTTACTTACTGAGATGGCACGCAACAGTTACGTTATTGATGGTGAGGTTGAAACATCACCAAATCAGAACATTTTTTGGTGAGGTTAGGACGAATCCAAAACAGAATGTCATGAGAACATTCTGTATAGGTTGAAGAACATAACCAGAATGTTGTAATAATGCCACAGTGTAATGTCACAGCAGTATGTTGCAGCAACATTATTGGGAGCCATCACATGGTTGGTAGGCATATATACCTAGGAGAACAGGATACTTTAAGTGGCCATTTAGTTAATGGGCATGACAATGTAGTCTGATGTTCAGCCTGTATACATGTATGATCTATTCCCGTGGCTATGCCAAAGAGCACTTGGTTTACTTTATAGTTTTAAGACTGAGCCATTGGCCTTTAGGAAGTATGATCTGCGAAATTCTTCCGGTTCTTTCCTGTATCTCATAGTCATTTGTCCAACGTCGTCGACCCAAGAGGTCATGCTCACTTCCTAATCTCTTGTCTCTCTCCATTCATTCTAAGATAGGTCCAAAATTAAAAAAAAAAAAAAGCCTAATGATGTTGTTCTAATTTACCTTAAAGCCATGGTATTATCCATGTGTGGCTAATGTTAAGGTCTCCACCCCTAAGCCTAGCGACGTTTGCTGATGATGTGTTATGCGACGTTAGAACGTAATCCGGCAACGTTATTGGTCACGTCACGAATTTGACTCTACACTCAGAGAGTTACAATGTATCAAATTACATCCTTTTCATGGGTGATAGCATGGCTTTAACCTAATTCCATAAAAACCAACATGCACAACAGTAAACAGAAAAAGCTGTAAAGTTATATTACGTGGTCCTTGGCACTATTTCAAACGTTCCCTTCCTACCCTCCGTAATTTTCACCCTTCACATCCGCCTGCGTCCCTTCTGTTATTTCCTGTTCCTCCGTAATGTCCCATAATGCCCTCTGGCAGCTGGCCCGGTGCGCAGTTCACTCGTGTGTCGTTAGGTGTCGCCCCGGTGGTGCCAGGTCGGCCATCAGTGGTGGGGGAATCACAATGAGAGGGGTCAGAGGTCGGACCCCGAGGGGGTATGGGGCTGGGGGGGGGGGGGGACTGAGTCTTTGATGGTTTATACGCACTGCCCCTGCTTTTTTTTGTGACTGACCACTCCTGAATTTTAGTTGACCGCCCCTTGTTTTTGGGGTATATGCAGATCACCACCCCTAAAAATCAGAGTGTCTACCTACAAGGAAACACACAGAAATCACCAAAATTACTCCTGGTTAAATCACTATTATGACTATAAGATTTTTGTGTGAAATAATATAATATATCAGGCTAAGTGTTGAGTTATTGCCAATCGAATGTTTTATAGAAGTAGTACAACCCCCCCCCCCCCCCCCCTTGGCATAAAAGTGGCTGACCACCCCTCAATTTTGATGTTCACCGCCCCCACGTCATGGGTCCGTTTGGCAGTGAGTACCCTTTTGAGACCCAAGTGCCCCCCCCCCCCTCCCTCTGCAGCTACTCCCAAAAGTTACTACTCTCCTTTGGAGAGAAAAACTACTGTACCCTCGGGAGGTGGCTAGAGAAGGGCATTAACTTTTTCTTCTGGCTGTATTGAAATCTCAGAGGTGTGTGGGCTGTTGAATAATGTCTGAAGAGATGGGAGGGGTCAGTGAGTTCTTTAAGCTTTCAGTCAGTGAGAAATAAAAAATCCACTTTCATTTCTTTTGTCATTTATACTTTGGCAAAACAAAATGTTCTCAGTCCCTTGAAGCTTATAAGACCTATGTTGCCTTTAACATTAAATGCTAAAACCCAGCATAGCTGTATAAGTCTTCTTTGAAAGTAAGTGTCATTTATCCCACTTATACTCTTACGTACTTATACTTACAGCTGAACTTCAACTTCATGTGCATTGGAAATATATGATTTGTTTTGCTGTCGACCCTTATATATAAGTCGACAAACGGTCATTTGAAATGTCTTTACCCATAACCTAAACATCCTCCTCACAGTGAAGACAAACAGACTATCCTGTGACTATATGACTGTTAAAGGACTGACAGGTGACAAAGCCTACCTCCTACCCTATCACCACTCCCCCACTCCCCCTGATACCATCAGAGTGTGTTCACCTCTGACAAGGTAAAGACCGCCCTTACCCCTCTGTCCTCGCTGCCCCCTTAAGGCTGTATTCCACTATCCGATTTTACTCCAAATTTCAAAAGTCGGCAGTTTAAATTTTGGTTAAGCATAGACATGTTATATATCATTAGATCGGTCTTCTAATTCCCTTTCAAATGATACGTAACATGTACAGGTTCCCTTCATATTTCTAATAACAATTTAAAAATTGTTAAATTTCAGGTAGTCAAAATCGCCTAGCGCAGTACAGCCTTTAAGGCCCTATAACACTACACAACTTGAGCTGCTATATGACAATGTCGCAGAGAAACCACACATATTAGAGATACGATTCTTTTTTTCACATATGTGACTTTCTCCAAATTGCCAATTTTTAATAATTATATCGTTCCTATATGTGAATTTCTCTGTAATATCATCATATTGCGCTGATATCGCAGCCCAAGTCGTGTAGTGTAATACCGACTTTGCACCATTCCATGCAGGCCCTACCAGCCATGCTCCAGTGTCGATACTATCACTAGGTTACGCCTATTATCACTCAATGAGCTAATGAAAATAAATGGCCGCTGGTAGCAGGGGTTATCGCCGGGTACATGCGTAAATCTCCGCTGGTTTTTCGCTGGTTCTGTCTCCAGCCACCTGCTTACATCTAGCTTACATCAGAACACTTGTTTACAAAAAAAAATGAAAAAGAAAAACTCAAACTGGGGAAAAAATGTCAGACTGTTTTATGTCAGGGAAATTTACTTGGTGATTCCTTGTGGAGATAGCCTACCATTAGAGGCAATAAATTGAAGGGGATGCCTCTTCAGTTGCGCTTGTTTGTTTCAGTTTGGTTGGATTGATTTCAGTAGCTCAAATTCAATTCAGATCTGTAGATTTTTTGGGATAATCAAGATTGATAATTTGTTCTGTTATCTAACTTCCTGAATGTTCCCATTTGATTTACTGGTGTGGGTCAATGTGTTGACTTCAAGTAGACTAAAGAGTACGTCTAATATTATTATAAACATAGTGTCAGAGAGATAAAAGTTTGTTTTCACGTCTATTCTTTTAACAACCAGGGAATTATATCAGGATCTCATCTGATTTCCAAACCTACCAAACAAAATAATCATCCAACGACCTGGAGTTTGGAAGATAAAAGATAAAATAAAAGATAAAAGGCATAATAAAACTTGGAACTAGGAACTGAATCCTGAATCCAGTCAGTGGCCTAGAGTTTGAACTTTTATGTTTCTATTACACTACGCAACTTTGAGCTGCGATATCGGTGCGGTATGATATTGCAGAAAATTCACAAGAAGAAGTGACATAATTGTTTGATATTTGGCAATTTTTGGTTGGTTCTGTATTTGGTTCTTGTTATGTTCTTTTGATGACTCCCAATTACGTTGCTGCAACGTACTGCTGTGACGTTGCACTGTAACGTTATTACTGGTTGCATTCTTCAACCCAAACAGAACATTCCTATAACGTTCTGTTTGGGTTTCGTCCTAACCTCACCAAAAAATAATGTAATGATAACATTCTGATTTGGTGAGGTTTCAACCTCACCATCAATAATGTAATTGTTACATGCCATCTTAGTAAGTAACAAACTGACTAAAAAAAGTATGTTCACAGAATATTTCTGTTACGTCGCAAGCTGGCTGGGTGTGTAGTGAATGATACCACCTTCAGGTTCTACACTGAGGTTCAGTGTCAACGGGCGATCTGCTGGGGCCCTGGCCGACAGCGGGACACGAACCATCTGCCCCCTCTAGCGGCATTCTCTCCAATTACACGTCGACCACACTCATTGGTCGCCACTCGACAACCGTCTCAGCCAATCAGCATCAAGCCCGCTCGTCGGTGCGGACCTGGCCCGCACCAGTCCCGCGGTGAATCTGTGCCACTCTCCAAGCGGATCTTCCGACACATGGCGCTGTTTCGTGCCTGCAACGTGCATCTGGGGAGAGTGAAATGTGAGAGGCGCATATGTTTTTCGAGGAAAGAGGGCAGTGGAATTGGTGGGGGAAGGGGCAGGGTGTCAGTGACTCTTTGTAGGGAGGTACCAGCACAAAAACTACAACTCTCCCCTTTTTCGGGGTGGTTGATTGGTTGCTTATTGGTTGTTTTACGCCCTATGTAAGTGCCGGGGTCATATCAATCAAGGGTAGAATCTATATGACAATTCCCTGGTTCACATTGAAATATATAATTCGTTTTTACTCAATCATAGGTTAAGTTTATTATGGAGTTGTCAGATGTGGCGATGTTGGGATTCGACTTTTTGTTGTTGAGTTGTCCAAATTTTTTCTGTATATAGAGGCTTTTAAATTTGCACAACTTGCTTAATATGACACAGGGAAAAATTGTGGTGGGACAGGGAAATCTCAGGGAAAACATAGGGAATTTGAAAATGGAATTTGGGTTGGTACCCTCCCCCCTCCTTCTCCACACCCAGGAGGGCCGATCTTTGAGAGCCGGTGTCTGGGGTAAGACCATGGAGAGTAATGGTAAGACTAAGTACCCCCCACCCACTCCTACACAGGAGGGGTGAGGTCTGGGGTTGTAGAACAGAGGGCGAGCAGCTCAGAACTCCTCAAGTGTTGCTCACTTGACATTTTCCTCACTCCCCGGACGAGCGGACCCCCTGAGAGTGGTGAGCAGACATCACCATGACAGCGGCCCTAACCAAGGCTTTAAAAAAGTGTCGGTAAAAGTCAGCTTGGGGAACTCAGTAGGGGCTAAGTAGAGTGGAAGGAAGGGGCGGCCACCCGTCAGTGAGGTGAGGGGGGAAAACCTGGGACCGCTCCAACTTTTCACTCCCCTGCACCCTAGATCGGCCATTGAGGTTGGGCATTTCTGAAATAAGTCATGTGATATTCTGCTTTTATTTAATGTAATCTAATAGTAAATTCAGCATTATCTGTCACAAAATCTCTTTGAATTATCAAATATGCCAACGAGTATCAGACCCTAAACTATATTTCAATTTATCAGGAAGATTAATGATGAAACACACGTCAGATATATATAAGAAATATCAATTAAATCACTTGTTGCTCATATCTCTAGTCTGTTTTTAACCACCATTAATGTTATAGTTGACTCACATAACGAGGCTTTTACTGGGAGGGACAATAATAATGCAGGTTATCCTTATTTCTTTATTGGGAACAAAAGCTCGAATAGAAAAAGAGCTGTACATTGTAAGGTTTGCTTTTAAGAAATCTTGAGAAATACATGTAGTTCGTCTATGAGTATGTATCCTCACAGTTGTACATGTAATTATATGCAACTTAAATTACAAATGAATAGCAGGCAAGTAATCATTACAATGTACTATTGTACAGGGACGAATACAGGATTTCAAAAAAGGGGTCCACTCATGGGATAAGTACTTAAACCATAGACATATATAAGATGTATCTCTATGCTTAAACATCGCACATTGCAATCTTCCTTCCATTCCTCCATTTCCACGCCTTGCAGCTAATTCCCCGCAGTTCCCTGAAATATTAAACACCGACAGATGTTAGGGGCCTGGGCTTTGTATGTGTTTTGGAGCCTTGTGTATCTTACCCTCCAGACTGAAGAGTTCTACTTGACCTCTGAGCTCTGGGGTCAACTACTACAAAGATAGGACAACTGTGTGCCCCCCACCCACATACTCCACTGCCAGTCACCCTGCAGGGGTTTGGCCGAGGCGGGGGGGCACGCAGTATTGTATGCTGATATATTATGGAGGTAGATATCAACTGCTAAATTACAGCAACTTGTTTTTTTTTCTATTTTTCAGCCCCCTAAATGCTACAACTCTCGCCCCCTGCTCCTTTCCAGGATAGCTCATGTACAGCCCCTGAAAAGGGCATTAACTGAAACTTTCTTGGTCACAATCTAATTTCAGAACTTATAAACTGTTTGAGAGCCACTATGAAGGAATTTATGATTACTCACAGTTGGCTGAGTGTTGATAGCTCTCCTAAAAGGTGGTTTGTTTATCTGACAGCCCCCTTCTTAAGCAAAATTGGTAGTTGACAGCTACAGCCCTTTGAGGGTCCGACCGCAGTTGGTACCCATTTCTGAACCAAGTACCCCCCCCTCCAGGGTGGAGCTTATCTGTGGGCTTGTTGTTCAGGATATCCTTACATTAAGAGGAGATTATCTGAGGAGCTGTTCAGATCTGGTGAACCTCTTGACTATTTTGTATGTTTGAGAGCCGTTCTTCACTTGGATCCAAGTGGCTTCATGTCAAGTACATGCAGTACTCGAGATAGTAAGACTGAGAGGGAAGTTACTTTTGGTTTCTCAGCAGTGTTAAAAGGGGTATCTATTGGATGATTTAACTGAAATTCTAGTAGAGATGCTCATTTTAAGCGGTCAGAAATAGTTGGAAAACGACCAAGAATTGTGCTCCGATTGAGTGACGCAACATGAAATCTAATAAAAAATATCATTTGTCACTTGGAAAATATCGAACAATGCCCACATAATGTTCTCTAGCAATGTCTAATTTGGACCAGAATAAAAGTCATATTGCTCCATGGGTTCCCCTTTTAATAGAATTCCTACATGTTGTGGTAAATTCTATGGAAATGTTAGAACAGTACAAACTTAGCATTATAGGATTC
Source organism: Lepidonotus clava (assembly GCA_936440205.1). Lineage (NCBI taxonomy): Eukaryota > Metazoa > Annelida > Polychaeta > Phyllodocida > Polynoidae > Lepidonotus > Lepidonotus clava. Next base: position 4,096,619 of record OW387141.1, read on the forward strand.
ATAGGTTGTTGTTTTTCAAGAGAAAATTAGGGTTTATTAAGGTCAGTTATCTAGTCAAGTCTTCTGTACAAATATCAACTTTGTTAATCTGCTATCATTCGTACAATTTAAAAACAGTTCATATCATGGTCAATGTATATGGAACAGAGTATTATAAAATCAAAAACAAAACTATATGAACCTGTATGAAACATAGTATAACCGGGTTGCCCTGATCGCCTGTTGAAGTACATTTAGCAGAGCAGCTCTGGGAAGGGGGAAATACCCAGACCCCCCCCCCCCTCCCCTATTCCCCAAACTGTGACCTGACGCCCAGACATGGGCTGAACCCTGGTCCGGGACACAGGTCGGGGGGGGGGGGATGAGGGGGTGTTGGTGGGTGCTGGTAGGGTAGTGTTGGCCTGGGAGGGGGGCACTTAGGCTTAAAATGGGAGATCAAAAGGGATATCCTATTCTTTTTTTATGCCCCGTCAATTGATTATAACCCCATGAATCTGTGTTTAGTGATTGAAAACTCTCCAAGATACCTACAAGTTAAAAAGGTAATCACTGCCAAACAGACCCACTAATGGGAGGCAGTCAACATCAACATTGAGGGGCGGTCAACATGCACTGTTTAGGGAAAAAGGGGAGTGGTAAACTAAAACTATGGCATAATAGAGGGGCAATTATGTAATACTTTACCTCATTGAAACTATATTTCACCCCCAGAAATAATGACATTTTATCAGAACCTATCCAGAAAATAGTTTGGTAATTTCTGTATACTCCCTTCATTGACATGATCTTGAATGTCACCCAAAAATAAGGGGCAGTCAACTAGAATTTAGGAGTGGTCACTTATGAAAAGTAGGGCGGTAGTTTGGCAGTGGGACGTAACCTTCAAGGAGTCAGTGCCCCCCCCCCCCCACCCCATCTCCAGGGTGTTGGTGGGTGGCCCTAGGCCTGTTAGCCTGGAGTGTGTGAAGTGTGCTGAGGGACCAGTCTGAGGGGTCAGGGGAGAGGGAGGCCCAGGGCGGTGGGCAATGTGGTCTGGATACAGTGGTTGATGATAAAAGGATCCTGGTCGTCAATGTTATATATATCAAGCTAGTGTCACTAAAATAGAGTCAGATTGTGCTGAGGTTTTTATGTTATACATGTAGTACACACAGTGGTGATGTTGCATTTCAGATGATCAATTTCAAGTTACCAAAGGAATGGAAATACTTCATCTATATAATATTGTACATAACTGTTCTCTCTAATATATTTTGACACCAAACCTCATGGATGTAGAACATGATATAGTGACAATGGGTTATATTGCAGTAAATATTATCGCTTTTGATTCTCCCTACCACGGATAGCATATATTTCCCCTGGTTTAACTGCAGGCTAGCCAAGATCAAGGTGCGTTATGGGTAATATGTCGATAAACCACATGGAGATTTTCAATAATCATGGCATCATTTGTGGTTAAACATGATACAGATCATTATCAGCTATCTTATCATGTTGTATCCATGTATGTTTATTATTTTTCAAGTTGGTTTGAAAATTCTTTCACTATATATAAGAATGAAGTGAAAATTTGGTTAAATTTCTTATAGATTTCCCTGTGCTTTTGTCGATAAAATTAGTCCAAATTAACCTGCAGGTGTTTGAAATACTGAATATCAGCTATCTGCGTTAGGGAGACATGGAAAGGACTCGGCCTTGATATGGTATGGTTTAACATAAAGATACCTCAATAATCGGTGAAATGTGTTAATCATACCAACTTACCAGTCCTTCTATCAGTAAAAACATAATATCTATATGACAGCTGCACCGTCAGTCAGCCATGTTCATCATAGGGCAGACTTCACGGCGCGGGAGGGGTATCAGCCCGGGGATGATCCCCTCACCTCCTAAAGCCCCGCCCCAGGATTAACGTTAATCTCAGGTGTGGACTCACGTCAGGTCTGATCCGCCCCCACCAGGGGAGCCACCCACTGCCCCCACCTGTCTCCACCAATCAGCTTGGAGTAGAAGCCCACACCTACACCTACACCCCAAAACCTATCCTCGTGAGGGGGGGGGAATACTTGACTTGGGTTTGGGTACCCACTGCAAAACGGCCTCTGCAGCTGTGGCTGTGATCGCAGCAAAGGCAGGAAAAGGGGGGCTATCAAGGCTTACTGTCTGCATAGAATATCTTTTGTCGTCAGAAGAAAGCATCAATGGCACATTTTAGGCTGTTCAAATTCATTCATAAGGTCAATTGTATCATAATCTTTGAAGAACACCGTTTATTATGTTTGTTTTTTTATCCAAACACAGCAAATGTAGTGAATGAAAACAAGGGGCTGTGCCTTGACATCTCAGAAAACAGGGGCTGTAAAACAACCTCTGGAATTTCACAGAACTGTCATATCACGAAAAAAGGGGGACTGTAGTTTTGCAGTGGGTACCTGCCATCAAAGAGTGAGTACCCCCCCCCCCCCCCCCTGCCCCTCCAGGATCCTATCCCTGATCACTCTCCCATTTGCCAACCCCCTTCAGGACCACCCTAGGGCCCGCTTATACACACACAGATAACCCAGAGCCCAGAGCTCCGCCCGGAGAGTGTATACATTCTCCCGCCTGGAGAGTGCAGGGATCCATAATTCTCTTCCGGTCTGCCCGGGCGCCACCTGGTGGAGTACCTGCTGACCCCTGACTTCCGGTTTGTGATTCCCCCGTTGGCCACTAGTGGGCAGGGCGGTGACGGCCGGTGGACAGGTCCAAGTGATCGGCGCTCAATAATTCTGAGGGAAACCAGGCCCGAGTCTAGAAGTCCCCCTGGTCCCTTCCCCCTAGGGAGCTGCTCTGTTGAGCAGGTCGTGGTATTGATAGAGTGACTCATCCTCGGGGAGAAGGGCTTATCTCTGAGAAAACAGAGCCTTTTTGTGGATCGGGGATCAGGAAGGAGGGTCCTTATGTTGGGATTGTCTTGATCCCACTCAAAGAAACGGCTTGTCACGAACGCCGTGACGTCACGAACACCGTGACGTCACGAGCCGTTCGCGAGCAGCTCCGTGACACTTAAAGGTCAAGAGGTCTGCTTCTTTTGTTTTACTTTTTTTCTGAACTTGTCATAATCTTAGGTGATTGCTGCACTGGGAGATCTTTAATTTGCCATAGGACATATTTGAAAATGATACCAGTTAGATTTCATATAACATAATTTTATGAGGTATGATATTACTTTCTTCTACTTGCCACAGCCTATTCATCTAGCTTTTGCCTATGAGATGAACACAATAAATTGCAAGCTGAGATGATACCTATGAGAATACAGTATTTCTTCTCTAAGCAATAACCACCTGGCTGTCTGGATATATGATTACCTCCCCTATGTATTTAGTCTGAGTTATAATCCGGCAGAATTGACATCTGGAAAGCAATAAGCCTATAGAATTTTGTACCGCAATTGTATAGTTGTATAGAGGGCACTACTAATGAAGATTACATCGAAACATACTAATTATGAATCTTTGCTTTGTCATATCGTTGATTCTGACCGCCCTTTCCCTTCTGCATGGTCGTTGCAGGTATCATCCCATAGAGGGCACTACTAATGACGACCCCATTAAAACCGATCTAGTAATGAATCTTTGCTTTGTGCTATCGTTGGTTCTGACCGCCCTCTCCCCTCTGACTATTACAGGTATCAGCCCATAGTTATGAATCTTTGTTCTGTCCTATCGTTGGTTCTGACCGCCCCCTCCCCTCTGACTATTACAGGTATCAGTCCATAGTTATGAATCTTTGCTTTCTACTATCGTTGATTCTGACCACCCTCTCCCCTCTGACTATTGCAGGTATCAGCCCATAGTTAAGAATCTTTGCTTTCTACTATCGTTGATTCTGACCACCCTCTCCCCTCTGACTATTGCAGGTATCAGCCCATAGTTAAGAATCTTTGCTTTCTACTATCGTTGATTCTGACCACCCTCTCCCCTCTGACTATTGCAGGTATCAGCCCATAGTTAAGAATCTTTGCTTTCTACTATCGTTGATTCTGACCACCCTCTCCCCTCTGACTATTGCAGGTATCAGCCCATAGTTCTGAATCTTTGCTTTGTCCTATCGTTGATTCTGACCACCCTCTCCCCTCTGGTCATTGCAGGTATCAGCCCATAGTTATGAATCTTTGCTTTCTACTATCGTTGTTTCTGACCGCCCTCTCCCCTCTGGTCGTTGCAGGCATCAGCCCATACAGGACATTATACTAATGACGATCACATCAGAACTTATTTAGTTATGAATCTTTGTTTTCTACTCTCATTGGTTCTGACCGCCCTCTCCCCTCTGACTATTCCAGGTATCAGCCCGGAGGACGTGGAGGCCTTCAGGAGGAAGGTGGGGCGTCTCCAGGTGCAAGAGATGAGGGAGCCACAGTGGAACCGGTGTGGACGGCCGAAGAACCAGTACGTGGTTCTGGAGGACGGGTCGGCCCTGTGTGCCCGATACAGGGCACCGCACACCAAGATGATCCAGGGTAAGGGTTGATGATAATGTTGTTAATTAATGTTATATACATACATATATATGGTCCTTTGGTTATGGTTGAACCGGTGCGGACGACCGAAGAACCAGTACGTGGTTCTGGAGGACGGGTCGGCGCTGTGTGCTCGCTACAGGGCACCGCACACCAAGATGATCCAGGGTAAGGGTTGATGATAATATTACGATATAACGTTACAGGGTCCTTGGGTTAGAGTAGAACCAGTGCAGATGGCCCTAGAACCAATACGGGGTTCTGGAGGACAGGTCGGCCCTGTGTGCCCGTTACAGGGCACTGCACACCAAGATGATTCAGGGTAAGGGTTGTTGGTATAATGATATTATTTAACATTATATATGGTCCTTGGGTTATGCTAGAACTGGTGTGGATGGCCCAAGAACCAGTATATCGTGTTGGAGGACGGATCAGCCCTGTGTGCCCATTACAGGGCACCGCACACCAATATGATCCAGGGTAAGGGGTATTGATAATGTTGTTATTTAATACCTGAATGTGGTCAAAAGTATATATGCAAAATTTACCTATACCTATATTGATGAGCAGCATCCCCGTGTCCTACATGACCTCCCATATGCTGCTCACTTGACCTAATTAATGACCTTATTAACATCAATTGCTCCCATCCTCAGGTGATCCTCTCCTTCTACCTGGCACGTCTGCTCGTCCTGGACAGTGTCCCCGTCTCCTACATGACCTCATTATATGTCCCATACGCTGAGCTGCTCACTTGACCTAATTAATCACCTAATTAACGTTAAATGCTCCCCTCCCCAGGTGAGATCCTGTCCTTCTATCTAGTGCGTCTCCTCGGCCTGGACAGTGTCCCCGTGTATTATATTAACTCTTCATACCTCCCATATATAACGAGCTGCTCACTTGACCTAGTTAATGACCTAATTAATGTTAATTGCTCCCCTCCCGGTGAGATCCTGCCCTTCTACCTGGCGCGTCTCCTCACCTTGTACAATCCCCTGTGTCCTACATAACCTCATTATACGTCCCATACGATGAGCTGCTCACTTGACCTAATTAATGACCTTATTGATGACCTAATTAATGACCTAATTAACGTTTATTTACTCCCCTCCCCAGGTGAAATCCTGTCCTTTTACCTGGCGCATCTTCTCGGCCTGGACAGCGTCCCTGTGCCCTACATGACCTACTTATACCTCCCATGCAATGAGCTACTCACTTGACCTAATTAATGACCTAATTAACGTTAATTACTCCCCTCCCCAGGTGAGATCCTCTCCTTCTACCTGGCCCGTCTCCTTGGCCTGGACAGCGTCTCCATGTCCTACATGACCTACTTATACCTCCCATACAATGAGCTACTCACTTGACCTAATTAATGACCTAATTAACCTTATTTCCTCCCCTCCCAAGGTGAGATCCTCTCCTTCTACCTCGCCCGTCTGCTCGGCCTGTACAGTGTCCCTGTGTCCTATATAACCTACTTATACCTCCCATTGAATGAGCTGCTCACTTGACCCAATTAATGACCTAATTAACGTTAATTTCTCCCCTCCCCAGGTGAGATCCTGTCCTTCTACCTGGCCCGTCTCCTCGGCCTGGACAGCGTCCCTGTGTCGGTGCTGGCCCAGGTGAACAGCAGCGCCCCCCAGTGGAGTAAGGTGGAACCAGGCGGTGCGGGCTGGGAGGACGGACAGCTGGTCGTCTTCATACAGTGGATAGAGGGCCTCGACCAAGTCTGGTGAGTAACTGTTTGGACTCAATATTTTCTTACTAGTTTTTGTGTTTTTACCGTGAATTTCAGAGGAAAAGGTCGACATTTCTGATAGCAGTGGCTATCCAGGATATTGAAAAGGGGTGGGGTGCACTATTGGGGGAAAAAAATCCTTGATTACTTTTTGACCGAATTTTACATTCAAAAAAATCTAAATTTGGTTCCCCCCCCCCCCCCTCCAGATCCTCCACTGGATAGATTTCCTTCATGGTAGGTGTGTGTGGGAGGGGGGGGGGGTTTACATGGATTTTAAATGTAAGTTTAATTGTTATTATATCACCCCTAATAGTAATTACGTTACATTTATCAGCAGCTTTTGGCCTTAGATTGTCTCGTACTTTTAGATGGGAATTGAATGAGTAAATCATGTATCAGTAGCGTTTGAAATAAAACGTGAGGATATTTATTTTGATATGAGTTTAAAAAAATGAAAATGTAATGGACCAAATAGAAATAGCTAGAAAATGCGCAAAATATATTATATTTTAGTATTGAGTGTCCAGCAATTTAACAGCTTAAAGATATAAACGTTTCAACTTTACATTTTGTATTCACTCTGCAGAAAGAACTTTTTGTTCATGGTGATTGGGCTTATATAGGTTTCATTCAAAATTGCTTACAGTAGCTCCGGGTTCATTTACTATTAGCTATAGGACTTTAAGCTATACAGATATTCCAGACATCTTAATACCCTTATTGTCATATAAAATTAATATAATGTATTCTCTCCCCTCCCTAGGTCTCAAGTAAAGATGCCCTCCCTCATCCTCTCGGCATACCAAAAGGGGATTCCCCTAGACCGGAACCACCCAGCCCTGCCAACCATGTCCGCCTCCGAGCTAGGAGAGCTCCTTCAGTGGTCAGACATGATCGTCTTCGACTACGTCATCGGCCACTACGACAGGTGAGGGAATGGGAAAAATGAAAAACCAATAATTGAAAAATCCATTGAACAAAATATTCCCAGGACAGTAGAGCCTGTTCCGGCGTTCTAATTTATGCTGAAATGCCCTCCAAAAAATTAGGAATTTAATCATCACAAAAAAAGATAATATTTGCTCAAAATTATGCAATACTGGTAATTGCTGGACATTTCTGGAGGTATCGTCATTGGTCACTATGACAGGTGGGAGCGACAGGAGAGGAGAACCATACATTGATGGATTTTTGTTTCATGACAATCTTTGTTCATATGGAGATCTTATTTGTGCTTGTAATTGTATTAGCGTTTCAAAGTGATGTTGAAAAATAAGGCTCCCCTATATGACATTCAAACTTTTGTAAATGTACTCAAAACTACTGTAAATGTATCCAATACTCCTGTAAGGTTTGTGTAAACTCCTGTAGCTACGATGAGGGTGGTCGTACCTTTTTTCTTTTTCTTTTTTATTGAATCAAAAACTATTTCACATTTACATGTGCTCTTCCAATAGTTGTCTAGATGTGGAAAATGAATGATATTTAAATGATATAAAAATAGTATGGCAAGGAGACCTTTAGACGCAAATTCACGCTTTTCTTTCATTATGTCACATCTCCAATAAACGTGGGGATGAAAGGAAAAGATGATTTCAGTTAGCTAAAGAATTATTCATTAGAATATGAGATTGATTATGAAGTATCAAATGATTAACATAACGTGTAACATTTACCAAGGGGCCATAGTGGGTGTATTACAAGTTCCCGACAAATTATCTCTTATTTGTAAATATTTCAAAACTGATAGAGCACTTTGTTTTTGCAAGGTTGCATGCCCAAGGTATGGATCATAATTTGAGAAACACGTTATAAATTCAAAATAAGATTACAGAACTAATAACGCCAGATCAGCGTCGGTGGTGTAACGGTTAGCATGGTTGCCTTCCAAGCAGTCGATCCGGGTTCGATTCCCGGCCGACGCAGTTTTGTATGCAACACATACAGAAGGCAGGATGTCTATCAAATGCCAACAGACACTGGCCATCGTATCTCAAGTGAAGTCTAATATAATGATACAAATTTAAATAAGGGCTTTCTTGAGTGTTATAAGTAACACCCTTTCTTTATCTTATTTTAGGCCCACATTTGAAAGAAATGTATGTTTTTTACCCCTATATATTACTTCCAATCATGCAGGCACATATTACTCTTACTGTCTGCTCACTCAACGGGCAATATAATTACCCATATTTCGTCTTTGTAATAATTGTTTGTCTTTTCAAAATTGCTGTTGTAATCTTATGATATATATATTGAGAATATATTACGCTATTGCTCTGCAATTATATATCAGAAATACAGTGTACTGTGTGATCATAAAGAAACCAACAGCACAGACCAAATCGACTTGATAGTTAAAAGAAACAAAAACATTTATTGACAACATCACGGAAATGCACAGCCTTCCAGTTGAACATATCTGATCGATGAAGGATGAAATTATATCAATTGCATATAGTCAATCAAGTTTAGTATCATGACCTTACCATATTCCGTTCCCTATATTTCAGAGTGGCGAGCATGCAGGACGGCGCTGAGCGGGAGCAGAAGGCGAGCATCATGTCAGAGAGCATCCGCAACCTGCGAAAGGTGCCTGCAACCAACAAACTGTGGTTCGTCGACAACGAGAGTGGCCTCTTTGACGGCTACGAGCTCATGAAGTACGGCCGCAAGAACGGGCCGCGCTTCGTGCGCTTCCACGAGCAGATGCTGCACACTGTGTGCCTCTTCAGGTAGGTGTATTAAATTCCACCAGTTTTTCCATCCAAAAGCGTCCAATGTTTTTGAGGTAAAAGCTGTGAATGACTTTTTCACTTGTAAAATGAAGATATAAGATCAAGAGAATATTTTACGAACCTGCAGGAATATTTATCTACTTTATTTTCCCTTCAAAATGACATATAGTATTATTAAGAATTGTTTGTCTATCTCCCATATTGATATATATATGGTATAGAAAAAAGATGACATATAGCTTTGGTTTGTAATGTGACCCCGAGCTGAACAGCAAGCCTCCTAAATTCAAGTCATTTAGATAGGGCAAAAGCAGAGTACCATGTATAACTGGCTGAGCCAATGCAGATAATGTGCATGCAAAAAGTACATTGAACTAGACACCATATCCGGCTGATAATACGTTCTTCAATATTTGTTGAGCATTTTTCAATTTTTATGTAATATACCTATTTCAGGCGCAGTCTCATCGAGCGACTGGAGCGGCTCGCCAAGCATGAGGACCCTCAAGAGGTGCTCACTGAGTTCACGCAGTCTCAGGATCCCCTGTATAAGAAACTACCCAGCGTCAGCAAGATCAAGTATTTCAAACAGTTCTTCCACACCCGGTTAAAAGAGGTGGTCGCCTGGGTGGAGAAGTGCAGGGGAAGCTGACCAACGGTGGAGAGTGATCGGGGGGGGGGGGGAGAGTGAAGGGTAATCTGGGGGGAGAGTGAAGAGGAATCTGGGAGGAGAGTGATGAGTTATATAGGGGGAGAGTGAAGAGTACTCTGGGGGGAGAGTGTTGAGTAATCTGGGGGGAGAGTGATGAGCGGACAGAAGTATGAGCAACCCTAGGAAAAAGGCTAATAAAGTTTTTCAGTAATCTATTTATTTGAAATGGATAATGTTATTGGCTAAATGTTTAATAATTGAATTAACATGTTCTAATAAGAAATAGGTTGTTATGGAGTTTTGTGAACATGAAATACAGGTTGTAGTCAATCTTTAGAGGCATTTTAAAATCACTTTAATAATTCCTATTTTCTGTAGAACCGTGATACATACACAAATAACATTATGAAAGGTCCATTCAACTCTTTGGAGTTCAGGTCAAAAATTCAAAAAGAATAGATTTTCCTAGTGTGGTTCATATAGAAAACCCATTCACTCTTACCCTGGAAAAAGATTGCATCTGCGACAGAAGATAATGTAAATTTGTGTACAATTTATTTATGTGAGATGATTCCATTTGGGCGAACATGTAGCGTTATATGTACATATTGTTCTCATGAGGAAATACAAGCCTGTACTTGTTTGTGATTTGTGAAAACGTGGCACTAAGCAGAACAAAGAATAATAGCCTGTGTGCGAAATGATATTAAACGCTGAGATTATTAACCAAGGCAGTTAGTGCGTTATGCAACCAAATCTCAAAAAGAGAATACCTAGATATTTACCACTTGATTTGGCACAATCTGTTGAAGATACTTATTTGGAAGAGCTTTACGAAAAGAAAGGTAAACTTCATTTGCACCGGACACAACTTAAGATAATAATATCTCTCTGGTTTAGTCTACCGTGTAACATCAAATGTTAGCTTCAGTAGAAAATGGAAAATATATTATTTGAAGAAAGATATTTTGGCATTTTGCAAGAAAGGGTAGTTAATATTTACCATTTTTATTATGCCAGACTTGCTACACAATAAATGGTTATCTGTGAAATACTTGAATGTTGTAGGCCTAAAACAAGAAATCACGAAACACAATTATGTGAAAAAACTGACAACAGAGGAATTGTATTGTCGCAACATTTTTACCTTTAAATGTAAATATGATCACTTTTTCAGATCTGCCTGTAAAAACTATAAATAACTTTGATATTTATTTGTGGAGGTGCACTCCATGGCTATTTCGTGACGTTTGTAAATGTGTCCCGCCAGAATTATATTCAGTATTTCACCTTTTAAATGATTACAATTGTAATTATGATAAGCATGGACTGCAATATCATATAAGCGCTCATGCACGGTTCCGGTTGTATTTGAAAGATTATTCAGGTCTCATTTTATTTTCTGTAAAAACTTGAGCCCAAGATTTTAGAGTTTTTAAAAGGTAATACCTAGATTTGATATTAAAAAGAAATGGTGAAAGAAATATGAATAAGACGTGTTTCTATAGGAACTGATATATACCTGTGTCAAACCTAACATACAGGGATTGCATATATAGTGCTCAAGTTGTGGGAGACAGAATGTAAAGTGACGCACAAAATATGGTGTGCTGTATTCTACTGTGATGGCCGATCTTTTGCAACAAGATAATGTATGGAAAAGAAAGTTTTGAAACAATAAAAAAGGGTTAAAATTTGATTTCTCTTAGACAAAGTTGTAGAGCTCTGAAATCCTGTCTCGTAAAAGACCTGGTGTTATAGTGTAAATTATTCTATATTCTCATGTCAGAAAATATTGAATATTATCTTGAAAGTACATTTTGTTGAATGTGTACATGCATAATAAGTTGGAGAAACCAGAATTGATTAACGTCATTGTCCTCTGTGGAGTAACCTTGACAATATGGAGTCCTTCGTTCACTGATCATGTCTTGTACATTTATCTATAGGACATGTAAATATCGTTTTCTTGAGAAGAAAATATTTAATAAAGAAAATGAATATTGAAAAATTGTTTTTGTTACCTTTAAAACTTACAAACTTCTGGGAGAACACCCAAGCAACATGTGGTTCTTAAACAAGTATAAAACAGACAGAAGATTTTATTTTTGATTGTTAAATGAATAGAATTTTATTATGACCAACCACGGATAGCCAATTTCTTGAGTTTTACCTGCCGGTTAGCCTTGATCAGGATGCATGCTGGGAAATATGTCGACAACCCACAATGCTTAAATATAGGAATTCTCATCAATTATGGCATATCTGTGGTTAAACATAATGGAAATCTATTCTTGGCTATTTTTCATATTGTTCCTCAACATATGTATTATTTTACAAGTGGTTTTCAAAATGCAGTCATAATTGCTAGATACATTTCAAATATTTGTATATTTTCCATAATTTGTCCTGTGTTTTTGTCGACAAACTTGGGCAAAATTAAACTGCAGGTGCTTAAAATACTGGAAATGGGCTAACCGTGGTCATTGTGACAGAGTTTAGTTAGCGATTAAGGAAAATATGCCGCTTTAGGCCTATAGTTAATTGAAAAGATTGAAAACATCTTTTTTATGTTTATATTATATAAATGTTTCAACCTCGGAGGATCCGACGAAAATGAAAACATTGGAGTACCCTTCCCCTTTTGAAATCTCTAGATCAGCCCCCGGTTTCATTAACTTTGGTCTTCTATGATCTTAGTAAAATCCATGCATATAATGGCAGTTGGATGGTGGCATCACTTTCTGAATAAATTATAAGTCCACTTTCAGTTCTCCTGAAGATTCAGAGGACGTTCTTTATATTGTAGTTACGATTAGCTTTTGTACACTGGGCAACTGATGTCTGATTGTCATTATGTATAATTTATATTCAATTATAGTAATACGGATGTTTCTTTCATTCAACGCTTGAATTAAAATAATCTGAAAATAAATTATGTGTCGATCCTAATAGTGCCATAGCTAGATTCAATAATTATATTGCTATCTTCTTTAGTAAACAAGTTAATAATGCCAAAAGAGAATAATAATTAAAGACCCAAAGTTATTTCTTAGATCAAGCTGTGCCTAAAATCACATGCATTCAGGATGTTATCCGGCAGAACTCCTAGTGTGAGAACCAACCGACAGAGGGGGCTCTGGTTCCCGTCAGGTGCTGCCATCTGTCGTTGAGAATATTCATGAACTGGTGCCTCTCTGCCGCAAGTCTGTGAAACATCTAAAATGTGGATAGATTTAGTGTGTAATGCCAAAAAACAACTTTGATCTTCGAAATCGAAATCGAAATCTTACTTCTGAAAATGCCTGAATCTGCCCCTCAGCCTTTTGGCCGCCAAAGTGCATGTGTCCTCAAACCCCCTCAAACCGGGAGTTGAAAAATTAAAACTAACTTGTTAATAGAAGAAAATGAGGTCAAAACTGCTAATCTAGGCCTAATAGATTGAGAAATGTATGATAATTGTGTTAATCATGATTTATATTCGTTGTAGTGATGTATATAAAGAAAAAAATTGATATCATTCATTGTTTCGGATGAGATAGATCAGTTGCGCGTGCTCTGGGTCGAGGCTTTCACCGTTGCTAAGGACGCTATGGAGGTGACTAAGGTCGCTAAGGTCGTAACTAATGTCGCTAAGGCCGTCGTTAAGGTCGTCCCTTAGTTACCGCCCGTAGTTAAGGACGCGTTTACCACGACTACAGAGACTCATCTCAACACGGCGACAAGTCTTCACGGATTTCTCAACCTTTTGATTAGTAACGGAATCCAAAACTAGACAGAAATCTGTTGAACCATGGCTGCGACGAGAGGGCTTGAGGTAAGTGTCCATTAGGCATTAGCAATAATAATAAGTATTCGTCGTCTTAATAAAGTAGAGTGTTTGCGGAGGTCGCCCATCGTCACCGACACAAACCGCGTCGGGAGGATCCCCGGGAGGATCCCAGTTACTAAGTTAGGGGCCCCTCTCTTCCACAGACTAGGAAGAGGGAAGAGTTAGCCTTTTGAGCTGGAATGAATCCCAGAGATTGTTTAGAAGAGAGAGATAAGTTATTATGCTTCTCTAGTTGTCTCGAGCCCAAGTCTAGATGTGAAGGGGGTATTCCACTATGCGACATTTGCTGCGATAAGGCTGCGATACGGCAGCGATATGATCATATCGTAGCCATGTCGTAGGCCCCTACGACATTGTTGATGTCGCACTAGTGTAATAGGGTATATCGCAGTCCCTACGACTTTAAAGTCGTACGATATGATTTTTATCGCAGTGAAAGTTGTGGGGGTCAAAGTCGTAGGCTATATCTTAGGCCACGACATTGATTCAACATGTTAAATAATGTCGTAGGGGTAGACTAGAAATGTCTTGAATTGCAGTCCATGTCGTAGGTCATGTCGTAGAGGAAATGAGTTTCTCCATAGATAAAAGCCTGGAGATATTGGGGGGTGTAGACCCTTAAATTCGACACGGCGACACGGCCGTTTTTTAAATTCGACAGGGGACATGGCCATTTCTTAAATTCGACAGGTGACATGGTAATTAAGTGACAGATGACATGGACCTTTTCTTAAATTCGACAGGGGACAGGGCTAATTCTTAAATTCGACAGGGGACAGTGCCAATTCTTAAATTCGACAGGGGACATAAGTCTAAACTGAGATATAGTGACAAACGACAGGGCTGTTTTTTAAATTCGACAAGGGACATTGGACCCCCCCATCTAGACCCCCATATTGCAGAAGTGTAATACCCAGGATGAAGATCTAAGCTACGACTTGGCCACGACATCGCTGCGATATACATAATAGTAGGTGAGACAGGCTGGCGCCTCCTCCTGCGATACCAACTAATGATATCGTGCGATAAGGTCCTCATGTCGTAGGCAGTTCATATCGTGTAGTGGAATACCCCCTTTAGTGTGGCGGACCTGGGCGGACGGCGCGGCCCGTGTCCAAGGCCGACTCCGGCCGCGGGCGGACGGTTGCAACAGCACGCTGGTGAACAGATAATGCTACTTCGGGAGGCACCGAGTGCTTAACTCGGAGCGGATAATAGGCCTAACTAGAAAATCAGGGAGCCATCCAAATAACTTAATAAGGTAGAAAATATTGGTAGAAAATGCAAATGGTGACCACGTTGAGTAGTTAGGCAATGCCCACGTTTTGAAATGCTGAATTTAGATATTTAGAATGTCCATACAATATCATTTCATGTGTAATCATGGAGAAATATAGTTCTAAATTCAAAACAGTTTAGGAATGTTTAATTTACTTTAAATATTCTTAAATTCTTCATATAGGGATGGGTCCCTGATTTTCCAGTTAGGGCAGACAAGGCATATATCGGAGCCTCCCGCAATTTCACGACATAAACAAACTGAAAGTTTTCGATCAAATACAATTTGAGCTAGCCACGGAATGTATCATTTATAAGTTACTCACACAAATTAAAACATTTAATTCATTTTCATTGCTACACTTTTGGGGGGGAAATGTGGGTTTTCAGAGTGTCTTTTTTTTTTGGAATCCAAGCTTTGGCCTGTTCAAATATTTTGTTGCACACTTTTCACCCGCAAGACAAGTACATGAATTTTCCCAAATAAAATGGTAAAAATGCAAGAACTAGACCTAAAATATTCCATGAGCTAGTTAAATCAAATAAATAGTTGGTGTTTTGTGAAATAACAGTGAAATCGCATACCCGGCATTTCAAAATCGACCTCCCGAAGTAGTATTATCCATATTATGGTCAGCCGATATGGGTAACTGTCACGTGCCACACCACCGGATAAAAGCAGTCTCCTGCCTTTCCTTTAGAATTGGGGGCGCCCTTCTTCCTATGGTAATGTGAGAAAACAAGAGGCCATGTCGGGTAGTTAAGCTATTTAATAACAGGTGGCAGGACTGAAGTGGTACATAGTAGTACATAGAATAACCACTGGTGGCGACAGGGAGCAGGCTAATACTACATCTCCCCTTTTAGGTTAAAGATGGTAATCTTTACTTATGACTTTAGACTAAGCCAATAGTTCAATATTTAGAATAAAAGTTGAGTTCTAATGTTTGTCAACTGAACAGTCTTTTAAAGATAGATAATT
Source organism: Lepidonotus clava (assembly GCA_936440205.1). NCBI lineage: Eukaryota > Metazoa > Annelida > Polychaeta > Phyllodocida > Polynoidae > Lepidonotus > Lepidonotus clava. The sequence goes on from OW387141.1 coordinate 4,112,358, forward strand.
CTTCGGAGGATAGTCTTTACAGATTACTTAAGACTGGGAACAATTAACCCTTTGCCTCCCCGCACTTTTGGGCATTTACAAATTGAGACACAAAGAGCATAATTTGGGATGAACTTTTAAGGATCAGATTTCTTCATGATATTGACAAACTATATATCAAATAAAAGCCCATTTTCCCAGGATTCATATTTTGAAATTAAATTTCAAATTTTGTTAATCATGTGTCACATGACCTAGGTCATGTGACCTACATTTTTTCATTATTTTTAGTAAATTTTTGACATTTTTGAAGAAATTTAAGAAAAAAAGGGTTAAATATTAATTTTAGAGAAAAAGTTATTATTGATAAAATTTAGGCAATACATAAAGGATTAAATTGGCATGAATAGTGAAAATATATGTCAAAGAGATAATTTAGTTATAATGTGGGGATATTGGAGCATTTTTGTCAAAATTTGCCATAATCGGTCAAAATTCATCAAAAAAATTCATATAGCATCATTTCAAGGCATCATTATACATACATTAAACATGAATATATATTTTGTGATACATAATCTTATGCAACTATGCTCTAGGAGTAAATACATCTGTTTAAAGCTTTTGGAATACATTTTTCTCAAAACAGTTATCATTTTATAAAGAAATGTCATTAATGAAATACTGAAAATGCATCCGCTGTAGGATTTTTGCATATTTTGCACAATTCAGTATAATAGATATCAGTTTTTATCTTCCCCTAGAATATTGGAATTTACTAATTTATAAATTCCAATTAGTTCTTGGTCCTTCAGAAACCTTCACAAGTCAGAATATGTCACCACTATCTGAAAAATCATGAATAAAAATTTGATTAACTGAAATTTTCAATGATTTTAGGCCCGATAATTAAAAGAAATTCTATGACATTTTCATACTTTTCAACAAAATTGCTACATTTATCCCTTCAAAGTCATCAAATAGGTATTTATTGACATTTTATAATCAATAAAAGTCCCTGTTAGTGTACGACAGGACTCCAACTTCAAATATTACCAAAAAAAATATCCAAATTCTTTAAATATGAACAAAATAATGCAAATTTTAAATTTTCAGTCATATATGACCGAAATTTCCATTGAAGAGAGGCAAAGGGTTAATAGTGTAGAGCGCCCCGGCCCACCTACCCCGGGGCGGAGTCAAGACCAAATTCGATCACTAGGATTGGCGCAGTGTGACATAAAACCCAACAACAATTCTCTTAAGTCAAATACAGTTTATTAAACAACTCTTTTGTAATAACAATAGTTCAGTTCCAAGTTCCTTAAAGATCTAAATTCCTATACATTTCCTCTAAATTCCTACTAAGCAGTCAGGCCAAATACATACAAGGACTAGAAACAACATGGGAGAACACAAAACACTTGTTGGACAAACCATCCATGTCAACTCAAAGCCTCAAACTCCACCACAAGTAAAGCAAACAGCAGCCTAAATATAGGCTAGGCCTAAACCCATCAATCCTCTCCCATCATACATCAAGGCCTTCTCAAGCCTAAGCCATCATCAAAGTCAGGGTTACCTCCTAAGGTCTGAACCCTACAACCAGCCTAAACAGGCTATTCCATCATCAAACAACACTCCTCAGGCCTAAACCCAACCGTGAGCCTAAACAGACTGAATCTACCCTCCTGATTGTCCTCCTTATATAGCCTGAGCACGGACCTGGGAGAAAGCACCCACAGTCAGCCTCCCAAGGACCCCAGACTTGCTCCTCTGTAGCTGAACAATGCTGGCCTCTGATTGGTCGGTTTTACTGAAGAGCTGTCATCCCATTGGCCGAAAACGCTGGCCTCTGATTGGTCCTGCACAGACCGTCCATCCTGGCCCCAATATATAAGAAGAAAGTTGGGGTGCCAGTCCACTAAGTAGGCCTAAGCCCCTGGGGCGCCACAATAGTCTATGCTTCTTTTAGACGTTCTTTAAGGAAGTGTGTGAAGTTCGTCATCGGTGGACTACCTCAGAACTTTGGGGTTTATTCTGCCCAGTACACACTAGAGATCTAGTCTTTGTCTTGGTTTTATGACACGACCTGATCTAGTGGTCATGCCCATAGCCTTGCTGTCTGGAGCTTTAGCGAGGGACGGCCTTTCAGGTGCTGAGCTCACTGGTTGGTCATGAGCTGGTGACCTCTCATTGGTGCCGTTGTGCACAAGAGCCTGTCTATTCCTCCTTACTGGAGATCCTGTCTCAGTCATGACCTGGTAGTATCGGGGACTGGTGAGGCGTTCCTGGACTTCACCAAATTTATTTTGATCCCTGATCCAGACAGTGTCTCCGTTAGTGAGAGGTGGTAAGGAGACTGTGTGATGGCGGAGATTGAAGCTGAGTGCGGACTTATCCCTGTAGTTTTCTTCCTTTACCCGCAGCTTCTCCTGGTCATCATTAGGTGGTTTTTGAAGCATGTCTCGAGTGGTAGGGAGAGTTGACCACAAGTTCCGCTTCATCAGAAGTTGACGTTTAGATTGCCCATTCTGGAGAGGGGTGGTAGGGTGGTACGATAGGCCAGAAATCCATGTTGTGGATCGGCTTCCTTCTTCAGGATGTTTTTGGCTGTCTGGACAGCGTGCTCTGCCTCACCATTAGACTGTGGGTAAAGCGGTGAAGAGGTGATTTTTTTTTTTTTTGAAACAGTTTTATTGCCAATATCACATAAGTACATGGTCTTCCTATTGGACAGATGAAATATCATGTTATATACAAATACAAATTTTGATGAGGATGAGATGATGATGATGTACATGTATGGAGTTGTATTGCAGGTCGTACTTGAGAAAGGAAATGGGTCACATCATGCATCAGTTCCACACTATATCATTGTCTATAGAGTGCCGCCTCTTGCAGAAAGAAGTTGTACTCTTTGGAGAATGCTTTGAAGCCCTCTGAAGCGTACTGCGGCCCATTGTCAGAGATGACATAGTCATGTATACCAGGAACACTGAAGATGGACTTTCAAGCTTCTATGGCATGTGCTGATGTTGTCTGAGTCAGGTGTCTGCACTCAATCCATCTTGAGTAGTAGTCTACAACCACAATGTATATTTTCTTGTTAAGCTCAAATAGATTGGTTCCTACTCACTCCCAGGCATACTCAGGGAATGACCATGTGAGGAGGGGCTCCTTCCTTTCAGGACAGTGAATCGCGCAGGTGGAGCATCTGTTACACATAGCCTCGATCTGCTTGCTAATGAGTGGCCACCAACAACTGTTCATAGCCCGTGATTGGTATTTGGTGGTGCCCAGGTGACCTTGGTGGTTCTGCTCAAGCACCTCAAGTTGGAGAGCCTGAGGGATGACGATGCGATTGTTGTACATCAGCAAGTCATTCTGGGTAGTAAGGTGGTGCCTCTTTTCCAGGTAAAGTCAGAGTAAAGGTTGCTGAGGCATGTATCCGGGCCAACCGTCCCTGGTGTAGGCCTTAACCTCAGTTCAGATGGCGTCCTTGTCTTGGGCTTCCTTGATTTGATTCAGCCCGACCTCTGTTGCTGGGAGATATTTCATGGTTAACGACATGAATATCTCCACCTCGTCAACCTGCGATATCTCAAGAGCTCGTGACAGGGCGTCTGCAGTAGTCTAGTCTTTTCCCTAGATGTGGACCATGCACATTGGGGTTGAACCTCATCATGCGGAGCCGGAACCTCAGTACTCTCAGTGGCATTTTGGCCAAGTCCGTGGATGAAAGTAGAGGTACCAGTGGCTTGTGGTCGGTCTCGAGGGTGAACTGCATGCCGAGGACGTAGTCTGAGAATTTCTTGCAGGCCCAGGTGGCTAGGAGTGCTTCTTTTTCTATGACTGCATGTCGTGTTTCAGCATCTGTGAGTGACCTTGAAGCGTAGCAGACTGGCCTCCTATTGCCATCAGCATCCACTTGTAGCAACACTGTCCCCAGGCCATTCTGGCACGCGTGGCTACCACAATGGTGCGTTGATTGGGGTCGTAGTGAGCCAAGACTTTCATAGAAGAAAGTGCTGACTTAATGGCGTTGAAGGCTCCTCTTGAGCCATGTCCCAGATCCACTCATGGTCTTTTAAGAGCAGTTGGCGTAGAGGCTCGTTGATGGTAGCCAATTCTGGGATGAACTTTGAGAGCTGGTTGACCATTCCATTGAACTGTTGAAGCTCAGTTATGTTCCCAGGTCTTGGAAAATCCCGGACGGTACTCGTCTTCTCAGGGTCAGTCTCAATTCCTTCTAATGTGATGATGTGTCACAGGAAAGTGATCCTGGTTTTGGAGAACTCACATTTGTTGTTGATTGTGAGACCAGCAATCTGCAGTCGTTGTAGCACTGCCCTGACACACTGATCGTGCTCATGATGGTTGACGCTGTGCACTAGTATGTCGTCCATGTGACAGAATACCCTGTCAAGTCCTTGGAGGATACTAGTCATCATGCGTTGAAAAAGTTCCGGCGCTGAGCTGATCCCAAACGGCAGGCGGTTGAAGCAGAACTTGCTGAATGGTGTGATGAAGGTAGTCTGCAACCAGGACTGCCTCCTGAGATGGCTCCCTGCTTCTTCATTGTTTCAGCGTTTCTTCCACTTTTCCCAGAAGAGGATGCAGGACTCTCCTAGCAGTGTAGAGGTACACGAGCTGAGCGTCGGGGAGAAGCGCAGCTGTCAAGGGGAATTAGCCAGAACCCAGAGTTAGCGTCCAGCTTGCTGAAGACTCCGGAACCCTTGTCTTTGGCCAGATTTGCATCGACCGTGGCCATAGGATGGACCTCGCATTGAACTGCCTTGTTGAGGGGTGTGAGGTCTACGCAGATCTGTACCGTGCCGTTGGCCTTAGGAACACACACCATCCCAGAGCACCATGACGTTGGCTCCTTGACCTCTGAGATGACTCCCTGCTTCTTCATTGTTTCCCGCGTTTCTTTCACTTTTCCCAGAAGAGGATGTACGACTCTCCTAGCAGTGTAGAGGTACACGAGCTGAGCGTCGGGGAGAAGCGCAATCCTGTATGGATTTTCCAGGTAGCCAAGTCCCTTGAAGAGATTTGGGAACTCGGCCCGGAAGTCTGGTACTCCTTCTACATTGTAGACCGCTTCTGACGGCTTAAGGAGTTGAAGATTTTGACAAGCCTTTTTGTTTAGTGAGGTGAGGTCGACGTTCCCTGCTCCATGGAACTGATGTGTGTTGGGCCATGGAGGAAAGTCTTTCAGCCAGGGCGTTTTCTCACTGATGATAGTGACCTCAGCTCCGCTGTCGAGCTTGAAGGTAATGCGGTGCTGGTTGATGTGTAGATCTTGGGTCCAGAAGTCAGCGGTTGAAGGACTTTTGAACTCGCCCAAGAATTCTACGTTGACGTAGTCACCATCCTCTACTTCATGGACGGACTTGCATGACTTGCATAGGCTAGCAAAATGTCCATTTTTCTTGCACTTATGGAGTTGTGCCACACCAGACGTATTCGGCCATGTCCATTGACTGTGGCTTGTGCTTGTTGGACTGGCTGGCTGGCTGTTTCCCTTTCTGCGTAGTCTTCTTGATCTTCTGATTTGGTTACCCGCTCAGGTGGTCAACCGATTCCTTGGAAGTAGTGGCAGCAGACATTTGTTGCTTGTGGCTCATTGAAAGTTCAGTGGCACAAAGACACTCGATCCAACGGTTGAGGTCAGGGGCGGGACGTTCTCTGAGGAGGTGATCTTGGCAGACTTCATCTGTAGTGCCGATAGCCTGAGCAAATGCCAAATTTCCATATACTACTTACATGGTTCACAGAACAGAGGTTTCCCTAGTAATATGTTACCAAATAATAAGGTCCAAATGACCACCAAATATGGACCAAATGATTTATGAAAAATATATCACTGAAGATATTACATATCTCATTGGGAATATTAATAGTGTGAAAAACTAGCCATCATTATTTTTTTAAATCAGTGTCCATGGACATTAATTTTTCCTGTGCCCCCCCCCCCCCCCCTGGATCCGCTAGTGACTTGATGACATCTTCTGACCAGTTGCCAACGTCTTTTGGACGTCAGTGTGCTACCAGGGAAGACAACAATAACTTACTTACAATATTATAAGTTATACATGGCATACAAAGGCACAAATTGCATTTCATGCATTTTGCTCTAGATCTTTCAGACACTTAGTATCATCATTCAAAATTTCACATATTTTTTCCTCGTCTAATACATGCTGTATAACCAAAAGGACTGCTGGCGGAGCAGGGGGTATTTGATCTCAAACTCCTGGATTCAAAACAAACTCTTTCCGATGTGTCAATCTGAATTGTGCAGAAAGGAGAGTGTTGTCAACATCTAGTCTGACTGTAGTTGTGGATAACTACAAGTGTTGTGAGGCTCTGTGACTTTTGTAAACTGTGTCAGTGATAGCTGTCAATCTTTTTATATTGTCTGCGCTGTGTAGCATAAGCAGTACTAGGGTGAAAACCTGCAATAGTGCCGCTATAGACTGTGAGACTGTATTGTGTGTGTCAAGATGGCTACATATATAGGCACAGTGGGTGAACAGAGCCTCTGAAAGAAGACTTTTAAGGCATAAGTACTTTGACCATATGGACATGTTCTTGAGGCAAATGACTTAGTGCTGCATGGGGGGGGGGAATTTCTGAAGGTCATATTTCTTAAGGGAGTAGTTCCAGAGACATTCACCTGCACAAAGGGAGAGAGTAATTCACTTTGCGCATGAAATTAGTTGTATAGAGGTATTATGAAGAGAACTTCACCAGTTGTAAGTAAGGGAATTAAAGAAAGTATTCCAAATTATAGGAATTGTCATATCATATAGTATAAAGGTAGCATGAGCTGCTGGTAGGTGTAAATATACCTGTTGCGCAATAGCAGACAGGGTGCATCTCCCAGAGAGTAGATGGCGGTAGAGTAAACACGCACGCATATAGGCGGCTCCCGGGAACTTAGGAAATTCATATAGTTTACTCGAATGTGAAGAAGCGCAAAAAGTCATCCACTATACATAAAGGATTACTGGGCAGGAAAACCTGAAAATTACTGCAAATCAATCACGGTAAGGCGCATTAATTGTCAAATTATCACACCCACCAAGCATAGGGAGTAGTATTGACACAAGATGGCCTCTAAACCGTTTACACGCTCACAAGCAGATCTAACCCCAGTACCAGAAGAGGGAAAAGTCAAACCACCACACATAGCTTTATCACCATTATCATTAATGGCAGATAGAATCGCCAAGAAGATTCCTAAGTTAAATACTAAAGTAGATCAAAATGAGGGAAATCCGCAAAATACTACTGATAATGATGACAAATTAGGAGTGGCGCCACGGGACAAAACCCAGCAGGGGATAGCGGAACAACCAAAAGCTAGTGTCAAAGAAATACTATCCTCAGTAGAGAATGACAGTGAAGTATTAATACAAGATCCTGAACCTAAACTAGACGCACTCTTAAAACAAATGAAAATTATGTGCAAGGCATTGGGAGTTATTAGTGAGAGAGTTGAACACATCGAAGAGAACATGAAGGATACCGTAAACCTGGTAAAATCGATCCAAGAGGTACGAGTCGAAGTTGTTGATACTAGGAGTGACATACAAGAAATTAAACTCACTATCAATGAGGTGATTGAATCTGTAGAATTTAATGGGAATGCTACAGTGGAACTAAATGCCAAGGTTGAGAACATGGCTAAAGAACATAAAGAAATGAAAGGGGACCTAGGGGAAACCAGAACAAAACTAAACAAGAAGAGTAGTGAAACATCAAACTGGTCACAAAAAGGTTGCCAAAAATGTGAGGAATTGGAAGCAGCGAATAGAAATAAAAATATCATCATTCTAGGGGTAAGAGAATTCGGTAGGGAAGAAAACCTAAAGGCATTGGCAAGAGAGATAATACAAAATACAGGTATTTTCGTGCCATACCAGGAGTTTGATGATGTGGAAAGGATTGGAGATTTCAACCCAAGGGCCCCACCAAGACCAATAAGAGTTTCATTTATTCACACCAGCACAAAAAGGCAAATACTGGAAAATAAGGCAAAATTGAATGAGATTATCCAGTGCAAACATGTACGCATAGTAGAGGATTTACCAGAATCAACAAAACACCATAGAGCGGGAATGCGCGCGCTAGCAAGATTGGCTATTAGGGAGGGCTACACAGCCCGGGTAGTAGGCACGAAGCTGATTATAAATAGCATAGTGTACACGTCTGACACATTAGACATGCTTCCACCCCAGATCACGCTAGAGAAAGCATTTACTATTATGACCAAACGAGGTATTGCATTTCAGTCTATGCACTCACCATTCTCTAACTTTTTCCCTTGTGAAATAAAAACACCTAACCAAATCTACAATAGCGTAGAACAGGGATATTTCCACACCAAAGCAGTAACCTGTAAAAATGACGTAGTGGCCAGGTTAATATTGCAAGAATCGGATCCACTGAAAATAAAAAGATTAGGAGATACAATTATCTCAAATGATGAGTGGAGGCGTACCTATATACAAGTGATGTATGACATGTTGAGGCTTAAATTCAGCCAAAATGAGGAACTGAAATTAAAGTTATTAGCCACAAAAGATGTGACATTACTGGAGGCAACGCAAAATGGTCATTAGGGCATAGGAAAGTCTCTGTTTGATCCGGCAACAATGCGAGGGGACTGGAATGGGAAAAACATTCTGGGCCAAATGCTAATGGACCTTAGGCAAGAGCTGTCAGAACAGGCGTAACCATTGGACAAGGCAGACAAAATGCCAACGAACACGGCTATATATACGGACTCAAGGGGAGAACTTTTGGGAAATTACCTATACCCAACAAATATGACGGGAGTAGGAGTGAACATTTATCACCGTAAAGGAGCTACGTTGAATACACTAGCAAGTGCAGCAGGTGAGAGATCAATAACCCACCCTCATGAAAATAAATATATTATGGGAGGAATCTGTAATGTAACGACGAAAAATTATTTCACTGGAGAAATAACATTCCCTTTCGAGTATGAAGATGCGCTATATAGCCATCTGGAAGTCCTGTATACAGACATAGACATTAATTTGCACAAAATGTTCCCAAATACTAAGTTCGTGTTCTGTCAACTGGTGGGATTAGACCTAGATAAATATGCTAATATACGAATGGAAGGAGCTCAGGAAATCGTGAATAATAGCATGATTCGTATAAACAGACATATCACAGCGATAAATACCAAGAGAGGGAATCCGACGCCATGGATTGCCAGACCGGTGCATATACACAGAAGTGGGACGTATAAACACTACTACACCAAGTTAGATGACGGGTTACATCCTGGATCCGAACTACTAGAGAAGTGGGCAGAAATACTACTGACGGCGATCAAAAACAACTAGATGCCTGAGTACTACCCTTCGTATATGACACTCTAACAATCATGATAAGATTAACCTATATTAAGACCAAAAATGTGCGAGTAACCAGTCGATTGACAGGAAACAAGCCATTGAGGTCGCTTAGTTACTAATGATTTAGGTTGATCGGAAATGTGAGACAATGAATAAAACTAACTTGTACACAGACTAAAATGGGAGAGTGACCAGTCGATTGACAGGAAACCAACCATCGAGGTCTAGTAGTTAAGAGTGATATAGACTGAACGAGAAGTGGATGAATATGGACAGACAATGGCCATTTGGCATAGCTATGAACACTTAATCACTATGAGTATGCGAGTACTACTAGGACTATAAGGAAAACGGAAACTAGATATAAATGAGTAGGTAGCTGGGGAAACCAGTCGATTGACAGGTGGACCTAACTATCAATTACTAATGTAATAACGAATCAGAAGAAAACCGGGGAGCTGCCGCCATTACCAGGGTCATTACTATAAGTGATAGAATTGTAGACATAGTGAGGGGCCAATTAACGAATCATGGCTCCCAACAACCCAACCGAGCTATTATATAGAATAGGACGGGTTGTAATTATCATCATTGTTCACCCATACTCATACAATGCCCATAGAGTCAATGTGATCCTAATAGGATATTTGTTAAAAGACTTTAGGTTGAAATGAAATATAGTGGTTTGAAAATTGTTTTCTGGAATGTCAGAAGTTTGTTGGGAAAAATTGATCAGGTACGCCTTTTTGTGAGTGAGAAGAAACCAGATGTTCTTGGAATTGCAGAAACATGGCTATCGGAATTTGTAACTGATAAAATGATAGAAATCAAAGATTATTTTTTAATTAGACATGATAGAACTTTTCTAAACGAAAAAGGTGAATTAAAAACTGGAGGAGGTCTTTGTTTATTTATTAAAAATAGTATTTCGTATGAAATTATGGAGGAGGATACGTTTCATTTTTCTACGAACGATATAGAAGTACACACAGTAAAGTTGGAGCTAACACGTATTAGACCTATATATATAATAAATACCTACAGACCACCATCTGGAGATATAACTATGTTTACAACAATCATGAAGAAGATGATAGGAATATTATCTTCCTCGACCATGGAGGTTTTTTGGGGGGGGGGACATGAATGTGAATTCGCCAGAAAATAAAAAAATTAAGGACATAGAAAAAACAATGTCATTAAAACAGTTAATTAAAACCCCTACCAGACCGTTATATAACATTAACATAGTCGACCACATATATATACAAATAGTGATCACGTGATTGAGTCGGGATCCTATGATAGGTCCATTAGTGACCATGTACCGATCTATGTAGTAAGAAGGAGACAACCTATACAAAAGGAGAAAGTTGCATTTAGTGGTAGAAGTTATTTGTCATATAATAAAGAAATTTATCAGGAACGTATAAAAGAATCATATAATTGGAATGAGTTTCTTCGAATAACTAATTGCACAATAGGATGGAAAATTATTAGAGACAAGTTGATACATGTGGCTGATCAACTAATCCCAATAAAACCATTCAAGTTTAAATCAGACAAGCCCCCCTGGTTATCATATGAACTAGTAGAAATGGCGAGGGACAGGGATTTGGCCTTACTGAAGGCAAAAAAGAGCAGATTGGACACTGATGTAAAGGCAGCTAAACAATTACGAAATGTGACAAATAATGCCTTTAAATCAGCTAAAGGGAATTTTATTAAAGAGGAATTAGAAACAAACTTAGCGGACCCAAGGAAATTTTGGAAAATAGTTCAGGAAATTATCCCTAAGGAAAACGCAACTAAATTAATTAGGTTAAAGGATGGTGAATCCTATATTCCAGAAGGGGAAGTTTCAGAAAATATCAATAGTTATTTTACAACTATTGGCCAAAAATTGGGGGAAGAGATACCGGAGGTCAACATAGGTGACTATAGGAAACTATTCAAGGAGAAAGAGGGTCGATGTATTGATCCCCATTCATTTGAATTGGAAGAATTGTCATTGAAAGAGGTAGATAGAGAAATAGATAGGATATGTATTTATAAATCATCTGGTATAGATGGTCTATCGAGTAGATTGTTGAAAGATGGATTACAGGTTTTGAACAAACAAGTACTACATTTGTTCCAATTGTCAATTATAAATCATGATTTTCCTGATGACTGGAAGCGAGCCACTGTGGTGCCCTTACCCAAAGTGACCAACCCAAAGTTGGCCAAGGATTTACGACCAGTTTCCCTTTTACCAATAATAGGCAAAATGTTAGAACGGTTAATTCACAATAGAGTGTCATTTTATTTAGAATCAAATAACTTAGTGACTGAATACCAAAATGGATTTAGGAAAAATCATGGGACTACTGACACTGTCCTGAAATTAACTAGATATATAACTGAAGGCTTTAATAATAACCAAAATACACTTGCCCTATATATTGACTTTAAAAAGGCCTTTGATACCATTAATCACAAATTATTAATAGAAAAATTGAAGCGTATATTACTAAATCAAACAATGGTAAACTGGTTTGAAAATTACCTGGTTAACCGAACACAATTGACAGTGGCAAACAATGTAAAGTCGAGTTTGAAACCAGTCAAGTGTGGGGTACCACAGGGCTCGATTTTAGGGCCGCTCTTGTTCTCAATATATGTTAATGATATAGCAAATGTTTTGCATGATTGTGATATCCTTTTGTTTGCTGATGATACTGTGATTTTTAAAAAAGGAGAGAATGATTTCTTGACCTCGTTAAGTATGCAGAACAATGTTGAACGATTGGCATTATGGTGTGATTACAATAAATTAACAATTAATATCGACAAAACTAAAGCAGTATGGTATACGTACAAAGATAATTCCAATGCTGGGGATTATCGAGGAATTAAACTTAAGCAAAAGGATATTACATATGATACCTGTTATAAATATTTAGGAATACAGCTGGACAATAGGTTAAACTTCAAGCTACAAATGAAAGAAACTTATAAGAATGCTAACTATAAATTGAAACTATTTAGGAAAGTTAGATACATGATGTCAGAATCATGTGCACTTTTATTGTACCAGACTATGATACAACCGTATCTGGACTTTGGAAATATATTTTTTACAAACATTCTGAAGAAGGACATTACAATGTTGGAAACTATACAAACTGCAGCACTAAGAACTGTATATACAGTAAGGCGTCTGCAAGATATTCATAATTTTGAATTATTCATAAAGGCACATGTACTACCACTGTTATACAGAAGAGAGTATTTTTTGTTAACAACAGCTAGAAGACTTGTTTATTGTAATGCGATACAGTTAGTAAACCATGACACTGATAGAACAAGAGCGGCTCAAGCCCCTAGAGTAGAATTGTAGAAACACTACCTTGATGCGATCACCTGTTTATGTTATGGGGAAAATGTGGAATGAATTGGATGCAAATTCAAGAAATATTATAAGTAAAGAGAGTTTTAAACATCATGTGAAAGAAGTGTTATGGGTAAAATATCTAGCTACCCTGTAAATACATTGAAGTGTTGAGGAGCGAACAATGGGATCACCACATATCATATATCATAAATGGATATGTACATCACATCTCATTTCATGGTAGATACGAAGAAAAGATTGTTGTGCATGGAATCCTTGAATATTTACATAATTATTGAATTCATACAGATTAACTTAGCAATGTTACACTATAACATAATGTATTGATAATTATAGTGTAACTATCTTTTTTGATAAAATATTCATGAGACGTAAACCTGTATGAATTATAATGTATGATGTTTATGGCTGGTTGGGGGGCAGACAAGGATTATGTCCTTACCCCAACCAGGGTAAATAAAATGATTCAAAAAAAAAAAAAGAGAGCATTGATGCTCAGGGAAAATCAATACCAGACTGCTATACATTGGTGTAAAACCTATGGGTACGGCGGAGAGCACTGTTACGTTTGGACAGACACGAGTCTTAAGGATTCGAAGTGGTTTAGATAGCTCAGGCCCGTACCCAGGGGGGGAGCCACTAAAAGATTTTTTTTCCAAAAGTTCCACCTCTCCTTCAAAAATCCAATCAAAAATCCATATAAAAATCGTAAGAAATTGATGAAAAGTTCCACTTAGGGACTCTCGCCACCCCCCATTTTAAGACGAAATTATTGAAATTATAACTAAAAGTTCCACTTAAGGAACCTCCCCACCCACCCCTCCCCACCCCCCCACAGGAGACCCTGGGTACGGGCCTGTAGCTATACATAGAAAAGGACATCTGGTGACTTTTGAAGGAACTACTGTGTTGAGAAAGGGTGTAGGAACAGGCGGACTCAGGAGAAAGCTTACTCTTCATCAATTGGACTTGTGATCCTAGGATTATTAACCATCATTACACTGGCTCTGTACACATCTATGTGATCCATGAAATAAACCTGACTTTCAGCCAAGTGTTGTTCGCGTTGTGGAAATGAACGCCCATCTCATGAACTTACCTACCACTTGACTAGCACTTACGGAAGGAGTGATAAAGGCAGTAATGTTAAACACCATAAGAACAGTTCCCCAAGTATTAATTAACCACATAATAAACAACTAGCATCCACACCCATAGCATATTGGCGGGCATAGCAAGACCCTTATCAGCTTGCCCTACATTTGAAAGAGAGCATACATGACGTCACCTGCACTCAGTTGATGAAGCCACTATGCAACTTAATTTTTAGATATTAATTTCTCCTATATTTATGATACATCAACAGTGATTTTTGCAAATATATTTAAAGAAATACATATTCAGTATAATTTAAGAATTTGAATAACCCTGGTGGTTCTGCTTTAATAACGATATTGTAAAATATAGGTTTGTTTAAATTATTCTACACTACCTATTTAATCAATGATAAAAAAAACAACCGTGATTTTAGATTCGGGTGATTTAGGATGATAAGGACACATGGGAGATCATTTGTTTCTGTAATAAAAGCAGTAAAAGTGTTAGGGCCATGCCACAGGCATGAACTCTCTAGATGGCGCTACCCCTGTCTCATAGTTACTTATAATAGTAACAGGGTAAGAACCTAAAACTGTACCCTGCAGTTTGCACTGACATATATTTTGGATTTATGCCTAAACTATATGTTTTTGTGTGAAATGAACAACAATTTGTGTTGCAGACAAAGGATAAAAACCAATTGGCTGTCGTACTTTATTGTTATTTATGCTCACTAAATGGCAATTGACAAATTTATTGAAATAAATGAAACCCCACCCAGCATAGCAGCATACCATATATGGCAATGCCCTTATTTGGAAAGGACTTTATGAATGGAGGTCACATGACCAACCACATAGGGCAATGTGCATATATGCCAATTGGTAATTATATGCAATGTACAATTGTAATTACAACTCCTATGTGTGTTAAAACCTTTATTTGACCATAGTTTTCTAGTTGTTGTGTAATATGCATTACTATTTCCTTCAAACAGGTTAATTAGGACATGGGAGGGTAGGGGAATCCCCTGTGACATCACAATGTTAGTTATACAAGAGGCCCCCACATGGGGGTTCTGAACAAAAGGCTTCATGGTTTACATAATACAGCACCCTCATATAGCCCAGGCATTTGTGCCACTAACAGTTCTATTTTATATTTTGCAAAATTAGATATTCTTAAAATGACTTTATTTGTAAAAGAAAAAGCTTGACTAGACATGGGTGGGACTTGAACCACCAACTTCCAGATTTGAAACTCTAAGCTCTAGGCACTGGGCTAGTTTGGCCCATAGTAAAGGAGGGTGTTCATGACTGGTATGAGCATATAGCTTGTAACTTGCTTCTCGTGATTACTTGACAGAATGTTTAATCAAGTTTGGGGAAACCCTTTTAGCACTATAAATAACTGACCAACCCAGTCAATGAGTTGCATTCTGACCAGTAAAAGGGCACTGAAGGGGGAAAGTATACATAAATCTACATTTACCTGTAAAATAGGCCACACAATAATACAAAACAAACTGTAATAATTATGATTTATTACAATACAAGTGAGACAAATATAATAAGTTAAGATATGTTTCTCCTATTTAACTTACAACTAAAACTAGGTCATTTACTGTGGTCTCGTGTGAATCCTACCAGTCTGCTGGTCATCAGCTTATAGGTTTTGACAGGCACCAGCTAAAAACAAAATGGTGAGTGTGCTACCCTTTCTATTCTTATAGTTCTAATCAGGAACCCTGGTGCCATCTAGAGGGTTCATGCCCGTGGGCCATGCCATGCATCATTGGCGCAATAAAAATTATAATGTCACATTACATTTTTAAACAATGCGCCAATGTCACATTTGAGATTTCTAAAGACATTTAAATATACTAAATGAGCGCATTCCCATTAAAATCTGTCTCATTTGACTGGAGGAAGAGTGTGCCACTGTCGTTTGCCAATTCTTTTTGACAAATTCATTGTAAATGGTATATTTATCTTTTTCATCCTAGTTATATATATGTCACAGGGTGCTGATAATACACGACAGGTGCCAATAATATAACGCCAAATTAAAACATGAAAAGATAAGTAAACAAATATCCTTCCTGACATTTTCTGTAAGTGTTGTATTATATATCAAGGGTGTCAATATATGTAAGGAGTGTTTATGATATGTGCCGTTACTCTTATATTAATATAAGACAACAGGCACCTCCTCAGGAGCAAGCTTATGAGGACAGTACGAATACAATGTTTCAGAGCAATCAGCAGTGAAGGTATTCTTGTCTCTACAGCGATTTGGCAGTCACAACATTTGTTGCCACAACTTGGGTGCGGATGAATACTGGGGAAATCCAATCCGCACCCAGGATAAAGAAAAATGTTCAAAAAAAAAAAATACAATACAATAATGGTTTATTTGACTAATGTAGTTACATTCATATCAGCACTGAATGTGGTACCCTGTTTTAGGGTTATGCAAGTTCATGCATTGAGTATTTTTACCCACTGTATATATACTTTTTACAAATCTGCAGATAATTGTTATTGTAATTTCCTGCTGTTCCTTTGAACAAGAAGGCATGAGATTGCAGTAGTGATATGTGGTGATCTGACAACATTGGTTACATCACAAATTTGGCTCTATATTTTGCATGTCACAGACAAGGCGATCTGACTGTTACTTAAAACGGACATTATTACCTAAATGACTTTGCACCGTATATTTGTTTCATGGGAGTGGAGAAATATGGCTAGAAAAAAAAAACTTTCTAATCAAAACATGAACCTCATTTTGATTATTTCAGAAATAGAAATAAATAAAAGTAATTGTGTCATGTGGTCCTCCCGCTGCATGCAGTGCGGCAGGAGGGAGAGTTTTAGTCTGTTGCAGTCTACTCATGTCGGTACTACAACGAATATAAGTCACTGTTTCCCAAAGTGAGTCTGGAGCAACTATCAACTATTTTAGTTGGGAATTCCCACCCAAAATCTGAGAATGCTTTACAGCTGCTGGTTTATGGCAGGTAGGACCATAAACCACAAAAACAACCATCAACCATCAAAGGGTTCCTCAGGTTCGACGTCTGTGGGTGTAAGGACCTATTATGAAGAGGTATCTAGGTCGTGGAAGGACTAGGAGAGTCTAGGCCTTGGTTATTATGGAAGGCTGAAACCAGCGAAAAAACATGGCAGCAAATCTCATACCATATTTTCATACCGTTACCTTTGATTGATAAATGGGGTTTCCCAATATCTCATGCCATGACATTATACATTTTGGAGACTTCTCTTCAAAAATGTAAATGCAAGCTATTTAATGTCTGAAACTAGAAAATGTCCTTTGATCTTGTTCACATTAATAGCGTTATATTTATGTGAAAGACGTACTGATTTAATTACATGGAAAAATGCATATTCTGTAGTAATGTGCAAGTTTACATCAAATACCCATATTGCCTGTCACACTCTCTTTTGACCTCCTCTCGCAGTAAAGGACTCCTTTATCATGATGTCAAATTCAAGAAATGCTGTTGTTCACTATGAAATGTTGGGGTCTACTCCCACATAATCTAAAATGTGTTTTGACCATACACTTTTTATTTACATAAAACCTGTCATAATTATCCACTTGATAAAACAATCACAATACAGTATAACGTAAACATAAACTTGAGCAAGTATTATCAAAGGGTGTCAAAATATGGATACTAAACAATAAACAATTCAAAATGGGATGGGGCTCATGATGTGCAGGATAATTGTAAAGAGAGGGGCCAGTGATATTTCACTTTTGCTTACTTTACACTTTTTATACGATAGATTTAATGTTAAAATAGAAGTGTTTTTTACTTGTATACTAATGATAGGCTCCTTCATTAAAAAAATGATTTTAACTTCAAGAAACGTCTGATTCCTCTCATCCTCCCTTTTTTTTTTTTTTATTTCGCAAAAGACAGTTAGACAATTCTCAACACTTAAAACACACATCTGTGTCATACAATTGAATGAAAACCATTGGAATAGTTATATTGTTGTTTTTTTTTGCATTTCTAAATAATCATGTGATCTGTTTGTGACGTCATAAACAGCCAGATGCACTGTACAAGGTGCTCCAGGTGCATTCAGGTACCAGTCTGTAAAATTAAGAAAAAAAGAATACATAAAAGAGAAACTGTCATAGGTGTTGTTATAAAATGTGATGTGATCGCTCCCTGGACAGTAGGGAACATGATGATGTATTGTTTTACAGTCAACGGCCCTTCCCTTTAAAATAGATATTATGTCCTGCTATCTTTATTGTAATAGATGGAGGTTAATCAGCAATCCTATAGTTAACTTTGCCAATTAAAAATATTTTGATAAAATAACATGTATGTTTTGTATATTTTTGCAGAGCCTCCTCTTCCCGAGGAAAAGACGTGGATCTATTCTCACCAGGATGGATTACAATCGTCCCTCCTGCTCTTTCGCCCTGAAACCTTTCACTCTGAATGATGTGAACTTTTTGTCACGAAAAGTCTTTCTCAACCTAAGAAGTATCCCTAGTGCAGTGATAAGCAAGTCTAATATACCAGACAAACAGGACAACACAGTCCCAAGGTTGGAAAGTACTCAATCCAGTTCTGAGTTGAGTCACCAACCACAATCAACTCTGTCATATCTATCAGAAACCCTTCCCCCAACTCCAGAGCCCATTCCATCATCTTTGTCAGTGTCTCCTCCCCCAACTCTACCGTCAGACCAAAATCTGCCACCAAATCCAGGAAATTGTCTTCAAAATATCCTGTTGTCTGAGCACAATTCAGTTGAACAACCACAAGCTCCAAATAACAGTTCAGTGGAACGACCCCGAGCTCCAACTCCAAACAGAGCACTCGATCTTCAAGGCGCACTGTTGGACCTTGTTGGAGGCTCAAGATATACTCCAGAAACAACACAGTCAACTTCAGATCTGGACACCGGGCCACACAACATCCATGTCCAGAAGTCAGACCCTGTGCAGGTTGCACCAACCAAGTCTTCCATGAGTTTTATAGATGAAGACCTAGGAGCAGGCCATATTCCACTGCCAGTAGGGTATCAATGGAAATGGTTTTCTCACAAAGATCTGGTACCGCATCCAATCTACGGAGAGGAAATCCTCAGCGACAG
The DNA here is from genome assembly GCA_936440205.1 of Lepidonotus clava. NCBI lineage: Eukaryota > Metazoa > Annelida > Polychaeta > Phyllodocida > Polynoidae > Lepidonotus > Lepidonotus clava. The sequence goes on from OW387141.1 coordinate 4,131,386, forward strand.
CCAATTTTCTTCTGTAAGAATCATGCAGATTGGAGATAAGGATGTCATCGTGAAGTTCTTCAAGGTATGTGTTGCAAAGACATTCTTTTTTGAGACTTATCTACTTTTTGATTATTTCTTTGAAGTAGTACTCCTTTCCAGAAATACAATGTTTTGACTATTCTCAATTTATAGTTCTTTACGTTTTCAAAATTAAAATCATTTTCAGGTGCTTCATATTTTCTTTTAATTCTTCCCACATATTATACAGATATATTCATTTCAGAAAATAAGGGGGGCGGGATATTGTGGTGGTTAACGTCCTCGCCTCGCACTAGGCTGGCCTGGGTTCGAGTCTTGGCCTTGCCTGCTACACTACCTTACCTTGCTGTCATTTCCATCCTGATTGATTCAATGATTGAACTGTAAAGGTAAAAAAACGTGAGTGCTGAAAAATTGCTGAGTGGATGTTAAGGCCATATTACACTACGCGTTGGGTCACGTACGCGTTGGGCAATGCGACCCAACGCAAGTCACTCGCGTTACTTTTACAGACATGTTTGTAAAAATCCCATGTGACCTGGTTGCCCAACGCGTGCCAGTGCGTGCCAAAACACATAGTGTAATATACTTCGCGTTGAGTCATGCTGGGACCCAACGCGACCCAACGCATAGTGTGATATGCTTGTAATACAGCCTCAACACCAACAGACACATTGGGCCACGGCACCCGGGCGCGTCCATTTACCCGACACGTAGTCTAATTAGGGCTTTAAACTCCAACAATCATCATCATCATTTCAGAAAAACAGTGAGACCAGCCTTGAGGATGTCATCCGTGAGGCTGACACGGCTCTCTACATGGGAGCGCGTGGCATTGGGCCGGAGGTTGTAGGAATGGTTGAGCCCATGTCCAATCGTGGTCTGCCAGCCCTGATCATGAAACATGTCCCTTATTCTCAGGACATGTTCTCAATGCTGAGCAGGAGGTCGCACGTCCCACGGTAATGTGCAGCTCTACTCTATATTTTTAACTTGATAATTATATTATAACCTGCAATCTAGTACATAAATCATTTTAAGGATAGACAACACCTCTCAGTGTGTAATTTGCAGTACTTTTTTTAAATAGCTATATATTGCTTCATGCTCATATATCATCATTTATGATTCTTTTGAGACACGCTTCCCTCGAGAGGAATGTTACTAACATGTATTTCAAGTTTTGATAAAATTCACTTAATAGTAAGTAAGAAATCATTGTTCAAATTAATAGAAGTGAAAAAATGAAATTTTCGCACATAAATCCTCAAGTTACAACACTTTCAGAATATCCTTTATATCATCAAATATAGAAAAATAAAGGCTTTGATTTGATACATAAATCATTTTTGTGGCTTTAATAGGTAGGGCGTCATGCTCATTTTGTCAAATGGCCCTTGGAGAGGTGTTGTCTATCCTTAAGTTGACTGTAAATACATATTGCAGCCAATGATTACTTTACTTGGACTTGTTTTAAAGGGAGGAGCCACCCAGCAAACACAAAACGTTGCTACAACGTTGTGCAACGTTGTGCTTTTGCAACGTTGTGATAAGACATGCCTGCAACGTTGCTACAACGGAACAAATGGAACAGGCAGACAATGTTGCAAAATTATGTTGCATTTACGTTGTTTGTGCAACGTAATTTTTCACCACGTTGCTACAACGTTGTGGAACACACATGATAACAACATCCAGGTGGCACTAGTGTTTCCAAAGTTAAAATTTTCTGAAACGTTTTTCAATCTTAGGCTTTCTGGACGACTGTTTTACAACTTTAGTTAATCAATGTACATCAATATGATGTGATGAGCAACTGAATGCAGTTGACATATACCATAATGAATTAATCTGATGAATTCCAGATATTAGGAGTGAATTAAGATAATCTTAAATGTTAAACACCTTTTTGATAGCTTATCAATATTATAGAGTTTCCAGGCCTTGAGACCTAATTTGTAACTGCAGGCCATGAACCTAATATGATCCAGGATATAAGGCTTTGGTTTGTACTTAAAGATTATTTGTCCACCATTGAATCTTGAAAGCTGGACTTGGGCTACGCCAGCATTAAAAAAAAATACCAGATAAATAATGAGAAAAAAATAATTAAAAGAATTGCACCTAAAACAATGTTGGGGGTCATCCATAATAAGGAATAACTAAAATGAATAACAATATTAACATTAATAATGCTGATTTTCCTAAACCTAGCTAGAGCTCTACTACTAAATTTGTATTTAGGTTGTGAGTTGGTTGTGAGCTGGTAACACTGCAACCTTGTTACAACGTTGCAGCAACGTTTCTGGGAGTCTACAAATTTCCGTTGTCACAACGTAAATTTACAACGTTGCTACAACCAAAAAGTTACGTTGTAGCAACGTTGTCACAACGTCAATTTGTTTGCTGGGCAGTCACTATGAACTGATATAGCGTTATCATCCGTACCACTCAAAACGTTAGCATGCCAATTTGTAAACTTCTATCTGATGGTCAATTCTCGAATTCTTATTCAACGACCTCTGCAACCACCAGTTGCACCTTGCACAGTGCATTTTGCAGCTTGTGATGTCACAGGAAATATATATTGATTATAGAAATATGAAATTAAATCTAAATCTAATTTTCCAACGTCCTCCTACTGACTCTTAATACATCTATTGTAATAAAATTAAATGGTTTGAGACAAAATGTTTTAAAAAGATGCTTTACTAAAGAATTTACAATTCAAAAATTTAAAAATTAACGTCTTTTGTGTCAGAAACCCATTTTTTATATATTGGAATTAATCCATTGGCATAGAAATATGATGTACTTTTAAGATAATATTAAAGTTAACTTATGAACTTTGTTATAATCAGAATGATAATTTCAATGGCTCCTCTCTTAAAATTGACTTAATGATTTGCGTCTGCATAGTTAGATACATGTAAATAAAAAGAAAATTAAAAAATGCCCATTGATAAACATAATTGCCACACCCGTTGGTGAAATGAAGATTACCAGCAGTCAGTCATGATTTGTTGAATAAGAAATAAATTCAAAAATTCAAAACTTGTAGATAAGTCATAATACTTGAAAAATGAAAGAGGTAACTATGATAGATAAAATAATGATATCTTAGCTATTTTATCTATAAAAAAAAAAAGAAGAAGAAGAAGATTTTATTAAAAAAAACTTAGGAGTTTCTAAACCTTGAAAAAATAATCTGAAAATATTTCTGAATCAGGAAATGTGTATCACTATGTTATAGTGTCCTACAATCTGCCCTAGAGAAAGTTGATTGAATTAGATAACTTAACAGTGGTCATGATTAACATCTTTTTGATTTGTTCCACCAAACCAGTTAATCCTTTCTTGAACATCTCATCTCATCTTGCTCATTCATTTGCAGGGCTGACATTCTTGACTTACTGGTCCAAACTGCACGTCTCCTTGGTGATCTCCACAAACATGGTTTCGTCCACAATAATGTGAAGATCACCAACATCCTCATCACTCCGAATGAACTTCACCGAAATCAGCCAGTGGCCGGGCCCGTCCAGCCTTCAGGCGCATCGGGTCGTCTCACCAATCGGAGCAAGTACAGAGTCTACCTCATTGATTTTGGACAGGCAACATACAGACATGGAGGAGAATTTGACATACCGAATAAAGGTTCCATCAAAGGCTTCCTTGATGTCTACAGCTTTGGTGAGTACAATTAATAAATAATTATCTTTCAATATGAAAAGATATGAATGCATAAGTATTTGATGACAGACAGCCGTCATTGAAGTAAGTTTTTGTGTAATAGTGCATTACTGACTGGGTATATAAGATACTGTATTGTTTTATATGTCAAATGATAGGTAGTTATTCATAGGTTTTATGTTTATAATCATATCTAATGTATCAAGAGAGATATCTTTGTTCAAAAAATGAAAGTGAAAATGCCATTAGTTGACTTTTAAATTACATATTATTTTGTATCTGCATGCCATAAGAAATGATTAAGTAAATTCATGGTAAAAAGAGTACTGCAAATTGGCCCCTAATGAAAAGGAAAATTGCAGTAATGATTGAAAAAAGACACTTCATAGACACACATATCATTATAATAATTATTTTCAGGTAAATCCATGAAAATGGTTACTAAACTGATGAAGGTAGGCAGTCTCGCCCATGAGCTTCGTCCGACCATCAAAAGTTGCATGCAGAAGAAACCCAGCCATCGTCCTAAAATGGCTGAGGTGGAAGAAGTACTTCAGTTTCTGAAGAATAACCCTACCACCAAGTCCAAAACAAGGCAAATAGCTATGGCGAGGAGGCGCCTGGTGATGGCGAACCCAGATACCTCCGATGATGAATCAGACGGGTGTGACATGTCCCTACTACAGTGCATCACAAAGACAGAGAATGACACAGGTTAGCAGGAGGTGTACATATGTCCATGATACAAACATGTTCGTAAATCTTTGGAAAAAACTAAAATGAAAAGCCACGAAATTTTATGAAATTATGATTATGACAGTATGTATTGTGAGATATCAAATTTTGTGTTTTTCTATTTTGATTTTTTTCAAATTGTTCAACTCTCAAATGGTTTTAAACAACTTCCAACGTGTATATTAAGGTATAACAGCTGATGATAAGTATGTTTTAACTGTCCTTTCCACAATTTTTCACTTTCACAAAATTTCATGAGAGTTTTCTGGACGACAACCAAGGTTTGAGTATCAGCACCTAATCTAAAATCATTTACAGTAGTGCACTTCAAAATCAACAAGACTATTCATTATATTGTACAGTTAAAAAGTATAATGCATTACCAATTCCAAGTCATATTTTTGAAATATTGTCTCATAATGTTTCTTTTTATATATTTACTTTGTAGATGAACCAACCTGCAGCTCCTCTGAGGACACGGTCCATGAGACAAAGAAACTGACTTTCTTTGGCAAGAATGCAAGGCAGCATCATCTGAGAATACTGACACCCAGAGAAAAAACAAAATCTGACACCTCAATCCACTCCACAACTGATGAGGGCAGTGAACACTCAGAAGATGAAGCTGACTTCTGTGTTGATGAGGATCTGTTGGTTAGTGGTTTGACAGCAGAACCATCTCAGCAGGGTCCAGTTCAAACATCCCTTTCCCATGTGCAACCCCACATCACTCCACCGACCGACACAGTATCAGCCGATAATGTTCACACTACTTCGCTCGTCTCCAACATCGCCCACCGAACCTCTATGAGCATGGACTCCTTCCCTGACACCACCAGTTTTTCTCAAGAGGAGAGGTTTGTTTCCTGTCCCAACATCTTTTCCGACAGCACAGTTGTCCTGCCCACACAGTGTGCTTGGTTCTGGATAGAGCGGTCCGATGTGCTGCCGGTTCAAGTCGATGTCAGCGAGGCGCTGAGCGATGGGACGTTCTCCTACGTCTACCTGATGTGGTACAAGAACAGGGACATCATTGTCAAGGCCTTTAAGGTTTGGAAGGTTACATTGACATATTTATCTGTAATTACCTGTATCTTTTTGTTTAAAAAATGTAAATATAACACCGCTCAGGTTAATAATCAGGGGCAGATCCAGAAATTGCTAGAGGGGGGCCCATAAACATGAATGTACGGGGGGAGGGGACCTGTCAAACATGATTTAACATGGGAGGGGGGGGGGGGGGCAAGGCCTGCCCCCCCCCCCCCCCCCGTTAAATCCGCCCCTGATTTTTACATAAATTGTACTAACAATATAACAATGTTCACATATTCACACAATAATTATTGTGCAAAATTGTGTTTGAATTGGGCAAACTTGTCTTCTGAACTTGATATAATATTTGTTTGGACCGAATTGAATAAACAATGTGCAAATTGAGATGGCAAATATGCCAATTTAAATGTCAAATGTGAAAAAAATATTATGGTCATGTACACCCCTGTTCTATAGACCTTGTGCTGACGTGGTCACGTGACCTTTTTTTTGGTGATCACCATATGCTCATCCAACTACGTGGCTATTAGATATATCTGAAATGGATAATCACTACTTAGTATTTTTTTTGCGAATTATGACTTCAATGACCATTTCAGATAAATTCGACATAAATATGTGTTCTTCTAGTTGTTTGATTGCATATAATAAGAATTTCAAAATAATCGGCAATATGGAGCCTAGTCCGTTTCTGGGTATTGTGAAGTCATCTGCACAAAGTCTATACATGAGTACATGAGTCTAATCTATTGATTGTCTTTTCAGAATGGTGGGGTGACAGATCTGGAGTCTGTGATAGGTGAGGCAGACATAGCTACACTGATGGGTACTTATGGTGTAGGTCCATCAGTGGCAGGGGTCCTCGACAATGGTCCTGGCTCCTGCCTCCCAGCTATAGCCATGGAGTCTCTGCCCAATGCCTCTGACCTCTATGACCTGATCCAAAACGAAAGCCTCAGCCGGTAGGATTCGATTTTCAGAATTCAAAATATCCACTAAAAACTCATTTTGTTACTTTTACTTTTTGAATATTAATATCTTGGTTAGTACTCAACCGACAATAATAAGATTTTACACACATCTTAGCAACATTCATATGCAGTGAGGTGCTTCTCGGATTTTTGTTTAAGGGACTAGATTTTAATTTGTGGTCAAAAATGGCAAAAAACGGGAAGTTTTGGGGATTTTTTTGTAAAATAATTTTCTACATTTCATAAAATGAGAACTAGGACAGATATCAAACCTTTGAGACAGGCTTCCCTCCATCTATGTGTCGACAAGATCTACTAAAAGTTTCAAAGCTTTAGGTAAATAATTAAGTGAGATATTGATGTTCAAAAAAAATACTTGAATATTATGATTTTTACTTTTTCAACCCGCCTACACAGCCATTTTTCTAGCCATATTTATTCAAGTTTTATGGATAGCAATGGTTATTGCATGGCTTTAGTTATTCTATAACAAACAAATCTGATTATGATTAAAGAAAGCCACGTCATTTACGCCGAAACCATTGGTGTCTATCCTAAATTAGTAAATATAGGTTTACCTCTAAAAGAATACATTGTTATCATTTTTTCACCTTAATCTAACGAACATGAGAACAAAGAATGACGAAATATGAGTAAATTTCATAACCAAACAAATTCTGCATGTGGATATTTTCTTTAGTTCATGATCATTGCTTTCGTTTATACATTACTGTTGACCAAGGAGAAGTCAGCATTTATCACATTACTCATTATTAAAGTTATAAATTAGATATTTATCGGTAATACATTTTATTAACTCTACCAATCCCTTAGAAACATTGATGAATTAAGAGAAGCATTCAGAAATTATTATCAGATGAGTGTCATGGTGAATGACTTGGGTTGACATATTAGTCATGCCTTTTATACTGCATCATTTTAGGAATCCTCCAAACCACGGATATCCGGTTTCTTGAGTATTACCTGCAGGTTAGCCTAGAATCAGGTGCATGCTGGTAAATATGTCGACAAAACTTAAGGCTTAAGCATATATATTTTCATGGATTTTTCCATTTTCTAAATTATCATTATAAAATATTATTATCATTTTTTTGAATTAGTATCAATATACATTCAATATTCCTGAGTTGTTTGAAAATCCTTTCATTATGGATGGATATATACCAATTATTTATTTATTTTCTGTAGTTTTCTATTGGGTTTTGTCGACAGAATTAACCCAAATTAGCCTGCAGGTGTTTAAATACTATAAATCAGCTATCCATGGCAGGCTGAATTATTCAGAAATAAAAGGCAGTAATAACTCTTTTTTATATATTTTATTCCTATGTTTATTTCCAGCATGGACATCCTGGACATGTTTGCCCAAGCTGCCAGAATGCTGGGCTTTATTCACCAGCGAAGCTTCGTCCACAACGATGTCAAGTTGACCAACCTCCTGATTGTTCCCAATAATGGTGAACAAGGGGTGGGCTTGGTACCTCCCCCGGAGAGCGCGTGTGGCTACGAGGCGTTACCCAGCCGATACCGGGTGTTTTTGATAGACTTCGGAGAGACCACCCATGGGCATGGAGGCTGCTTTGAACTGAGTGGTGAAGACCTGGAGGCCCACGAGGAGTACCCATATCTACCACCAGAGGTCATCAATGGAGCACTCACTGACAGTACTTCAGATGTGTACAGTTTTGGTATGTGTAATGTCTTTATGGTTACCAATTTCATGTAGGGCATGTTGGTAATAAACCCAAAAAGTATCCATGAACTTACATAAAAAAATGTGTTGGGTGAGTACCGAGAAATAGGAAATAGGGCCTTATATCTTTATAAGTGTTTATCTTGTATTACATGACTAGCTTATGCAAAGTATGCTTGTTATTTTTTTTATTATCATTAATTATTAAGTAATTTACTTCAGGGTTGCCCCTGGTTTTCGGTGATATTACAATGAGTATAAATTGTAGTACATATAGGTTTTAAGTGTAAATTAACACTATATACATCGAGGTCAATACAATATATTCCTTTGTTAAGTACTTTTTCTCCATTCCCTCCTTGATATTAAGTCACACAGATTGGACCTAATGAAGTAGATCAATATAGACACAGTATCTGTGTTTGATCAGATGTTATGATTATCTTTTATGTACTTTCTGTTCTCCAGGTATGGCCATGAAGCTTGCCATTAGCATGGTGAATAGTGAGTCCCTAGCAATGGACCTGGACTCCCTCGTTGGTCAATGTCTCCATACAGACAAAGATCTAAGACCCAGCATGGAGGCAGTAGAGGGAGTCCTACAACACCTGCTGAGGGTCCCCATTGTTGGCGGACCCATCCCCAGCAACGCCCGGGCTGATGGTGAAAACGATGACGGCGACAATAACACCGGTGGAGGTAATGTTGCTTGGCCCACTCCCTGAGAAAAATGTATTTGTATATAATAGCAAAAAAACGTTATGACCTTCCCAGCCAACCTGTGACGTAACAGAAACATTCTACAACTATACTTTTTAAGTCAGTTTGTTACTTACTAAGATGGCATGTAACAATTACATTATTGATGGTGAGGTTGAAACCTCACCAAATCAAAATGTTTTTAAAACATTATTTTTTGGTGAGGTTAGGATGAACCCAAAACAGAACGTTATAAGAACATTCTGTTTAGGTTGGAGAACATAACCAGAACATAATTAGAATGTTATAAAAATGTTGCAGTGCAGCGTCACAGCAGTACATTGCAGAAATGTTATTGTGAACCATCAAAATAACAAAACAAGAACCAACACAGAACGTTGCTGCAATGTTATAATAACGCCACATGCTTGGCTGGGTTGTGATTAAAGGCTTTTGTTCTTCTCTATGTCTGGACAGGATTGTAGCCAATGTATCTATTTTTCAACATTATTGAATTTCGAGGTATATTCCTAATATTGACTTTGATACTTGCAAAATAATTTATCATGACACTGTTCAAACTAGACACTTTGATATGTCTCTCAATGTATGGTCAAAGCACTCTGTCTCAAACTACTTGGTCACATGTTTCTTTTGCTGACTAGATCCTGGGACTCTTTTACCTATCTTAACAGTTTTTTGTTTTTTTTAAATACTTTATTTCTATCCTAGCATGTATTTTGTTCTACTACTGTATTCTGTCCAGTCTACATAATATCTTAGTTAGATAGATTGTTTCTAGTCTGCAAAGTCAACTCTACTAGTCCCCAGTCATGGTAAGAAACATGACTGAAAATTGAAATGAAGGATGCATAGGTAATGTACCCAAACTATCTCCATGTCAAGGTATTACAACATAATCATTATGCTAAGAATGAAAAGATCTGTAAAAAATCATTGCTAATGTTATCATCATAAAAGATCTGTATGTTCTTTTATCATTTTTCATGTGCAATGTTTGAATGACACATCAAAATGTATGACTCTTAGTTTGACAATAAAACAACTATTACTACATAACTACTTGCTCTACAGGTCCCCCAAATGTTAGCTCACAAGGTGAGGGTGGAAATCAGCAAAACAACATCACCCCCCTTGGAAGACTGCTGTCCTGCAACCACCGTTCACGCTCTGGTGAGGACCTAGCTCGTGGAATGGCTGAGAACGTACTTCAGAGGGCATCCCGGAACATCCTCCACCACTGGAGGTCAGGCAGTCATGGTAAGTTAAACTACCCCTTCAGCCACATTTGGAATGGTGACATAGTCTACAATCTGGATCATTCAAATTAGATAGATTGAAGGCCATATTCCACTGTGCGGTGGGTAACCATTTGCAGTGATCTTTTTTGCCACCGCAAGCAATTTGTGTTTCACTGCCACTGCAAGCAATCCATAGAAACCCTATATAAATCCACATGTGGTGGCACTTGCAGTGGGCCACCACAACAAATTTCTATATTTCACCTTGCGGTGCTCTGATTTACTTGCAGTGGGGTCCAACACAACTATGTAGTAGAACGCCCACTGTGAGCAAAATGCCGCAAAGTGGAATATACCCTCGAGTCTCTGCACTCTAATTTCAAATAATATGTATCAATTTTTCTATTTTTTGGTAATGTATGTTAATGGGTTTTGGTACCCGGTTATATACATTATTCTAACAGAAAAAAAATTATGATATATATTCTATTCACCATACAAAGGTCGAAGGTGACGACCATCGTGTAATTAAAAAGGGAAAATGTATTGATTACAATTTTGATATACAAAACTACATTGAAGAAAGTCTTTTTGGCACACATAGAAAAGATGCATATGAATAGCACCAACATTAAAATACTAAACAAAGGTATAGTCTCACAACACTTGGATGAACAAGTCAATAAATACCATGTTCCCCCTTGAATATTCAGATGCTCAACACTCACATGCTTGTTCTGATTATGACTTGTTACAGACCCAACCTGAGCTAAGCGTAGTGAGGTTCATATGGGATGAGAATGGAGGAGCATCCAAAGACACTGACAAAAAAGAGGAACAAAAACAGATCTACAAACAGTCATTGCCTGTTAATTTGTGTTCTGGGTGATGTATGTTAATGGGTTTTGGTACCCATTCATATACACTATTCAAAAAGAAAAAAAAATCTCTGTTCTATTCCCCATACAAATGGAGACCATCAAGAGTGGCTGCTCTGGTACTACACTTGACAGTACACTCAATCTTGTTGTACCTCAAATGTGGCGACTATGGTGCAATTAGAAAGAAAAAATATCTGTAGTTCCTCAGCAAAACCAAAAGCTAAACCTCAAGCTCCTCCCGCATCAAGAGCTCATGGCCAAGATTGTTGAATCATAAGGGGACTGTGCCATGGACCACACCAAACCATTCCTAAGGGAGGAAGAGGAAGGGAACTGTGCCATGCACATTATGCACCACACCAAACCATTCCTAACGGAGGAAGAGGAAGTGAACTGTGCCATGGACATTATGCACCACACCAAACCATTCCTAACGGAGGAAGAGGAAGGGAACTGTGCCATGGACATTATGCACCACACCAAACCATTCCTAAGGGAGGAAGAGGAAGGGAACTGTGCCATGGACATTATGCACCACACCAAACCATTCCTAACGGAGGAAGAGGAAGGGAACTGTGCCATGGACATTATGCACCACACCAAACCATTCCTAAGAGAGGAAGACGGAGGGATCTGTGCCATGGACGTTATGCGCCACACAAACCATTCCTAAGGGTTGAATTGGTGCTCCTCCAAAGAATCACAGCCAGCCAGCTTACCACTGTTGAGAGGTTAGTACATGTGTAAAATTTACGATGATTTTTCCATGTGTTGTCTTTACACATTATTTTGTTTCTCTATCATTGTGTTTAAACTATAGGAGCTTTAAGACTATAAGAGGTAATATAAAACCAAACACAAGCACAATTCAATGGCTGTGACCACCACGAATGTTTGACTATTGGAGTAAAGGTAATTTGGAATATATTTCTAAGATATTACTTTTGAATGCCTATGCTGGCAGAGGATAGGATCAGCTTCGTCCGTTCACTTCAAAGTTCTAGCCTAGAGTCCACGTTTCACGGCAGGACCTTACCGTCTCTCAGCCAATGGTATGAGGGTTGCCTGTGTTTCTACCGTAAACTCTTTAATGTAAATCCCTTAATAAAAAATCCCCCTTAACTTAACATATGCAGAATATTGCGACGATCACGCCCAAGTCAACATGGTCATGGATAGAGCATTCATAAAGGCAACAAGAGATAGTGAACAAGCCAAAGAATGCCGGTCTCTCAAAGATTGTCTCAAACAACTGTCTGAATGACATAGCCGACCCCGTTCTCTGCAGTGATCCATAGTTGTGACAGACCAAACAATGACCACCAGCCCTCTTTTCAGCAAAGAGGAGGTCCTGGATTCCACTGACCAAGGTAGCACCTCCCATGGCGCCACGGACGACAGTAAGAAGCAACAAAGTACCAGAGACTAAACAGGTTGGTAATGATTTCTATGAATCTTGAATGTGACCCCAAATGAATACCCTCTGATAGTTTATCTGCACACTGAAAAAATTACAATAAAATGTAATCTCTGATGGTGATATACCGTTTAATTTATGGTAAAAATCAGTAAAACCAATGTACAACATGGTACTTGTCCGTCATTAAGACCTTAAAATTTCCAGTGGAATGGGCCTCCTGAGTAACACAGCCTCATGCTGTGCAGGTCATATGGGATCCAGGGGGGCCAATCTTGTGTTTTAAATTGAGTACTAACTGGGATTCTGCGGACTACATTTTTTTCATATGGGTTTCATATGTGAAACTCATGTTTTTTGCGTTTTCTAGCTAAAGGAAAATCATGGGGTTTGAACTAGGGACCCCTTACATACATTTAGATCAGCCATTTCTGCCAATTTCACATCAGGCCATGCGCTTTTATACCATTGATATTGAAAAATCTGGGAAAATAAAGCCCTTTCATCTCAAATACGTGGGGTCTAAGATGACATCAGTCCATTAGCTAAATTCAAAATGGCTAGGAACCTCCTGGGTGACATTGGTATTGATATTAATATATTTTTCTACATTCTAGATACCACATAGTTGACACGTAAGATGATATACATGGTAGCTCTGATATTTAATAGGCAAATGAAATCTTAAAGATTGTTGATTGTTGATAACTTTAATGCTGATAATATCTACCAGGGATGTAAGTCAGGGTTAATGAAAAAATCTAAAATCCCAAAAAATGTAATTTGAAATTATCTTGAAATGCTATAAACGTGATGTAAGAAATTAATTTTGAAAATTATTATTTGGATTGGTGCTGTTAAAAAATCTGAAATCAAAAATCTGAAAACTTACATCCCTGTATCTACTTTTTTATTTTAGGCATCTGATAAGTGGCATTGGCATCAATACGAGCTATGGATCAGGCCCCACCGATTGGAAAGAAGATTTTGAATGTCCGAAGTTACAGCCGTGAAAGAATGACACAATAGAATTATATTTTTCAACAGGATGTAAAGCCTGTACATATTCACATTCAACAAACATGTTTAGATATGAATCTTTATATGTGCAAAATAAATAGATGGACTCTCTGTAAAAATTACAGTCAACTGCATATTTATGGTAGAATTTTAGTTGAATAAAGAAGATGGTTGTAGTCTATTAATTATACTGGCAGCACACATGATTATCAGATAGTATAATATCCTAAAATTTATAGATCATGTTTTTAAGTGTGCCAAAACCGACACTGTGAAAATGTTGAATTAGATTTTGCCCATGGACTTGAAAGTAAATGTCTTGTTCAAAAAAGTAGTGACGTGTATTGTTTCCTTCAGTTTCGTAAGACTGTTTTCGTCCCAAAGAATAAAGTATGTTCCAGCAAATAACTGGTTAAGTGAATAAAGCTTTTGATATGTATTAAATAATGATTTACTTAAGAAACATGTTTTCCAATAATGTGCTCCCCCCTCCCCTTTTCAAAATTCTGGATCCACCACCGACTAGAAAAGAATACGCAGCAAAATATGACGTAAGTAAGGTTTTGGTAGTAATAGGAAAACCTGAAACCACAGAGATATATTATATATGTCTATGCTAAAACTCAAGTTTCAGAAGTCCTCAATTCCTTCAAATTGCAATGTCATCAATTGGTGTCATTAAAACTTCGGTAGATAAAGAAAGGAGAACTCCAAGAGTGATTTATATTTTTAAAATATCATTCTTTAATTCATAGTTATTACTATAAAAGCTGTACAATAATTGGCCGTTTCAAACAGCGCAGGGTGGCGCCCCCTACTGGGACGCCCTCTGTACACAGAATACTGAACCAGTGCTGCCACCTGTCGGGTAACACATACAACAGACATCACCTGGCGGCAAACCACGGAACTGACCCCCACAAGGACCGTCTTAGTCACAAAAGACGGAGTTTTGTCATTCAAATACAAACCCATATAAATAGTAAAGCTAGCATATACTAGTTGTGACGTACAACCGGATTTCTGAACTGTTTAATTCTCTGTACACCTATCTCTTTAATTCAGAATTGCCCAGTACATAACTAGTATTCAAATCATTATTCACAGAGTTTTTGCATATCTCTGCACACAATGTCAGGCGCCCTTTATGTAGCAGATAATATAAGAAAGGGCTCATATCCAATAATACAGTACAAAAAATTTGCTTCAGATTCATTTTGCTGGATTTCTCTCTATTCTCAAAGACAGGTGTGTGTCATAAGCCTATCTGGGTCAGGGAAGTCCTTAGATACGGTCATGCATGAGTGACTGTAACTAAGGGCAGAGGGGGACAGATCAGGTTAGAGATAAGAACTGACCAATCAGAGCCAGATAAAACTGTCCCGCTTGGGGTTGCTAAGCAACCCTGGCTAGGGATTCCCCCTACCCTGTCCTTGAGAATACTGTTTCTAAATACTTGGCTGGAAGTCACCACGATGTTGGGTCTGTTTGACAGGGCACTGGAAACGTTGTAAAGTATAAATATATACAAAAGGTGTTTGGAGGCACACATTGGTATGAACATATGGCATTTCTCAATTGAAATATTTCGAGGGAATGGCTCTGTCACATTAGAAAAGTCACCGCACGTGAGAAGTCGCCGGTGGGCAAAGTATGGCCTTTGCGCATGTGCGTGGGCGTAGACATTCTTGCCCCAAAGCATGTTTTGTCAATTAATTCCATAGAGTTGTAATGGGTAGCAAACTAAATATATATTCATCTCATCTTTTACCTATTTGGGATTCATACCTAAATGGCTAACTCGTCCCTACTCCAGTTTTTGGAGGGGGCCCATTTTCTTCAAACCGATGGGCGCCACGCAGTGACGATCGGCGACTTTTCACATAGGTGACTTTCCAAATGTAACAGTTCCATGACAAGTCATTTTACCATTCTCAGGTTTACAGGGATTTAGAGCTGACAAAAAAGAGCCAAGGCCTCTATGGTTGAACGCTATTTTTAGTATTTTGGGGATTTCTAGCGATGTGTTATGCTCTCCAGGTATTTTGAGAAGCAAACTGAGGTATTTCTGGGACATTTGGTGGGATACTTTTGCTAGTGGTTGTATAAGTTACACTCAGAGCAAATATGAAGTTATATATGGATAAGTTATACTAGGATAAAAGTATAATTTGGTGGAGTCCATTTATTAAAAGATAATAAGAATGGGAACACTGACATTTATGTGTTCCTAGCACATTATAGATAATGCTAACTCAATTGGGAATAGAAATGTCACTGAGAAAAAAGAGTGAATACAGATAACAAATTGAGGGACTGCTATCAAAGGAGTTATATGATGTAATAATTATATAAAGTTAATAATTACCCTATTGTGTAAGCCATATACCTCCTAAGTGTAAGGTAATATAACCCTCTAATTAAGGTAAATACCCTTTAATTGTATGGTAAAATACCATTTAATTGCATGGTAAAATAACCTCTAATTGTATGGTACTGACTTGGATTTCCGTACTCCACTGTCGCTTCAGATTCCTACGTAATCATTGCTCCGCGTATAGCATTCTGGTATTACACTGGTGCCCGGCGAGAAGGTTTAACCCAGTTTACAGGGGCACATAGTGATACCAACTTTTAACTTAACGAAAAAAGGCTATACTCAGAGCGATGATTACTGCGGAATCAGAAGTGACTAAGTAGTATGTTGGATTTCTACAAGGAATTCGAACAGGCATTACCAGACAAACTGTCAGGTAATATTACCTTCTATGGATTTCTCAATGTTTTCATTATATTCAAAACACTTATCAATTGATTCCAGTCAACTTCTATCTACTATACTGGTTTTACATTAACAAAACAAAATGTCACATAAAACAATTAAAACAGTGGGCGACGGGGGGTAAAACACAAATCACTCTAACAATTATAGTTCCTAGTCTTAATTCTATGAATAATCAACCATCATTGATAAAGCACCAAACTTAGCAACCTTACTGTAGCAAAGGTCCAGCCCAGTGCATTTCTTATTGATAACAGGTAATTATTGAGACATGGATGGGGGATTCAGTGTACAACGTTGGATATAAAACTATCCAGGACAACTCAGAAACAAAATACATTCACACATAGTTTGGCGACTATGAACCGAGGACAGAAGATACGAACATTGAACGCTATAAATATATACATCTGAAAAGTACTGGGTAATTATTATGATAATAATTGTTGTGACCAATAATTGTGACCAATAGCTGTCTAAGGTGATAGGTATATGATTCAGGATTATAAATAGTACTCTTTGTCTTTCACTCACTCTTATGTACACTTTTATCATCATTTGCAGTGGTCATTTCAAACTGTATGTAACATATATTTCTAATATCAGATGCACACATTACAAATTACTGCATAGTGAAAATTTCGTCAAAACAGATTTTTGGAGAAAGTGCACAAATGAACAAATATGGCATAATTTGAATTTCGTTGAAATTTGATTTACGAATTGTCTGAAGAAAAGTTTTATGGTAGATAATTTTAGATGATAAAACCTAAATAATTTAGGACAAATGAAAAACTTTCAAACAAATTTTTAATTTAGGTAATAATGGAAAACTTTAACGGAAAAAAATGGGAAAAGATGGGAAATTGTAAAGAAAAAAAGATAAAAACTATGAACCTTACAGCTTATGCATATATGTGTGCTGACCCAAGCACTTTTCACTCAATTTTCACACTCACCATATAAATTTCCTCTTTACATTCAAATTTCACACTTACACTGTCAACACAATCTTCACACTCTTTCCACAAACAATCTAACACAGACACACAAGTTTCACATTTCCCTGATATCTTACAATGACTTTCACAACGCCTCTCTGAACTACGTCCTTTGAACACTGAATACATTTCTTATCATCTCTAAGGAAAATAGCCTAGTTCAAATTGAAATTACACTCTCTATGTATACAAAAGGTGCCCTATCTTGTGTGTACATTTACAGAGATAATACAAGTAATTCGCATTGTATGTATTATACATTTAATATTGAAATCAAATAGTGGTTCCCCCAACCCAAACCGTGCGCCTTCAAGACTAGCTTTGGGGCTTTCCATTAAGTACGTACGCACCAAGGGGGGCAGGGGATTTTTGAAAATGTGCGAACGTTCCTGTACAAATCAAATATGTACTTTTGCACTCGGAGGGGGGGGGGCGTCAATTTTTTTTTAAATGTGCATACGTACTTAATGGAAGTCCCTTTTACATGAACCCAAAACTCCCCTCTGTGCGTATACATTCAGGCTTTACACCTATTCAATTAAAATCTAGAACTTCTAGTAGTAGTGTGTTAAAGCACCTGACTGGCCTAGGGAATTACCTATACACTAAATCAACAAGGAAAAGGGAACCTAGAAACTGCGATTTGCATTGAATTACAATTCTGGATTTACCCTAAACATAAATAACTCATTGGCGCATTTGAGGTTCATCATGATTGGTGTTGGCGGAGCTCCCGTGGAACGAGAGTTGCAAAAGATAAAACTAATATGAATGTTTTACTAAATTCACAACTGTGGATGGTTGTATGTGCAAGTCTTTCCCATCTTGACAGACAAATAATTAAGTCTTATGATTTCTGTAAGATTCTACCTAGCTACGTATAGCAAGTCACGTCATAGAAGTCTTAATTCTATCTAAATTAAAATCGATATAATTCTAGGCGAGGCCTTTCGCACAGGTCCGCCATTGTGGATTGGGTTTATGGTACGTCTATTCAAATGGATGCACAGGAATTGGTAATTAATTAATACTGGATTGTAACATATGTAAGTACATTTACTGACATTCACCAAACATCTTTGGAAATTGGCCAACAAAAATAACATTTATCAGACATTAACAGAAGACAAATCAACAAACATACACTACCCTGGGGACTACAGTCAGTCCAGTCGACAACAAGAGGCACTGGCCTAGTTCTTATAGACTGCAAATTATTTACTTTAATATAAAATAATATACGTGATAACAGATTGTCTGCTACTATGATTGATTGTTTCTATGACATTTATTTATCATTTATTTATTCATTTCGACTGATAATTAATCGCATAAAGTGCACGGAATTCTGGTTTTCTAAAGATTGTCGTATTTCATTTTATAATCTAATCAATCACATAATTCTTCTAGTAAAATTACCTCTCCTATAAATTGATTGTTGTTGACCTTCAATTCACCTGAAATGACCTTGACCTTGGTATGACATTGTCCTCAAGGATTCGAGTGGAAAAACATAAATGTACAAAAAGAAAACACAGTTTTTCAATAACACGTAGATAAAGCCTGTACAAAATTTGGCTTATGGATTTTTACACACTTGAACACCGTCCGAAATCCCCCGTCCCATGAATACATTTTATTTGGTTTCATCAAACCGTAACGCCTGTATTTGATGAGAATAATAATTAATATAATTTGTTTGGGTTATGCGCTGCGTCCAGTTCGCCTCCTGAACGAAAGGGAAGGACCTACATCAGAACGGTTGTTCCCACAAAAAAAAAAAAAGATAAAAAGAAAAATAGGTCCTTGACCGAACTGGATTATTTGTCTTTGTTGTCTTTGGGTATGACTTTTCAATGATGAACAAAATTGAGACTAAATACAAAAGATGCTGACGTGTGATTGATTCATTGTCCAGGGTTCCCGCGGGCCCTTATTGATGAGTAATACGATGGCGGCGTGTGATTATTGGACGACATGATGGATGTGGATGTAACCGATGACCGATGATAGCGATGACTGGTTGTAGCTCGTATGACTGACCGATGATGTCGATGAGTGGTTATAGCGTGTACGATGAGGTGGGTATGGCGGTTTATGGCTACGATGAAGTTTATGGAGGTGATGGGTGGTCGGAGCCCACCGGCGCCCACCGTCAGCAGTCGGAGGTACCGACTGGGGACGGCGGGGGTGGATACGGGTTGAAATAACTCCGCTCGGTGGATGGAGAAGGCGGGCAGCTCATCTCATCAGAGAGGTAGTGAGAGCGGGGCGTGGGCGGGGGCGGGTGGAACGGGTCAGAGTCATACCCGTCTAGAACTGATGAGTAATAGCGCTTTGGGCTATAGGGTTCGCTCTCCTCGCATACATCGGTGGAGCAGGGGGTGGGGTGCAGCCGTCCGTAGCGGCTGTAGGAGCGCACCGTGGAGGGACTGTTTGACGAGTAATATAAGTCGCCGCCCATGCAGGCCGACCGGTCCGTTACCGGGCTCGGCGGAGGGTTTAGCGTCTCCTTCGGGTAATGCGTAACCATGGAAGAGCTGGAAGAGGCTCCGGTCACGTGGTTACGGTCGTATAATAAAGGCGGACCACCTCCGGGGAGACCGGACGTAAGAGTCAAGCACGTGGTGCTCGATTTACCCCTGGAGGAGAGGGTGTGTGGGGGCGTCCCATTGGACGACACAGGGTTCAGTGGTTTTGTGACCATAATGATATCGCGGCTTTCGTCCAGGGTCATGTGTTGGTTTTTCCTCCGGCAGGCGAAGACTACAAATATGAGGATGAACATGACTGCAATGAGACCGACGACGATGCCGACGGTGTACTGGGCGGTGGCCGCTTCTCCGGGCTGCTGGACCCGGGGGCCCATGCAGCGCTGCTCATCCTCCCCGTCCGTACAATCCATGTTCCCGTCACAACGACGACTCTGCTCGATACACGTCCTGTCGTGGCGACACTCAAACTGCCCGTTGAGGCACGGCGAACAACTATCCTCATCCGACTTATCCTCGCAGTGTGCGGTCCCATCGCACTTCTGCGAGCTCTTTATGCAGAGGCCGTTCTTGCACTGGAACTGGCCGGGTGGACAGGTGGGGCAGTCGGTCTCGTCCGACTCGTCTTTGCACTCCGCGACCCCGTCGCACTTCCAGACCAGAGGGATGCAGTCGATGTCACCGCTCACACACGTAAACTCCTCGGGGCTACAGGTGGGTGGTTCAGCACAGGTCACCTCATCGTTGGTCAACATGAGCGTGTCGGGACACGAGCAGCGACGACCGCCCTCCTCCTTAGCCACACATAGATGGGAACACCCACCGTTGTTATCCGAGCACGGGTGTGCGGCTATCTCCGCCGCGGTGAAACCTTCCACGCTGAGAATGTCGCTAAGATGCGAAAGGCGCTTCTGGAACCTCTTCCTCTCCTGAGTATTCCCCGTTTTAATGCGCTCGATGAAATCCTGCTCCTTGTCGATCCAATACAGATAGGGGCCAAAAATAGCCATACCTATTGCCTCGTGCACGTTATCCATCACCATGACCTTACGGTTGCCGCCGATAAAGTTGGCACTCTCAATGCGCTTCAGCTTGTGGTCTGACCAGTAGATTCGGCGGTTGCGGTGGTCCACAGTCAGGGCGCCGGGCTCCATGAGGTTGCTCGGGACGAGGGTGATGCGACTCGTGCCGTCCATGTGGGCCCGCTCGATACGGGCAGGCTTCATCATGTTGGTCCAGAACATGAGGCTGAAACACGAACAGATTGACAAGTGTCAGTAAATGAGCAGTAAAAAGAAAATTCCATAAAACACAAAACATACACCATAAGAACTACGTTTCTGGGGGAGAAAACATGAACTACCGGTAATGAGCAGTACCAGTGTTTACAAGTCCGGAACTATATTTCTGATATAAGGACACATCTTTGGTAATTAGAATTCCGTTATTGGTTGTTTGGTATCTTATAATGCACAAGTAGTTCCCATTTTCTATGGGAAAAAGTATTTTTCTAAATATTTTTATACATTTACTACTGAATATAGTTGAATATTGTGACAATTATGTCATCTATATATATCACACTTTCCTTAGTTGTGAAGAAATGACTGTAAAAATATTCTACTAGCCACAGTGGAATATGGCATTCCATTTCTAAACTCATAAGAAACAGAAGTCCCCAACTGTCTGTTCCTTAAAATTATGACAGTGAAAAGAACTTTGTAATTTTTTATTCTTAACATTTTTGACATATTGTAAAAGTTATGATAGACTAAAATCCGGAAATCTGGAAAAAGCAGGAAAAATGGCATCCCTGGTTATGAAGTCAGGAAAAACCTCTATGACTTACCCGTCTTTGGGAGCGAGTGCGATGGAGCGGGGCTTCTGCTGGGGTCCGTTGACGACCACCCCGATCTTCCTGAAGTCGAGGCGGGTCACGTTGATGACGTTGTTCATCTGGTCCGACCAGTAGATGTGGCTGGAGAAGGGGTCGATGTCGATGTCGTACGGGTTGAACAGGTCCTGCGGCTGCGGGTTCGGCACCACCGTGTCACCCTGTGGGGCCACAAAAAAATATTGTTTTGTATGAGACACAACCCATATGACAGTGTTATGTGGAGAAAAGTTAACTGTTGTCCCAACGTCCACATTTTTAAATTCTGAACAAACATTTACAAGGTAAACTCTTTAGGAGATGTGAAAAATTTTCAGTCTGTTTTTTTTTTTTTTTTTAGTTTAACTTTCCAGAAACGACTTGTCTTGAGAATCGCCAAAGTAAAATTACTGTGTAACATAAAGGCGTTATATAGGGTCCCATGTCTCATTCTTTGTACTTTAAATGACCAGTTATAATTCTAACTCAAGCGGAAAATCTATGCAAGGAAACTTCTTGTCTCTCAAATTAGTGTAAACGTTCAAAGAGAACGAGTGAAGAACAAATCGGACACACAAACACATCAACAAACATAGTTTACATTAATGACAGTCAGATAGAAATTACAGGAATAAATCCTCTTGACATAAAAATTCACTTACATCGGTGCCGTTGTCGGTCGCCCTGCGAATCGTCTTGGTGCGCCCGTCGATCCAGTAGACGTGCTTGTCGACTGGGTCGTACGCGAGGGCCTTGATGTTACGGAGTCCCTGAATCGGGAGGATCATGTCGGGCGAGTCAGCATCGTCCACCAGGATACGACTGATCGTGTTACGCTGACTGAACAACAGGAACTCCTCTGGAGCTGCATGGGTTAAACAGATAGAAGATATTAGTATATTTCGTTGTTTTACTTTATTCTTCTTTTTCTTTCTCCCTTGAGTTATATTTTTGAAGAACCTACAGACAGCATAGAGTTAAGTTTACCTGGTCAACAGATTCATTGTTTCATAGAAGTGCCAAATTGTCGATTATTCTCATAAAGGATCGAATACCATGGAAACCTCTATACATGTGGGTATCAATATTACAAGTAACAAGATTATTTGACAGGAAAGTCCTAAAATACTGAATACTTTAGTTTTTAAAGAAAGGTGTGTTCCTGTTTTTCAGTAGGGATTAATTTCCATTAAAAATTCTCACATTCCTGTATACACGTGAGCGTTAATATCAACAGTGACCTGGTCACTACGAAACTTTATCTATGAGAGAACTTTTAATCGGATCTATGAGGATTCTAAGTAAACCATCTTGATAAAGCCAAGTAGAGACAGAAGCTCTCAGACTTACCACTACAGGTTCGGTTGTCGTCGTTGAGGCTGTAGTGCGTGGCGCAGTCACAGTGGTGTGTGTACTCTGACGCGCTGTCGGCCGAGTGCGCGATGCACACGTGGGAGCACAGACCGTTGTTCACATGACAACTGTTCCAGCCTGAAAGTTAAAATTATGCTATGTAATTTTTATTCCATAGATTAATTCTAATAATTAATGTTATTTCCATAAGAGCACTTTACTGAAATCAGACATGCTACGACTAATTTGAGGCTTTTAATTCTATTTCTATTTTATGTTAATTTTCAACTGTTAGGAAGAGAATCTATTATTCTGGTTGGCACATCTTTTCTCATAGACTTATGATGAGTAACAATCTTACGATATCTCACATTTTTCCAGGGGGATTGAAACCAAAGAAACAGTAGAATTCATACTTAGAATTTCGATTATGTGCGTTTTTGCAAATTTTTAAAACTTTGGTATGTATGTAACTGAAATCTACATTTCTACCCATATGACTAAGGTATGTGTTAAAAAAATGTCTAAATAGTACGAGTCACTATAAAATTGACTCATTGACATCGGTCGCTACTTACCAGCCTGTCGCGAGGCGTGGATGACGATAATGCCCATGACGTAGTCGAGACTGCCCTGGATGCGAGTGGTGTTGTGGCCGTTGGTCTTGTTGGCCCGCTCGATGGAGTTGGTGGCCCAGTCAGTCCAGTAGATGTAGTCCTGGTACTGCGTCAGGCCGAACGGGTGCTCGAGGTTCTCGCAGATCACACGCAGATCACCGCCTGAACGGACAAGGGTTACAGGGTTACAGGGAGAAAAGCAATTGATTTTAACTCACATGTATTATTTTTGTAATCGACTTTTTCTTAAGTAACAATTTTCCAAAAGCTGGATCTTTATAGTGTGGCTATTTCCTATTTCTGTGTCCTGTTTTTCTTGGTTTTCACTGATAGCCTTGTGTTATAGAAGGCGTCTTGAATCAAAGTCTCTATAGTAAAATCTTATTTGTTTCATGTACATTGGAGCGGACACCGGATTATCTTTGTTAGAATCTCACTTCTGAGATCATTTGGTTTTAAAAGTTTACCATATTTTGGGGACACAGCGAATGTAACAGTAAAATACAGTAAAAAAAATTGTTTAAATGCATGAAACATGTAATTATCTAAAGTAATGTAACTCTCAGAAGGTGACCAATGGATAAAAACCACTCACCTTCCAGGTTGGCCGACTGGATCTGGCGCTTGTCCAGGTCGGTCCAGTAGATCCTGCGCTCGATGTAGTCGATGGTCAGCCCGTTGGCCCGGCCGATGTTCTCCACCAGGACGGTGCGGTTTGACCCGTCCAGCTCCGCACGCTCGATCTTAGGGACCGTGCTCCAGTCGGTCCAGTACATGTACCTGAAAGATAATGGTTGTGTTTGTTAGTAGAATTTTTTTAAGACACTCCTTTAATTTTCTTTAAAAATGTTTAATCTCATTGTAGGATCAGAAATCCCGTTTTTTAATCAAAATGTGTCAAATTTAATCTCACTGTCAAGCGTCGAAGTAAGGTGCTCATTTTCCTAATTCTAAGATCGTAAGTAAAAAGAAATTAGCCAGATTTATTCAGACACCATTGCGAATACTGTAGCAAGTAATGGTATTCAAATAATCCCGCTAGTAAACAGTTGTTGTGTAAAACTAGCAATGCCAGAGGGCCGCCGCTGCGATTTCGGATTTCCGCACTTCGGTGCTATTTTTCTCACCTCAATGTAAACAACTACGATTCTGAATCACTTATACTAGTCAGAAAATAACAAACTTGGTCTCATTTTGATCGTGACGAACTGTAGTTTTCAACTATCTATGTTTTGCTTAATATCACGCAGTAGTCTTGAAATAACGGCAAGGGAAAGAGAAATGTTTGTGTTCAGGTCGAGTAAACTGCTGTCGCTGCGTGTGGGACGTCATGATGTGACACACACTGAGTTTGGCTTGAAAGCCGCGGTTCAAAACAGCTGTGTCGCATCATGATTTGCTCTCAACCAATCAGAGCACAACATCCCCTTCACTGCAGTATTTGAATGAAGTTTTTATGACGAGTGAAAGTCCGCCAAATACTGAACCAAAACTTTGATTGATGCATCCTCGTTGGGGAAATGGAAACTTGACTAAAACGTCCTACTACCATAAAGGTAAGATGATGTTTGTTTTTGATGTGAAGTTTTATGAAATTCTATGGATTATTTGAACCGCGGATTTTGAATTGATTTCTGTAACGTAGCAGACGATTTTCGGCACTCAGTGACGGACAGAACGTCACCCGTGGGTAGCACTTGCAGGCCTGCCAAATGACCCATTTTCACGGGACAGTCCCGTTTTTTAGTTCTTGTCCCATGTGTCCCATTTATGGTTGAATATGTCCCGTTTTTTGACAGTTATATCGTAATAAATGTTTAGTAAACCAGAAGTCTCAAAACGCAGGAAATTACGTTTTTCATTACGTTTTTTCCCCTGATTTATTTCAATCATTTTTCTAAACAAGATTTTTTCATCAAATATTTCTTATCTAGAGTAATGGCGTGTATTATTGGCAGGTAGAGTAGAGGTGCCAGTTTTTGCGCTTTAAGGGCAGAAATTAAGCAATAAACTATTTAGATTAATCCCAGAGGCTCCAACCTTGGTCAGTCAAAAATCGGGAGATCTCCCTCTTCAGACAGCTTGTGGGAATTGAATATCATGTGTAGTTAGAAACGATTTTTGTTTGATTCATATCTGAATTTTATGCATTATCGTATTAAGAAATATCTTCTTGAACTGTCATTAAAAAATTATCTATTGAAATTCCACATGTAAAATAATCATTGACATTTATATACTTAATATAAATGTGTAACAGTGATCCTATCTTGTAGGACAAAATCAAAAAGATTGATGTATTCTGGTAGGAAAAGATAAAACGTCTAGAGTAGTGGAGGGTATTATCGGCACCTTTGGAGAAAATATGATAATATATACATCATTGACCCGACGTATGATGGTAACAGGTGAACTCGGCCCCCTGGTGAACTCGGCCCATGGTGAACTCGGCCCACTAGCAGGATTTTTCCTAGGCATGCGGGATGTTGGATTTCCGCATTAGGAATTTAATTCCCGCATTAGATCCACTTGGAAGGGGCCTTTCCCGCCTTAGAATTACAGAAACTTTAAAAGATAAGACACAAAATGCCCACGATTTTAAAAAAGTGGCCCCTTATGGGTAACTAAAGTGGGGCTTTTGATACTCGAAATTTTTTGCTAGGAAGAACCCTGCACTAGTGAACTCGGCCCGTTTTTTAAATACATGATACATTATATATTTAGCCATGTTATTTACCAATATTTATACTGAAACTAATCTAGAACTTTGTACATAAGGGAAAGTGGTATATTAGGTTAATTTCCCCTGGGAACACCCTGATGAATCATGTAATTTAGACTTTAGAATTTATTTCAATGAACTTTTTTCATGTTTAAACTTTAATGATATCCAAATTCGTAAGAATATTAGATCAACTTAGTCTTTATCATTGTAAAATAATCAGAATCATGTTTAACCTCATGGTACATAGATATCAAGACATAAAACTAGTAAAAGTACTAAAACGGGAAGGGGGGGGCGAGATCACTAGTGTACCGAGTTCACTAAGGGCCGAGTTCACCAACGGGCCGAGTTCACCAGTATTCCCTATGATAAGGTTGTATTTGCGAGGAGGCTGGACGCTTTGCCCCGTCTGATAGTCTACAACTAATATCTATGATACTTAACCAGGGCTTATGCTGGGTGTTAGATTTTTATAGCCAGAAAAATCGCCAGAACCCATTTTTTGTCGCCCAATTCTAATAACAGGAGCCAAATTCAAGCTAACATTATTACATATTTTATGCACCATACTGGCCTAGAATTTCGGGGGCATAACACAACACAAAATTATAACGTTACAAGCTATATTTAGTCAGTTTTGTGGATATTGATAAATTTCCTAAAATGAATCACTGCTTTACTCCTGTCGTCAAAAAAATCGCCAAATCACGTTTTTTTTTTTTTTTTTTTTAGCCAAAGAAGAGTATGTAGCGCCATTGGCGACTTGGTGACAGGGCAGCGTGAGCCCTGCTTAACTGTTTAGACCCAAACAGGCTCTAAGGGTGTTCTTTTCAATAATGCAGTTTATACACTTTTTGTTGTAACCTCATAAAGACAGACTACCAATATCAAAGATTGAATTAGTAAATCTCGAGATTAGACATGGATTTTATACACTTAGTTTTCCAGGAGAAAAAAATGTATTTTCCCTGTCCAGCTTAGAAGTAACAAGGTTTGATTTAGGCTGAATTTTGGCACATTTTCTGATGAATTCGTAGCTTAAGTTGATTATTCTTATGGGAAATCGTTTTAACTTTTTCCCTTGAGGTGTGCTATTACTTTTACATGTGGTTCATTATTTAATGGAAAACATTCAGGAATGTCTTTCTGATGCCATAGGTATCACACTGAATCCTATTTACTAAAAAATTTTATGGAGATCTTTTTTTTTTTTACCATTTAGTTTTTCTGAAAATCTTATTCACTTATTTTTTTTACTAAAATACGTTTTTAGGATATATTTGTTTGCAATTATATTTATGGATATATTATAACTAAATATGTTTTTCTTGAGATTTTATTACCATCTCGCACATGTAGTGCTACATTCAAGGATTCATCTGCAGACCCTGGACATACCACTCCTCATTTCGAAAAGAAAACAGACAGTTGAAGGGATGAACCAGAGGATGACGCCACGGCCCAATGGCAAAGCCCACAGGCCATTCCGTCACACTCTGGTTTAGCCAGTTCAGCTCCTAAAAGAATATTAGTACATTTTTTTCAATACGTTTTTTGAAATCATATTTACTAAATACGTTTTTAGGGAAATCTTGGATACTTAAATATAATTCAATAAATAACACATTATTTTTTTCTAAATTTTTTTGAAGGTTGATCATCTCTACAGTACACAAGATGGAATATCCTGGCCCCATATGTAAAACAATAGGCATTTCATGCAGTGACATTGCAACTCCAGGGAAGGTTTTAGACCACACAGCCATCACCAATGGGTTGGTGTTAGAAATTCACAGATACTGCAACAGAAAACAGTATAACAAATCTACCTGCGCTAAATGTATCATCAGTCTGTCCCAAGCAAGCTACAGTACTGAAGCTGTACAAAGTAAAATATATAAACTGGCACAAAGTAGAGAGAAACTGAGAAAGAGTAAAAGGACATTAGAAGTTAAAGCCTTTGAAGACGAGCAGTTTCTTCTTACCCAAGTAGCCACACAGGAAAGTGAAGTTCTACCCATATTCAGCTCTCCTCCAGAGTGTAACCAAGATCAACATCTTGAGAATATCAAGGATCCTTCAGATTTTGAAGCAGTAGCTGGCAAACCATTTGCAACACAAAAAGATGATAAGTCAGTTCAGGCAGGTATTCAAGATCACTTGCCCGAAGACATCAAGGATGAAGCCTTGGGCAAAAATGCACTTCCGTTTCAAGTAACTACAAAGAAAAAATATATTCCAGTCCCATTCTGCCATTCTAAGACATGTATCATTACAGAAACAGCTCCTGATGATATACGATACACAGACATTGACTCGGTAGAAAATAGGCTGTCTCCTGAAGAAGTCAATCCAAAACAAGGTATTCCAGCACCATGCTGTCCACCAAAAGAGAGTTCTAGGAATCTTCCTAAGGAGTTAATTGAGCGTAACACTATTAACTCAAATGCCAAGAAAATAGAATGTCATTTTCAGAATACTCTTGAACATGAAATCTGTAAGAAACAAAAATTTCTCAAAACTTTGGATGAAAAAGTTGCTGCTCTTAAATATGAAATATCTGAACTCAGAAAGAAAAGAGGAAAGTATGGAGCTAGAAATGTAAAACGACGTGAGCAGCGGATGAGTGCCACACATAAGCAACATGAAGAAAAGCTAACAGAACAGAGCAACAAGGTTTCCTCGCTTCAAGTCAATGAAGAAACACTGAGAGGACAAAATGACAGCTTGAGCAACAAAGTAACCCTGCTAGAGGCAAAAGTAAGTAGCCTACAGAAAACAGTCACATGTGAGAGGAGACAGAAAAGCTACCTCCTTGTTGAACTAAGAAAATCAAGGAAAAGGCTGGAAGATAATCCTAAGCACCAACAGCTCATTAACCAGCTGAAAGAGCAAAAGAAATTGTCTAAAGAGGTTTTCGCCAACCAAGCCTATTCTGCTTCTTGTCATGAAGAATGTCTCAAACTTCCCACCACAGAAAAAGATGGAACTTTCACAGAGGACATGCGAGAATGTGTTGTAAAACTTGTTAGTTTGGAGGTTGCCACAGACAAAGTTAGCCCTGTTATAGACTGTGTTTTCCAGTCGTTATGTAGTTACAGTTTAACAGCAAATGGACACAAACTTCCACGACGAGCTACAGTGGTCAACATAGTGGATGAATCACAGTATTTAATGAAATCATATTTTGGGCACAAACTGCAAGAAACCCACCACTGGGGTTTGGCAAGAGATGGGACATCGCGTAACAAAGTGAAAATATTGGATACAGCAGTTACACTCAGTAATGGAGACATCCTGCCCTTGGGCTATAAACAAGTCGCTCATGAAACAGCACAAGTCATTTGCCAAACTAGTGCTTTGGAATTAGAGGAAGTTGCAAGTTGCTCAAATGTTGATGACTCTGATGCTTTTTT
This sequence comes from Lepidonotus clava, assembly GCA_936440205.1. Taxonomy (NCBI): domain Eukaryota; kingdom Metazoa; phylum Annelida; class Polychaeta; order Phyllodocida; family Polynoidae; genus Lepidonotus; species Lepidonotus clava. The sequence goes on from OW387141.1 coordinate 4,161,111, forward strand.
GTCATCTCTTCTCAGTAATCTGTCCTATTTTATGTCGGACAGAGCAGCAAATGAGAAAGCTGCAAACAGACTTATCACAGAATGGCGAGATGCTAAACTTCAACAGCAAACTAACAAGGAAGAATCCATGAAGATTCATCATTTCTACTGTATGGCACACACATTGCTAGGGTTTCATGACTATGGATCAAAGGAGATACAGGCAGTGCAAAGTAAGATGCAGAATGAAGGTGTCTTCCTTGGAAGGGACTGTAATGGGGCATTCAGAATGTGGAAGAAAGAACCAGTTCACTTGCGTATTCCGAGACACGCAAGTGAACTTGCTGGGCCTGTTGGGGACGAAAGAAGCGGCCTAATGGACAAATGGAGTGCTCACTGCATGGCCAACAACATAAAATCACGCATTGAAAATTACAAGGACAACAGGTTCAATGCACTATTTGCTGGATCCATGCAGGTTCTGCACCACAGAGGGCACCTTTTGAGTCTTATTGACAAACTTGAGAAGCCGAACTTGAAAGTACAGTCACTATCAAGTGACTTGCGCGATGGCCGTTGCCTTGCCATCGTGCATGCAGTGGCAATCACAGGAGCAAAACTGACAGGACCATATTGGGACATGGTTACGAGTGGGAAGATCCCCTACTTGAGACTGTATGAAGTCATCCAGCCAATGCACCTCCATATCAAATCATGGATTGATGACCTAGATGCCTTCACTGATCCAAACGAAGAACCTGTTTTCCCTGACTTTCCCCCACATAGAGATGAACTGTTTGCAGCTTCATTTGAAATGTCTCATGAAGTTGATGTACCACTTTTCAGACAGGTTGTAGTTGCCCTTCTGACTGGGATTCAAAAGTGCATTGAAAAGCAGCTGTCAGACTTCTTAGATGATGGCATCTACTCAGGCAAACCAAGTGAAAAGGATCTGGCAAATACGAAGAACAGTGGGACGAACAACCTTCCATGTGAGCGCCATTTTGGTTCACTGGATGCAAGCCAAACAAAACGCAGAAATGCATCCCTCCATTACCACAGCAGCATATTGATGCTTAAATCACATGGAATGGAAATGATTGAGTGGCTCAACAAGAAAGAGGACAGAAAAATCATGTGGAAAGTGGCACGAGGAAAAGGAATTGACCTTCGCACCTGTCATCAGGCACACAGCAGATCTTCAGTGCAAACACAGTATGATGACATGGAAAAGGCAGGAGCCATCAAAGAGCTAAAGTCAAAGAAACGGGAAGCCACTACTCAGATCCAGAAAAAAAAGCTGAAGAAGAGAAGGCAAACAGAGGAGGAAACTCTTCTGATGGACGTAGATGTCGACGTTGATGATTGGGTGGCAGTCGCCTACGAAAATGGATGGTTTCCAGGTGAATATCTATTCTGTTATATTGTTTTATAACTTTTGTAAGAACATATTTCTTACTCATCTCATAATAGCTTTGAGTCCCATATTTGATTCGTTTAATTTGCAAATATCCATGGTTTCTGTCACATAGTTATTACCACATTTTCTAATATATTGTTCTTGTACTAAATGTGACCTGTTGAGCTATCAAGCTTATCCTCCTTAATAAATCCCATTTATCTTATTCCAGGTCAAGTACTTGATACAAACCCTGAAAGCACCTTGAAAGTAGACTTCCTACACCCTGCAGCGTCACACAGTGTTTTCCGACGCCCATCCTCAAAGGACATTACAGTTATTGCAAAAACATTTGTCTTCAGGAAAATAGAGGCTCCTGTGCCTGTATCAGGGGGTCGCTTCTTCAAGTTTGAAGGAATGGCTGATGTAGTGAGCCAGTACAAAATGTTTGCAGAGAGACTGTGGGGCTGATTGGCCATGAGCATAGGAACTCTTAAATGCTACTCAGTTGTCAATCATGTAAATATGAATTCACATAGATTGCATGAAGAAGAAACGTGACTAACTTTAGCAAGTATCAAATGATATTACACATGAACTACTTGAATAGACAGTAAAATTGAGGCTGTCGATACAAGATGTATTTTTTCTAACACTAACAGTACTTGCTTTTATTTCCTATTATTGTTTAAAAACAAAGCCGAGAAATTTCAGCTGACCTTAATTTCCTTATGTTTCCAAGATGGCTGCCAAGATGGCCACCAAGATGGCCACTTATTCTATTATCTTCGACGATTAATTTGATAATATTGCATACTGAATGATCTTCTTTGAGATATAGGTATCGTTCTTTCTTCCTTTATCGGTCAAAATACTGATTTAGTATAGTATTATAATAACGAAGTTATTCCAAGATGGCTTCCAAGATGGCTTCCAAGATGGCCACCAATTCTTAAATTTAGTTAAATCTGTTTGCTTGTACAACAATAATCCTCAATACTAGAATTTGTCATGATATATCAAAATACTTGCAAACTTTCATTTTGTGTTGCCATCTGAAATCCTAGAATAAGTACCGCATTACTAATCTGCTATCCAAGATGGCCGACATTTATTTGAAAATGGCCGCCTCATGCAATAAATATACACAAAAATGGATACAATAATCAGATTCGTCTCAATTTTTCCCTTAAATATGCCAAATTACAGGGCAAAAAGATTGTTTTATGTCTTGGAATCCCATTTTGATTAATCCTGGTTGTTGTTATTCTCAATATAGGGGGTCCGTTCTCTTAAGTCTTCCACAGGCTTAAAAAGGCTACCCTGCATCTGATAATTTGCCCTTTTTGGCAACGCTTAATCCATCATAGCTCGGGAAATAACAGTCCGATTTTGATCTGGTAAAAACTGTTGACCTTAGAATTCTATGATCTTCAAGGAAAACCAACTTAGATTACACTAAAGAAGAGTTCTAAAAATGGTCTGGCATTGCTAGTAAAACCCTAATTTAAGTCGCATCCTTTAAATTCAGGCTTTATTGGCTCTAATTTCTAAAAGAAACCTGTATTTAGGCCGCAGCTTAAATATGGGGTTTTACAGTAATCCCGCTAATGAATAGCCCTTAATTTTTTTGTCATAAAAACTCACCCTTTTGGTGGGTCGAGCGCGATGGCCCGCGGGCTCTGAATATCCTTCCACACGAGCACCTTGCGATGCGACCCGTTGAGACGCGACATCTCGATCTTGGACGTGCCGCTGTCGGCCCAGTAGATGTTGTGGGCGACCCAGTCGATGGCGATCCCCTCGGGGTACTCGAGGCCCACCTTAATCGTCTCCTCCAGGGCAGAACCGTTCATAAACGCACGACTGATGCTCTGAGGGAATAGAAGGTATGAGGAGTTAGAAGAAATCAATGGATTTCTAATCTGGATCGATTATCTCTAATTATCTTACATTATTCAAAAAATATATAGAGGTAAAGAAATACTTTTTTTTATAATACAGAAAAGATTGTATGTATTCTGTATGAAGTATCAGTTGTCATATCTATACTTTTCTTTTTTCAAATTCTGTATATTTATCCTGGGCCAATTAACAGATAAATATGTGTGTATGCTGGTGTGACAAAAACGTTGTCATGTCATGTTTTCTGTCAGACATATGCCATACCTTTGCCCAAATGGTAGGTTATGATCGAGCTCCAATGATTTTTCATTGGACCTTGGACCCGCATACATGTTATTGAATATAGCAATCTGTCACCAAGTAATTTTCTTTCTATTTCAGAGCTACACCTTACAAAGTCAGTGTTTTCAACAGACAAGAAGTGTATCTCCACTTACCCTTTTAGCTATGTCAGTCCAGTAGATCCGGTTATCATTACTATCGAAATCGAGCGCGATGGCCTCGCGTACCCCAGACACGGGTATGACCACATCTTTATGATTCGTCTCGAGCGAGATGCGGCGTATGTTGTCGCGGCGGGTGAAGATGAGGTAGGCCTCGGGCACGATACACACGCGCCCGTTGTCGAGCAGCTCGAGCCCCATGGGGCAGGCACACACGTGCTCCTGGCCCCGCGGTCGGTTCAGGCACAGGTGGGAACAGCCCCCGTTGTCCTTAGAGCATGCGTTGTCTGCGGGGGTGGAAATTGAGAATATTTTATCTACCTTTCATACAATATACCAGAACTTTACTTGGGTTGAAAAGCTGAAAATCTCAAACAATATAGATGGTTTTTATTTCATACAATATACGGTAACCTCACTTTAGGATAGAAATCTAAAGTTTCAAGGAAAATGTACGTTTTTTCTGACACTGCAACAAGTGAGAGTTTTTCCTACCATACTTCACACTACAATTTCAAAATGGCGGGACAGAGTAACCCAAAAAGGGATTTTTTCTTTTAGAAAATTCTAGTCCTAAAAGACGCATTTTGTCCATATTTCAATTATTTGGAGGGCCTTTTCCATGATGGTTTGGGCAAATATAAAAATATGTACAGGATATATAAGCTTATGGAACAGGTCCCAATGCGCTAATTCAAATCGTAAGGGCTGTATGCAACATGCTTAGGAATATCCCTGACACTATATCAACCTTTTTTTAAAAGAAAATTACTCTTTTTTCTCAAAAAGACGCCCTTAACTATATCAATTTCAGCTTACCTGCGTAGTCGTCAATGGTGCTCTCAAAGACCCGCTTGACGGCCTTAAGCCCCATCAGGTCGGGGAGCTGTTCTATGATCACGGCCCGCTCCCCGCCCGTCCGCTTATTGACTCGCTCGATCGACCGCCGCTGCCAGTCCGTCCAGTAGATGTAGTTACCTAACGAGGAAATATTGAGGTATTATTTAGAATTGAGTCTGTACAAGTACATTTATTTAAAAAATATGAAATATTATGCGGCAGTTTTATGTAATGCTGTAGCCTTTAAATGTAAATTTGATACATTTTTAACCTTAAGTGCATTTGGCAAAGAATTACAGTTGACTTAATGGTCTTTTCTTGACCACTTTTAATAGAGGACTTAGGTGACTTGAAAACACGCAAAACACAGGAAAGTGCTTTTTTTTTTTTTTTTTTTTTTTTGCTCTTGTTTTTAACAAGTTTTCTCCACTATTTTCCCTTTGAACAAACGACTACCATTTACTCAATTCTTCAAATAAAATAGTTTGAGGGGGGGGGGGAAATCAAAATCGTCAAGTAAAATTGCTTGAGAAAAAACTTACCTAGAAGACTGAACCCAAATATATGCGGTAGTTGTTCTGACACGAGCGTCCTCCGGCCGGTCCCGTTCATGAAGGCTACTTCTATTTTGTCGGTCTGCGCGTCTCCCCAGTATACCTTCTCCTCCTGCAGGTCCAACGCGAGCCCGTTGGGCCAGCCGAGCGACGTGTTCACCAGCGCCTCTCGCTCCGACCCGTCTAACGCAGCCCGCTCCAATTTAGGAGACTCGCCCCAGTCAGTCCAGTACATGTACCTAGGGCAGAAGGTTGAGGGGCTTTTTACATATAGAATAGATCTATATCTGAAATTTATATTTGTAGGAAGCTTAGTCCCTATAAGTCATGAGACATGTGTATAAGTGTCTTTGAAAATACAAAAGGAGAAAATGTAAGTGTAAGAATTTTAATTCGTTGTTAGTAAATTGTATATTTGAAAAAAAATTATTCTGCATTATCTGTATATTTCATTTGTTACAAATAGGTTTAGACACTGTTGGCCAAATAAATCAAGTTAAGTTTTCGTCACCTTAAATTATTACCAAGAAACTAATTCGAAAACACAAAGTAAGGCAAAAAACTACTCACCCTCTCATAGGGTCCAGTGCTATGGAGCGCGGCTCATCGAGTCGTTCTGAGACGAGCACCCTTCGTGATGTCCCGTTGAGTCGGGCCACTTCAATACGGTCGGTGCCCGTGTCGGTCCAGTACAAGTTTCGGGCTACCCAGTCCACCGCGATGCCGTCCGGGTGGTCCACCTCAGTTGACACGATCACCTCCTCTCCTGCAAGGATGGAATCAAAAGATTACATTGGAGTTTCTCATTTTCCTTGCTTCCAATTGACAAAATACTGAAATATTTCTTTTTTTCGACAGTAACAATGGACATGTTATTCTTGAATGGGGTTCTAAAAAATGTATAGAGTTTATACACTACATAAAACTACTATTAATTTTTCAGAACCCTTAAATCCGAAATCCGAATCCGAAACTGCTTCTTAATGTTTTTTCTGATAAGGTAAAATGTATGTTTCACCCTGCACCCTTCAGTTATGGGAGTTATTTTTAAGAAATAATTGATTTGAAACTGACTGTCTCCTAGATATTTCAAAGAAAACAGACTCTAAATCTTTAAATCCGTATTATTCATTTCTTACTACATGTATTTGTTTTTTATCTTGAACTAATCCGAAAATTTGTGTATCACAGATTTTTAACATCACGGGCCCGGATCTTTAAACCTTTCCTATTATTTTCTTTCTATTGGTTTCACAAAATCTTGATATGAATTAAGCGGACTCCTCACCGGTGCCATCCATGAATGCGCGTTTGATGACCCCGGCCTCGTCGTCGGTCCAGTAGATGTGACCATCCACGGGGTCGTAGTCGATGGCGATGGCGTGGTGGATGTCGGACAGGTCCAGGACCACGTCCGTGTAGTCCGGGGTGTCCAGTGAGATGGACCGGATGTCGGTCCGCCGGACTAACAGTAGGATCTCCTTAGGACCTGGGGGAAGGAGAAGGGAACGAGATGAATTAGTATTATGGAAGAATGTACGTTGTGACACACGGATTTGCAGACATTGTTCAAAATTTACAATTTTCAGCAAACACCATCTGCATCAATTTTTAGGAATTAGAATACAATTCCTAACAAATATAATATTATATTTCCTATCCTAGTATTCATTTTCAGTGATTTTTTTATGCTACGAGGCTAGAATGTCTGTTCCTTTTTCTTTCTTCTACTTTTTCTCTTTTCTTTTTTACAAAAAAAAAGTATTGACTTTTAATCATCTTTTGGGATATCTAGTAATAGAAATTTGAAACTCTTCATAAAAATTAAGGCAAGTTGAAAAAACATTTAGGGTAAGATGGGTTAGATGAGAACAACAAGTTTCTTGAGGCGCAAGGAAACTTACTTCTAAGCACGATGAAAAGAAATTATTTTATTTTATTTACAAATCAAGAATTTAAAATGGCTGAACTTGAGTCTGATACGCACTGTAGGTGTTATGGAAATGGGCAATGGGCAATGATGCTTTACATCTTTTATGAACTTACCGTTGGCGCAGGTCTTGTCGTCAGCGAGCAGTTGTACCCCCGTGGGACAGGCGCATGCGTAGAACGGGTCACGAGGCGCCATCAGACAGAGGTGGGAACAGCCCCCATTGTTACGACCGCACGGGTTAGGACCTGAAACACAGTATATTTTATTATTTTTATTTTATTTTATTTTATATAAAAATAAAAAGGCCTGTTTAAACTGAACGGCCCATCCATCAGGTTGCTGTGATCGCAACACTTTGCCACGTCCTCCAAAATATATACATGTTATAGTCGTTGTTTTTTTTTTCCATAAAATTCTAAATGGCACGTTTTCTAGAATGTTCAAAATTGATTGACACAATTTCTTCAAATGAAGTATAAATTGATTTTATACCAAATTGAAACACAAATAATTATTTGAAAAAGGAAAAGAATTTATCAATTTTAATGTAAAGATTATCTGGGTCTATGTATTTTAGTTCTTTTTTTCAACATTACACACACTGCACCATATCCAACTTTTTATTCTATCTTTTATTTATTATCACCACTTCCTATACATATATATACAAGGTCTTCCAATGGATCAAATTCTTAGAATTTTCATAAAACGGAAAACCCAAACTTACTCATGGGTTGTCTTAGGTCGGAGAAGGCGTGTATATCCATGGGTGAGTATATCCGTGAGTGCACCTCTCGTCGATCCTTCCCAGTGTCCTTGTCGCACGAGTGGATCGCGTGCGTGTGCCAGTCAGTCCAGTACAGCCGGTCGTTGTACAGCGTCAGGGCGAACACATGGGGCAGTTCCCCATCCACGATGACTCGCCGGTCGGTACCATCATAGTTACAGCTGTGGATGAAGTGCAGCTTGGCGTCCGCCCAGTAGATCCGCTCTGCGTCGTAGTCTAACGTTAGCCCGTTCGGCCAGTAGATCTGGTCTGAGATGATTACTTGTCGCGAGTCGAGCGAACCGTCCATGCCAGCCCGCTCGATCTTTGGCATCTCGCCCCAGTCAGTCCAGTATAAGTATCTGCAAAAGGAAGAGATAACATGGATATCAATCAATGTGTCATATGTTTTTATGCATCTCTCATCATCATTTCTAATTTCTATTTTTATATTGTTAGCGTTTTCCAGCAACATAGTCGGTATGAATAATGCCCAAATCATAAACACTTCCCAAGACAAAGATATATCCATTCGGCTAACTCATAGAATTCCTGCACGCTATTTTGACATTAGGTTAAAGTAGCTAGGTCAAATTACATATTCATGTATATAATATGCATATCACACATAGCATGTATGGTCTATTTTTTTAATGTAAACATTATCTGCAGAAAGAACACATTAGAGCCATGTCAATTGATGAGTCTTAATACTTTTATTTCCCTTTTTTTTCCATTTTAAAGCTGAGTGATTTAGGTCACTTTGTATCTGTTCTAAATATCTGATCGTTTTGATAAAATGAAATATTCTTGTTTTTGTCATGATCACTTGTAGATAAATTTGTGATAAATTTGCTATTTTCTTTGCATTTCACCAGAAATATGGTCGGAAATGATGCAAAAAAAAACAACTATGGACAGTTTTTGTGTCAAATGCCAGCTGGCCCACTTATATATACCGATATATGTGGCCGGCGTTATATCCGCGTATAATCGAACAGTGCGTTGTATCGGGTAGAAAGTAGAGCAGCGTCTATTAGGCCTAATGTACGTGGACCGCGGGTACCAGCTCCAGTCAACTAGTGCAAAATGTCGTCTGCTTTTAACCCACACGACGACACTGCCCCTTTAACCCGACAAAGCCGCATAAATAACTGTGGTCAAGACTTACCCGCAACTTTTGTTTTCTTTTGTTGTTTTTTCTGTTTTATTACGTTTTTTTTAGGTATATCTCGCCACAAAAGTCTCAAAATGTGGCCGCTTGTGGTTACCATGCACAGAGCTGTCATTCTTCTTTTAATGTCACACTCACAAAAGAAATTTAAAAAAATTGTTGTTTTTAAACACTACCTGGTTGTCAAGAGTTTGATTTAATGACCACTTTTCAAGGTAACTAACCCGCCGCTACTACCGGGAACTTTAAGTCGGCTGAAATGTGGCTGTTTACACTCAAGTTCAACTTGAGTTCAGAGTACTTTTCGGACAGAATTAATCAATTTCGAATTAATTATTATCTAGCTAACCAACGTGGTGTACAATTCAAATCAAAGTAGTGAACATCAAGTACGAGCCGTTGAAATGACCAATTCATATTCTAATATTCTTATTTTTAATCAGGAACCTTTTACACTTGAGCCCTTTTAGAGTCTATATGGTCAACAGCAGCGAAAGCAGTAGTCGCATAGAGACAAAATGCTTTTTATCAAAATTATGAGGACATTGAACTTTCCCGGATTGTTCCATAAACACGAAGTAAGGAAAGATTACATGGAGTTAAAAAGTGATAAATTTATATGCAAGTGGTTGGGCTTGGGGTAAAACAAAAAATCAAGTGCATTAACATTAACATGCTCCAACGTCTGCCAAATTCAAGTTGTTTTTTTGTCCATGAGTACAGTATTAATCATGTACTCTCATTATGCCACAATCACATAAACATAAAATATCCCGACCTCTGACTCGGGAATGCCCGTTTAAAGATCCAGGGACATGATTTTGACATATGTCCATAAGTAAGCTATATTAAAGAGTGAATTTAATAACAAGTATTGATACAGGTAGGGTGTTAAATAGGCGCACATAAATGGCAGGCCGTGCACCATAACACCTGTATATCGGTCAGCCAGGTGTTAGGGCGAATTCACACACCCCTTGCTGGTAGCCATGTTGTGACGTAGCAAGATGCCTTTCATGCAAAGAATTTGGGTCTACGTAGTAAAGCTAACCTATGAAAAGCCTCTATTCTAATTGTTTTTACCATCAATTCTGATGGTTATATGTTATTAGTATAATTACATGTACTAGCATACTAAGTCTTATTGTGAAGAGGCGTTTACATTCTAAAGATTTGTATTAATTCAAACACCTGAGCTAGAGCTAGAGGCCGCCTGCTGGAGCATGAGTTATTGGGGCCTACCCCACTAACTCGCGCTAGTAATAATATAATATTGCTTGATAAAATTTATCAAACACTATTATCTTATTACAGAAATAATCCTGAGTTGTGTTTTCTGGAATAGACTTCATATATTGAAAAGTTATATTATTCACAAGTTTCTAGGCCCTAGGCCTCCCATGGTAGGAGCCGGCATAAGGTGTTAATTGTGACGGGGCCTACCCTAACACCTCCCGGGAGGCCGTCAGCTGCAGGTCGGGGCCAATTCGCGCGAGGGCTCATATGCCTGGGTACCATACAGGCAAGGAATTCGCGTGAACTATCAATGTACGAAGTGCGAGAGTGTCTTCACACATTTAACAAAAGACAGAGCTTATAAACGAATGACTACACAAGCAGCCTTTTGTCACATTATTTACAGCGTTACTTTATAGGATATTAATGGATTATCATTGTTTAATGCTTGAGATATCTTCAATAATTAAAATCTTTTAAGCCTGAATTAGTTCACAAAGCCTAAAGCTAGGCATCTTGATACGTCACTTCCGGTTTGCTTAGTAGTTCTGGACGTTTGGCTTGGTTATATAGTTTTCAGTATTATTTTGGCCATATCTTTACTGAATGTGGTCTCGTATACTTCAGAGATACACGAATGTATTTTATTGTCCATTATAAAATATAATCTTCATGGTAGCTCAGACCATGTCACTGGATCTTTAAGTCAACGGTCCAAGCGTGGCTAAGAACATTGGGGGGTGATCAAGGACACATGGCACACTGACACTATTGACCCCGCGACTTTTTTTTCCCCCTTTTCTTTTTTTAAAATTACCTTTATCTAAAAATACTTTGGTTTATCATTCTTTTATTTCAACGTTCCCCCTTGGTACTATTTGATCATCACGTTCAGTCATGTCAGTGTGATAGACTTACACATAAGTTATGTGCATTTATGGTGGGTTTATTATTTTCTTTTATTACAAGACACAGGAGCAAAAGGTCTGGGTTCGTTCGCTGCTGCGCAGTTCGATTAATAGAAACAAGACTGCAAAATATAACTTAACTTTATACTATACTATAGAGGGAACTGGTAGACGTAGTAAGTGCGAGTTAAATTGGGAGGAAACTGTAGATTTTATTATGTAAAAATATATTTCTGTGAGAAAATAATTAAGGCGACCGATGAAAATAAAAGGCGACCAATGAAAAAAAAAAAAAAAACACCAATCAAATATTGTACGAAAATATCTTACATCAATGACTCCGCATTTAATAGATCATATATACACTCTATCAGAGGGGTAGAGGAGAAAGTAATGAGTGTGTTTTATAATTTCAGGGTCAGTAACTGCCAGGCCTCAGTAGAGGGGTTAAATCAGGTCTGAAGCCCCCATCTGTCACCCCCCTACCCGCCCCCCTCTTTTACACCAGACTCAGGGCCGTCTTAGGAGAGGGGAGGCTGGGGTGGGGCTACTTGAAACTTTGTCTTTAATCTAATGAAAGTCCACTCTCTATTCTACATTTTTTCCTTTTGTAATGAACTGAGAAACAGAGGCAACTTTAATGTTTATTACTGGATAAAAAGTATGCACCAAAAAAGTCCCATCTCTTAGGCCTGTCCTTCTCAGAATTTGCCTATGCAGAATGGGAAGCCAAAGAACCCTTGTTTGGGTAAAAGTGTAGAGGCAGGGTGTCTCCCTTCTCATAGCTTTGATCACCACCACTGCCCTTGATAGAAGCCGGGCAGTTAAATAGGGTGTTTAGCAACCAATAACACACCAACTAACCAACTAGTTAACAGTCTTCTTCTTACTACTCCATTCATATACTGTAGCAACATTGAAGACATGTAACGCTGTTACGAAAAAGTACCCCCCCCCCCCCCAAAGACTCGCCATTTGCCCAAACTGGACATAGTGGGTCGTGGGGGGTATAGGTGATAGTCGAGGGGGTGTGGTCAGTTAGTAGAAGAGCGAGGTGGGGGGTATACCCAGGGGTAGGGGGTGGGCTCTAAGGGGTAGGTGATCGATCTATGAGGACGATATCTTCAGACAGAGAGGCGTGCGCCTGGCGCTGTCAAACGAACTCACAACTCCAGTGCGAGGGAGTACCATAAGGCCAAGGGAAAAAAGTGTTGTGTTCCGGTAACATCAGTCCAGGAAATTAGGTACATCTGAATTATTATTTTCTAAATATTTTTTTGATATCCTTAATAAGTGAAAAAAAAAATGCCCCATTTCTCATATATTTTTCAAAATTTCTAATATTTTTTCACCAAAAGATATTTAAAAATTTTAGGGTGTGGGCAAAATATTAGGGAAGGTCGGGTTACTGGAACGCAAATATTTCTTTTTCTTGGCCTAAAGTGTCATAGTCTCACTTTGAAGTCACCCCCCGGAGTCTGAGGAGGGTACCCTGGTCACTACGGGGGGTCAGAGAGAACAATACACCGTCAGATTGAACCTCATCAGGGTGGACTTGGAGATGTCACCCCCAAATCACATACAATTAAGATGTCTTGAATGGATGGGGATATTATTATAAGCGGACATTTTCTTGGTTTGAATTCAGAAACCGGTGCAGTTTGTTTATCGCATGGGTCACTGTTCGATTTCAAATCTAACTTTAAAAGTTTAGAATGGATAGCCATACATTTGAAAACTGACCTTTGAAAATAACCTACGAATTACAGAAATGTGGACATCACACGTTTTAATTTCCTATATATATTTCTTCTAAACATATTAAAATAGAATACTAAACGGGGCAAAAGTACAAGGGTGCGGTGACAGCACAATCAGAATGTACAGAAGTAAAAATGTGCTATCAACTAGTTTCTTTTTATTTGTCCAAATTATATGAATGACCTCCTTGTCAATAAAATACAAATTATCATATCCCCTCCCCCCCGTGCCCTGTTGTTGTTGGTCTTTTTTTGCAAAATTTGCAAATTCCCTGTTTTCCCTGTCAGGGAACTTTTTCCCTGTTTTCCATGTGCTGTTAGTAACCTGTTCTTATCTATGTCCCCAATTATTAATACTTTTCACGTGTCCTAACCCCCCGATGAGAACTCCTGTGGGTGTCTTAATGGTAATCAGGTAGTCACTTATCTCCGGATGCCAGCCCGAGGTCACCAATTAGAGCCCTGAGACAAAAGGTACAACACCACTTATAAGGGGTGGTTAACCGTCTACAGGTGGGCACCACAAGGCAGGTGGCAGGACGACATGATCAGATAGGGATCAGAACTTAATTAGTATAGAACATATATGGCACCAATTCTCCCTACAACGGATGGCTGACTTTCAGTAAATTTAGGCACCTGCAGGTTAATTTGATCCAAATTTGCCGACAAAAACATGGGAAAATCTTTAAACAGTATAGGAATATATCTGCTATATATCAATGGTTAATGAATGAATTTTCAAAACAACTTAGAAAATGATAAAACACATACAGATAACAAATGAAAAAAGAGTTGATACTGATCTCAATCATCTTAAACCACAATAATTGCCATGATTATTGAAAATTTCTATAGTTAATCACGTTTCAATACATTTCCCATCATGCACCCTGATAAGGGCTAGTCTTCAAGTAAAGCCCAGGAAATATGCTATCCGTGGTAGAGAGAATTATTTTGTCACAGTTTTGCTGACAATGCGCGAAATGTTCCAATATGTCATCGTCAATTAGAAGTCTCCGCGGAATTTCATGGATTTTTCTTATAATTTCTTATAATTTTTCATCAATGAAATTCCGTAGATTTTTGTTCATTTGACAGCTTTTTGTTATAGTAGCCTTTAAAACAGCTCAGCTAATTTCTTGACTGTCACTTGGTTTGCTCTGATGGAATCATCTATTGTTCATAAATTCGAAGAGTCTCCTAGCATTACCCAAATAATAAATCCCTGATCATACTGAAGTAAGAACTTAATGATTCCCTCTCAAGACAATGAACGCGTCTCAAGCAGACATACTTTCAAATAAAAAAGATATAAGAATTTAATGATCATTAATCACTATTCCCATTCAAGACAATGAAGGCGTCTCAATCAGACCCACTTTCAGGTGGCTAATGACACCCGCTATCTTCACCTGTCAAAACCTACACTCTTCCACCTTATAAAGGCGCCTAATATAGAACCTGACTCCATCTGTCATCCCGGCATGCAGCCACAGACAGGTGTCAAGGGAGGGGGGACGGACACTTCATTTACCACACACAACGCGAGGCTATGAGGGATCCGTCACGGTCTGTCATTAGGCGTCTGTCTTAAGTCCGTCATTAACTATGTCCAGACTTGCCTTGGCCTAAATAAGGCCTAAGTAGCCGTTGGTTAGGCCTAGAATTAGACCTGCTCGGACCCTGTGGGGTGAGAGGTGTGGCTGTCAGGGATCCGTCATGGTCTGTCACTAGGCATCTGTCATTATTAAGTCCGTCATTAACTATGGCTAGACCAGCCCCGGCCAATATGAGGCCTAAATAAGGGCTAAGAAGACGTCGGTTAGGCCTGCTCGGACCCTGTGGGGTGGTGGTGGGCGTTGGGCCTCTCCCACTGTCAATCAGAACCATCAGATAGATCAGGTAGTCAGAACGCTAAATAAGGGCATGGAAAGCGCACCAAAATATCTATATTTTCTAACCCCTCCACACCCACACCCACTCACCACCCCCGGTCTCATCTCGGCCTGAATAAGGCCTAAGTAGACGTCGTCGGTTTGGCTTGAAGTTAAGGCCCGGTCATATGTAGAGACTGAACTCATCTTAACAGTCTTAAGGATTTGAGACATGATAGTTGCAAACTAACCAGTGGTCATACAGAGATTTAAGTCTCTTTGCATATAAGCACAAAAGAATATTGACAAAAGAGGCGTCCTTTTTTCCCTTTATCTGATTTGATAATGGACTCAGGACAGTTGAGTTGAGTCTAGGCATTAAAACTGCTCCAGTCTTAAGGACGGTCACATATTGAGACTGAGTGTTAAGGCTGCATACTAAAGACTCGAGACCAATATCAAGAGACCCAACTCAACTCAACTCAACTGTTGAGTTGAGGCCAGTTTCTTCAGGTAACTGGGCGTACCCAAACCATGTGGGGTAGTGGGGGAGCGGTGGGCCTCTCCCGTATCTCGATATAGCTGAAAAATTGGTGAGCAGACCTTAAACTCCAACACATCACCATCATCAAATCGGCGATAACTGACGCCCCTTCCATGAGGAAGCAAATATGATCCAGATAAAATCCATCATTTCTCATTTTTTCAATTGACCTTCAAATCTCAATTGTGGTCTCATAGTGCTTTAAACCAAATCTCTGATAATACTTGAGTTTCCCTCGTTTCTTTTGTCCGCTCTCTCCTCGCAGACTCTCAGTGATAAGTGAAGGGTGCTAGGTACTGGCAGTCTCCTTGTCCCAGTACTCTGTAAACACAGAGTAGTCTGAGAGGTCGTCAAGAGTCCCAGGATCTGGACGCCCAACTCTATTTGTCCATAAGTTAGGCCCGTCTGGGGCCATCCATCAATTATGTACTAACCCGGACCAAAACTTAGTGGGAAATCAGTGGCTACTGAGTGCAGAATCAGTGTGAGTTTGCAGTAGCTTTTCAGTGGTAAATCAGTGTAAATCAGTGGGAATACAGTGGGTGAGCAGTGGTCAATCAGTATGTTCAGAAATATTTAAATGAGCTAGGGTATACAATCAGTGCACATTCAGTAGTATTTCAGTAGCTCATTTAAATATTTCAGACATACTGGTTCAGGAGGTGTCCACTGCCGTTTGTTCCAGGATAGGCGTGGGGGGGGGGGATGTAATGCAGATATGTGATATAGATATTCGAAGCCAAAACTTATTCCCAAGAAGTTCCAGCCCTGCCCCCCGCCCCCGTGGTCATTCCCCGGGTCACGTGACCCGCTGCCCTCATTAAGGCCCTTCTCTGTTTACGGGTAGAGGGGGGCGTGGTCACTGAAGCGTGGCCACTAGATGCCACGCCCCCCTCATACCCCCCCCCCCCCCCCCCCCGCCCGCGTCCCCACCACGTGCCGTGATACAGAGATGCCACTCCCAACTGATCACAAAACAAGAAGCAAATGACTATCAAAGTTCCGATCGTTGGAACGATCGATGTTCGCCCTTAACTAGAAATCAGAATTCTCATCATAGAGGTTGGGGGGGGGGGGGGGGGGGGGGGGGGGTGGGGGTCCCAGTAGTGTCCATTGGGCAGTGCAGCTGTCCCGGGCAGCTGTACACTCATTGGTCAACCTGATTGACCAATAGGACTCCCTCCTATATCACTGTCCATGCGCCCAAGCAACCATGACCCCCCCCCCCCCCCCTACCCGGCCTTGCATACACTGACTGCCAAGACCCTGACTGCCTCCTCCCTCTACCTGGCCAAGCACCCCCCCCCACTATGTTGAGTGGACTGTCAATGCCCCGGTCCCCTGCACCCAGCCACCTGCAGGTGACTGTGGCTCAAGTACTGGTTATGTAACCCACTTCTGGCTGCACCCTACCCCACCCCAACTCCTTGAACTGAGTTCAAGGAGTGGGGGTGGGGGGTTGGGTGCAAGGGAGAGGCCTGCCCACTAAATTACACCTGATGCACACTAATTGTCCTGCTTACAAATGCATGCCGGTGGACAAAGGCCTGTAGCTACTTCAGGCTAGGAAAATTCGGCCAAAATTCTGGTCGTCAAGAGGACGACCAGTAACAAGATCTGGTCGTCCTCATACACTTTTAGGTTGTCCACATTAGCTAATGTATATCAAAATAAGTAGAAAACAACATTTTTGGAGGTAAAGATTTAATTGATTTTTACTGAATATCTGGTCGTCCTGAGGACAACCAAAATTCATTTTCTGGTCTTCCACACCCATTTTCTGGTCGTCGAGGACACGCGGACACGCAGATTTTCCTAGCCTGTACTTGTATGTAAGATTGTGTAACCGGGCAATCAGGTCAAAGCCCAAATACCTACAAAAGACATGACTGATTGAGTGAGCCCTTCCCATAAGCTACAATACTAAAAACTATAATTAAGGGCTCACAAAAACGGTGGAAGTGAAGGAACCTTTAGGAACAGGGTCCGGACGTGGAATGGCCATTGTAAAGATAGACCGGTGGAGAGCGAATCTACTTCACAGGCGTCCGAAAAGAAACAACGTTGATATTCATTGCTTTTATTACACCTGCTCAAATCATCTGCTCTGAGAGAACCTGGAGCGAAAAGAAATAGTCTATAAATTCACTCTCCCTCCTCCCCCGATAAGACCACGTGATCTATGGCGTCCCCGTCACTTCCGGTGTAACCCGACGCCGATCACGTGATCTGATCACGTGACCTCCTTAATGGCGGCGGGAGGAGAGATGATCCGTTTTAAATCTCCCGCCGTCTCGGATAACCATTTTTACCTGATTAAACAATTAGCGAATCGCTGGGGTAATGATACTGTGTGCTTTTCACTGAATGTTCCCCTTGTCGGGTATTATTGACAAAACCCATTAGATTCGATGATGGCAAAGGGGAAAGATGGGTTTTAAAAGACCTGTTGGGATGAGGGTACCATGTCGGATAGGGAATTGGAGACATTAATATCTTTGGTAGAATGAGACTATTGAAAAGGTTAATTCCTAGCTAAGTAATCTGAACCGGCTTAACATTAATATCGATTTAATATCCGTGAAGAGAACGGCGTCTGGTTGAATCAAGAAGACTGCTTTAGAACTCTTCATTTCATCAGTTTGCCTTTACTTCTGTTTGGGTGTCTTCAACGTAAACTTGTATTACTCATGTATAACCACTATAACCTTAAATTTTAGTTGGCTGCGCAAAATCATGAAATGATAGTATCATATATCAGCGGCATGGTGAGAAATGTGAATCAATCCTAACCTTGAGAGTAAGAAAAGAAGCATTTGATTGAAGAGTGATACTTTAATCTACACCCACTAATCTTACATCGACAGTTCAAATGAGTGCGTGATAGTGCATGTACGAATGCTAACTCCGTTTCCATATTTCATTCTAACCCAATTTTTCGGTGAAAAATTGTCCATCAGACGAGTCAACTTGCAATGTCATGCACTGATTAGTATTCCAGCTGACACCCTTGGCCTCACTCAGGGGGATTTGTCGAGATACCCCCCAGAGATGGCCATCTCCGAGTTCAAAGTGACTGACTCGGTGATTCACCAAGTGGGTGATCTCTGATCTTGACACCACGACCCCCGGCTCATCCCCAAAACTCACCCCAACTCAATCCCCGCAGCCCCCACTACCTCATCCCCACGCTCACAGCCCCATCTCCATAACGCTCCAACGGATTCCGACAAATACAGAAAGGATTAAGATAGGATGGCCTGGGGGACAAGATTAACTCCTCTTCTTTCTATATTTTTCCCACGTGTTATATCATGCTTCTTTTAAACCAGATAATAATTCAGATTTTCTAGAATACCATGGCGGACATGAACACAACCGCTGAACATTTCCTCACGCAGATAAGTGTGTCTATAGCAATACAGCATACATATCATTTTTTCCAGTTTTTGGTCAGAAAATGATATCCGAATGGGGGAATGGGGAATGCTGAATAATGCCATCCCTGATGAAATCTAAAATACTCCCTAGTTTTTTTACTTTCTTATTTTCGTAAATGTTCAAGATTTCGTTCTAACTAACCCTGAATCCTGTCTTTAGAATAACAATAATTTTCAATAATAAGAAAAAATATATACATTTTTTTTTTTTTAAATGTTAATTTCCCCCCCCCCCCCCCCCCTCTTTAAACAGAGGGGTTTGAGAGGAAGGGGTATGTAGAAAATAATAAATTTGAAAAAAAAGAAAAAAAAATTCTGATCCTCCCCCGTGATCAGAGGGGTTTGAGGGTTGTTGTTTTTTGGTTGTTTTTTTTTAGGGCAGGGGGGGAGGGGGGGGGGGGGGGGTAGACACGGTTGAGTGCCCCCCGTTACACCCCAGTGCCCCCACCCCTGGCTTAGACCAGCCCAGACCGCGCCCGTCACGCACCACTTACTACGGCTGACCGAACCCAAAGGGAGAAGACAAGGGGGACAAGGGGACCAATCAACCCGTCACTTGTACCACTTCTGACGTCTGGATCTTCACAATGGGGCTCTACTAAGATCAGAATTCATAAGTTCTAACACCTAGAAATGTAGTAGCCGAATTAGTAATATTGAACTTGTGTACGTGCCACACCTATATTTGGCCAAACATTATATTACTTTTCCAATTCTTATCCCCGGAGGGTCTGGTGGAAAAAATCTCAGGATCCGTCCCTGAGTTATCAATACATATAATAGTTTCTTAATTATTATAATATATGATATTATTTCTGCGATACCAAACGCTGCAGCTGGTATAAAACGACCACCAGATGGCAGCAGTTGTCCCTTTACCACTGACTGTACCCAGAAGTGTAATCCCCCATACAGAGTGGGTCTTTTTTAAGGCGGTATTACACTACGTACATGACTTGAGCTGCGATATGGGAGCCAATTTGATGATATTACAGACAAGTCACATACAGGAGTGATATACTTGTTTTAAAAAATGACAATTTGGGGTATTTTTCATATTTGTAAAAGGGAATTTTGTCTCCATTATGTGGTATTTCTCTACGACATCGTCATATCGCAGCTCATGTCGCGTAGTGTAATAGGGCCTTAAGTATGGCCTGATCCCATATGACTCACGCCAATACCCCACCAATACTGCACCAGAGGGGCCTGCCTTTTTCATAAAGCCACTTTCAACATCCCCCCCCCCCTTCCCAAATACCCCTTAACCCCTTTCCCCCTCCACTACTAGAGGGGTTATGGTCAGTGAGGCGGAAGAACCAAAAAGGACCGGCCGACAGTCCGTCCCTGACAACTGGGTCGATTTTTCGCCTTCTTGGTTTCTGGCTTTGCAAAGAAAAGAATCCAATTAGGATTGGGAGATGCCATCATAATGAGTGGGAATCATGTAAGCCTCCCCCCCCCCCCCCGAATCTGTACCAGCCCCTCCCCCCACCACCACTAGAAGGAGGGCACTTAGGTTTTAAAAGGGTGCCCACTGCCAAACGGACTTGCGAAACGGAGGCAGTCAATGTCAATATATGAGGGGTGGTCAGCCACTTTTATGCCAATAAAGAGGGCAATGAACCAGAACAACAGCGAGGCAATAACTTGAAACTTACCCTTATTTATTACATTATTTCACACACAAATACCTATGGCAATTGTATCAGCTTTCCTGAGCAATTTTAGTGATTTTTGTCTATTTAAAGTTATTGAAAACCCCTGGGTTTTTTTTGTGCGCAGTGATCTGCATTATATACCCACAAAAATAAAAGGCGGGCAACTAAAATTCAGGAGCAGTCAGTCACAAAAAGTAGGCAGTGGGTAGTATCCTTCAAAGAGTCAGTGCCCCCCCCCCCTTGGACCAGCCTCTTCTCCAACCCAATAACGTTAATATGTGGGTCAAAGCCTCGTCATTTCATTCCCAGCTCTTGTCCCTGTCCTCCCAACAATTCCCCCTCCTTGTCATAGCTCTTGCACATGGACACAACTCTACTCAAGTCATTCACACCCCTCTCATCTCTTTTTGTCCAAATATTAATCAACTATTTGTAAACGCTGTCAATCTCTTGTCAAATACATTCAATGACACGAGATTTTCCCATAACATGTTGGGTTTTTGTAATGGAGAACCGCTGTCAGTCATTTCATTGAAGGTGTAATTGTGGGACATGGTAATATTTCTAAAAGTCCCTTTATTATTTCTAAAAGTCCCTTGTCGGCCCGTTCCGGCGCACAGGTCGCGTGGCGCCCCCACGCGGCTGACAGGCGAACCTCGGGGGAGTGCGCGCGCAGGCGGAAGTCGTCGTCAGGATGTCGTCTGCCCGCTTTGATTCCCGCCTCAAAGCGCCCCCTATCGAGACGCGGGGGAGACGCAGCAGATGGAGAGGTCGGGCCCAATCTGGGCACCATTCTCCGACTCACAATATAACTTCTGATAGCATTTATTACTGGGAATCAGACGAACATCCACCACATAATAAGCCCTTCTGGCGTCTATTGTTGAATTAATTTTGAAGCAGCTTTGTTGGCTTTTAGATAATCTCAATGAAATTACCTTCATTTATATTTTTGTAGAATAAACTAGGTCCTATTTGGAAAGAATGGATAAGATTGTGAATGGACTGATTCTGAATACACATGATATGTAGGCAAATACGATAATGACTCAGTTGACAGGGCGTTCCATTCATTATATATTATATACTTGTAAAAGACCCAAAATTAGAAGAAGAAAAAGTAGTAATAACTATTCCAACATATCCAAGAATGAGTGGTACAGAAAACAATTTTCAATGCATATCAGGGTCCCCAATCGCATTTCATTTACCTATTCCCTGTGTTTTCCCTGTCCCACAGCAATTTTCCCCCTGCAAAAAACATTTGTACAACCCATTAGCAAGAAGTCAAATCCCTAATATTTTGAGAATCAGGAATTTCAGAACCTGGCCAAATGAAATTCCCTGTGTTTTCCCTGTGTTTTGGTAGGATTTGCAAATTCTGTGTGTTTTCCCTGTCAGGGATTTTTTCTGCCATTTTCCACGTTTTCCCTGTTCTGTTGGTACCGTAAGCAAAGTAGCAGAGTGCATGTAGCCGCAGCCCTCGGTGATGACTTGTTTGACATGCTAACACAGACCGTGCACGGGATGATCCGGACATGATCCAGACCTGAGTGGCTTATCTAGAGGGGTCACAGGGGGATTAACAACCCCCCCCCCCCCCCCAGGTCGTCTACCCCTGACTCCCCACACCTGATGGGGCTAGATCTGTAACACAATAGGCCTAATACCACACACCTAGGCCAAACAAAAAATGGTCAGGTTCCATGCCTCCAAAAAGATAGACTTTTTAAGCAATGATAGACCCAGATAGTGTTGAAAATTGGAAACTTCTTTGATGTACATTCTGCAATGATTGTTAGGGACTATACCGTAATACATATTTTGACAAGCGATAGGCCATTCATGATTCAAATGCATATTCTAGTATTAATCTAAATTATCTCCTAAAATATTTTCTCTGACAAAAATCATTAATTGAATTTTAATTGATATTTAATTATTTCTCGGAGAATTTTCTTTGGGAACAAAAAAATACTATTGGGGCAAAAAGAATAGGGTCGGTCGGGATACCAGAACACGACAACAATTTTTTGCACGTCAACCCCCACCCCCACGCGCCTCCTAGCGCTATCTCTCCGATCTCCCTGAACACCCTGGTCCCAGAGCCCGGCGGGAGAATGGCCCTCCCTGCCCGGGGAGGAGGGGTATCTGTAGGGGTATTGATGTGGGGATTAGTTCATTTCATCTCCGGCTCTCTCCTGTGTCGCTTATCGGGCTCATTTCCCACCGTGGATGGTACGTCAGAGCGCGCTATTGATAAATGGAGTTATATGCTGCATGCTGCAGGGCTTGGAATAGGAGGGGCCCTGGGGCCTGCGGGCCCTTGATACAAAATTCTATGGGCCCCGCCCCAAAGGAAATCCCAAATCTATAAGATCTTTGAACAAAAGATCTGGCACTTAAATCTTTCCATTACCGACTAGGATATTATGCCTCATTTCTACACTTGATGCTGACATCACTTTATTTTATAAACGTGTATCCTTTTTTTTCGAAGTCGAATTTTTTTTCAATGACTCTTCTGGAAACTGGTGGGTCCTATACACATTCCGTGAATTTATTCTCCAAAATTATGCTTACATTTAAAAAAGAAAAAGGAAATGTATCTCATATTGCATTTATCTGAAATACCCCAAGGTCTGTTGTACCTGAACAGATTTATAAGTTGGTAATGTTTTAATTCAGCTTGTTTTTGACGGGCAACAAAGTTAGAAATCACGCAATAACCATCACATCATTTGAAAATATCATCCTCTTTATGGAGTTATACCTTCCGCCTCATTACAGTATGGCTCTATGTAACCTCATAGCTCAGTGCACGCCACCACTACTAGGTAAGCAGGCACCCTGTGGGTGAGCTCCCACCTCACACCTCTGGTTGGTTGGTTGGTTATTGGTTGCTTTACACCCTAATTAACTGCCAGGGTCATATCAAGGGTGGTGATGGTGATCGAATCTATGAGAAGGTAGAGACCATACCCCTACACTTTTACCGAGGCAGGTGTTCTTTAATGTGCATGGTCCCATAGGCAGGGCCATACACACAACAGCCGGTGGCCCAAAGGCCTTTGATAACCCTGTTGTTGTCACAGGGAGACATGCAGAGGGGCATAGCAGCTAGTCCAGCACAGCCCAGGATCGAACCCAGGCCGCCCACGCAACAGGCGGACACTCTAACCACTTCACCACCCCACACGCCTCACACCTCTGGTACTCAGAGCACGGCTCTTATCTCTTACTTATAAGAGATACTTAATGATAACGTCGGCATTCCTGACCTGGACTTTACCAGGTCACGGCTCAAGCCTACGTGCTGAATCGAACAACAACATGCTACATGCTGTAGCAAACAACTTCCCTGTGTGCTGTACCAAACAACTTCCCTACGTTCTGTACCAAACAACAACCCTAGTGCTGTACCAAACAACTTCCCTATGTTCTGTACCAAACAACAACCCTAGTGCTGTACCAAACAACTTCCCTACGTGCTGTACCAAACAACTTCCCTACGTGCTGTACCGAACAGCTTCCCTACGTTCTCTACCGAACAACAACCCTAGGTGCTATATCGAACATCTTCCCTATATGTCGCAGCAAACTACTACTCTACATGCAGCAGCAAACAACCTCCCTATGTGCTGTAGTAAACAACTTTCCTATGTTCTATAGCAAACAACTTCCCTATATACCATCGCAAATAAATATCTTAGATTTGTTAGCTAATGATTTCCCTATGGACTGCAGCAAACAACTTTCCTATGTGCTGTAGCGAACAATTTCCCTTCATTCTGTAACGAACAACTTCCCTACATTCTATACCAAACAACAACCCTTTGTACTGTATTGGACAACTTTGCCTATGTGCCGTAGTGAGCAATTTTCCTACGTGCTGTAGCAAACAACTTTCCTACATGCTTTAACGAAAAACTTCCCTATGTGCTCAAGTGAACAAGTTCCCTACGTGCTGTATTGAAAAACTTCCCTATGTTCTGTATTGAACAACAACCCTATGTGCTGTCCCAAACAACTTCCCTACGTGCTGTACAAAACAACTTCCCTAACTGCTGTAGCGAAGAATATACCTGTGTGCAGTATCAAACAACTACCCTACATGCCACAGCAAAATACTATCCTACATGCGGTAGCAAACAACCTCCCTACATGCTGAAGCAAACAACTTTCCTACATCATGTTCCAGCAAATAACTGTTCTACATGCTGTAGCAAACAATTCTCCTACGGGCTGTAGCAAACAACTTCCGTATGTGCTTTAGCAAAAATCTGCCTACTTGCATGCTGTATCAAACAGCTACCCTACTTGCTGTATCCAAAACAACTCTTGATAACCGGAGCTCACAAGGATACAATCATGCACGTTTAGTTCATGTGCAGGATTTATCTTATCAAAACAATGATAACAATGTCTACTTTTGGTGGTTCCTCGAATCCTGAGAACTACGTCAATAGGAGAGATATTGATTCTAAGAAATTATCCCTTCAGTAAATAAAACTGGCAATACGCCTTCTCCTATCTGCTGAGAACACAGCAAACACTCACATATATTAAAGTTTTTTTTCGTAAATCATTGATTTCCTCTCATATTGGTCACTAGCAAATACTAGTACGGTTATTTTACGCAGCACAGTTTGCAGTGTTCTTCCACGTTTTTTCAGATATTTCAAATCCGCATGTCAGCTCCAATACCTAGATCCCTACCCTTCCCCCTTAGTTGTCGTAGACGCTGACACGTCCAGATACATGGCAGATTTGTATGTTTGTTGGGTTAGTTTAATGTTCAGCCAACCCCTCACATGGAGAAAGTCTTTGGTGTGACTCGGTCAGGGATAAATCCCAAGACCTCCCAGACTCTGAGCGGGCACTCTACCAACTGAGCTACTGAGTCTGGTCCCCCATTTGTGGCCTTCTACGAACAGCAAGGGGCTGCTGGGGACACATTCTTCCCAGGAGGTTCCCAAAGGAAGCCCCACCCCAGATCCCCATGGGGTATACATGGCAGAAAACCATGCATCCTACATATCATTTAAAAGGTAATCAAAATCCCTTTCTAATGATGCGCAACATGTCTATGCTGCACCAATATTTCAACTGTTGGTTTTTGAAATCGGCAGTAAAATCAGCAAGTGCAAAGCTGACTTGGTACCAACACAAATTCCATTTTCAAATTCCCTGTGTTTTCCCTGAGATTTCCCTGTCTCATGGCAATTTTTCCCTGTGCCACATTGAACGTGTTGTTCAAATCTAAAAGCCTTCATGTGCCAAAAAAAAAAGGACCAAACAATAAGAAGTCAAATTCTTACTATTTTGAGAATCAGGAATATCAGAACCTAGCCAAATGAAATTCCCCATGTTTTCCCCATGCTTTGTTAAATGAAATTTCCTGTGTTTTGGTAAAATTTGAAAATTTTGTGTTTTCCCTGTCAGGGAATTTTTTGACCATTTTCCCTGTTTTCCCTGTGCTGTTGGTACCCTGAAAACAGCCTTTAGTTGTGAGGTATACAGTTCCCTGGTTGGCATCCACTTGTCACCTCCTCCCGGAGACGCCGACAGGTCCTCTCACCTGTAAGGTGAGTCAACAGGCGGCCACTTCAAAGGGCTCACCTGGGCGTCCCACCTCAGGTACCTCAGGGAGGTATTACACTACACGACATGAGCTGCGATATGAAGATGTCGTAGGGAAATGAAACATTTTAGAAAGAAAATTATTTTTTACACATATGTAAACTACTCGAAATTGCAATTTTCTACCAATTATATCACTCCTTTATGCGAATTGTCTGAAATATCATCATATTGCACCCCATATCGCTGCCCAAGTCGTGTAGTGTAATACCCCCTTCAGGGGGAGGCAGGCGCCGCTAACTGCCCGACAAGCACAATATTGGCCGATATCAAAAAGGCCAAGGTGTTGTTTTTGATGTCTTAAAGGAGGTGAGGCAGCGCCCGGGAGCTTTATATGTGTATGTGAATTAAGGGGGGTATAGATAGTGTTAGATCCTTGCAATTCAATACACAACAGGTTATGTGATTCTGTGAAGTTATCAAAGGCTAAAATATAAAATTTTATTCAACCCTTCTTATAAAGATTTCACTCCCTCTACAAAGTATACTAAATGATACAAATAAGTGCAATGAAATAAGTTAAGGGAAGACAGGTAGGTGTTTGTAATTTTCCTTCTAAACTATACTTCGAACTTTGACAAGAGAACAACACAATCTGTGTGTTTCAATTTCTCTGATTCCTCTTCTCTAACCGTATACATTCCATACCATGATAAACTAATTATTAGCTACTGTTCCATACAGTTCCCTCTAGTTATTTACCGCATATATCAAGGAAACTAAACCGTACAAAGGAAACCACAGAAAAAGTAGGAGTGCATTATCCCGTCACAACAAGGGCCGGAAACGCTGGGTCAAAGGTGACGGCTGTCAATCAAATCTTTACGATGCGCTGGTGCTCCTCCTGGCACATGTTTAGTATGATGGCAGCAGCATCTACCTGCCGGAGATCAGCAGTGGGTCCCACGAGTAAGTTGGCGCCGGGGTCCGTTTGTGGTTTACACAGGTAACCTTTTACTGTCACCCGAGGGACGTGCTCTGCCAGTTTGGCAGGAAAAGACGGGATTTGTCCTCGGGGTGGTGTGCAGTGGGGTGAGGGTGGTGGACGTCAGGACACAACGGGGCTCAGTGTTGGTCAGGGGAAGGCTGGGACGGGCTCACATTGGCCTATGTGATTACCTGATTGTCATGATTATCTGATTGACGTGATTACAGGACACTAATCCAGTGGGTTTAACCCTTAGTATCCTTACCTTTGGGGCACCTATTCTTGGCATGTTTATGAGACTTTCTCATAATTTGTTCTTTCTGAATCATTAAGTATAGACAAATAGTCTCTCTTAAACCTATTCAAAGAGTGGGATGTAAGCATATGAGCATGTCAACATTGTGTTATTATATAGAGAATTCTGAATATATATTCTATTATTCTAATGCACTGGGTTGTGCATAGATTGAGTTTGACTTCATGCAGTTTCTACATAGGTATATCCTATATAATTTGTGTGACCCAACTATAATTGTTAAATAATTATGCATCTCTACATTAATAGGACACTCCAACTCCCTATCCTAATCCACAGGGCCACTAGAGATCCTGAAATCAGCCCTAGCAGAGGTAATCAGAATAAATACAATCACATTGGGCAATGTGAGACCAGCCTAAGACACGGTGAGGCCGTGGGAAGACATAGGGAGGGTCCGCTCAGGACAAACCGTCATGACCCAGTGCCCACATTGTGTCTGGCCCCTTTCTCACTCTAGCCATCTTTTCTCCCTTGTTAGACCCCTGCGGGACTTACAGAGAATATACCCCAGTGTATTTTGTGTCATTGATGGGAGGTTTCCTGACAAAGTTGTCTATCGATTTCAGCCACCTCTCCTCTGGCGATGGACAGATTAGGTCGACATTTACTGACGTTAAGCCTACGCACCTGACTGCACCCCTTACAACATGATAGCCACAGTGACAGTTTCTTTTGTACGCAAAATGCGGTAAATTATCAACAGCAGTTTCCGTTGTAACTTGAGAACAGGAAATTAGTCGCAAACAAAGCTATCTTCAAAATCAAAACGCAGTAAGTCACCAAGAACAACAAGACTCGTTGTTTGTGAAATACGACAGAAGCCAGCATATTGTGAAGCATTATTCTATCCACAATTTACGATAATTTGTTGCAATATTACCAAACCTGACAAATGATCCTGTCCTAAACACAGATACACCCTGTAGGAAAATCTAGGTGGTCACAACTCAAATTCAAATATCATCTAAATGTGAAAAATAAGATTTTCTTTGAAAATGTAATCTAATGGAAAAGCTAGGCCAAAGGCTATAGGGATTTCTTTCCTTTCCATAAGCTGTGAAAGAACCCAACACCCAAAAAACATAGCAGCCCAGTGGAACATACCACAAGTGGAAGAATTACGATGGTGTGGGGGTAAAATCTATTAGATTTATAATGAAAGTGTTAAAAACCCGGAGACGGTACGAGGGGCTGGTATCTGCCCCCCCCCCCCCCCCTCCAGGAGGGCTGTCTGGGCCTAGCGGGAGTCCCGGGAGTTAGTCAGGACCACGTGACTAATGACCACGTCTTTACTCAGATAGAGACATTCTTCTGCTCATTTTTGGTTTATAATATTCAGGTGTTTTTCCTACATTGCTCGCGTGGTTGTACAACACTAAGTATGATTCATACAACTTCGATATAGTGGTTTGTTTTAATGCCTGTTCTTTACCACAAAGCTATGTAATTTTTTCACATTTCATAAAGCTATGATTCACATACTGCACGCGCTTCACGTGTTCCTTTGCATGCTTCACATTATTAATGTATAATCTTAATATTAATGTATATAAAAGTATCAGCGAAATTTCAGTGATATTTAAACAACTTTTTATGGATACTCACTCTTTTGAATTGTGGGTTTGTATATGAGGCCTAGAGGGTCACATGTTTAAAGGCAGGCCAAAAGAAATGCCCAGGGGTAGAAACAGCAAGGACCCGGGGGCCCGAGGCTCCTAGAAAATCCGTCGGACCCATGAGATTGCTTGCTTAAAGGGCCCGATAGGCCCCTGGAAAATCAAATATCTTGACTTAGAAGAATATGAGGGCTATTCAAAATATGGTTCGGCCCCCACACTTTAAGGTGAAAGATCCTGACTGGCCCCTGAACACTTGGACCTTGTTTCGACCCCTGAATTCTGTGTCTTTGTAATATACTGATAATTAAACTTCTTTTCTGACAAGGAACTTCCATATTACACTACCCCCTCTTCTCCCTAAACTCCCAAAGACTATTACAGACCCTTAGCATTGACCTCCTCAGAATCTGTTACCACCCTCCCTGCCCCCAACCCCTCTGGTCGTATCATCACTATTTGCTCTCACCTTCAAATCACATTAACCCTCCCTGGGCCCTGTATCTCTGTCTGTAAGGCTCAGAGTGGGCCGACTCTCAGCTGGGTAGAGATAAGTCAGGCATCAGTCAGTCTACACAGCATATTCATAACTATAACCTGTTCTTTGGACGTTGACCGCACACCTTCATTTTTCGGCAAAGAGCGAACTCATTATTATAAAACTAGATTTTATCCCTCGATTTCTTTTTCATAAAGTGGTGACTCTGCAGTTCGACCCGCAAATGTCATATTTCAAGTGATATTTGAACTTACTTTTCTGGTATAAAAGGTCAACTTTTGTGAGAACAGACTATACCCCCAACCACTACCACATCAGAAGCGGCGCATCCAATGATACGCCGGGTAACGCTAGTAATAAGGTCCTATAATACTATCAGTCCTACCCAGATAAGACCACATATAAGCAGCACCGTTTAGTTCCCCATGGCAGGGATTTCCCGACATGCAATGCTGTGTTATTATGGGCTGGCGGTGCCTGGGCAGTCCCAGGGTGCACTGCGGTCCGTGGTTGACCAGAGTTCTGGCAGAGTTCCTGTCCACTACAGGGCTACCCTCATGGAAGGGGAAATCCCCGACAGACATGCCAACATACGGAAATAATCTCTGCACGTTATTATCGTTACATTGTTTATTGTCTGTATTGTGTACTTGATATTTTCAATAAATATAGCACATTTATTTTCTTTGTTACACTTTTTTTGGGTTAAGAAAGTGGTTTCACAATCATTGGTATAATATTGCGACTTTCATTAATCCTATATTGAAATATGTCTACGAATATCATAGACATACATAAGATGTATCTCAATGCCAAAGATATCAAAGTGGCCTAAAAACACTTACCTAAAGCCTAAAATGATTAGCCAATTTTTAGCAGTAAGTTACATTGGCGTAAAGACTTCCCATCACGACATCCATGATCTGATCATAGCTTATTTCACATAATTCCCTTGAAAAACATCATTCCATCTCCAAGCAGAGATTCGGTGCAATTCATATCGTACCTCCCCAGCAGCAGATGTGCTGGGAGAGTGTATCTGCACAGCGTCCATGACGCAGGCGACATTTTCATATGCTGGGCTCCCTTCTCTCTCGGCTAGGAGGACACGGCCTGAGAGAGTGCAGGTTCATGTCATTGTGTCGATGGCTCTGATTGGTCGAAAAGTGGTCACGTGACCCCGAGTTAGCCAAAATCTGACGAACTGGGCGTTAGGGTGAACCCGCGTCTATTCGTGACGTACAGCGATAGCGTGAGTTCGAGGCGCGGGCACCAGCGTAACATCTTCACCGCTGGTTGCCCGAGGGCTGAAGTAGTTCTACGATACTGCACGCCTGGGGACCAGCGGAATGGCGCCTGTTATTTCTACAAATTACCGCCAGCATTTAATTGCCTTTCTGGTCATTTAAAGTCTTAATTAAAGCCAGCGTTTAATCACTGATCAGATTAGCTGTAGATTAAAGGACTTTGTGTAATTTGGATCACAGGAAACTGGAGGAGAGAAAATAAGGGGAAAAAAGAGGTAAAAGTGGGACGCTGCTTTTAAAACTAAAGAAGCAGGTCACGTGCAATGTTGTAAACTAGTCACGTGATCATTAAACACCACGTGGTCAGATCACGCAATTCTACGAAACTAACAAACGGAGTCAGTGGGTCACTCTGTAAGCGCTGTTCGATTCTCGTCAACGACTAATTAGTGAGATGACAATGACGGAGGTTTAACGAGTGGGTGTCAGGGGGAGCCTCCAGGGGAAGTCTGTCTGCACGTGCCTAGCCCAATTGTGAAGTATACAAAAAGTCACACTTACAGAAGAGACCTTGTATGTTTTATATATAGGATATATAAAGACTGGAAAGCCAGGGGTAAACCTGTTATTCACTACAGGCCTGCCATCTGGGTGCTGGTTGGATTGGATTTGGATTGACCTGTGGTAAAAATGACCTGTGGTAAAAATGACCTGTGAGGTGCCACCTGCCATTCTAAAATACATTGGTAATGATCAGACCCTGGTCATGGTTGACCAGGTTGGTTCCAACCAGCCACTAGGGGAATGAGCACATAGGCCAAAGAGAAGCTTTCCAGTCTCTATATATCCTATATATATACATACAAGGTCTCTGCTTACAGTATACCAATAAATCTATGTTTTTCACTACATTTTATGGGAGTAGGGCCTATAGAATACAGGAATCTAGAATACTGAATTAGTCTTTCTATTTTTAAATCAAATATGATGTGGAAAGGGAAATTTTGTCTGCACCTAGCCTGATGTAGGGCACTATCTAATCTATGTTTTCCCTACATTATGTATGAGTATACAAATAATCTTTTGGCAAATGATATACCGAGGTTTATATATCTAAAATACCTTCTTCATAGAAACAGTATGTACCTGGATGACAAGTTACTCAACTTCCGAGAAACAGAGTATACCTTACTCACACATCCCTTCAGTATGGTGTGGGCCTGTCAGTTCCATAAGGGTCCCAGGATAAGGTGAGATCCTGTTCTCAGTCCCCATCTATGAGAACAGAGTATACCTGGTTGCAAGTTCCACAGCCTGGTTGACAAGTTACTCAACTTCTGGGAAACAGAGTATACCTGGTTGATGGGGGATAAGTGGTTGACAAGTTAACGAACTTCTTAGAAACAGTATACTTAGTTGATAAGTTACTCAAACAGAGTATACCTGCCAAGTTACTCAACTTGTAGGAAACAGAGTATACCTGACTCATGTCTCTCCATTGCCAGCCCCTAAGCATCCACCTCCCTGATTCCTACACCTTTTTGTCCCTGGGCGCTGAACGTGCAGACCCGTGTCTGCCGATCCCTGCTGCGACGGAGATGGGATCTATAAATCACCTGTCAAACTACCCATATTGTAAACCTGGTTGACAAGCAACTCAACTTCTTAGAAACAAAGTATACCTGGTTGGCGGGGTATAAGTTGTTGATAAGTTACTCAACTTCTGGCAAATGGAGTATATTTAGTTGACAAGTTACTCAACTTCAGGCAAACAGAGTATACCTGACAAGTTACTCAACTTCTGGCAAACAGAGTATACCTGACAAGTTACTCAACTTCTCATAAACAGAGAATAACTGACAAGTTACTCCTTCTAGCAAACAGAGTATACCTGACAAGTTACTCAACTTCTGGCAAAAAGTGTATACCTGGTTGACAAGTTACTCAACTTACTCAACTTTTGGGAAACAGATTATACCTGACTCACACCTCCCCTCAGTGTGGTATGGGCTTTCTTACAGTGTCAGGTCCATAGGGGTCCCTCTGCCGTTCCAAGCCCCCATCCACCTCCATGATTTCTACACCTTTTTGTCCCTGTGTGCTCAACGTGCAGACCCATGTCTGTGGACCCTGCTGAGACGGAGATGTGATCTATAAATCACCTAAATCAAACTACCCGTATCATACACCTAGGGGACAAGTAACTCAACTTCTGGGAAACAGATTATACCTGGTTGACCGGTTATAAGTGGTTGACAACTTAATCAACTTCTGGCAAACACAGTATACTTGACAAGTTACTCAACCTCTGGGAAACAGAGTATACCCAGTTGCCAAGTTCCTCAACTTGTTGCAAACAGAGTATATCTGACAAGTTACTCAACTTCTGGGAAACAGTGTATACCTGGTTGACAAGTCACTCAAGTTACTCAACTTGTAGGAAACAGAGTATACCTGAGTCACACCTCCCTGTTAGGCCTCCCGTTCCCAGCCCCTATATATCCACCTTCATGTATCCAACACCTTTTTTGTCCCTGAGCCCAGAACGTGCAGACCCGTGTCTGTGGACCCTGCTGAGACGGAGATGTGATCTATAAATCACCTGTCAAACTAACCGTATCATACATCTGGTTGCCAAGTTCCTCAACTTCTGGCAAAAAGAGTATACCTGACAAGTTACTCAACTTCTGGGAAACAGCATATACCTGGTTGACAAGTTACTCAACTTACTCAACTTTTGGGAAACAGAGTGTACTTGACTCACACCTCCCTGTCAGGTCCATGGGGGTCCGACTCCCGTTCCCAGCCCCCATCCACCTCCATGATTCCGACACCTTTTTGACCCTCAGCTCAGAACGTACAGACCCATGTCTGCGGATCCTGCTGAGACGGAGATGTTATCTATAAATCACCTGTCAAACTACCCATATCATACACCTGGTTGACAAGTAATTCAACTCCTGGGAAACATAGTATACGTGGTTGACAGGTTATAAATGGTTGTCAGGTTATTCAACTTCTCAGAAAAAAGCATACCAAGATAACAAGTTACTCAACTTTAGGCAATCAGAGTATACCAGACAAGTTACTCAACCTTTGGGAAACAGAGTATACCTGGTTAACAAGTTCCTCAACTTCTGACAAACAGAATAGACATGACAAGTTCCTCAACTTGTGGGAAACAGAGGATACCTGACTCACACCTCGCTGTCAGGTCCATAGGGGTCCAACTCCCGTTCCCAGCCCCCATCCACC
Source organism: Lepidonotus clava (assembly GCA_936440205.1). NCBI lineage: Eukaryota > Metazoa > Annelida > Polychaeta > Phyllodocida > Polynoidae > Lepidonotus > Lepidonotus clava. The sequence continues at coordinate 4,195,037 of OW387141.1, forward strand.
TCCATGATTCCGATACCTTTTTGTCCCTCAACCTTGAACTACAGACCTGTGTCTGCGATCCCTGCTGAGACGGAGATGTGGCTATAACTCCCTGGGCCTTGAATGTGCAGACCCACCCATGTCTGCAATCCCTGCTGAGACTGAAGATGTGAACTATAAATCACCTGTCAAACTACCCATCTTGTATACCTGGTTGACAAGTTACTCAACTTGTGGGAAACAGAGTATACGTGGTTGACGAGGGATAAGCAGTTGACAAGTTACTCAACTCCTGGCAAACAGTGTATACCTGGTTGACAAGTTACTAAAGTTACTCAACTTGTAGGAAACAGAGTATACCTGACTCACACCTCCCTGTTAAGCCTCCGTTTCCCAGCCCCCATCCACCTCCATGTATCGGACACCTTTTTGTCCATCAGCTCAGAACGTGCAGACCCGTGTCTGCAGATCCTGCTGAGACGGAGATGTGATCTATAAATCACCTGTCAAACTACCCATACTGTGGGCACGGATACATGGTGGGGGATGCTGGTCTCTGGGATGAGATGGGGGCTGATGGAATGGGAGAAGATAGTCTTGAACTGAATATCAATATGGCTGTTACCTCTGATATTTCTCTAACTTGGTACAGTATCTATAAAAGGTCTCTAAATTGTTATCTGCATGGCAAGTGGGTTATTTATTTTTGGACAAATATGGCATATTCTTATTTTCTCGGTCCAGCCAGAAGATTTCACATTAGCACACCCATCCCTTTGAAATTCTCTGGATCCGCCCCTGCATAAGGTGTGTTTGTTGGTTTTAATCACCAGCCTTTGTGTTTCTGGAGCACTGAGTTTTTCACCCTTGCTCCTGGATGATCAAATCTAGGAGGAGCTAGAGACCATGCCCCTACACTTTTACTGAGGCGGGTGTTCTTTAATATGCATGGTCCCATAGACAGGGCCACGCACACAACAGCCGGTAGTCCTCTAGGAGCCTTTGGTAACTCTCTTCTTCAGTTTTGTACCTATGAATGCGCTTTAACTTTGTATCTGTACAGCCCTTACACTCTAAGTGTGTAAACAGTATCCAACACCCCTACACTGACCCTCACACCTAACCCCCTCTGGAGGCCTCGGGGTGAGGGTGGATTGGTGTGGTGCCAAGGGATCAGTGCTAACACTGGTAGGGTAGGGGTGGGAGCCCCACAGGGATCTGGACATCGGCCAACACAAACGGCTACCGGCTACATCCATACAGAGGGTGAAAGGGGGAGAGAGATTAGTTCATAGATTGTTGCTGGATTACATCGCAACAGTAGGGGCTGTGTAGTCAATATCAATCAAACAAAAAATGTGACAATTTTGATTATTTCATGAAATGATTGGAATTTCTGAATGCTTTAGAATTAAAGATAGTCTATTGTATGGATACATTACCATGCCTTTTCTTTTTAGTGACAAGATGGCATTCAATTAAAGGCAATTTCCATAGGTTTTATATTTTTCTATTTTCTTTACCTCAAGAGGGAACGAACAGGGAAGGATGGCGCCTACCACAAGTGAACTTTAAAGAGTGCAGATTTTATGCTCACTAAAAGGTGCACTTAAGTACGTATTCCTTCACTGTTCAGTCTACAAGCCTAACGTATTCATTAATTCATGGAGCACTAACTTTCTTTTAAAGTTAGGTATACTTTATTTACAAATTTATCTATTTTGATCCAACAAACAAGTTTGTATTCAGATACACTTCCCGGGTGATAATTCAATAACATATCAACGGGTACAATTTTGATATTATTTCAAGAGATACATATCCATTTCTTAACCATATATCTTTTTAAATTATCCTACAAATCTGCAAAACCTGTTTTAAAACAGTTGGCAGCATCACAAACCCCATCTCCCAAGCCATGTTCTTGTGTCTCTACAATTTATTTAAACATGGGCCCAGCCCTTGTACCCTCATGGAGAGAGTGTTGTAGCCCCTGACCCAGAACTGTCTGGGTGGTATGGCTGTAAGCCCGGGCCCAATATGTCAATCTATCCATCAGTCGCCTACAAGCTTCCGTCACCTATTCACCATCCCCCTGGTGCTCGGCTTACACCGTAAAACTCCTCATTCTAGATGTAATTTAATATACTTTTGAAAAATGTTACCTCTTACAATGTCCTTATTCGTAAAGGGTCTGGACTTGAAACTAAATTTGTTTCAAGTGAAGTATATGGGTCTCGACCACTAAATTCGGCATGGCCGTTTCCTAAAATCGACATGTGACATGACAGACAGCTTGAAAACCATAGTGACATGTGACATGGACATTTCTGAAATTTGACATGTGACATCGAGAAAAATAAGCGACAAGACATGCGACATTGCCGTTTTTAAAATTCGACGCGCGACATCCGGACCCCCCTCGTCCAGACCCCCCCAAGTATAGAATTTTCTCCACTTAAACAACATTACTAGTTCTGTTATTTGAATGAACCTATGCCTTTTGTCGTAATTGATCAGGCCTATTTCAACATGGCAGTTGTCAAAACTAACTTTAATCAACAGAATATTTGGCTGAGTCTCCGGCCAATTTGGAGGTAGAGCACTGTCTCAAATAAATGCCAGAATACTGTGTAGCCAAATCCACTCTATCCATGGGATCTCTCGCATTATTACGTACACTGTAACGTGTTTTTTTTCTCCCCAACTCTTTGTGTCATCTTCTGCCTTCGGTTTCATCATAACAAACTATCCTCATTTTTGTTACAGTTATTGCAGGAAAACACGGATTGTGGAATGAGGATGTGGCAAAAGGCGGTCACGTGGCAGATCACGTGGGCTGGAGTGGACCAATCAGGGGGTGATATACAGCGACCTGTCCAGGCGATAATAGGGGGTGGTAACATGAGAAACATGGCCTGAATGGTCGGGGAAAAAACATTTAAAAAGGGAAAAAAGCTGAATGCTCAGATGGTTGAAGGGCTAGTTAGCAGTCACAGCAACAAGTTTCCGCCTTTTTTTAAATATCATTATTCGTTTATGCCAGGGGTTTCTGTATCTATTAGGTTTTATAGTTTTTTTTCCATGACTCCACAGGTGGATTGAATGTCACCCTATTTCTTATGCTGTCTTCTCTTTGGGATGTGCAACGCAGACATTCCAACGGAAAACTCAGGTAGGACCCAGAGAGTTTGAAATAGAATTCCCATAATTGTAAGCTGAGCAGGCCTTGGCTGTGGAATAGGACTTTAATTTATCTGAGTACCTTGAAAAATCTGTTTCTTGAACTTTCGTTTTTTTATTTCGCTCAAATTTTATAAATTAGAAAGCAAGAGAGAGGCATACCCAGTGAATCTAAACACTATCTCTACGTAACAAAGAGTATGATTGTTGTTTTTTTATTCATTTTATGTATATATAGATGTAAATAAAGCTGTGTCATTAAAAACTCACAGGAAAACGGCTCATCATAATTGTATCAGTGTGCCAACCCTAACCTGACTTGTGGGTTACCGGTGAAGCGCTGCGTCACTCACTAAGGAGAAGTCCGTTGTATGTATATACATTATATATATATATATAACCGTTCCACCCTGTTAGCGTCCCCACTCACAGGGGTACACCAGTCAGCTTCACTTACTGAATACCAATTTATGGCTACATTCATATCGCTAAAAGCAAAGCAATAACTCCTTCCCATCCCCATCCCCAACACCACAATTCAATTATACATTTTTTAGTTTAATAGGGGCCTTCCATTAAGTATGTATGCAAATTTTCAAACAATTCAGACCCCCTCCCCCCTTGGGCCAAAGTCGCATTGGATTTATACAGGGACGTGTGCAAATTTTTAAAAAATCCCATACCCCTCCTCCTCCCTTGGTGCGTACATACTTAATGGAAGGCCCCTTATAGTTTTCGACTCAAGTAATGAGCATCAATGTGTGCATCCTTACTTGAGACTCCAGAGTTATCAGTAAATTCTCAAAGTCAGGACTCGCTGGGCAGGGGTTCAACTTTTCCGTACCGACGACTCGACCCAAACCTGCCCACCTAGCTGTGGTCGGAGTCACCTGGGGGATTCACCTACATGTCAATCATTATAATTCTACTACTGTTTATGACACTTTGTGGTCTCCAGTGCTCCTGACCAGAAAGTTTTGAAATATCGAGGGAATTAAATTTTAGGTTGGTTGGTTATTGGTTGCTTTACACCCTTATTAACTGCCAGGGTAATATCAAGGGTGGTGATGGTGATCTAATCTATGAGAAGGTAGAGACCATACCCCTACACTTTTAGCGAGGCAGGTGTTCTTTAATGTGCATGGTCCCATAGACAGGGCCATACACACAACAGCCAGTGGCCCTCTAGGAGCCTTTGATAACCCTGTTGTTGTCACAGGGAGAAATACAGAGGGGTATAGCAGTCCCAGCACAGCCCAGGATCGAACCCAGGCCACCCACACAACAGGCAGACACTCTAACCACATCACCACCCCGTACGTCTAATTAAATTTTATGTAAACTGGCATTAGGGTAGCTTATTCAAGATCTCCTACCCAAAGATAAAAGCATATTAATAGCCTTATATTCTTCTGGACTTTTATATGGAGTTCCATGTTAAACTCATTATGTTCTTGAAACAGAATACAGATATGTAGTAGGATGTATGTTTTATAGTTGAATTACCTTTTTAATATTGGTACATATGATACTTACCTAACATTTGTATGTGATATTTACTCAACATGTTTGTGTTAGGTAAATATACTTACATGTTGAGTAAATGGACAATACTGCTTTTTACCTACATCCGTCCATGTGGTTAGGTTCGCATTTTACGACAACTCATGTGAAGCCAGGTCTGACCCTACAGTACTAGGCTCTGTGCATATAATGAGCGAAATATCATATGACTCTAAGGAGGCTGGAAGTGGATCAACTTTTGAGGATCCAGGGTGACAGGTGACCCGCACTCAGTGACCCCGTGACCCCGCCCACACCCGGGGTCAAAGGTCAGGGGTCAGGGGTCAGCCTGATCCGGCCGAGTCAGGGGGTTCTCGGAAAAGTCGACTTTCTCCCTGTTAAAGCTAAGGCCACTCCTGGAAGGTGGGACTGTGGTGGTGGTTATAATTTGTATGAATGAGAAAGGTACAAGTGTTGCCAACCATCCGTAAGAAAATACCGAAACTTCAGTATTTTTCACTAGTGAAGATTGGGCGGGTCTGTCATCCATTTATAAGAGCCGTAATTCTTCTGATACCTAATGTAAACCTCTTTATTTTCAGAAAACAAACTCGTAAAATGCTCAAGAATTTGCTCAAAATGGAAATATTTACACAAAAATACAAACTTTCCAGAGGGGAAATACCCCCGGATCCCCCTAGAATGGGTGTTTAGCAGCCTCATATGAAATGTCCGTAATTCAAGCAGGAAAGAAGTTGGTAACATTGCGGGCTGTTTGGTTTACTGTTATAACTTATATGGGTGTAGAGAGTGGGTGCGGGACTTTGTGATTTATCAGTTTGTAAACTGAGAGGATAATATACATGGATGCCATTTGGTGCGTGCAAACCCATGTAATGGTTCATGGCCAAGGTGATATAAATCAAATTGTATAAGTATTGACGAAATACAAAGTTATTTAGAATGTCACTTTCTTTTTCAGATAACATGTCATGATTAACACCATTGTTACTACCATGCCAATCTTTTTTTTACATTTATAGGATTATAGTTTCCTGACGATTTTTGGAGCATGGGGAAGCCAAAAGTAAATCAATATTTTCTCTCGTCATATACGATGCTTTTCTCAGAAAATTACTGCTTTAACTGATAGCTTAGAAAGCGTGCAAAAGTGGCCTAATATAGATACTTCCCCTATGTTGATATGTTGTCGAACAAAGTCCCAACAAGAATCTAAGTAAACTTACTATGACCCAACCTCAATGTTAATGTCACACCATGTCCCAATACGCTCAAAGGTGAAGCTAAGTAAAACACACACCCCTACCATAAGGTGGTCATAGCTTTAACAAACCCATCCCAATAATAGATCCCTCCATGCCTGACTTCTCCTGTCCCCTGTCCCCATCTACCTGCCATGTTTACGACCCGCGAGACCCATCCATCAGACTTCAGTTACCCACCGGCCCACTCAGGGATAGATCTATGGGGCTACCTGAACCAGAGGACGCGCTAACTAGATCATTGCGGGAGTGAGTGAGTGAGTGATGGAGGTTTTACGCCGTACCAACAGCCAGGGTCATTTTCATGGCGAAAACAGGTTGGGACGAATTCTGTCTTTGGTGATCGAATCTATGAGATGAAGGTGACAGGGCGGGCAAACAGCAGGGATCAAAACCTGGAAATCATTTTTGCTGTACCTCATCCCTTAGTGAACCCAGACACCAACCGGGAATTGAACCCAAAGAACCACTTGGTCAGTGCTGGGTCCCCCCTATCGTCGCCTTATACGATCAGCAGGGGCTACTGACAGCCTATTCTTCCCAGGAGCAGAAGCCCCACCCATGCAGGTATCCCCGCGGGAGGGGGGGGGAATGCTAACTAGATGCTAACTGACGCCCTACCTCTACCACACCCTGTGCTCCTGACAGGGTCATCAAAGGCTGAGTGTGTGGTGTCCTCTCTATGGGACATTACACATGAAAGACCCCTTGCCACTCTTCGCAACGGGTAGGCTATTGCACCCAGTGGCAGGATTCTTCTAAATCATACCATAGATACGATCACCCATAAGCGCAAAAGCATTACCTTGTGCAGTCTGGAAAGAACCCATAAGGGTTGGCCGCACGTTAAACTACCCCAGCAAACAAAACAAACTACCTTTACCAGAGAGAGGATCAAGATTTGTTGAACTGGATCACCACAGGACAGGTTGGGTGCACGCGGGGAGCCGACTAACTGTCTGCACTGATGAGTGTAATTTTCTACTAAATTACTTAATTACACTTAATTTGTAATTATGTCTAGTCAGATTTGGGGGAGTAGCTGGTACTTTTCTGGATTATTGCTTTCTTTTCCTGTGACTTCTTTTATTTTGATATTTCTGGAATTTTTGGCGTCTTAATTTATATCATTGAGCCTTTTTATTGCAAGGTCATTCAAGGACACTATGGGGACTTGTAATTTGCGGTGAACTAGTGCAACAAGATTATTTGACGTCATAGGCATGTCATGGTCTTGAATTCAAGTTTGATTTGAAGTCTCATGACTGTGCCAATCGTTTCCATAATGTTGATTGACGTATAACATGTATGAAAAGCAGGATACGTTATAAAACCCGTACGTTCACCAGGGGTTATGAAAACAACCCTTATCTAAACAGTCTTTAGTCGTTTAAGGGACGGACCTGTTTACTCAGAATGTCAATTATCTGGTAGCGTGTGCTAACTACTTCTGTAACTGACACTATTTCAATTAACCACATGGCTATGTGTTAGGGTAAGATGATTGTTGAGTTCCAGATCATAGCAGAGAATAGTTTAACAATAGTCATGTAGTTCTAACAAACCAGGAGAGTGAACACATGATCCAGTGCCTGACATTAATTATTCTGCAGCAGAGTGCAATCTTTTAAATGTGTGTATCCCGATAGTGCACGTTTTTTTCACCCTTTTAAATAGGTTATTATAGATGATGAGTGTTTAAGGTGTGGTCAGCAATTTTTCAGCTATATCAACACCAACTCATGTTTTTGGCTTGTACAAAGTCCTATGATCGAATCTGTGGTGGTGGTAATGACAGCAAGGCAAGCTGGTACAGCAGGCACAGCCCAGACTTGAACCTGGACCTCCCATGTGCGAAGTGAGGACTATTTACAGAACTATTTGATGACTTCTAAATTAACAGAGCCTACGACTTCACAACTCTAGCAACACTCACTCTCATGGTCCTGCAACTTTGAGGAACACTTATGCATCTGAAGAATTGCAATTGATCGATCATCATTTAATGCAAGACACCTTATAAATACATTTAGAAACATGTTATAAATGTATACAGAAATATTTGAAAACTGTTAAGTTAACAGTACCTATAACTGTAGCAACACTCATGGTTCTGGAACTTTGAACAACACTTCTTAAGCACCTAAATGTATGGTATAGAAGAATTGCAATTGATTGATCATCATTTAATGCATAACAGTAGATGGGATGGGGCGAATTTCGAAGAACGATACAAATCAGCTGGAAGGATGAAGGGGAAAATGATCTTAAATCCATGTACAAATTGCACATGAGTAACTTACAAAGTGTGTTGGACATTTCTCAGAACAAACTGTTAAAAGATAGCCCAGTGGGGGGGATGGGGATAAAAGGAGGCAGGGGGGGCAGTAAAGGTCTATTGACACAGTTTTCACACAGGACCCTTTCTGTGTCCCCTTCCTACACCCTCTACCCCCCCTCCCATCCCTGGCCGCCCCCCTCTTCAGTTATGACAGGTGCCCGCACCCCCCCCCCCCCAGGACTCTTTGAAGGTCACTACCCATTGCCAAACTACCGCCCCTACTTTTCATGACTGACCGCCTCTCTATTTTCCTTGACCGCCCCCATGTTTGGGTGATAGAGATCACTGCCCCCCAAGATCAGGGTGTGTCAATACCAGAAAATATACAGAATCACCAAAACTGTTTACGAAAACTTCTGATAACATTTTGTTTTTGGGTGAAATAAAGTAGCAAAAGGGCTTAGTTTCAAGTTATTGCCCCTACATTGTTCTATTTATGTAGTGGACCATTCCCCTTTTTTGCCCTAAAAGTGGCTGACTGCCCCTCATTTTTGACGGTCACGGCACCGGTCCGTTTGGCAGTGGGTACCTTTTCAAGTCCAAGTGACACCCCCCCCCCCCCCAACGGCACCCCCTCATCCCCCCTTTTTCACCCCCATATTAAAAATTCCCCCTTCCACCCCCATCTCAATACCCTTGTCATCCTCCTGCTAACCTGCCCACTCCCATATATAATACATTCCCCACACCATTTATGATCACTTCTTTATGAACGATCACTTCTGCCCCTTGTCATTTTTACGGGCACCGGCATCGGTCTGAGCGGTGGCCTTTTTTATATATGTTTTTTTAATCGGCATTTACCCTACAGCACCCAGTGTTATTATGTATATCCCCCACCCCCACCCACCCTTACCTGTCGTCCTGTCGTCCTAAGGCCCTACTACACCACACGACATGAGCTGCAAACCATGCGAAATCGTACGATGTCGCAGAGAAATGACAAATACTAGAGACAAGATTCTTTATTACACATATGTAACATAATCTAAATTGCCAATTTTAAATAATCATATCACTCCTGCATGCGGATTTTCTGTAATGTCATCATATCGCACCAATATCGCAGCTCAAAGCTGTGTAGTGTAATAGGACCTTTACTCTGGGGTAATTGTGATATTTACCTGTCCGACCTTCTGCCGTACGTGGTACGTTAGACCCCCCTATCTGTCTGAGCCCCCTGAAACGACTACTTCTTTACCACGGGGACCTGGTAGGGAGCGGGGTATGTAACAAACACGGCAATTATCTGTAATGTATTCTCTGTATCTAGGGGCTGGTGGAGGAAGGTAGGGTCTTGGTGTCAAGTAGGGAACGGTTATACATCCATATTGCTTTATTACTGTTGCATCGTCATTCACCTTTCCCACGAGTTTGCGCAGTTGACTGCTATAGCAACCTGTCCCCAACAACCCTACCCCAACTCTTTGGTTCAGATAAATCCGCCAGCGGGGCGCCACACTAATGAAAAAGTCTATAGCGATGTCTTTTTCACACGACTATACTTTTCAAAATTGTTATGAACGTTTTATGGAATAAGAGGTTTTGTACAGTTATCTGTTCGCGTATATGTTTTTTCCCCTAGGCTTAGCTTATAATTCACAAACCTGAAAAAAAAAGTCTGTTCATGGCTACATCGAATGAGACTAGATCAATAGAGGGCCATCCTGATTCCATTCCATGTCGACCCTTGTAAAAACTCAAAGAGGTACTCACCCATGCATGGGATCGAGGGCGATGGCCCGCGGCTGGTCCAGGTCCCTCCAGAACAGCACCTTCCGGTAACTCCCATCCAGGTTAGCGCACTCAATCCGATTGGTCTCCGAGTCGGTCCAGTACAGCTTCTTCCCCAGCCAATCACAGGCCAGCCCGTCCGGCGCTGCGAGCCCGGTCGTCACGACAGATTCCACCCGGGGGACATATCCCTTGGACACTGGGGTGGCGTTCCTGGGCGGTAACCAGGTCCTTTTGATGGCCTCCAAGGAGACATCGGTCCAGAAGACGGAGTTGTCCTCGAAGCAGAAGTCGACGGCGGCGGCGTCCTCGAGGGCGCCGACGACCAGGGTGGCGTTGAGACGCGGGGAGCCGGCGTCCACCAGACGCACGTCACGTCGGTTGGCGTACAGCAAGTAGGGGACGCCTGCAAGAGCAAGAGGAGGTCATGATGAGTCAAACTTTATCTATTATGTTTTTTTCTTTTATTGTTATGGAATATTTTTTTAATTTCCTTTAAATTTCCATATATATGTCACTTTAATTTTTCAAACACATGTATATTCTTTTTGAATATATTTTTTTAGATAATTTTTTCATATATTTATTACTTTTTGTTATAACTTTGTTTATTTTCAGATATTTATTTCGTAATAAACATGAGAGTTTCATCTGTTTTTCAGATGGTACAGCACGCGCAGAGGAGGGGGGAAAGTAATGAAAGGAGAAAAATGTCAAAATCCTTTCAGATAAGATAGCAAAAGTCTGAGGATATTGGTGTAACAACGTCGAGGGTTTTAACACTGAAAAACACTCGGATATTAACAGGTTAACATATAATTTATTTCACGAATTTCCTCGCTTATAAATTGCTGAGATTCCTAATTAGGTGCACTCTAGAGAAAACGCACGCACCTAAAATGCACTTCGAAAGTGCCCGAGAGTAAGGTATTGTGCTTGTAAAGATTCCAGTGATTAGATCGGTAGATATCCACTCAGTCTAATTTAGGCCTAAGTAATGCCTCACTAAATGCCCAGGCATTTCCCCCTCCCTGATTTAAGCCCCATACCCACTAGGCGATTTTTACACAGTCGTCCGATAGATGAGCGATAAATTCAGCCGATTTCAGGGGTAGAATCGGCTGACTTTAGCGCCGATCCATATCAAACACACGCATTTCAAAATGATATACCTACAGGCTACAGGCGGTGACAGGAATCAGGCCGATTTTACCGCCGACTCGTCAGCTGACTGTGTAAAAGTGTCCTAGCGGGTATGGGGCTTAAGCCCCCAATGAAGTGACCACTGAGAGCACTAGCCTAGATGGCAGGTAGGGGAATCCCCGGTCACCACAAGGTACATATTGAACAGGTGCTTTATGCCCGCCGCCCATGGCCAGAGGAATGCCCTCAGTATAGCCCTTAATCCTATGGCTCTTCAACAATCTGTCATTCAAAACCAGGGCAGATACCGGACAGGGGGGATGCTTAAAATTCTCTATACCTTGGCTGGCCATTATTTGATTGCCTGTTATTACAAATTACTAGGGGCGGATCCAGGGGAAATTAAAGGAGGGGAGGGCTCCAGAAGTATAGAGACAGTAAAAAGATAGTATACACGCTGTTTTAGTATTTAGCCTGTATCCGCCCGATTACACTTCACAGATGACTTTAACATATATATGTAAGTAAGTACACTAATTTTCAAACCAGCCAGTGAAAGTCAAAACATAGCAGGGCTGTATATAGTTTGATCCTCAGAGCCTCCCCACTGCATTTTCAATCCCCTTTTCTCCTAACCCCCGGGGGGCACCCCCCTCTCTTCACGGCCCGCCACCCGCCACTTTCCCGGTCCATATTGTCACACATTCCTGCCCACTTTAAACCACAACACCGCCAACTTTAAATCACAACTGGTGGCCGTCAGTGGTCGCCTGGTTACCGGGCCGATTTATGGACGGGGGAGGTCGGGGTTGACGGGGGAAGGTCCACAGGTATTGTACCAGGTAACAGGGGTCCCCTTTTCTGGGTCATTTTGTACTGTATTGGTGACTTGCTGGTTGTCTGTGGGGATGTGATCAAGGTGCACATGGAAAATGGGAATTTAATCTCTCTTTGTTTTTTTAATTCAATTTCTTTGGTAAAACTTTCGCTTAAAATTAAGGGCAAACTCAAAGAAGATTTCTAAGTCCTTTGTATCACTGCCCAAATGAATTTTTTTTTTTTATTTGTTAGACAGCAGTAAGTATAGATCTCACATTATTTAATTACATTCGACCCTCGTTGATTTTGTCAGGAATTAATTTAATGCTGCAACCTACAAATTATGTCCAGTAGCTATATGCTTTCTTGAACGATTTTCTCTATGATTTTCAGAATCAACGTGGTTTACAGTGCTAACTCTGCTAATTACAGAATGTATGTGGTTTACAGTGCTTTATTTGCTTATTACAGAAAGTATGTGGTTTACAGTGCTTTCTTTACTTATTACAGAATGTACGTAGTTTACAGTGGTAGCTCCAAAGGTGGCTCCTCGCCCATTGTCAATGTCAATGGGGAGTAACTGGACTCTCCAAGCCCCCCCCCCCCCCCCCCCCCGCGCTGTCCCTGTGACTGACGTGTGGAGTGGCGAGGACCCGTACTTCTGACCACTCAGTGCTGGTCAGTGAGTGGTCAGTATTCGTGATTTACGGGTCTGCTGACCGGTGCTGACCCCCCACATGTCACCAGGTCGGCACACTCGGCCCTCAAGGCCCTATTACACTACACGACTTGAGCTGAGTGAGTGATGGGTGTTTTACGCCGTACCGACAGCCAGGGTCATTTTCATGTTGAAAAAAAGTTCAGACAAATTCTGTGTTTGATGATCATATCAGGCATCATACCGCCCTCCCAAAAAAATAAAGGAATTTAAAGGAAGTTTTTTTCGTAAAAATAAAGGAATTCAAAGGAATTTGCAGGGATTCCTAGGAAAAATAAAGGAATTTTAAAGGAATATTTAGAGAACTTTTAGAGAGTTTAAACATGAAATAAGGCAAATAATATTGTAACAGGACTGCCTTCCTGTTAATTTTTTCTGTGTAGCACTGTGTTGACCCACGTCGACTCACATCGATCAACTCGTCGACCTGGATCGAGCGACGGCTAGAAAATTTTGCAATTTTATCTCTAATAATATGGAAATCTATGCATTTTATGAGATAATGTGATATCTTCTTACTCTAGAAAAAAAAAAAGGAATTTAAAGGATTTTTTCATGAAAATAAAGGGAAATAAAGGAATTTTGCCTATTTTCACAAAAATAAAGGAATTCAAAGGAAATTCCTTTAAAATAATGGAACGGTATGATGCCTGTCATATCTATGAGATGAAGGTGACAGGGTGGGCAAACAGCAGTCGATCAAAACCTGGAATCATTTTTGCTGTACCTCATCCCTAAGTGAACCCAGACACCGACCGGGAATTGAACCCAAAGAACCACTTGGTCAGTGCTGGGTCTAGTCCGTCCCTGACCTACTTAGCTCATACATAATAGGGAAACAGTGAGTCTGACTGCAACAGACTATGCTGGGTCTCCCTTTTATCATCAGCAGGGGCTACTGGGGGTCTATATTCTTCCCAGGGGCAGAAGCCCCACCCTGGTATCCCCACAGGGTCAACTTGAGCTGCAATATGACTGTCATGGAGAAACCACGTTACAGACGAAATTCAATGTAACACATGTGTAAAATACTCCAAATTACCAATTTCAAACAATCATATCAGTCCTGAGTTCGAATTGTCTGTAATATCATTATATCGTGCCGATATCGCCGCTCAAAGTCGTGTAGTGTAAACGGACCGTTAGCAGCTCACCGCTACTATCTATTCATGCATGTTCTAGGTGGGTCACCGTTACTGTTTGTATAATCCCCATAAACATCCATGTAGACTCTATGCCATGATATAGGATCTGCGCTATAGAAGCTCTTCAGTTGCTTACATCTCCAAATTGCGATGAAAAAAATATCGAAAAATATCTGTATTCTTTAGAATATACAGGTTATGACATTTGAGTACAGGATCAAGTATCTAGAACAATTACTAAAAACGGAAAAAGATGGACTAGTTCCCTCTCAAATTCTAACACTATGCTTTCGGAAATGTTCTGTTGTTGCTCATAGATAAATCATTGCATCATTTAGCAGTGAAATAGACATACAGAAAAACAGCTACATTAACAAACACCTTGAGTTATTACAATCACACAAATCATATTCAAACATGACTACATCCCTTGAATGCCTCCACATCCCACATCCCCCACAATCTAATTTATCCTCCACAGAGGTTTAGGAGTAAAGCCTGCATTCCACTAGACGATTCCGACTGCCTGTATTTTGCTCATTTATTGCTTTTTGTCAGTTTTGTTTGTTTGTTTGTTTGTTTATTGGGTTAGTTTAACGTCCGGCCAACCCTTCTGGATTCTTCTACCAGACTGCACAAGGTAAAGCTTTGCAGCTAGTTTTACGCCACATGTGCGGTGATTGAATCTATGATATGATTTAGGAGAAACCCACCACCGGGTGCGATACCCTACTCTTTTTCGAAGAATGGCAAGGGGTCTTTTATGTGCAATGTCCCATAGAAAGGACACCACACACCCAGCCTTACCCTGCCCTACCACCCAGGGAGCCTGGAGTCACATGGGGAGTAGGCGGGCGGGCCGGGGTCCCACAAAATTTTCTCTAGTGTATACAGTACGACTTCTGTGTAACATCGTCATATCACATCCCAAGTCGACTAGTGTAGTGGGGCCCTCACCCTGCCCTACCACCCAGAGAAACATGGGGAGTAGGCGCACGGGCCGGGGTCCCACAAAGTTATTTCTAATATATACGACTTCTGTGTAACATCGTCACATCACATCCCACGTCGTGTAGTGTAATAGGGCCCTTACCCTGCCCTTCCACCCAGGGAGCCTGGAGTAACGTGGGGAGTAGGCGGGCGGGCCAGGGTCCCCCAAAGTTATCTCTAATATAGACGACTTCTGTGTAACATCGTCATATCACATCCCAAGTCGTGTAGTGTAATAGGGCCTGGCCTACCACCCAGCGAGCCCAGGGTAACATGGGGAGTAGGCTGGCGGGCCGGGGTCCCATAAAGTTATCTCTAACATATACGACTTCTGTGTAACATCGTCACATCACATCCCAAGTCGTGTAGTGTAATACGGCCCTTACCCTACCACCCAGGGAGGCTGGGGTAACATGGGGAGTAGGCCGGCGGGCTGGGGCCCCACAAAGAGGGGCAGGTAGGGCCTCTGTCAACACAGTAATGGGCATGTTGTCCCCTTACCCCCCCCCCCCTACACAAGTCACACCCCGGAGGGGGGGCACTGGGGCTTGAAAAGGTACCCACTGCCAAACTTATTTCACCCCCGAAAACACTAATGAAATGTTATCAGAAGTTTTTCTAAGCAGCTTTGATGATTTCTGTTCATTCTCTAGTATTGACACACCCTGATTTTTGGTTGACCGCCCACTATTTTTGGGGTGTGCAGGTCACCACCCCCTAAAATTAGAGGGTCTTAAAACCATGATATAGAACAAAATCACCAAAATTGCTAACCATAAGATAAAATTGTCATTATTTTTTTGGTGAGAATGAGACTAAAGTTATTGCCCCTATATTAAACTATAGAAATAATTCGCCACCCGCACATTTTGGCTTACAAGTTGTTGACTGCCCCTCAATTTTGACATTCGCCGCCTCTGCTTCACAAGTCCGTTTTGCAGTGGGTACCCATTTGGGACCCAAGTGCCCCCCGAGCGTTACAAACACACACACTGGGCCTATGTAACTCTCGCTGAATACACCCCGGCCCCTCTCCCCCATTCAACCAGCCTGATGGATGGGCCTTCTTACAAATGTGAAGACATTTCACGAACACACTTTTCATTTTTCCCCCCATTTTTTTTCTCTCGCAATTTATCTCGGTGTTCTTACACAGGTGAGAACGTATTTCCAGAAACATTTTTCAAATGTTATTTACCTTTTTACATTACTATTTTTATCATTTACCTCAGTGTACAGCTGCAAAAGCATTTTGGTTTCGGATTTTAAGTTTTTTCAATCACCATTCCATGCATTCACGGACACTAGTACCTGATTAGTATTTCCAGACGTTTTTCTACATAACTTTTTTTTTCTTAAATATTTTTATCCTTCCTACACTGCAGGGTAGTTTGGGCTGATTAGTATGTCCGTCAGGTGAGGTCTCCTTAGGCTCTGAGGCCTCCTGACATCCTATATCCCATCTCACAGAAGCCGAATAGGCCAATTTTAAAAGCCTTAAAGGTATGTCACTCCTACAAAGGCTTACATCAAATGGACCTATCCTATATAGTTAACGCTGAAGGTAGGGGGAGAACGGGCATACGCCTGACCTCCTTCAGGATAATTGGATGAATTTAAAAAATAAATGCATAGGTGATTATTTTGTCTAATTATATTACCTAATTTTAAAATGTAGAGTTAACGCTGAACGTGAGGGGGAGAGAACCCGGACCAATAGGCAGTAGCTACTCCCACTATCAGTATATACAGAAACAATGCTATTGTACAACTCTTTTCAGCAGCATACGCTGAATGTCTGCTTATTTTGGGAAGTTGCAGAGACAGCATACACTCAGTAGCCTACTAAGTCGTGTCCTGTGGGAGCAGCATGAAAAATGCAGTGTACAGATCTCCTACTGATTTGACTTTAGCTTCCATAGCTGTGCCAAGTCCTGCTGATTCACTGCTGATATATGATACTAGACAAAGGGGATATCTTCAGATGGGTTATGCACTGCTGAAATGCTACTGATCTATGTCCCAATTGTAGCTGGGTTACTTGACACAATAACCTAGATTAAAATAGGACCACATGACCATTCTGGCGGGATATGGCAGCTATCCTAACGGTCAGGCTCACAAAGAAGGCAAATATTTTGGATTTATAGTGTAATGGATTTCCTTAAACATTACCAAAGTGGAGATATTATGGATGCAAGGTGTCGTGGTCACTGTTGGCTATCTAGTGAGAAAAAGGCACCTCTGACTGGTTGGTAATTTTGATATTTTGAGTCTGCAGCAATTGTATGTGTGCTTGGAACTTATACATGTACACTCAATGACAACTGTTTGCCATACATACATGTATTCTCTGCTGAATGGATACTTTAAGCTCATATTCTTTCTTTACTTGTTCCATACCATTTTATGCTGAATTTTGGTCAGGATTGTCAACTGACTAACAATGTCTGGGCCCAACATTCAGATCATTATCTGTTCAAACAGCATACCTTGAGTAACATGCTGCCTTGATGCTGTATATTCAGTAGTAATAATGCAGTATACAGATCACCAACTGACCTCCACCTATCGTCATTACTAAAACACTTTTTGGCTGCTGAATTTTCAGTAGCAGATCAGCATAATGCATCACCACTGCTTCAACCTCATTTAAATATTTCGGACATGCTTTTTCCATGCTGCATGGATGCTGGTGCCCTGCTGCAGCCCTGCTGCCTAGCTACTGAGGCAAGCTGTGAAAACATGCTGACTATATACAGGTCCACTGCTGAATCTCATGCTGAACGTAGGCTGTAGTTATACTTTTAGAATATACTGTTTCCATGCTGTTCTTCCACGTTATCCCTATCCCTACTGCCTTTTGGTCCGGGAACAGGCATAGGATTGACGCCCTTCATGGAGGGTAATTTGATGAATATATATATATATATATTTGATTACAAATTAACAATATTAAAATGCAAAATATCATTTCCCACACAAACCATTATCTACCAGCATAATTTATTAACAGAAACTGCCTAACATTCCATATAACTGCCTCTATCCAATTGATGGAATTGCTATCAAATTCATTTATTTTGAAGTTGAACTCTTTTTTTTTCTATATATTCAAATGATGATTTCCATGGGAGCTAATGTACATTAAACCAAATATATACTTAGCCAATAGGCCTGTTTATATGCTGTAGCAACCTTCCGAAAACCTAAATAAATGTACCCACTTTTATCCCAGGTATTAAACTTTATCCTATTCACTCAAGACTCCCATTTCCAAATTCTCCTTTCACTGAGTTTCTCCCAACTCCATGCGAATTTAGCGCAAAACCCACTAGGCAACTTTGACCAATATCGGCTGACTCATCGGCACTAAAATCAGCCGACTCTAGCAGCAGAGTCAGCCATGTTTTACACTGATTGGTGATTTGAATCGGTGCAGAAATCGGCTGATTCTAGGGGTAGAATCAGCCGATTTAAGCACCAATCTGTCGGCAGATTTTGTAAAAATGTTCTGGTGGGTATGGGGCTTTAGAGACTACAATATATCATCGTTAACTTTCTCACATATAACACACACACACCATACCTTCCCATCAGGTGCTTTATACTGGCCCCTTGGTGAAATGTCCCTACAGATAGAATCTCCACTGAAAGGTAAGCCCTCCACATTTAGCCACTGATAGTTATCTCTCTTAAAGTAATGCTCTCCCTCGGAGCGCATTTAGATGGGATCTGGTCGCCCATTTGCCTCCAGCCATCGGTGCACTTTCTTCAGGAATTCCTCAAGTCGTTAGTATATAGTTTCCCTTTGGGTACCTCCTGTATATATATATGACCCTCTCTATTGTGTCTTATATTGAGGATGGACCATACAATAAAGTACAGCCACATTTGAAATATAGGATGTATACTTGTAACACACAAATATTAAAATAGTTACATTAACAGCAAAATAAACAGAATGTATGACCATCATGGAAAATTCTTCCTTAGCATTACATATTTCATCATGGCATCAGCTTTCACTTTTCTAGTAGTACTTCTTTTTCACCCAACTGCAGTTTTGTAGTCTAAAAAGAGCCCTAAAGGTTGGTAGACTAGGACGTTAAATTACTTCAAAACAAACTGCATTTTTGAGTGGAAAGAAAAATAAAGGAGATTATAGCTTTCACGTCTTCATTCCAGGACTACCGTTTCGCTCTGACATACTTAGTTATTACGTCCGTCTCCGTATGACTGTATGAGAGGTATTGGCTACAGGTCATCTAGGTGTGATCGGCCCATCGGCCTTAACTATCGGCCTGACAGTCGGCAGATCTCCTATTAGCCTGCTCAACCAATCAAACTATCAGCTTGGCTCTGACAGTGTCCAGATAGGGTTAAAAAGGTTTGGGTGACCGCTGGACTTTCTGCCAGGTCCTGGTCGCCACTGACCGTGAACAGGTAGGGGTAAGTGGAGGTATACACCTTTCTCTTGAGTCTGCGCAGAAACCCTTCCCATAAGACGCTTTGTACCCAAAACGTTGACCCTGGATCCACCGGAATCCTTTACCCAATGCTAGGATACATGCATATATACCGCTAGCGGGGCGCTACACTAATGAAAACTTAAAGGGTCTATAGCTCAAGAGAAAGGGACAGACCGCAGGGGTGGATACAGGATTTTCGAAAGGCGGGATCAGCATAAAGGTTAGGTACTAAAACGGCGTGTATTTGCACATCCACATGCGACATTTTCCCCTCTTTTTGTAGTTTTGGGGTCCGGCAAAAAAAAAGGGGGGAGGTGGGGGTCAGGACCCCCTGGATCCGTCCCTGGAAATGGTGCATGATTAAAAAAGTGGGATCTATATTCTTAGCCAGTGCACAGAAATAGATTTAGAAATACGTCAGGCTCTTTGAAAAGTCAAAGAGTGAGTGAGTTACTGTGTTCTACATGTTTATATTCACAGAAAGCAGATTAAATGTAAACATTATATCTATTTTTCTACATTGTAGCTATTTCAGTAGCCTCTAAGATAACATGCACGATGGCCTCCAAATGTCACTCTGAAGTACCTGATAAGTTAAAAAGGCCCGCGGAAAATTTAAACAAACAGATATGTACAGATATAACTTTATGTCTTTGACAACACTGTGACAATAAACAGCACAGAAAAGTAAGATAATAAAACAGTTTTTTTATTGAAGTTAAAAATATATTGTCAAAGACTCTATGTCCCAAGTATATAGTGGGCTGTCCCATAGACTATAGGCCTATACTAGTGGGATGTGCCGTAGAGAGGAGGGGCGTGGGGGGGGGGGGGCGGACGGCCCGGTCGGCCCCCTTGATGTGAACGGGGCCGTATTGGTTACACGTCAAACAAGCATGTCGGCCGTCAGGTGGGACGTCACTGAAGGGGTGAATGTATTGAGGGCAGGCCATCAGCATACCACAGCATGTTTGTGTATGAGCAATCACTTTACATCGAATTTCTTTTCTATCATACTGTACAGATAGCTTTATCCGAAGGGCACCACCTTTTAACTGGCTTCCGAGAAGCAGAGAGACAGAGACTCACAGATTGAAACACCAAAGCTTTGAAAAATACAAAAATCTTGTTCTCTTTTTCAAGCCATAAAAATATCAAAAATGTTTTTTTTGTACAAAGATCCCAGATCCCCCCTACTTCCCCCTGCCTGCCCCCTGCAGCCCTCAGTGACTTCAGACGTACCGCCCCCTGACCCGGGGCGTCGGCCGCCCTCTGATGGCCACCGACGCCCTTTGAAGACGCCGCCCCCCGACGCTACAGACGCTACCCAGCGTCCTCCCGGCGTCCGACGCCGCGTCCCGGGCGCGCGCCCCTCTATACGCCCTTTTCAATGGTGTGGCGCCCTGCTAGCAGATAGACCTGAAGCTAATGATTTGGATATGGGTTCCTTTATGGGACAAGGGTGGAACAGTTTTGGAACACGGCGTCTATGGGAGGGTTCACTGCGCAGGCCCATGAAAAAGGTATATTGTGACGTTATAATTATGTAGCTGAGGGAAAGGAGCGAACGTCTTTTAGTGGGATGTTATTGTTGGGTATTGAGACGTTCAGATGACGACCGGAGGCCAAGTTTGGTCGTGTTTGGTGAGCGCATGCCATTGTCAGCAAAGCAGTTTTCCCATCGCCAGTTTCTTTTAGAGAATACATTTCCCAATTTATGGTGATATGTCCATCAGTAGCACTCAATTCTCCCACAATTTCTATGATTTTCGAAGCTCTGCATATATATATTCAATGGCCTTTTCCCCATAAAATTAAATTTACGGTATCTTTAAAATTAAAGTTCATGAGGGTGGAGGCGACAATTTTTTTATCTGTTTTTCTATTCTCAGATATAATATCAAGTGATATTCAGCTACATGTATATCTACGCATTTTTTTCATCCATTTGGGTGTTGTCTATAAGATTACGAACGAAGGTCTAGCTGTTCTTCTTGTTGGTTACAGTATATATAACACCAGTCTCATCCAAAGCCCATTATCACAGTGTGACGATCGACATCAGATTTATTGGTCTAAAAGTCTAGGTGAAAGCATTGTAAGAGGTTCATCAATTAACTAACCAGTTTCAATCAAACTCCATCAAATCTTCCTCGGACAAAGAGGTGGCCTAAGGAGAGATCCAATGAGAATTAATTACACATCACGGGGGGACAACCACCCAATGAGAGGCGGCGAGACATCCCGAGGAGCCGACCAATCAGAAATGGCCTTAGGAGAGATCCAATGAGAATTAATTACACATCACGGGGAGACAACCACCCAATGAGAGGCGGCGAGACATCCCGAGGAGCCGACCAATCAGAAGTGACAACACGTCTGGTCACGTGATGAATGCCCTGTCTGCGGGGGTCAGGGGTCAAGGACATCTCGTCTCACCTTAAGGGCCTTTGTAGACCCGCTAATGACTTCTGTCCACCCTCTAAGGGCCCTGTCCTCCCTCTGTCACAACCTCACCTGCCCAGTGACCACCTCACGACCTTACACCTTAAATCACCTGGAGAAACGGGACCAGCTATACACCTTTCTCATGAGTCTGCGCAATGAACTCTCCTACTGACGCACTGGTTCCATATAAAAGGAAACCAAACCCCGCCTTAAATTTTCAGCCGTTTTATGCCATTCTTCTCCCCATTCTTTTTCGAAAGCTTAATTAATACTGGTTTCATTGTTTGACTTAAGATGCCGCACATTGTATGGAAACGTTAGAAATATAGGCAACAATTTAATCCCTTCTATGTTAAAAGCAACTAGGAGATATGACCTTAGGGAATAGTGTGCTCACCTCCAGTGTACACTTCAATCTCTGAAAACATAGACTCATATAGATTGATGTACGTAAAATTGGTATAATCCAATCAACATCTTTCTTGAAATAACAATAACAAAATAAGTTTTTTTCTGATATGGTGGTGACTGTTCCCGAAACAGAATGCACAGATACGAAAATTGGAAATGTTAAATATTACTGGAAATACGTTCTAACTGAGCTTCAATCGCTTTTCAGTGAAGACTGCGTCGACAAAGGGCACCGTTCAATAAATTAAGACCCAACAGATGCATGTTATTCTTTGAATTCAGACCACCCCAACCCACAGAAACCCACCATATTGTCCAAAAACACCCCCTAAAGCCCTCTTAATCAACCAATCAGGTCGGAGCTTTTATTCGCCGCTCGGGATAATCCCACCAATCGCTGCTTCCCTTATATTCGGGATTCAATCGGTCAATTTGCCCACTCTCCACCTTCAGCCGTCTCTGTTACAGAGCAAACAGGGATATCGATCTGTGGTGGAGAGTGCACACCGCTCAATCTCCAGTCACAGTCAGTATCAATATGCTCTTCGTTAGACCAGTGAGGGTGTGGCGAGGGGGGGGGGGCACTCACTCTTTGTGGCACGGGGGGTTGGGGAGGGCACTCACTCTTTGAAGGTTAATACCCACTGCCAAAACTACCGCACCTACTTTTTTTGTGACCGCTCCTGGATTTTGGGTGACTGCTCTTTATTTTAGGGGGACACAGATCACCACCCCTAAAAATCAGACTATGTAAACATCAGAAAATACACCAAAATTACCAAAATTGCTATGGAAACTTCTTATAAGATTTCAATATTTCACTTTTGTGAAATAAAGTCAAAATTAGACAAAATTAGACAAAATTAGACTATATTGTTCTATGGATCTCGTTCGCTGCTGCCCTTTTTTTGCCTTAAAAGTGGTTGACTGCCCCTCAATATTGCCATTCATCACCTTAATTTCGTAGGACGTTTGGCAGTTGATACCTTTTTAGACAACAGTAGCCCCTCCCTCCCTCCCGGGGTGTCAACATGCCCCCCGTCAGCCCAGTGTGAGTGTGACAATGTCCCTGTGTTGACCAAACCTCCGTCTCACCTTCTGTTCGATGACACTCAATGTTGAGGGTAAACATCAGGCTGCAAAGGCATTAAGTCCTAATGTGTGCTAGGTATTAAATGGATCCGTACTTTCTAATATTTCCTAAGCCACATTCTATTTTCATAATGATTAATGTTATATTATGAATATTTGCACGTTTTATCAACGTGTTTCACTGATAGCTAGAACCCTACGAATTGAGGTAAATCGGGAAAACATTTAGTAGGCCTATATTCAATATCTCGTATCTGTTTACTATTATCCCCAAATGGTTCATATCATACGCACACATGATCAGAACACTATATGTAGCTGCCAATTATTCCAGACCTTTGAATACCCTAACTGAGCAGTTGCAAAATGTTGGGGGGGATATTGACATGATTTTCACTACAAAATAAATCATTGTAGTTTAAAAAAAAAAAAACACTTATAATTCCTTTTACTACTCCTACGCTGGGTTCACACCCAGATGTCCAGGCATTACTTGGTGTCCTTGTTCGCACTCTGTATTAGCGGTATCTGCTGGTAACTGACTCACACTCTCCACCATTATGCCTCTCCCGCCTCTCACTCCCCACCATAATGCCTCTCCCCCGTCCCCCGACCGACCTACCGGAAGTCGACAGCCCGCCGCTGCCGACGTTCCGCCTGGCGGCACGCACCAGAACCATTACGACCCTGGCGGCGTCGGGACCGGAAGTCATTAGGACGCTACCGGATATGGCCGACGATCGGCACGAGCGACGATTGATTGGTGGGTCGCGTCGGCCCTGTGACGTCACCACTCGGTTTCTTCGGTAGGGAACTGACATATTTGACACTTTTTGTATCTGGGGTGATTCTTCAATTAAACCAACGAGTATAGACTTCTGTCTATACTCGTCGATTAAACCAATGCCAATTTTCTCATTACATATATACTTTTACATTCTTATTCTTCGTTTTAACTGATTCTTGTTACTATTTAAAGATGCACTTTAAAGATGGTTTGAATCTTGATAGTTTGATTTCTATTCAGCTATCTTTCGTCTTTGTACATCAGAGAATTAAGAAATGCATTATGTTCAAAACACATATTTGATCTGAAATCATACACCCTGCCCAAAACAACTGATTAACCACAATCAATGAAGGAAGAAAACAACGCCAGACAATATCATCCCTCTGTCCCCTATATTGCAATTAGGCCTATTTTATACCATCAATATCCACGTCGATATGTTTCCCATGGAGCCTTGCCATGTCCCAAGTGGACGACACACACACAGGGGTAGTCTTAGCCCCCAACTGGGGGTGGGGGTGGGGGGGCTACTGACTCTTAGATGGTAGGTACCAACTGCAAAACTACAGCCCCCTGATTTTGCGATATGACAAACCTAGTGATTCCTGTATGCGAGTTTACAGCCTCTCTGTTTTCTGGGCTGTCAAGGGACAGAGCCTTGTTTTCGCTACAGCTATTGTGTTTCCCGCCAACAAAAGGATAATGAGTATTTTCTTTAAAAAGATAATACAATTATAAATGAATTTTAAAAGCCTAACACTTGTCCCTGATGCTCTCTTCTGACTTCAAACACAGCCCTCACAGGACAGTAAGCCTTGACAGCCCCCCTTTTTAGAAGTTGTCCAGTCAGTGACAGTTTCCTTTTCTTAGAGTTGTCTTGTCAGTCACAGCCCCATCCCCCCCCCCCCCCCCCCCCCCACCACATACAAACACACACCTTTTTTTTTTTTTTTTTTTTTAAAGAGTTGTCTGGTCAGTGACAGCCCCCCTTTTTCCCTGCCTGTGCTGTGATTACAGCCCCACCTCCTTAGGTCCGTTTTGCACTGGGTACCCAAACCCAAGTAGAGTACCCCCCCCCCCTCCAGGCCCCTACCCCATCCCTCACCGATACAAACGACTCCGTACCTAGACGACCTTCATCGATACTCCATATAAATGGTAGTATTTGTCTTGTCCTCCTGACGGCTCCTCTCACCAGGCCTAATAACTCTCCTCTATATGGGGGGGGGGGGGGGGACTCCGTACCTAGACGACCTTTATCGATACTCCATATAAATGGTAGTATTTGTCTTGTCCTCCTGACGGTTCCTTTCACCAGACCCACTAACTCCCCTCTATATCGGGGGGGGGGGGGGGGGGGGGGGGGCGTGACTCCGTACCTAGACGACCTTTATCGATACTCCATATAAATGGTAGTATTTGTCTTGTCCTCCTGACGGCTCCTCTCACCAGGCCTAATAACTCTCCTCTATATGGGGGGGGGGGGGGGACTCCGTACCTAGACGACCTTTATCGATACTCCATATAAATGGTAGTATTTGTCTTGTCCTCCTGACGGCTCCTCTCACCAGACCCACTAACTCCCCTCTATATCGGGGGGGGGGGGGGGGGGGGGGGGGGGGGTGACTCCGTACCTAGACGACCTTTATCGATACTCCATATAAATGGTAGTATTTGTCTTGTCCTCCTGACGGCTCCTCTCACCAGACCTAATAACTCCCCTCTATATGGGGGGGGGGGGACTCAGTACCTAGACGACCTTTATCAATACTCCATATAAATGGCGGTATTTGTCTTGTCCTCCTGACGGCTCCTCTCACCAGACCCACTAACTCCCCTCTATATCGGGGGGGGGGGGGGGGGGGGGGGGGGGGGGTGACTCCGTACCTAGACGACCTTTATCGATACTCCATATAAATGGTAGTATTTGTCTTGTCCTCCTGACGGCTCCTCTCACCAGACCTAATAACTCCCCTCTATATGGGGGGGGGGGACTCAGTACCTAGACGACCTTTATCAATACTCCATATAAATGGCGGTATTTGTCTTGTCCTCCTGACGGCTCCTCTCACCAGGCCTAATAACTCTACTCTATAGATATCAGGGGGGGGGGGGGGGGGGGGGTGACTCCGTACCTAGACAACCTTTATCGATACTCCATATAAATGGCGGTATTTGTCTTGTCCTCCTGACGGCTCCTCTCACCAGGCCTAATAACTCTCCTCTATATCGGGGGGGGGGGGGGGGGGGGATGACTCCGTACCTAGACGACCTTTATCGATACTCCATATAAATGGCGTTATTTGTCTTGTCCTCCTGACGGCTCCTCTCACCAGGCCTAATAACTCTACTCTATATCAGGGGGGGGGGGGGGGTGACTCTGTACCAGGTCGACCTTTATCATACTCCATATAAATGGCGGTATTTGTCTTGTCCTCCTGACGGCTCCTCTCACCAGGCCTAATAACTCTACTCTATAGATATCAGGGGGGGGTGACTCCGTACCTAGACGACCTTTATCATACTCCATATAAATGGCGGTATTTGTCTTGTCCTCCTGACGGCTCCTCTCACCAGGCCTAATAACTCTACTCTATATCGGGGGGGAGGGTGACTCCGTACCTAGACGACCTTTATCGATACTCCATATAAATGGCGGTATTTGTCTTGTCCTCCTGACGGCTCCTCTCACCAGGCCTAATAACTCTACTCTATACCACGGGGCCCTCGATGGAGAGGGAGGGGGTCCCATGTCGCATGTCGAATTTAAGAAAGGCCAATGTCCAGGGTACCAACCAAAGTTCCATTTTCAAATTCCCTGTGTTTTCCCTGAGATTTCCCTGTCCCACAGCAATCTTTCCCTGTGTCATATCCAGCAAGTTGATCAAATTTAAAAGCCTCTGCATGCAGAAAAAATTTGGACAACCCATCAACAAAAAGTTGAATCCCTTATATCTTGAGAATCAGGAATTTCAGAACCTAACAAATGAAATTCCCTGTGTTTTCCCTGTGTTTTGGCAAAAATTCCAAATTCCCTATGTTTTCCCAGCGAACTTTTTTGGCCTGTTTTCCATGTTTTCCATGAATGGTTGGTACCCTGAATGTCAGTGGCGGATCAAGATTTTTTTAAAGGTGGGGCGTGCTAAGAAAAAGGCAGGCGAGCCCTCTTTTTCCGACTCTACGTTAAAAAAGTCTAAATTTGGCAACAACAAAATGGGGGCGGGGGAGCGTCCCAGTGCCCCGCCCCCTTAATCTGCCACTGAAATGTTGCTCTGTCAAATTTAAGAAAGGTTCATTTCGCCATGTCGAATTTACGAAAAGACCCTGTCATATGTCACTATCCCATGTCGCATGTCACTAAGCCCTAAAAAGGGCCATGTCGCCATGACGAATGTAAGGGTCTAGGGCCCATGTATAAATCCTACTACGTGCACCAAGTCATGTGCGCAGAAAATTACGAACAGGAAAGTACCAATTTTCTCGGCGACGACTTCATCATAACAAGGCCTTTCTTTAGGTGACCCCCTTTTTTAGATCACGTGATTGGGGGAGTTTGGTAAATGGAGATGTAGAAATGGACGTCTTTGTATTATTGCCTGACAATTTTCTGCTTCTTTCAGCCGCTTTTTCGGACTTAATTTGTATACCAAACTTGGTACCAGCTAAACTGAAAAGCTCTTCTCTTTTATACTGATTAAGTATCGGATTCCCAGCTTGTGACTTGTAATACAGATACAGGTACAATTAAGAGATACCATATCAAAACTGTATATACATGTAGTTTATTCAGTATTATTCTGTAGTGTTTTTAAACTAAAGGGAAGATCTAGACATTGTCACAAGAAGGGGCCCTGGGAATGGAAATATTAATCTTTTGTCCACACTAGAACCTATTTTGCAACTGAAACTGAGAGCAAGCCAATAGGATTTCTCATATCAAGTAGTTCAATTAATACATTTCTTTCTACAATGATTCAGTGAATATTTGCAACGGACCATTTCAAACTAATATCCCAACTTCCAACCTCCAAAACCTCCACCCCCAACCCAACGCCCTATCTGACATGACAGCCTTTTCCTTTTGCTGTAGTTTTTATCCATTTTTTAACCCCCAAAAAAAAAGGGGGGGGGGGGGGGGGGAACGCAGCCCTTGTCGTCGTTCAGTAATAAGCCCCCAAGCCGAGAGCACCGAGTCTCCTGGTTGAAGCACAGAGTCCACTCGTTAAGCAGTGATCCCGTCCTCGTACGTCGGGACCACCCGGCCGTCACGCCTCACCGCGTCGACAAATTCACCTCTAACAGCGTTCCGCCTCAGTGGAGGCGAGGGGGGACGCAGGGGGGACGCAATCGCTGGTAAAAGTGGCCACTTAGTGAGGATAGATCCGGCCTGAAGTCTCCCGGCCCGTCACCAACGGCTGCTGAAAGATCGGAGGACAAAGAAAGGAGGGTTTGCTTGTTTTCCTGCGAATGGTGCACTCAAATATTTCAGTGCATCCCAAATAAGTCGGACATCAAGATATGTCTGGCGTTATCCACTAAAACGTCGGATGTCTTGTCCCAGCTAATTTTGACACAACTAATGCACTATCATAAGTACTAAACTGGATTTCTACTCCAACATATATCTGCCTACTGCTTAAAATCGACTCTTCTGTGGTATACGTATGAGATCCTTCCTCCTCAGACGGCAATCGATTGATTGAAATCGACTCTTCATACCATTGACGACAAAGAAAATGAAAAATAAAACATTTTGAAAACACGATTTATAGTGACGTTTTCACGGAAGTCCTTGTCGTTTCTATTCTTTTTCACTGAATCATGTTTTCCCTGTATTGATCCAAAACAAGATCTAGAGTAAATCTTACAAAACTAAAAGTGGACACCCCTTCTGCCATATCACCCCTTCATACTCCTTGTCCACCCCACTACTCCCTTTTCTACTTCCCTTTCCTACTTCCCCAACACACACAATGATCTACTGACAAACGACAGCTACCAAAAACCAGCCCGTCCAACCTTTTTGGGCACTTGTTATTTCTGTGCATACAAGATTTCAGCGTGGCGATATCTCTATCTGTTGTCGGGTAACAAATGACTGGGGCCTAGCTGAGACCTCCTACCTCTCCACTCGTATGGTAAAGGCGGTATTACACTGCACGACTATACCCCGTTGAGATACCGGGTGAGGCTTCTGCTTCTGGAAAGAATATAGCCCCCCAGTAGCCCCTGCTGATTGTATAAGGTGACAATAAGGGGGAGCCCAGCACTGACCAAGTGGTTCTTTGGGTTCAATTCCCGTTTGGTGCTGGGTTCAATAAGGGTTGAGGTACAGCAAAAATGATTTTCAGGTTTCTATCCCCTACT
Organism: Lepidonotus clava; assembly: GCA_936440205.1. Classification (NCBI taxonomy): domain Eukaryota; kingdom Metazoa; phylum Annelida; class Polychaeta; order Phyllodocida; family Polynoidae; genus Lepidonotus; species Lepidonotus clava. The sequence continues at coordinate 4,224,455 of OW387141.1, forward strand.
GTTTGCCTGCCCTGTCACCTTTATCTCATAGATACGATCATCAAAGACAGAATTCGTCCTAGCTTGTTTTTGCCGTGAAAATGTCAGACCCTGGCTGTCAGTACGGTGTAAAACATCCATCGCTCCCTCACTCACTACACGACTTAAGCTGTGATATCAAAAATCAATGTAAGTCCCTTTTTACGACATATTTAAGACCAAAATTTAACAAATTTAAGGCCTATTTATCACATGTAAAGAAAAATCTCATCGCAAAAGGTTTGATGTATAGACACTCACCAAAAGAGTGATGTTTTGCTGAATCTGGCATTTGATTTTCATTTTCAAATCGGATCCAACTTAATACCTTTTTAGGACCTCCTCCAAGAGATACATGAAATCTAAGCCCATTTTAATGCCTTAGATTTGAAGAAATCAATTTAAGACCTTCTTAAGACTTTTAAGATTTGCATGGGCATCCTCCTGCATAATTATGTCACAGACAATTCACGTACAGGAGTGATATAATTGTTAAAAATTGGCAATTTGGAGTATCTCCCATATGCATAACAAAGAATTTTATCTCTGATATTTACAACTTCTCTGTGACATCGTCATATCACAGCTCAAGTCGTGTAGTGTAATACCCCTTCAGACCTCCTACGGCTCCGGTCGTAAGGCTAGGCTCGGGGCGGCCAGGCGTAGCGCCAGGTAAGGTAGAGTCTATCTCCGATTACAGGTCAATCCATCACATTAACAAGGTCGGATATGTATGTATATACGGAGATATATACAGACAGCTCAGTGTTAAGTCTATGGTATTAACAGTATTAATGCAACAAATCGGCCGTCCAGTAGCCCAGGTCCACCGGAAAATGTCACTGGGCAACTGAATTGAGGGCCTTCGGCTTGGTTGCCCAGTGGTAAACTGCAAGGCACCAGGTCGCCAATGGCTACAATTATCTTTCATTTGCGACTCAAATAATGATATGTCGTTTCCTTTTTGTCAAATGTACTTATAGGAAAATGTTAAGAAATTTGACTAAAATCAGAGATTCGTGTTCTTTTTGGTTACAAAATCTTAGAGGTAAGAGCGACCTCTGGATATAGGAGGATATTTGGGAACGAACCTCTGATCCCGGGCTGGGCAACAAGATCTGAAAACGATTCGTCAAGCTCTAGGCTGCTGTGTGCCCTCAAATACTATTTCATATGCTGTCCTAGGAACTGATCTTGTAAGCAACCCCATTGACTTTTGCTTGATGTTTAAATTATCCAAGCAGGTACTTTTAAGATTGAACAGGCTTTAAGGAGGTTGGAATTGTTGTGTGGTGATTAAAAGTATTAAATTTAGAGACCTTTAAGAAGGAACGCAATTGCTATAGTTAAAATTTTGATCTAAGCAGACACTCTGGCATATCTTTTCAGAAGGCCATCTCCATAGAGTGACAAATAGATATAGTTGGGTTTCGCATGAAGTCTCAATGAGGATATAGATTTGGAGTCCTCCTGGTCAGTTACAATTTAATTTTTCAGTGCCTATGCACACAGACTATGCGTAACAGGCTGAATCATGAAATGCAAACTTGAGCAGTATTCTAATCTTTCTTACAAAAACACAAAGAGAAAACCCCAATCCTTACACAAAAAATTCGATGAATTGTTGATCCTCTGCCAACCCCTAACCACTATCATGTCAGGACACCCCCCCCCCCCCACCACACCCTCCCCTCTCCTATCACCCAACCCCCCCACTTCCCACTCAGTAACCAAGGCCCCACGTGCCGCCCTTTGTCAGTTCACATCCCGCTCACCAGGGGGTGCTCCCTCCCCGTATTGTCCCCCCGCCCTGCCCCTGACACTGATAGCGGCTCGTTAAGGGTCCATGGTACCCGGGGGGTGGGGGGGGGGGGTGGTAAAACCTTTGTTTGACTTTCCATTTCTCGGGATTTTCTTGTATGGACTAGGACTATCAGTGCATGCCATGATCCGGAGTTGCTTGCCATGTCGCTCTTTTTCCTTTTTTTTTTTTTTATTCCTTTTCCTTTTCCTTTTCTTTCTTTTTTTTTTTTTTTTTTTTTTTTTTTTTTGGGGGGGGGGGGGGGGGCCGGGGCTAGAGTTGAATATTTAGAGCAAGGGCCCCACTTTTTTATTTCAGAAATAGAATCTGATGCAAAAGCATCAGACTACAGATTCATTCTATCAAAAATTCGGTAGATGGTCTGTGGTTCTATGAAGTGTTTAAGAGTTCATAATGATAAGCCTTTTGACACTATTTGGGTTTGAATGATATAGATGACACTTCTTGTTCTCTTTTATTCAAATAAAAATTCAAGAATCTGGTAAACTTCCTGTCACAAAATCAGTAAACATCAATCACGTTTTCAAATATGGAAAACCAAACAGTTGATGACTTATGAGCCACCCTGGGCCAGTGAGATAAACCATAACGGGACAACAGACACCACGCATTGTATCAAAAGAGCGGCTCATGCGATAGATCTGGTCAGCAAGAAACAGCTCATTTTGTGATCTGGTCAGCAAGAAACAACTTATTTTGTGTTCCCTTTATTGTGACATATCAATATTTAAGAATTCTGGCTAGACATCAAAAATGTTATTTTATATGAAGTGACGTACATTAACAGGACACATATTGTCATTACACTTTGAACGTGCCACTATAGATCCATTTTGGTGAATTTTACGAGAACATAGGAACTGACGAACAAAGAGGAGGTGACAGAAAATGTTCAGGTTTTTGAGTTGTTTCTTGTGTCCCAGATCTATAGCCATCGAACCTCGATCATTTACAAACTGAATCTCGCTGGTGAGAAAAAGGCCGGGAGCAGGCCTCGGGAACCAGCTCCGGCTCATTACAGGTCACGTGACTGGCCACGTGACCCGTGTCAGGGCGCCCCCTGGTGGGAAGGTCCTTTGTTGGGGGCCCAGATCTCGTTAGCAACGAGATCCGACGAGATCGGGCCGAGAATTGGCCGGGAGTGGGCGATAATCAAAGCTGTGACCTCTGACCCGGCGACCTTCACCTTCACACAGGGTGAGACTGGGAGAATCTCGTAATTTCCCGGGATTAGTTCTCGCGAGGCCCCGAGACCTCGCGAGACCTCGGCGTCCATTTGTGCTGGTTGGATTTAGTGAGTGACTCAAACGAGTATCTGATCATGGAGTCAAAGTTTATCTCCTGAAAACGACACCTTCTGAATAATACATAGACCCTTTCTATTTGATACAGGAGCCTATGCAGGATCTAAAAGATATTATGTTCTTTTTCATCATTATTCACCTCCAACCCCACCCCCCTTGAAAATCCTCTTTTCGCCACAAATAAATATTCTTGATCATGTTTTAACATTATTATAATTTTAGAAAGCACAAAAATCACATTGTATTTCGTTTGATCCAAACAATAATTCTATATTGGAGACATCATGAATACAAACAAAGGGTAAATACGGATTCTGTCACTGGTGGGATCGGGGTATGAAAGGAGGGATCAGCTCTGTGCAGGACCCTGATGAGTTGTGGCTTTAGAGGGATTCACAACGGACCGAGGGCGTTAGGCCGAGGGCTGAGTGGTGTGGAGGTGGGGTTATAATGTTAATGGGTTCTGGGGTGCTGGCCCCCTGCCCACATTGTCCACGTTAAACCCCCCTCATCTCCCCCTCCCCCACACACATACACGTGGAAGGGTGAAAGGGGGGGGGGGGCATACCGTCTCTAAATGTAAGCATCAACTGAGAAACTAGCCCCCTCCCCCTAATCTGGTTTGGGCATACACTGACAGCCCTCGTACCTATTTATAGGATATCTAATGGACAGCCTCTCAAAATATGTTCTTACTAATTCTGTGGTCACAATTCGATTTCCGAGCTCAATAATTTGTTTGAGTCACACTGCCAAGGAATTAAATTACATACAATAAACTTTCAATCTGGCATAAAAGGTAATATACAGCTCCCCTTAAAGGTGGTTTGATTATTTGGCAGCCCCCACCATTTTAAGCATAGACTGGAGAGTAACTATTAGCTGAAGGTTCTGACTACAGTTTTTCTGAACCAAGTCCCCCCCCCCCCCCCCCCCCCACCATCACCCAGACATGCCCCCCACCCCGTCCCCACACCCGCCCTTCCAAGGACCGAGCAAGTGGCAGGAGCTTGTGGTGGAGTGTGAGTGACACATGTCAACTGTCACATCCACTGCCACACTCACCACCCCAACACCCCCCAAACCCTAACTCAGGATCACATGTCTACCAAACCGCAAACCGCCATTATTTATCATTTTAGGTCCCTTACTCATTCATTGGTTTCATAATTTCATAAAAATGGTACTTTATATACGTGACTATAATGGGTAGACCATATATTGAATGATTGACATTCAATCTGGTATAATGTTTTACCTGTTAATGTAATTCCATGTACTTTGTTTTGTAAATGTTTTTTATACCTAGGCATCAATATTCTATGTATTAATTTTACGAAACGTTGACAAGCACAATTATTCTATGTACGTGTAATATCATATGATTTGTAGCGTATTGTGCCAATATTATCATTTCTGATAGGGCTCTAATAACAAAACACAAATAGAAACCATCGATCAAAATAATTTGTTTGCCTTCACGCTCGAAGATGTATGGCCTATAAATCAAATATAGTAGCACGAGCAATGTAACTTATTCATGATAAATCAATAAATGATATTCCGAGTAAATAAAGAACAACATCAGACATAACTGTTTAATATTACCAGCCTCTGCTAGGGATGTTTGACCTCCTATAGATCTTTTCCAGATGATGTCACATGATTTTTTTTTTGTGATCACCATGTGTTTTTCATGACCATGTGGATATTACATGAATTTAAAAATCTTGAATTTTTCTTATTTTTGTTTTCAGATACGGGGATGTAAGTTATGGACAGTGAAGAAATCGGAAATATCAAGTAGAAAATCTAAATTTATCCTAAAATGTGAAACTAAATGTCAAATTATGAAAGTTATTTTTGGGGACGCTGGAGAGAAAAAATCGGGAAATTTATGTACTGCAGATACATTTAACACAAATAAGTGTCAAGGATGTTTGTAAAATGGAAATGAAAAGGATTCTAAATTGATCACCAAGGAGTCCCTTTCTGGCTATTGCGGCCTCATCTGCACAAGGTCTATAGACTGATTCAGGAGTAGGGCGCTGGTTTCGGGTCGGTCGGGGTGGTGGTAGTAGTACACACAGTGTGCCCTTTGTATCAGGCCCGTTACCAGCGGAGGCCTTTTCTCGTGGCGGTGTCACATCCCGAAAGTCGGCGCATTTGAAAAGTCGGCGCGAAGTTAGCTGCATGGTTTTATAGTTTAGTATAAGTTACAATTTAATTTAGCGACTCTATATACACTTTTTGTGGAAGAAAAATTAATAAATCTTTATTTTCAAATTATAACTTGAATAACAACAAATAAGTTTAATGAAATATAATGACAGAATCATACGTAAACAAACTCATAAAGTGAGTCTACAAATATCTGACTCGCCGAAAACCAGCTAACCTTCTAAACTCATTTTCGTATATATGTTTCTGTCATTGTATTTCAGTAAACATACTTGATATTAATCAAGTTAATCAAGTTAAACAGCCTTTATTATTTTCATCCACAATAAGTGTATAAATAGTTGCGAAATATAATGGCAACGTATACTAAACTATATGCGAACACGAAGCTGACTTCGCGCCGACTTTTCAAATGCGCCGACTTTCGGGATGTGACAGGGGTGCCTCGGAACACTGGGAGTATCAATCATTCACCTCAGGCTGGTTACCGGCCGGTTAATGATTAATATAGATAAACAGCCGTAACACGCAGGTACAAGCGGCCGGAGCTGTTCCCCGGTGTACACAATGCTGAGTCGGTGTGGTGAGGTTGGGACAAGCGGAAAATGTTTGGATGAATGGGTGGGTTCGATTCGATGCGCTATCCCATAATAGTAATAATGCAATGCAATAGACCATAATGCAACGCAGTGGATCTGGAAATTTTTTTTTTTTTAGCATTGATATCCGGATCCGTAGCGTTGCATTATTGGTATTATCATGGGATAGCTGCACACCGGCACATCCAATCGAACCCACCCAATGGAATGAGGGCTACACTAGTTTCCACGCTGGCCTCATATGATGAACCTCTTTGATTCACAATGTATTTGTCTTAAGAGAAAAAAAATCGTATCAGGGATGGATGGGGGACCCTTGAATCTTTTGAAATGTGAATAGATTCCAATGTGTAGCCCAAGGGGGTTTGAGATTTTTTTAAATGAGCGTACATACTTAATTGAAGGCTTCTGTATTTTCCAATCGTTATGGACTAATTTCCATACAGATCTAAGGCGTACTCACGGTTCCAACGGATATGGTACTTACCTGCAAAGAAAGGAGAAGACAACATTATTACATTTTCAATGAAAAACAAACAACTATATACAAAATAAACATGGATTTATACAGCTAAACAGCCGCAACACGCATGTACAAGCCGCCACTGTTCCCCGGCGTACACAATGCTGAGTCAATGTACTCATGTTGGGACAAGCGGAAAATGTTGGGATGAATGAAATGAGTGATATTTTCCATGAAAGCCTGATAATGATATGATGGACTTCCCTGGTTCCCAAAGCATTTGTCTTTAAAATAAATCAGATTTCCATTATTTATTATAAATTCTTATCCTTCTTGATGTTACTGATGTTAATAGGCCTACCCATAGACCTAATGGCTAAGTTTGCAATCCTAATTTCCTTTGCAAATTCCAACGACACTATTCAGTTAAATCACGGGGTATTTCAAAGTAATTACCCTCAGTGCCTACCCAAACAACCACGCTAAATTATTCAACACCATCATCTGCCAAATCCGGCGCTCTGACATCGATTCTGACGCACTTGGCGTCATCGATGACGTCACAGATTACCCCTCACTCTCCCCCCATTGTTACCCATCAATCTCCCCCCATTGTCCCCGAGTACCTAGCCGAGGGCCCCATGACGTAACAAGCCCCTTAGCACCTTGACAACAAGGAGAACTTGACTTCCGTCTTGATTTTATAGTGACACTGTGGGGCCGGCGGCGGAGGGATATGGTTGTGGAAGGGTTATGAGGCTGTTATATAGTCCCCTTGGTGTATCGATCCGCCAAACAATCAAATCCCATTCAATAGCGCACAATGACCCTTGTTTGGGGGTCGGGGGTGTTTGCAAACCCTGTTCTGGGATTATTTGAGTAGGCCTAGGGCTGTCAGATGTTACGAGTGGTTACGAGAGGGTTCATAGTTCACAATCTGATTTTAAATGTTGCTGTTCGGGTTATTAAGCCCGTGGGATTTGGGCACCTGGAATATGACACTTAGCAATAAATCGTGCAAATATCGAATTGAAGCTAAGCTGTAATATTGATATGAACACGCGCCTATGAGGAACCATATACTGTGTGTAACGATTTCAGGTAAAAATAGCAACTGTCAAGATTTATCTTTGTGAGAAACTCATAGGATTAAGTGAAACACATGCCTACCCTTTGTGATGAAAACAATACAAACAGGAAGATCAAAAGCAAGGAACTTTCATTCTAATCTTACTCCTCTCATTTTCGACTTTTCAGAAATGCGCCAAATCCCCCCTCCCAAACCCAAACTGATCGTCTCCATTCCCCGTTCTAACATTTTGTCACATCTTTCTTTACCTGGATATTAGAACACATCGCATACCCTAGTTGAAAAATCACAACAAACAAAAATAAACGGTGAAGATCCCATTTTCACTTCCCTCAGTCGCGACTTTTCCTCAATACGCCAAATTCACACATCTCGACCTTCACACCTTTCTTCACCTGGACGTGAGAACTCTAGCACTGAATCACGTCGTCGTACAGGTGAGTGGACGTAACAAACCCACCTTTACCGGCGCCAGGTTTCGCACCTGGCCGCCACAAGTCTCACCACAGATCGGTATGTCGCGCCCCACCACAGAAGCTTGTGGTGGTGAGTGTGAGGTAGGTTTGGTATATCGTATTCGGGAGTCCTGGTCTGCGCATGCTCACACCTTTGACCCAGCTTCCTGTGGGTGGACAAGCGCGACTTTTCACCCAATCAGGAGTCTCTATTGTTCAATATGGCGGCGCCCACTGGGCCTCTCCCGAATACGGTATATATGGAGCATAGACAGACATAACATTTCCTAAATTAATTCCCAAAGTTTGAAAATTTTCTGCCAATGTGTAATTTTGGCCAAATTAATCTAGTAAATACATTTATTTCTCTTTAATATTTCTATATCATATTTGGTATCTTTGGAATCAGAATTTATGCACATCATGTAAGTCAGAGTAGTAAAGCTCAGTAATGGATTCTAACATTATTTAGAAGATAGACGATGGTGTTTTTTTTTTATTTTCATATGCATTAATTGTAGCCAATCACTCAGATCGGGCGGTGTTCAACAATATCACGCCACAATTTTACTATTGCACCGGAATATTTCATTTGCCCAGACTTTAGGCAAATACATCTATTACCCAGGTTCCTAATGACTGGTTGTACACGGGGTGCTATCAACGATGCTGTAGCAAGTAAGATTAATGATTTGTAATGTTTCGCCGTGAATGTTGTGTCTACGTGACTCCATGCAACCCGTTACGATGCGACCTATTTTGATGTTTTCGTGACGTCACAACGTGTTTGATTATGTCACAAAAAACGTCAAAAGAGGTCGCGTTGTGACGGGATGCACAGAGTATTGTAGAGGGAGCCACCGTCACAATTTCCATAAAAATAACATAGGTGATGGTCTGAGTTACATATCTTAGTGTAGCTATAACATTTTTGGTGCTATCCCAATGGGAATGCACCCCCTGATTATATTGGTCGGTGACAGGGCTTTGGATCCAGCTTTTGTAGATAACAGCCATATTTGTCACTTATAACATTGGTCCATTGATACACATCTGAACAAGAGATAAATATCGGTACAATCCCCGACAGATACACAGACAGATGTAATCTGGTGTTCAGCTGCTGTTTGTCGAGTTGTGTTTGGAGAGGGACATGTCATGATTCATTTAGCAGTATTGGGTGATTCACGATAGCAAATTACCATCAGTCAAAATCGTCTGGTGGAATAGGGGCCTTTCATTAAGTATATACGCATCAAGGGGGGGGGGGGGGTCCAAAATTTTTGGAAATGTGCGTACATTTTAGAACATATCAAATGCGTATTTTCGCCTAAGGGGGGGGGGGGGGGGGTCGGCAGGGGGTATGGGATTTTTGAAAATGTGCATACGTACCAAATGGAAGGCCCCATGTATACAGGCTTTAGATTCGTCAGCGCGTCGCCGACCTAGAGCAATTGTCAGCCCTCCTGCCAATAATTAAGGTCCCGGGTAATAATTATCAAATATCATTCTAGCACCATCTGCCATTTCTCCTATTCATAATGAGTTGCTGAAATACCATGACGTCTTTTTGTAAGGCTGTTTCATCTGTAGAATATCTGTGCATTTGTTATTTTCACTAGTGTTATCAAAAACAAGAATGCTTTGAACTGATGTGAGGTTATCTAATATTATTATAGCAATGATAGGGGATCATTCTGAATATTATATATTTGATACACAGGCTTAGTATTACCAACATAAAACATGGGCTAAAACGAGGTTAGGCTACATTTGCATGTTGCTCGTAATTATTGTCTGCGCTTTTTTCTTCCTTAAATATATGAATACATAATATACGCCAAGATGTTCTTTTATCACTTTCCCTTTGTACCCTGCCATAAGGGACGCTATTCTGGGGGACACTATTCCATGGGACTCTTTCCGGTCATTGTGCAGACCGGAAACAATGCGCACGCACACCTCTCGATCCCGGGACGCCAGATTGTGCTCGCACTGCCCTCACGACTCTACCCCCCTACCACCACGATAATAGACCATTTGCCAGTCGGCGTGTGGGGTAAATTATGGCGTGAGACACCTGCCCGTAAACGAACTTCCTGTCCATAGACTCAATGCTTAAGCATTGTTTTTTGTCTCCCTGTATCTCTTATAATTACGTCCTGGAGAAAATGTAGATAGTTTTGGATAGCTCACTGTCCCTCACCTATTTATGAGAAATAGTTAAGAGAACCAAGGTGTTTTGCCAATGCCAATGCTGTAGCATAGGCAGGAAGTCAGGAACAGTTCTACAGCAAGAACAAAACTGGAAATCAGTCTACAGACGTTGAGCAGATGATGTACTATCCCCTAAAATGAGAGGGACGCCATCTTGGTGATCAGTTTTGAAATTGCTGGAAACAACATCTAGAACAACAATTTAAACCTGATTTTTCTCATATAGATTTGTAGAATCATAATCATCAATTGTCATATTTTAGGATGGAATACGTGGCTTGAGAGTTCATGTGAGATGCTACCGCGAAAAGGCTAAAAAAAAAATAATAATTAAAAAAAAAATCAATTGTCATATTTTAGACATCATGAAATCTTGTTTTATTTTATGGCCACGTGGTTAGGTAACCACGTGGTGATCACCAATAAGTGATCAAGTGACCTGCACAAGGTCTATAAGGACTCTACCCCTCCCCACCCCCCCCCCCCCCACCCCTACCACCACAATAATAAGGGGCGCCAAGTACAAGAAGGGAGGCGCCAAAACACAATGCTTGGCGCCAAAACACAATGCTTGGCGCCAATTAGGGCCCTCTCGGGTTACGCGGCCACAGGTTGGGAAATGTCGTCTGCGCCGAGTTTCCCGCCAAAAACACGACAAAGCGGATCCCAGCAGACGACAATTAGACCGGAGGGACCCGGGGGGGACGCGGGGGGTCGCCGGGGTTAAGGAGGGTGAGGTCTCGACCTCTAAATCTAAATACGAGTACACGCAATGAATCCACAGCTGGGAAACTCGCCTGTTTATTAGGGGATTAACAATGGGTAGACTGCCTAAAACAATCAGGATCGAGGGTTAAAGGGGTGAAGATAATATTACGCCATTTCTGTCGACCCAGAAGGATGTACAAAATCTATATAAATATCAATTTAAATCAATTAAATCATTATTCTGACAAGGCAATTCAGATGCGGGATATCTAATGAAATTAGTTTTCTCCATACGAATTGGAGCTGTATATAGCTACTCACTCTTTGAATATTTCAGTCACCTCAGGCTTAACTTTAATACACCTTTTGACATACATTTACCGACCTCCCCCTCTTTCATAACTTAGCAGTGTTAAGACCCTGGATCCTTCCCCAGGACATGGAGAGTGAGGCGCCTCTGCTTGGAGGTTGTCAGTGGGTGGGTTCGATTGGATGCGCCGGCGTGTGCCGCTATCTCATAACAGTACCAATAATGCAACACGTCGGATCCGGATATCAATTCTAAAAGATAATTATTTCTGGATCCGCCGCATTGCATTATGGTTTATTGCGTTGCATTGTTGGTACTATTATGGAAGAGCGGCGCACGCTGGCACCTTCAATCGAACCCACCCAGTAGCTCTAGTGGTAGCGGCGCAATTTGGGACGCCAGCTTTTTGAAGGGACGTCATTTCACGGTACTCTACCTTTTTTTTGACCAGGGTGTCATCAAACGGCCCCTGGTTTTACAAGCCCTGAGGGGGGGATCCGTGTAAAATAGGGGGGCGGGGGGGGGGGGGGGTGAGGGCCCCTGAGGGGCAGGCTGAGGGTCATTATGTATCATTACCTCCTCCCCACCCAGCCAGTCTGTCCACGACCTCAACCACTGTCTCCTGGTGGGGGGGGGGGGGGGGGGGCTACTTGGGCTTGAACATGTACCCACTGCCAAATGGAACTGTGAAGCGGGGGCAGTGAACGTCAAAATTGAGGGGTAGTCAACCAATTTTTAGGCAAGGAAGGAAAAAATGGGGGGAGGGGGGGGCGATGAACTACATCATGTATAGAACAATATACTTGAAACTTAGCTTTATTGCCACCTTATGCCACAAAACATCTAATAAAGGTTGTACTAGTCAGACGTTTTCCTAGGCAGTTTTGGTGATGTTTTTTTAATTTCTATTATTGACACACCCTGAGTTTTTTCGGGGGGCAGTGAGCTGTGTCCCCCAAAATAGGGGGTGGTCAACTAAAATTCAGGGCCGGTCGGTCACGAAAAGTTTGAGCGGTAGTTTGGCAGTGGGTAGTATCCTTCCAAGAGTCAGTGCCCCCCCCCCCCCACCCCACCCCACCCCACCCCACCCGGGCACTCTCTACACTCTCTCTCGTCAATCGAACAAGGTGCTGTCACTTTTTCAGTTGGCTAAGTCCCACAAAAACTTGACGTCTTAAAACGCAGATGTCTCGGGGATAATTGGCGGATTTTCTTGCTGTTCATTCTGTTGTGACCAAAAGACCTAATGTTGTGATAGACATGGATACAGACTTTAAGTGCGAGTGTCTTTTAAGTCTTTGTAATTCTGAGAAAACCTGAAATGAAATTCTACACTTTAATGGCTCAATTTATTCACTTATCTTTCCCTTCTATCGTTTCGTTTCAGGTGAAGATTCAGGGTACGAATGGTAAGTTGGAAATTGGAGTCATTACTTTTATGGCAAACATAACACGACCATAACACTGTTTACAACGAACGCACTTTACTTTGTGTTGCATTTGTTTTCAGTCGATTCCCGGAAATTGAAATAGGGCAAATTACGCTAAAGTGAATTTTCATATACAACAAAACTGGCAGTACTAAAACGAATTCATATCTAATTTCCGATCCCTCAAAAATGTATCCACGCACATATAACTACGGTTGCAGTACGCTGTTATCCTTGCATTAAGAGACAAGAAACCATCCATTTCAAATCCCCCCAAAACAGGTGATATAACTTATATTTCCTTGGTTTTATCTGGGGATTCCCTCGACCTCTGTAGCTGATAGTTTAAATCAGGAGAATATCACTTTTGTTATTCCTCTGGGTGAATGTTGCGACGTTTAAACAGGAAATGTCCAGGCACTATCCCAATAGGGGTGAAATGAAGTATAATGTAGATACAGTGGCCCGGACAAGGAGGGGTAGGCCGAGAGGAGGGAGGAGGAAGAAGTTGACAAATGGATTCTCTCTATGTGACTCACAGTGTCATCACATCCAGGGGAGGGCTGGAAACCTGGAGGTGGGGGGGGGGGGGGCGCCCTCTGCGTGAAATAAACGATGTATACACAGTCGTTATAAACTTTTGTGAAAGTTTACGAGATGTCTATAGATGTTTAGAGGGTAAAAAGAAGCATCGACAGAGTGAAATCGTAGGCCACTGATTCACTGATGTCAACCCTCAAAGTCAGGACTCACAGCATTTTCAAATGGATGAGAGTCTTAACGAGTGTCTTGACAATATACTGTGACTTCCAGCTGTCCTGTCTATAACTCACGGTGACACTGGATACCTGGGTATTATGCTTAGGGGGTCCAGGGTCCTGTCAGGGTATCCTGGGGCTTTAGTGGGGCAGACAGGCTAGACACTCACTCAGGACGCTGATTTGGTGAGGCCATCAGTAAAGGTAAGATTAACCTTTGATTAACCTGGACAGGTCCCTTGGTCTGGTGACGGGGCGGACTGGCCCCTCCCCACCCCGCCCCCCTCCCTTCCCCTCCAGGCCCACCCCACCCCTCCCATTAGACCCCCTCTACACAACGACCGTTACGACCACCGGGAGACTACAACTGATGATCCCGCCCCTCCCACCCCTTATTGATGGCTTCAAAAGGCTTGATTCCGCTATCCGATTTTACTCACGATGTTCGGAATCGCAAGTACGAAAAAGGTTTAATAACAAGTTGGCCGATTGAGGGGATTGAAAGGATTGATCATTTGATGAAATGAGAATTTCGCCCGATTGGAAATAACGCAGGAAGCTAAGCCTAAGAAGAGATATTAATGAATAAAATATTTTGATGGTAGGTCCGAAAAAATGACACTATAGTGACAATTTCACAAATCATTTTAATCTTTGAATCTGTCTGACAGCACCGGAGAACTTATTGACGGTGTGACGCCTATGTTTTAACATTGAATGAGAATGATTCAGACACTGACAGTGAGTTAGGCCTAGACATCTTAAAGTTTAGATTGAATATTTTGATGGTAGGTAAGTAAAAGTGACACTATAGTGACAATTCAACAAATAATTTAATCTTTTGATCATAAATAATTGCTTTCGGAGCCGCCATAATACATTGACAGTGTCGGAGGGGGCTTAGGCCAATCTGAGTCCAGTCATTTTTTCATACCATCTGTAAAATATTCTTGCAAACGTATCCAGGCCTAAAATAATCAGACCATTTGATCTTTAGGATCCTCACATATATGAGAACATAGTTATATACATGAATTTCATTTTGATAGGCATAATAAGGTCTAAATAATTATTTTTCAGATTGCCAATGTCCGACCAACGCCCGAGTTGCATTGACATCTAGGATCCCTAAGACTAACCATCTGTAAAATATTATTGCAAGCGTTTCCAGGCCTAAAATATCAATCTATATTATGATATATAGGACCCTGAGATATAGGGGAACATAGATATATACATGGATTTCATTTTCGTAGGGGTAATAAGGCCTAAAATAATTATTTTTCAGATTGCCAGTGTCGAATGCCCGAGAGGCTGAGTCCAGCAGCTTGTCTAGGCCTATCATTTGTCATTTGAACTGCTGAAAAAGATATATGTACCTACCTGTATAACCTGAGTCCTGAATGCTTCCGAATACTTAAATCCTCCACAATTATTGGGTTTAGTCCAATGTCATCCTGGTTTCCTGATTTCTATGAATCGGTGCAGGCGTGCGGGGAGAGAACCCGGCCATGTTGACGGTCTGACAGCAGTGACAGTGCCTCCACATGTCCGATTGATCCAATGTTTTGCCTTCGATACGAACGCATAGTTCCCGCATGAGTTTTCAATGCGTTGTATGCGTTTAAGGGTGTCCATTCGTCCAAAATATATATATTGAAAGCATCAGATACCGCTGTAATCCAGGCGGAGAAGGCGCAGCCCCGGTAACAACCAACCGTCCCCGCCACCGGCGTGGGGCGGTCTGGGCTCTGTCAGTGTCAACGGGGGGAGGAGGCGAAGGATTGCAAGAAAACATCGCGATGCATTTACGCGTTTAGACGCGTTATTTCGCATTATTTTCGATTCTGGGACAGTGGGAGGCTTAGCTATGGGTCGAAATCTATCTGTGCATACCAATAACTAAGGTTAGATCGACTGAGTTCATGGTGAAATAGGTCTGCAAAGTTGATGAATATTCAGAGATTGACCCAGTTCCCTTCCTCCCCGATCGAAAGCGAGGCTGGTGGGCGTAACTTGACCCGGTTAACACGGCGTCGGGTGACGAGCGGATTTCTGGTCTTATTAGCTCAAATATCGATATAAATGATCAAGTTATGGTGTTATAGGACCTCAAACATGCTGTACGATCCATATCAGATAGGAAAACGATCAATTCTATCGGATTATATATGTTTTCTGAAATGAGTACGGCCATCAGCTGTCACGTGACGAGCGTGCCCGCAGGTTTTCGGCGGTTTTGCGAGGTTATGCAGTCACATTTTGCCAATGGCGGGTCGCGCCACGACCGCTTTACCGGAAGAATCGGTAAACAAGGCCTGGGTAGCTTGTTCCCGCAATGATAGAAACATATAGAAAATAGTATGGAAGGTAGGCAGCCACCAGTTTTATGCTAAATTTCTGTATGTTCCCGGCGAGTCTGCAAAATCCAATACATTCTAGTTTATTGCTTGTCGTCGTACGCGCCAGTCCGAGCGCTGTCCTTTAGAGAATTTCGCCTGATGTGCTTTGATTTGCTTTCATACTGCTTTGATCGCTTTGGTTTCCAATGGCGAAAAATAATGGACATATTTGATATCAGTAGCATGGGTTGGAAATCACCGTTCAAACGGTAGGTTGAATGAGTGGGTTCCTGTTATGTCAGCCAATAATGAGGGTTAGAAATTACAAAATCCGTGAGTCCAAATAGGAAATTTGGATGACCCCTGCACCGAATTGCGCCCAGACGATCCACCGGACTTCATGCAGTGGAAGAACATATATAATCAGGTGAACTCTGAATGAAATTATGTGAAAACTCTCTACCCTCTATAGATATATGCACGTCGTAAACTTTCCCAAAAGTTTGCCTGTATGGAAAACAAAAAATAAAATCCATATTTTAAAAAATCGCCTACTTGACCAGGGTGTTAACCCAGGAGACTGCTGACTCCCCGCCCCCGCCCCCCCCCCCCCCCCCCCCCACTGATGGTCGGCCCCTCCCACCCCTCATTACAGGGCTTATCCCCGGCTTATCCCAGGCCGTAAATCACGTTAATCCCCGCCCCCCTCAGGGTCCGCCGAGGGTCCCTAAAGGGCCGCGTGAATTAATTAAAAGGGCCCTGAAGTCCTCGGGGGCACATTACCAACATCGGCCAGATTTCAAGAGATCTCCCCGGAGAATGTAATATACTGGGGCTTACGTCGACGAAATGGCGGTCAGGGCAGGTGGGTGTATAAATCTAAAGCCCCATAGTCATATCCACTAGGCGACTACCGGCGACTGGCGACGGGAAACAGACAGAATCGGCTGATTCCTATGATCCCCTATTAGCACAGTATTTTGAAATGTGCAGGTTGATCCGAGTCGCCGGTAAAGTCATGCAGCCGATTCTAAGGGCAAAATTGGCCAATTTTAATGTCGATCTGTTGGCCACTCGGGGATATAGCCTAGTGGCTATGGCCCTTAAGGTTTTCTTAATACGAAGATTTATTGGCATTTTGATTTTAAGTAATATTATTTGCAATCTGTGTACTTGTAGACTAATTACCAAATACCACATTAACTTCTTCCTGTCTTTTTGTGTTTATTCTACACCACCACTTATGTAATACATGTACATCTGAAAGCCAAGGGCAACCTTGGCGATTATTACTACATAAAATCTTTGAAAATAAAAATCAGAGGAGTTTCTTCAGAGATGTAACAAATCCATTTAACACGGGCTTACACCAACAAAATGGCGGCCAGGGCAGGTGGGATGGTTACACAATCACGGTACTTTTAAATGGACGGATTGTGCCATATTGGTGATATTAGTGATATTTGATCAGCTATATGATCTGACTAGGTGGCCGGTTTCACAGATCAAAGCTGTCTAAATTATCGAGGCGGCCGTCCGCTAACTCGTGTGATCGGGCGTGGGAAATTACACAGCTTTACCCGCGGCCTTACGTAACTCTCGTTTTGTCTCGTAACGATAAGTCACCTGGTCACGTGACGTCTGGCCACGTGACTCTAGACACGTGACCCTTGACACGTGACCCTGGCCACGTGACACCCTATAACCACGTGACTCTGGGTGAGAAGGCCCCAGGTGTTGTCATATGGCACACCTGGCTCACGTATCGCAATACTGCACGTGTATTGCACGTACTTCCACGTGTTATACGTGTGTTACACGTGTGTTACACGTGTGTATGTAACACACGGTAAGACCTGGGCAGTGCCCTGGGCCTGGCGGACCCCTCCCTGGCCCCGCCCCCTGCACCTGTTAGCCCACCTGTCGGAGGGATGGGTGTTTTTTTTCGGTCACAATTTATTTATGCTGGTTTGAATTGCATTGCTCCAGTCTTCCCTCACCTCCAACCACAGCTTCACTATGTACAGTTATATATCTGAGAAAAAAGCAGAAGTATTCCTTCATTTTAATATGATTGTATAGTAAAGATTAGGTTAAATTGTTTTATAACACCTTTGATTCTTTAGGTTGTACTTGTGCCAAGTAGCAATCACAGACCCATACCCCACCCCTTTTCCTCATTTTCTTATACTACTAACGCTACTACTCCTAGTACTAGGGCCTTCCGCCATCTTTGTCCATGCAGATACTCTAATGATAGTTTATAATCAGATAATTGTACCCCTCTTTGACAAATCCTGGATCCCCTCTCATGCGAAGAGGACAAATGGTCAAAGTAATCTCAAATCACATCGAACACGAGTGTGAACATCAACCCCCCCCCACCCTACACACCCACCCCACACCCTCATCAATCCCCGCCCCCTCACTACCACCCATTGTCTCCTATCCCCTCTCCCTCCGCCGGTCCCAGGGGACTATTTTCTCCACTCTCTCACCGCGCGGCCTCTTCACGGCCCGTCGCGCGTCCTGTATTAGTGCGCGGTATCTAACAGAGACTAATTAGGTATCTGAGACCTATCGGGGATCACAGCACCCATTACCCGAGCCTACAGGGACTAGATCACAGAGATGGTCCTCTCACAGGGCCCCCACACCCAACCAGGGGCCTTCTAGGGGCCCTTTGCAGCGAATTAGGAGGTTATTGTCTCCAACAGACGATTCTGGGTGGTCCATGTGATTATATTAAATTTGGCCTTTTTTGCCATTAGTGATGGTGTGCATGTAGGATGACTTATTGCCAGTAAAAAGTGCATGTGGAATGTATATCGTGGGTCTATTATCTCTATGATCATATAATTATACAGAAGAATGTTATATTAATTTTCAGTAAATATTAACTTTCAGTAAATACTTCGGCCTAATGGGTTTTTTTCTTTATTTTAATATTATAGGTCTTAATTTTAGTTTCCAAGATATCCTCGCTATTTATGGACTTATCAGAATGGTTTTTATCTATCATTTTTCTCCACCATTTTCCCCTGACAATACACTTAAAGTCGCTGGCCTTCTGTTTCCTAGTTCACTCAGGCTTAAACTAACCCCCCTACTGTGCCCGTCCGCCTGGCTGCCACCCCCACGCCTCAACTAGTCTTCAGCCCCAGGGCACAATTATGATTGTTATTAACACCCATAACCCTTAGTTACCCCCCTCCCTAATGCTACTATCAATTTGACATTGTCTCTGCATCCTATTTCCATACATGATAAATACAATCATCATTTTCTTGTCAAGCCATTATAATAAATTTTGGTCGGGTCTAGTTAAGTTTTTCCATCTAGTAGAAGGGGGAGGGGTAATTTGTTTTAGGAGTGGGACAGAAGTGACCTCATTACAGAAGTGACCCCCATTAGAGATTAAAATTCCGGATCCGGCAGCCGCCATATTGGGAGACGCCGGGTGGGCGATAATATGAGCGACAGGAGGCAGGAAGTGGCCGGCGCGGGGCATGCTGGGGGAGAAACATTCTCCAAACACAGTAGGGATCACGACCAGGTACCACAC
This sequence comes from Lepidonotus clava, assembly GCA_936440205.1. NCBI lineage: Eukaryota > Metazoa > Annelida > Polychaeta > Phyllodocida > Polynoidae > Lepidonotus > Lepidonotus clava. The sequence continues at coordinate 4,243,717 of OW387141.1, forward strand.
AATGCAGGGTACCAACTCTAAATCCATTTTCAAATCCCCTGTGTTTTTCCCTGAGATTTCCCTGTTTCATGACAATTTTTCCCTGTGTCATATCCACCAAGTTGTTCAAATTTAAAAGCCTCTGCATGCAGAAAATATTTGGAAAACCCAACAACAAAAAGTTGAATCCTTTATATCTTGAGGATCAGGATTTTTAGAACCTGGCCAAATGAAATTCCCTGTGCTTTGTCAAAATTTGCAAATTCCCTGTGTTTTCCCGTTAGGGATTTTTTTTTTGCCATTTTCCTTGTTTTCCCTGTTTTCCCTGCATGGTTGGTACCCTTCACACAATGACGCCAAGACCTGCTTGGAGAGTGAAACACAGACGCTGATTCACACCAGACCCAGCGGGAAAAAAGTCACAAATCGGATATAAAATCAATCTAACGACCAAATCGGAGCGGCAAATGGTCCTGACCAAAGTATACTAAAGGCCAAATGTGGCGGGAAAAAATCTATAGATCTACTAAAGGCCAAATGTGGTGGGGAAAAAACCTCCACTGGTGCCGGCGATGTGCAGTGACCGTGAGTGGGAGATTGCCGGAGACCAGCCGCACATTTGGGAAAGGTTGTGTACGCAGGTGTAACCATGGTGATTCATATTTGAGATATTTATATTAAAAAAGGCTCAGCTTGGTGCCAAAGGTTCCTGGCCCTGGTCTCAACAGTCACTTAGCAGCCAACAGGCTACTTCATGCTACTAAAACACGGCACTGATTTGGGCAATTTGGTTTTATTACTTTGAAATGATGTTCCTGGAATGACTTTTCTACATTGGTTGTGCTTCCTCATTCTTCTAGACTTTTTTTTATTCCAAATGACAGGGCGACGTGTCGCCACTTTATGTTGAATTCCATATGATAAGACATCAGAAATTTAGACTGCCATAAAATGGCACTGATTTGGGCAATCTGCTTTTATTACTTTGAAATGATGCTCCTAGAACTCTATATTCCTCATTCTTCTAGCCTGTTTTTACCCGAATTGTCAAGGCATTTTCCATAGACTACAAGGGATTACAATTAAGCCTGCCTCAATAATTATGTTGGGTTCCAGATGAGACACGAGAAATTCTCTCAATAGTTGAGAGGCATACCTCAAATATTTGTATCTCAGAAAATTTTCTTGGACAGTCTACTTGAAGTCAAAGGATAATCTGTATTGCAAGACCACTGCATCCAACCTTCTCCAGAACCTTATTTATATTGAAAAGCCTGATTAACCAGGACAAAATGACCGATTGGGGTGTGGCAAAAGGTACCAGAAGCAAAGTGACTTTTCACTGGTACCTGTAGACAGAGACCAAAGTGGACGTCACACTCTGGTCACCAGCAGAGAAACCTGACATTTTGCTGGTACCTGCAGACAGAGACCAAAGTGGACGTCACACTCTGGTTACCAGCGGAGAAACCTGACTTTTCGCTGGTACCTGCAGACAGAGACCAAAGTGGACGTCACACTCTGGTTACCAGCGGAGAAACCTGACTTTTTGCTGGTACCTGCAGACAGAGACCAAAGTGGACGTCACACTCTGGTTACCAGCAGAGAAACCTGACTTTTTGCTGGTACCTGCAGACAGAGACCAAAGTGGATGTAGCAGGATTCCCGTTCCGGGCAGGATTCCTATACCGACCGCCTCATGGCGCATGCGTACTGGGTCACAGATAGTCTCAGGGTATGTTCTGTCAGGGATGCCAGTCAAAGTTGTAATGGGTAGCAAACTAAAGATATATCCCTCACATCTTTTACATCACTAGGATTCAGACCAAAAAGGCTAACTCGTCCCTACTCCTAGTCTGCGGAAGGGGCACCTGTTCAGGTTGGGTCAAGGCTAGGTGCAGCCAACCAGTCAAATGGCCCGTACTGGCGGCCGGTAGAGGAATCCTAGCGGTCCCCCAATCCTACCACAGTGGACGTCACACTCTGGTTACCAGCGGAGAAACCTGACTTTTCGCTGGTACCTGCACACACCCGGACCAAACGGCAGTATATGCTGCACAAGTTAGCATGTCCGAAATATGTAAATGAGCTACTGAAATGCTACAGATTATATACTGATTTCTACTGCCAGCTCATTTATATATTTCGGACATGCTGATTTACTACAGTTCTGCTGCTAAAATCATACATATTTCTACTGAGTTACCACTGAAGTGCTACTGCAACCTCCTACTGCTTCTCTACTGATTTAACGCTGTATATCTACTGCATTTTGTCCCGGGCAGAGACCAAAGTGGACTTCACAATACAGTCACCAGCGAAGAAACCTGACTTTTCGCTGGTACCTGCAGACAGAGACCAAAGTGAACGTCACACTCCGGTCACCAGCGGAGAAACCTGACTTTTCGCTGATACCCACAGACAGAGACCAAAGTGAACGTCACACTCCGGTCACCAGCGAAGAAACCTGACTTTTCGCTGGTACCTGCAGACAGAGACCAAAGTGAACGTCACACTCCGGTCACTGGCGGAGAAACCTGACTTTTTGCTGGTACCTGCAGACAGAGACCAAAGTGAACGTTACACTCCGGTCACCGGCAGAGAAACCTGACTTTTCGCTGGTACCTGCAGACAGAGACCAAAGTGGACGTCACACTCTGGTCACCAGCGGAGAAACCTGACCTTTCGCTGGTACCTGCAGACACAAACCAAAGTGGACGTCACACTCCGGTCACCAGCCGAGAAACCTGACTTGGCAGGTGGCCACCAGAGGTCGTGTTCGCTGGGTGCCGGCGGCCACCACAGAGACGGGTCAGGACTGACGGGAACCAGCGAGAGACGCCTACAGGTCACGTGGTCAGCTCGGCTGGCTCCCGGCGTGAGGGGGACGGGGCCAAGGCTGACAGGCTGAGGACCAGTCGAGCCAAGTGAACCCACGTCAAATCGAGGCCAATGAGACGCTCGGACGTCATCAAATCACCAAACGCCCTTTTCTGATATTATATATACTTATTTCTACTACAGAAACAATGTTTATTTCTACTTCAGGAACAATGTTTCATTGTTGAAATGTCCAACCTTTCTAGCATGAACAAGAGTGATTAGAAGATATATACTAAGGGTTAACACCTAGATTTGTGTTTTATTTTGTTTAGATTCGTGTTGTTATGTATCAGACTACTGTTGAGACGTGCTTTCTTCTTTTCAGCAAGGAAAATTCAAATTTCCCAGGATTCATCTTTCCCTCCTAAATCCCACTTTACCTTGCTCCTTGCCCTCTCCACTTTCCCCCAATCATCATTCACTGCCCTGCCCTACTTTGGACACCGATGACTCTGGCCCAGAGACCACTCTGTGACTCAGTTCTCATCCACCACACGGCCCAGAATAACACAGACTGATGGTGATCTAATAAATCTCACCCGTTTGTCTCCGAGTTATTAATCAGGTTGGAGTGGAGGGGCCAGGCCCAAGGGGCGGGGGGGGGGGGGGGCACTGCCTGTTTGAAGGTTACTCCCCACTGCCAGACGACCAACCCTGGGGGGGCACACAGATGACCATCCCCAAAAATTAGGGTGTGTCAATACCAGAAAATATACAGAAAACACCAAACCTGCTTGGGAAAACTTTGATAAAATTTAAGGTTGTTTTTTTTTGTCAATTAAAGTAGTAATAAAACTAAAGTTATTGATCTGTATTATTCTATAAATGTAGTTCACTGATTCCCCCCACCCCCCTTTTACCTGAAAATGATTGGCCACCCCTCAATTTTGATGTACACTGCAGGTCCGTTTGGCAGTGGGTACCTTTTCGCGGCCAAATGCCCCCCCCCCCCCTCCCCCCCCCCCCCCCCCCCTCAGGGATCAGGCCGTCTGGAGGCTCCTGTCTGCCCCCTGCTCGTCGGCACCGCTCGTGGCGCCCCTGGTGGACAGTGGTGGCCATGTTGGATGGGTGCCAGAGGTAACGTGGCCCTGTACGTGACAGTGTCACCCCCCCCCCCCCCCCCCCACACACACACACCCACAGGTGACCGGCCCGGGGACGGCGTGACTGCTCCAGTGTCAGCTTGGTTTTGGCACTCCTGTCTTCTCATTTCTAGGTCTGCAGTCATGTCCTATTCTGACAGTGACCTATATTGCTGACACTGTCCTATGCTGACTTAAATGTAGATGCAAATGTCCATTACCCTGTCAACAATGCTCATTCGTGAGTGTTGACGGTGCCATCTGCTGCCCCCTCGACACATCCTACCAACAATATCGTAGGCAGCAGATAAAGTGAAAGGATTCATAGTCCATACCAGTGGCGGATCCAGGGAGAGGGTGGGTGGACAGGCCCCCCTCCCTCTCCCATACATTCATGTTTGTGCCCCCCCCCCCCTCCTCTTTCAAGTCCTGGATCCGCCCCTACAAAGTACATCGTGTTCTCCCATAACTTTAGAATTAAAAGTCAAAATATAAATTGGTTTTCAGGGCGACAATGACCAAGGATTTCTTCTTTCTTCTATTTTCCCCCCATATCTTTCTGCCGTTTCTAAACAGCACTAGAATGCTATCTAAACAGTCCGGCAAATACTACAACCGAAACTTATCCCCTTGAGCCTATCACGTCAATACGTCTTAATTACCTGTGTCCCATCCCAAAAGGGTACCGGGCCCAACTGTCCCACTTCACTCATTACCCTTATTTCTCCATGTAGGAATGTCCCCCAGTCACGTCAGGTATTCCTGTCACCAGACGCCCGCTAATTTCTGGACACCCCCCCCTCCTCCTCCTCTGGGGGTGTAGATGGGGTGTCCCCATGTCGCCGTGTCGATTTTAAGAACTGGCCCTGGCGCCCTGTCGATTTAAGACCGCAATTTACTAAATATTTTTACCACATCAGATTCTTGTGACTCCTCACTCATGGATTTGGAAATTCCAATTTTCCCTGACTACAGTCATTTTTTTTTTAAATTCCACTTTTAAGTACATTTTTTTAAAGATATTTCTTTTCCCTTACCATTTCCTAAATTCCTTGACTTTTCTCCGACCAATTCCAAAATTCCCTGACTTTTCCCTGACCTTGAAAAAATAACTTTTCCCTGACCGGTGGCAACCCTGTCGTTAAGCCCCCCCCCCCCCCCCCCCCCCCAAAAAAAAGGCCGTGTCGCCGTGTCGATTTAAGGGGTCTAGACCCATCCTCCCCTCCCCTCCCCCTCCCCTGACCACTTTAACGTGTGTATTAACCCCCGGGCCGACTTCAAAGGACACGTGCACTTAACCTATCAGCACATCTCGATACCCGTGTCCGTCAGGGCTATACAGACGTCCACACCCAGCAGGTCTTATCGGGACCAGAGCCTCCTGGGAGTCTGCTCTAGAGAAAACGTTGAGGGGATACGATAGAACAGTGTCCGAAATTATAGGTGCACCCTGCATGATTTGATTGACAAGTGCATAGATTTTCTTTAATATGCAGCAGCTTTTATCGGAGAATTATATTAGAGACCTGGTGGGGAATGCAGGAAGTCCTGCCTGGGTGCATACTTTCAAGAACCATGCACCCAGCAAATACATTTACAAATTTACCTAATTTTCAACACTGTTATTACTATTGTGAGTATGTGAATATGCTCCTAAGATACATATACATGTACATATATCTTAACATTATCTTACGAAGGCTTGGATTTCTCTTGCACAAATACACAAAATACTATTACTAGTCATAAAATAATTATACCTATAAGTATACTATTTGGCTGAACTTATTTAAAATGATTTTAATTTGGCAAATTATCATTATTCTAAATGAACGTCAGCAGTAATCGAGTACAAGTATCAAATAAGTACAACATTCTTCAAAGAACTAGCCGACCAGGTTGACCCAAAATCGTGATGTCAGATACAGTGCAAAGGTCGACTTTCAGACCTTTTATTCTCAACCTTTCCCCCTTCACTCTCCCGCTGCAGGTAAACAACACACCTGAATCCTGATCTCGGCCACGACCACAACCCTCAAATAGGTCCTAAACCACAAAACCACAAGGTCCCCCCCCCCTGCCGTTGGATTCCTGGGAACGCCTCAAAGGGCCTCAGAGGGCATTCCGCGGCCCTACTAATGAAAGCCCCCACGAATCAGAAGGGGGTGTGGGAGTCTCAACGGGGTACCCACTGCCAAAGGTATAGGGACTTGGATAGCAGAGCGGTGAACGTCAAAAATTAAGGGTCAGTCGACCACCTTTATGCCTATAAAGTCAATATAGGGCCAATAACCTGAAAATTAGCCTTACTAACTAATTTGTTTCACACACAAAACTTATGTATTTTACCAAGAGTTTTCCTAAACAATTTGTTAAAAATTTAATGGAATTTAGACACTCTGATTTTGGGGAGCAGTGATCTGCATACCTCCAAAATAAGGCAATCAACTTAAATCAAGAAGCTGTCAGTCACCAAAAACTGGGTGGTAGTTTGGCAGTTGGTAGTAACCTTCAAAGAGTCAGCTCCCCCCCCCCCCCGGGCCTCCACACCTGAAACAGGTGAATCCCTTTGAAGTTTGCCGCCCAGGTGGGGAGCAGGGGGTCCTAGTTGAACGCTGAGGTCCTGAGGGCGTACCTGGGAGGTCCTCAAGGACATTCAATGTCAACTGGACCTCCGGGTGAGGATGGGGTAATCAGGGGGGTCAGGACATTATGTCAGCGTCTTGAAGGGCCTTGAGAGGCCTTGAAGGGCATTCAATGTCAGCCGGACCTCCAGTGAAAGGATAGGGTAATCAGGGGGTCAGGACATAACGTCAGCGGACTGAAGGGCCATGAAGGGCCTTGGGGGCATTTTGACGTCAGTTAGGACCTCAGGCCTGTGTGGGGAGATGGGCTGAGACGCTGGGGTCGTGATGTCATCTGAAGGGCCTTGAAGGGCCTTGAGGGGCATTCAGAATCAGATGTCAGTTGGGACCTCAGGGCAATGTAGGGGAGGGGCTGAGACGCTGGCTCTCTGCTGGGGTTGTGACGTCACTTGAAGGTCATTGAAGGGCCCTGGGGGGCCTTGAGGGGCATAAGGACGTCAGTTTAGGACCCCAGGCCTGTGTGGGGAGATTGGCTGAGACGCTGGGGTCGTGACGTCATCTGAAGGGCCTTGAAGGGCACTAGGACGTCAGTTAGGACCTCAGGGCAGAGAAGGGGATGGGCTAAGATGTTGGCTCTGTTTTGGGGTTGTGACGTCACCTGTGGCATCTTGAAGGGCCTCTCGGAGCCATCAGATAGGAAAAGTCATAAAGGTCATAACGTATTGTCCCCATCTTGAAAGGGCCCGACCCCAAGGCAGGAGTCTGTCGCTATGCTAATTTACTCTAGTTGAATGACGGCAGCGTTCTTGACTCGTGAAGATCAAAGGGTCCTGATTTTCCCGACTAACAATCTCTGGGGAATGGGCGGGTCAGGGGTCAAACCACAAGAAGTTGTCTCCTGAGGGCCCAGAGGGGCATTGGGTCTCTTACAAATGCCAATACCCGAATCATTACTTTTGTCTTTCTGTTTTTATTTTTCTCTAATATTTAACTTTTCTTCAATTTTCTTTTTGAAGATTACAGCACGTTACCTGCTGTTATTTGACACGTTATTCCCTAGACTAAAAGTGCACCCCTCCCCCCCTGCTTGGCGGCATAAAGATTGATAATTAGAGTATTTACCAAAGCAGAGACCATAGAAACAGATCACAGAATATTTAGATCTGTGCCTGCCACAGTGACAATTCCCGACAACTCACTGGAGAGAAACTTTTAGCTTTTTGGCACGACACAAATGTAAAACATGAATTCAAAGCTCTATGAATGTCAAACCTTACAAAATGATCAGAGGGACTCTGAACACTGGTCTGTTACCATGGCCACCGTGATCAGGACCACCAAGGCTACGGGCGAGCCGTTACCATGGAACCACGCTAACAACACCCAAACAAAAAACACATTAACCATGGCAACTGGCCAAACCAGGAAGTCAAGTCACATAAAACGCGCATGCGCGAGGCGACTTTTTCAAACCTTCCGAGTTTGGCGCCCTGGAGGAAGGAGAGACGCCCGGGGGTCAATGTCAAGGCCGTGGGGGTAACCCTAGACCCGGTTACCATGGCGACGCGCCATCACAATGGTGGCTGGGGTATAGGGTATACCCCGGGCCGTCCTGACGACGTGTTTGGTTTTCTACTGGCGCCTGTCAACCGCCGGGACGTTGACAAACATACGCTGGGCGACCGGGGGGATTTAGACAACAAACACAGAGCATGGGACTTAGGGCGGGATTACACTACACGACTTGAGCTGCCATATGCCGACAGGGTGGCCACGCTTTTTCAAAAATCAATTTAAGACTATTTTAAGACCTATTTAAGACTTGACTTTTGGCAAATTTGAGACTAATTTGCCACAGGTTATGAAAAAATTTGTTCGCATGATATTTGACGTGGTGACACTTGGCAAAAGGTGACAATTTTGCTCATCCTAACATTTTAGTTTTATTTCCTAATCAGATCCAATTTAAGACTTTTTTAAGACCTCATGCAAGAAAAACGTGGAATTTAAGACTTTTTAAGGCCTTAAAAATTGAGAAAATAAATTTAAGACCTTTTAAGACTTGGGTGGGCAGCCTGGACGATGTCGCAGAGAAGTCGCACAGATTAGAAATAAATTCCTTGTTACACATGTGTAAAATACTCCAAATTGCCAATTTCAAACAATGATATCACCCTGGAATTGTCTGCAATATACTCATACCGCACCAACATCGCAGGTCAAGTCGTGTAGCGTAATTGGGCCTTAAGACAACAACCCCTAAACTGACAGAGAATGTACCCTAAGAACTAGACTGGGTGCATCAGTCCATAGACAGTGGGTGAAGAGAAAACGAGGAATGTTTGTATGTTTGGCTCCAGTTGTGCTACCAATCAGTTTCGGAGCCTGTCTTCCTTCTGATGAGAGCTCGAACAGGATTCGATAATCATTTACCACAATGACTGCAGACCGTTCATGTGATCTTTATGTCCAGTTAAAATGCTAACACTCTCAAACTTGATCACATCACTTTTGGTTTCCAAGTAACTGTTCTTTTCAAATGAGAGCCAGTGGCGAATTAACGGGGGGGGGGGGGGGAGTATCTTGAATCCTGTATTACGATGAGTATCCAGTGTTTTCCCAGGCCCTTATAGCTGGCTGTTCCGACCAGCCTTTAATTCTGATCGACCAGCTTTCAATCCCCAAGGCTGGTTAAAGATATTATTGATAAATGGGAAATATTCCTTCAGATTTTCTAACTCGACCGGCTATAGATATTGAGGTTCACTAAACAGCCGGCTTTAATTTTTCTTTTGGGGGAAACCCTAAGACCGTCCAGGGCCCTTCTGCCCCCCCCCCCCCCCCCGGGTCCCACTGTTACCCTTGTAAGGTGATCCCTGAAAAGGACCGTCCCGGGTCCGGGGACTCAGGGCCCTAGGTCCGGGAGGAGTGGGTGAATGGCTGTAGGACCTGCGGTTTGGGAGAGGGGGGCATAGTTTGATAGAGGTGAGGTGCAATACAAAAACATTAATCTAATTTATGTCTTTTTTTCCTACCAAGAAATGGAAGATGAATTCTAGAGGATCATGTGGTCAGGCCTACTGTGATTTGTCCACTTTGAATATTACATTTTGTCTAAAAATATATGTCGGGATCCTAAGTACATATAATACCCTACTCCATAAGATATTTCAGATGTTGCTCAATGGATGGCCTACCTTGCCAAATCAATGTTCAAATATCAATAACTCCAGGAGGGTTCATATCTGTAACCCCCACCCCCTGCGAATTCTTAAGATATTATTTTCCAACATACATTGCTGGTGTTGTATGCAAGGGGTTTACTTCTTTAAAAAGATACTAAGAGATATTGGGTGTAAAGGGAAGGCCGCTGCTGCCCTGGCTTCTGCTGGGAAGGTGGGGGAAGGTGGAAGGGTAAAAGAATGGAGAGGGCGAAGTCTCCTATCTGGAGAGGGTTGTTTGCTCCTGGGGTAGGCGACGACAAGCCGTCTGAGACGTCGGGGGGGGGGGGGGGAGTAAGAACTGAGTCAAGTAATAGTTGACCACGCTGCTGGCACTGTGGGGGAGGGTGGAGAGATGAACTCTGACCCCTGATGACAGCAGAAGAGACCTACAGAAACCTGGATTCTCGAGGGGGGAAACGACCCCAGGAGACTTGTATCATAAGAACAGAGCCGTCTTGGATTTACACACACAAAAATAGGATTTACACAAAAAATATATGTTCTTCCATACAAGGATGACCAGGCTATATAGATCATATGCAGACGTGGTCACATGGCCACTTTTTTGGTGATCACCACGTGCTTTCTATGGCCACGTGGCTATTACAAAAATCTAGAAATCTGACATGTCATATGATATAAGTTGTTCCTTATGATATCATACAATCATTTTAGGTATATTTTACAAAAATAACTCTTCTGGATCTTCTTGAATTCTTGATAGTATGATTTCTAAATTGATCACCAAGATGGTGCCCAGCCCCATTTATAGAGGTGTGATGTCATTTGCACAACGTCTATACATTTAGTTGTGGGCCGACTGCTGAATTACAAAGAATCGCATGAAGATTTTGAACATGTTTGCACTGAATGTGTTACCCTATAATAAATTATTAAAGTGTACATTTCTGTGTACTCTATCTTGGGATTTTTATAGATACTCAATACATTACCGATACACCTCACGATCGCGAAATAATCGTCAGAATGGATACGTACCTGTGGAAGAAAAAGAAAGATACATTGTAATGAACAATATAATTGACCAATTTTCTGTAGAATACAAAGACTCTGGGTGCACAATTCTACAACCTGTGCATCCGGTGAGTGCACAAAATATATCCTTAATTTCGGACACTGCTATTTTCTCAAGAACACAGACATATCATACTACTCTGTCAAGAATGAGTAAACGAAGCGGAATCGGCCAAGAACCCTTGTCTACAAACAAATATTTCATTTTAAATTCCACATCTGTAAACTAAAAGTGACGTTAACTCCATGTCCCACTAAACCATGGTCCTGTTTTCAGGCATGCGCAGTCGTCACCCAAGGCCGGCTGGTTGTCGGCGGGTACACATGTCAACACCCAGGACTTGGCGGGAACCAGCCGCGGTCCCTTATCTGTAGTGAAGCCCTGGATGTTGAGATAACAAACCATGAAACGTGGGGGAGGGGGGGGGGGTACTGACTCTTTAATGGTGGGGGTACCCATTGCCAAACTACAGTCCTCAATTTTCCATAAGACAGTTCTGTGTGATTCCTATGTATGGGTTTACAGCCCCCCTGTTTTCTGAGATGTCAAGGGACTGTCCCTTCTTTGAGCTACAGCTACTGTGTCTGCCTTCAAAATAAATATAATGAACATTTTTCTTCATAGATTAACCTTATGAATAAATTTGAACAGCTTAAAATGTGCCCATGATCCTCTCTCCTCTCTACAAAAAAATATCCTATACAGCCCTAAAAGGACAGCAAGCCTTGGCAGTCCCCTTTTTTCATGCCTTAATTTGCTGCGATCACAGCCACAGCTCCCAGAGTCCATTTTGCACTGGGTACCCAAACCCAAGTCAAGTCTGCCCCCCCTGTCAACGGTCCCTTATCTCAGCCCAGCACCACGGTACCTCCCCACCCGCCCTCCCTCATCAGAACACCACCATATGGATGTAATGAGACCTATTGAATGCCCATCAATACCTCCCCAGTGTCTCTTTTGTTTGTTAATTCAGCGCCCATTAATTCGGTATTGTGTGGTGGTTTTTTGATGAGGGCGGCTGCCTTTTTAGTCTGTTATTGTTTAAATTACGTTGTGTCGATCTTCAGTGGTGAACTGCGTGTTTTGTGACAAACACTAGATTACCAGCTTCTACCTACAGATAGATGCCGTCTCATGGGGTAGGAATAACTACCATTTATTTCAGCCTACAACTTCCTAAAAAAAACTTCCTAAAGTGACCATTGAGGGGTACAAAATATTCTTATAAGTTCGACTATTTGACTAGTGCCACATCAAGTGAAGACACTGGAGTCCATGATTTAGGCATAAATCTACATGTGCATCATGTAATACATCTGAAAACCAGTGGAAACCCTGAAGGTTATGAAATAAAATTTTCAAAAAAAAAAGAAGAAAAGTATGTGCATGATTTTGAGCTTCTGGCAGTCTTGGACATGGGCACCAAAAGAAAAGGGACCAAAGAAAACGCGACACAAACAGGTAGCAGGTCACAAACAGTGCCTCCAACTACTGCTAACCCCACTACAGAAGTCGGCCCTTGTCGGGGTACATACCTCTAGTCAAGTAAAGTCTTGTGTGTTTGGGGAGGTAAGGATGGGGGGGGGGGGGTGGCTGTATTAAAATGCCTCCACCCCCGATCGGCCCGGTTTAAGTTTACCTTTCCCCCGGCCCTGCAAACATGAATGTCAAACACTCACTGTACCGGGGCCGTCTACACTAAAGCCTGTATACAAATAGCCGATTTGGGCAACCAAAAGTTTGGTACTTTCTAAAGTTGCAACTTGCATTAGAAGTTTCACAAAAACCCACTCATGTTACATATCATTCGAAAGGGAATTAAAAATCCGTTCTAATGATATGTAACATGAATATAATCGGTTTTTATTGCCACTGGCGATTTTCTTTTTCACAAAATCGCGAGTAAAAATCGGGCAGTGTGATCTAGGCCCAGTAGGCGGGGCACGGGAGGAGGGCTCCCGCCAGGGGTCGGGTCAGTCGGCGAGCAGGTGCTAAGTCAACGACAAACCTACTGGTTCCGGTCTGACACTCGCCAAGCACAGATTTTGTACTTTTTGGCCGAGTGCACTATGTACTTATACATATAAAATTATTTTTTCAACGAAAACTTTTCAAGCTGGTACTGTCCTAAATGTACATGCCGTTATATCTGAGACACTTCCATATTTTTCTTTTTTAGTGGTATTTGCTCTTAGGTCTGTGTAATAGAATTTGTGTCTCAATTTTGTTGGGATCAAGAGGTTAAAGACAATTCCTTTAACTGCAATTTTAAAGCAATACTATCATGCCTTTAATAAATATTATAATGACCGGGTTCACAGAACTGTAAAATGGCTTGGTGTCCTAAAAACACAAAAACTGTGTCTTGTGGGTGTCCTACATTTGCATGCAGCAGTCCAACTGCCTAAGCTTTGATATTGGGGTTTTATCTCTAGGGTGTACACAGGACAGTTACAACAGTTTCCCTCCTCAGGACACACATTCTAAACTGTCCTGTTTCTGATGCCCACGTCTCAGTAACCAGGTGAGTAACGGTGAGAGGTGAGAGTGGTCTGTGTTGACTTGACCTCCTTCTCCACCCTGTCTCTCTAACCGGCCCACCTTCTCCACCACAGGTCGACTCAGGGCTGGACTTTGGTCAGAAGGCCACTGATAACACAAACGGCCAGAGATCAGGAAATGTAGTTTATCTTACAGGCCTCAAACTGACACGACTGTTTTAGTAACCCCCAGGGTACCAACTCAAAATCCATTTCCCTGCATTTTCCCTGACATTTCCCTGTCGCGCAGCATTTTTTCCCTGCGTCATACTGAACAATTTAAAAACCTTTAGGTGCAGAAACAAATTGAACCCAAAAAATACGAAGTCAAATACTTATGCCTACTATTTTGAGAATCAAGAATTTCAGAACCTGTCCAAATTAAATTCGCCATGCATTTTCCAAACGTCCGCTCATGACTGTTTTGATGACTTTGCTTCTAACTTTATAAGTAATGACACCACTCCATATGTTTAAACTTATCAATGACAACTCAATGACAACTCAAATGGCATCTTTTGATGAATTTATTTTGTTTCTTCCTCTCAAATTAATGACAGCTCTCCATATGTTTTAACTTAACAATAGGCGACCCAATAACAACTCAAATGGCACCTTTTGATGACTTTATTTCGTTCCTGAAAATTTATGACTGCTCTCCGTATGTTTTAACTTATCAATAGGTGACTGAATGACAACTCAAATGGCACCATTTAACTAATTTATTTTGTTTCTACCTCTATGAATAATGACACCTCTCCATACGTTTTAACTTATCAATAGCCGACCAAATGACAACTCAAATGGCACCTTTTGATGACTTTATTTCGGTCCTGAAAATTAATGACACCCCTCCGTATGTTTTAACTTATCAATAGGCGACCGACTGACAACTCAATTCGTGCCTCGCTCTCACACCTACACCTGACAACTCGATTAATGTCCCCGCTTTATGAGTATTTACAAAAACCTCCAACCTTTTTCACTCTTATTCCAAAAATACCAGTTCCAGCTTTTTAATCCCTTTATATAGATCTGACACATCGCTGTCGTTTTTCCTGCGCGTTTTGTTTGTTTATTGTCGGTTTCTAAATCTACAAATGATGAGTTGTTGGGAGGCGGGGCGACTCTGAATCAACATTTCCATTTCATTTTACGTGACTGATTTGTTGGTGTCATGCTCCGATGACGCGTGAAAACGACGCTTTGAAGGTGTGTTTTGAAGTAGACAAAAAGAGGGTTGAAAGGCGTGATAATGAATAGCCCCGTATAGGTAATGGGCTGAGGTGGTGGTAAGGGGAGAGTCTCTACAGTTTTAGAGCTGTAATAGTCAACTGAGGTGTTGGAGTGAGATTATTCATTGTATGTGTGGTGCAGAGAATAAAGAAAATTATTTTTGATCAAATAATAATTGTATTATCCTATTATAATGAAAGAGGTGACATTTATTAATGATGTCCTTCTTGGAGGAAAAACGATTTAATGCTGGTAAATTCCATGATGTTTTCATTTGAGGAAAAATGATTTAATACTGCATTAGTGTAAATGCGCATCTGTGCCATCTGTGCAGAACATCACAAACGGTTATTGCAGATCGCATTCACTTTTCATTCCAAATTGCATAGCAGCTTTCTATTTGTCAGCTTTTTTCTGTTTTGGTATGTTTTTCTGTGTTTTTCCAAGGTTTTCTTTCTCATATTTTCAGTGTGTTTTTCCATGTGTTTTTCCATGTTTTTGTGTGTTTTTCAATGTGTTTTTTCCATGTTTTTGTGTGTTTTTAAATGTGTTTTTTCCACGTTTTGTGTTTGTCAATGTGTTTTTCCATGTTTTATGCATGTTTGTCAATGTGTTTTTCCACATTTTTGTGTTTGTCAATGTGTTTTTCCATGTTTTTGTGTGTTTATCAAGTGTTTTTTCATGTTTTTTTGTGTCTTGTCAATGTTTTTTTGTGTGTTACATTTTTTTTGGGTAGGTTTAGCGGTAGCGGTAAGCTGCCCACGTCGTCAGGTCGGTCTCACGGTAAACGACAAGTGCCTCTCGTCCCCCCATCTGCCCCACTCCCCACACCTCACAAACATGTGCTAAACCTCCGCCAATGTATTTTTCCATGTTTATGAGTACTTTTCAATGTGTTTTTTTTTAATGTTTGTGCATGTTTGTCAATGTGTTTTTCCATATTTTTTGTGAGTTTGTCATTGTGTTTTCCTTTATTTTGTGTGTGTCTTTCAAGTGTTTTTCCATGTTTTTGTGTGTTTATCGTGTTTTTACATGTTTTTATGTGTGTTTGTCAATGTTTTTCCATGTTTTTGTGTGTGTGTTTTAGGTAGGTTTAGCGGTGGCGGTAAGCTGCCCACGTCACCAGGTCAGACTTTACGGTAAACGACAAGTGCCTCTCATCCGTCCACTCTGCCCCACTCCCCACACCTCACATACATGTGCTAAACCTCCGCCAATGTATTTTTCCATGTTTATGTGTACTTTTCAATGTGTTTTTTAATGTTTGTGCGTGTTTGTCAATGTGTTTTTCCATGTTTTTTGCATGTGTTTTTTGGTAGGTTTAAGCTGCACACGTCAACAGGTCGGTCTCACGGTAAACGACAAGTGCCTCTCGTCCCCTCACTCTGCCCCACTCCCCACACCTCACATACATGTGCTAAACCTACGCGCCGACCCTCAAACAACACTCCGCAACGAGTCACCCTCTGCGCCAGAAAAGAAAATCGGCAAAAACTGACTCTGCTATGTAAACCTCTCTTACTATATACCAGTGTTATAAGATTACTACGCCCTGTGGCTCAGAAGTAATCCGGTGTTGTTTTTTTCCAGCTGGTGCGGCCCGGGCTGACCTTTACATTGTTCCTTTTATTGTGACATAGCGATAGTTGAAAGTTCTGGCTAGATATTATAAATGTTATTTCATACTAAGTGTTGTACACCAACAGGACACATATTGTCATTACACTTTGGGTATGCAATTTGAGTAGCTTTTTGGTGAATTTACAAGAACATAGGAAAAGACGAACTAGTAGGAGGTGACAGAAAATGTTTAGGTTTTTAGGTTGTTTCTTGTGTCCCAGATCTATAGTGGCAGCAACTGTGCAGAGATCACTCTCAGAGTGAGTTGGTCGGAGTTGCAGAGTGCTTCAAACGCTGCACCGCTCAAACAACTTTTCAAACCAAAAAAAAATGGGGGAAAAAATAAAGAATGAAAAAATAAAGTAAATGAAAAAAAAAAAATTCAAATAAGATATTAAATAGAAAATATATGGAAATCGCCTAACCTAAAAGTGTTGGTAATAAGATTGTGCTAGGGCGAACACCTAGTTGTGAGTATTGACAGGGGCGACTGGAGGCCGTACAGCGTCAACAGGCGGTGAAATATTGCCACGGCGACAGAACGGGCCTCTTAGGTGGGGGGGGGGGGGGGGGGGGCACTGACTCACTGAAGCTTACTACCCACTGCCAAACTACAGCCCCTACTTTTTGTGACTGACCGCTCCTGAATTCTAGTTGACCACCCCTTGTTTTGGAGGTAACCAGGTCACAGCCCCAAAATTCAGAGGGTCGCCATACCCCAATGTAGTTTTAAAAATCACCACAATTGCTAAGGAATATTCAAGTCCTTAGTTTTTTGTTGAAATACCAATATTAATACTGAATTTCAAGTTATTACCCCTAGGTTATTACCCCTATGCTGTACTATGGAAATGATTCACCGCCCTCCCTTACTGGCCTAAAAGACGCTGATTGCCCCTTAATTTTGATGTTCACCTCCACTCTGTGAGTCCGTTTGGCAGTGGGTACCCTTTTGAGACCCAAGTGCCCCCCCTGGGGTGAAGGGTAGGGGTGGTGTTCAAAGTCCGGCCCCTCTCCACTCTCTCTCTGTTTGGTCTGTGTCAACGGTAAACTCAAGGTGCAGACCTGGTACAGAGTCTAGTCTATACACAGAATGGGAATAAACGTTAAGGCCCTATTACACTACACGACCTGAGCTGTGATATCGTGGGATCGCGCTAACCACTCGCCAAATCGCCAAGGGCGAATGCAAATCAAATCGGGCCAATTTCTTTGAGAACAAATTCGCCAAAATTGGATGTTTTGGCGAAAAATTCTGGCCAAACTGTTCTCGAAAAACGACCTAAATTGGACGTCAGTCTTCACAAATTTGAGATAAAATATAGATATTTTTTTATTTGATTTGAAAAGGTTGGCTAATCAAAATGACATTTGGCTAATCAAAATCGTCATGAATTCGCCAAGTGGGCGAATTTCAATGAGGGCTCAGCGCAAACCCAGAAAAATCTCAGGTGTTAGAGACAACATTCATTGTGACACATGTGTAAAATACTCCAAATTGCCTATTTCAAACAATAACATCACTCCTGAGTTTGAAATGTCTGTAATATCATCATATTGCGCCGTTATCGCAGCTCAAAGTCGTGTAGTGTAATAGGGCCTTCACCCAGAGAAGTTTTAGGGCCGGGGCGGGTGGAGTGTTTGGGTCGGGACTCGAGGACGGATAGAATGCACGGGCTGCAAGGACGCCGACGGAATATATACATACAAACTTTTTGGGTTACATTTGAAGAGTGTTCTATACAAACTAAGCTACTAAGGGGGAATTGCGTATCTAATATTCTTTTATACAATCGTTCATTTAACATAAGCTTAAGGACAAGTTTATTAGTGAGTCCCATATTTACATATCATATCAGGTTTAACACATATATAAAAGTGTGGAAGTTTTATGGAACTAAAGCCCTATATTCACGCGGTATATATATTATAAAAATCTGAAACGTCGGACAAATTGTCCGACTTTTAAAGAAATTACATCGGATATTTCCATGGCATACTTGACATGATACAATCAAATGAATACTTAGAAGAATTCACTAATATAAAAGTCACAAAACAACTAATTCTTAGGGGCAAAGTATTAGAAATTCGTCGGACATAGTGTCCAACGTTAAAGGTAAAACATAGGATATTAATTGAAAATCGCTGGATATGTCCGGATGCCCGGTGGTTTTTGGGGGATATACTGAAATTTATTGAACTAAAAAAACACCCCAAAGTTTGCCCACCCTCCTCTGGCCCCTCTCAGTCTATGCGTGACACGGTTTCCTCCAGTACCCCACGTATCTAGGCCAGGAGGGGAGCGGGGGAGGGGGAGAGTAGGGTTTGATATCTGAGGAACCCCTTGACCCAGTCTTACAGACTTGGGGCATGGTTGGCTGACAGGGAGCCGCTCAACGCAGGTCTGGGTGGGACTAGAAAACAGCCACAGTGAACGAGCTGGGAGAACTTTGAGGGTTCTTCAATCTTGACTCATGGTCGTAGAAGGTCGCCTCCCACACACACACACACAGTTTTCTTAGTTTCTAAACTTTTCTTAGTTTCTATGTTCTAGCGTTCCTGGCCCTGGGTCTACACCAGTTGCTGGTCAGCTCTAGTTTGCGAGTTTGTCAGCTGATCCCACCTTCTCAAAAAACTACATGTAGATCTATCAGGATGACATTGAGCTATATGTGTTAGAATGACATTTAGTTACGTGTAATAAATTGTGACATTGGCACCCTGACCATGTCCATACCCGTCACCCTGTCATGTTCACTGTATCTTATCACACCTCGGTCCGCTCCACTCAGGTCACACCCGTGATTTATGAGCTGCTCAGAGCTGCTCTCCCAGTCCCCTGACCTCCCCTACGAGTTTCTCCGAGTGGCTCACTCCCCGCCGTCCCATGACCTGCTCGTCCCTTCCCCCCGGGCTGTGACGGTCCAGAACGGTCCACATGAAAAATTACAGCGGTGATTTATGAGCTGCTCAGAGCTGCTCACTTCCTCAGAGTCCCTGTCCCCTGACCTGCCTGTCCTCGAACTGCACAGAGCCCTGGGGTGACGTGCTATTAAAAATGGGCGGAAAAGACTACAACCGAAATACATATTTTTACGATCAATTTATCTCCCACAAAAGACTGACTCAAACACAACGTTGTCAGAGTTGGTCCACTGCCCTAGACTACTAGTAAAAGCACTCACAACGGGTGGGTGACTCGCTCTAGAGTCAAGAGTCAGGGGCTGTCACCGACTCCCAACAGAGTCTGACACCCCAGATATGGCACACACCACCACAAAAAAAAACACCATTCCCCCTCAGGTTCCCGTCTCATGTTACCCCCCGCCCCCCCGACCTCCCTCCGCCCCCGGCCGTTGGCGACCCCCAAGGCCGCAGGGCGGGAATCCACGGGGGAGGATTTTTACATAATTAAATTAATCATATTAAAAGAATCCATGAATGAAATTACCGTAATAAAATTTCGAAATATTGCTGCGGGAGGTAAGTGAGTGGGGGTTTCCGGGATCGCATCGATAACGGAATAATCAAAGGTCTTGTTTGATTTAATTTTCATTAACATTTTAATATGCGTTCATGTTTTGTGTTTAACATAGAAGAAGCTCCGTTATTGCTCTTGGGAAATTCCCACGTAAGATTGCACCTGCTAGAACTTTTTCTACGTTCCTTGGCCCCTTCTATCTCCTCTCATGACAAATAACGTCGTGTATGAGCTGGTCATAGTAAAATTAATAACTCAATTATTTACTATATAAAGATGAGGTAATGACAACAGATCCCGAGTATTGAAATACCTCCCAGTGAATTCTCAACAATCTTGGTCACTATTATCTACTCTTATTGCAAATAACGTGTATGAGCTATTCATATTGATACACAACAACGCACTCTCTGTTTTGAAGAGGCACCAGTAAGTTAGAGCAGGTCGAGCAGGTACATGGATGTCCTGAAAAAAAAGTTCTCCGACTGTCAGAAATCCTGACCTACCCGTCCCCCGACCCCCCGCAGACACGTTCCCGGTCCAACAGCTGTGCTAAAACAGGGTCCCCACTCCAATTTCATTTTCAAATTCCCTGTGTTTTCCCTAAGATTTCCCTGTCCCGTTTTCCCTAAGTTTTCCCTGTGTCATTTCCAGTGCATAGAAAATGTGTACAACCCAACAACAAGAAGTTAAATCCCTAATATCTTGAGAATCTGACAGGAATGTCAGAACCCCAGCCAAATGAAATTCCCTGTGTTTTGTAAAATTTGCAAATTCCTTGTGTTTTACCGACATGGATTTTTTCCCCATTTTCTCTGTTCTTCCTGTGCAGTGGGGACCCTGATAGATGCCCTAAAAAAGTTCTCCGAATGTCAAAAATCCTGACCGACCCCGACCCCGACCCCCCTGCAGTATGTGTTCCCGGTCCAACAGCTGTGCTAAAACCATCGGGGCAGGGTGTTAACAACATCTGGGGTTTCTTTTCTTTTCATTATGTTTTTTTCTGGTGTAATATTGGCGCCAAGACAAAACTAGTCGCGACCTACATCTTGGCCCTCCTCCTGCCCGGGGGGTTCCTCCTGACTAGTCCTTTCTGACCCAGATTTAGACGTACATTATGGGTCCGTACACCTACAAGAGTCTATGGTTATGACTGGGCAGTTCAAATCTGTTAAGAAGAGTAGCATGGGTGACCCATTTGATGGTTGTTGGACTGCTGGCTTGATTAAGTTAATACCTGCCATAAACCAGCGGCCCCAAAGCATGCTGGGATGCAGGGTGGAATTCCCCCATAAAAATGGCTGCTGGTGTACAGACTCAGTTTGGGAAAAAGGTAGGTCCAGCTTGACAGACTACCCCCTGCTGGAGTGTGGTGTGGGCCAACACGAGGTTTGAGCGGAAGTTTCAAACTGAGCGCCCTTCTCCCGACCCTCGGCCCTCGGCCCAGGGGAATGTGAGGGCTAGAAGAAGGGGGCACTTTTAAAACCTGTATCGAGCCTGTGCTGAGATATTTCACCGTTCCTCATTTTTGCTGTACTTCATCCCTCAGTGAACCCAGCACCAACTGGGAATTGAACCCAAAGAACCACTTGGTCAGTGCAGGGTCCCCCCTATTGTAGCCTTACACAATCAGCAGGGGCTACTGGGTATGGTTCTAGGCATACTATATTCGTTCCGAACAGTGGCAAGGGGTATTTAATGTGCAATGTCCCATAGAAAGGATACTGTACTAATAGCTTAGTACTTTTAATATATTATCATCTTCTATAATTTAGTTATGATCAGACCTAGCAAGTCTACTTCTAGACGGAGATATTTTGCGCTCTCAGCGCCACCTGTTAACCAGTATAAAAGGTGTTGCTAAGGTCGGGAGCGAGTTAGTTAGAAGTTAGAGTTTAACCATAGAGTTAGAAGAACTGCTTGGAGTAATACCTACGGCTCCTGCGCAGTATTCTGGAGTTTACCAATACCAACAGCTTCGGACAAAGGATTGTGATAGAGCTAAGCACTAGGGCGGTCTAGGATGTGTTGGAACAACTTGGATTCTAAATGTGGTTGATTGCTGATAGGAGATGGGAAGGTGGACTGATAGAGACTTATTCACTGTGGCTTTGACTCGGGATGAGATGTTAATTGAATAAAAGACCTTTCACTTTACCAGCTCCCTCATTGTCCATTTCTTTTGAACTATTGGGGAATGGATGTATTAACTTTTAACGCAGGCTGATTGACTCGATAGCTTGGATAAACAACTCATGGATCGAACAAGTATATACATCAAGCATTATTAAAACAAACAACTACAATAGTTCAATACCACACACCCATCATTTGATGACCCTGTGGGGGGCACAGGGTGGCCCATGGACCTCAAACTTGGATACTTTCTTGCATTTTATATTTTGGGGTTTCTGCTCCTGGGAAGAATATAGGCCCTCAGTAGCCCATGCTGATCGTGGCGACAATAGGGGGACCCAGCACTAACCAAGTGGTTCTTTGGGTTCAATTCCCGGTTGGTGCTGTAGTTCACTAAAGGATGAGGTACAGCGAAAATGATTTCTAGGTTTTGATCCCCTGCTGTTTACCCGTCCTGTCACCTTCATCTCATAGATACGATCACCAAAGACAGAATTCGTCCCAACCTGTTTTTGCTGTGAAAATGACCCTGGCTGTTGGTACGGCATAAAACATCTATCACTCACTCACTCCCAGCACTGAGTACCCCCCCCCCCCCCCCCCACCGGCCCCGCTTTCCTCCTCCACCCCACAGGAGGCCCCTCAGCCGTCTCTAAGTTCGGGGGTCAGCGGGTCAGGGGTCAAAGGTTATCATCCGGGGCTCAAACCATGTGTTACTGTGACGGGTGAAGGGCGTGACGTCATCAGACGAGTAAACAGCGTGTCCCTGGGGGGGGGGGGGGGGTCGGGGGTGCCTTATGTTGGGGGTCAGGGGGGTCAAGACCTCCACGATAAATCACCTAAAACGTCTCGACCCCCGCAGTATCCAGTAGTGTGTATGAAATAAGGAACATGCCAACTGGCCCCGTAAAAAAAGAAATGCTCTGCCATTCGTCACAAAAACGTGACACATTTTGGGATTTTTTTTCTAACTCAACCTTTTGGAAACAATTCGTTTCCTTTCCCCATGTCCTGTTGGTATGAAATGTTTTCCAGACTTTCTCAGTGACATTTCTAATGAGATCTTTTTTCTATTGATGGAAGCCTACGATAAACTTTCCTTTTCACCTCAAGCATATGGGAACATCTTCCGAAATATGTAGCCTGAAGTCTGTAATCCCGGGTCTGTAATCCACTAGGCGAAATTAATATGGCAAAAGTCCATGCATCCTAAATATATTTTAAAATAGGATTTAAAATCATTTCACTTACTTTTTTATCTCGTGTAATACACTGAAGACCAGGGATAACCCTGACGTTATTACAAAATAAAACTTTAATTACTTTAAGAAAAGAAATTCAAATGATCGTATATGTAAAACACGTAAATGATAATTCTCCGTCGATTTTTGAAATCGAGAGTAAAAGCAGCTAGGGGAACGTAGTCCTAATGGTCAACACTATAAAATACACGGGCTAACGGTGGAAGACTTATCTAAGCAGCGGTCTTTGTTTGTGTGTGCCATACCGTATGTGGGCGCCGCTAGATAAATACCTGCAGCTGATAAAGACGTGTTATCACTACACACACACACACCCCCCCCCCTACTCACACCCCACTGACCTAACCCCTCCACACACACACACGGCCACCCCCAGCTGGGACCGGTAAGACCATCACCCGTGAGCTGTTACTTAGGGCATGGGTCAGACCAGAGAGAGTAAAGTTAAAACCTTACTCTTTCTGGTCTGAGGGGCGAAAGGGCGATTATCGCCAGGAATATAGCTATAGTTAAACATTGTTTGGTGTTATTATGTTATCTAATAGAATTATTTTTTGCATTGCCTGTTGGACCGCATGTTCGAGTCCGTATTGCAATTAGTACATATTATTTATAATTTAATTTGATTTCTGTATTATATTGGTAGGATCCCGGGAGTAGAACGCCCCCAAACAGTATCCCCCTACGCTTGATGTTTGTTGCATGATACAATTTTACAAAATAATCCATGTACAAATTTGTAACAATTTTCAGAATCCAAATAAACGAGTCTGTGGTTGCTAAAACCATAGTGGTATCGACTGGATAATGCCATGCCAGATGGGATTATATAGTCTCGAACCCAGATCCCTGTGACTCCCCCCCACTCCCCCCCCGGGGTTAATCTCCAACCCCCATAACTCACGTGTGATGACTTACTCCTCCCGGGGGCCGGGGTCAGGGGCCCGATGGTCCGAGCACCGACCCACATGGGTAGGTCCTAAGAGGTGCTCAGAGATGCTCACAGGGCCTGGGAGCTGCTCGAGGCATAGTAATAAGGTCTGCTGGGCGGCCGGGGGGCGACCAAGTAAAACGAAGGCCTACTAAGTCTGAGCAAGCAGACTTTCTCACATTGATGATTATGTTTTATGCTCATTGTGACTACCCGGCACTAAAGGGAATTTAATTTGTTTGTTCCTGTTATATTTTCTGCTCTTTATTTTGACTCTAGAATGTCTTCACATCACGGTAACGTAATTGAATTAGCTGTAGCCTAGGCTAATACCTCTACTCACTTAAAAATAACAGCCTCAGGCCCGGCAATTTTACTTTGAGATCTGACATGTTTTGATTGAATACATGATAAATTGTTGCCAGATGAGGCAAGAAGAAAGTGCATTAAGCCACTTGACTACTTCAGAATGAAAATACGTGTACCTGTAATGTGTTATTTTCAATCTGAACTTTCCTAATGAAAATGAAATACCTTGACCGCATTTCAAATGTTACTCTATTGGCAAGCACCCAATGCATTGTATTCCAGGCCTACTTTTTTATCTAAGTTAGGACCAGCGGTGTGAGAGTTAAATCCCAAATTATCTGACCCAGAAATCGGACATCTGGAACCTCTCTCGGCCTGGAGTTCAATCAACTAAACTGATATTACCGTTCAGACCTGAGTGGCCAGCATACTTTGAGATATGAATCAGCGCGCTACGGCCCACTGACACGTATTAACATTCCCCGAGAAGTCTTAGACCAACCTTTGGGGGTCTGGTTTTCATCTTAAAACCTGTTTTCCACTCGGCGATTTTTGACTGACAACATTGAGATATTTCTAATGTTTCTATTAAAAATATTACATTATTAATCTATGCATGCTACACAACGTTGGAAAGAGAATTCAAAATCTTTTCTAATCATAATTTATTTAGAACACTGCCTACTCATGGATGTACTGAGACCTTATTTATTTATCATTTATTTATTAAAGACATCTTCGAGTTAACCTGATCTTCCATATGTAGTACTTCTAATTGCGATTTTCAAAATCGGGAGTAAAATCAGCGAGTGGAATATGGCCTTAAACTAAGTTAAAGCGTTATTTTAAGGCCCGGTTTTAAGGACAACCTTCTGGTTAAGATCACTGTTTGTGTATCCTCATGCGTACTGCGCTGTTCATTTATAAGGGCATTGTTCGAGTTTAATCTGTTGGCAGTGTAAAGTACCTACGTCTTGAGCTTTCACACTGAGAAGGTGACACACGCAATTGACTTCTATTGATTCCAGTATGTATCGGCAGCTCTCTAAACCCTTCATTGCCGAGACGGGCCCAAACAACCCCCAAAATGCCCAAACAAGCCTAAACCACTCACACTTATGGGCTGAGGAGTAGGCCTAACATTAGGCTTACGCACCTAAACAAGGCCTACAGCGTTTCTCGCACGTGTATGGGGCGAACACCCACGGGGGGTTGAGCCTAAATAAACTATGCCGAATACCTGAGGAACAATAAGGCTCCATAGCGCCTACTGACCCCCAGGGCTCCAGGGACTGTACTATAGGCTTAGTGCCTACACTGCCTGGTGGCATGAGCCTAGAAAAAACTTAGCACCTCTGAGGCTCAGTGTCCTAACATTTACCCCCTACTCAGGTGTCAATCAGTCAGGGTAACCGCCCCTGCCCCCCACCCCCCGCTAGTATTAGTAATCAGTACAAGTGACAAAGCATGGTTTCTACGAGGCGATTCTGACCGCCGGGAATTCGGGAAATTGTACTTTTTCTCCAATAATGTGACAAGGGACCATGAATCCTACATATCATTTGAAAGAGAATTAATACCCGTCTCTGAAGATATAGAGCATACGGGCCTTCCATTTAAAACGTAGGCATATTTTCAAAAATCTCATACCCCCTCCCCCCACCGTCTTTGGACAAAAGTACGTACTGGTGTACTAGAACGTACGCATATTTTCAAATACCCCCCCTTGATGCTAACGTCCCTAATGGAAGGCCCCATATCAATAAACAACTTTTATTCCCATTGGCAGTATATGACATTGCAAGTAAAATCGTGTAGCCCCTACAGACCCTCCCCCCCCCCTAGGCCTAAGGACCACATACCTGTAGGCCTAACTGTAACCGGCTCGCCTAATTAAGACTCAATTATACCATAATGAACCTGCCACCGGGAAGTGTTTCCCCGCGGGGGGTCGAACTAGGCTCCCGTGCGCTATGGTATGTGTTCTCTGGGGGGAGGGAAGTGTGTATAGGGATAGGAGAATATCAACAGAAATCGACCTCCCATGTCGAAAAACAATTAATACAGATTCCGGCTGTCATTTTCTTATAGCTGATAGATTGTGGAGATAGGATGAAGGCAAGTGTTTGTCAGAAATCATCCCCTGTATTATATATCTTGTTAGGAAAAACATGGCTGATTATCTTAGTTACTTATTATTATCCCGTGTTATATATCTTGTGTGGAAAAACGTCTAATTATCTAAGTTACTTATTAAAAGTTATCTGATGAAAGAACTGGTTTGTACCGCCAGAATCAGGAGAAAAATAAAGGTCTAACCGCTAATCCCTTGGCAGAATGCTCCAAAACACGTAAAAAGCAGCGACGGATTAAACAGAGTTCACTCTGCCTTGTAATAGCTTCAGTCTAGCTTCTGTAGGTCTGTAATTAGACCTTGTGCAGATGACGTCACAAATGTCCATAATGGTCTGGCAGCCATATTGGTGATCAGTTTAAAATCATTGTTATTCAAAATTCTGAAGCATCTGGCATATACATTTTTCAAAAATAATCTCACTGAATCACACTTTACAATTATTGTAACTTACAATTCAAGTATTTTTATTTTTTCCCTTGTCATGTGGTCTTGATCACCACGTGGTGATCACCAAAAAGTGATCACTTGACCACGTCTGCACAACGTCTATAATGAGTTAATTGCTAAAACACTAATTGTTACATCATGTTATGATTCTGGGGAAAAAACATCGACTTTTCAGGTGGTCTTTTTACAATTTAAGAGGAAAACAACCAACATTTTTAAATTTCTAACACTCCTGAAAAAATCCCTTGATTTTTTGGCACTTGTAAAATTCCTCGACTTTTCCATGACCATTTGAATTTTCCATGTATTCTAGGTTGTGTGGAAATCCTATATTACGTATAATAAAAAGAAATATTGGTCATACTGTTTCTCTTCACATACGGATTATAATACCAATACTGTAACATTGCCCTCTCAGGAGTAGAGGGTGAGGACACGCAATAACC
This sequence comes from Lepidonotus clava, assembly GCA_936440205.1. Lineage (NCBI taxonomy): Eukaryota > Metazoa > Annelida > Polychaeta > Phyllodocida > Polynoidae > Lepidonotus > Lepidonotus clava. The sequence goes on from OW387141.1 coordinate 4,271,054, forward strand.
TCATAGTGGGAGGTGGACCGCACTTGTTACCATACCATCATGATTTGTTACCATGGTAATGCCATGGTAACCCTACTTAGGCCATGGTAACCCTCCCTGGCCCATGGTAATTAGGATGACCTCAACCCGTTGTCAGGGCGACCCTTGACCTTGACAGGGGTCGTAATGGCGGCGATCCGTCACCAAATGAACACATTGGGGTCGGCTCGTATATATAGGCCAAGGACATTGCAATAAAAACACATGGAGCAAGTCCTTGGGCCACCTTTAAAAAAAGTGTTTCCTGTCCAGCAGGTGCCAAGAAAAAAGAGCCAGTCGGAAGGTTGGGATTTTTTTTTTCGGTTTCCCCCCCCCCCCCCCCCCCTTTCGATTAGGCTATAACTAAAAATGTTCTTGAAAAAAAAATCTAAAGAATTGAAAAAAACGTCTAGTCGGCCCCCAAAAAGTCAGTCGGGCAGTGGACGGAAAACATACTTTTTTTAAGGTTGGCCTTACTGAGTTTATAGACCTTTTTTCTGGAGCATCTTGCTTAGTTAGAAACGTCATACACTTAAAAAAGTACCTTAATTCTTGTTGCAGCCAATTAACGGTATTACAGTAATTGAGTTGTGCTGGATTCAGAGAAATAACGAACGTACCATGTCCTTAGATATTTGGGAACCAGTTATATGTGGAGATACTGCACTCAGGACAGAGTGAGGTAATTTACAATGTAATTACTGTAATCATTTACACTTATCCTAATCAGAAATTCCGCCTATTTATAGCTAGATTCACCTTCCCCTCAACCTACTTATTATACTTCCCTAGAACAACGCCTCCCTTCGTCTAAGCATGTTAATGATAATCATTAATGCTTCTAATCCAATAGATATTACAGCATTAAATCAGGATCCATGGCACATAACGGATCTTCAAGATTCTCAGGGGAGGATACATACATTCACACGCTCAAAATTTCCCCCTCTTTTAAAAAAAAAAAAAAAAAAAAAAAAAAAAAGGGGGGGGGGGGCAGGACCCCTTTGGCTTAGACTCCCACCCCCCCATTGGATCCACCATCATGATCATGCTGGACTTCACTAGTTTAACTAGTCTTCTACCACTCTTCTTCTACAACAAATGTAAGAGAAAAAGGTGGTAGCCTTGAAACTCGAATAATCTCTATGAAAAACCATCATCAACGGCACTATTAATGTTAATTACAGTTACATCAAAACAGAGCTATTACATTCTATGGGCCATTTAAAGGGACATCACGTGGTGTGACCACGTGGTCGTCTCGTTAGTCGGCCGGCCGCCAGGGGTCGTCTTCCCGTCATGCCTAGCGCCTGGGTCACGTGACCCGGGAATGGGGAACATAGGAAGACCTGGCCACAAACAAGGGTCGACAGGGGGCGCCACCCGACCACAACAATGACAGGGGCGAGGGGCGGCCCAAAAAACTGACCAGGGGAAAAAGGTGGGAATGGAGAAGGTGCGGTGTACATGCGGACAGTGAAGGCTAAGCTACTACGCTGTCCATGTCTTTAACATTGGAGATCAAACAAGGACATCAACTGTTAGATGATATAGACTTATCTTTAAACATGGCCTTTTTTCAGGCCTTTTTTTCAGTCTTATAATTGGTCTGATGCAAATTTATGTCTGGTCTTTGGCCGGCTGATGGTCAAATTTACTGCTATGGGTACTATTATCAAATGGCATTTTTGTGCATCTAAACATATCAAATATCAAATCTTGGAACGATATTCTAGGATACGACAGATGTGCTAGAGCTTAGGGGCAGTACCGTAAGTTCCCTGAATAACGTACAGGTCATAGTAAAGCACCAGACTCTCAGTACCCTCTCCCCTTCAACCACTAAATCCCCCCCTCCTTAAAGTTGTCACTCACCCGGACCAGACAGATAAGTGGGCTAGACAGGAGGAGGCACAAAAACCGGCCCTCCCCAATCCCAGAAAAAACCGGGAGGCCCCTAGATAACACAATTCCCCGAGTTACACCCCCTCCCCACCCCACACACCCCGACCGGAAGCCCTGTTGACAGGAACCGGAAGTGAAGTGCCCACATATTCCTCTTATTAATAGTGTCCTCCTCCACCACCGGTGGCGCCACCGTCAGAATGTAAACCACGTGACTAGGCCCTCTGTCACTTACCCGGCCACTGGGTTAAATGCTCTACACTTCTGTTTTTGTGTTTTTTCCTGATTTATTTTCTGGTTTTTGCCGCTCCCGGGAGCTGGGTGGGTGGATGCCGCGCGCGTCGGGCGAGTGGTGGTGGTCATATATAACCAGGTCGGTATGGCCACACTTGGCTACTGATCAACAATGAAACAGACTTTCCTCCAGTGTGTCCCACAGATACAAATGGGACGATGAAATACGACGTATTATAATAAGATGGACCGCGGGGGACGTCCGAGGGTGGCCGTATGACCCACAGGGGATCGTCACATACCGAGGGCAAAGCCTGAGGTTTGTACAATCCCCATGGGCTGTACGGCCACCCGAGGACAACCCCAAAGGTTTTTAATTTATCACCCAAGCTAAAGGAAAAATAATGAAAAAGCATGAAAACGACGAGCAGTGCGCACAGCCTGTCAATACGTACTACCCCCTGTATGTACCGCTCATTGGCAGTGCGGGTGATAAATGACCTTGACTGTGACAACTTAAAGTACAATGTATTGGTGAAAATGACCTTGGCATATGTGACTGTGACTAGTTATGTTATGACGTAACTGTTCATACCACTTTCAAATTGAGCATTTTGTCAGGGCAAATCATTGCTAATAACGTTCTTATGCTGGCCAGCATGTCTAATTGGTGAAGTTATTCCCAGCTAATAATGCATACTACAGCTGCTAAGTTCTCACTTGTGGTGGCCATATGAGTTTTGCGCACTACCTTTTGTTTACTGACATTCTTCAAGTTTCTTTTTTAATCTAATATCTTTTACTTTTTTCTTAATGTTTTTATTTCCATATCTAGAAAAGAAGTATGAGCTGTAAGTGTTTATTTAACTCCTTACTGCTTATCACTCGCTACTCAAGCAAATCAAGGAATCTGGATTAAGTGTGTTAACCTCTGGTAAAAACTAGACTTTCGGAGTAACGGTTTGTATGTTCGTGCAACAACTCTCATCCAGCGTCCTAAAGGGTCTAAATATAATGGATTAATCCATGTTGTCACCACAATGATCTTCTCCGTCAAAAATAAAAACTAGACTAGAGTCTCTTTGGAAACTAAAGGTTCACTATTTTCAACCAATGACCTACTAATCAATTAGTCCATGGTAAGATATATAACCTTCAAGATTTAAAAAACAAGCTAGTGATTTCTACATGTAAAAGAACAAGCAAGGTATGAACAGTAGGTTGTAGAGGACGCTTGCTTTGTTGGAATATATCCCATTAGAAACTTGATTAATACAGAAACTACTTAAAAAGAGCTCTGCCTCACATTATTCTTACAAATAAACACGCGTTTGCTTATAATTATTAGTAGATACATTGCCAGTTCTAAACAATTTCACCAGACTTGACCATTCACTCCATGAGTGAATGTGTTAATAATTTAATCAAAAGTGTTCTGAAATATTTTCAATATTTCAGATCTCAATTCACATTCTTGTAAAAATCTGAGCAGTGTCCAAAATACTTTTATGGGCATCTGATTGAAAGAATTCATGTAGTCTTTTATAGCATCAGCCTGCCACGTAACAACAGTATGGACATTTTGAACTAAGGCAGACACATGTGCAGAATGAATATCTCATGCAGTTACAGCACCGCCCTTTAGATGCAGTTTCACATCACACGAATCAACTCTCAAATGTGGGTCTAATTGCTTAAATGGTGGCCCTAGACCCTTAGATTTGACACAGCGACATGGCCATTTCTTAAAATTGATATGCAACATGAAGCCTAGTGACATGAAGAAAAAAATAAACAACATGACAGGGGCCATTTCTTAAATTCAACATGAGACATGAGAAGGTCTTAGAGGCGACATGGGACAAGAGAAGTTAAGGGACAAGGGACAAAATAATTTTTTTAATTTGACATAGGACATGGGCCCCCCACCCCCATCAAGGGCCCCTAAATGGGGTAATGTAATAAGTGGCATCCAGTTCCTGTTCTACTTTCGCTGGACCAGTAACCATGTATCCAATCAACTCCACTCACATGAAAAACTCGCTCCAAAGTGCAATCAGGCCTTAACATGCTGGCAAATGACTGTTAATTTGTCCCAATTAGGAGGTCAAATACATCCACCTACTTGTTACAGCCTCTTTTTAGGGGCAAACATGTATGCTAATGTGTGTACAGGGGAATGGTGTAATGGTTATCCTGAAAACTAGCTGCATACTCCATTGCTTCTCTCTAAAATGTGTACATAAAAACAGCTGGACTTGTTCTTTCACGTTAAGAATTTCTTATTATTAAGTTTTCTTTTGTATAAAGAGGGGAAAATGAATGGGTTTTGTTTTAGCCTGTAATGAATAACTAAAAAATAGAAATAAACACTTGAAAACTTTTTTTTAATCCTATGATAACTTATGACTAAATTCAAACATTTTATCCTTTTATCACCAAGGTTGTATTAAAAAATGGACATTCATGATCATTTTCGTATATATGGGCCTAGATCTACCATATATCTCTGGTAAAGTTTCTTAAATTAAAAAAATGCAAGTAAACCTCTGTTGAACAGTTGTTGAACAATCCATACAGTGTCACTGCACCCAGAGGTTTGGGGTGGCTGGTCCCTCAGAGTCAGTTGTAACCTACATTTTGGTGGCCTGGCCCTGGTGAAAGTGAATGGCATGCAATGTTTACATTCACAACACACAGAGATGTTCCCCCTCTCAAACTAACACACCCTCAGGAATTTCACCTTTATAGACACAGAAAACTTGGACGAGACGGCGTAGGAAAACATGGTTCACCTCCTAGGCTGTAAATCTTTATGGTTTGGTGGAAATAAAGTGTTTGGGGGAAGTTCAACTGAAAGGATCCAGGGAAAGTGAACTGTTGCTCAAATCTCTGCACCCTGCTTGTTTGGGTGGTCACGTGACCCCTAACTTTGGGATCCACACGATTCTGGGTCGGTTTAGGCGATAAAAACATCCATAATCGAGATCAAAGTGGGCCAGAACTGACCCAAACTAGTTGGCCGACCCCTGCTGAACCCTCCCGGCGATTATGGGTCCATTTGCTCCACTTTTGACGATCCCCTGTCGGGTTTTCTGGGGCAAAGTTGGGCCTCTGAATCCAACATGGCGCCGTTCCATCGGCCCCCCTCCGCCCCAAGTCGGCCCAAAGTAGGTCGATTTTCATGCCAATTTACACCGTAAACACTCAGAAAACACCCCAAACCAACAGCATGGACCCTAATATAACACCCAGTTCTGAAATTCCAGCGATTATCCTGTGGGTTTCTGGAAAAGCATCAATCTGTGACATGTTCTGCGGAGTTTGGGGAGTGAAAGTTCAGCACGAGTTGACAACTGTCAAAGTGAAGGTGGAGAAGTTAGAGAAAAACTTACCGAAGCCGAGCCGGAAAACACAGCAAAGAATGAGCAGGGAATGTACAAGCCTCATCCTAAGCGACTCCGGGCGGGTAACGTCGCCTCATAGATCCCTCCTGGCTACATGTAAGTCTCTCCGTGAGGTTGGATTTAGTAACAAACTTAGTTTTGGATCCTTCCCTCGCAGTCACTCGCACTCCAAAACCTCCGCACTACAAACTGATGACCTGAGATCACTGCGCGCCGACCTCCGCCCACTCACCGCCGCGCAGTAAAATGCCTCGGCAAAAATAAAGTCCGCGGCATATTTTCAGGAAATCTTTACACGATAACGTTAAAAGTGATTAATTTAATATATGAATAGCATTCAATGTAAGATTAGGGGTTTCTATTGTGAATATGTGCGTGAAATTGGACGTTTTGGAGTGTGACCTAGAAAACGGGCACCTGCCAATAACCCAAATAAGGTTGACCCACGTGACACCGGGCGGCGCTCTGATTGGTCGATAGTTTTGTGAGTGACAGGTGGGGTAAACTTCACGCAGCTCTTGGGGCGTGCTAGGCCACGCCCACTCGGTGGGGGCGTGGCACTTAATTAAAGACCGCCGCCACTTGCTGAGAAGTTGATGACCTGAGGCTGAGAACTCATAGTCAACGTGTATTATGATCTTTTTGCTGTTTGATTGTTCCAATGTCTCAGATGTGTCATTTTGATTCAGATGTATTATTCAGATGTTGATCTAATACATGTTTAAAAACAGGTAAAAAGAAAAAACTTCACTAATTAATCATAGACTTTGATATAAAAAGGTAGATCTGTCGCATATTTATTTCTGTGTTAAATCAAGATGTAAAACCTGACAAATTGATATTGATATTTTTTTATTAGTAATAACCATCAAGGTTTCCCTTGGTTTTCGGAGTTATTACACTTACAAGTGTGAAAAAATATACGGGATCGCATTACATCAGTACAATTCAAATTTCAAGTAATATTCAGTTTATGACAATGACAATATCTAAAACAGATCCTTGTCAATATCAGGCCCGTACCCAGGGTCTGCTGTGGGGGAGGGAGGGGGGGTGGCGAGGTTCCACAAGTGTAACTTTTGTCTATATTCTTCTGCTATTTTTAGGGGTTTTTACATTAAATTTTAGAAGTAAGGTTGAACCTTTGGGAAAAATTTACTTGAAAGGGGGTTGGCGAGCAGTAGTGCATGGAACTTCTCAATGTTTTTAGTTGGTTTTTTTCACATTAAACTTTTAAAGGAAAGGTGGAACTTGCGATTCCCTTTAACTTTCATCTATCTATTTTATTTATTTGATTTTAATTTGCGAATTATGCATTGCGCCCGTAATCAATGTTTCAAGCAGCGTCATGCGTCTCTTTTTCTTTCGTTTTTGTAAGTAACATAGATAACCAGGAAAATCTCAAATAATAGTGTTCAAGAACGCCAACATTGACTAAGTATTTTAGAAGTAATGGTGACGAATAGTTTTGCTCTATACATAACATTCAGCCTAAAAATCATTAAAACTTTTTTCCAATAGCGCCCTGGAAATTCTAAAACGCACCGGTTGAGAGTATAAATACTTAACTTCTATTATAGCTTTTAGATCTTTCTATTTTGTATATCCATTTAGTTTCTGAATATTTATTTAGAAATCTTATTTTCTTTCTCTACAGGAAACCGTACATGTCATTTTGTGCTTTGTTATGTCAGGTCAGAAGTTTGATTTTATACACGATTAGAATGTTAGAAACAACAAAAAGGTAACATTTAATTTGTTAAAAATTCTATAACTTTAGAAAAACAATTAATCCCATCCTCACAAAGAACTTACAAAGATATGATACCAATTAAAATTATCGCCGCTTAGCATTTTTTCAAGCCTTAAATATTAGTTGAATATTTCAATTGAATTTACTGTGAGACAACGTCATATATTTAACTACTTGCAAAACGATGATAAATATATTTGAATATGTATATATATGAAAAACATTGATTCTTAGAACTGCCCCCCGCATGTCGTAAATTCAAACTTTATGAGCAAACCAAGCAATTGACCGAGAATGCATTGTAAAAAATACCCATTATCATGGTCCATTCTGACGGACAGACAGTTGCTTGTGGCGGCCTGACTGTTTTGCATGGTGTCATTTCAAAGGAATTTTGTTTGCCTTCATAAACGTGTCAGAAACAACAAGTCGTCTATATTGAAAAGTGAGACGGAATCTCGGGGAAGGAATCCACCGTTTTCTTGTCAAATAATGATACCTGCATGTACACGTACTAGAAAATAGGCCTTATTAGCTTTCCACTTTCCAAGAAAGTATATATTTTGAGGCTTTACTGTGGTCTATAAATGTATACTTTTTCAAGGAATTTGGCTTGTCTGTTGGAATAATAGTAATCACTGTAGTTATATTAATCAAAGTGTTATCCATGCCCCATGTCTAAACACGTATATTAGATAGCTGTAAAAGGTATGATTGCTTAGTGGCGCCATCTGGTGTCAATTGGGAGAACTAAAGTTCTCACTTCCATATTTGCATTTTGCATGACCTTATGATTCAAGATTGAATCAGTCACTCTCTTTAAGCAAAGTGAAATAAATATTTCTTTGATATGTTAAACAACTGATGTCAATCCACAAAGGAATCCATATAATTATAATTCTTTTACCCAAAAATATGGAGATGCATTGTAATCAGGGGCGGATCCAGGAATTTTCAAAAGGGGGGGGGGGGGGCGTGCTATTGTAAAATTTTTCCCGGGACCTCCGGGCCCGGGAATTTTACATTAAAAAAGATAATATTTTGGCCAAAAAAGGGGGGGGCGTGCGCCCTGCACGCCCCCCCCCCCGAAATCCGCGCCTGGTAATATAAAAACACAAAATAATTTAAATGGAATGGTCTCGGATTTATATCTACAATGCTCTAGATTGATTGTCAAACTTCATAGTTGAAATGTAAACATGTCATAAACAATTTGTGTTTTTTTTTATCCATATGTCCTCTCTTTAAACTGCAATAGATTGCAATGGGACCAATAAACGTTTTAGCGATGACTCATTTCGATTTCCTCCGAGCCCGCATTTTCATGACCATCATTGCATGCCTCATCATTGAATATTGCCGGTATCAACTGTTCATAATGATACCACGTCTCTATTAGTGTACTTTATGGGAGGTTATGACAGGATAGCTGCAAGGTGGATACGGGTAAATAACCTAATGTAAAACTGAGTGAAAGCCGCTTGTTCTGCTTTCCCACGCTGACAGATCGGTCAATTGCTTGCCAGGCCCCAATACACATTTCCAGGGTACATAGCCTACCTGCCGTTTCTAACTCACCAAAAATCGGGACAGCTAATTTTTGCTATATAAAATGGGTGTTTTTGGATGATATTGTGAAAATATCACTCCTATTTACCAAAATTTCATAAATGATATGCCCAGTATAGATGGCCAAAATCGGGACCATTTCTTGTCAAAAACACGACGAAAATAAAAAGATATTGGTCTTATTATAGAATAAAATGATTTTAAATTAATTATAACACATTAGATCCTTGAAATATCTCCATACAATCGGGACAGAAGCTTGAAATTGGGACAGACAATGTCCCGACTTGGCAATCGGGACAAGGGGCTAAAATCGGAACTGTCCCGACAAAATCGGGACAAACGGCAGGGTATTGACGTTACTAGGAATCCATTACCATGATATATACATATATTGATATACTATGTATTAGTTTGAACCTAAATGATATTTCTAATTGATTTAATGGAATTCCGTGCAGAGTACACTCTCCCCTGGCCTGGTCAATTGCAAGTACAAATATTTCAGGGACGGATTTAGAGGGGGCGCCTGAGGCGCGCACCTCCCCTAATTTTTGCCAAGTTTTTTTTTAATGTAAAATTCTAGCCCCTAGATGGGCGCTTCAAATCTTTGTTATAAGAGCGCCCCCCCCCCTTTTGGAAATCTCTGGATCCGTCCCTGTATTTTCACTATAGGCACAACAAAAAAGCCATTGGCATATGTCTTTCTTGGACCGATGGTAACCATGCATGTATAACAGGAAACTCTCGCTTTTTCGGAAATAAAAATACGAACTAAATAATGTCAGAATGAAAGATCACATCTTGTAATGAATTTAGAATAGATTGACCTAAAATAAGACATTTTTCTTAGGACCCAAAATAATACATTTTTGATAGCCTTATAAATAGCAAAACCAAAATAATACCTTTTAGTTAATTAATTAATTAAAAGGAGCCAAAACCAATAAATTCAATGAAATTTTCCAAACTCAAATAATCATGGAAATCCATTCCTTGAGCCTATTTCTGGCCCATTTTAAAATCTAAACCATGAAATATATGGTAAAAAAATAAATAAATGTTTTCCTTGCTCAAATCAATTAACGTGGATCTGCAAAAATAGTGTTTGTTTACAAACAATGCAAATTTTACCATCTATTGTGGCATTCTACTTTATTTTGAGCCGGTTTTCACAGCTAATACTTTACCACTGATCTTATCTGGACTCATCAAACATATTTCTGTACTTTTGTGAGTTTTGAAAATTTTGTCAATTTTATTGGTTTTGGCTCCCTTTAATACCTGCGTGGACCTGTAGAAAGAAGCTTAAGTTTGCCACTGTAGATCCATGGTGCGTACAGCTATTTCCAAGTATAAGAGTTACTTTAGACGCATCAAAAAGCGGCATACTTTAATTTGTAGATAAGATACCTCTCCCGACATGACCATAAATGTTATAGTCATGTCAGGAGATTAATATAATTATGTCATTATGATATATCAAAAAAGTGTTTTTTTGCCGTTCTGATCCCAATGACATGATTTCCTGCTTCTTTTGATTCATCAAACAACTTTTCATAATGATTAATGAAACACGGCAGCATTTGCGTACAAAATTGACCACTCTATGGTGTAACTGGGGTTATTGGAAGAACATGAACCTAAATGATGAATTTTTAACCCTTTCCAGTGCAAATATCCAAAGCCAATAAGCCCATCCCAGTTTACACCAACATATAGGTTTAGTGAAACATTTTCAAGACAGCTTCCATGCTTATTCCCTGAAGACAGTTGTATAGTAAAAAATTATCTAAAGCAATTTGGTTGATTGGCTTGCAAACCTGCAAATTTGTCGATTGATAAAATTTGAGAAATCAAGTTTAAATAGTACTTGAGGATATAGAAAAACATAATTCTTGCTTATTTCAGTAACCCCAACTTTTTGGGAAAAAAAAAGCTTAAACACTTATTTTGTCCAACCATTGTCTAACTGTAGGATCTACCTAATATGGGATGGGCTTATTACTATGGGGAAAGGGCGGTAGGATGTCACACAAGAATAATAATTATCCCACATGTATACTTGACATAACTGGGGAAACATACTTTGAAATTGTTCTACAACCCTTCACCAAAAGCCTATTCATACCCAGCGCCTCGTAGGTGGTACAGATTTAGCTTGTTGCAGGGGCGGATACAGGATTTTCAAAAAAAAAAGGGGGGGGGGGGGTCAGCATAAAGGCTAAGTACTAAAACTGTATGCAATCACACATATGGGGGGAGGAGGGGCAATCACACATATGTGCGCGACAGGAGCCCCAGACCCCCCCCCCCCCACCCACCCCCCCCCCCCCACCCCCCCGACCCCCCGGATCCGCCCCTGCGTTGATGCTAAAGAAACTAGTTTTGCTGGGCTAAATCATTAATATCGTATTTGCTTGGAAAATATGTTTCAAGACTTACAAAGAGAAAATATGAACTAATTGTTTTACAATGTTACATAACTTTATTGGATGGAATGATTCAAATACATATGGAAATGGAAAAACACATTCATACACCTTTCATATTGACATGAATAACCATTTGTTCCTTGATACATGAAAAACTTGAAGACAATATAGTAATTTCAGATGTTACCAAGAGGACCTTCCTTATCAGAATTTCAGGTTATATTATAACATTTCCTCTAACGTAACAGCAAATGTGTTATGTGTACTGTGGATTCCCCCCCCCCCACTTTTTCCATTGTAATCATATATACATGTATGTGAATAATAATGACCGTATAGTCCAATTTTGTTTATAGGAAACGTACGTAAATCCGTGGATTAATTCTTAAATAGTTATTTTCATAATAATTTTGTTTAGAATGCAACAAAAAGCTGATAGGGGTGATGCTTTAGTGATGAGACTGATGAGAAGGTATGACGCTGGGCGAAGTCTATGACGGTTGAAGTAATCTTCTCTGGTCCACCTTCTCTAGGATGACAAGGCTGAAACAAGAGTCAAGGAGTTTTCGGCGAATAAAATGATCAAATATATCAGGATAATTCCCGAATGCATAACTATACCTTTCAGACATAACCTCTAGTGAGGGAGAGAACGACTTCTATGGTTGATGCCCAGTGGCCCAGAAAAGTGGTTCTTTTCCTTATTATCCTTTAATTGTCTCAAATCAAACTTTAAAACATGAAAATTAACTATGAATACATGAATTATGTGCACTTGTATGTTAATCATAATTCTGTAAAATTAGGATACACCTTACCATCTATTTTCAATATAAAGGCAAACTACAACAGTATCACAATTAAATGTTTCTGAATAAGGCCACACATACAACACATACAAAAATTCTGTTTCTGGTGGGCCGGGTGGGTATGAAAAAGGGCAGTCTGGCAGCCACAAAATAATTTCTTTTTTCAATATTTCTTTCCTTTTGGTTAGTACATAGAAAGTTTTTAAAAAAAAAAAAAAAAAAAAAAAAAAGAAGAAAAAATTGGAAAAAAACGTCCTACCCGGCCGGTCCACCGGAAACAGAATTTTTCTGCAGTGTTGCCTAATTCTCAATAGAATTTTGTTAAGCGTTGCCTAATTCTTGATAGACCCATTCTAAATGTCTTTGTGAGTAAGGATACGGTTTGAGCTGCTCAGCGAAGTTCTTCATGTCCTCCTGGATCTTGTCCTGGCCCTGGGTGGCCACGACCGACAACTCCACGAGGTACGACAACTGGACGGGCTCGAGATGTTCAGGACTACCTGGTGTCTGCATCTACAACAGTAAGGGGTTCACGGGTTAGGGCCGGAGTCTTTGACAACTCCACAAGGTAAGACAACTGTTCAGGCTTGAGATGTTCGGGACTACCTGGGGTCTGCATCTATAACAGTAAGGGGTTCACGGGTTAGGGCCGGAGTCTTTGACAACTCCACAAGGTAAGACAACTGTTCAGGCTCCAGGTGTTCGGGACTACCGGGGGTCTGCATCTATATCAATAAGAGGTTAACGGGTTAGGGTCGAAGTCTTTGACAACTCCACGAGGTAAGACAACTGTGCGGGCTCTAGGTGTTCGGGACTACCAGGGGTCTGCATCTACAACAATAAGGGTTCAATGGGTTAGGGTCGGAGTCTTTGACAACTCTACGAGGTACGAAAACTGTACGGGCTCGAGATGTTCCGGACTACCTGGAGTCTGCATCTATAACAGTAAGGGGGAAACGGGTTAGGGTCGGAGTATTTGACAACTCTACGAGGTACAACAACTGTACAGGCTCGAGGTGTTTGGGACTACCGGGGGTCTGCATCTATAATGATAAGTGGGAAACGGGTTAGGGGCGGAGTCTTTGACAACTCTACAAGGTACGAAAACTGTACGGGCTCGAGATGTTCAGGACTACCTGGAGTCTGCATCTATAACAGTAAGGGGGAAACGGGTTAGGGTCGGAGTCTTTGACAACTCCATGAGGTACGACAGCTGTACCGGCTCGAGATGTTCGGGACTACCTGGGGTCTGCATCTACAACATTAAGGGGTTTAACAGGTTAGAGACTTTGACAACTCCACGAGGTACGACAACTGTACAGGGTCGAGTTGTTTGGGACTACCGGGGGTCTGCATCTATAATGATAAGTGGGAAACGGGTTAGGGGCGGAGTCTTTGACAACTCTACGAGGTACGAAAACTGTACCGGCTCGAGATGTTCGGGACTACCTGGGGTCTGCATCTACAACATTAAGGGGTTTAACAGGTTAGAGACTTTGACAACTCCACGAGGTACGACAACTGTACAGGCTCGAGATGTAAATTCTTACCTTTTTACTATTGGAATTCATTACGTACCGTATTGCCGTTATTTTTGTTCTTCAATCAAACATAACAGGCAAAGTTTGCACGTTTTTTTGTTTAAAGAGAGATGGTACAGGTTTTAAATCGCTTTATTGAAAAAAAAAGTATGAAAAGTACTTTGAAAAACTGACCCTGAAGACCCTGGAGAGCGTGACCTTCATGCGACCTTTCCGGAGGAGGTAACCCTTGATGACGAACTCGTAGTCGAGTCTGAAGCCCATGTCCTGAAGGAAGGTCACCACGTTGTCCGACGTGCCCACGTCGATGCACGTCCGCACCAACGTCAGCCGGTTCTTGTCCACCACGTCGGGGTCGCCCACGTAACGAAGGTGCCTGTGGGGGGGAAATATATGAATTAGTTAAAGGTGACAACGTTGTCCGATGTGCCCACGTCGATGCACGTCCGCACCAACGTCAGCCGGTTCTTGTCCACCACTTCAGGGTCGCCCACGTAACGCAGGTGCCTGCGACGAAATAATATATTAATTAATTAATCACGTTTAATATTATCATTAGTCCAAAATAAAAAATGTGTTCAGGTAACCCGACCTACCCTAAATTGTTGGCCCTACTCTTAACTTTTTTTTTAGGAAGATTTAATATAGACAAAAAAATCTAAAAGAATTGACCAGAAAAGTATGGGACAGCACATAGATTCTCAACACTAATCTTTCTTTTTGGCCTAATTCCACATGTGCCTTTGGGAGACATAAGTAGGGTTATAGGAAAGACGGAACCATCATTAATAAAACCTAATTAATCTTTGGATGTACACTAGCACTAGTACAAGATCTTTTATCTCTATTTTAATTCATGTGTTCTCCTACGGTATTACATCTTGGACATATTTGAATAAAGAATTGTTCAAAATACCAACTAAAATCATTCACTTTGCGGAACAAATGAACGAGAAAATAATTAACAGCTGCCATTATAAATGAAGGATTACCATTCGATTTCAAATGATTTTGCATGTACACGTAAGTTATTTTACAAACTAATACAATGAGGGAAACTGGGTACTGCTGTCGTTAGGAAATCCTGGGAGAACGTCTTTTGAATGATTCCGTATTTAAAGGAGAACCACAAAGGCAATTTTATTTGTTATATCATTCTGAATGTGTATTTCTTTAAATATATCTGCAAAAATGACCACTAACATGTCATTAAAAGAGGAGCAATTAATAATTAAAAATTCAATTGTATAGTGGTTTCTACTGAGTCCAGGTCACGCCATCTAGGCTCTTTTAGATATTGATAAGGAGGGCAAGCTGATAAGGCTCTTGCTATGGGTGACTGCACACACAGACCCCTGTGACTGAGAGCCTAGATGACATCACAGCCCTGTGAGATAAGCTGTGAGAGTGTATTCACACTCCAAATTAAAGCTTATTTTTGTATATTGCATTATCCATGTGTGCTAATTAAAGTCTAATGCTGTTTAGAACGTACATGAATCAAAGAGTTTTTTTTTTTATTGTATTTGGGATTTTTGTTTTCTCCTTTACGGTTCACCTTTAAAGATACCTTCTAGCTATAATTTAGTTAACATCTGACTCACCAGGGGTCGTCCCGCTGGTCGAGGGCTCTCCTGACATGAAAGGCGATAGGCGTCACTCCAGGGTTTCCCTCTACAAATACAGAAATGGTTTCTGGTTGGTGATATCTAGAATCACGAAAGTCACTACTAGTGAATTGATAGAACGCATTATACGTCGTGTTTTTTCCTATGTATATATTTGTTGCAATAAACTCTCTAAGACTTATATTCACTGTATGATATCTTCTCTAATGGAAATTCTCTTCAGTAACAGTAATCATCAAGATTTCAAATTAGCTGCAAAAAAATAATTTTGTACAAATAGATTCTTCATAAAATACTCATCGGCAAAAATGAATCAATTCTTTCATGCAAGGAGAATTTTTGTAAATTAAATGAGACTTGAACCTAATCTAGAAAATACAAATTATAAAAAGATAATAACGAGAGGAAATTAAAAAGAAAAAAAAAACTCCACTTACTCAGTTTGAAGACGAGCTCGTGGTCCTGGAAGCGCGTTGGACCGGTCTCGTTGGCATCGCAGAGCCCGATGAGTCGGTTGAGGAGGATCTCGCCGTGACTCTCGAGGATGGAGCCCTGGAGCAGGTACTCCTGCAGCGGCACCAGGTTGTTCCGCAGCGCTGAGGTCGTGATGTCCACCATGCTGCCGGGTTTCTAAGAAGAAGAAAAAGTGACAATCATCCTTTTTAATTGAAACAGTACATCATCACAATTGTGATTTTCACGATGTCAAGGCTTATGGAAGAAAGCTATGAAATGGTGGTCGTTAAGCCCCCAAAAAAGTGTTGTATTCAGGTAATTTGTTATGAAACAATTCTAAAAAATATTAAAATTCAATAAAAATCACAGGACATAGCATTATATTTGATAAAGAATTGATTTCTTAATTTTCAAGAAAGCTTGAATCTATTTTTGACTTTTGTAAGTCAAAAAAAAAGAAAAGAATTAGATCTACCTCTTCAGCATGTGGATACATTGCCTGAAACTCAACTATTAATTTTGTTTGGCCTAATGGGAAATTAGACTAACCAAGTCAACCAGTCGTCTTACAGCAGTTAAAGCGAGCTACCAATCTTTACCCTAAACCAAATCATCAAACTCAAAGCCCTAAAGTCCTGAGTTACTGAATTTCACTAATTATCGCTCAGGCATCCGAAGTTTGCAAGGGTTTACCTCAGTTCTCAGTGATTCCAGCCAAATCTAACAGACAGTACACGATACCCAGATGATTATACATCTAAACAATTTGAATATACACTGATCATCAAGTCAGTAACTCAAATAACAGAAATAATGTATTTGTTTGCCGGCTTACCTGAGAAAACAACAGAAAACTAAACCTCCGCTTGGAGAGCGAATGCCCTGTTTCATGAAATGATTCCCAACATTAAATATTTTAAAAGCAGATTAGAACGCATTATTCATATAATTTTCACATCATTCATGTTTCATATAATTGTTTGTTACATAAAGCAACGATATAAAATGGAGATAATGCTTTGAAAACATTTTTGATAATTTCGATTTCGTGAACGGAATCACATCCAAGTCACCACACAACAAGGTCGAAATGGCTGCGTTGGTGCGTTCTCGAGCGACTATTTCCCGAATTTTGCCAATTTGTCGGGCGGCAACAACCCAATCAAGGGGTTTTGCCACAGAAAAGGAAAATGATGAACCTGTTACACATACTGGACAAGTAAGTGCATTTGTATGCCAGTTAGAAACCCGATTATAGTTATCATCGGCCTGTCACTCGCTCACTGTCACACTCACAGACAAGCATTGCCACACTCCCACAGGCAAAGACACCAAAGTCCTACAACTTTTAGTCTTTGTACCAGCACACAGTCAGGAGACATATTGTAAGAGGAGTTTATCATTACTCGGAAGTCAGTGAAGCACCTGCTGTGACAGAGTCTCCTGAGGCTTGTGGGGACCAGGGCAGGGGCTCCTGTTGCTGGGTGTTGGAGCTCCCTCGAGTCCCAGGGAAGAATGTTTGCTCTGTATCCCCTGCTTATCGTAAGAGGCAACTAAAAGGGTGCCTCCCAACAGGGTCATCAAAGGCTTGGTATGTGGTGTCCTTTCTATGGGACATTGCACATTAAAGACCCCTTGCCACTCTTTGAAAAGAGTAGGGTATTGAACCCGGTGGCGGGTTTCTCCTAAATCATATCATAGATTTGGTCACACCTTGCGCAACGTCGTTTTCGGGACGTATTATGGCGTGCAACACCGGCGACTGGAGAACCTCCGGTCCGTTTTCTACTATAGGTTATAGAGAAGGAGGCTGCTTCTTTAGTCCCCTGTGAACTTTAAACTCAATTCCCAAAGAAAATGTGAATAGTTTTGGGTAGCTTAGGCATTTTTCTACAAAATATTACAAAATGAACATTAATCTATTGAAGAGAAATCAGAAAAGCTGGTTTGTTTGGCCCTCCCAATGCTAAAAGGCTGTGACATCTTTAGGCCTAGGGGTGGAGTCCCTAATGTTAGAAACGTAAAGACGATACACTGGCTTTAAGGCCCAGCTCAAAAACGTATTAACCCATGTATCAATGATACAGCACTGGACAGAATTTCACTAGTTGCCCACTGGGCAACTGAGACCCTCAACACAATTGCTCAGTACTCAGGGTTCGACAATTGTCCACTTGCGTTTATTATCTATGTAACTGACCTTTTCTGTTATTTGTTGGTCTTAAATGAAATATTGTTTTTACATTTCAGCAATTTGCTGTTGATGATTACCGCAGAGCAAGATTCATCGACAAGAACAAACTGGTAAGATGTACTTCCGAAAGGATATCTTTAAGGATGTGAAAATTGAGGACAAGGTTATTTCATTAACTAAGGAAAACAATCCTTCTCAGAATGCTGTTGAATGTATACTTACAGTAAAGAAGCAGTTTTTCCTTTTCAGTAGAAAAAAAATTCATGTTCAAAAGTCTTTCACATAAGAAATAGTTGTATCACTTCTTGTGATATGACAGACATCTGGTAATAGAACACATTTTTATCTGATTTTAGACTTGTTCACTTGAAGACCTGAAATGATAACTTTTAAGAACGATGCTTGCATTACCTTTATAGCATTTTAAGGTAATTTCTATTTTTTTGGGAGTCCCTAGTTATATCTATATAGTATAGTAGCTAATGGTGGGGACTCCCTCAATCAGTCATGTCTTTAACCATTTAATTCTCTTTGTTCTCAATGACCGGTTACACAATCTCATGTTCAGCAGTTGAAGGGCATTGTCCTCCAATTGTTGTTAGAATCAGGCAGTGTGAGAAGCTAGAAGTAGGTTATATAACCAATGCCTGAGCTAAACAGCCCCTTCAAATTAGGACCACCACTGTCACCTGTAGGTGGACAGTCCCAGGTGGGTGAGTGATCATTACTAGGTGCACCTAGTAGTACTAGTAACCCTTTCTCAAACCCCTCCCTGAGCTGTGTGTGACAGCAGGAGTGGTAGTGGTCAGCACCTATAGCCCATATTACACATAGCTTTCTGGTATTAGGAGGGCCTTCAGTTTACTGAGGGACGACCATCGCTCATGCATGAGCGGAACTTTGTAGCTATTTTGCTTCTTGTTTTTACTCTGAATTACACACCTGTTTATTAACTCTGATAAATCATTAGTAACACTTGTTGCTTGGTATTCTAGGTGAACCCTAACTGGGCCATTAAGATGGTAGCGGAGGAGCCGGTCGTCGTCTGCGACAAGCGCGTGGTCTTCAGTGATGGTGGAGGACCTCTTGGGCACCCCAAGGTTTACATCAACTTGGTGAGTTGAGGAATAATAATGAACCTATCTTTTTTCCTTTGATTGTCATGAATGTACAATGATAATAGAAATCTATATGTGTACAGATGTAGCTTCAGGATTGGCTTTAAAATAATAATCATTAAAAAAAAATCATCAAAGCCTAAAAACCTGAAAGAATGTTATGTATACATGATAATGACAAATCTACGTCAACCATCTTAATTTTGATCCATTTTCGGAATAAAAAATATTTTTTTATCTTCAGAAGTAACCCTGAACGAGATATTTTCACATAAAATTATATTCTATACACCTTTCCCACAAATCTGCGCAGTGCCCCAGTCTCTCCACTTTTGGGGCTTTTGGTAACTAGGTCACTTCACTTCCTATACCTTAACTATGGGAAAGCCCCAAAAAAGTGTTTCAAATTTAATGCACAAGAGGGCGCCACTTTAAAGTGAAAGGTGTTAAAAGTAACAAAATCTAAGATGAATATAAGAACAAATACTTTACTTAATCATACATTTCTGATATTGAAATAATTCTTTATTTTTTCAGGACCCCCCTGGCACCCACGCTTGCGGCTACAGCGGTCGGCAGTTTGTCCACAAGCGGTACTACGACAAGGCAACGATGGGACTGAGCATCACATACGAGCAATACCTAGACGAAGTCAAGTTAGCACAGAAAAACTACCCCGTCTAAACACTACCTGAATTATCTAAATATCAAACCAAGAACTCATATTATACGTCAGTTACAAGTGTGGGAAGTTGCACAAGGAATACTGAGGTATAAACAGTGCAAAATGAGTGAAAGACCGAAAATTGTAAATATTGACGTTAAAATGCTTCATAAGCAATTTTTATGATGGATGAGAATAAACATTGTATACCTGTCAACGTAGTGATTTTGTGGTTTTCTTTAGTATAATAGGCGAATTGTTTATGTACGTTACAACGCAACATTATCATATTCAATCGTTATAGATGGAGTTTTCCTTATAACAGACAAGATAAGTTGATTCTTCAAAATCTTTATTATAATACAAAATATGTTCATACTAGAGTAATATACAATCGTGCATACATATACCTACTTTTGTGTGTTTACATGATTATGTAATATTATTATACAAATTGCTGCCTCTTGCTTCATGAAAACAGTATGAAAAACACTGAAATAAAACGGCAGTGCAATATAACAAACACAACATTATAGTAATATTTAACTGAAATGAAACAGTTAAAGAAATCTTTTAATGTCCTGGACATGTCCAGTTTTTTCATTGAATTTTAGCTTATATTTTATGCGATCAGAAATATCCTTATCAATATAAGAATCTATAATAGTGTGACAACATATATGATACAACTATTTACACATGAAAATCAACAAAAAAAGGTGTTACACTACTCAACTACATCTTAACAAATGATACCCCTACTGCACAAATACAAAATCTCGAGGGTATGGTTGTTTGATTCACATTTTCCAATGAGGTCTCCTGGTTTATATTTTTCCAATGAGGATGTTTGATTCACATTTTACTGATTCACATTTCGTTGATTCCCATTCCCCTGCTTCACATTTCGTCGATGAGGTTGTCCAGGTCGGTCGACTGGTTACTACGAGTCGACGTGTTGGACGGGGATTTACCGAGCGACGTCTTCCGACCTCGTCTGTGGGCAGGAATTAAGGAACAGGATTAACAACCACAGTTAAAACAACAACCGGACTTTTGATAGCATTAAATCTATTTTTGAAAAAGCGTGGGCAACCTGTCAAAGGAAATGATCTACATGTATTTTCAAACAAAGTAACTGATGATGTATCTGCCCTGACCTTGGGGTGGAGTCCCTGGAGGTGACCTTGGGAATCACGGGTCTGGACGGCGTCTGCTTCTTACCCGCGTCCTGCCGGCGTCTCCTGGGGAACATGATGATTGGTGGAGTTTAAGGTCTACACATCATAGGGTACCAACACAAATTCCATTTTCAAATTCCCTGTGTTTTTCCCTGAGATTTCCATGTCCCCTGTCAATTTTCCCCGTGTCATATCCAGCAAGTTGTTCAAATTTAAAAGCTTCTGCATCCAGAAAAAATTTGAACAACCCAACATTATATTTCTAGCAATACCGTATGAAGTGCGATTAGGAAGGGCAGTATTTTAAAACTCAGAAATTTATGAATGTCAAGAATATCTGCATTCATATACCTAAAACAAGCCTCTAATACAGGCATGCCAGTCACATAATTATAGTCATCTTCGCGGAGAATCATAAAATTCAGTAAAAACACCTTTAAACCTAAATTCTAGGGGAGAATTACACCTATTACGTGATTAGGATCAGACAAGCAAATCTTTCCTTCGAAAAGAGAGGAAGCTAGAAGGCCCTCCTGAAATTTCTGGCATGCCTGCTAATAGGAATATTTCAAATTGTTTTTTCAAATAGTGAATGAGTCCCACCTCCTGGGTGCGGTGGCTGCCGGGGTGGTCGGTGCGCTGCCGTCGTCCAACATGAGCCCGTCCTCGTCACTCAGAGGGGAGGCCTTGGGCGGCTGGGTCACACGGGCCCGCTTAGCGGAGGGACCGGGCTGGGAGGGGAAAAAAATCAAATAATAAATAAACAAATTAAAGTGGATACAACCTTTAGAAGTGGCAATGATTGTAAGAGGCAATAAGTATTCTGCCTGACCAACGTTGAAATTTGTCATGGCGTAAACAATTAAGATTTTTATTTCGCTTTTCATTTTTAGCAATCAGTTTTTACATTCATAATGTTAGTTCAAATGAATTGGGCGCCTACCTTTTCTTCATCCGTCTCATATTCACTGAAATAAAGGTAACATAATTCTTTTTAGAAAACCAGAGGTACACTGTCAGTGGGCAATCTACTTTACAAGTACTAATCTGAATCAGAATCTGATCATATCATGGAACCTTTATAGATGAATTATGTCCTCTAGAAAGTAAAACAGGAGTTTGGCCTTTAGATATAATATGTATTTACCAATTAGCTCTCCATGATAAATCTTTCCTGATTTTTAATTAGATAAAATTAACAATCTGATGTAGCTAAATCCTATGTCCCTCATAGAATACACTTCGTTTAACATATAATCCTTCACTTATTCAGCTCTTCGTGCTGTTTGACGATTGATTCCACATTTTCGATTAACAAAATATCAGTACTGTTGTGAAGAAAAGTTGAAGATCTAACTGACCTGTCTGAATTATGCAGGGACAGTTCATCGGTTTCGTCCCCTGATTCTTCCTGTTTAACCCTTCGACCACTACTCGTCCCCTCGCCGGCTGAAAACAAGGGTTTTGACAGCTGTAGAATGCATGAACATTGCAGTTTGAGATTTTATTGACAATAAATCAACTGTTCTGATACAAGTAAAGTATTTCCCGTTTATGATGACTGGAAATCCAATATTTGAAGAATTATTATGTGTAGAACGAAAAATGTCAAGTGGTGGACAGAGTATTTTGAAAAAGAGGATGTCTTTTTCGAAAAAAATTCCTTTCTTTGTGGTCAACGCTAGCTCGCAAATTGTGCAGAAAAGGGAAAGCCCCCCTCATTTTCTACCACTGGTCAGTCTTAGATCAGTTCTGTAAAGGCCATTCCAGATTCTATGGGAATAATTGATCATGTCTTACCTCCCACACTGTGTGACGCACTCCCTGATGCTGTGGATGTGCCATCGACTAAAACAGGAAGAGGAAAAGCAGAAAATCATTAAGCCCCTATTCCACTATTGGGGTAGTTACCATTTGCGGTGCTTTCTTTTGCCACCGCAAGTAATTTGCGTTTCAGAAATGAACATGTTAATTTCTGCCACCACCAGCATTTGATAGAAAACCTATATAAATCACGATTTTATGTAAAACATCCATTACTTGATGATGACTTAATGATTTGTCTTCCCCTATTAGATCGATGCTAATGAAAATATCTAATGGAGAATGTTATACTTACGTTGATCTCTTAGACTTCTGATCTTTGCTTTCTTGTCATTCACAACCACGGCAAACTGAAAATTCAACCGGGTAATACAGGTATTATTTATGACAGATAATTTATCAAAAACGTAACCTTTTCTCTTTTTTTTTATTGGATTTTTATACAGGCTGAATTCACTTTATCAAGTGTTCTTCCACTGCAGTCCTGTGGACCATTTGGGCACAATTCCGTGCAGGGGTCATCCAAATGTCCTTTTTTCCATGCTGCACTGCAGATCTTAATGATACTGAATAGACTAAATTGCAGGGGTGGAAATAACCAAGGGCCCGGGGGCCCGAGGCCCTGAAAAAAGCAGGTGCGGCCCCTAGATTTTCTAACATAGGGGCCCAAATGGCCCCTAGAAATCATCAATAACAAAGACTAGTATATGTGAGGGCCCCTAGATTTAGGTAAGGGCCCCTAGATTTGGAAAGCTAGGGGCCTGACTGGCCCCTGGAATTTAAAACTTATGTCCACCACTGAAATTGATACGTGACATTACTCTGTTATATTTCAGCAATAACTATGTAATAAACAATTTTCCAGCAAAAATTTGTGATGAGAGAATACCCCTACCCCCAAAAAAACACTTAGTATATTCGTTTTTAGAAAGTAATCGGTGATTTAAGAGATCAATAGCTGTGGATTCTTTCCAATATATTTTATCCAAATTATTTTTTTCCCAGATTTATAGACATCTTACCTTAGCATACATATCACGTTCCATTTCCTCCTTGGCCACTACGCACTTTTCAAGCCTCTGTTAAAAAAGATTCCAGTAATATTTAGAAAAGGATACAACTAATGCATTTCAATTACCTAATTCCATTTGAATCATCACGATGTTCACTTGCAAATAAACCTTAATGACTTCACATACACATTTCTACATTGCAAATAATACAGTGTTTGAACTAAACTATTGTTGAAATTCTATCAGGGTTCCCACCCAAATTTCGCGGTTAAATTCCCTGTGTTTTTCCTGTCACATGGTGAATTTTCCCTGATAGTTTGGCCATTTCTTTTCTCAGCACAATGTTCAAAATTCTCATTAACAAATATGAAGCTTCTGGAAAAAGTTGAAATCTTACTCTTGGAAAAGTGAAATTTCGTGAACCTTAAGAATTAGAAAATCCAGAACCCCGGCAATCAAAATTCCTTGAGGTTTTTCCTGACAGGGAATTCTCTTTGCTATTTTCCCTGTTCAATGGTGTTTTTTTCAGAATTTAAAAAAAAAAAAAGTCAAAACTCTTACCTTCAGTGCGCTGGCTCGTTCGGCCATAAGTCGTTCCTTGTCGGCCTGTAGCTCGGTGATCTGGGTTTGGAGCCCGGTCGTGGCCGTTAGCGCGTGCTCCAGTACCGCCGTGATCACGTTCGACGCTGACGACTTCCGCTTCAGGGATATGGTACCCAAATGGTACTAAACCAATAGAGAAGATGGTATATGTAGTTCTCTAAAAATCTATATATTTATGAAATTATTCATTTTACTAATAAATTGTCAGTTCTTAATAAACTTATAATATACACATTTGAGGGTGTTTTTCATGAGATTTCCCTGTCCCGCAGCAATTTTTCTCTCTGTCATATCCAGTAAGTGGTTTAAATTTAAAAGCCTCTGCATGCAGAAAAAATATCTTGAAAATCAGGAATTTTAGAACCTGGCCAAATGAAATTCCCTGTGTTTCCCTGTGTTTTGGCAAAATTTGTAAATTCCCTGTGTTTTCCCTGCCAGGGATCTTTTTCTTTCCATTTTCCCTGTTTACCCTGTGTGGTTGGTACCCTGACAAATTAGCGCACAACTTTGAAGCTTACTTTGACATCTTCGTTGGTGAAGTGTTTTGTCCAGGTGAAGGTTAGCGACTCGGCCTGTTCCTTCATGGTGTACCTGAACTGGGTGGCCCCCATGTTCTGCCGGGTCAGCGCCTTGCGGGTCTGGGCCACGTAATCCTCGTACTCAATCTTCGCTTTGGTACTCACTTTCTCTATATCTGCTTCTGAGACTGAAACATATTGACATACAGAACTATTAGACAGCTTATAAACATATATGTAAGGATAAAATGCTTAAAGTTCACGCGAAAAGAAATATTTCAAAACACAGAAAGGCCCTCCTAAGAATCTATCTTGTTTAATTCAAAGTAAGGCAGGAGTTGCACCACCCTTGCACTCAAACAATGGGTTTGAGGTGTAATTTTGCAAGTGCGAAGCCAGTCTCACACTCTAAGTGCGAATCTGGGAGAGGCAAGCATGGGCAGGTCTGGTGACGTCACCGGAGGCACAGAACCACCACTGTATCCAATGGACAAAACTAAACTACGTGGTACTTAATTGATATATGGCAGAATCACATATAACTATCAGGATAAACAGAAATATGTTTGTTATAAATACATGGAAATTTGCTTACTTCTTTTAGCCATATTTTTCACGTTGTGAATTGTCAAACATGATTCACAGCTACGCACCAGTGAGGCCTAATGGCTCCTCTGACGTCACAAGTCATTGTTTACATTATCTGTTATGGAGTGAGGTGCTGGCGAACTCGACCAGGCTGTCCAAATTGATTGAGCTATATTTTAGTTAAAATCTTTTGGTATGTTAGTTTCCTGTCGTATACATTAATTAACATGTACATAGAGCTCATTGGGATATTCAAAATCGTCTTTTCGCGTCTACTTTAAAGGGGTCATTATTCCAAACCATTATTTCATTCTCCATGGGCTTGATAGAAATGAAGAATCTCTGATTGACATGTGGCCTATTTGTTGACCTTTATAAAACATAAATCTATAGATTAAAAAGGGTTACACTGTGTCAAAGTTAAATCCCAAGGGTGGTGGACAGTGGTTGTTTGTTTTAATGAGTTATTTGTGTCTATAGAGTATAAAAACTCTATCACTCTCCTATCATAATTTCTTGGTTATAAATCTGAACATCTCTTTAGAAATAAATCTTATTGAGTTCCTCTAACTTACATGTTCCGACCCAGGCCTGGCCATTGGCGACCAGGGCGAGGTCAAAGCCTCCCTCCCCGCCATCATGGAGCGACGTCAGCAGGAAGTAGTCGACGTCATCGGCTGACGTCAGTCGTGACAGCACCTTCTCTACGGGCATCGTGGGGGGCCTGTAAGAGAGATGGGGATGGCCTTAGGCCTAAAAAATTGTTGTGTTCAGATAACCTGACCTACCCTAAATTTTTGGCCCCACCCTTAATTTTTTTCAGGAACATTTTGTCAATTACTTTTTAAAAATCAAATAGAATTGACTCAATGAGCCTGAAACAACTTGTGGGTGCCCAGGACATGTATTTCAGATGCTAGAAATTGTTTTAGAGAATGTAACTAAGAGTATATCACCTAGATCGGAAGAACTTTGTAATGAAGATGTAACAATCCGAAACATGTAAATTCGACCACCTTTGAATGTCTTAATAAATTTCAAAGTCTACAACAAGCCGTCGTTGAGTTAGATGTTCTACACTTCAATTTATTATTTGTAATGAAGAGATGTTTAAATAAAAAAAAAAGTATATTAGTACTAATATTTCTATTTCCAAGGCTGCCTGGGTCCATGTGTGTTAGTAACAAAAAAAAACTAAGAGCCCCCCCCCCCCCAAAAAAAAAAAAAAAAAAAAATAGAATGAAAAATTAAACGACCTACCTACCCTAATTTTAGGCCTACCCTATGTTTTTATGGCAATTTATCTAAAATTATCTAATTCAATAAAAATTACGGAAAGGACAGGGAATAGAATGTATTTGATCAAGATATGTAGTTTTTTTCCCCCATTTTGTTTTTAAAATCCAAAAGAATTGCCCAGAAAAAAGACATAGAACAGCATGGAATTGGAATAGCATACAGATACATGCCCAGGGTATGTATTTTATATGCTAAACAATATTTCTTTTTCTTTTTTAAAATGATATTTAGAGTATTTGATTTAATTTCCAACTTTGCCCAGGTCTGTTTGGTTAGTAAAAATAAAAAGGCAAAAAGTTGAAAAATTAAAAAAATCGACCTACCTACCCTATTTTTTTCAACCTGTTACCTGCACACAACATTTTGTTGTTCTTGGCCTTAGGTACCAGTAGATACAATGGTTTGAATGATAAGTTTGTGGGGGCAGTAAATCTATGGAATATATTCTTTAATAAACACTGCCTGAATCAATGAGTTCAAAAAAATATTTTCTAAATATCTGACCTGCCTTCCCTATATTTTTTTTGGTACCAATGTTAGGCCTGAAAATAGATCTAGACTACTCAGTTAATTTAACCAGAGACTAGATTCTAAGCCCCTGCTCCATAATTTTATTCAATCCTTGGAAACAAATAACTCTGGACAGTGCTCTCTTAAGAGTAGCTGTCCCTTCTTTCCTTTAGACCTTCTGTGCCAAAGGGTGTGTTGGTCTCACCTCAACTGTTGTATATTGCACAATTTACAGACCCTGAAACTGTGAACCTGTGCAAAGTCTTCAATCAAGATCTCTCTTGAATTTACAACTCCATATTATATATACTCTACAATGACCTACAAAATAATGTTTCTCTCCATGTTTCTGACAAACTCTATCAGTGAAAACAACACAGATAATCAGCAGATAACGGAGAGATGCTCACTTGTGCTTCCAGTTTCCACTGTAAACACCTCCTTCAGGATTCTCCTATTATCGCCCGCTGACGTCGACCAAAACTCGGCTTGGAGAGTGAAGCCGTGGCAACTTCCGCTTCCGTCGGCTTTGCATTTTGGCATCGATGAACACTTCAAAATGGTAAAATAACTCAATATTTGCTGGTTTTTGCAACATATTTTCATGTAACATCTCTAAGCATGCTGCAGAGTAGTCCATTATGATAAAAGGACTGTTATCGCTTCATTATTTACAGAGTTTTCACCCGCAGAGTGGCTTCTATCTCCCTGTGGCTGTCAAAGTTCACAAAACAACTGCCAGTGGCAGTGCCACGTCTTCTTACTGTCTGCAATATATTCTCTAACACTGTTATGGTTGTAAAAGATAATTCAGGAATAATGCTAAAAACAAACAAATCGAGAAACTTAACTTCCAATGTCCCTATATATACTCTATAATAGATGTGTTCACTATTAATTTTTGTGAAGGAGTGAGTGGTTTCTAGGGCCAGACCCTTAGACTGTCTACATCTATTCTATTGCTGCAGAAAATCACATATGCTTCCCTTTTTTCATCCCTCGTTTTACAACAGTTATGGTTATGCCTTTATCTGACAGTCTGGGTGTATTTGTGAGGTTTCGTCTCTGAATTGGCTCAGAGTCTTTACAGGTGCCCCGCCCACTTTTAAAGGGACATTCTCGTCCGTGAGACAAACGTAATTTGCTACGTTGTAACTCCCGTGTGGCCGCGCCAATTTCGCGACGCGACCAATGACGTTGCGTTATTACGTTCTAAGACTGCAAAACATGCCCCCGGCCGTCACGTCGTTAGGTTAACGTCGGCGTACCTAAGCCTAACTACCGACGGACGAGACTGCCCCTTTAAGATATATCTCAATCCTGTGAAAGATCTACCAAGTCATTTTCTTGTCATTTTTTGTTGTTGTTGAGATTCTTCTAGTAGAAGGTAGCAATAAGAATGTGCTTTTACATGTTCTACTTTAGGATTCAGGGCTCACAAAATCCAGCGTCCTGGGTGTCCTGTCCACCCCCTAGAGGGCACAGGGCATCCAAACAGGACCGACTTTCAGGGTGTCATGTGGACACCCTAAAAATCATACCTTTATATCAAGGTTGAGGCAGTGGGACCCCTAGTTTTATGGTGCAGGACACCAATGACGCACAGTCCTGCGGACACCTAGTCATTTTAAAATTCTGTGAGCCCTGGGGATGTCCTTTGCAGTCATTGTCTTTTGAATACCAGTCAGACAAGAAATTCTACACATGGGTACTATTCATATAGAGGTGTGTAAAATTTGGCAAGACTGAAATAAATCACTCTAACCATATTCTCTGCCCACTTCTAAGTAATAATGAACAAAGGGAAAAATATCAGAGCATTCCCAATCCACTTAGCACGAAGCCTAGCCTGGCTAATTAATCCCTTGTGAAACGTCTCCAGAATATATACAGCTCAGTATTTTCTGTTTTCAGTCGGCTATATTCAACTTCCAAAGTTTGCTGACAGTAGTCCTACTCTTGATATGCACGTGTGCATACATCAGATCTATAGCCCCGAGGATGCTGGACAAAAACAAAGAAGGGTAAGGAGGAATTTACTGAATTGCAAGTTCCAGATTCACAGCTATTCAGGAATTTTTGTATTTACCGGCGTTTCAAATTAATTCATTTGGCGCCAGTTTTATGTAAGTTTTTGTGGGTTTAAACATTTCAGAATAGTTTTTCCAAGATCCAATAGCAACTAATTCATATAATAGATCAGAGTAAGTTCGGTATGTCCACTTTGTTTTTAAAAGATTACAATTTAAGGGGTATGTAATCTTAAACTTTCAAGTCTAAAAATATTTGTATTATTGTCATTTCAGGATGCTGGGAATATTCTGGAAGTGTGCTAGGATAGGTAAGTGTGTTTTTTGACATTTCCAACCTTAAATATGATTTGTAAAATATTTGAATTCATGTATATATGAAGATAGTTACTTCAGATTTTAACAAGTAAATTGTAAAATATATCAACTGAAAACAGAATCAATCAAACCAATAAAGATTGGTTTTCAAATAAAAGTTTGGCCCACTGTTTCAAGCAAGATAATGAAATAGGTTGTTACCTCACTTTCGAGTAGACTATTCTAAAAAAAAATTACGTTGAACTTGACTTCCCAGTATATTTAAATTAAAAACTTCTTTTTTCCCCCAGGTGAACGAAAAAGTCCCTACGTGGCAGTATGTTGCATCGCCATGGCCTTCAGCATCTTGTTCCTGTCTTAGATAAAAAACTGCTCGACGACCAGGATTTTCTACATTTCAGTGTATAAGATTTACTGCTTAAGTTCACAAAACTAGAGACAAGCTTTGGCATTGGATTCATCTGTTGAAAACTTCAAACAAATGTATTTATCTGAATAATGTACAAAATGTAGTCATTGAAATAGAGAATGTATTACACCAAGCCTCGATGTCTAAATACAGAATTAGCAAACATACAGGAATGACAAAGTTTCCTTTTTTGCATATCATTGTATTGAAAGCAGACCAAGTTGAAGTCAAGGTATTTTGTAGCATGTTAAAATTGAATTCGCGGAGTGAAAGAGTGAACGGAGAGTGACTGGGAAAATCATCATTTATCATTTTATTGGAAAAAGTGCTTGTATATTCATCAACCATTTCTCAAAGTTATCTTTTATGTACAATGCATATAAATAAATGTTATTATGACGAAATCTGTAAAGTGTCATTTTTACCATGAAATAATTGTAAAAACCTTTGGTTATGGGAGATCTTTCCCGATTTAGAAATAATTCAAACAATCGATGTACATTTGATCTCTGGGAAACTGAATTGTTTGTTAACATTTCGGATCTTTTTCCCACAATTACGCATACAAAATATATCCAATTTATGAAAAAATATACACGTACTCTTTGATTCATACAAGTTTACCAGTGATTGATTCATACAAAATGAATTACTCCTAAGAAATATAAATTGTTCATAAATTCAGCAATAATATACATTCCGGGCTTTGAAAACGCTCAAATTAAGCCGAGCATATAAACATGTAAGCAAGGAATAAGAAATAGAAGGGCAGTAAGCGTTCAATGATACAAAGCTGAATCTTTAAACTTGGGAAAAGGTATAATTGGCAAGCGATGAAAAACTGGAAAATAGACATTTGCAGGTAACTTTTAAACAGGCGTATTATATGGGAGCAGGACCTATTACTAAGCTGTACGTACCGCTCTGCATTACCAGTTGTTTTAACATATTTTGAGTAATGCTTGGGTGATAAAATAAAGAATGACCTTTGGGGTCGTCCTCAGGTGGCCCTACGACCCATGGGGGATTGTACAAACCTCATACGACCCATGGGGATTGTACAAACCATGGGGATTGTACAAACCCTGGGCTTCACCCTCGGTATGTATCGATATCCCCTATGGGTCTTACAGCCACCCTTGGACGCCCCCACGGTCCTTATTATAATACAAAAGACAACAGGGGAACACATTTTGTGAATTACAATTACCGTTTTTTAAAAAGATCCTCAAATGTTGCTTTTGCAGCAATACTATCTGAAGGTATGGTAACAATAAGGACTGTGTTCGATACCAGACTATACTATTGTAGCATTGAGGGCAAGGCACCTTTTTCATGTTTTCTCAGCATTCCTTATCAAACAAATTTCTAAAAACAGTAAATAGAAATCTTAAAAAACATGAAATTCATTCTAAAAAAAAATACAATTGAATATGACGTAAAGTAATAGAATGCGGTTCAAACAACAAAATCGTAACAATTTAACATCCAATCCAACTTGCATTGCTGTATCAAACTCAAGTATTCCATTGCAATTAAGTATTTTCAACATATAATCCAATCAAAAAAAAACAACTTGACTCAGTCTTCTTTTGGGGGCAGCGCTTTCTTGGTACAAGAAAGGTACATGACCAGTCCAAGTATAATGGTGATGTGATCTGACAGGAGGCGTATTTGATTCCACATGTCCATGCCCCAGCGTTTAGTCCAGTAGTGAATACGCGTGTCGACCATAGCCGTACTAATAGTCAGAGCCACCACTAGGACGTGGGACACATCGTGCACGAACATGCCGGGCAAGTAACACAGGGCGCACGTGCCCAGCACCACCGCCCACACGTAGACCGTGACGTCACCGAAGGGCATGAAGGTCTTAAAGGCCATGCGGTCTTCCCGCGACTCGACTAATGTGTACGTGGCGCAGACCAGCCATAGGCCTATGAGGGTCTCTCCGATACGCCGCAGTTGTTGGGAGCGCGGCTTGGGCATGGTGAAAAAGGCGTACATCATGATGATCCCGGCCGTCCCCACCAGTCTACTCGCCATGCGGATCTGTAAAGAAATTTGATTATTGAATCACAGAAAAACTATTTATTAAATTATATTTTTAACAATACTTCAACATTTGACAGTTTCTACAACTGCTTACAGGAGAACTAGAACTTTGAAATGAAGTCCGATAAGATTAGTGGCTATAAGTATGAGGTCTTTACTTTATATAAACCCATACCTTGATTTTGACACAAATCATGATAAATCTAGAAAATCATGAGAATATAATAGATCTAACAGCGTCTTTAGTATAAGATAAGCCCACTGCATTACAATATTAACTGATCAACAGTTTTGTTCAACGGTTGTTTACATGGGAAACATTTTAAAATATTGAATTTTTGAATGTTACAACACACATTCAAAAGTATGCTCTGATTGGAAAGGCAGCTCAATGAGCCTAATATATAGCTGCAGGGTACCAACCCTAATTCCGTTTTCAGATTCCCTATGTTTTCCCTGGGGTTTCCCTGTCCCATGGCAATTTCTCCCCATGTCATATCCAGCAAGTTGTTCAAATTTGAAAGCCTCTGCATGCCAAACAAAATTGGACAACCCAACAACAAAAAATCGGATCCCTAATATCTTGAAAATCAGGAATTTCAGAACCAGGCCAAATGAAATTCTATGTTTCCCCTGTGTTTTTGCAAAATTTGCAATTTCCCTGTCAAGGGATTTTTTTTGGCCATTTTCCCTGTTGTCCCTGTGCAGTTTGTACCTTGATACCTGACACAATGTTTCATTAGGACTTTCCACGTCAGTTCGTCTATAATACCACCTACCGTGATCCACTTTCTGTAGAGCAGCTTCTCGTTGACGTAGAGGCTGTAGGCCAGGTAGAGCAGCTGCCCGACGGTCACCAGAGAACTCTCCTTCCGCCGCATGTTAAAACTCATACAGACCCCACAGAGAATGGACACCACCACGTGCGCGTAGATCAGGTTGGGCTCCATGAAGGGGTACCTGAAAAGGGAGTTATTTTATTGATGTGATTCTGCGGTTGAGTTGATATCAATGTCTGTTTGATGTAGATAATAGGATATATATGATGCAATAAACTTATTGCAATCTGAACTACGAACAGTTTCTGATAAGCGGGGGGATAATAAATATCTTTCAGATTTACTGAAGCATAGGACACCGAAAAAAAGTTTAGGCCTATTTTTTTTCCCAATGCATGAGCCCGCATGAAACCTGAAAACAACTATTTTCTGGGAGGGGTGGGAGCCTAGTGAAAGATGAACTTATATGGACTCCAACGCAATATATCTAAAGTTCTATAAGAGTTGCATGGTTCTAAGTAAAAACACTTTCGATTAATCAAAATACAAAAAAAGTGGGCGTGGCACTTACATTTAGAAATATACACTCTATAAAACATACACTTTAGATCTTGGAATCAAATTATATGATGGTTTTAGACAGGTCTAGACGTCAACATTTATTGTTTGTTATATTTTAATTTGAAGTGTTTAAAAAAATAAGAGCAAAACTCATTCAACTGACCAAAGTAAAAGTTGCTTGAAAAGAGCACTGAAAAAAGTGGGCGTGGCACATAGATATACATGTAAACCTAATTATTCACTCTTTGATTTTAATCGTTTATGTATGTATACGTAGGCGTACCTCTTCATCCAAAAATAATGTTATTTCATGATTATTTGTCAATCTAGATTCACTGCAGTGGTTTATCAAAAATGTCTATACAAAACTATTGAACTTCACCATAGTCTAAACTTAAGCATTTGCATATCCAGGAACTACAATACAACTCCAGGACAGGTAAATATATAATCCCGATTTATTTATAGATGTGACGGGCCCTAGCTAACACTGATAAGGACAGGGCTGGGCAAAGCCAAAGGATTAACATTGGGCTAGGTTTGGGAAAGCCACATCACATCCCCAACTGCACTTCAATATTTCAGATAAATCTCTGTACATTTCAAAGTAAAACCACTACTTACGTTTCCCTCTTTGCCCGCTCCGCCAGAAGCATGAGGAAAGAGAGGGCATTGATGAAGGGATATCTAGCAACAAGAAATAAAGCTGCCGACCGAACGGCTGATTTGGAAATCCACGCCATGTTGGGTCACCGGCTGAGCACTTCTGAAACCAACGTCCTGTTTTTCGGATACGCGCCGTTCACGAAATTAAGAATATGCGATATTTAACAGATTTTCATTACATAGGAGGCCTCAAACTTACACAAAATATCATAAATAAAGTATCAATTTGAAATACATCAATAAAGCTTGCAGAATAATGTTGTATGAAAGTGTTTTTGTTACTAAAAGGTGGAAGGTTGAAACTTTCAGGGACTACAATATGGAGTGAGACACCGACTTATTGACTTCCGGTCATCCTCCCATCCTTCGAGAAATTAACTCATCAAATAATGGTTTTATGGTGATATATCAAGACGAATTAATACCAATTGGCGTTTAAAGGTGAGAGATATATGTAAAGCTTACGTTAGACCTTGAATTGTTACAAGTTTGTTTGTTTTGATACCAGTATTCGCGACAGTTCGGTGCTTGCAGGTGGACCTGCCCACTTTTTGTTGCTCTGTCTGTGACTGTCACTCTGAGTTAGATGGAATATCCATCCCCGACTCTGGTGCGGGGATGGAGTGCACTCCATAGACAAAACTGGTAAAAAAGCATTGAATTCTGGGAAGGTGTGGACCCTTTCTGCCATAGAGGAAGCCATGTTGGAACTAGCCCATGTCAGTCTACTTCATGAGTTCAAACACTGAATTTGGAGTAAACAGCATGCTGTTCACCACACAAACTGGTGTGCATGGTATGAAAAACAGTTTTTAATATACAGGTGGGTGTCATTTATGTGTGCATTTTGTATTTGTTGTGCCCCAGA
The DNA here is from genome assembly GCA_936440205.1 of Lepidonotus clava. Taxonomy (NCBI): domain Eukaryota; kingdom Metazoa; phylum Annelida; class Polychaeta; order Phyllodocida; family Polynoidae; genus Lepidonotus; species Lepidonotus clava. The sequence continues at coordinate 4,306,007 of OW387141.1, forward strand.
ACTTGAGTTCAGTTTACTCCAGTTTTGAATGGGCAGTTGTTGTCAGCCCCACTACAGAGAGGGAGGGGGTGGGGCAAGAGTGGGGCTGACCGCGTTGGTTAACTCTGAGTCTGACTGAGTCTCTGTGCTTGGCCAAGATTTGCAAGGTTTCTCAGTTTGGAGTGGTTCACGTGTGTAACCCTTATCTGTTTCTAGATGTCACAGACCCAAGCCCTTGACTCTTGAGCAAAACGCAAGACATTTTATTGTGCGAGTTTGGCATGCTGCTCTTCAATTAGCAGGGCCTTAAATTAGTGTAACAAACTGTATTCTCAAGGACAGGGGACTGGGAGGGGATTCCTTGCTAGAGTTTCTTAGCTACCCCAGGGGTGGCATTTTCACCAAGCTGTGATTGGTTAATCCTTATCTGTGACCTAGCTGATCTGTCCCCCTCTGGCCATATTTACAGTCATGCATGAGTAACCATGCATGACTGTATCTAAGGACTTCCCTGACCCAGATATGGCTATGACACACAGTTGTCTTCAAGAATTTACCATTTTATTGATGCTATTCAGAATCCACTGCCATTACAGGTTGATACACTGATTTACTTTTATAAATGTTTAATGATGTTTTTATAGGATTGAAAAACGTCCATTATTGGAGTTATCAAGACATGACCAGTTCTCTAAAGCTGCTACCACAATGTAGTGAAAACATCTCCATCTTCAACTCCATAATGTAGATATCTTTTTCATGCTGACATTCTTTTCCATGGTGTAATAAACATCACATCTCTAGGTACAGGTCTCCAGCTGCCATGGCGTCCATCTTGGATCAGTACGAGCAGGCGTCGTCCAGGCCGAGCGGGACGAGACGACCGCAGCAGGCCATGCCTGAACCTGTAAGTATATAGATATTCTCAAATACAAGGTTAGGGTGATTCCTTGCATTGGGGGACAAATTTTCCCTCTTCTAATTTGTCAGTCCTTATCTCTAGCCAGATCTGTCTCTCTTTATAAGCATTGGTAACATTAATTTAAGTGATGAGTCGTGCATGGGTAACTGTAACTAAGGACTTCCCTTATCTAGATAGGGCTATGACACACGTCTGTTTTCGAGAAAGTAACCTGACAGGCTTTATCCATACAAAAACCAAATTATTATTTGACTTAGTTTTAATTATGAATGATAAGAGGCAATGTGCTGCTGGATTTTAGGCTCTTTGGTTGGTCTCGGAGGGGGGGGGGGAAAATACTATTACAACGATTAACCCCCTCACCAGAACTGCACTGGTTCCTGGTGATCTCCGAAAGAGATTAGACTGATATGCTGGTACCCCCGCCTCGAACTCACGCTATCGCTGTACGTCACAAATAGATGCGGGTTCAACCCAACCCCAAATGCTTCAGATATTGACGAATTCGGGGTCACGTGACCACCTCTCGACCAATCCGATCCATCGACACAATTGTAGTGTAGTAACAGGTTAGATGGGTTTAAACTTGATTTTATTCAATGCCGTGATGCTCGGCGTTCGTCACGGCCGCCATTCGTTCAGTTCTAGTTCTCTAAACTGCCACCGGAGTGATGGGGAATGCTGCGAGCGTTTACCGCTTCGATTACGACACTACATTCCTCCCAACCTTGATATTAAAGTTATCTTTAGAATTATTCAAGATAGTGTGGTTGGAGGTGTTATCTTAGTGTTACACAATAATAGCATCTTGAAATATCTCTTAGTTCTACTCTGATCTTACTTTGTGAACTTGTAAAAATATATGATCTTATTGATCTTACTCTGAGAATTTTACTGAGTCAATAAAATATCTATCTATCTTAGATTTCTATCAGAGTCTTTTCTGGTGAGTCTTTGGGTCTTCATAGTCTTTGAATATTCTCAGTCTTTAAGTTCACTACTTGAGATATACGAAATAGAATAGGATATAAGATAAGTAGTATCTTAATTAATGAAACTCTCTGAGATAAATGATCTTACTGTTAAATCTTACTTGCAAAGTTCTTATGCATTATTAAGATTTTTAAGTGGTGTGTATTTGGTTTTAACTACACAATCCTTCAAGTGTGCGGGTGGTTTTCTGTTTCGGACAGGTCTCTCCACTGCCTGCACTACTCCCTGGTTGCGTTGGGGGGCAGGTGCCGGGTTCAGCACGAGATCGTCGTAGTCGAGATAATCAGAGTCACACTTATCGTTGGTGCTGCGCGGAACACAGTCGTCCGGGATCCTCTTAAAGAACGAAGAGTTTCGCGTAATGCGATGTCCCTCTCGCTCTGCGGTGATTTGCGATCCATTTCGCGTTGTTACGGTATATGGTGTGGGATCGTACATTTTCTTGAATCCGGTTGGTTTCGCCACTAATACTTTATCTCCCGCTTTGATGTCAGTCTCTTTGGTGTGGCGTCGTTTGTCCGCGTACGATTTCATTTTTTCTTTCGCGCGTTGATCGTTGTTCCTCATTTCTTTCTCGAGTTGCGTCGCTACGTCACAGTTCCATTCTGGCAGACAGGTTTTGATATTTCTGCCAAACATACCTTTCGCTGGTGGGGTTTTGGTTGACGTGTGTGGTGTTGCGCGGTAGTGTTTCAGGAAGTTGTTTATCTCCTTTCGCCAATTTTGTCCTTCGACTTTGGCTGCGTTGATAGCCTTTTTGATGGTACGTACAAAGCGTTCTACTTCACCGTTGGCCTCGGGCCATAAGGGTGTTACTCGGTGGTGCTTGATACCATTTTCCTTGGTGTATTCGTGGAACTCGCGACTGTTGAAGGGTGGTCCGTTGTCAGTTTTCAGGATGGTGGGATTTCCGAATCTGCTGAATATCGCGTCCATTTCTTGAATTACTTTACTCGCACGGAGTGTTTTCAGTGGTACGACTTCTGGGTAACGCGTGAAGTCGTCGATGATAATCATGATATAGTCACCGTTGCCTACGTCGGCAAAATCGCAACTGACTTGATCCCATGGATGGCTCGTCAGGGTGACTTGGATCGGTTCACGTTGATTCTGTGGTGTTACGGCTTGGCACGGGAAACAGTTCTTAACTTTGTCCTCGGCCATACGGTCAATACCCGGGAACCAGACTTTTTCGCGTAGAAGTTGTTTTGTCCTGGTCATCCCTTGGTGACCTCGGTGAGCTAGGTCTACTACTTCTTTCTGAAGATTTTTCGGAATACATATCCTGTGAGACCTTAGTACGATGCCGCTTTCGGTGATGGTCCCCTTTGATGTTGTAGTACGCCTTTAAATCAGGGTCAGTGTTCGTTTTAGGCCAGTTGTCGTCTGTCAGCGCTGCTCTCACGGTCTTCAGTGTTTCGTCGATTTCTGACTGAGAGACGAGATCCTTGAGTTCTACGACGGTGGGTTTAGCCTCTGCGGTTACGAAGTTTACGTAGTCTTCCGCTACTTTGGTCGCACGACAGTCTTCGTCAGTGTCGCGGCTCGGGTGTCTCGACATGTAGTCCGCTGGATTTTTGCTTCCAGGCTCGTACGTCAGGGTCATGTCGTATGGTATCAGGCGTAGACACCATCTTTCTAGCCGGGCAGATGTTCGCGATGAGGCTTTTCCATAGATTCCGAGCAGTGGTTTGTGGTCGGTTACCACGTAGACTGGTGCACCGAATATGTAGACGTGAAAGTGTTCACACACCCATACTACAGCCAGGGCTTCACGCTCCGTCTGACTGTAGCGTTGCTCGACTGACGACAGCGCTTTACTTGTGTAGGTGATGACTTTCTGTCCGTCAGGATGCTTCTGAGTGAGTATCGCACCTAGTCCTACTGGGCTCGCGTCGACGTAGATCGTAGTTATTTTATTCGGGTCGAAGTAGGCTAGTGCGGGAGAGTCGATGAGTCGTTCTTTGAGAGTGGAGAGCGCGTCATCCTGCTCTTTCGTCCAGATCCACTCCTGTGATTGGTGGGTGAGTCTGCGCAGTGGTTCGGTGAGTGTCGCGTAGTCTGGGATAAATTTCGCGCAGTAGTTGGCCATCCCGAGGAGACTTCGTAGCTCTCCTGGATTCGTCGGGGGCTGGATAGCGTTGATCTTCTCAGCCTTCTTTGGGTCGATTTCCATACCTTTGTCGGAGAACTTGTACCCGTAGAATTCTAGGCTGGATTTTCCGAACTCACATTTCTTTTCGTTGAGCGTCAGACCTTTTTCGCGTAGGCGCTTGAATACTGCGTAGAGGTTCGCGTTGTGTTCTTCCTGCGTTTTGCCGTAGACTATGATGTCGTCGCTGAAGTTTCTCACTCCTGATAGTCCGGCGAGGGCTGTCTGGATACAATATTGGAATACCTCGGCTGCGGAGCATATCCCAAAGTTCAGTCTCTTATAGCGTTTAAGCCCTGTGTAAGTCGAGAAAGTAGTAATGTAGCGTGAGTCGGGGTGGAGTTCGATCTGGTGATATCCACTGGTCAGGTCTAATTTACTAAACACTGTCGCGCCATTTAAATCGTGGATAATTTCCTCTACGGTGGGCATAGGGTGGCGTTCGCGTTCTATCGCCTTGTTTGCGATACGCATATCGACGCAGATTCTGACGTTCTCAGGATCCTTCGGTTTCGGGGCTGCGACGATGTTGGATACCCACGGTGTCGATCCGACTGCATCTTTCGATGATGTCCGAAGTTTCTAATTTTTCAAGCGTGGCTTCTATTTTACTGCATAGATGGAACGGCTCTTTCCGATGTGGCTGTGCAGTGGGTTTGATGTCTTTGTTGATGTGGAGTTGTAGTTGCACGCCTTCGAGTTTCCCAATTCCGGTGAAGATGTCGCGGAATTCCTGACAAGTCTGGCTGGGTGTAGGACTCGCAGTGCTGATCTCGGATATTACTGCGTCACGGTTGATCTTGATCAGGTTCAGGGTCTCCGCAGTGGAACGTGATAGGAGCGCGCGTTCATCGCCTTTGGTCACGTAGACGTTGGCAATATCGTGAGCGTACTTGCTTCTCAGTGTTGCGTGGAACATGCCTACCAGGGGTATAGGCGGTCGATCCTTGCCGTACGGGTACAGGGTTGTGTCGGCTGGTTGAAGTGTCGGCGCAGGGTGAAGAGTATGGTACATATTTTCGCCGATAATATTTACTGGGGCGCCTGTGTCTCCTAACATCACTACTGGGTTGCCGTTAAGTTCGACCATGAACATGGGTTTTGGCGTGTGCGTTGACTTCAAGGAGTAGAGTGGGACGGTTTTACGTTCTTCGTGTATTGAGAAGAGATATTTGTCCTCGTGCGCTTGGTAGTTTTCGACGCTATAGACGTTATCATGATGCGGTTGGGCCTGAGTCTGCGATGCCGGTTGAGGGTCTGCGTCATACGGTTCGTCCTGCTCCACGTTATTTACGTTGCGACGTCCTCGACCTCGGTAACCACGGCTACGGCCACGGCCACGGTTCTCGAGTCTCGGTGGTGGAGCTCCGCCTCGGCATTTTTTCGCGTAATGCCCTACTGTACCGCACTGTCGACACTCGGCGTTGAAGGCTGGACACTTCGGTCGTCCTCCGTCGTGAGGGTAGGGTCCGCCGCAGTGGTCGCATTCGGTAGTAGAGTTGTGCGTCGGAGTGTAGGATCCGCGTCCACGTCCGCGATATCCTCCGTTGGTGACGTTACGTCCTCGTGACGTACCACGTTGTCTGCCACGTTGAGTGTTGCCGCGTTGAGTGTTGCCGTGTTGAGTGTTGTAGTGTGAGTTGAACGGCTGATTACTGTAATTTCCACGGCCTCGTTGTATAGCGTTGACTTCCTTCTTTTCGATGTCCATAGCGTAGCTGATCGCCTTTTCCATCGCCTTGCCCTGTTTGACGAGTTGATCCAGAGTGATGGTCATATCGGACAGTGCCTTCGTTCGGAGTTTTGACGATCTGCATTTTTGGTTGATCTGCGACTTTAGCTCGGAGTCAGTGTCGGCGAAGTCACATGTCGCGGCGAGTTTCTTGAGTCGGGTCACGAACTGGTCGAGATTTTCGTCCTGGAGTTGCGTTGCCTCACGGAAGTTGAACCTTTCATACTCGACTTGGACTTTAGGCGCGTAGAGCTCATTTAGGGCTTCGAGTGAGCGTACGTAGATGTCACGTGGATTTTCCGCTTCGGGTGCTGGGACGGTTAGCGTCTGGAAGTCGTCGTACACTGCCTCACCTGCGTAGTCTAGGAGTAGTGCGAGTTTGCGTGGAGCGTTGGTGATATCAAGTGCTAGGGTCCTATTTTCAAACCGTTGTACATATTTCCTCCACCTTGGGGCAATATTAGATGTGTCGGTGGTGTCAAAGATGGGGAATGCTGTCAGTGCTAAAGCCATTTTTATTCGTCAGAGTAGGGTAAATGAGCGTAGCAGTTGAGTAGAGTTGAGTGTAGGGTCCTGCTAACACTCAAATAGGCTTTAAACACACTGGTAGTACTGTTCTGGGTTGTCACACACTGTCACTATACACACAGCACTGGGCCTTGAAAACACACACTTGACATAACTTCTGGCAGGTAGGGTAGTCACACACTGTTCATAGGGTAGTATACTGCCACAGAAACACTAGCAGGTGGGTGGATTGACATAGATTCATCACTTTCTGAGAGTTAGACAGGCAGGTCTCTGTTTACATGTTGTTGATCCCCAACTTCCTCTATTTTCGCCCAGGGAAAAGTGTCATTCAGTAGAAATGGGGAGGCTTATGAGCGCCTGGGATAGGACTAGACCTGGCTCTGGGTTCATTCCAATTAATTCTCGTCGCCATTGTAGTGTAGTAACAGGTTAGATGGGTTTAAACTTGATTTTATTCAATGCCGTGATGCTCGGCGTTCGTCACGGCCGCCATGCGTTCAGTTCTAGTTCTCTAAACTGCCACCGGAGTGATGGGGAATGCTGCGAGCGTTTCCCGCTTCGATTACGACACTACAACAATGACCTGAACCAGCACTCACTCGCGCCGAGTCCCCTAGCCGAAAGAGAAAGGGTACCAGCATATTAGACTAACACCTTCTCTAAAAGGTAACAAAGGGGAAAATGCCCCCCCAAAATGAATATATTCATCTTATTATCTAGTTCCTTAAAGTGTGTTAATTTACTCTTGTTTCTCCACTTCAGGTGTCTACTGGATTTATCAACGCTCGACTGGAGGATGACACACCTATTTTCAATAAGCAGAGGATTAATTTCAAGTAAGTCTAACCAAAAGTGATACTAAAACCTGATTGACCATAACAATGAAAAAATTCATTTAACCATCTGAAAATCAATGTAGTATAGTCACAACCAGGAATAATAATGTCTAACATAGGATTTCATAAAAACACAATACTTTCCAGCACGAGCCGCTACATATTCCTATAGATCTATATTGTATAAAAAATAGTTGTTTTTCATGTTTATAACTGTCTGAAATTTATACAACAATTCCTCACAAGCATGCAAAATGTTTTCTTTCAACTGGAAAATGATATGCACAAATGCTAATTTACATTAAAATAAAGTTAATCACACCAAACCCGACGCCAGCAGTTTTGTTGGACGATGTTGTTTTTTATTAGAGAGATAATTGGGCATGTACATTAGGTTCCAGCATCTGATATTATGCTGACGTTGTAGTTTAAAGCTAAATCTAGATGTCAAGTTACAAGGAAACACTACGCACTATAATTGTATCAAGTGTTTCTGTGGATTTTATTTTTAAATGAGCAGAGTTTTATTTACCTTTAGACTTTGAAGAGAATACTTTTTAACAATCTGCTCCCAGTTTCTCTGGATTGTTCTTTATTCTCTCTGTACCTGTTCCCTTCAGTCCGCCCGACCCGATCACCCACCTGGTGGTGTGTAACAACTTCCTCGTCATGGCCATGAGCAGTAACATCCTACTGCGGGTCGACCTCGAGCACCCGGACCAGCCCGACGGTGAGCCATCCTGTATAGTCGTTTCCAGGCAGGGTACCGACCACGCAGGGAAAACAGGGAAAATGGAAACAACAAAAAAACTGACAGGGAAAACACAGGGAATTTGCAAATTTTATCAAAAAACAGGGAAAAGTCAGGGAATTTCATTTACCAAAACACAGGGAAAACACAGTGAATTTCATTTGGCCAGATTCTGAAATTCCTGATTCTCAAAATATTTAGGATTTCACTTATTTTTGTTCGGTCCAAATTTTTTTTGCATGTGAAGGCCTTTGAATTGCTCAGTATAATAGGGAAAAATTGCTACGAGATAGGGAAATCATGGGGAAAACACAGGGAATTGGGAAATGGATTTTGAGTTTGTATCCTGTTCATTCCCAAACACCCTCCTGTATGAAGTTTACCATTGGACATCCGATTTGTCAAGCCTTGCAGTGCCAGCTTCAGTTAAAGGCTTCTTTTTATAACTTGCATATCCGTCTTTAATATGCATTAAATTATAAAGGACGTAAGCATTTATTGTTTATAATGCCTCACCCCACCGCTCTTAATAGCTGAGTAATTAATTGAAGCATCTTTCTTTTGCTTTGCTGTCTTTTTTCTAGCCGTGAGATGATTTATCCTACCTACCCCGATTATCTGCCTACTTGTATTTACCTGCCCCGATTCGCTCATACGCTGTTTACAATTAAGCTACTGAGATTTGCAAAGTGTTTAAGGAAGAGTTGGGACAGGTGGCATATTTTTTTTTTACTTCATTGTCTTCGAATACTTATGAATGTTACATCATGCGTCTGCTTTCATATACAACGACATTGTATCTTATTTTAAAGGTAATCTGCAAGATGTTCCTCAAGGTGACGTTTAGGGAAAGAATTAGTCAAGCTTATTTAATCAATAACATTGTATTTGATTCTCTCATCTGTGCACGATTATGTTTCCACCAAAAGAAAGAGCATTGAGAAATGATTGTTATCTCGTTTCTTGGTTTCTTAAGATAAACTTTGATTAGCCAAAGCTAGCACATATTGTCAATCCCGTGGATAGAATGGAATAATATAAAGGTTTCAATAGCATTTAAAAAAAAGATAGAATGGAATAATATAAAGGTTTCAATAGCATTTTTAAAAAAAAAACTCCTGCAGCAGTTAGTGTAAGAAAACATGTCGAACAGTCTAGCAAAATAATCAACTTAAGATTCGTTTAAATGGTAAGAATGTTTAGGTTCCAAGTGTAAGGGCACGATCGTAAGTGAATATAGATCAAAGACATTACAGGAAGTTAGCTGAAAAGAATATACTTGGTAAAGATTAATTAATATTTCATTAATAGGTCACATAACTCTGCATGTTTTACCTGTTATGGATAGCCTTATCATTAGAAGAAGAAATAGGTTAAAGAGACTCACATTTATAAGGAGGTCACGAATAACATTTTTATTAATATTTTACTCGTCATTTAGAATCTAGTAGATTAAGTTTAATTAAGACGTCAATTGCAACCGTACAGACCTAAATCTAATATTACTGGTTTGCTATTCTTATTATGCCGTCCACCTCACAGATAGTATCAGCAGATGACAGGTAAATTAATAAGTTAGAAATAGAATAAGAACAAAATAGGAAAGAAGTTAGTTTTCAATTTTTTCATGGCTGAAAAGATACATGTCCAGTGATATTTGGTGAGAGGAATCTAAAAGAATTTTTTTAAATAAAACATATTAAATGACCTCCTTCTTTCTCCCAGAGGTGGAGATCCCGAAGGCCCTTGACGACCGAATCTACCGGATCTACCTGGACCCCACCGGGCGGCACCTGATCGTCAGCATGCTGTCCTCGGAGAACTACTACCTCTCACGGAACTCCAAGAAACCAAGACCTCTGGGCAAACTCAAGGTAAAGAAGGTGGACTTTTAGTTTTGCTTATAGCAGGGACTAAGTTACGTGTAATGCTAATCCAACCAGGAAGTCCATGTTATATGTAGGAAAAAACTGCGCAAAAAAAAAATTATAATTTGTTTTTCTTCCGACCATTTAATGTCTGATATCTTAAAAATCAGCCAGAAAAATTGTCAATTATTTTATGTATTCCGTATACATCTATAACACTGTGATGCATTTTCTCAGTAGCCAGTTTCCTATCCTTTGAAATAAACTTCTACAAATCCAACTGAGTGAAAGTTGGATGTTTTACGCTGTATGGACATCTAAGGTCATTTTCACTGAGAAAACAAGTTGGGAAGTTTTCAGTCGTGAACAAGACTAAAAGCTATATTCCACTATATGGTATTTGCTTGCGGTACCATGAAAAGGTGCAAGCAAACTGCCGCAATCTTGCTTGCGCTAGGGTGCTGCAAGGTGGAATAAGGTGCTTGTGGCACCTACTTGCGGCACCTGCTATTTTATGTAGGTTTTCTATGAATTGTTTGCAGTCGGGGACACCAACATGTTGGTATCAAAACCACAAATTGCCTGTGGCCCCTAAAAATAGCGACCGCAAATACAAACTACTGCAACGTGGAATATGGCCTCAAATTTGGACTATTCAGTCAGGTCTGAATAGTGACCAGTGTATACATTGAACAATTTTTTTCCTAAACTTGCCGAATCCTTCACCGGTCCTCGTTACCTTACCCCAGGGCCACCAGATCAGCGCGGTGGGCTGGAACCGACAGAACACGAACGACACCACGACCGGGGAAATCCTGCTGGGCACCACACGAGGTGAGGGGATTTACGAAGAACGATTTAACTTTTTACCCGTTTAAGTAGCATCTTGTACCCTAAAGATATGGATTTTCAGGGTACCAACCACACAGGGAAAACAGGGAAATTGGCCAAAAAAATTCCCTGACAGGGAAAACAGTGAATTTGCAAATTTTGCCAAAACACAGGGAATTTCATTTTTCCTGAATCTCAAGATATTAGGTATTTGACTTTTTGCTGTTGGGTTGTCCAAATCTTGTCTACAGGCAGAGGCTTTTAAATTTGAAAAACTTGCTGGATATGACACAGGGAAAAATTGCTGTGGGACAGGGAAATCTCAGGGAAAACACAGGGAATTTGAAAACGGAACTTCGGTTGGTAGCCTGCTAAAGATATTGATTTTGGGGGATTTCTCCCTAACTGTGACCATCCTCTCTGTCCTGAGATACTGAAGACATGTGGATTGATGCACACATTTTACAACGTACAGAATGTACATATATCAATAATGATAGAAATCTGGGATAACAAGTTTTCGAGCTTATCCGATATATAAACACATGTCGTATAGATAACGTCACATGAACCAACATTGGTTGGATTCCATGTTGGTGATTATTTGATGATTTAGAAAAACGGAGTTACTGTACGTATGTAAATCAGAATTGTACACTTATGATAACTCTTCCACCTATATATTATTTATTCAATATAGGGTATAAACGCGGTGGTGTATACATAAGGCCTACATGTACTCTTCATCATGAACTCACTATTTCCTCCTCAGGTTTAATTTTTGAGACGGAAATCAACGCATCTGAGGACAGTCGGTTTTTCCAGGCCAGTCTTGAGCAGTATGTGAAACAGGTATTTGTCTCAGTTTAAAAAAAAATAATTTTTTTTTCAATATTATTATTTTCTATCAATGTAAGAAATAAATCACCAAAAATACACATTAAATCACCCAGATTGAGGACTTAATGTAGAAATTTAGGGGCTTGCCCACAATTATTTAGATAAATTTTCCTTTACCATTGCATATAATTGATTCAATCAATTGTTGGTTAAATAAAGAAGCATTTCATAGATCGTTTCATAGTTAGAATCCAGTCACTATAAACTCTAGTTTGCATTAGCTTTCTCTCAAATCAGATCATTGGTTTGCACCGATTCTTATCTGTGTATAATTTTGTCAGTCACTATTATTTAACTCAATAATAGCGTGAAAGTTTGTAGGTCTTTTATATTTATCGAATCCACGTTGTAGGTCTTTTATACTTACCAAATCCACTTTCTGTCTTTTCAATGCCATCCGAAGCTCATGCTTCCGTCTAAAACGTTTGAGGTACTCCTCCCACTATTTGTACAGATCTATGCTGGTGACATGCCAGACCTGAAAATAAAATAAAATGCCATTAACGTAATCCAATTCTCTGTATAACAATTGTATACATATCATGCATTTTCGAAATTATCAGATCTGGAAGTAACACGATACAATGTGAAAAAAAGCAGATGTAATTTATCGCGAAGAAAACTAAACTTAAGTATTTATATTTCATGAAGTCTGGGATATGGAACAGTGACTTTTATTGATATTTATTGCATCGTGGGATCTTTCACTATCGCGAATGTGTGCAAAGTTTTCTCCATGTTAATCTAAGTAGTCCGCTGCGATTATAAAAAAAAAAAAAGGAGAGCCTTATTTTCACTGTGCTATGTTGAGGTTGATCAAGGAAGTCTTACTTTGAAATAGATTGAAAAATCGTATTTTGACAAAAAGAAGGAAATCTATAGAAAAATGTCTTTCATGGATTGTTATTTTTAAGGGTGCCCAAGCAAGTCTTAGGCAATATTGCTATTTGCAACCATTTATTAGAAATACCTTACTTAAGTATTAGAAAGGTCTTAAAGGAGATAACGACATAACAGATTATTTGAAGTAAATTTTCAAGGGATTAGATAGAAACCAAATTTGCTGATTAATTTAGTCCGATCTCTAAGTTTTATTTTGCTGTATGAAAAGCGTGGGCACCCTGTCTTTGGATGTCGTGATCTTCATAAGGCAGTTATTAGTTTTGCTTCTATGTGCCCGCCACTCTGTTTGCACACGATTGAAAGTAATTGAGAAAGTAACAAAAACTTCACTGAATGTTGAATGTCTTCATTGTCTTTCCCTTCGCACTGTTAGCCTCCAACCCCAGAGTCAGTCGCAGTCCCAGGCTTCGTGTAGCTCAGCTTGTATTTGGATATTTTTTTTTTTTTCCTTCAGGTTTTCGAATTTTAAGATATTCAAAATAGCCCCCCTCATGACAACTAGAAATTAAGAGGAACAAATTCATTAAAAAATATATCTCTACCTTACAATTACATATAAGGTAAATTTATTACCTTACAATTACATATTAGGTAAATTTAGTCAGTGAAATTGTTCTCAAAGTTCTAGAAAATTAAATAAAATTTAAGGCCCTTCATGATTAGTGGAATTATAGAAAAATGAAGCAGGATAAACTTGCACCAATATTTCTGTGGAAATTGTATTCATAGTTTTTATAATTTAGCAGCATTTGCAGTTTCTATTTGTTGACTTGCATGAACCTCCTCAAACCTGTCATAAGCTGTAACCATTTGCTGAGACCTATTCTTTACTTGTTGGTGTAGTTGTTTAACCTGGGTAAGGAGCGCGCATCGCAGGTCACGGGGCTGGAGTTTGAGAAGATGCCGTCTACGTCCCTCACCGAGTACCGCTACTTTATACTTGCCACTCTGCCCGGGTACGTCTAAACACTTTGATATACATGTACTGTAAACGTATTAATTTCTGTGTTCTTCTTATTATAGTGCTTTATGCGCACTGCTATTCGTACACATGAAATAAGGTTTGTAAAAAAAGAAAAGATCATTGTATGAAAAAAAGAGAAATACATAGGAAATACACACAATTTTAGTACTTGAAATATCTACTGATGCTTAATGCACGAAAATTCAGAAGCACGAAATTATGTAAGCTCACAGTCTTCAATAATATGCATGGTCATCCAATAATTCCGTAATCACGTAATCATTGATCGTCCTATGTCTCTGGGGGTAACTTTAGATAAAATCAACAAATGAACTGCCAGTAATACCTCATCATACAAAGGCCAAGTTGTATCCATTCAGTTCATGCATGTCCGAATAAAATACTCGATAAAAAGCCACGCTAAACATCTGTAATCCAACTGAATGTCAACGTCTCTATTCCAGCCGACTGTACCAGTTTATAGGGTCCATCCCCACCTCAGCCGACCCTCCGATATTCCAACACATCTTCTCCCGATATGAGGACATTCCAGGTAAAGGATTGTATATTTTGTTCTACTTCGCGCTAGAACATTGAATTATTAGATATATTTTTATTGCTGATTCTCCTCATCAGTGGCGATCATAATGATATAACAGGAAAAAAGTAGCCAATTTCATGAGTTTTACCTGCAGGTTAGCCTAGACCAGAATGCACGCTGGGAAATGTGTTGACAAACTACAGGGCTTAAGTATAGAAACTTTCACTAATCATAGCAATATTTGTGGTTTGAAATTGTAGACATCAATTTTAACTAGTTTTTCATTTGATATTTGTATATGTTTACCATTTTCTGAGTTGGTTTGAAAATTCATTAATTACACATAGAAATATGGCATATATTTGTATAATTTCTACAGATTTCCATGTGTTTTTGTCGACAAAATTAGACAAAATTAACCTGCAGGTGCTTAAAATACTGTAAAATACTGTGGTAGGGAGAATTGTGTGCAAAGAAAGTCTTGACAATAGTTATTGTCGTAGTATAGACATCTAAATTACATTGTATATATTTCATCTGACATGCATGATACAGTAAAAACTCTAACACTGTGGTCATTTATCTCTGATTAATCAAAAATTGTTTTCTCCCTCCATACAGAGAGATTCCTCGAACTGCCCGGTAACTTCGGCTACAGTGAACTCTGTCTCTACTTCCCTAAATTCAGAGGGATGCCAAAGTCCTTTGCCTGGATGACGGGTTAGTTGGACCTCTGTGATTTAACAAAAAAATATCACATTGTCATGCTTCGTACTGTAGGCCAAATGCATTTCAATTTATAAATCTATTCTTACCACATACGACCCCGATCTTTAAAAGGAAACTGGCATACACAAATGGCACAATAGTCTAAAATGAGTACAAAAAAACTCATAATTGATAAATTGAAAACAAGTAGTTAAAGTGTAAGACTTCTAAATAAAATAAAGAATATAAAGCCTGGCAAGCTCTCATTTCTGAGATTGACCCATATTTAAGCTCATAATCAAAATAGATATACTTTATTTTCAATTGCTATGTATTCATATAACACTTTTATCAGCATCCAATATTAATCTATATGATAAGAAGCTTGATAATGTGTCCCATCTCTTTGATGATGTAGTTTTTTATCAAAGTATGTGTTATGTGCGTGTTATAATTAACAAAACCATCTCCGCTCACACCCGTCAGGTCCGGGCATCTACTACGGGGATGTGGACATCACGGGGGCGGCGGGCCAGGACTCGATCACCATGGACACGCGTCTGATGCAGTACCCGGCTGAGGACCAAGACGCCAACCCGCCCCCGCTGAGTATGGTCCTCACCGAGTTCCACGTACTCATACTCTTCAACGACAGGTGGGTAAAGTTTAACTTAATTACCGTAGAACCCCTAATTCAAGACACGCGTCTAATGCAGTACCCAGCCGAGGACCAAGACGCCAACCCGCCCCCGCTGAGTATGGTCCTCACTGAGTTCCATGTACTCATACTCTTCAACGACAGGTGGGTAAAGTTTAACTGAATTACCGTAGAACCCCTAATTTAAGCCTGATGCAGTACCCAGCTGAGGAACAGTACTCATACTCTTCAACGACAGGTGGGTGGGGTTAAATCAATAACCGTAAAACCCTCATCTAAACTGAACCCTATTTTAAGTGGCACTTTAACTTTTGAGTCTTCATTTGGGTATTTTTTTACAGTATCTTATTTTCAGAAGTATATACTAGTACTTTAAAATGGTGTGGAAACCCCTGTTTTAACCCGGACCAAACGGGAGTGTATACTTCCCCAATCAGTATGTCTGAAATATTTATATCAGCTACTGATATACTACTGCTTGTACACTGATTGTATACCCTATCTGAATATTTTGGACATACTGATTGACCACTGCTCAGCCACTGTACTCCAACTGATTTCCATTGATTTTCCACCGAAAAGCTACTGAAAGCCCACACTGATTCTGTACTCAGTAGACATTGATTTTCCACTGTGTTTTGGTTCGGGAAGCCCCACCCCCAAAGTTGACAACCCATCTTTAAGTCCATTACTAGGTTTACATGAGGGGTTTTACAGTAATACTTTCTCACGATGCCATTTTATCAAAATTTCCTTGTTTTTCTGTTTTGTATCTGATTTTAAAAAAGGATTGTCCAATAGTTAAAAAAGGGGTCGTCCAATGGTTAAAAAGGGGTTCCAATAGTTACGTGCACACACAGGTGTGTGTGTATGTAGGGTGGGGGGCATTTTTAAAACGTATCACTACGTTTTATGGTTGGGGGGTCTAGCCATCATCTAAAAAACATTTGTTATTAATGGATGGCCCCAAAGAGAAGGCAAAGTATTTTTGTCATTTTGATATATTTGTCTGCCATTGTGTATCTGTAAGCTTCTGTTTCTTTTTAAAGATTTAAACATGTTATTCGTCAAAAATTGATTGATTCATACCAATTTCATCTCCTCTTTTCTATTACAGATTGAAAGCCATGTGTTCCTTGAACGAGCAGCTCATTTATGATGACTCCATTCCACCAGAGGTAAGATGCTGTTTACTTGTTGTTACGCTTTAAGATTCGTAGCTCGATGATTGACCGGGGGTAAGGTGGGGGGGGGGGGGGGGTAAAGGGCAAGTAGCTATAGACGTTGTGCAGATGGCGTCACACCTCTCAAAAAAGACTGGCTGCCATATTGATGATCAGATTTAAATCCTATGTATTTACAACTTTAAGGTATTCAGGACACATACTTTAGAAAAATCATTTTAAGTATCACTCAGAGAATTATTATCAACAATTTTGATGATTTACATCTTACCAATTTCCATTCTTTTTATAGCCACGTGGTTCTTCAAACCACGTGGTAATCACCAAAATCTGATCACGTGACTACGTCTGCACAAGGTCTATATCTTTTGGAAAACTGAAGTCAGACGTCAGAGCACTAAGTTTTCCCTCCAATGGGTGTCTTCTCAAGATTTATCACCCGCACGGTCGAGGAGCAGTACGTACAAGGGGTGGTGTGTAGTGAAATGCTGTAGGTACCACTACTCATTTACAGTATTTTCAACATATTTGGAGCTTTGGTTTGGTGATAAAATAAAGAAGAACCTTATTCTCCGGGATCGTCCTCGATCCCTTCGGGATCGGTACTTCCCAGAGATATAGATCATATTTTTAGGCCTGGAACAAGCTGTCACTGGTAGCTTCAATACAACACTCCCCAGGTACAAGTAGTCGAAAATCTTGCTAATGGCAGAATCAGGACGTTTGTGCTTGGAGAATGTGAAGATATAGTATTGGCTCTCATGGAGATTTCGAATTTAGGTCACCCCAAGCATCTGGTCGGGGATGTCGTGGCATTGTCATGGGGATGGCATGGCATTGTCATGGGGATGGCATGGCATTGTCATGGGGATGTCATGGAATTGTCATGGGGATGTAATAGCATTGTCATGACATTGTCATGGGAATGTCATGGCATTATCATGATGATATCATGGTACTGTCATAGCATTGTCATGGGGATGTCATGGCATTGTCATGGGGATTTTACTGATATTTCCTAACCACATCTCTAGTATATCTATATAATGTCGAATACCCGGAGCTCTTTGGTTTTCTAAACCACTATTGAATCGATAATTCGTTTGGGTACTTGTGGGTCATTCTTGGGTGGCTGCTTGAAGATAGGTTGTAGGTTTTTCAGGGTAGGAAAACTTATCGGAGGAAAACCTGGTTTAGAATTTGTATTTATCTTTGAAACTTATGATATCATTTGGACATATATCTTCCCTTAATAGAACATGTAAGTTCTTAATAGAACATGTAAGTTCTGTACATTTTCCTTGGTCAGGTCTCTTGCAGGGTCAACTGGCCGAGGGTAGGAAAACTTGTATAATAAAAAAAACTTACTTAGAGTTTTGATATACCTTTGATACTCATATTATCATTTTTAATAGATATTGGTCCTTACTAAGATATGTAAAGTGTGCCAATTTTTATTAATTTGATACCATATTAATTTGTGGTCAATATTCGTTATCTAGTGATTTTGGTTAAAATGATAACCTAATAATTCTATAAATCTTTAAGTCAATATATCAAAATCATAAACAATGTGCATCTTAATTAAATCACTTATTCCATATACTGCAGATCAGGGCGTATCTAATGTGGTATAGAACTTGTCTGTATGATCAGTGATTTTCTCAGAATTAATTCCCAAACTTAAGATTTTATCCCTCGGTCAGGTCTGGCAGGGCTGACTGGCCAAGGGTAGGAAATCTTATTGGATATAAAGCTGATTTTGAATTTTGATATAGCTTTTATTCTCATCATATCATTAGATTACTTATCTGTCCTCATAAAGTCACGTTAAAAGTGCTAATTTACATATTTTTTTAAAGTCTTTTTGGGTCAAATTAGTTTAAAGTGATTTCAGCTAGAATAATACCCCAATACTTTCTGTAATGTCCAAGTTAAAATTCCCAAATCAAAAATAAGACACTGGTTCATTAAACCAATTTTCCATTTACTACAGGCTCTGGTGTTTTGAATAAAATAATTATAGCAGTAGTCTATGTTAGGGCTTGGGCATGCGGATAGGCCGAGGGTAGAAAATCTCATATTATAAAAGCATTATTTACGGTTTTAATATACCTTTGATACTCATGAAATCATTTCAATAGATATTAGTTCTTTTTCAAAAATGTAAAGTGTGGCAGTAATTTTTGATTTGATGCCGCTTTGGGTAATTTGGTGATTTTGTTCCAAATTATTACCCAAAATATCTCATAATCTTTAAGATATCATGCATCTTCATTAAACCAATTATTCTATATACTACAAACTATGGTGTTTTCAATGAGGCATAACAGTGTCTTTATCATTCGTGGTTTTCTCAATATTAATTGTAGAAATATTGCTTTTGGGTCAAAATATATAATTTTCATCAATTTAATCCTTCAATATACTTATTTGTCTTTAACATAAACATGTCATATTTGGTATCTTTTGAATCATAATTCAATTCTCTATCTGTTCCTGTAAAGTAAACTGGGATAACAATAGAATTTAATTTGAGCAACATCCATCCACTGGGCCTAAAAAGTGTGAAATACTGGTCTCACACCTCACACTCTCCAAGCAGGTGTTACCCAAACCAGGCTATTTAGCCTATCCTTGGAAAGCAAGCCGAGACCAAGAAAATCTAGAAATAACACAAGCGTCCTATCTATCTTATTTATGTCTATGATAAGTGTCATAATCCACATGCATCAATAAAAGTTATGCTTTTTATATGTTTCCTGTACCCCCCCCCCCCCCCCAGCCAAAATCTTTCCTAAAATCTTATATTGAATCTGCGCCCCAATAGGGGCGCCTATAACTTTTTACATAAGGTCTTTTCCATCTATTTACGACCCCTTCATTATGAATTACTGGATAAATCACTGTACCCCATCATAAAAAGATGGATAGCCGGAGATTTTGGTCTTTTAAACCACAGTAAAATTCTAACAAATGTACAAAAACGACTTTGTTACTCTATGGTTTTCAGATGTTTGGTAGATTGAAATTACCATGCCAAAAAAACCTATTTTATGTTGTCATTTCTGTTTTCCAGCGGTTCGGTAAACTTCTGGGTATGTGTAAAGACCCCCTGAAGGGAACCATCTGGGCCTACACGAGTCAGAGCGTCTTCAAGTACAAAGTCATCAGAGAGTCAAGGTAAGGAAAGTGTCAATAGTTTGTATGATATCCTAGAGTTTAGGTGCATACTTCATCAAACGGTGTTACTGGGAGCTTATATTTGATAATTGAGGAATAAGTCGCTACATCAATATTTTTGCGCACCTTGAAATAAATAGCTTTTTCACACATTCGTGATTTCGCGCATTTGATAGTTAATTCTATTTGCTCTATGATATATAATTTTCACTCATGTATTATTTTCGCCCATTTAAATTGGTGCTTGAAATGTGCCAAAATATGTACAGCGCGAAAATTAATATGTTGACTGTATTCATAAGACCTTCCCTCAAATAATAGTTTTCTTTTTCAAATAGCAAAACGAGAACGCTGTCCTTTCTTTTAAGTGTATATCCCAATTTTGAAAAAAAAGTCAAAACTAATAAGAAAAGTCAAAAAAGGTACATTTAAAAAAGTGAGGTGCCATAAATGGTAAATGTTATTTTCCCCAGGGACGTGTGGCAGATGTACTTGGATAAGGAGGAGTTTGACCTCGCCAGGGAGTACTGTAAGGTGAGTATGAGACTGTGTCTGGGTGCTTGTATACCCAGGGAGTACTGTAAGGTGAGTAGTGAGGGGTCTCTTTGGGATATATTTAGATATTTCTGAGGCCGACTTATTACTAACAAGTGCGTTCCGCAGGCGGGAGGCAAACCCCGGCCCCCTGCATTACAGTCGGGCACTGTTACACAGTGTGTGTTTATTTGTGTATACTGCATTACTTTCACAAGCTCAATATGGCTGGTGTGTGGGGATCCATGCATGAATATTAATTAGGGATCCCTACGTGACGTAGCGTCCCTTTACTCGCCGGGTACCGTCTCTGGACAGTCAGAGGTGTGGCGGCAGGGAGAGGGAACGGACAGGTCACTCACCAGCAGAGCCCAGTGTGGGGAAACTATAACATCAGAAGTACTACAGAGCCTGGAAAATAAAAGAACTGATTTCAACATCAACCGGTCTTTGTTCACCACTATACGATCCGGCCAACAGGCACTCTCCCCAGTGGGCCACCACTGGACCAGCTGTGGGAGGGGCTCCAGTAAGGTGTAGGCACTCATTTCGCTGGTTGCTGGTGTTGTTTATTTCATAGTGACATGTTTGAGTCCATATACCAGCATTTATTTCAACTGGCACTCTGCCTCTGGCTCTAACTATTCTGTGTCCAATGGAAGCTAGCATTGAAAAGGTGGGGCTTGGTGAAGATTGGAAGCAACGCCAGTTTAATATAAGGAAGGTAATCATCCACGTGGGTGTATATTTTGTAATTTCTATAACAAATTCTTACTATTTGTTGAAATGTTTAATATTCTTTTGTAAGCAAGAGTGAGACCACAAAAGCATACCAAATGTAGATTTTCTAAAAGTATTGTTTATGCAGCAGAAAAGTTTGAAAATATTACGTTCTCGGATAATTAAGTATTGTAGATCCTCTTTGTTTTCGTTTGTTTTGGAAACTTCGCCACGTCTCACAAATAAAGTATTATAGATCTGTTTTGAAAATTAGTAAAATCTAAATGTACATATAAATTTTCAGGACAACCCAGCCAACATGGACAAGGTGCTGACTAAACAGGCCGAGTTCTTCTTCAAGAAGGAAAAGTAAGCACATTTATATTGTTTGAATGATGTAAAAAAATGTTCACTAAATTAATTCAGCAGATTCAAGTCCATATTCCACCATGCGGTGTTTTGCTTGTGGTGGGCATTTTACTTACTGTTTTCATCACCATCGCAAATAAAACTAGGCACCGCAAAGTGGAATATAGGGTATGCTTGCAAAGGAACTTGCAGTGGTACATGCGGTGGGTCAATGCAAATGATTTTACATCGGGTTTTTATGGAATGCTTGCGGTGGATGATACCAACATGTTGGTATCTGAACCGTAAATTACTTGCAGTGGCAAGAAAGACCACCATAAGTGGTCCCCTACTGCATAGTGGAATATGGCCTCATATATTGTGATGTTAAAAAGGGATGACAGCACACGCCACATCCTAATATGTATATACTTTATCTCATATCTAATATTCAATTCTGTATAATCGGAATGCTGTTTTCCTTCTTCCAGTTATCAGCGTAGCGCAGAGATCTACGCACAGACCCAGAACTCGTTTGAGGAGGTGGCCTTAAAGTTCATCCAGCTCGACCAGAAAGTGGCCCTGAAAACATTCCTCCTACACAAACTGGCCTCACTCAAACCACAAGTAAGTTACGGCCAATTCTTCTAGTACTGCTACATTTTGTTTTTTTTAGCCGAAGTGATGTTCTAATTCGCCAAAAACAAAGACACGCCAGAAGATCTATGTCTTTTATGTTTATCGGTATTTGATTATAGATACTTACCTTTCTTGAAAATGATGTAGACAAATAAACATCAAAGGTTGTCAATCCAGAATAGCTACCTCTACAATGATCTTTAAAAAATGTGTCTATAAATCTAATGTCTAATGTTATGTCACGTCAATAGGCCTTTTGTTACAAGACAAGGAGTAGGTGTCAGTGTTCAAACTAACTTACTGATATGCTGTACCATCTGGGCATACAGGACTTAAGTTATATATGTTTAAATCGCTAGTCTTTTTTACTCGTTCACCCACGCTTGTTTGAAAGACTTTCCCCGATAGTGTTCCTACCTGCTCAGAACTTTCAGGAAATTGGCACTAAAGTCGACCACTGACTAATAACTTAGACTCTCAATGTACCGTTATTACTGATAATGTAGACCCTAAATGTATTGTTATTACTAATAACTTAGATTCTAAATGTACCATTACTACTTATGACTCAGACTCTAAATCTACCGTTATTACTGATATCTTAGACACTAAACATACCGTTATTACTGATAACTTAAGCCCGTATTCCACATACCGATTTTGATGCTGCCGATTGTGCATTTGGTCGATTTTCTCTCAGAATATGACATGAAACATGACATCCTGTATACCATTTGAAAGAGAATCTTAAGTTCTTTCTAATGATCTATAATATGTCTAAATTGGACCTTTATTCCCACTGCCGATTTTTTAAATCGGCAGCAAAATCGGTATGTGGAATACGGCCTTTAGACTCTCGACGTACCGATATTACTGATAACTTAGACTCTCAACGTACCGATATTACTGATAACTTAGACTCTCAACGTACCGATATTACTGATAACTCAGACTCTAAATGTACTGTTATTTCCTATAACTTAGACTCTAAACGTACCGATTTTACGCCCCCAGGACAAGACCCAGGTGACGATGTTGGTGACGTGGCTCATCGAGCTCTACCTGAACCACTGACTAATGACTTAGACTCTAAATCATAATGTACTGTTATTTCTAATAACTTAGACTCTAAATGTACCGTCTTTACGCCCCCAGGACAAGACTCAGGTGACGATGTTGGTGACGTGGCTCATCGAGCTCTACCTGAACCAGCTCGGGGTGCTCAAGGAGCAGGGACAGGTCACGTCTGACGCCTACGACAACCAGCAGAAGGAGTTCAGGAAGTTCCTCTCCCAGCAGAGGGTCAAGGTAGGGGAGACAGAAATATTTGGGCACATTCGTCCTGAAAAGTCTTAATTCTTGCTATGGTTAGGTATGCTATAGATGTTGTGCAGATGACGTCACATCTGTGGATTTGGGCTGGCTGCCATATCGATGATCAATTTCTAACATTTATTATACCTAATTCTGGATCATTTAAAGAATATAATTTTGCAATGTTTAATTAAAACAAACTTATTGAGTCATAATCAACCATTATTCTTAACCCCGTGGGGGTCTGGGTAAGAATAGGCCCTCAGTAGCCCCCTGCTTATCGTATAAGGGGACGATAGGGGGGACCCTGCACTGACCAAGTGGTTTTTGGGTTCAATTCCCGGTCAGTGCTTGGTTCACTAAGGGATGAGGTACAGCAAAAATGATCGCTGGGTTTTGATCCCCTGCTGTTTGCCCGCCCTGTCACCTTCATCTCATAGATACGATCACCAAAGACAGAATTTGTCCCAACTGGTTTTCACCATGAAAATGACCCAGGCTGTCGGTACGGCGTAAAACACCCAACACTCACTCACTCACCATTATTCTCATTTAGAATTTGTCAATTTTGAAACATGTCACGGCCATGTGGTCATGATCACCACGTAGTGATCACCAAAATGTGATCACGTGACCATGTATGCACAAGGTCTAGAGAAATTTCATTACGTTGTCAAATTTTGTCACATCAGGTTTTTCTTTGGTGCTACCACAACAATAAATGTGAATAAATTCCAGCTTTTGTTCAATTAGATTTAGTATAAAAAGGAGGTTTATTTTTTCATAGTAAAATCTGGAAAATGTTCAAATCACCTTAGTATGAACCCGGTAACATCTTTAAAAAAATATTTTTATATGAATTATGTTGAACCAACAAGTACACCGATGACTCATGTGGTTTTAGGAGGAATATCAACATAATACCATTCATTAGGATTTCTTCATTTACTCCACCAAATTCTGTATAACCTGATCTGTCTCTCTAGGAGTGTGTCAACTACAACCGGAGCACGATATATGACCTGATTGCCAGTCACGGTGATGTAGAAGACATGGTCTTCTTTGCCGTGCTGATGCAAGGTGAGCATTTTCGTGCTAATTAATAGGAATTTCCAACAAAATATTAATAGGGGCTTCTCCTTAGGTACATAAGCAAATTTCCATACCGCCTCCCCCCATCCTTTGTCCGTACGCACTTAATTGAAGGCCCTTTATCGAAATGAACGCTTGATAATTGTTTGCCTGTACACAGTTTGCTGTGCAAAATTTTACCCTCCCCCTTTTTAAAAAAAAATCGAAACATAACTTTGAGGTCCCACAAGTAGCATCAGCATAAAAGATAACGTAAACATAACAATTTGTAGAATTGAACAAAATGTTTTGATTGGTTGAATGAACAAAACAGAATGAAAGAAAAAATCTTAATCTTTAATACTCAGCTATCGAGATTTTGCATTTTGATTACCAAATTATTTGAAAAATTGATCATAAACGATGTTTAGTCAAAAATGAAAAGGTCAGCAAAAATAACACCTTCCAATCCATCTATTCTCAGACTTTGCGATTATGTAAGTGTACCAAATGATAGAAAAACTCTATAAGCACAGGGTGCCCACGCAGGGATTATAAGGTCTTAAAAGTTTTATATTGGGTTTGCAATTTATAAGGCTATTAGAAAGGTTTTATTTAGGTCCAGATGTCTTAGAAAGGTCTTATTTTTTGGTCAATCTCAATTTGTTGCAAGATATAATTTTGCCTCCTGTCATTTCAATGTTTACTTATGTCTAGTAGAATGTATAAATGTTTAAATAGGTCAAAAATATTCCTAGAAATGTCTTGAAAATGTCTTATTTTGGTCCCCGACAAGGTATTATAAAGGTCTTATGTAGATCTTATTTTGATTTCTGAAAAGTGTGGGCACCCTGAGACAGTGTATTTGATTAAAAACACCCGTTTTCACACCATTTCCCCGCAGACTTTGAGCGTGTGATCAGCCACTACCTCCAGCACGAGAACTACCTGGGGGCCCTACAGATCCTGTCGAAGCAGTCAGACCTGGACCTCTACTACAAGTTCTCCCCCATCCTGATGCAGAATGTACCGAAGGAGACGGTCACCGCCTGGATCGCCAAGGGGCGGCAGGTCGACCCCAAGAAACTCATCCCTGCCCTGGTGCAGTACGACCACCAGAAGTACAGGACCCAGGTAAGGGTGTAATAGGCTTTTTGGGGTGAAAGATTTACATTCTCGCAGTCGAGCTGGCATCACAGTCCCTACGAAGGGGAAGAAGATCAAAGGCAAATCCTTTGAATATGCAATTTTCCCCTCTAAGGTGGGCGGACCTAGGTTCACTGGTGTCTGGCGTGTATGGCTATTGCATTTACGCTGGAATCAGACGACCAGTTCCACCCGACTGCGAGAATGGTAGTATTTAATGTTAATCTACCTAGAAAAATAACAATTGATCATATTGTAGAGATAATAAATGTTAACGAATAAATTTTCATCTGTTGCTGTTGACGTCAAAGCAGTAAGAAGTACATTGAGGCCAAAGTTTTGAATTTTTAATCACAAAAAACGATGTGCTGTTTGTGGTGGTGTCGAGTGATTTGATGAAGACCTTTCGATTACAGTATGACCTGTGACAAAATCATTTGCCTTCTTGGTATATGTCCAGGGTTTCCTCCACTGTAAAAGAATTGTCTGTAGTCAGAGAATTTACATTCCTGTCTTACGATTCAGCCCAGTAAGTGTTAAAAAGACAAAAACCACCTTACTCTCTATACCAAAAGAAACAGCTTTTGTCTTTTATAATATCATAAAATAAAATTGATACGCTAACAGTAACACGTTTCTTTATCGCAGGGTAACGAGGCGATCCGGTACCTGGAGGAGTGCATCCTTCACGACACCCGCGACCAGGCCATCCACAACTACCTGGTGTCCCTCTACGCCAAACTACAGCCCGATAAACTGATGACCTACCTCAATGCCCAGGGACAGGTAGGTTCACTATAACGGTATAAAACTACAGACAAACTGATGACCTACCTCAATGCCCAGGGACAGGTAGGTTCACTATAACGGTATAAAACTACAGACAAACTGATGACCTACCTCAATGCCCAGGGACAGGTAGGTTCACTATAACGGTATAAAACTACAGACAAACTTATGACCTACCTCAATGCCCAGGGACAGGTAGGTTAACTATAACGGTATAAAACTACAGACAAACTCATGACCTATCTCAACGCCTGAAGTATGCTTTACGTCTTTGTATGTACCTTTTCTAGGACCCGGAGACGGTGTGCTACGACCTGAAGTATGCGTTACGTCTGTGTTCTGAACACGATCACAAGAGGGCGGCCGTACACATCTACTCCACCATGGGGCTGTACGAGGAGGCCGTCGACCTCGCGCTGCAGGTCGGTCTTCTTTTGTTTTCACTGTTTGTTATAATTGATTTATTTTGTGATTACAGAAACTGTACCTACACTCTGTATTGCTAAACGTAGCACATTATTCCGATATCTTGAGTTGTAACCTGTATTGCTATTATGTTAGAGTCTCTAATAATCATCAAAAGGAGTAGCATGTAAGAAAGTACTTCTTAATCAAATATATTTTCATACAGAGTAGACTTGATTTCTAGTTTTTGCTTTGGGGGCGCCATCTAGTGGTTATTGGTGGAACACGCCCCCAAAGCCTTACTGTCGGATGTTTTTCTATTGTGTGTAGTCAAGAGGCATGAAATTGGTGCTAATTGGACCCTTCTCCTCACCCCTCCCCCTCACTCCTGCCCCCTCTGCCCTCTCTGCCCTCAGGTATTCACCTCTCTTCTCATTGGTAGTAGTATATAGGAGTAGGAGGGGTAAGAGGTGTGATTGACAGGTGGGGCACGGCAGGCTGTAAACTGTAGTAACTTCCAAGTCCACTAGTTGTTCAAACTATTATGCAAGAAGCTTTCAGGTTATGAAAGGACTAGGCAGACTGATCACTGCAGTGGTGAGGTGTTATGTAATGCACTCAGCCCTATTGTCACGGTGCGGGTGGTGGTTGGTCTAAGTCCGTACAGAGGTAGATGAGGGTGAGTGTGTGTGTGTGTGGGTGTGGGTGTGGGGGGTGGGGGTAAGGCATGTACTTGCTGGTCTGGGCACGTGGTAGGTGAGGACATTGAACAATTTAGATGATTATTTTTCGCCGCCAAAGCAAAAAAGTCCATAGGACTGAAAAATATATTGCCTCTTGTATTTTTCACAACTGACTACATAAGTTAGAATGACGCATATCTTATAACATAAAATCACACTGATATTAAATTGGCTAGTATGCGCAATAAAGAATGTTCATGAAGTATTGAGATTTTTTTTTCGTTAAAATGAACATTTGTTATATGGCTTCATTTCTCTTCCAGGTGGACGTAGACTTGGCCAAACAAAATGCCAGTAAACCCGAGGACGACGAGGAACTGCGGAAAAAACTCTGGCTCAGAATTGGTAAGAAACTTGCCTAGACATTGTGAGAAGAATTAAGACTACTGCTAAAATAAACTACGAAATACCGATAAGTTGAATAACTTTACTTGGTAATTAGATACTGTTGGGAAAACCTGCTTCAGAAAATGTGGAAAAACAGGGTTCCCACGCAGGTCTTAAAAGTTATTAAACGGATTTTCTCAAATTTAAGGCCCCAAAAAGGTCTTAAATTTGGTAATTTTGTAGCTAGAGGTATTAAAAAGGTCTTAAAATTGATTTTTTTTGAGAAGGTAACCAAATCCGAATTTCAAATGAGTACACTCAAATGAAATGATATATTCTGAAATGTTTCGTTGCACGCGGTTGGTAGGTCTTAATTTTTCCAAATCTTGGGTCTTAAATTAGTCTTAAAAAGGTCTTAGATTCATTTTCGAAAATGCTTGGAAACCCTGAATAGAGATTTAACAAATTATTCTGATCGACCGTTTTTTAAAAGTTTACAATATATACATGAGTTACAGTTACACAGCATTGTATTTAAAACAAATAATTAAAATGAAAATTATATAATTCCAGCTCGGCATGTTGTTGAGGAGGAGAAGGACATCGCGCGGGCCATGGAGTTCCTACACGAGTGCGACTTGCTACAAATCGAGGACATTCTGCCCTTCTTCCCCGACTTCGTAACCATCGACCACTTTAAGGACGCGATCTGCACCTCGCTGTACGAGTACAACCAGCACATCGACACGCTCAAGGAGGAGATGGAGGAGGCCACCGAGAGCGCCCGCGAGATACGCGCAGAGATACAGGCCTTCAGAAACAAGTGGGTTCAGTTTGCTACATATTGGGAAAACAAAATTATTCACTGGAGGAACTAGGGGATGTGCTACTAGTAGCCGTATTGTCACATGTGAACTGGGAGTTTAAATATTTGAAAACAGATATATACCGATACGTATACTGTGGTGTTAGGTCATGATATGTTGATTGCTTAGTACATTCATGTTTATTTTGCATGGTTGTGGTATCTGACAGCTATTTTCTTGACCTCTTAGAAATGTTCAATTTATGTAAAGTCTCAGGTCATAAGCCACACGGTGTCGCTGAATATACATGTATTTGTTATGTCATTGAATCTCTGAAAAAAAGCCAAGGATTTTTCTATAATGGCGTTTTGTTTTAGATACGCCTTCGTGAAGTCCCAAGACAAGTGTTCCAGTTGTCGCTTCCCCCTCATGACGCGCGCCTTCTACATCTTCCCCTGTATGCACCGCTTTCACAACGACTGTCTCATGACCGAGGTTAGTGCCTGTGAAGGATTGTTCAATGCTTTTCCGTAAACATGATTAGGTTTAACAAGAACTTCAACTAATGCCACAATCCATAAAATGGACAACAATAACTGATTGATTCTAAAGTCTTGAATTGCTGTGGTATTGATAAGAAACTAGTTCTTTTGGTACAATGCGTTACAATCGTTGCTACTGCTTTAGAGTTGATATAGAATGTATAGAATCAAATGTTTGATCATAACTGCCCTCGAAGATTCCTTATATTTTTCAACTTGCATTTATGATATTGTTAAACTGTATTTAGAATACACATGCTTTTCTGAAAAAAACAGAACAGCCAGATGTACTTGAAATCTTTTCAAAAGAATATTGCATCTTCGCTATATTACAAGCATACACTGAAATTAGTGCTGTTAAGATCTGAAAATAACAGGGTACCAACCACACAGGGAAAAGAGGGAAAAGAGGGAAAATGGCAAAAGAATATTCCCTGACAGGGAAAACACAGGGAATTGGCAAATTTTGCCAAAACACAGGGAAAACACAGGGAATTTCATTTCGCCAGGTTCTGAAATTCCTGATTCTCAAGATATTTGGGATTTGACTTTTTGTTGTTAGGTAGCCCACATTTTTCTGGACACAGAGCCTTATTCAATTTAATCAACTTAATGGATATGACACAGGGAAATTGCCCAGGGCAGGGAAATCTCAGGAAAAACACAGGGAATTTGAAAATGGAATTTGGGTTGGTATGAAATAACTATTGTCTTTTGCCCCACCCCCTGCAGGTGCTGCCCCACCTGAGTATCGGGAAGCGGCTCAAGGCGGAGGACCTCCAGCGTCAGGTCACGTCCCAGGACCAGTCGCCCACCACCTCCAGCAGCCCTGGGGCCATGAGTGGGGCGCTACCGGGCGGGATCGTTACCCCGGACTTACAGCGACTACGGGTAAGGTGTTGGGGCCTGATCACACATTAGTAGCTGGGGCCGTCCACGAATGACGTCATGCTGCGGGGGGGGGGGGGGGGGGATTCAGCTCTCTATTCATGATTATAGTAAAAGCATGACCAAGGGGGTGGGGGTGGGGGGGTCAGAAATAGTCAAAAACTATAAAAATAAATAAATAGCACGACCTCATTCATGGACGGTCCCCTAGAAGAGAGACTGTACATGTTACATGTAGAGCAGTGGAGAAGTAAAAATTAATTGATTGTTGCAACTCATCAGTCGAGATTAGATAGAATAATTTCTAATTTGGGTATTCACATTGCGAGCCGATAGTTATAAGAGCGTTACGTTTCTGTATTCAGGAGGAGCTGGATGACATCATAGCAGCAGAGTGCGTTTTCTGTGGGGACATCATGATCAGGTACGTATTTAACCTGAGGACAATTTAATGTGTTTAGAAAACATTTGTAATTAAAAAATAAAGACAAATGTATTTAGTTTAGTACAGAATCGTCCTTATTTGCACCGATATAAAATGACTTCAGCGAATGCCAGGATATATTGAATACAACATCTTAAAACACCGATTCTAAACCGAGATACCATTTTGTCGGATTTTTGGTTGTATCATAAATCTTCACAAATCAGTAATCATAAGGAAAAGAATTGTATAATTTATTTTGCGGCAACAGATAGCATATCTAAAGTTCTTCGTTGATGTCAGAATGTACATACTATAAGATGTCCTTCCTTTCAATTCTTCCTATAGAGTGATATCTCTGCAACAAAACAGTTTTTTTTTTAAAAAAGGTGAAAACCGTATGAGAATGTTTTCCTGTCTCCCCCCCAGGTCCATCGACCAGCCGTTCATCGACCCCGATGAGTACAAAGACGTCCTCAAGTCCTGGCTATGAGACATCCACCAAACCCCAGAAACGTGGGGGGGGGGGGATCAAATGTTTGTTTATCATAGGGACGTATGATAAATGTCTATGTGTTTATGAAGTCCTGGCTATGGGAGGTCCACTGAAATTATGTGAATAACAACTGAGGTTCCGGAAAATGTGGCAGGATCTTTGAACCCATTCTCTAAGCTTGCTATCTGTGCAGCATGTTGAATTGGAGACGGTTATTTGTTAAAAGGCCGCTGAATCTTGTGGCACTCTGTTCCGAGATGGCATTTCAGGAGACGTGAGACTTGTTAAAATGATACTGAGGTTAGAAGAGTCAAGAATGAAGAGATGCCTTTTTCATTGTCAGAAAGTAAAGGTGATAAGAAGGTTTTATCATGTTTACAAGTCAACCATATTTCCGATACCAAAGTATCGAAGAAAATACGACTGCCTTTCCATTTCGGGACATTTCCTCTGTGTAAAACCATGCTAGTATGCTTTCAGAATGGCAAGATCTTCAGTTTGTATATATTTGTAACATAGCATTTATTATTTGCCTTCTTCATTTCCACTTGAACTGTAGTAGTTTTGCTGGCCTTGTAAATCTAATCATTGAATACGCGTATTTGTACAGTTGATGGGATATTTCGTGAGAGAGAAGCTTTATGTCTGTGTAAAAATTGATAGGTAGACTGTAATGTAATAATTTTCTGTATGTACATGTAAAGCTTAAGGGTGCCCAACGAAGAACATGTATAGTAACGCCTGACTTATTTGTTAAATGTAAATTAAATGCATTTCGTATGGAACAAAGACCTACATGGAAAGTATAGGCCCAATAATGATTCTGTAACGGACATACATGTACTGACGTAATATTTTACTTCAGGAGAACAAGGGGTCAACGTGCAATATATTGCCTAATTGATGTTACAATATCACAGTGAGAACCTCTGTGGTAGTATTAATGTGTCCACAAG
The DNA here is from genome assembly GCA_936440205.1 of Lepidonotus clava. NCBI lineage: Eukaryota > Metazoa > Annelida > Polychaeta > Phyllodocida > Polynoidae > Lepidonotus > Lepidonotus clava. Next base: position 4,337,791 of record OW387141.1, read on the forward strand.
TGTGCTGACAATAAACTACTTTCTGGCAACTCCCTGTGCTCTTCTCTTTTCCCGTTAAATTCACTCAGATTTATTTAGTTTCAGAGGCCAAATAATAGTTTTTGTAATAGATTTATTGATATTTGCTTTCCAGAATCTACAGATTTACATGTATCTACAAACCTTTCGGTAATTTCAAACGATTTCTCCAACTTGTTATTTTAGCACCAGCGAAAACGTTTCATTCAATTTATGTAGCACCCGAATTTATGTAGCACCCGGTTGGAATAACGTATCAATTCACAACAAATAAATAGTTTCAATCCTAAGATACTACCGTCAACATCTAAAATTTGTATTTTAAAATCTAAAGCTGAGGATAATCGTAAAAAAAAAAAAAAGAGAAAAAAAAAGAAGAAAAACACTCACAAAAACGTTCTATAGCTAAGACATAAAAGGTACATTTACCAATTCACTCTAGCGGCAGTAACAATTCTTACACTCATTCTGATTACATTTCACTTTTGCAGTGGAACTTTTCAATTGATTCAACCGTTCAATAAATAGCATACATATTTCTCTCTTTAGCCTGGTAGGAAGCAAATGTGAAAGGAAAACTTTTTACCTCAAGTCACAAATTTTCAGTTCATTCAATTATAACTTCAAGTCTTGCGTATTGTACACAGCTGTTTGTACTAAAAAAAATCGATAAATCTCTCTAAATGTTGAAATAAATGTAAAAATAATTCTAAAAGTAGCTAAATAATGCTAAATAAGAAATCTCCCCATTCAATCAAATGAAAATAAAACCAAGCTATAAATTACAGAAATACCACTTTCCCGTCTAAATAAGGATTTCCGTATTTTTAAAAAGCCCCTAAATTGGAGAAGAAAATTATTTTTGTATTAAATTTTGGTTACCTCAAAGTATTTTGTATACTGTGCATATGTAGGTATGATTTGTTTCAGTATCATATCTTTAATACTGAAGAACAGGCTACCTTAATTTCCGTATTAAAATATGAAAATGTGGTTTCGCTATGTTCCGTATTTTTCCTGTTTGAAGAGTGGCATCCCTGTATGATAAAAGTGCCAAGACACACACATTGGTTCATAACAACCATTCATAACCTTGATCAATAACCTAAGATACTCCTAACATCCCTCATAGTTATGTCCAGCGCTGAAGGCTCATACTTCTGCGTCCCGGTCGGTGTCGGCTCATGGACCTTGGCCTCGGCCTGCTCACTGACCGAGGCCGGGGTCCGGGTGGGGTGGGAAGCACGAGCGGGCGCTGGAAGGTCCGCGACAGTTTTAGCTGATGCTGGGTGTGCCAGGGCAACTCCTGAAACCACGGCGGTTTAAACCGAAATAAATCATATCTCTTATTAGTGTTTCTAACCTTGTGGTCACATTGTTGGGGGCGTGGGTTGGGGTCAGAGTCAATTAAGAAAATAGCAGAAAGATAATAGTTTTTTCTCTCTTTTATTATGGAGAGTAGTAATTTTCACTTTTTGAATGATCATAGATTTTTCATAGGCCTAGGGTACTAACAAATTAATCATACCTATTTTTAGTGTTATCAATTTTTGGAGAGCTGGGTTTTAATCCGAAATTAAATTCTGTAATATACTTTTTTTAAGGGAATCTGACCAAATTGAAAACAAAATATTTTTCAGATTGTAATCTGTATCAATGAAGTGATCCAGCATTCCCTTCTCTTAACACATAGGCCAATTGAGACAATACCCAGGTTCGTGGACAACTTTCCAGCACCGGATAAAAACCAAGGCTATAGGCCCATTCCAGTTTACAACAAAAGAAATAGTTTACCGTGAAACATCTTTTTAGAAATGCGTCCTGGTTTGTCACAGAAGTATAGTGGCATAAACCGAAATAATCCATGACAATTTGGTTGACCAATGCTCATCAAGTTTGTGAAACGGACAAATATTTCTTTTGTTGGCTGTTTCTTTTTTTCCCCATAGGAACTAATGCTGCCAGTCAAAAGAAGCAATTTCCGCGGAAAATAAAGAAATCCATTATAAATACATTTAAGCTTCATTTTTAAAGAAGAGTTAGGCCTACAATGTGATTTAGAAGAAGCAATTAACCTTTTCCCTTCAAAATGAAATGGAAAAATCCACCCCAAAATTTAAGAGTTTGTTCGTTTGGTCAGCAAAATCTATCATGGCCCCCAACCCCCCTATATAAAAAATATTTTCTCTGCAGATTTGGAAGAATCTCAAAGATGACCCAAAATATTTCAAAAACCGCGGAATTCCGCGGATCCGCGGAACTCTGGCATGCCTGTAATAAATAAAAACCCGTCTGCCAAACCCATGTTATATGTCCCTTAAAACTCATCTTAAAATCCCACACTTTGATTGGCAAATCCTGTCACCCCGTCAATAATTGATTTTAATTTGTTATAGACTTGGTGATACCAAAAAAACACGATTATTTTCTTTTCCATTGGGTTTACTTGTGGAGCCTGGAGTGGTTTATATTCCTTTTTTGGTCCAACACCGGGGACATACTCCATGTGGGATGTGCTTATGCTACCCGTAATTGCAGTATGCAAGTCACGATGTACAGCCGACGTTACTGAGATGTGGTATTTTATCTATTTATAGCCCAAGAGATAACAATGATTAGAACTACAAAATTTGCGTATTTAGTGTTATGACTTATCCTTTCGTCAAATACGTTGGGCAGGCACCTTAACCATAATACGAGCACAGATGCAAGCAGAACAAAACGATTAGTGTGATTTCTGAATCCACTTTAATACAAGCAGTAATGGTGGTACATTAATATTGTCGTCAAAGACCTTGACATCACAGGGAAACAAACAGCACAAGTCTCACCAGAGGTCGCTGTTCACGAACCCCTGGTGGTGAAGGGTCCAGGAGGGGGGCAAGTGTTTGGTCCGCTTGCACGTCTTACGCCGCCGAAGCAACGTAAGCGGGCAAATTCATTTTGAACATCGAAACGACAAAGTAACAGGGCGGGAGGCTGTTCTAGAACGATTAAGGAGAATACGGTGAAACTCTACCATGCGTTTGTCAAGGTAGGAGTAGTCATTCTTCTTATTACAATGTTAAGGTTGCTACTTGGGTGCAGTGAAGAGGTGCAAGTAGTCGCAACAACAGATGCTAGAAAATATCACATGATTTTCTCCAACTTGATTATTATTAAAAGAGTGCGCGACATACATCGTGCCGCTGCAAATTTTTATAGTTGATTCGCGTCCAACTTGTCCGACCGGCTTTGGGAAAATAATTACAATAAACTCGACTAACCCGGGAGATATTTGTTGACAGATACCCTTGGATCTTGATTTGTCAATGCTCGCATGCATGTTAAGAAGAGATCAGTGGGGTGGTGCCTGCTGGTTTTAATTTTCACGGCTCAGAAAAAGTGTAAGGCAAGTGTTCTCTTTAAACATAAATAATGCTACAAGCGCTCACTAAACACGACAAGCTGGACATTTAGCAGTTGGAATTCCCGCAGCTGAAAAGGCATCGCCCCACCGACCTCAACTGAAGCACAAAGTCCTGGCTAAATATTCCAATTTCATTCTGTACAAAATTACTTATTGCAAGTTTAATGCGTCAACACCCATATATATTTTCCCACGATATGATCTGTATTTGATCCATTATTTTTTTTAATGCAAGACCATCCAATACACTAAACAGTGTCATACAGCTTTCCGTAAAAGACCAACACACACTGGGACTTAACAGTCAAGTATTTTTTTTTTCCACTTTTTAAAATACAATTTTCTTTTTGGTATACAGCTCGTCAGTTACTGAATTAGCATGGAATGGTTCCAAACTCAACGAATGTCTGCAGTGATGCTCGTTACTTTAATTCATCCCACCATAATGTGGTATCACAAAATGGCTGCTTCAGCGATATTCCGTGAAGTACATTAGCGCTTTTTGCAGGCCGAAACAGGTCCGCTTCCACAATATGAACACAACTAAGGAAGAAACCACGTGGTGCGCAAGTAGTATCATAAGCCATTTTATAAGCACTTTAGTTCAGGGTCAACAAAAAACCTCGATATCTGAGCTTTACTGCTCCTCGGTTTTTTTATTATTTACATACGCAGAAGCCTCGACCTGCAGACGGGACACCATTAAACTTACTGCACCATCCGGAGGGAATGAAGAAAGGGACGAAAAACCCTTGCGCAGTACATGGAACACAGATTTTTTCCTCCAAATATTAGTCAATATCAAACTACTTGACAAGAAAAAACACAAATCAAGTTTGTATTTCATTTGTAAAAAAAATATATTTCCTTATGAAAGAAAAAAAAGAGAAAAAGTCCAGTTTGGGACTTACTTTCAGTACATGATGACTCAATCAGTGTGAATTCCTACGAAGCACAACTGATTTCAACTTCGTAGGAGAAGGGAAATTCCAGAGGCATAAGAATTAGCCCAGCTGGGGGTGCCAGCTTCTAATCATTCAGTTATAAATTAAGCTGCAACGGCTACTTTCCTCAAGTATCACCAGTTCTCTCTTCTTGGTCATGGATCAATGAGCACATCAAGGTTGACAGACCTCACCATCCACACGTGCACCACTCGTCATGCTTGGGGGGCTACAGGTCTTGCATATATCAGCGGCAACATACGCAGTCCGACGGAATGCGCGACTAATTTCTTTTTTAAAATACGATCTCAACAATTTCCTTCCCGAGAGGTATGCACAGGTTGAAGTAGGTCTAGGTCTCGTCTTAAGCAACATTCTGTTCACAAATGCAAAAGGAACTCAGTTGGCTGAGCCGTTTTTTCCCTTCAATTCTTTTTCTCGCGAGTCTCAATATCTCATGTCTTAATTTAGAATGTCAATTATCTACATCTTCAGATCTAGTCATTACTGTTGTTTACAATCTGCCGGTTTTTGCTGACCCGCCTGCAAGATAACAAAAGAACACAGTTTTAGTACGGGAGCAAAATCGACGCAGGGGGCAAGTTATTACAGTCTAAACTACTTGAACTACACGAAATGCAACTTAAACTTAACTACCAAGACTAACTCCACGGGAATGCTGTTTTTTCGTAGACCTACTTCAAACAAGTGTCTCCGACAGCAGGGAAATAAAACGGGCTGTGCATTTATTGACATCTGTGCAAATGTTATCACTAGGTGGATTCACTTATATATATTCAGGATACACGATACAAAATTCCCTGCATATACCCAAAGCAGACTTATATGAATAGATGGGGGTAGGTATAAGGTTGAAGGTCAGAAATTTCCGCTAAAAAATAGGGACGGTGCCCTCTCATCACTTTAGTATAGCTCTAAAATATGAAAATAGGCTACACATTGACATCTTGCAAGCTGTTCAAGTGAAGCACATCCGATAGGAAACTCAAAAAGAGTAGCTATGTTTACAAATCAATGACATGTCACTAACCACCATGGTAAAATGTAACATTCTTACATAAGAGACAATAAGACCCTACAAAAATATCAGCTTCACAGTTACCATTCTTATTCTCATGTGGAAATATTTGTCTAATAGATTACACTTGAACTACTGATCGAAAACGACCGACGAAAAACAAGGAGACACAAAAGATTGTAATTGCACTTAATAAAATAATTGCACTGACCGAGAACAATTGATTAGAAATCATAAATGGCTATTGTATAAGAGACTCTGGACAAATTCTCCCTACCACGGATAGCTGATTTCTAGCATTTTAAGGACCTGCAGGCTAATTTGCACTGTTTTGTTCGACAACTCCTCTGGAAAACCTATAGAAAATTAGAAAAATTTGTTATAAATCCATTTGCAATGAATGAATTTTCTTTTGACTCAGGAAATATTAATGGATATGGATACTAATTTAAAAAATAATGGTTTGTTTTTAACAATGTTAATCTACAAATAATGATAATATTTGTGAAAATTTCTATACTAAAGCATTCGGTTTTGTCGACAATTACCCAGCATGCATCCTGTTCTAGGTTAACCTGCAGGTAAAACTCATGAAAATGGCTATCCGTGGTTGGGAGAATTTCCTAGATTACAATCTTCCAAAGATGTTCACAGGGTTCCCACGCATATTTGAAAATCAATTTAAGACCTTTTAAAGACCAATTTACGTCCTAGACTCATTTAAGACCCGTAGACTGCTGCAAAGAACAATTTCAGAATATATTATATGATTTAGATTTAAAGTAAGTGCACTCATGTGAAAGTAGGGTTTGGAATTTACATGGTTACTTCATTTTAACGTCTCAAAAAATTCAATTTAAGACCTTTTTAAGACCTCTAGCTTCAAAACTGTCAAATTTAAAACCATTTTAAGGTCTGAAATTTGAGAAAATCAATTTGAGACCTTTTAAGACATTTTAGACCTGCGTGGGAACCCTGCGTTCAGGTGTTATACCATCAACACAGCTTATCCAGTTTTAACAGTGTTGGAAATTAACTTTTTTGGGCCTCAGCCATCTGGGCTGACGTTTATGAAAAGATGTCAGCCCTGACAGAAAAATGTCAGCCCTGATTTTGTATTATAATGATCTTGAAAATTTGACCATTATGATTAGAAGTTTTTATAGGAAAAGGTACTAACCAGATGAGCATTCAATAACATAAATGGAACTAGACATCTAAAGATTTCGGCCGGAGACCGGCCGATGTTTTGGCAGGGACTCTTCAAACACCAACCCCATGAGGGAAAGATTTTCCAACAATAAAAACCCAGGGTCCCAGTCAATTCAACATGCAACATAAGGACCCCCCTCCCCCACTACACCCCCCTCCCCTCCCCATTGTCGGGGTGGTGTGTAGTAGTCACTGGTAGTGGTGGTTGTATATAGACAACCCCTCCACTCACCTGCGACTCACCTGCCATGGCAAATGTTATCACTAGGTGGATTCACTTCTATAAATTCAGGATACACGCTCGATACAAAATTTCCTTCATATACCAAAAGCAGACTAATATGAATAGATGGGGATAGTTATAAGGTTGGAGGTCAGAAATTTCTGTTAAAAAATAGGACGGTGCCCTCTCAACATTCTAGTATAGCTCTACAATAAGAAAATAGGCTACACATCGACATTTTACAAGCTCTTCAAGTGGCGCACATCCTATAGAAAACTCAAAAAGAGTCGCTATGTTTACAAAGTAATAACAGGTCACTAACCAGCATGGTTAAATGTGACATTCTTACACTAGAGACAGTAGAACCCTACAAAAATATCACCTTCACAGTTACCAATCTTATTTTCATGTGGGGATATTATTTCTCTGATAGATTACACTTGAACTACCGATCGAAAACGACCGACGAAAAACAAGGAGCTACCAAAGATTGTTATTGCACTTAATAAAATAATTGCACTGACCGAACAAATTCATTAGTAATCATAAATGGCGATTGTATTAGAGGCTATTGACAAATTGCCTAAATTCCAGCCTTCCAAAAACGTTCAAGTGTTAATTCAGTGTTGCCGACTAACTTTTTGGCCTGTCGGCCAACAGGGCTAACAATGCTAAGATATTGTCTGCCCTGATAGCTTTCTGTCCGCCCTGAGTACTACATAGGATAGGGTCCCAAATATTGGAGCATATCCGGGAAAAGGTACCTATTGATCAGGTCACAAAATGACATGAAACATTTGTTGAAAACCTACTCTTTCAATTGCTGCAAACCATTTTAAAATATTCCTGATAGAACCTGAGATAAACATGGTAACTTGCTAACCTAAATTATGCTTAGAAATTCTGCTAAAAACGTTCCATTTTGATTTTCCCATGATGCATTGCTCATGAAAATTTTGAATTTTTAGTAAATGTCATGAGAATCTTTATAAAATTTTATGTTAGTCTAAATTTTCCACAAAAAAACAAAAAGTAGCTTTTTTCCATATATTTTATGATTAATGTAAAAAAGAGGTTTTCTACCAGATACTGCCAGATTTGGCCCAAATTGAGCATAATGGCCTGTTTTGTAAGTAGGGTTGTGAAGGAACTAAATAACATAGAACAATAAAACAAGAGTGGAAGAATCCCTGGAACTTCAGAATCATTATAAACAATAGCTTTTGACTATACATAAAGTAATTATTTTATAATAATGAACAAAACTCCAAAACTGGTGGCCACATGGTGGCCAAATATGACAAAAGGTACCTTTTCCCAAATACACTCCCAATTATGTCAGTCTCCATTTTACAGGTTAAACTCTCAAAATGATCTGAAAAATACAGAAAAAAACATCAGAAATTCCCTGTCGGCCATCAGGGCCTATTTGGCCCTAATTTTGGTGAAAATTGTTGGCCCTGTTCTCAAATTGTCGGCCATTGGCCTACGGACCAGTGTTAGTGGTAACACTGAATGTTGAAGAGTTGTGTTACATGAAGTTATATCGTCAACACGGCTAATCCAACTGTAATACACATACCACACACCTCCTGTGTACATACATATTAGTTTTAAATATCACCAACTAAATGTAAATATGGCTAGGTTTTGTTAATGGAAGTGATAAACAGTACTTTAAAACCACTAATTTAAGCCGCATCCTAACTTTTCAATTTCTATTTGGGTAATTTTTACAGAACGTCTTTTTCAGAAGCTCATAGCCTCAAAGGGTGTAGTAAACCCTAATTTAAGCCGCACCCCAAAAGTTGAGACCTGATAAAAATTTTAGCCGCGTGATTAGGAGTTTTATGGTAGATGCAAAAATACATATCATTCTCCCTGTCGATAACTATTTTCTGGTTGTCCATTCTAGAGACATTAAGACCTTTATATGTACTATGGAAAATACATTTACTTTACACCCTTCCTAACTCTGGTATGGTGCCGTTTACAACCATTTTAGACTCTTGTTTCTTATTATAAGACTGCTTAGTATCCAGGAGACGAGTCATTTTTCTCTCTCTTTGTTCTAACATAAATGGGGATAGGCGTGGGTAAGTTGTTCAACCTTAATAACATTAACAACTAAAGGATTCAACGTGTTTGATTTTGCCAGTTAGTAAGTCCGATATCAAGGGCAATTTGCATACTGATTTTAAGATTTGAAAAAGGATAATTTTTTTTATTTGCTTCAAACATTTTCAGAACATCTGCCGAAAAATGTTCAACCATGAATTTTTCCTATTTTCCTCAATTTTGTAATTGATCCTCACATCTGATTTATACATTACAAATACCCAATCACAATAAAATATCCTGTAGTTACTTTCAGTACGAATTCATCAGCAACACGAGACTGACTACACTGGCACAACCAACTGAAAGTGCAGGAACACCAAAACCAAGGTCCGACCGGGACCAACTTAAGTGCTAAGGCTCGTTAACTAAAAGGCCACTAGAGACACATCAGCAGAATGGTTAACAGTTTTATGAACACGTTTCGGTATGTTAGGTGGGGCGGAGGTTGGCCCTGAAGGGTCAGCCAGATGGGACGGTCAATGAGACCCGCCTCGATTACGACGGTTCATGTTCATACCTGGGGCGCGAAGTCTGGGTCCTCGTTCTCATCGTAATCACCGTCTTCCTCCTCTCCCTGAAAAAAGACAAAATGTAGTTGTATTAAAGTAACTAAGCTTTATTACTAATTTTGTTGTTGTCAAGACTATCAAAAAGCTTTCACTTTTAACATCTACATTTATGGGACAATAATTTCAAACACATTTTTTAAATTTTATTTCAGAGTTACATCTTACAATGCAAGTTTTTCTTGAAGTTGATAAAGTGGGGACACAAACGAAAAACATTAACTTATTTACACCACAGATTACACTGAATCTGTATAGCTTCTTTTTTAAAATTACTTTTAACATTTTTTACCCTTGAAGATTTTCATTATTATTTCTTAAACGTATATAAAAAAACCCGCTTCCCCAAAAGTTCATAGTACATTTACCAAAATCTAATCAGAACACAATCTTTGAACATAGCACAGTATGCAACCATAACAACTGAAGAACACGAATTATCTCCAAGTCAAAGTACCTCTTCTTCTTCCTCATCTTCATCCTCATACTGAAATTTTATTTTTCATAATTACAGTTCTGTGTTTGTTTGTGGGATTAGTTTAACGTCCGGCCAACCCTTCAGGGTTCTTTTACCAGACTGCACAAGGTAAAGCCTTTCAGCTAGTTTTACGCCGCAGGGGCGGTGACCGAATAAAATATGAAATGAGGTGCCTATTTGTAGCAGTGGGACCCAATGCCCTCTTTATAGTGCTGCCACACTGAGATATCATGTCATAGGCCCACACAATACCCCACCCAGTCACATTATACTGACACCAGGCCGACCAGTCATGTTTCGTGGTTCTTACTTTATACCGAGTGCCAGGCAAGCAGTGACCACTACCATTGTTAAAGTCTTTGGTGTGACTCGGCCAGGGATAAATCCCAAGACCTCCCAGACTCAGAGAGGACACTCTACCAAAGAGCTACTGAGTCTGGTATCCCCATTTGTCGCCTCCTACGAACAGCAAGGGGCTGCTGGGGACCTATTCTTCCCAGGAGGCTCCCGAAGAAACCCCCACCCCGGATCCCCACAGGGGACAGTTCTGTGATTTTAAACTAATGTCCTATTTTAATTCATTTGTGCACATCGTTTGGAGTTAATTTCCAGAACCGAATATATACGTAGTGTACGAGGAAAAAAAACGATGTCAACTTACCTCTTCCTCCTCTCCTTCATCATCAAACTGAAACAGCAAAAGTTAAGGATTAAAATCCTGTCAAAGAAAAGATCCTGCACACATCGATTACTACACTTTCACAAAGACCTCTAGCTACAAAACTGTCCAATCCAAGACCCTTTTGGACTTTTAAAGTTGACACAATCAATTTAAAACCTGCGTGATTATTTTTTGTATATCCGTTGTAACCAAAAAAGAATTTATCACATACTCATAAAAGGTATGACGTTTTTACTTATTTAATTCAGATATTTATTTGCATTTGCATTGTTCCTTCTATATATACAAATACAATAAAATGGTCTTTTTTATTGTCCATCGCGATCAAAAACTCACATCGTCATCCTCGAGAGCCTCGCCTGTGAAGTAGAGGACGGCACGGGGAACGATGCGCTCCCGGATAAAGTGTCCGATCTCAAAGTCGGCGGTGAGCAGGGCCTCGGTGTCCTCGTCCGGCTCCTCACCCTCGGGTACTGGAAGGGGAAATCAAACGTCATAAAGATGTCTGTACAGTAGATTATACAAATAAATTTGCATCTTGATTTCACTTTAACGTTGGCGTTCGGTGAACTAATCAAACTTGTCTTGAGGACGGATCTACCGTACATCATATAGAACATAAACAGGCACTAAAAGTTTGTTTTCTCCAAGATATAAAGATAACAGCTGTTATAAGGACCCTAAGGAAAGCAAGGAGAAAGTCTACTAGAAATCTGAAGATTGTCGGCCAGAAACTGGCCGATGTTGCGTTGGTGGGTTTTAAATGTTAGAGGGGAGCCCGGTACCCCTACTCAACCATATAGGTGGGAACCCATCAGTGTTCTCCAATCTAAAAAATACCCCCTTTTCACGAAATTTTGGGTTAATATTAGGCCGGTGGGGTTCCCACCAAAACGAGAGCGAGGTTAGGAGGGTATCTGATTCTGATACTATCAAATGTAAACAGATGCACGTGGGTAGGGCTGAGTCTACGGGTCTGCAGCCCAGTGTCCAGTAAGCCCTTACTTTCTCTAAAGTTTGGCAGATTTTGTTACAAATTTAGAGTGAGCATACATATTCTAGTTCTGTGATGTAGTTTTGTTGAAATATATATATATAATTTACTTCGATTGAAACTTTTTTGACTGTAGATGAGTGAAGCAATGCTTTAGGACTCATTAGGAGTTGCATTTACTATCCTCGGGAAAACGATTATTATTGGTTTCCAATGTGTAAATCTCACTGTAGCCTAAGTTAAAAGTACTTGACATGTATGTAAAGTAAACAGTTAGCTTCTATTACCTGTATATTAACACCACTTTTTAAACCAGAATCACACTTATACATTCTGATCCACGGGTATGTGAGCACTGGAGTACCCTTCTGACACAGATATCCCCCGACAGCGCCCCTGACCCACCCCCTAATGAGTTCCTCCCAGTCGGGGAGGGCCATGTGTGGGCACTTCAGGTTAGACTACGGTGATGAGCAGCAGATTTACTGAAACTGCCATATTTCCTTTGCTTTTGATGACATTCAAACATGTTATATATCATTTAAAAGGTGTTAATTTTCTCTATCTTATGATGTATCGAACTGTATTTATAGATTTAGATTCGTGAAAATAATCATTAAAATTGTATTTTTTCACTTTTATTTTTTGAACCAAGAATTTGCACTTAATATAATTTGTATACGTTTGCAACTTTCAGATATTGTCAATAACATTTATATGGAGGGAACCGTGTCTCAAATTATTTATTTAGGCCCTAGTTTTGATTTTATGACAAAAAACGGGAAACTTTTTGTATTTTTTTGTCAATTTTGATAACTTGATTTTCTAGATTTCATTTAATCAAAACTAAGGCCTAGATAAAGAATCTGAGACACGGTTCCTTCCATATGACTATCATCTTCATTTGTACAAAGTTTTATGAAATTTCCTTCACTGATGACTGAAATATATCAATTCAAAAAAATCTTTTATGAAACATGATTATCAGATTTCCGCTTAATTTCTGTTTCTATTCTATAAAGCTTAGTCATATCATTCATATCATAAGAAAATTGATTAAAACTGGGATATAATGATATTAAATAAGTATTTAGATAGATAGCAGCGCAATAAGTATTCTACATTTTAGTTAGACCAGCGAAATGATGCATCATCACAGTAGTCTAACCTTAACACCCCGGCCTGAAGGCCCCTTATAGGGGGTCTGGTCAGTTTCACAAGTTTACAGACCTTTTTGAACTAGAAATCTGAAGATTTTCGGCCGGCTGAAGATGCCGGCCGAAGATGCCTTGCGGAATTTGATAGGTAAACATAATGACCGTGATGCCTGTCTACTCCACTACCTCCCCCACCCTCACAGGCAGGAATGGCATCATTCTGCACCATAAACTTGTGTATCTTAATCACAAAAATTGTTGAAATAGAAAACAGCCTACATGTAATGTGTCATGTAGAAATGATTTACACTATTTTTGTGTAGTAATGTTGCAATACAACTTAGAAAATGACTTGAATCAGAGAAAAATATGGGTAGAACCCCTTTATCTTGGCAATTCTCGCGACCAAGATTCGCAACCTCATACTGTTAGACGAATTATGTAATAGGTAATCTGGGTCAGAACGGACTAGCCTGCCCACCGACCCTCCGTCCCCACTGCCCGACGACTGTGACCACCACCAGTGACCACTACGCCCTTTCCCCCTCTACAACTCCCCCGTTTCTCACTCGTGATGTCTAGTCCTTTCATAACCTATTTATCTGTTGCAAAATAGTAGTTTGAGTGGCTAGTAGACTTGGGGGTAACTACAGTCTACCGGGATGCAAGCCACGCGGCGTCCAGTGTAGTAGGCCTGTGGTCACCCCCCCCCCCACCTTCTCCCCCTTCACCCAACGAGTATAGACAGAAGTCTATTCTCGTTGATCACCCGGCGCTGCACTCCAACTACAAACACCCCCCCCCCCCCTGCAGTGGTCAGCCCGTGCCCTAGACTGTAGTTACATCCAAGTCTGGTAGTCACTCAAACCATTATGTAATAACTAATCTGGGTCAGAATGGACTAGCCGTGCCCCACCTGTCAATCACACATCTCACCCCTCCCAATTCTAATACAACAACCACCACCAGTGACCAATGGGAAGAGGACGGGAAGGCTCTGAGGTACTGCCTTGAACCAACGAGTATAGACTGAAGGTGTTAATAGCCCACTTACATACCCCAGTGCACAACAACAAAAGGACAATTCAAATCCGGTATGCCTCCTTCGATGCCTTACTTACATTACATTTACATGATTATATCTTTGTATGGCGCAAGGCATCAAAAAGCGTTCTTAAAGGTTTTCTATTTATTTTCTGAATATGAAAACTCTGGAGCATGGAGGAAAGACCTTTATCGCATTGAGGTTTAAATAAGGATAACTTATGAATCAAACTTCTGTAAGAATCAGGCTGTCAAAATGGCCCTGTATACAATGTAAGCACAGGCCGCATCCCAATGTTATCCCTCCTAACCTCGTTCTGGGCTCCGGTATGTGAGGCATGCATAGATTTTGAGAGTCGTCTTATGCGGTAGCGGACAGTGGCGGTCACCAGCCTACCCCCTACCCGTCCTCGCACACCGCCCCAGCCGGTCACCCTCCCCCCCCCCCCCAACCTCTCCTCCTCCTCCCCCTACCCGGCCTCGCACACTGCCCCAGCCGGTCACCCCTCCCCCCAACCTCTCCTCCTCCTCCCCCTACCCGGCCTCGCACACCGCCCCAGCCGGTAACCCCCAATCCCCCCACCCCCGCCCCACATATACGCTACGGGGGCCTGCAGCTGGTGTGCAAGTCACGCCTGACTGAGCGCACGGACGGTGGTGTAGGAGGGAGCCCTATTGGTTAATCTGGTTGACCAATGAGTGTACAGCTGCCCGGGACAGCTGCACCAATTAAACAATTACACGGTCCACTGGTCCACAACAATAGACCCACTTCAAAAACGGACCTATACCTTGGTTGCGTTGGTCACTAATACCTAGACCATCTATAGTTGTATGTACACCAACGCAACAAAAATGGTTTCCTACTTTTGCAAATAGTTTTCCAAGCTAAACTAGTCAAGACTACCAACGATTGATTTCGTTATAGAAATTTGATTTCTTAGTTTGAGAACTCACCCTCTGGTGGAGTGAAGAAGTTGAAGAAGGAGTCGTTCTGCACGGTCTTGGTGACCGTCCGCTTCGTGCCGCGCCCCTTGTGTTTCTGCACCTTCTTGATCACCTTCACCGTTACGTTCTTGCCCTTCTTCCAGTCAACTGTGCATCTGACAAACAAATAAAATATTTTGTATTATATTTTTTGACAAGACTGAACAAAACATATTATATAGGAAACATAGTGTTACAAAACTAAGCATCGCAAGATGAACTGCCCCCTGCCCCATTTTATTTTTCATGGCCAAGAATGAATTGCATCAGTTTCCGCAAGGTTGCATGTCGAAGCTAGACAAAAGTTTGAATCTATCATAAACTGTCATAAAATTACATTTACAATTTTTTTTTTAAATAGGGGCATCAAATTTGATATCTACAAAGCCTTATTTTAGAGTGAAAAGATGAAAATTATTTCCTTTCTTTGCCCATTGACATCATATTAGATTATTATATATCAGGAAAACCAACCCTTTGCACTTGATAATTTCTGGGCCCTCGAAGCCGAAGGGTTCGGCCTCATCTGGCTCTGACCGCATGATATATTCCTTAGTTAGTACAGTGTTGGTGAAGAAGTCGTTCGCCTCAAAGTGGAAGTCTAAGCAGAAGCCCTGTAGGAAGAAAAAGGAACGGTTAATTTTCAACAAATTCAAAACACAAATTTTGGTAATTTTATTTTCTATCTTCACTGTACTGCCTGCTGGTGACAGTTGAGTGATATTTGGTATGTTAAATACATGTCCGTCACTTTCGGAGCGAGATAAAACAAATTTGGGTTATTACTCAACTTGCCAAAATGGTTGAAGAAACGGGCTGAGAGTACAATGTCAGTAGAAACATAATTCTATTTTTGATAAATGGTGTTCGGATAGTAAATCCGATATCACATCGGACACATTTCACCTTTTCACTCAAATATATGAATGGTATAAAGCATAACAGAGTTTTTTTTTGGTTTTTTCCTCCTCTTCTCCTCCTTAAATACTAAATCGTTTGTACAAAGTCAAATCAGGATTATATACATGAATGGTTTGAAGGAAAAGTTCAGGGCTCAACACTAAGCATTGCCTGCCTGCCCGGGGTAGGTACAACTTGAGGTGGGGCAGGTATATTTTAATACTCACCTGCCCGAATGGCAGGTAAAATTTTCACACTATAATGATGACCCAATTAAGAAGGGCAGGTGAAATTAAGGGCAGGGCAGGTAAAACTTTACCTACACCTGCCCGACGGGCAGCCAAGTCAAAACCATTAAAGGGAACCAAAACCAATAAATTTGATGAAATTTTCCAGAGTCAAATAATCATGGAAATCCATTCCTTGAGCCTATTTCTGGCCCATGTTAAAATCTAAACGATGAAATATGGTAAAAAATCATTGAAACCATGTTTTCTTTGCTCAAATCAATTAATGTGGATCCGCAAAAATAGGGTTTGTTTACAAACAAATGCAAATATTACCATCTCTTGTGGCATTCTACTTCAGTTTGAGCTAGTTTTCACAGCTAATACTTTACCACTGACCTTAACTGGACCAATCTAACATATTTCCATACTTATCTGAGTTTTGAAAATGTTGTCAATTATATTATTGGTTTTGGCTCCCTTTAATGTTGAGCCATGAAAAGCTTCCGGGGATGTAAGTCAAGGTCAATGAAAAATTCTGAAACCCTACAGAGAAAATCTGAAATCATCTTGAAATGTTTTAAAACGTGATGTAAGATATTAATTTCGAAAAAATCATTTGTGGTGATGAGGTGAAAAAAATCTGAAATCAGTCATAAATCTGAAAACTTAGCCCTGAGCTTCACGATTACGCAGATTTACTATTATATTGAAACAATTTATCAAACACAATTACTTACCATTGGGTTTGACTGTAAGAACCTAACTTTGATGTCTGTTAAGTGTTTGAGTATGGGCTCATCGTGTTCCTGGAAAACAAACAGACGACGTTTAAATACATGCATCTCTATACAGAAACCATTTCTCAACGATCTCACAGTGTTGTATTAGTAAATTTGCCCATAAAATTACTGGACAGGACACTATTTTGAAAATTATTTTTCAAGCGACAATGAATCTGACAGCCTGGGCTGATTTATTATTTTTCCTTTCTTTCTTCTTTTTATATTTCAAAACAATAAGTCCTACAGTTTTGAACAGACTTGCTGTAGCTCCCAAAGATCTATGTTTTTGCCCTAACAAGTAAGCTATGATTTCTTATCAACTTTAAATGTTAAACCATATATAGAGAAAAACTACGTACCTGTACCATTTCTGATAGCATATCTACATTCTTAAATGTGGTGAGCCAGAACTGGGGCACGCCGTCTGGGTTTTCTGAAAATAAAACACGTACAGACATGTAAAATATACCTCAAGAAATAAGCCGTTTAACAACCAACCATCGATGATCAGTCATCAAAGCTTCAGTCATCAAAGCCAGGTACATTTATTGTCTCGGACATCTAATTTATGAAACCGATTGAGCTAAATTGAAGAAGAAAGTAGCTTTCCCTAAAATTTACTGAAACATTTGGATTAGGAATGGCCGGTTACAGGGTGGCCACGCGTTTTTTGATAATAGTTTAGGACCTTTTTAATACAAAGTTTTGGGAAAATAAAAAATGTTGGTCCATTCAGTGAAATAAAGAATTCTAATGTAGTATGATGTACATTCAGTGGACTGTATCCAGTATTTCGTATTTCATGATAAGTGAGTCATGGAGTTTCCAATCTGATTCAATTAAGATCTTTCTAGAAAGACCTTTTCAAGTCTCTCTCCAAAAGGGGACACCAGGATATACGAAAACAACTCACCCTCTTCCTTTTCTTTCTTCTCCTCCTCTTCCTTCTCCTCGCCTTCCTTGTTTTCTGTTACCTCCTCTACCTTTACCTTCTTGGCAAGATCCTCCTATTGGCGAAAAAATGGTCAAGTCTTTTTTTAATCTCTTGTGAATAATTAGACAAATTAAAGGTCTATTCTATAGTTGTTTATTTTTAAAACTTAATCATGTTGGTGCTTAACTACAAGTAGGCCTTATGTGGCCCTCTCAATGCGTACGGTCCCACAGCTTTACACCCGGACGTAACTAATTTTGAATATATATTTAAAAAATTGAAAAAAAAAAAAAAAAAAAAAATCTTTACGAAAAAATTAAAATTAAAACCCCCACCAGACTAAGCAAAAAGTCATGCAGCTAGAAGGTACGGAGTGCGTTAGAACTGTAAGGTTACTGTGACACCTACACAACATGGAGAGAGAGCAACATAATACGTACAGCGAGCTTTACCTCCTCCTCGTCCTCCTCATCGCTCGGCCATTCGCAGTCCGAGTCGGTTGGCTCGGTACCACCGTTCACTATGTCACGCCGCTGCAAAGGCCAATGAAACATCATTAATATGGTTTTCCAATTATCCACTTATAAATTCCTTTAAACTTTTCAAATTTACCTTCAACTGAAACACTTTTCTTTATATTGAAGTCCTAAGGTCAGAATATGGCAAATAACATCTTATGCAAAATTCTTGGGATTTATTATCAGGGTGTCCACGCTTTTTCAATGTAATGACCGTCGGCAAAATGCAGCAATTCTACTTGTCATATAATTTTATCTTCGTTTCCAAATCACATCAAATTTATGAATTTTTTTTAAAAGACCTCCTGCAATAAGAATGTAAAATTTAAGACCTTTTTACAGTCTAAAGTCAATTTAAGACTGTTATTAACTGAATAAAATATGTCCTTACCCTTTCGAAAAGTGGTTGATACTGGGTAGCATACTTGCACTCCAGCTCGTGCACTTCCTCGTAGAACTTGGACTCGATCTTGATCATCTCGAACTGAAGTTTTTTCAGGGCCTTCAGTCTCCGCTTGACCACTTTGGGCAAGCTGTAAAAAAGAAATGGAGAAATTCAATATCATTATTTATTAAAAGTGATAAGATGCTTTAAACCGAACTAAACCAGTCGTAGTCCTGCTGTAGTTAAGATAATCAATCACCATAGTAAGGTTTAAGTGTCTTTTGTCCTCGTAAAAATAACATTCTTAGCACCCAATAGTAAACCAATAATATACATACTAAATTGTTTGGCACTAAATGGTAACCTGTACATAAGGAAACATTGTTTAGTGGCTAAAAGAAACAACATTCATTCAACCGATGCCAACAGAGTGGAAATAAAGGAAAACCTTGTCTTAGGAGTATAAGGTGAAGTGAATAGTGACATTTCTTTTGAAAGGTGAATTTCTTTTAAAAAAAAGATTGATATTATTTTCTATATCTAGATCTAGTGACCACGATTTGTTAACGAACAATGTCCATCTTTATTTTATATCTACAGGACCTACGCCAGTATGTACACACGTGGTACAATTATTTTTATCAAGCTTGCAAATGGTGACTTTTTCCTTCTTTTTTTTTTTGCAGCAAAGAAAGCGAAATACATCAAATAGCCAAGAAAATCACTGACGACCATTCAAAAATGAAAAATATGTTTGGGATATTAAAGATATCATATCTGTGAATACGGAGTAAGGTGATCTTGTTGAGTGCAGGTCACTTGACTTACTAGTAATGATGTGACAAGGGTACCAACACAAATTCTGTTTTCAAATTCCCTGTTTCCCCTCAGATTTCCTTGTCCCACGGCAAATTTTCCCTGTGTTATATCCGGCAAGTCGTTCAAATTTAAAAGCCTCTGTGCACAGAAAAAATTTGAACAACCCAACAAGAAAAAGTCAAACCTCCAATATCTTGAGAATCAATAATTTCAGAACCTGGCCAAATGAAATTCATGTGTATTGGCAAAATTTGCAAATTCCCTGTGTTTTCCCAGTCAATTCTTTTTTCTTTTCTTTCTAGGCCATTTTCCCCGTTTTCCCTGTGCTGTTGGTACCCTGCGTGATGGAAAGAAATGAGTCGGCAACTACACACACACAGACACACGCAGTGATAAAGAAACTATGATAGGCTCATGATGACTTAAGACTTTTAGACGGCAGGAAAAATAGACTCATGTCGAGTTATTAGTTGTTGTGTTTAGATTATACCTGGCACACATCCAAGCAGCATATCTGGAACTGAAGAAGTAGTTTGCTTTGATGACCAACGGTTTTCTTTAACTACTTTAGGGGGGAAGAGCAAAAGCAATCTTTGGATCCAAGGACCAAATAACACCATTTGAGTACTTCTTATGATAATCCTTTTTTCACTTCCTTGTCAGATATCCCACACGATTTCTAGCAGTGGCTGTGTTGTTTAACTTTTATGCGTGTAAATGTATTGAAGAAGTGTTGGCGGTATTGTATGTCACATAACATTGTAAATAGCCATAGCCATACGCAAATATGTGGGTTATTTGTTTAACAAAGGGTGACACGGTTACTGAGTTAGGAACTGAAAAAGGTCTTGTGCAAATACATGGAAATGGGGTAGAAATGGGGCAAAATAAGAAAAAAAGATATCCAAAAGCTGCGATTGGAGTCAACATACT
The DNA here is from genome assembly GCA_936440205.1 of Lepidonotus clava. Lineage (NCBI taxonomy): Eukaryota > Metazoa > Annelida > Polychaeta > Phyllodocida > Polynoidae > Lepidonotus > Lepidonotus clava. The sequence goes on from OW387141.1 coordinate 4,358,166, forward strand.
TAGGAAAGTCTTTCTGTGTATCAAAAAAAAACAAAAAAAACAGTTTGTCGGTGTTTGATTTATAAAACAGACACCTGCGATATTTGTAGATATTGGTATGATTGCGAGTCATTAAGTCACAAAAAAGGAAGAGCGACAGGACGTTATAGTGTAACTACCTCTGGATGTAGCCGGAGGGTGAGCCGACCATACTGCCAAGCTTGTCCTGCAGCGCGGCGAGCACGCCCGGGTTCTGCATCAACTGGGAAGCAATCTCTCCAGCCGCATCACCTGAAGGTTACAACACAAGGATTTCAAACAGGGAAAAAAACTGTTTGCATTCCCCTCCCCCTCCCTTTCTTAAACCACATTTTTGTTCAAGTTTAGTTTTTGTAGAAAACTTTGTGGTGCTGGACAGTCTCGAGTTTATCATGACACTTTCCTATACATTGTCAGACATTTGGAACATAATTTACCGTTCCCCCCATCTTTGAGGTTTAAGAAACGCGTCATATCTCCAACAAAAAAGTGCTTAAAATAAGAACAAAAGTATGTGTAAACGAGTTTAACCTTATATTCAAATCGACTCAATTCAAATACAGTTAATCAAAGAGCTTGTTTTTCAGAAATTAGTTCAAAATGCGTTCACTGTAAGTACATCTATTTTATCGCTAGTACAAATGGCCATAGAACTAATCTACTATGTTTATTTTCACAAATATGTTTAATCACTCGTTACAAAAAAGTCCATACCTTGGCCTTCTTCGTCCACTTCTATTTCTTCAACTTCCTCCTCGGCGTCAGCCTTGGGCATTCTGTGAGAGAAAACTCGGTTAGCCTTAAAGAGTTCGTAGCAATGATAGGATTTGATATTCAGAAATTTAAATACTGAAAAGATGTTTCCCCATTGTATTCCTTCACGCAATTACGATTTGGAGAGAAAACACACGGCTATACTTTTTTTTTTCTTCAATAAAGCGGAAACGCCCTGGTGCTATAAATTTGAAACAGTTCTTTGGGAGTTTTTCTATAGTAAGCCAATATGAAGTGAAGTGACCCAGTTATAAAAGTCCAAAAAGGGTAGGCCGAGCGGCGGACTGGGCAGATTCGTGGGGAGGGTTCAACAGAAGGAAGTTTATTGAGTACACGTTCAGTCCATTTTGATAGACATGTTGATTTTAGCAAGTTTTTTTTCTTTTTTTTTTTGTATGGTACTAGCAACTACAAAGTGAATTTATTAAGATCAACTGCGAGACTTTTAAGTCACAAGTGCCTGATCGTACAAGTGCGCACACCAAATGAACTCGCATACTAAAAGCTGTCCAACATAATACAAGAGGCAGAACAACAAGCAAATCAAGCATATCAACAGCACATGGTCTATGTGTGGAATGGCGTGAATTAAATACTCACAAATATAATTGACTAATCATGTGCAGCAGACACTGATTCATATATATATATATATATATATATATATATATATATATATATATATATATATATATATATATATATATATATGAATAAAAGCACACTTAAACTTTTTTTCTTAGAATAATTCTCATTCTTTAAAATTTCAAAAAGAAAATCAGCAAACAGAAACTCGTGTAGCTGTGCTCACAACCGAAAAAAACAACCTACTAACCTTTTTTTCTCCCAATCAAATAATGCCCTAATAATCAACTATTCATGACCCACGCTTGGAAGGTTTAAGACTTCAGAAAGATGGTTTGAGGTACAGATACCCAGCCTTAAGCGGCATTTCGTATCTTACAATAAATTTTCATTTTCAAATCACGTTCAATTCAAGAATTTTAAGATCAATGCAAATTTAGGCAAAATCCAATGCGCCCCCCCCCCCTCATTTTTATGAGATTATGAAACAACTTTCAAGACCATACATTCTTGTTCATAGCGAGCGTCTTTCTGTCACTTTCTCATCTTTGCTCAATCACAATGAGACTGATTCACAATGAGACTGATTGTGACATTTTCAATACTCAAACAGTGAAGCGGTGAGCGGTGGGACTAGGGTTGAATGCGCTACACTTTTCACAACGTTCAGTGTCCGAGGACATATATACTCACGGCTCTTCAGTCTCAACCTTTACGGTTGGTTGTCTGTAATCATACAATTACACCCTTGCAAACCTTACCACAAACAGAGGCACATGGAAATCGATTAAAAAAAACAACAACAAAAAAATCTCATTTCTATCACAGAATTGTTTCCCCCAATACCTTTTTCTTTCTTTCTAAAAGAAATAGTTCTGTATTATTCTAGGAGGGCAAAAGATCCTCTCCCCCCTTTTTTTCAAAAACAAAATGACACATGAACATAACAAGTTACTAATGTTCCTCTAAGCATCCTCATTTAAATTTCCACTGGAAAGTTTAATTTGACAGTGACATTATCTGATTTCCTACGTGTCTGTCTCATGCAAGAGAGTGTGTGCATTTGTGATTTATTTTCTCTCAATAGTATCCACTATGATCTAGGTGACTATCTGGTGGAATGCAGTGAACAGTAGTGAATCGTTCTATTTCAGTGGGTGTCTAATTCAAGGCAAAGCAGTTTACATCTTTACAGGCCTACAGGTATGAAAAGTCTCCAGGGCCTAATAGTGTCAGGAGGACTAGAAAATCACGAGCCTCTCAGTTGCAGGGTTTTCCCCAGGACATAATTACAGCTGGTTCTTTTTCAACCAAAGATTTGACAGCCGGTCAGTTATCTTATTCATATTTTATTTTCATACTTGTTTCAATATTATTTTGACCACCTTTGGCATTTCAGAGCCGGTCGATCAGAATTACAGCCGGTCAGTAGAGCCGGCTGTAAGGGCATGGGGAAAACCCTGAGTTGCCCAATGGACACTCAGAACATCGCAATTCACCGTCGCTTTATTTACATTACGCAATCGAAACTACATTTTGCAAGCCCGAGTAGTTTTTCTTGAAAAAGTGCAACAAAGATGGAGAGGATACAACAACAATGGAGAATGATGTGCCTTCTATATTACGAACTTTCTTTTTGCTACTCAACAGCTAAATACAGCAAGTGTCCGAAAATTGAGGGTGCACCTTAAGGGTAAAACTCTGAAGTGGGGCACAACATCAAAGCCTAATTTTGGACACTGTACAGAGTTACACCATTTAAAGTCGATTCCGAGACTAAAGTACTTACGCTTCTTCGGACTCAACCGTTATGGATGGTTGTCTGTAATCATGTTCACAGAGTTTTAATAAATCACACAGTGATCGGTTTCAGCAGTGTCCCAAAACGAAATGAAATCACATGTTTTATCTTACTCAAAAGTTTTTTTATTTTTTTTTTATTTTACTTTTTTTATAAGAGGAACTCTTCATGTAATATCTTATTAACATGGGAAACTGATTTGGAATATTACTTGTTACATGATATTTTCTTTTTACCAAACTTATTCTTTATAATCATCTGAGTCATAAATAAATTGAAAACGTGACAAGGAGGAAATGGCACACGTCGATTTTTTTTCCTCTCTAAAAGACAGTGTAGTGCAGTTATTTGAGTGGAACTGTGCTTGTGATAAATCTTTCGGAAGAAATAATTCCTAGCAACACTTTCATGGAACCCGACCAATTTACAAGGATGTGCAATCGAGTGACTAAATGTCATATTGTGGAGACTGGAGTGGCTATGGCGCTTGTGTCAACTATTTCCTTTAATAAAAATTAAGTCGTTTTATATTCATCGTAGGTTCAATATACTTTTTTTTAAAAATCAAATAAAGCGGTTAGTATGTGTGCTGTACAGTGTGACTACCAAATGAATGATAATTCTTAAAACGAATAAACGAACACTCAGCGAAACGTCAGAACTCTTGAGATTATACTTACGGCTCTTCAGTCACAACATTGACTGTTGGTTGTCTGTAATAACAATTGAACTTTTGCTAACCCATTCCATCCTAGTGACCTCTTTTGTTTCTTGTACTCTATATTTGATATTCGTTGTACCACGACATCATGGGTATTTACTTAAAATTTGTTTTACCACGACATCATGGGTATTTAGTTGAAGTAATTTCTTGAGGCCATACTAAAGAGAAGCTCGTTGTCAGTCTGATTTTGGCAAAGAACATATCCAGTTAGTTGTCAAGAAATCTTGGAAAGTGACCTTAGATTAATCACATTTCATTCAACAACATTTCTCGTCTGGTTCCCATGGAAACCATACATTTTCAGCAGCTGCTAAGCAGACCGGAAATTAAACGCTAAATATCATAACCAATATGATGATACAGTTTATCAAAGTCACACTCAATGTGCTATTTTTTTTTTATGTCCTAGAATTTTCATATTATATTCCTAGAAATCGCGTATCTATTCAGACAGCTTTCATTTGAAATACCACCAAATCTTCTTTACGTCGGAATGCCAGTCTTGCTGAAAACGTAGCCATGGCAACAAAACGCGATATATTACCTCCCCAGACAGTGAGACACCACTATCCTGGGGTTACATTTAGAGACTCAGAGTTTGGGGTACTTACGTTTCGGGATCAGCCATGTTGTATTTGTGGTTTGGATCTGAAACAGCCAAAGGCAGAAATGATTACACGGGTCTTGGCAAGGAGTGGGTCAAGCTTTATGCTTACTGTCAACAGTTACAGGGGTAGATTAGTGTAGGGAACCGCCTCTCCCGCCGACGGGCAGGCGGTCTGGGCAAGCAGATTACCTAATCTGGTTACGTCACAATAGAAATAATGTTAAATACATGTAATTCCAACGGTCCCAGACGTCAAAGAATGTCAATCCATTATGTCACAGATATCTTTGAACTGATAACATGTTGTTGAAAATAACAGGTCAAAAAATTCTTGTGTTCACTTCGTAATTCCTTAAATTACCTATCACTTTCATCATATTTAATAATTTAGAATTTTCAGAGATCCCACGGATTTTTGAAAATCAATTTAAGACCTTTTTAAGACCAAAATTTGCGAAAATTAAGACCCGTTGTCCGAGTGAGAAGAAAAATTTCAGAACATATTTTATGTCTTAAATTTGAACAAAGTTAACTGGTTTCAAAGTGGGATTTCAAACCATCACAATTTCTCAGCAAAATCAATTTAAGACATTTTTAAGACCTCTAGCCTTCAAATTTAAGACTTTATTAAGGCCTTAAATTTGACAAAACCCATTTAAGACCTTTTAAGTAAATTTAAGACCTGCGTGGGAACCCTGAATTTGAAGGGCCTGATTTAAGGTTGAATACACACTTCAATAAATTCAACATATTTATTCAATTTTGACATTTTTGTTAGGTTCTTTGTATTACTATCAGGTATATTAAGTCTAACGGAACGCGGAAATCCAACTACATGAAGAATAAGATTACAAAAGCCTAGCTACATGGACACATGAGTAATACCTACAAAAAACATGACACTGACGCACTCACTATCACTTTCACGTGTGATCTGCTATTATCTCTGACATTCACTTTTCATATTATCGCTCGGTCATCTTGTACGTTTTCGCCGGATCGTCAATCAATGTGCACGACACCTTTCTGGCCACACAAATACGCCCAGACTCCCCACATCACATCTACGTAATAAGTGTCTAAAGGAAGGACATATTGAAAATTATCACGCATCAGTGAGTTCGACTGAACGTTCCCAGCCCGCGCCGTGACGGCTGACTCTGACAGTCTACCGCCACATTCCTTTCTGAGCATGCGGGACGTTTCACAATAACACTTCAGTCAACAATAGATGACCTTTAAATCGAACCCAGTTTACAGCCAGTCGCAAAAAGAACTACGGAAAACTGATCACATACACAGTACTAATGTTCTCATAGATCCCTGACACACTGGCTTATGGAAGAGATTATTTCTTCCGTGTCCAGGGGAATTTTCTTACGTCCACGACCACCCCGGCGAAAACGGGAGCCTGGCGCTCAGCTGTCAAATCGACTGTGGCGCCAGCGCTATACAAACAATTTAAGCAAATAAATCCACTGACAGCTTCGTCAGAACGAATATCCACCTTTACTCTTCTCGCCCCTGATTTTCCGGGCTAATTCGTGCTAAAATGTGTCACTTACCGACAAATTCACGACGATCTTCTACTTTCTCGCTCACAGCACGAGGGAAGATGGCGGCAAAGGGAGGTCTCCTTGAGAGGAGGCCGGTGATTGGTTGAGAGTCGAGTCACGTGCTCTGCGTCGACCAATCACGAGAGCGCTGTCATCGGAGGTAGGAAATTGGCGCGGAGCTGGTGGCGCTACCTGGTGTCAGAAGAAGGCGTTATTGATGGCGGGAGGAAGAAGAACGCAACAGAGTTTGTCAAATTGCTCTCTAAATATCACTTTTAGCGATTGTGCACGGACAAGTCACGATGCAGACGGAGAGATGCATCATTTATTACGTCGGGAATCGTTTTGTATTGCGTTATATGTCTGTAAAAGTAGTTTTAACTTCATTAGCGTGTCTCGAACAGAACAATCCCAGAGCAGCTCAAATTTCAAAAAGTCAAATCAACTGCCTTTGCTACAGGCACAAACATTTTAAAGTGATCAAGCAGGCCAGTAACCAGAGGGTGGTGCCCCCCCCCCCCCCCCCCCCCCGAGCAAATTTTTCAAAAAGTTCCACCTTTCCTTACAAAATTTAATGTAAAACCCCCTAAAAATAGAAGGAAGACAGGCCTGCCAACTGTCCTGATTTGGTAAGAATGGTAGACGTTCTGCCCCACGGACGTTCTGCCCCACGGACGTTCTGCCCTGTCCCTGGACGTTCTGCCCCCTGTCATTGGATGATCTGCCCTCCTTTGTTTTTGGGAAAGGTGCCGGCCCTAAGGTGTTGCAGCTCCCGTTAAATTCGCGCTACCTGCGCGAAAATGACGCGAGGTGCAAGGTGATAAGCCATTCACAGTGTCCGGAATTTAATTGTTGCATCCATGCTAGGCCTACATAAAATTTTAAAAGTGTGCACCCAGCAGATACCCATATTTTTGATAAGATACATAGCCTTATATCACTGAGGGTGCACAGAAAGGTTCCCGGGTGCATATACTTTTCAAAGCTTTTCACCCGGCATGTATATGCATAGATTTGAAGCTCAATTTCGGACACTGATTCGTTAGTGCCGGACCTGAAGGAGGGGTAGATCTACCCATTGTGTGATTAGACTAGAATTCTGGTTTGTTTCAAGTGGTTCTGGTTGCTCCATTCTGGTCTAAATGACCAGAAATTATGTTCCCATTATGTGTTTCGACCAAAAATTCACTTGAAAACACAAAATCACTTTGAAAATATCTAACAATGTTAGATATTGGTCGCTAACGCCATGAAAACATATTTAATTCCTGCAAACCTTACTACAAAATCAGTGCAAATGTCACATCAAAATTAATATTTCAGTTGCCAGGGGTAAAGGGAATATGGCAGATCATCCAAAGTGATAGGGCAGATCATCTAGCAAAATAGGGCAGATCATCCAGCAAAATAGGGCAGAACGTCCAGGGCAGAAAGGCAATAGGGCAGATCGTCCATATACCTTTGGTAAGGACTCCTGATTTTTAGCCTCTGACGCTTACTGTCCTGATTGGATAAAAAGATGTCCTGATCATGATAGATTTCAAGCTACTCTGCCTATTGTCAATTTTATTAGAAAAATACCTCACCTAGATTTTTGATACTGAAATATTTTCAGGCACCATTAATATATGTACCAATTCTAGCTCCGGCTCCAGGAGACTCATACTCTAGAATAGATAGGCTATAGGCTACTCTAGATTGAATTTTTATTGATTTTTTCAATGTAAAAATGAAAATCAGTATTTATCAGGTATGCATAATCTAATTAATAGTGTAAATCACAATTTAATAGTCTCTACATTAGTACGTTTAACTACCCCAACAAACAATTAAGTCTGTACATTAGGTGTCCTGATTTCTTAAGCAAATGTCCTGATTTATTGGGTAATTTTGGAGCGTTGTCCTGGTCAGCACTGTTGAAACATTGGCAGGCCTGGGAAGATATTGAAAAGTTCCACATTTTTCTGCTCGCCACCCCCCTTTTCAAATTCAAATTATTGAAAACATGGGCAAAAGTTCCACTTTTGGAACCTGTCCCCCCCCTCCCCCCCTCCCCCCCAAAAAAACATGCACATTCAAGCATACACATGACATTTAAGGTGGAATAGTGCCACAGTATATAGCACCAAGCATTGTTCCTATACATAAATCGGTGCGACTGATATGTCGCCAAAGTTCGGTCCACGCTCAGTAGCTTACAAAAATATTCAGGCGAGTTACATAGCACCATACAATGATATTTCAGAAGGAAAGTTTTCTGGTTTTAAAGCTGTTCTACACAAAATGGGCTAGAGCTTTAATAAATGTTACATCAATGGCTGACATTATTTTAACAAACTGACATGATTCTGGTAGATTTCGAAAAGTTTGGGATGGTTTGGCGTGCAATTGCCCCTTTTGTGCGCCCCCCCCCCCCCAATCTAGGATCTGCCACTGGGCGGCATCTTTTAATAATTATTGAAGTTTTCTTATTAAGAAACATCTGAGGTGACCTGTATCTTAAGAATGAAATCTGTGTGTGACCTTTCAAAATCGTAAAATCCATGAAAAAATCTTTTTTTACATGTTTGTTTTAAACATTTTGAAAATACATAAGCAAGGTCAACTATACAAAAAATGGTAACTTGTATGTTTATGTGCAAGGAACCCTTCAACTTCTAACAAAGGCCAGTCTGGAAAGAACCCATAAGGGTTGGCCAAACGTTAAACTACCCCAACAAACAAACAAACAATTAAAAAAGAGGGTGCCCTTATATAAGCATTTGAGGTGCCCCACTTGGTGCCCAGAATTTTTCTAACAATACCACACTTAAAATGCAATGTGAATTTTCAGTGATTTTAAAAGTCTGGTAGGTCTTTGGATTTATCCCTGGCTGAGTCACACCAAATACTTTAACAATGGTAGTGGTCACTGCTTGCCTGGCACTCGGTATAAAGTAAGAACCACGAAACATAACTGGTCAGCCTGGTGTCAGTATAATGTGACTGGATGGGGTATTGTGTGGGCCTATGACATGATATGGCCAAACGTTAAACTACCCCAACAAACAAACAAACAATTAAAAAAGAGGGTGCCCTTATATAAGCATTTGAGGTGCCCCACTTGGTGCCCAGAATTTTTCTAACAATACCACACTTAAAATGCAATGTGAATTTTCAGTGATTTTAAAAGTCTGGTAGGTCTTGGGATTTATCCCTGGCTGAGTCACACCAAATACTTTAACAATGGTAGTGGTCACTGCTTGCCTGGCACTCGGTATAAAGTAAGAACCACCAAACATAACTGGTCAGCCTGGTGTCAGTATAATGTGACTGGATGGGGTATTGTGTGGGCCTATGACATGATATCTCAGAGTGACAGCACTATAAAGAGGGCATTGGGTCCCACTGCTACAACTAGGCACCTCATTTCATAGATTCAGTCACCGCCCCTGTGGCGTAAAACTAGCTGGAAAGCTTTACCTTGTGCAGTCTGGTAAAAGAACCCTGAAGGGTTGGCCGGATGTTAAACTAATCCCACAAACAAACAAACAAAGGATATGCCTCTGGACGGTATCTTTTTAATAATTAATGAAGTTTTCTTATTAGGAAACATCTGAGGTGCCCTGTATCCTAAGAATGAAATCTGTGTGTGAACTCACACATAAAAAACATTACTTCACATTTTCAAAATCGCAAAATCCATGAAATTTTTTTTTTTTTACATGTTTGTTTTAAACATTTTGAAAATACATAAGCGAGGTGGAATATACAAAAAATTGTAAATTGTATGTTTATGTGCAAGGAACCCTTCAACTTCTAACAAAGGGAAAGGGGGTGAGCAGTTCAGAGAGTGACCAAAGTTACTTCTTACTTAGGGTTCTCATAGAGATGCTAGTCTTATTAACGATAGGATAAGGCAAGTGGGGTTAGGCCCCAAAGCAATGAGAGAGAAGATGGGGTTGGCAAAACAGGTAGACCTAGAACAGGCCAAACCACCCAACCACATATTCTGAGTCTAACGATGAATATCACAGAACACTTTGGCAACAGGTAGGTCCTTCCTCAATAAGGAGGAGTCCGTATGGTGAAGGTAATTAAATATGGCGGAGGATGACCAGCCTCCACGGGCCCGAATGATGCGACAGACTTAAGTCTTAAGTTGAACCAGCGGTAGTCAATGGGGGATAATCCTGCCCGGTCTGGCCTGCGGAAAACGAAGTCCGATTCCAGGGGTTTATGGACCCTAACCAGTTCAGAGAGCCAAAAAACCGGGCACAGGAAGGAGTTAGGGGAAGCGTTGAGTATGACCTTGAAGTCTTTGGAGGCCAGCTGGTCCGTCTTAGACGTGGTGACGCGCACAGATAAGTGCGTAGGGTATAAGGTGATGTGGTGCCATCGCAAGGTGTGACGGGAAATTGTGTAGTGGCACTTGCGTAGGAGTGATCTGAAGGTGAAGGAAACCGCTGCCCAGAACACTAAATCATCTGGTAATATAGTATTGATCAAGGTGTACATGGCATACAGCTTGTCCAAGCTGAGGGGGCGTCGGCCTGGTCTAGGAGAAGCCCCCAGCCGTTTGATACCACGGATGGTGTGAATGAGTCTGTAGTCGTCCGCGTGGACAGGCAGGCCTAGGAGGAGGTGGCGTGACCAAAGGGCAGACATGTAGTTGGTCACTGATGAAGGGGCCATGACCTCGCTAAGGAATGTTGCATAAAGCCTCGCCTGCCTGGCCGAGCAGGGGAACGGGGACAGGTTGTGCGACCTGCAGAACTCCTTGTAGCAGTTGATCTGGCAGCTCCTCGATTTCCACGTTGACGGGGCCCAGGCTGAGTCTTGTAGCGTCTTCTGATGTCGACGTAGGTAGTCCATCTGGGGGGCTGAAGGGTAGAGAGCAGCGCATATTATAATTAGCAAGCAACTCTGAACATCTGCTGACTTGGCCCCCGTATGGGAGGCGTGAAAGGGCGTCAGCCAGGTGATTGTCCGCAGACTTGATGTACGAGGGTTTACATCCAGGTTTAGTAGGAAACATAACCAGAAGATTTCGCGTAGCCACCCCATACAAATCTTGTTGGCACTCCTGCCAGTGGCGAGCATGGCTAACACCTGCAGTCTGGAAAGAACCCATAAGGGTTGGCCGGACGTTAAACTACCCCAACAAACACAGGGTCATCAAAGGCCGGGTGTGTGGTGTCCTTTCTATGGGACATTGCACACTAAAGACCCCTTGCCACTCTTCGCAACGAGTAGGGTATCGCACCCGGTGGCGGGTTTCTCCTAAACCATATCATATATTCGGTCACCGCCCTTGTGGCGTAAAATAAGCTGAAAAGTTCTACCTTGTGCAGTCTGGAAAGAACCCATAAGGGTTGGCCGGACGTTAAACTACCCCAACAAACAAACAAACAAATACCCCAACAAACAAAACAAACAAACCTGCATATTATCAGTAATGAAGTGCAGGTACGAACTCTTGAAGTAGGAGCCCCAGCGCTGAATCCCAGCTAGGACAGGCCACAACTCGCAAACGTTGATGTTGCGAGGGACGGTAGTGAAAACTGGGGGGTCAGTCTGATGGGAGCAGCCAGCAAAGGTGGGGTCAGGTAGGTCCGCAGGGTCCCAGCAGCCATAAACCCAGTCGCAGCCCAGCCAGGCTCCAAAGCCTTTAAAGGAGGCATCTGAGTACAGGGGGATAGGGGACAGGTCCCTGATAATACAAGCCTTGCCGTTGAAAACTTGGCAGAATGATAGCCACCAATTAAGGTCGGCTATGATGGCGTCACCCTAAGGGATTGATCTGGATTTGCGGGAGTAAGAGGCCGCCAAATAAAAAATACGTCTGCTGAAGGTGCGGCCTCCTCTCACCACCTATGAACAGTAGGACACCATACCCCCGACGGACTCCAGGTCCTTCTTGGAAGCGGTACCTCGGGACAGGAGGGTGTCAATCATGCCTTTTAGTTTGTCCACTTTCTCCATGGGGAGACTGAGCTCGAACTTGAGGGAGTCAATGGATATGCCTAGGAAGACAGCCACTTGGGAGGGGTCGGTGACTTTTTTCCAAGATACACCGAAGCCCAGACTCTGAATGACTGAGATGACGATATCCCGGTCCCGGAGACAGTCTTCGTAGGAGGGGCCAATGACGAGGAAGTCGTCCAGGTAGTTAACAACCCGGGACGCGCCCATCATAGAGGCAACTGCTACAATAAGGGTAGACAGAGAATCAAAGATGTTTGGGGCGCACCGGAGGCCGAAGCACAAACGGTTGTCGACCAACAGTTCGGGGCCTTTGCCAAAGTCCCATGAAAGACCCTAGTATTTCACATGGTCTGGGTGAACATTGACAGAACGATAGGCTGAAGAAATGTCAACTAGGGATATGAAATCACCCGGCTGGAGGAGTTGTACTGCCGAGTCGACGGAGTTGTAGGTAAAAGCCTTAAAAGTTGATGTCATGAAGTTGTTAATTGACTCCCCGTCAGGCCTGGAGCAGTCCGTGATGGGGCGCAGGCGACCATCAGATTTTGTCACCGCGCCCAAGGAGTGAACACATTGGGGGGTCTCCGTAACAATGGAAACTTCCTCACTGGATAGCTCTTGCAACAGGAGATCATTCATTTCAGGCTTGAATTTGTCACTCAAAATGGAGTCATAGTTATCACAAAAATAGTGTGATGGGCATTGATCATCCACTATTTTGAAACCCAGACCATCCCAGAGAAAAAGACGGTCGCTCTCAGATAGGGACTCGAGGGGGTCCGGCCCTACTAAAGATTTAACAGCCCAACAAGGGCGAAGTTGGGATCGGCAAGAGCCGACTATGTGAATACAGTTACAGGAACCCACCAAGCAGTCACTGTAGACAGGGACTGGATGCACATCATCGAAACGTGGGGTAGAATAAATTAATGAGCCACCTTTAGGGGGCTCCCCAGTAGTGCCGGGTTGAATAGTAGGATCTCGGGAGATGTTGCCAACATTGCAGTCAGCCATCGGAGAATCAATTGATAAATTACAGGTGAAAGAATCATCAGGTAAGGTAGCACATGGGACGTCTGGCATGGCTGATTCCGAGTCTGCACTGTCATGTAACGCGAGTCACTTGTGGGAAGACTGCTGTCCAGTCGGTTTCTTGGGACTGGAACAGTCGGAGCTCACGTGTCCTAACACTCCACAATTGGAGCAGATGTGGCGATATCCGCATTCGCCTTTACAGCCTGACGGAGAATTGAACTTGTAACAGGCATAGAAACGAGAACCTTTGGACGTCTTGCGGGTATTATCCGATTTCCTGGCTCTCTCTGCCACTGTTGTCCCATCGTATGAAAGGTGCTTCACAATGAGTGATGGGTCAACCCTTCCAAAGGCCTTCAGACCAGATTCGTTCACCATCTGCTTCACAGAATCGTCATACCTGCACAAGGGTTCACTAGTAAACACACGGGTTTCTGCCTTCTCGGCTATCAAGATAAAATGGTCCAGCAAACCTGAGATGTTGCGGCCCTTTTTGTAGACAGCTTTCGTCATTTTCAAATTAACTAGAACAAGGCGCTCAAAGCTTGAAAGCTTGTCTCCTTTCATATAGCGGGATGAGTCGTACTTGCCTTTCTTCTTGGAGGAACGCTTACGGGAGCGATCCTTAGATTCGTCGTCCGAGCTTGAATCCGACGAAGACGAGGATAATGATCTGCCATCCACGCTGGGGGAATGGACAGGTGAAGGGTTGATTGGACGTCTGGGACGATGATGAGTGTCAACACGGTGACGGGACTCACGACGATCCACAGGGGGAGGAGTCGGGTCCCGGGGGGCAGGCACGGCGATGGGCGGAGGGGCCGCTGCTGCGTCTGGCTGTTGAACCACAGGTTGTTGAGAACTCAGGGCATTCAAAGAGATTAATGACAACGTAGAGCGGAGTGCCTTTTCCATTTTGGACATTCTCGTGTCGATACGTTGCTCCAAGGTACTAGAAGACGAACGGGAATCTGACAGTTGCGGAGGGTCCGGGTCAACAACCGGCCCGACGAGTGGAACTGGAGGTGGGGCTACAGCAGAATCATCCTTTTTCGCCGACGAACGAGTAACAGCGGGCAAAGCTGGGAGGACAACAAATTTAGTAGGCTTTGCTGGCGTTTGCCTCTTCTTAGTAGACTTCTTCTTATTTCCACCCATTTTGGACGAAGAAAAACAGCGATAAACTAAAATTGCGTCGTCGCTGCTAGGGGCTGGTAAACAAAGTGAGTTCGAGACGGTTAGAATGCAGTCTGGAAAGAACCCATAAGGGTTGGCCGGACGTTAAACTACCCCAACAAACAAACAAACAAGCACTCAGCTCAGTTTGTATCTTGTAAAGTTGATATTTTACCACCTCTCCTAAACCATATCATATATTCAGTCACCGCCCTTGTGGCGTAAAATAAGTATTACCTTGTGCAGTCTGGAAAGAACCCATAAGGGTTGGCCGGACGTTAAACTACCCCAACAAACAAACTCTTTCTAAGGCACGTTTCTCCTAAACCATATCAAATATTCGGTCACCGCCCTTGTGGCGTAAAATAAGCTGAAAAGTATTACCGTGTGCAGTCTGGAAAGAACCCATAAGGGTTGGCCAGACGTTAAACTACCCAAACAAACCAAACACACAAACTTTCTTCTAGTGCACAAACCTTCAATTACTCAAGGTCAAGAGCTAGTTCCTTACTTCTAGCCTTGTATCTCACAGTTACAATTGTAAAATGTCAAAACATACATACATGTCGGGCATCGTCCATGGGCCCACTATGAAGCATTGCTGAAATTGAATGGGCTTTGAGTAAAGATCAACATATTTTTAGGATATGTTGAACACTCTGAAAAGAGGACCTGTGGGGGAAATAGAATAGGCCCTCAGTAGCCCCTGCTGATTGTACGAGGTGACAATAGGGGGGCCCTGCACTGACCAAGTGGTTCTTTGGGTTCAATTCCTGGTCAGTGCTCGGTTCACTAAGGGATGAGGTACAGCAGAAATGATTGCTAGGTTTTGATCCCCTGCTGTTTGCCCGCCCTGTCACCTTCATCTCATAGATTCGATTCCCAACTTTTTTTCGCTGTGAAAATGACCCTGGCTGTTCGTATGGCGTAAAACACCCGACACTCACTATGAAAGGAGGTATTTTTGTAACTTTATTGCATGAGTATGGATTTCTGTAATTCTTGCTCTCATTGTGCTCAGTCCCAATTCTCTGAGCACAGTATAATTGAGCTCGTCATCCTCATTTCCACCCGGCAGCCACGGCAGAGTTCTTTTCAGATGTTCTGAGGTGGTTGTGGGCATTTTATGGAGTGATTGTAACACCTGGTGTAGCTATTTCTAATGGTGACCTGGCACCATAAACACACCACATAGTATCCTCTTCCTTCGTACGTTGGCAATCAACTCTCTTCTCCACAGCATGAGCAGAGATTAAGCATCTTTTCCACATGACAAGCTCTTTCTGCAAATAGATGAAAATACTGGTTAACATCAGCATTTTTACTGCTGAAGCAAGTGCTCTGGTGCGTGCACTAGAATGGATCAAAGTATCAGGGCACAGAAAGTTTATCATGTTCTCAGACTCAAAGTCATGTTTACAACCTTTCCTACAATGTCAGGCTAACAATCCCATAATCAGAGATATCCAGGGAAGTCACACCAACCTGAAATCAGTTGGAAAAGAAGTAGTTTTCTGTTGGCTAACTAGCCATATTGGAATCTCTGGTAATGAAAAGGCAGACCAAGCAGCCAAGGGGGCCTTGGCTCTAGACCCTGAGGTTGCTCGAATCCCACACACAGATTTACTGCCACTAAGCAAAACACATTTGCGATCTAAGTGGCAAAGCGACTTGAACAAACAGGAGAACAATTTTCTACACTCTGTCCAACCCAAATTAGAAGAGAAAAGTGACAAAAGCAAAAGACAGTGCCTGACAAGGTCAGAACAGGTGAAACTGGCCCGTCTCCGGATGGGCCACACCAGGCTGACACGGATGACAGTCGCAAGCGGCATCTCCAAAACAGAACATCAATGAAGGACATGTTTAACAACAACGGAAGTAAAAAGATCCTGCAATTCCTTCGAGAATGCCAACTGATAGATAAAATCTAAGAAAGGATCCAAGAGTCTGGGATCCAGGGGCCACACTGTGCTCCCGACAGGGTCATCAAAGGCCGGGTGTGTGGTGTCCTTTCTTTGTAACGAGTCAGTCTGGAAAGAACCCATAAGGGTTGGCCGGACGTTAAACTACCCCAACAAACAAACAAACTTCGTAACGAGTAGGGTATTGCGCCCGGTGGCGGGTTTCTTCTAAATCATATCATAGATACGATCACCATAAGCTGAAAAGCATTACCTTGTGCAGTCTGGAAAGAACCCATAAGGGTTGGCCGGATGTTAAACTACCTCAACAAACAAACAATACTTGGACAGACTAAACCCCATCCAAAACCAGGGCCTACAAATATGTTTTAGCGCTTTCAGAACATCACCAGCCAAAAGCCTACAAGTGGAGGGCAATGTTCCACCTTTACATTTAAGGAGGGAAAAATTGTCCTTACAATATGTAATAAAGTTCAAAGCTGACAAGAGAAACCCAACACATGGTACCATATTCCGCACACATAGCAGCGAGTTAAAGATATGGATGGAAGACCAACAGTTTTTCAATTATTTTGTCCATCCACCTTCTTGGTATTTTTTGTCCAGGCTGTGGGTGTTTTCAACATCATCTTTGCTACCCCCTGCGGTGGTCCGGGTAAGAATAGGCCCCCAGTAACTCCTGCTGATTGTAAGAGGCAACGATAGGGGGGCCCCCAGCACTGACCAAGTGGTTCTTCGGGTTCAATTCCAGGTTGGTGCTGTGGTTCACTAAGGGATGACATACAGCAAAAATGATTTCCGGGTTTTGATCCCCTGCTGTTTGCCTGCCCTGTCACCTTCATTTCATAGATTCAATCACCAAAGACAGAATTTGTCCCAACTGGTTTTCGCCATGAAAATGACCCTAGGCCTGGCTGTTGGTACGGCGTAAAACACCCAACACTCACTCATCTCTGCTACTTGATGATGTAGGCTGACAGGTTATGTCAGAGGATATCAGTGCTTGTGCAATGATGTTGACCCTATCCTGCCCAGAGTGCTCGGGGCTTTTATTAGGTTTCATTGCTTGTTTACTAGAGTGTTCCATTCTTCGGCTTTTTTTGTGGAATCACAAAGCCATGTACAGTTACAAGGTGCTCTGTTAATACTCTGGCAGTTCGCATTCTTTTCTGAAAACGAAGAAGAGAATATAATCATTACCATCTGTCAATGACAATCCACAGTACATTATCTGCTACAATTATTCTACTCGTCGAAAAAAGTTTCATCTTTGCTGAAATGTGATTCACATTGGGATCACGGATCTCTACAAAGAGCAGGTCATTAAAGAAATTAAGGGTGTACTGCAATATGTCCTTCATTACATCTAGATCCCCCTGTTCACAGAAAGAAGGACTCAACAGAAGATGATGTATATCATCCTGATCGTCATTTGTCTTCACAGGGGACAAATTGGGTTCCATTTGGGGAGATGGCCGTGGCGGCAGAGAGGAAGCAGTGAGAACAGCAGCAGGAGCTGCAGCCAACACCTTTTTCTTCCAGAAATGATGTAATTCATCTTTCTTTTCAGTCATAAAGATTGCGTCATAGTTTGGCTGCAGTATACTTTTGGTCAGCTCTGAATTGGTTGTCATTTTCAATCAAGCATTTCTAGTTGTTTTCTACCCCAACAAACTTAACATTATTGTTAGGAGCTCCTACCTCGCTCCTAACCGTGGTATTACCTTGTGCAGTCTGAAAAGAACCCATAAGGGTTGGCCGGACGTTAAACTACCCCAACAAACAAACAAACAAGTAATCTACCAACAGGCATACCAGACATCCGTGGATCCGCGGATTTCTGCGTTTTTTGAAATATTTTGGGTCATTTAGACAGGGACATTGCACACTCAAGACCCCTTGCCACTCTTCGCAACGAGTAGGGTATTGCACCCGGTGGGGAGTTTCTCCTAAACCATATCATATATTCGGTCACCGCCCTTGTGGCATAAAATAAGCTGAAAAGTATTACCTTGTGCAGTCTGCTTGTGCAGTCTGCCACCCTGTGCTCCCGACAGGGTCATCAAAGGCCGGGTGTGTGGTGTCCTTTCTATGGGACATTGCACACAAAAGACCCCTTGCCACTCTTCGCATCGAGTAGGGTATTGCATCCGGTGGCGGGTTTCTCCTAAACCATATCATATATTCGGTCACCGCCCTTGTGGCGTAAAATAAGCTGAAAAGTATTACCTTGTGCAGTCTGGAAAGAACCCATAAGGGTTGGCTGGACGTTAAACTACCCCAACAAACAAACAAATTGTGCAGTCTGGAAAGAACCCATAAGGGTTGGCCGGACGTTAAACTACCCCAACAAACAAACAAACTCCAGTGCACCCGAATCTTTTTGAGGGTCTGATCCAGTTCTCCGAGTGAATTAATATACTGGATGACGTGTCTTTGTGGATCTATTGTCTTGAAAGGTATAAAGGTGAATCAACATCCAAGATAAGTACTTTTCCTATGGGACAAGCCGATAAAAAATATATTTTTTGTTGTTGAGGGATAACTGGAACTGGAATCGTTCTTGTGTAAGTTCTAAATATTTAGAGAAGTATGTCACACTGAGAATTGTACACAGAAATGATGAAAAACTTTCCAGATTCAACTAGTAAATATCACTGACATAGTTACTTACCAACAAGCACCACTGGCTCTGTCCTTCCAGTAAGCCCCCTATGACCAAGTCATACTCCTGAAAGTTGAACTGGAGGGGAAAACATTTCTGTAAAAATTACTGAATCCAGGTTATTGTAATTCGATTTGTGTTTTTGTCCACAAAATATCTAAAATTAACTTACAGGTCCTTATAACGTTGTACGTTACCTATCTGTGGAAGGGAAAATTGACTGAGGTTGTAAATTGAATAATATCTGAAGTTTCTTCCCTTTTTTCAAAATCGTTTATCTATCCTGGATATTGTTACAAGATCTACGTGATCACCTTTATAGAAAGATAGATCGTTCAAGGAAACGAGAATTTCGCCCATTGGAATTATTGGAACTTAGTTAATAGTTAAGCTTTAAAAGTAGACTTCATAAAGATTTAAGAAGTAATAAGTACATTTGCTTATTTTGATTCGTGATACTAAAAAAATCAGTGTTCCTACTTATCTCATGATCATGAAAATGAATATGGTCACCCATGATCATGAACATGAATATTGTCAGGGAAATAAAGAGAAACACATTCAAATAAACTATGATCGATTTTATTAGAATTATCGTTTTAAGTCACTTTCATTAATTCAATTGCTCATCTTAACTTTCAACAATGTCTTATTTCATACAAAACTCTCACAACATGAAAGACCCCTTGCCACTCTTCGCAACGAGTAGGGTATTGCACCCGGTGGCGGGTTTCTCCTCAACCATATCATTTATTCGGTCACCGCCCTTGTGGGGTAAAATAAGCTTAAAAGCATTACCTTGTGCAGTCTGGAAAGAACCCATAAGGGTTGGCTGGATGTTAAACTACCCCAACAAACAAACAAACAATCTCACAATTCTATAATTTATTTCCTTAATCTAATGTATATCAGTTGTTCTGTACATATAATGAACCAGCTTTGAGTTGGTTCATTATATTGGCAAAGGGACTGGAACAAACAGGAGAACAATCTTCTACACTCTGTCCAACCCAAATTAGAAGAGAAAAGTGACAAAAGCAAAAGAGAGTGCCTGACAAGGTCAGAAAAGGTGAAACTGGCCCGTCTCCGGATGGGCCACACCAGGCTGACACATGAACACCTGTTGAAAGGTGAAGGTGCTCCTATTTGTCAACAGTGTAACACCAAACTAATGGTGGAGCACATCATATTGAAGTGTAAGAAGACGGATGATAGTCGCAAGCGGCATCTCCAAAACAGAACATCGATGAAGGACGTGTTAAACAACAATGGAAGTAAAAAGATCCTGCAATTCCTTCGAGAATGCCAACTGATAGATAAAATCATAGAAAGGATCCAAGAGTCTGGGATCCAGGGGCCACCCTGTGCTCCCGACAGGGTCATCAAAGGCCGGGTGTGTGGTGTCCTTTCTATGGGACATTGCACACTAAAGACCCCTTGCCACTCATCGCAACGAGTAGGGTATTGGGCCCGGTGGCGGGTTTCTCCTAAACCATATCATATATTCGGTCACCGCCCATGTGGCGTAAAATAAGCTGAAAAGTATTACCTTGAGCAGTCTGGAAAGAACCCATAAGGGTTGGCCGGATGTTAAACTACCTCAACAAACAAACAAAGGTTCATTATATGTGCAGAACGCCCCAGCAAACAACTTCATAATACTGTTGCCCCGTGGGGGTCCGGGTAAGAATAGGCCCTCAGTAGCCCCTGCTGATCGTATGAAGCGACGATAGGGGGGACTCTGCACTGACCAAGTGGTTCTTTGGGTTCAATTCCCGGTCAGTGTTTGGTTCACTAAGGGATGAGGTACAGCAAAAATGATCGCTGGGTTTTGATCCCCTGCTGTTTGCCCGCCCTGTCACCTTCATCTCAGATTCGATCACCAAAGACAGACTTCGTCCCAACTGTTTTTTGCCGTGAAAATGACCCAGTCTGGAAAGAACCCATAAGGGTTGGCCAGATGTTAAACTACCCCAACATACAAACAACAAACAAATAGACTGGGTTATGCAGTACATACAGAGTATGGGGACCTGACGGGTGCCCTTCACGGCCAAGCCAGCATTTTTACTGCTGAAGCACGTGCTCTGGCGCGTGCACTAGACTGGATCAAAGTATCAGGACACAGAAAGTTTATCATCTTCTCAGACTCAAAGTCCTGTTTACAAACTATCCTACAACATGAGCCTAACAATCCCATAATCAGAGATATCCAGCAAAGTCACACCAACCTGAAATCGGTTGGCAAAGAAGTGATTTTCTGCTGGCTACCTAGCCACATTGGAATCTCTGGTAATGAAAAGGCAGACCAAGCAGCCAAGGGGGCCTTGGCCCTAGATCCTGAGGTTGCTAGAATCCCACACACAGACTTACTGCCACTAAGCAAATCACATTTGCGGTCTAAGTGGCAAAGCGACTGGAACAAACAGGAGAACAATCTTCTACACTCTGTCCAACCCAAATTAGAAGAGAAAAGTGACAAAAGCAAAAGAGAGTGCCTTACAAGGTCAGAACAGGTGAAACTGGCCCGTCTTCGGATAGGCCACACCAGGCTGACACATGAACACCTGTTGAAAGGTGAAGGTGCTCCTTTTTGTCAACAGTGTAACACCAAACTAACGGTGGAGCACATCATATTGAAGTGTAAGAAGACGGATGACAGTCGCAAGCGGCATCTCCAAAACAGAACATCGATGAAGGACGTGTTTAACAACAACAGAAGTAAAAAGATCCTGCAATTCCTTCGAGAATGCCAACTGATAGATAAAATCTAAGAAAGGATCCAAGAGTCTGGGATCCAGGGGCCACCCTGTGCTCCCGACAGGGTCATCAAAGGCCGGGTGTGTGGTGTCCTTTCTATGGGACATTGCACACTAAAGACCCCTTGCCACTCTTCGCAACGAGTAGGGTATCGCACCCGGTGGCGGGTTTCTCCTAAACCATATCATATATTCAGTCACCGCCCTTGTGGCGTAAAATAAGCTGAAAAGTTTTACCTTGTGCAGTCTGGAAAGAACCCATGGGGGTTGGCCGGACGTTAAACTACCCCAACAAACAAACAAACCATGGCGATCACCCTGGCCTGCTCTGCACTTACGTGGCGGGGCCGAAGAAACGCCACGAGGGCGCTAGGCAGAGCGACCTTGAGTACCATGCCTCCCTCCACCTCGATCTGTTCCCCTATCCCCGGTATGACGGTAATAAGAGAAACCCCCTCCTGGGGCAGCACATCTCCCTGGCCTTGATTCGCCCATAATCGAGGTGGAGTTTGCGCCATCGACCCTCTCCCTGCCTGGGTCGCGACTGATGCTTTTGAGTCTTGGATTTATCCCTGGCCGAGTCACACCAAACACTTTAACAATGGTAGTGGTCACTGCTTGCCTGGCACTCGGTATAAAGTAAGAACCACGAAACATAACTGGTCAGCCTGGTGTCAGTATAATGTGACTGGGTGGGGTATTGTGTGGGCCTATTACATGATATCACAGTGTGGCAGCACTATAAAGAGGGCTTTGGGTCCCACTGCTACAAATAGGCACCTCATTTCATAGATTCGTTGACCGCCCCTGTAGCTTAAAACTAGCTGAAAGGCTTTCGCTTGTACAGTCTGGTAAAAGAACCCTGAAGGGTTGGCCGGACGTTAAACTAATCCCACAAGCAAACACCTGGAGAGTCCCAACCGTCACTTGGGTCGAGGTAGTAACGTGCCCTGGGGACCATTGTGGGGCTGAGAGGGGACAGGGTCATCCCTACAGGCCTGCCTCGCCCTCTCAATAAGGGGGGACACTCCTCCGACTTCCGGTCTTGTAGGAGACAGGTGGGGAGTGTCTGGTGGTAGGCGGGGCGTGTCTGGTGGTAGGCGGAGCACGTCTGGCAGGAGGCGGGTAGCGTCTGGTGGGAGGCGGAGGGCGTCTGGCCCAAGGGCCACCCCTGGCAGGAGGCGACCGCTGGCATGGCGGAGACCAACAGAGATGGCTTGGCCCATGCTGGTGGCCAGGGGGAGAGTGATGTCGAGACTCTCGACTCGTGGCCCAACCCTCATCTGTCCTTGAGGGTGCCTTTGGGACAAACCTCCATGCTGAGGGGTCCCTCCGTTCCCTGCGGGCATGTTGGGGCAACTCCCAGGTGGTTCCTTCGTCACATGTCTCCCACCGATCACGCAGGTGCTGGCATACCCTTTGGTGGGTTCGCTTCCGTGTCTTGGAATTCGCTGGCTTTGGGCTCCTCCCCCGATCCCCCGTGGGGATCCGGGGTGGGGGTTCCATCGGGAGCCTCCTGGGAAGAATAGGTGCTAGCAGCCCCTTGCTGTTTGTAGGAGGCGAAAAATGGGAGACCAGACCCAGTAGCTCTTTGGTAGAGTCTGGGAGGTCTTGGGATTTATCCCTGGCCGAGTCATACCAAAGACTTTAACAATGGTAGTGGTCACTGCTTGCCTGGCACTCGGTATAAAGTAAGAACCACGAAACATAACTGGTCAGCCTGGTGTCAGTATGTGACTGGGTGGGGTATTGTGTGGGCCTATAACATGATATCTCAGTGTTGTAGCACTATAAAGAGGGCATTGGGTCCCACTGCTACAAATAGGCACCTCCCATAGAAAGGTCACCACACATCAAAGGCCGGGTGTGTGGTGTCCTTTCTATTGGACATTGCACACTAAAGACCCCTTGCCACTCTTCACAACGAGTAGGGTATTGCACCCGGTGGCGGGTTTCTCCTAAACCATATCATATATTTGGTCACCGCCCTTGTGGCGTAAAACAAGCTGAAAAGCATTACCTTGTGCAGTCTGGAAAGAACCCATAAGGGTTGGCCGGACGTTAAACTACCCCAACAAACAAACTGTAGCTTTTTGATTGTTTTGTAATAAACCAAACTTGTTCATTAGAACAACAGATGGTTGGTTAATTTCTGTGCGTGAGCCCGATGGTCGCCGTGATATGACCTTAGATGTTGCTACGGCGTTAAACCCCAATAACCAACCAACGTGAGCCCGATGGTGACACAAACGGGGTGTTATTTCTGCTGGCTTCCATTTCGTTTACTAAGTGGGAGGTTATTGTCCTCTATTTCAAGGGTTTGATTGGATGCCATAGATTCACCAGGGTCGACTTCTTACAGTCTGATATCAACGTAGGATCCACAGGATACACATGACTGGAAAGTTACCGGTTTTGGTAAATGTTGAGGATGACAGTCGTTAACCACGTTGATTTGTGAAGTGGAGTGGAGGATCGTTGGTTGCGAGATACAGTGAAGTGGTTGTAAGATGATAGACGGTGGACTGTATCAAACTCAAACTCCAAGTTGGGTGGACATTGGTTTTGTTTATTTAATGATTTAAAAGTGTGTAGTAATCAACATGTTTCGGTTTTTCAACCTTCATCAGGATTGTTTGTTTATTATGACACAATAAAGCCTAGGTATATCAGTTTTTAACGCTGTGAGAATATTTAGCGCAGTTAAAAAGTGGATGAGTAGAACTTAGCTGATTCAACCAAGGGTCCTTTTTATACAGAAAAATTAATCTTAAACCTGTTTCAACTTGCCTGAAAATGCAAGTAAAGTGTTAAAAGTTTAATAGGCTTGTTTTCTCTTTATATCTGAAAATATCTGAATCCGTATCTTCTTCAACGTGCAGATGTGTAACAACAACTTCGATACAAACATTTTTTGTGTGAAAAATAGTAAAACATTTCGGCAAGCACAAATGCACTTGGCAGTCCTTAAATCCATATCTGGTCTGCCTTTTGGTTACTGTTGGATCAATTCCATATCGCCTAAACCATATCATAGATACGATCACCATTAAGCTGAAAAGCATTACCTTGTGCAGTCTGGAAAGAACCCATGAGGGTTGGCCGGACGTTAACTACCCCAATAAACAAACAAACCTCTCAAGGGTACTGGGCAGGCATCGGGCGGTCAGCCTGCGGTCAGTGTTGGTGGTGGTCCTGGGAAGGGGGCGTGGCACTTCTGTATAAGTTTCCTGAATGATCTGGTGCACCAATCCGATGCTCAATTAAAAAAAGGATACCTTCTTGTCAGTGACAGAATTGAACATGATGTAGGCATTCAGCTTCATTATTTCTAAAGCAAAAAAAAAAAAAAAAGTATTTGTCCATTTCTTTGATTTCTGACCAAAGGAATAATATGAAAACATCTGATCGGCTAAATCTACTCCACCCATATATTTGGAATAGTCCTTGACGGTCTCAGGGCAAGGGATCTCCTGTCTGCTGTATTTTCCATGGTTATCCTTCAGTGTACGGGTTGTCTTGGCCATTTCTGAGCATGAACAGTTGAGAGGACCGTGATTATTTTCTTATCTTGCCATAGGGTTAGCAATAGATTCAAGGCATTGAAAAAATAGTGTCACCCTTCTATTTGATGTACTGGTGTGTCTTCCCCATCAGGTTTTTAGGTAGTTCAGTCCTATTACTTCTTAGGGTTCCACAGGCATAGGTGAGCATTTGGGAAAGCTTGTCGAATATGGCTACTGTAGTTTAGAAATTATCAAAAAAAAAACCGATCCCCTTATACAGGGCCTGGGCTCCCTTCAATAACTTCATAATAACATCCTCAAAAATCGCCCCGTGGGGGTCCGGGTAAGAATAGGCCCTCAGTAGCCCCTGCTGATCGTACGAGGCGACGATAGGGGGGACCCTGCACTGACCAAGTGGTTTTTGGGTTCAATTCCCGGTCAGTGCTTGATTCACTAAGGGATGAGGTACAGCAAAAATGATTGCTGGGTTTTGATACCCTGCTGTTTGCCTGCCCTGTCACCTTCATTTCATAGATTCAGTCACCAAAGACAGAATTTGTCCCAACTGGTTTTCGCTGTGAAAATGACCCTGGCTGTCAGTACGGCGTAAAACACCCAACACTCACGCACTCAGAGTTTGTCCCGACTGGTTGTTGCTGTGAAAATGAGCCTGGCTGTCGGTATGGCGTAAAACACCCAACACTCACTCACTCCTCAAAAATCCCCCTGTGGGGATCCGGGGTGGGGGTTTCTTCGGGAGCCTCCTGGGAAGAATGTGTCCCCAGGAGCCCCTTGCTGTTCGTAGAAGGCGAAAAATGGGGAGACCAGACTCAGTACCCCCGTAGGAATCCAGGATGGGGGTTCCTTCACAAGCCTCCTGGGAAGAATGTGTCCCCCGCAGCCCCATGCTGTTCGTAGAAGGCAACAAATGGGGAGACCAGACTCAGTAAAGCAATTGATGGAGTGCCTGTTTTGAGTCTGAGAGGTCTTGGGATTTATCCCTGGCCGAGTCACACCAAACACTTTAACAATGGTAGTGGTCACTGCTTGCCTGGCACTCGGTATAAAGTAAGAACCACGAAACATAACTGGTCAGCCTGGTGTCAGTATAATGTGACTGGGTGGGGTATTTGGTGGGCCTATGACATAATATCTCAGTGTGACAGCACTATAAAGAGGGCATTGGGTCACCGCCCCTGTGGCATAAAACTAGCTGGAAAGCTTTACCTTGTGCAATCTGGTAAAAGAACCGTAAAGGGTTGGCCGGACGTTAAACTAATCCCACAAAACAATCCTCAAAAATCCGGAAGGGGGTTGAACGGTCATCCAGGTGGAAGTAGGGGAGAACCTCTACGACATAGCCTGAAAAAAAAAAAAAAAGATTTTAAATGTACATATTTTATTTCATGTAGATTTTTTTTTTTTTTTTATAAAACCATTTATTCAATATAATTCCTTTGGGTAGGGTGCCTGCATGTACAAAATGGGGACTTACTGGTGGGATGGTGCAGTCTCATTCTGGCTGTGGGTTACCTCTAATACCTCACTTTTATTTTTTAGGCCTATTTCATTAACATTATTGTGCTCATTAATTTAACTATTATAATATTACCCAACACATTAATTAAATCTAATCATTTTAACTATGAATTATATTGATTTACATACCTATTGCACTTTCTGCCAGCACCCAGCATTTTATTCCCCATTTGTTTGGCTTGTTGGGCATATACACACGGTGCCTGCTCCTTCCCTTGTTTTATGAATGACTCATCAATGGCCACTTCTCTTGGGGGGGGGGGGGTGTACAAGGCAAGGGCCATCTTATTTATCATCTCAAAAATCCATGAAACCATGGGCACAGGAGTTCTGTGTCTCTAATTTGGTTGGTAAGGTTTTCTAGGTCCGTGTCCGGAGCACTCAAACTCCTGTTTGCAAACTGTTCAACAACATCAGCCTAACAATCCCATAATCAGAGATATCCAGTAAAGTGACACAACCTGAAATCGGTTGGAAAAGAAGTGGTTTTCTGTTGGCTACCTAGCCACATTGGAATCTCTGGTAATGAAAAGGCAGACCAAGCAGCCAAAAGGGCCTTGGCCCTAGATCCTGAGGTTGCTAGAATCCCATACACAGACTTGCTGCCACTAAGCAAATCACATATGCGATCTAAGTGGCAAAGGAGAACAACCTTCTACACTCTGTCCAACCCAAATTGGAAGAGAAAAGTGATGACAAATGCAAAAGAGAGTGCCTGACAAGGTCAGAACAGGTGAAACTGGTCCGTCTTCGGATAGGCCACACCAGGCTGACACATGAACACCTATTGAAAGGTGAAGGTGCCACCATTTGTCAACAATGTAACACCAAACTAACAGTAGAGCACATCATATTGAAGTGTAAGAAGATGGATGATAGTCGCAAGCGGCATCTACAAAACAGAACATCAATGAAGGACGTTTTCAATAACACCGGAAGTAAAAAGATTCTCCAATTCCTTCGAGAATGCCAACTGACAGATAAAATCATAGAAAGGATCCAAGAGTCTGAGATCCAGGGCCACCCTGTGCTCCCGACGGGGTCATCAAAGGCCAGGTGTGTGGTGCCCTTTCTATGGGACATTGCAAATGAAAGACCCCTTGCCACTCTCCGAAACGAGTAGGGTATTGCACCCGGTGGCGGGTTTCTTCTAAATCATATAGATATGATCACCTGTGAGCTGAAAAGCATTACCTTGTGCAGTCTGGAAAGAACCCATGAGGGTTGGCAGGACATTAAACTACCCCAACAAACAAACAAACCGTATGTGGTTGACGGGACGTTAAACTACCCCAACAAACAAATGAACAAAGTCTGACAACTCTGGTGTGCAGGTTCGCCTGATCCAGCATCAGGGAGTCCAGAATACTTCCTGATTTCCAACGAAGATGAATCCCGCTGATCCAGACCAAAACAAAATGAACATTTCTAAATTCTTGAACAAAATAAACACTTCTCATGAGGAAAAAGTACCAGTTTTATACAGCTACCAAACATAAAAGTTAAAAAAAGATACATTTACGACCCACGGTTCTAAGAAACATGGGCAATAATACAAGGTTTTCCCGCTCGACCACGCTTGCCATAGAGATTACATTGCGAAAACAGAAAATTGCCGAAATACACAAGATATAACTGTTCAGACTGTCTCACGATCAACGAAATACATTATTTTGCACATAGATTTATATGGTTAACACAGATTTCAAGTTTATTTCTGATTTAGTCGGATTCAGAAGAACATTCAGATGTATTTTAGAGTTCACTGCACCGCAGCGGGGGGTCCACGCACAAAATTGTCTCCTAAGTACTCTTCACGAAAGTCTATGTCTAAGTGGGCGGCGAGCGCGCCAAATTCAAATGACCAGAACAGGTCTGAATGCAGAGATGCCACTTTTTCTTCTTTTTCCGGTTTTTTGGCTGATGCATAATTTTTCAGATATAAGTAATTTAAAGGAAAAACAATATGAAATGTATGCTCTGGCAACAGATAGCATTACTTAAAGCTCTTTTTAATGTAAGAATGTACTGAATATGTAATTCTATTCCATTTACTTTTTCTTTCTTAAATCCGGAAAGTCTGTTTCAACAATTTTCCGGATTTTTCATGTCCATAGAATGGCATCTCTGTGAATGGCCAAATGGCTCACCGGCCTACAACAAACACCAGTGTATTTAGCCACAGAAAAGGCTTCCCACATAGCCTATGATAGGGGAAAAGGGCTCAGAAGGACGTCATAGATGGTCCCTGTTGCCTAGTGCCAGAAAGTGGGCCCCTGCCACCTAATTAGCCTCAAACACTATGGGAAGCACAAAATTATCAAATAACACGTTTACTTTACAACTGATTTTTATTTCAAGTCTTTACTATCACAATTGTTGACATATGGATTGCACCCACAAATCTTTGAACACTCACATAAGTGCCTATACACCTTTATCATTAATGTGGCGCCCCCTGGTGAATTATATTTGAAACAACTTTTTAGGGCTTTTCCTGTAGTTAACCTATATGAAGTGAGATGACCCAGATAACAAAAGCCCCAAAAGTGGGCAGACTGGGGTACTGTGCAGGTTCTTGGGAAAGGTGTATAGGTCAGTTTTTGCATGGAATCCTGTCTTTTAATAAAAGTTCTCCACTTTTTTTGGGTGCTATTTAAAAGGAAATTTAGAGTGATGAGAAATCAAGTGTCTTAAGTTAGTGAAATAATACTCTGATTTAAAGGGTGCCAGAAGCAATGTTGGTTTCAACATTTTGTAAATTCTGTTAACTACTGAAATATATTCTATTGCTATAAACTAGGCCTGTGGTAAAATATAGAATGTGAGTACAGACTTAATCTACATTAAAATACAGAAAAACTTGTCCCTGGTCAATTTTGGTGACCTACCAAATTGGTTTGTTTACAAAGTTTGCTGTCTTCAGACCTAAGTGACGTGTATTATGGAATTCAATTGTGCAGTCTGGAAAGAACCCATAAGGGTTGGCCGGACGTTGAACTACCCCAACAAACTATGGAATTCAAGTAAAGTTATAGTTATCATGATTTATACTGCACCAGTGGCTAAAGTTAGACTCTTAGATTAGACTATTTTTATAGTTATTTGAGATTGCAAAATTTTGTCGTATTTTGACACAACATTGCGTTTGACTCCCTCTAAATAGCAAAAATTGTCTATATGCTCATATACTTACTTAGAACTTAGAATATCAGGTATACCGGTAGTTGAAAATCTCAATACCGAACCACTCATGAGAATTATTCGCAACCCATAGTATTTGTGGGGAAAAAAAGTATTTTATATACTACTGCTATCTAGCGGTATTACATTAATTTAAAGGTTCTAATACATAACCTGGACATATAAACTAGACGCACGTCTCTCCTTAAATCAAATAATTACACCTTTATTTACAAAATATCCAATCGATTACTGTAAACCAAGGACATCGGTTTGTTTTTAACAATAACTAATATTTAGTGACTAGATGTTTGGCACATGCTTGCAGAAGCATTTCGCAAAACACCGACAATTCTTTAATGTAAAACGTATATACAAAGCAAGTAAATAATATATTATACTATGTACATTTCCTTACATACAATGAGGTAGTGAAAATTTAAACAGGTTTACTGGGTATTACTGGCTCTCGCAGTTTTCTTTTTTCTCACCCTACAGGGACTTGCGAGGTGGAAAGGGGCCTTCCATTAAGTATGTACGCATCAATCTTCCAGGATTTGCCTATAAACGTAATATTGTGGCTTTAAATTGTTCTATTTATATAAAAAAAAAAATAAAAAGAAATAATAAAAAAAATCCTCGTGAGAGATTCCCCTTGGACACTCTTGTAACGAGATTTATGGCAAATAAATAGGATCTGTTTATTTCAGCCTTCAAAAAGTTGGCAACACTGGACTCGACAATTCTTGTTTAAGCATATGAGTAACCCAACGACCAGCCAAGGGGAGGCAAGGTCCCTAAGCTTGGAGCTTTTAAAACTGATCGAAGGCCAACATGGGGCCAACATTATGTACCACCGGGAAGATCAACACAAAATGTTGGGTCGGGTTACAGCACATTCATCTGAACGCATTTAAAGTACGTTCACTAGCAATTAAAACCATTTAAATGCAAATACGGCATTACTAGACAGGAGTTATATTGACAGCTAAAGCACCATAATGATCTCTCATAGC
Organism: Lepidonotus clava; assembly: GCA_936440205.1. Taxonomy (NCBI): domain Eukaryota; kingdom Metazoa; phylum Annelida; class Polychaeta; order Phyllodocida; family Polynoidae; genus Lepidonotus; species Lepidonotus clava. Next base: position 4,389,002 of record OW387141.1, read on the forward strand.
GCAGATTCTTTTAAAGGGTAAAAATGCCAATATATTTTTGCACATTGCAAAGGAAGTTATCAAATTAGAAAAAATAGGCATTCCAGCACTTGCAGTTAACATCAAAGTTGTTGCTCCCCAAAGTTTCCCACAATTCTCCTTATCATGGATAGCTGATTTTCAGTATTTTAAGCACCTGCAGGTTAATTTGGACCAATTTTATCGACAAAAACACAGTCTAGTAACCTATAAATCTATAGAAAATATACTAATATTTGATCAACATCCATATGTAATGTATGAATTCAATTTTCAAACCAACTTAAAAAATAAGAGATATATAGATACATATTGGTGGAATATTTTATATTGATTTCTATCATCTTTAACCTCAAGAATTGCCAAGATGATTGAAAATATCTATACTTAAGCCTTGTGGTTTCTCGACAAATTACCCATGATGCACCTTGATCTAGGCCAGCCTGCAGGTAAATCACAGGAAATATGCTATCCGTGGTAGGGAGAATTGATAGAACTTCTAATATCACTAAACTACAATCTCTGAGTGATCAAGAAGACAACATATAGTCCGTGACAATTCAACATATCGGTATCTTACAATACCCCTTTATCTAGTTATTTTGGAAACCGGTCAATGGGAAACCGGTCAATATCAAATCAAATCAAAGCACGATGATATCCCAGAATATCTTATTAATGCGTACGTCATCAGAAAGGGGGGATAAGCCGGAGTTGAAATTCAGAAAATGAATGTGTACTTTATGTTGAATTAATGCGTACAATATCACAAAGGGAGCGAGGGTGGGGGTTGACATCAAGAAAATAAAATGCGTACATAGTCTTTTTTAGTGGACGGGCCCAAAGTGTTCCTCATCTTTGGAGGGAGGTGTTATCAATATTTATCGAGATATATATTACATGTATATGTCAAGTTGAAAAATATATCAGAATATATTCAGTATTAAGATACATGTGTAACTAGAAGTAACAGCAGCCATCACCGGGAAGTCATTCATTATATCCAGATTTAACACTACCTCTCTTGACACAAATTCTTAAATCACTAATGAGCACCTTATGACAATGATCAATTTCTCTCTCCACCCTGAATTTACAGTCATAGAAATAGTCTATTCCGTCGGAGAGATACTGATAGTAATCAAGTCTTTCACAGTAGATACTCGGAGAGGAATTACAGAATCTGAATGTATAGATAACAATTCTCCAACTCTGTCAATGGTGACTGAATTCTGATTCAGTATATGTGAATAACATTTCCGAAAGGGGATGCATAAACACCTTCGCGTTGTTCTATTTATAATGTTGCTTTTGGTCACATGAGTATTTTAGACACATTTTTTTCGGAAAGGTTGGCGGGGGGGGGGGGGGGGTCAGCTTAAGGGCTAGGTGCTAAAATGCCGTGCATCCGTGCATTTCCCTCTCTTCGTAGTTATAGGGTCCACAAAAGAATACCTGGTAAAACATACAATCGAAATTCTTAGTAAAAATATACCGAAACTAAAATCACTTTATCTTTATCAGAACACATGTATGTACACGGTTACTGAAAGCACCCTAATGGTCCTCATATGGATTTCTTTTAATACCACAACTTTCGTCTATCTAAGATGCTGCCTGCTCATTTCTCTTCTATAAAATTTCTAATCACTCCTTGCTTGCTTCCTCTCACTTTCTCATACTTCAGTTAATAAATATGTATAACCAAGGTACCAAGGGGAGGAGGTACGAGGTGGGTTATCAACCCAAGGTGTGTCAGCCTGAGGGCAGAGCCAACAGGGCCGCCTGAGGGCTGATATCCCTGATACACTGCGGGTTAATAATTCACCGAGGACCTGTTCCTTGCTTGGTTATGGATTTCTCATACCCTGGAAATGTTTAAAAGTAAAAGTTTAAAGCTTAGACGGAACTTTTTCTAATGCCGGAACTACTTTCCTGTATCACCCTGCAGGGTGACAACATTTTGGTTATCATCCTGCCCACATAAATGATGCAGTTAACTCTTTAACTACTGAACCTGTATCACCCTACGGTATGATAAAATCAAATCGGGACATCAATCAAGTTCTGATACACCAAGTATCGCGGCGAAGTAATGCTTTCGCTGTCTAGTGTTTTCTCCCTCTCCAAATGCTTATCAATATATTTTTTCAGAAAAGGAAGCACATCATAAGCTACTCTGACCACACCACTGCATCAAGTCTTGGGTTAGTTTATGACTAGGTAGAGAACAATAGTCTCAAGCACCTTTACAATATGAAAAGCACTACCTGAAAACAAACCCTAAGTAACTCGTGCCCGAACGCACGAACCCTGCTGAGCTGGGGACTAATGTATTCGGAATATTGCACCAACATTATAATCAACTCATATCATAATCAAGTAATCTCAAGTTGGACTAGCACAGTTTGTGATGATTTAACCTCAATTACAAATAATCCTGATGAAATTTGAAAAGTACGTTTAGGTCTTAAAAAAAAAGGAAAAAAAAGTTTAATTTAACCTACCCTACATTTTTGGCTCAATCCAAACTTTTCTTAAGGATTTTTTTCTCTCAAACCTTTGTCAAAATCGAAAAGAATTGACCAGAAAAGCACGGAACAGCACACAGATGCTCGAGGCGTGTACTTGAGATGCTATAATCTTTTTCAGATGATGTCTTTAACAGTCTTATAACCTTCAGTCTTATATTATTGCCTCATAACAGTAAAATATTCACACTGGTATATTTCTTTTGGATCATCACTACAACTAAACTGATGTCCATTTAAGCTCTTGACAAGTCCTTGACCAATCTCCATATCCTTTTTGCCCAGCAAGAAGGATTATAATCACTGTCGGTCAAGTTTTGATACCGCTTACGAGTAAAATATACTTGAATGCTTATACGCTAATATATCACAGCTCGCGTGGAGCATTAACACATGGATGCAGTATTATAGTCTCTATAGGAACCTATAGGCCAAACATAAGCGATCCCAGCGCCTCCGGTGAGTAATGTTTGTATGATATGGTTCTTCATAAATTATATTTCAATATGAATATTAAACCCACATCATCTCATACCGTCATGGGCTGTGACTCGGTAACCATTTCCTCGTTATGTTCAGTTCTTTTTGTTTCCTCATTTTTCTGCTCTTTTTCTAGTTTTAAAGCTGCATTTTTTATATCCGATAATGAACGTGGTTTGGTGTCGCTCTTTTTGCGGCTCTGGCTGGAAGCTCGCGACCGGAATCCTCCTGAATGGAGGTTGTAGAAGGGGTCATCAAGTGCGAAAATCTCTGTGACTTGCACCACTCCTGGATTATTCTCCTCTGTGTAGTAGAAAGCCAAGATAGATTCTGTACTCTCAGCTGCCTCGAGGACGTTCTCGAATTGGTCGTAAGTGTCGTAGCTGACATAAGGCGTATTGCTATCGAGCGATTCCATACTCTGACTCTTATTCTCCATCGACACCTCGTTGCCCTTTTCTGAAACAAACTCCATGCTCTCATCATCTTCCTCATTTTCACTGTCGATGCCGAAAGGACTCGATTCTTCGACGTGCGGCCTGTTGAGTTTGAAGTGCTTGTGGAGTTGGTCTTCAAGCAGCTCGTGTCGGAGGTCGTCAGCACACCGCACGGGCCCGTTGAAGCCACCTGCTGCTCGATGGGCCCGCGCGGAGGGGAGGTTGTGGCGCATGGCCAGCGCCGGCTGCCGGTGATGGTGGTGTGTGCGCTCGATCGCCTTCATCATCATTCTCCGCTGGATGAACGGGCTGCTCGGGGCCGTACCTCCACCATGTACTTCGATCGAGGTGGGCGCAACATCGAGTTCGGTGATGGCCAGCTGGCAGGTGAACCTGAGGATGAAACAAGAAGCAGAACTCAACACAAGTCTTTGCGCTTTCTTCCTCGAATCATTTCCAGAATGTTTATTATAGAATCAGGCTTAAGGTGTAAATTTATCAATGTCTCAATTTTCGTTTTTAATTATTGCATTTGAAACTCATATTTTGTGGAAGATTTCAGTTAAAACTGGTATCTCTTTCAGTAAATAATGATGATTTATTTATCTTATAATGTCACAGACATTTTCAGCATCTCAGATCTTATTTGTCTATAAGCGGATGGACCCACCTAAAGGGGAGGATTGGAAAATGCCTAAACATAAAGATACATGTATGGCATCTTAATGAATGTTTGTAAACATCTACTATTCCCAACAGTATGTTAGGTTTGTTTATATTTATGTGTGTGTTTATAACATTGCGCATCTCTAAAATTGATTACTTTTATCTCAGATGTATCAAAATAATGATAGTAAATCATCCAACTAGCAACAATACTTTCAAACTGTAAACAGGCCTGTTCTATTACACTGTACTCTATTTATAGGAACAAAGGATTATGGCTGGACTATGGACACAATAAATAAATCTGAACTCTGGAGCAAGGCAAAAACGTGGTCAAAACACACTCGCACGGGGTCAGGTATCCCAAGAAACTTGAACGTATCTTATCTTAATGGACGTTCAAAAGGGTCAGCCGCCGGTCACTTTAGACCGATACACGGAATATCACACTCGCACGGGGTCAGGTATCCCAAGAAACTTGAACGTATCTTATCTTAATGGACGTTCAAAAGGGTCAGCCGCCGGTCACTTTAGACCGATACATGGAATATCACTTTGAAGTACAACCAATAGCACTTACTCTATCTGATAATCTCTGATACATTTATCTCACTTATTATTCTAGGAAGCGACTCTGACCAGGGCAAAGGGTATTTTGTTTTTTGATCTAACAATAGATGTCATCAGACTGACATCACAATGGTTTTCCGTGTTTTTTTGTTGTATTGCAATGATAATTGGAATATTGTTTAGACGGCGATTTTAAAAAGAAGAATGACGGACTTTGTAATGATAAATTGATAAATGTGTTTACGTTTATTTAGATACTGTGTGTGTAGCAACTTTCCATGAGGAAAAAGACCAGGAATTATTACCTAGAAGGATCCCCTTTACTTTACGAAGAGAAATAAAGTAAATTTCCGAATAAAAATGCTATGCCCAAATTATCCAAATTAAATATGAAATACCCTTTCTCCATGCAAGTGTTTCTCATAGACTCCCAATTCTTCTAGATTTCATTAAAATATGGGAATTTTGATTTCCCATAATCCTGATACCCCTGTCACTCAGGGTTAAACCACCTATCGAGGAGAGCTCGGTTATATACTCTGTTATATATTTGGGCTCCTAGATTTTCTGGCTTAGGGGACCGACTGGCCCCTAGAAAAGCATGGATAACAACCACAGAATTCCATAAATTTTAGAGTAAAACATTGCATTTCTTAAAGACACTCTGACTATATATGTGAGGGCCCCTAGATTTGGAGAGCTGGGGGCCTGACTGGCCCCAGAACTTTTAGACTTATGTCCACCACTGAGTTGGAATTTCATTATATTAGAAATTTATACCTTACACCAACTTAACTAGCAGAACTAGTTCCTACTGCTTGGGACTACTTTCCGTATCATCAACCAGGGTGATAACACTTGGGTTATCACCCTACGTGCCGTATTGCTGCTATAAAGTATTAACTTCTCTTGGGTCCCCGATAAAAAGTTGGTTGTGTTCAGATAACGTAGGTCGAAAACAATAGGGTAGGAAGGTTGATTTAATCTTTTTTTTCAAAACTTTCACAATCAAACTTCACAGTTGTTTTTTTTTATAGATTTTTTTCCATGAATAAAAATTGAGGGTATGGCCAAAATTTCAGGATAGGTCGGGTTACCTGAACACAACTATTTCTATCTTTTTAGGCCTTGTCAACTCAGGGTAGATAAAAGTCTCGTTCCGCTCACCTTGCGCTGTACTTGTGCCGACCGTACTTGACGAAGTGGATGATTTCTTGGGCGATGGCACAGAGCTCGCGGACGAACCACTGCATGTCGCTCGGCATGTAGGGAACCCACTCGTACAGTCTGAAATGAACATTGTGTTAGTTTACGATTCATTGATAATCGTAGCCATTCACAAAAAAAACAGCGTGCATCCTGATTGAGGCTAGTTTGAACGTACCCTGCACTAAATAAGTATCCGTGGTGGGGATTATACTGGTAAAATCAAAAGAAATGAGAAAATAAATCTTCATGCCTACCTCTTTGCTCATACACATGATATTTGTAAGAACTTTTTCTGACGTTTTTTTTTAATGACTTTAATAAGGCATTTCAAGACCTCTGGGCCCAAAATCCTTCTAATTGCTTTATCAGAGACAAAATCAAAATGAGAGCTTTTAATACCTGCGTGGGCACCCTATATAATATAGGGCTGCACGTTTTTTTTTTTTTTTTTTTTTAAATAAAAAATGTATGTACCTTTGGGCGAGGGCGAGCGTGACGTCGACGGGCAGGATCCAGGGGGCGGTGATGAGGGAGATGACGCTGAAGGCCCGTGAGTTGTACATCGGGGCCAGCAGGCCTTTGTTCACCGAGTCACACGCCGCTTGTAAGGCTGGAAAACAGAAAGGAATATCTAATCAATTATTTAGTGCAGGAAACTGAGGGTGTGTAGTACGCAAATTTTTGAGGCGAGATGCTTAAAGTTGTGCACCAATTTTGCCAATCCTACATGTACTTGGGTGTAAAGGCGTGCAGAATGCCCGGTGGGTGCACTAATCTAAACCTTAATTTCAAACACTTTTAAGTGTTATTCTTTGTGCAAATCCGAAAAATCTTTTTAAAAAAAAGGAATTTATAGATTTAATTCGGCATGTGAACAATGGAATGCTTTAAATTACAATAATTAAAAGAAACAGTTGTGTCCAGGCCTACCCTGAAATTTTGGCCATACCCTCTAATTATCTTTAGAACTAACCAATGTCATTGTGTATATACTTGCTAAATCCAAGGGAAAAAAGACTTTACAGGTACTGCCACTGCTCCTTGCCTATAATAGAGTTAATGTACGACAGGCAGTTCTTTTGAATTAAAACTTATACCAACATCTTGTCGAGATTGTACCAAATATTTCTCATCATCTACTCTCTTACTTCATTTCAAATTGTAAAAGCACCAGGGTAATATAGACTTCGTACCCATGACAACAGAAGGGGGCAGACTGCTTCGCGGTTCCTCCATCCGTGACATTTGGCAGTCGTCACATATTGATGAGTCGTCGGAGTCGCTGTCCGACATCTGACTGCGGCCCTCGTCTTCATCGTCGTCGGACTCTGACATGTCGATGTTGACCGGTCGGGACGGGTCGGCCTCCTCCGTTACCACCGCAGACTTAATGCTCAGGTTACGGGCGCAGCTGATCAGGGCTAAGGGGAATAAGTTAGAAATTTTTATTTCTAGGATTTCAATATGTTACTCGCCTTTATTATACTTCTACCAGAAATTCATGTCCTCATAATTATCAGTTTAACATTTCTGTGGTTTGTAGATTCATTATTTCGACACTTTATCATGAAATGAAAAGATTTTTTTTGACTACCTGTACTTTATGAATTTTTTTTATAAGTTCAAAGAACATAAATTATTATCTCTCGAGCACCATTGTTGTTTGGCCCCAAAGTAAAACCCTCAACACATTAATATGTTCATTAATCTGTTTTTTACAATATGTATCGAGTTTACTTACAGTTCTTCTGCAAAAACTTTAGTGCGTCATCAAAACCCTGTTTGCACATGTCAGCGAGCACCTCTGGGTGGGGCGGGAAGAAGGCGTACGAGGCGCGGTAAAGGTTCCCCATCGTGCACTGAATGCTCGTGTTCACCAGGTTGATATGCATGTCGTTGGCCGAAACGTCGGTCGGGCAGATGTCAGACTCTCCGGCGAAAGGTGATACGCTCAGCGTATTCTCGTTCAGGACGGGGATGTTGTCGCTGAGCCCTCCATCAACATACCGCTGTGAAAAAAACAGACAAAACAAAAACATGTTTATAGGTTCAGATCAATTCTTATTTGAAATGTGAACAGTATTGTTTTGTTTATTATACCTCTGCATAATAAGTACTACTAAGACCAATATCATGTAATCCAACGTATCTTTATCTAACATTTTACAATACTGAAGTTTTCAGCAAAACTGAATGTCAAATTTTTTAAATAGAAATCAAGTCATCAAAGAGATTTCCAGGTTGGGTAATTACCAACAATTAACTTACAAGTTATTGCATAAGTGTGTGTGTGTGCGCACGCGTGTAAATATATATGGGACCACTGATCCAGACATAACTAGAATTCCACCGGATCTACAAACATCATCGTGTATCGTTAGGTAACAGCCTAACAATGTTATCACTATATTCTAACAGGCGTTCCCTCTATTGTAGAAACTCTGATATTGTTTCTGTAAAGGACGACCTAGATAAAAGCTGAGCTAGGTCTAGGGGCGCCAGAGTACACTTCTTTTTTTTTGGCAAAGCGACGAAAGGTAGCAGTTTGTGTGCGATCATGTAAAGGTTGGGTTTCTGGCGTCAGTAGCTAGGAAGAGACGGGGGGTCGGAGATAGAACCTTTTTCAATTTGCAGTACCTACCACACTGTGTGTCTACTCATGGAAAATGTTTATCAGCTTATGTACGGCGTGTCTGGCTTTTATTACTTTTATCTATAATGTATATCATGTAGCATGGGACACCTTTTGTGGGATTGTGGTGGTGGTGGTGGTGGTGTTGGAGTTTTAGGTGACGGCTGAGGTCTACTCAGCAATTGTTCAGCTATATCGAGATCCGGTTTCTGACTCTGTGTGTGTGTGTGTGTGTGTGTGTGTGTGTGTGTGTGTGTGTGTGTGTGTGTGTGTGTGTGTGTGTGTGCGCGTGCGTGCGTGCGTGTGTGTTTAAGTATGTAAATAAGTAGATCTATGCATGTGTCCTTGTATATATGTATACCATTGTGTGTGTCTGTGTTGGTTTGCGTCTGTCTGTATCCATAAAGTTTTCCACTTAATGCACATGTACAACATAGTATAAAGGACGTAACTGTTTGAACAATGCTGAAATATCAGACTAGGCCCATCTAGTGTCCCTGTATATGGGGGTAGGTCAGAGTGTGTTGTTGTGTGTAGAACTGTATGTTTATGCAGGTCTAGTGTATATACCGGGATACGGGTAGAGGAAAGTCATTATTACAGAGGTTTGATCAACAACGCATCACCTCTATCGATCATTGTTGTACAGAGTACGAAAACGGTTCATTGTTAAATCACAGATGACGCATATTAGTACACTAGATTCAGATTCTGGCTGGTTCTAGTCACTCATATATCCCAATGTTAACCCTGAGTTTTAGAATGTATGAGAATAACTGTCAACTTATTCATCAATCTCATACATTGTGTATTGCTCGTGTTACCTGTATTTATAGCCACTAATGAACTTATTATGAAAATACGGTCGAAATTGGTAGAAAAAACAGATCACATTGCAAGTCTCTGATACTATGAGAATGAAAGGTAACAACAATCTGTATAATACTTATAAAGAGCAGAAATATGGAAGTTATCGGGTTTGTTATCATACTTTTTAACTATAATTACCTTACTTTATACAATTACATCAACGGAAAAACGAACATTTTAATGGGTTCAGACTGGCTTTTTAAAGACTGGGTTCAGACATATCCGTAAGCAACAGTCCCGCCCTACCCCCTACAAAAAAACAAAAGACAGAAAAAAAGAAAACAAAAAACAATTTCCCTTTATTGATAGGAAATTGTCGGACGGCCTTGAGTACCAATTACAATCTCCCTTTCTCTGTGTGTTTTCTTTATGATAATACTATTATAGTAATGTACCTGGCTATCAGATTTCTATTGTACTTGTCGTCACGTAGACCATACCGTCTCTGTAAAGGTAGATTACCTGGGCAGATAAGGGCAGTATTGTTAAAGGTTATCAGAACGTTCAGAGATAAGGCATTAGGGCATAAGGACCCTCCTCAAGAAAGTCCTGTTTCTAGTTGCCAGGTTTTTAAATCAGATTTCTTATACATATCGTTTCATATTTCCTATTTCAGAATTTTTGGGTATAGAGTACTTTCCTCTTGTAGCAATGTCTCTGAGAATTGAATATTTTTTTTTTTAGCTGCCACGTCGTTATCCCATACCATTCCAGATTTCTTATACATACTTTGATTTCTTGAAACTGGTTCCAATAGGTTTAATATTGAATTTCAGCACAAGCATGGACAAATCTTGTGGGATAATATCATTGTTCCCAAAGGATGAGGTACTTTTTTTCCCAAATGATTTGAATGCCTGTCTGCAATGATTTTCGGGGTAGAATGTGTAGCCAGAGTCTCTTTGTTTCAGGGATGTGAGTCAACGTTGGCTAAAGAATCTGAAAACTAAACTAAATGTTTGGGGGTTTCAACTAATCAGAGGGCAGTATTTATTCACTGCCTTCTACAGGTTTCAGATTTTTTTTTTTTTTTTTTTTTTTTTTTTTTTATAAAATCTGAATTCAATCTGATTTATATGTGAAGTTCTAAGCGGCTTCTGAGATGCTTCACTGGGATACATTGCTGTCTAATTCAGGTCTGACTTTGACTAACTCTTCTTTACTGTAGTTTTGCTACCATTTAACTGTGATTTCACTGTTTTTCTAAAAATCTGAAACTAGACAAAAATCTGAAATACCTGTCGTTTAGACACTCACTCGGTGCTGAGTTCACCCCCTATCTGGGCTACCCGGTAACCTCCTGTTTCCTTATCTCCCAGCTACACTCAGCCCACACACGTGTCTCAGTGCCATAAGAAAAATGGGTTAAGAGACCTCAGGACCGGCCTACAGATAACGCCAAGGTCTACAACACAATGCAACTTTTGCGTCATCCTACTACCTAACCGCACAACTTGACATGATTTTTTGTGAAGGTATTCCCCCTCTTTATCTTTTTGTCCTAATTTTATAAATATAAATATATAACAATTCATCTCTCAAATTACCAACATATGCGTATAGTTCAATATCAATATTTCCATTTATGGTTATCTGCTCGGGGAAAGGGTAATTTAAAAGGAAAAATATCTATTTCTCTGTCTTTACTATGAACTGCCCCCATCTTAAATAGGGTCGACTGGCTCAAAGTAATACATGCATCCCTCTTTAAACTCTTCATTTTATATCTATATTTGGGTTATTTTATCTTAAAAACAAAAAAGTATCGGGGGGATTGATTTTTTTTCCTTTAATACCTTTTTGACCAAACTTTATATAAGAAAAAGACAAATTTTCAACAAAGATTCCACCACCTTGCATAAGAATATGCCTAATGGTCAACAGGGACTTTCTATAGGTTTTGAAAGTAATGCAGCCATAGCATTTCCCTCCCTCCGGTTTAGTTGGGTTACCTTTGGACGCAGTAAGTTTGGCCCCCTTACAGGACTCCCTGACACAGTGACCTGAGTACACGTGCACCTAACCCACACAGACTGGAGGTGGGTCGATCTGTGACGCACATACCGTGACAGGAGCATCTGTCATCAGGGTTGACTTTTACCTATAGACCTTGTGTCAGGGTACCAACCGAAATTCTATTTTCAAATCCCCTGTGTTTTCCCTGAGATTTCCCTGTCCCACAGCAATTTTTCCCTGTGTCATATCCAGCAAGTTGTTCAAATTTAAAAGCCTCCGCGTACAGAAATTTTTTTGAAAACCCAATTAGAAAAAGTGGAATCCCTAATATCTTGAGAATCAGGAATTTCATAATCTGGTCAAATGAAATTTGATGTGTTTTGGCAAAATTTACAAATTCCCTGTGTTTTTCCTGTCACTGATTTTTGTTGTTGCCATTTTCCCTGTTTTCCCTGTGTAGTTGGTACCCTGTTGTGTAGACAGAGTCACGTTACCAGATTTTGATGATCATCATAACCACGTGGCTATAAATTTTATGAATTCTTTATGATAATACTTGATGATTATGTCTCTTCAAATCTGTTTAAGGTAAATTGGTCAGGCCTCGATTATTTTTGTAGATCTGTTAGAATCATGGATAGGAGCAATTTTAGATTGATCACCAATATGGCGCCCACCCCGTTTTGGGAGATGTGACGTCCTCTGCGCAACGTCTATAGACCAAGTCACACCAGTTTGACTCTTACCTATAGCCCTTGGATGTCAATCAGCGTCACGCCCAAAGTTCTACAGATTATGATGTCACTGAACCTTATGATGTCTAGTTTAACATCCACCTAGCAATTTTTAAGCTATGTTGAGTGTTGAGACCAACTCACAATTTCTTTATACAAAGTGCCGATGACTTAAGCTATGGGGATGAGAACGCTGGCAAGGAAATGTGGTCCAATGAGACCTTGGGGAATTTAACCCGGGCCCGCTATGCAGAAGTCCCAGGGGCGGATCCAGGAACTTCAAAAAAGGGGGTGGGGGAATTTTACACAAAAAAATATAGATTTGGGCCAAAACAGGGGGGGGGGGGGGGCATGCGCTTGGCAAGCCCCCCCCCCCCCCCCCACACACACACACACACATGCTATCACACTGGCCTATGTACTGATTATAAAATACTTGAGAAAATTTCAGTAGTTGCCCGTGCAACCGGGATCCTCAACTCAGTTGCCCAGTAGCGTTTTCTGGTTGTCCCGGGCTACTGGACCCCTGATTCGCCAATGTCTTTCTGCAAAGTCCCCCCCCCCCCCCCCCCCGGATCCACTGATTAGGGTGGTGGGATCTTTATCACCCGCACGGCTGAGGAGCGGTACGTACAAGGGGTGGTGTGTAGTGAAATGCTGTATGTACTGCTACTCGTTTACAGTATTTTTTAAAACATATTTGGAGCTTTGATTGGGTGATAAAATATAGAGAACCTTAGGGGGGCATCCTCGGGTGGCTGTACGACACATGGGATCGTACGTACCTTGGGCTTCGCCTACAATACGTTAAATCCCCTATGGGTCATACGGCCACCCTCTGATGACCCCCGCGGTTCTTCTTATATTATCATATCAGTATAGGCCTATATAGTCACCCGATGATAACCCATCACTCACCCCATGATAACCTAACAGTCACCCCATGATAACCCTATGATAACCATCAGCCCAGCCCAACTTTCACCTTTTAAGCCTCATTCCATGTATAAGGTTAGCCATCCGCAGCATGCAATATATGGTACATATATTATACGTGCATTAATACGGAAACTCCCGAAAATCAATCATAAATCAAGGACGGAATAATCTTTGTTAACCTTTTACTTTTTTTTCCCCAACGTAAAAGTCGGGTTTATCCCCATATTTTTGAACCGATTTAAAAGTTCAAAGTCTGAATTAAAAATTTCTGTTTCTATGCATTGAAATAGGAAAATGCACATTGTATTGAGCAAAAATGCGCGACTTCTGCATCACGATTCTGTTTCAGTGTACCTTGGCCCAATTCTCTAAAAAAGTTCTCACGGAAAACAGGCACACTAAAGACAATGGCAGGTTGACTGAAAAGGTTGACTTTCTCCCCCTACCCTATCCGGCTGGGGCTGTTACCTAAGGGGTCAGCGGGTTATCAAACTCTTGTCTCTGATATTTCTACCTTGGTGTACAAGCCATACATCAGCACTTTCCCCAGGACAAATTTAAAGCCAGTCATTAAAGACCTAAAGATCTAAAAGCAGGTCAACAATGGATTCTTTAAGGAATATTTTCCATGTTTTGATACATTTTTCGACTACCTGCAGGTATCTAAAACTGGTCGATCAGAGTTAAAGCTGGTCGACAGAGCCGACTATAAGGGCCTTGGGAAAAACCTGTAGATATATCCCCCGGGTACCCAAAGATGATCAATATTTGTATTTTCATTTTAGACATGCCTTGTTCTCAATATAGGTGTAAAATATTTCAAAAAAAAAAAAAAAAAAAAAAAAAAAAGAAGAAGAAGAAGAAAAGAACTTTATTTGTTCTTTTAAGTCATTGATTGAGGATTACTCGACTAGTAATTTGATACCATTTTTACTAGGGTTTCATGACGTCGACGCCTAGGTTCACCCAATAATCATAAAAAATAACTTTTTATAAAAAAAAATTGATAATCATTGAAATAAGATAACGTTACCTTCAAGTCTGCTTTACGTGGTTGCTTACAAAAAAAATATCGGTAAATCATTCGAAAGATTATGCTTACGAAAAAAGATATCGGTAAATCATACGAAAGAGTATCTCTTATCTGTCTAAATATCCAGACAAACTAAAAGGATCAATGAAATGAACAAAACTGAGCACGTGCTCTAACGGGACTGTCTAGGCCACGCGACTTTTATTTTTATATGGGCTTCCAGTCAATTTCCTTATCAGTCTTATTTCGGATTTCAAGGATAAAGATAAAACCTTCACTTCTGAGTGACGGTCTCTAAACTCTTTCTTAATAAGGGGCCATACTGAATTTGATATACAATGGAAGGAAAATTTTGTTGGGATGGTGTTTGGGGCTCGTGCAGAATTAATTTTTATCGCTAGCACTTATTCGGTTTCTGGATTGTGCAGAATTTTTTTTTTATCCCCACTTCTTATTTGGATTCATACTAACTGTATCATAAAGCTGTTACAGTGTATTACTGTGATGTTTTTTTATTCAGGATCAGGGCTTGACAAATCGGGTGTCCAGTGGCCCAGGACCACCAAAAAGTTGTACTGGGCCACTGAAATGAGTGCCTGAGTTGCCCAGTGGGCAACCAGAGTCAAGGTCTAAAATTTGGGTTTGAAAATTATGAATATAGACCTTTTACCCCTTAATCCATGGAATAAATTTATATGTCATCTATATATTTTACATCATTCTTTTCAAACCTTACTGGGCAACCACATTTTGTAGCTGGGCAACCAATTTCCAGGCTCAAGTTGCCCAGTGGGCACCCAGGTTTCAAATTGATTTGTCAAGCCCTGAGGATGTATATTTTTTTCGCATACCGTGCGTTTATGAAATACTGAAAAAACATGTACATCATGAAAATAGCATTAAGTCCACGGCTCTTTGATGTGCGAAATTAAGTCCAAGCAAATTTCTCTTTAAGGCATTGACTCACTGAAAGCCATAGATTTTTACGTTAAGAGCTAGTCACCGACGCAGTAGACGTTTCCTATCTGATCTAACTGATACAATGTACCTCGCTGAGGAAACATAACTTATACTGACTGCACAAGCACCAATCTTGATAATATTATGAATATATGTCCCAAAGTTTTGTTATCAGAAAGCTAGCTTACTAATAATAAACAAAGAGGTGTTGCATGATGACTTGTTTGTAATGTACATTGCTTCATGATTTTGAATCATCTAGTATTTATACGGTCATTGAACTGAGAATATGCATTCCAGTGAACCTATGTAATGATCTCTAGATCACACACAAACATGTTCGTAACAGTAGACACAATCACTATAGACCTGATGGTTCGTCTCTCTGATGGCACATGCAAAGTATACTGATGATGAGGTGTTTTATGTATCAAACATGTCATATATTTGAAATTCATAATATCAAACAAAAACTCTATTTCCATGTCACGAGAAAAGAATCACAAAATGAGCCGATTCTTGCTGACCAGACCTATAAATGATATCACAAAACTCCTCATGATCAGATTCTGTCTGCTTATTGACATTCGACATATCTGCTGATTTCTTAAACCTTGACCCATTACGCAAATTTAGGAATTAGGAGAATGCGAGGCCCAAGTCCGTAAAACAAAACTTGTCCAGTCTGGTGACGCAAACTGTTGTATAACTTGGAGCCGTGGAGATATCAAATTGCGTAAAGTGCGCCTAGATCTAGGCCTGGCCTAGGCGGACGTGCCTACCCTTTTCAGCGGCGGCGGAGAGGAGGAGTTATATTTTTATTCGGTGAGACACATAGCTCTGTCCGGGTTGGGTGCTCAGGTACTACGACCTTGGGGGGAACATCCCGAGTAGTTTGAATACTTTGGTACTAAATGATGGAACAGGACATCAGTACCAATAATTATTACTTAAATAGTTTTAACCACCTTTCCCGTAAAAAAAAAAGAAAAAAAAGCGAAATTGAAAGAAATATTCCCACTGATGTGTAATTAGGCGAGTGAAATTAAAGTAATGCAAAATTTTCCCCTTATGGGATGAACTGGTGAAATTGAAAAGTATCTACTCATAAATGAGCTTTTAATGATTGTAAATAATGACGCGCCTTATATCGTATATGTGTTTTTGTGTTTGTGGGCCCTTGTTTATGTTATTGTTGTTTCACTCAGTTATTTGTTATTGTTGTTATGTTCTTTGTTTGTGTTTGTTATGTTTTGCTTCAGAGGAACCCGACCGTTGACCGAAGCTTACATCACAGGAGCCTGACAGGATGTGTTCATCCTTTTACAGATAATAAACCAGTCCTACTTACAGGCATGATGACTGATCGTTCAAATTTACATATATGTTGTTCTTTTCCAGGATATGTATCTTGATTTCTTCTCTTCGATAAGGATAGGGACTGCCTTTTTCCGGTAAACTAGAAATTTTGTACTAGCATACACCGGGGCAAATCCAAGAATTTGAGAAAGGGTAACATATTAAAAAGGGTCCTAGTTTTACATTAAAAAATATATTTTGGTCTGATAATAGGGGTACGCCACGGTTGCATCCCCCCCCCCTTAATCCGCTACTGCTACAAATCGTTTCAAACATTACTTTTTTTAAATTGACTTAGACTTGGCATGAACAGAACTATCCAGAGGTGAATATTCAGCACTAGCTTGTAACGGGCTAGTGGTTCAGAAAATGCACTAGCCCGCCATAAGCTGCACTAGTAACTGCAATAAGGAGCTAGTGCAAAGATCGAACCAGCCTTGCAGAAACCGATATTCAGACGTATGGAATTATCTACTTTTTTTTGTCTTTTTCTTTTTTACCACTCTGAGAGGTTTCGATTTTCGGAAAATTATATAAGCTTTCAGTTCATAATTAAAAGTATAGAACTATACAATAAAAGCATAATCTTAATATCAGATTAAAATGCGTATACTATAATGTGTCTGTTACTTACCACGCCGCGGTACTTGGGGGGAAGGATGCCGCAGTAGAAAGGGATGAACGAACTGCATATCAACACCTGACAAGAGAAACGAAGCTGGACATTAATACATTTTTATGGACTATTCTTTTTCTCAAGAAAATTAGCACTAGCCCTGTTTTCCTTCCCTCTCAGGTTTCCCACAGACTCGGAAGAATCAAATTCCATGACTTTTCCATGACTTTCCATGACCACCTTCATTTTCCATGATTTTCCAGGTTTTCCAGGTTGTGTGGGAACCATGCCTCTGTAGTACGAAAGCTATTGCAGGAGCGTCGACAGCTTGGTAAAATAAAAACTGGATTGTAAGAAACTTCTCCCGGTCTCTTTTGAAAGTAAAATATCTATATCTGGACGCTCTCCGCTTTAAGGAAACAATTTGCATCTTAAATTTAATCTATGATTTTATGTTTTTTAGTTCATTAAACACGACGAAAAAGCCCTAATGCTACCCTCGGATACAATCAATACATATTTCACTTAATTTGTCAATCTATTTTACCTTTAAATACGATTTGTGAGTGTATGTTAAATCTTAGTCGAATAAGTATAACGCACATTTTTATCAGTCTACTCTATAGATGATGATAACGATAATCAAAATCGATAAAGAAACCTACTGAATCACAAGTTGACAACTCTTATCCTTTCTGAACATAGGACGTTTGAAGATAACGAGATTTAAAGAGGCTAAGCATTTTTCTTCTATGGTTAACATATTCATACCGCTTATTCCTATACACAACTAGATTTTGGTGGATAATTTCATTTCCTTCTTTTCATATTAGTTGCAGGGATATCATATTGAACTAGTAGCAGTAGCAAGTTTCGACCCTTCTATGATATTACCAAATAAAATGCTAGCATTATTCCTAAGATATCGAAATGAATAAATCACACAAACATTTGTGTGAGCATAGTGAAAGACTTCATACCCTATTTTCGTAAATTTATAATTTTTGCATATTCTTTACATTAATGTGGATCTATAAAATTCTATTGTAAAAAAAAATAATTTGTTAGATATTCGTAGCTCATACACTGACTCGCTACTTAGTAACTAAGTAATCTAAACCACACACTTTTCCTCACCCTAGGCATTCCTCAGGGGCACAGTGACTTAAGCAAATCCAGATGTCTTACGTATCAGGGAAACATTCTAGGTGTGCTAGTTACCACACTCGGTTGTTTTTTTTTCCACCCGCAAAAAAACAGGAGAACTTCCCTCTTCTTTCTTTTCTACCCACGCTGGGCCTGTATACTCCCCGTGAATAAGAGATGCCACTCCCTACTGATGAAAAAGTAGGAATCACTTTTCCTACTTTTCTTCTAGAAACAACTAGGCGGGTAATAACCTTGAGGAATAGAGACCTGACATTGCATTTGCACATACATAGCTTAAAACTCAAACAAGAATTATCTAAACAGGCACTAAAGCTATGTAGGAAAATCAATCGTGCTATTCAAAATCATTAAAAAGTGGGAAATAAAAACAAAAACAAAACAAACAAACAGGAAAATTACACCTATGATGACTGTTTATAAATCAAATTCAATGAGGATGGAAAGGCATGAGATTTTTCAAGGCTCGACGAATCATATGCCCATCACCCGGGACAACCAGAAAAAGGTCCCGAGCAATTAGTTTTAATGAGCTAGTTGCTCATTTTGTACTTGAATTCCAAAAGACTTTGGAATAAATTTTTTGTTAGGTTGACTTCTAAGCATCTTAAACTTAACATATGACAAAGAGAAAATACCTGGTCTACCACATTTCAGCACCAGGCAACCAAATAGAGATCTGTGGTTGTCCGAAAGACAAGCACGTTTTGAAACGATTTGTTGAGCCCTGAATTGTTTGCTTAGTGGGGGAATGATTTTTTCCCCCTTCTCTTCTTTTGAAAAAAAAAATCACGCACCTGTATGAGCTCCTCCTTGCTGTCGAACTGGTTGACGACGACGTTCTGTCGGTCCGACACGCGGGTCAGCGACACGTTGAGCCGCCCGTTGGCGATCTCGGCGGCGTTGTCCGGGAGGAAGGTGTTCAGGCCCTCCCGTAGGTGCTTCACGATGTTAAAACTGGGGTGGAGCGGGCCCAGCGCCCGCCGCCGGGCCTTGGCCGCTATACGTAACGTGTAGGTGGTCGCATCGCCTGGGGTAATAAAAGGAAAGTACTTAAGATATATACTTTGTTGGTTTCTTTTCTTCGGCTTATTGATATGCTTAAGTTGGGTAATTCCGACTGGTGGCCATTCATTTACACTTTTTTTTTATAGAAACAATTAAAAGGAAATATAGAAAAAGTGTTCACAATTCAACAAATATCAATATTGCAGCTATGACATTTTAGACATTAAATATTCAGATAGTGACATACATTTGAGAGGAATGTCAAGGAATGCCAGTTGCTATCATATAAAGATTTGGGTCAATAGCTCGGGAACTGGTTACAAGAAATTCTTTCTAGAATTTCGAATCCCAAAAAGATATTTTTATACTGGGCTGATTTTCTTACATTGGGTCTCTGATAGTCTTGGCGTGTGACTGGGGGTTGAAACAGGAGTTTTAGGTTTTTTGAGACTGACCAGTCTCTAATCTTAAGAAGGTGGAGATTTAACTTTTAAGACTGGATAGTCTTGGATCTTTACCATTTTTGAGCCCGAGTCTCAGTAGATGTTACCATGAGACTGGATGGTATTCAGTCACAATCAGTTTTAAGGCCGTATATGTATGCGACATGGCTTAAGACTAAACTCAACTCTCCTGAGTGCATCATCCAATAAATAAAGCCTTTAGGCACGCAGACACACCCCTTCTATGGATCTAATCCCTTAAATTCAACAACACGACACGGCAATTTCTCAAATTCGATACTCAACATTAGGTACCCACCCATCAAGGGCCCCCTTTTTGCTCCTATGGCATTGTCTTAATCTTTCATTAGCCTGCAGGGCTCAACATTAACGGGTTTTACTTGGCTGGCCATGGGCAGATGAAGGTTAAATCATACCTGCCCGACCCTAAAATTCACCTCCCCATCTTTAATAAGTTAATGTAATTAATAAAAAAAATTTTTACCTGCCCTCCGGGAAGGTGGAACCCAAAAGATACTTGCCCCATCTCAAATTTGACCTGCCCCAGGCAGGCAGGCAATACTTAATGTTGAGACCGTCCAATCTCTATTGACGACCATTGCACTGGTAAGTTTTTCTTTTAGAGTGATTGATTTGCAACTATCCAGTCTCGAACCCTTAAATTATTGAGTTTAATTGTCTCTTTATTAAGTAACTGGACCTTTAACTACACAATAAAGATGGTGTCATACAAATACTGCCTTCCCTCTATCATTTCTTACAGTTAATGCTATTGATAATAACAAGTTTTATTGACAACTTCAATACTTGAAGTAATATGTGTCTTTCTGTGTGTTAATTTACACAGACAAATATTTCGTTTGATATAAAGCCTCCACTTCAAATGGCCTAGCAATGGTTCCCCCAGAGAGAGTAAAGTTAAAACTTTACTCTCTCTGGTTCTGTCAAAACTGTGTCAGGATGCCGAGTCGGGTACATTTCACAGTTATTAGCCGTTTGGATGGTTAGCACCTTCCCTCGGCCCCCAGCCCTCAGCCCAGTGGGAAGTCCTGTCACTGGCCGCTGCGGGTACAAGTGCACTAAGGTCGGCGTTCTGACTACCGACCCAGTGAGGGCCCTAGACCCTTAAATTCGTCACGGCGATCATACGGCCATTTCTTAAAATCGACATGCGACATGAGGCTTAGGGAAATGAAGAACAAAATGAACGACATTAGGCCCAAAAAAAAGAAGAAAGAAATTGATGTGTTAAGGTAACCGACCTATCCTAATATTTTTGACATAACCTAACTTTTTTTTCAGTTTTTTTTTGTCTAAAATATTTTTAAAATCCAAAAGAATTGACTAAATGAACATAGGACAGCACAGAAATGCTTGGAACATTTGTTTCAGATGCTAGAATTGTTTTACAGACTGTCAGAGAATTTCTTTGAGGATTTTTCTATTTTCAAGACTTACCAGATCCAAATTTGAAAGTTTAAAAAAATAATAAACAAATCGACCTACCTAGCCTTTTTTTTTTCGACGTATGTTACCTGAACACAACATTTTTTTTTGCCTTTTGTCACACACATAACAGGGACAATTTCTTAGATTCGACATGGGACATGAGAAGTTAAGGGACAAGG
Source organism: Lepidonotus clava (assembly GCA_936440205.1). Lineage (NCBI taxonomy): Eukaryota > Metazoa > Annelida > Polychaeta > Phyllodocida > Polynoidae > Lepidonotus > Lepidonotus clava. The sequence continues at coordinate 4,410,279 of OW387141.1, forward strand.
AACATAACAATTTCTTAAAATGAAATTCGACATGAGACATGGGGACCCCCTATCAATGGCCTCCTCAGTGGGACATTGTTAGGTTTGGGTTCGGCCCTCATCAAGGCTAATCCGCTCTTAGTCTTACGTAATATAATTACCTCATTCTTAGCTGTCTGTGACATAACATAAACGGCCACGATGGTTACTGAACTCTGAACAAGGGGCCAAGGCCCAAGGCCACAACTCAGGCTTTGTCAGTTTGTGTTGACTTAGTCGGACTGCTAGAAATCAAATAAATAAATGTTCTTAACTTACCGAGGCAGCAGTTTGTGAGCATCGCGGCGGCCACGAGAGCTCCAGCACTCGCCCCAGAAACTTGATCACTGAGTAAGTTGGGGGCATATTCCTTGATGCAGCTGGCCACTCCGACATGATAAATGCCCAGAAACCCACAACCTGCGAAGGAAAGGTTCACTTTCTCCGACCCGCCATTAGAGATCTCCCTCAGCGTGCTCTCGGCCACCATGCTGACGGACCAGTGAACCTCCCCTGGTCACTCACTGACTCGCATATACGGCTGCAAACGTGGAAAAACTGATAAGATTAATTCCCGATCTCCTTCGTGCTCCAGTTTTTAGTTCTGTTCTGTTTTGATTTGGGCTTCCGTGGCCTGACGTAGCCACACCTCCTGAGGTCATTTCCGTCCTGCCTTCTGATTGGCTGATACAAAACCGTGCCCCCAAAATGGACCAATCAGAGAGCGGCTTTGTCGCGCCAGATTGTGGTTTTAAATCTCCACGCAGAGGGATGCAGTGCTCCCATTGGTTTAACATTGGCGCCTCCGCTTGGAGACGTTTCAGACAAGAATGGTGCACTTGCAAAGGAGCGTCATACTATTTTAGGCTTGTGGACACTGTGCAGTTAAAATACTGTCACAGATTGAAATTAAGACATCTATTTTAAGGATATATAGTTTGATCAACTTTTAATTCATTTAAAAAGGAGAAATCTTGACATCTATCGGACTGCGTGAGTAACTATTTCGGTATGGCTTACATTGCAAGATGACGTTTTGGGTTAACTTAACTTGTTCCCGGCAGTTTTAGAAGGAGTATTAGGAAATTCAAGTCTAATACCAGCGTAAAGAAATCAACATGGCGTCCGTGGCACGCTGTTTGCTGATGACACCTTTACTAAAATGTATCTCAAGTCGATCCATGGGTTATTTGTGTAGAAGAAGTAAGCCTAGAAGTTTAAAACAGACTGCTCCATTCGTAAAGACAGGCGGTCTCTTGTGTGCTCAAGCTGTCATCGTCTCTCAGACCGAGGAGAGTCCAAAGTTGAAGGTAAAGCCTTGTTTTTAGTCGGAGTCCTTGACCCAGTCCCATTCTTGCATGCAGCTAGCCCCCTAGGCCTATAATAGTTTTTCGCACCTTGCCCTTAAATCTTAGGGGTTCTTGGAAAATCTGAGGTCGTTCCATGTAAATCTAAGGGGGTTCCAATCAAATCTGTAGGGGCAAGGTAAATGTGAGGCCTGGCCCTGAGGGCTTTCCAGTCAAATCAAACTTTCAAAGGGGCTTCCAGATGAGTATATAGATCTACTATTTATTTCATTTTATCTATTACTTTTTTCTCACTTTTTTTCTTTTACAAAATGTACAAGTTCCGGGACCTACAGTTATCTAAATCTGAGGGGTTCCAGACATCATACCAAAGCTGTGTAGAAAAGCTAGGGGCTGATCCAGGGATTTTCAAAAGGGGATGTAAAAGTTTCCGCTGGACCCACAGGACATGGGAATTTTATATTAAAAATAATAAAGAAGTACAATTTTGAAAAAAAGGGGAAAAAAGTAGGTGTATATCTATAAGAGATGCACCAGATCTCCCGCTTCAAACTCAACTAAATTTCATTATTTTTTTCATGTGTGTTCATTTGTAATAAATTATATGAAAAATGGTATGTAGCCTTCTCAAAATCTCTATACTAAAGGGGTGAAACGGTAACTCCCGTTCTTTGGAATTCAAACACTGGGAGTTCTCCCGTTTTGGAGGTATTTTCCTCTAGCGCCTCTGGTCCAAAGATTTAGGTTTGTTGATACCTGAACACAACGTTAACTTTTTTTGCTTTTTGTTCCAGGCGGTGGATCCTCAAACCCTGACGTCCAGCTACCTGATCAGGCAAGCAGCAGCCGCCAACGTAGACTCGGCGACCACACTTTTAAACCAGACAGCCGCAACACTCATAGAGATCCATGAGAAATATGTTGATGTAAGTGAGTTATTATCTTTAATTCAAGTGCAATAAGTAGTTAATCGTTTTATATTTGATTTCACTATAGAAGTTCTAAAAATCAATGGTATAAGATGTCCGTAGTATCAAAATAACTGTTCAAAATTATTGGCGAATCTAGTACAGTTTTACGGCCATGCCCAAATTATTCCGACTCAAAGTTTGCATATATATATATATATAATTTATACCTACCTATTGCACGGTGCAGTAGGGATTTGCTGAGCGCATAATGTGAGAACCTGTGCGTCAATAAGTCCTACTACTACATGTATCACAAATGGAAAATTGGGATAAAAAATATCTAAAAGCGGGGAAGATAACATACAGTATATCCCAACAGAAGTTTTGCACTAATAAATTAACATCTCAATCAACTTTCCTTTCAGGCATTTGATAGTCTGTTAAACTATGGTAATGAATTAACTTCTCAATACACCTTTCTCCTTCAGGCGCTGGACAGCCTGGTAACGCTCGAGTAAGGAATTAACGATTCTTTACACTTTCCCTTCCAGGCTCTTGATAGACTGCTAAAACTGTAATAATGAATTAGCGTTTCTGTACATCTTCCCGCCCTGGTGGATTAAATTTGAAACAACATTTTTGGTTTTTCCTATAGTTAACCTATAAGTGAAGTGACCCAGTTCCCAAAAGCCCCAAAAGGTAGGCAAGGTGGGGGACTGCGCAAATTCGTGGGAAAGGTGTATACACTTTCCCTTCCAGGCACTGGAAAGCCTGTTAAAACTGTAGTAATGAATTAACGTGCCAATACACTTCCCCCCTTCCAGGCCCTGGACAGCCTGTTAAAGCTCCAGGACCTAGTGGTCGAGTCCTTCGGGAGCACGTCTCAGGAGTCTGCTAAAACTGTAATAATGAATTAACGTCTTCACACACTTTCCCCCTTCCAGGCCCTGGACAGCCTGTTGAAGCTGCAAGATCTGGCGGTGGAGTCCTTCGGGAGCACGTCTCAGGAGTCGACTAAAACTGTAATAATGAACTAATGTTTGTTTACACTTTCCCCCTTCCAGGCCCTGGACTGTCTGTTAAAGCTACAGGACCTGGCGGTGGAGTCCTTCGGGAGCACGTCTCAGGAGTCGACTAAAACTGTAGTAATGAATTAACATGCCAACACACTTCCCCCCTTCAGGCCCTGGACAGCCTGTTAAAGCTGCAGGACCTGGTGGTCGAGTCCTTCGGGAGCACGTCTCAGGAGTCTACTAAAACTGTAGTAATGAATTAACATGCCAACACACTTCCCCCCTTCAGGCCCTGGACAGCCTGTTAAAGCTGCAGGACCTGGTGGTCGAGTCCTTCGGGAGCACGTCTCAGGAGTCTACTAAAACTGTAGTAATGAATTAACATGCCAACACACTTCCCCCCTTCAGGCCCTGGACAGCCTGTTAAAGCTCCAGGACCTGGTGGTGGAGTCCTTCGGGAGCACGTCTCAGGAGGACCGGGTCTGGGATGCCGTGCTCGTCGTCAGGAAGAAGGTGGCCGACATCAAGGCAGCCAAAGACGTGAGCATAATTGCCATTTTTTTATCTATGTCTCTTTTTTTTCAATAAGTTTATTTACCCTGGAGAAATAAAATTGAACATGCGTTAGTTTTCATTGGTCTCCAGCGTTTCATCATACATACGTTTCATCATAGTTTATAAGGTCATAACAGGTGATAAGGACGATTTCAGATATATACTTAACATTGTGTGAGAATACAGTAATTTAGAATTTTTATTCTACCTCTTTATTCTATCAATCCCGATATCATCTAAAAATTCAAATCTTGTTCAGGTTAGAATCGTCCGTATATATACTGGTTTTTTTTTTTCAAATTCGTAAGTGTATAATGCACTGAAAACCAACTCTGTCGGCTAGATTTCAGTGCTTTAGTATGGAAATTTTTAGATGGAACAATATTAACCTTAAGTCACTGCGATAAGAAAAACAATACGGGCAGTGCAATATAAGGTTTCTTTTACATGATTTTTGAACATATGAAACAAGGTGCCGAGATGAAGAACAAATGACAAAAACATGTAATTTAAAAACTTGTTTTTTTCATTTTGTTAAACATATAAGCGATGGAAAATTAAGTGAGTTGCTGAGGTCGGTATGTTCAACTAGCGTTGGCAGATTGTACGCTGCTGCCATCTGGTGTTCTCACTACAAACCTCATTTCAGGGATTCAGATATTACCGTCTGTCAGTTTGTTTTTTTTCCTTCTTCTTTTTTTTGTTTTTTTTTGGGGGGGTGGGGGGTCGGGGGGTACTATAATAAGAAGACACTATTATGGAGTATGAGATGGGATATATTTACCCCCGGAACCGACTGAACCGCGGCCGAGTGGAAAGTGAAATTTGATATAAATGTAACTCAGTTGCCAATAGAATCGGTCTGGATATAAATATTGGTTTCAATAATCATGTTACATAGGAATAATGAGTGATCTTCTTTTCTTAAGGTCTTTGAGGGCAATTTATGTAATTCTGTGAGAAAGTTTTCTCAGTCTAAGTGACTTATGTATGAAGACTGAAACGTCTAAAACATTCTCGGCTATTGAACAGCGTATATACTACTAACGGTTTTTGTTTTCAAGGAGCTGGAGATTTTGTTCCGGTCGGCTGAACGCTTGGTGAACAACGCGGCAGAGGCGGCTTTCCTATCAGGTATGGCGGATCTTGTTTCAGTAGTGAGATGTTATTTAATTTTTTGAAAGAAATTGATCAGGAAATGCTTCAGGAGCCTTCCATTAAGTGCTTTTGTACATTGTGCTAAAGTTCGTATTGAATTGTCGACAAACGTATACACATTTGAAAAAAAGTGCCAGAGTCCCTTTTTTACTACGTACCAGCTAAATAAAAGGCCCCGTATCATTTCATGCAAACTATTGTTATTAGATAATTATGATATACTACTTTGGCCAATTCAACTTGGACGTGAGAATCAGAATCGTAGATGACAAGGTTTTACCCATGCATTGTGGTATTTTAGTTTAATTTACACTGTAGAGAAATTTCTTTTAGAATAAGCGTAAACTTTCAAAGTAATATGCTATTTTTGGCACCTGCAGGCTTGATGTTGGAAATTAAATTCTAAGAATCGAGCTTTCTTTATTTTAAGCAGCCTCACTTCTTTCTATGAATTCGGTGAATCACATCCAACTTGCATTGATATTTAATAGATACAATATTCAACTTTACATTAAAGGCTCCATATTACTTCCCTCTTAACAGGAGCAGAGTATGCATGCACCATAGCCAATGAGCAACTCTATGCCGTGCGGGACAAACTCAACACAGCCTCTCAGCGCTCGCAGAAAGCCGAGCGCTCAGTCAACGAGCGAGAGGCCTGGGTCATCAGCGAGACAGCGAAATGGGACAAAGAACTGAAGGAAAAGAAGGCTAAAGAGGGACAAACTAAAACCTCAGCCAGTGAGGAGAATCGACCTTCCCCGACCTCGCCTCCTGCTCCGGAGCCTCGTTTTAGATTGGGGGCCGAGGTCAAGGCCGAGGTCAAGGACGAGGTCAAAGACTGGTTCTCGGTGGTGTTAGACGAGGACGAGGACAGCTCGCCCTTCGCTCCCCGGACAGAGGGTACGGACTCACAGGAGCAGGAAGACGAGAGGAAATGGGCGAATGCAAAGTGACATAGATTGAACAATAATCATAGTATTAAGGAGAATAAAGACTCATAGGATATCATACATAGGATATTTAGTTTTAATAATGTGCTATAAAATTATCTCGGTGAATATGAAGTATTAGCTTCACAACCACGTGAATGAGCATTCGTTGCAATAGAAATTGAATGTATGTAACAGTTTTGTACGAATGACAGAATAATATATATACTTCTAACGAAACTGGTATTTTCTTTTTTGATAGTAAATTTTCATTTGAATTATTTATTACATTTGCGATGATACAAAGTTATTGTCAAATCAAAGTTGGAAATGTTTCACAATTTATTCGCGTAGTGAAAAAACGTATACATCATCCATTTTCCACATTTCCAAAACGTTTATAGAGACAAAATATGAAGAAAGAATATAGTATTCCTATAGAATCAACTTTATTATACATTAACTCGGATACATACGTATCTCTTAACTTGATAACAAGGCTCAACAATTAACATCTCTATTTTACCCAATTAGGAATGAGATGTTATAGGGTCCTTCCACTAAGTATAGACGCACCCCCTTGGTCAAAAGAACAAATTTTAATTTTGTGCATATTTTCCTGAATTTACCCCTGCGTATGTACTTAATGGAGGTCTATAAACAATCGACATGTAATTCTTAATTTCTGTAGTAATCAGAAATGATAAGCACAGTTCACAATGCATTCTGAGCACCATACACACCATTAACACAGAGGTAAATCATATACAGAATCATAGCATATTATAAGGTCTCTAAATCTCCCATCTCAGACCGGGGTGCCGTTCTCGGGTTTGTGCGACAGGAGCCCGCTGTCGGGGGAGGCGTCCCAGATCAACTTCTGGATGGGTTTGAACTTGGGGTGTTTGGCGTCGCCCACCAGTTGGAGCAGCATGCTCTCTCCGGTCGTCAGGAAGGTTCCCGACTCCTTGATCCGCTGGAGCGCGAACATTCTGAAGGCAGAGAATAAATATGCATTTAAAAAAAGACAAAATATGGGAGAGGAATACCTTAAAATTTAGGGGAAAGAGGGTGAAGGATGTTGGATGTTACTAGGTTCATTTAAAGTTGTTCCTAGCCCCTTAGCAGCACTTTAGATTCTTGAATAGGAAAACTAAAGTTCACTCAGAGAAAGAATCTGTCAACACATAACATTCAATTTTCAATAGGAAATAATGTCCTTTTTCAACAACATTAATATCCATTTGCACGAACATGTAATACAAGTGTACATGAAACCGAGACGTATACCCGTTCTGAGATGAGATACTAGCCACCAAAACACCAAAACATTTCCCAACTTCTCTTTCTCTTTTTGTTTGTGCATTGGCTCCCATAGATCTGCACTGGGCCATGTTGTATATACTACTCCTCACCTGTCAGTCATGCTGCGGGAGGACACGGCGTCGGCCACCACATGCACCTCGTAACCCTTCTCCATCAGGTCGAGTGACGTCGCCTGGATACACGCCTGAGTCTCGATACCACACAGCACAATCGACTTCACATCTAAAATAAAACATTTTATGAATGTATGAATCACGTAAAGTTATTAGGAGGAGAGTTGGCTCAGTGGTATGGCACTCGTCTGCTTTGCCAAAAAATACATATTTCGCATTTCACTTTATTGCAGAGGCAAACATTCATATTTCAGGATTAAATATACAAAGGACTTTTTCAGGATGTTCAGTTTTAATTGTCGAAGTTATATGTCCAATTTGTAAATCAAATGGGTAAAACAATGTTACGTTTCTCTACCACAACATTTTGTATAACATGGGACTTACCTTTATGCTTTTTGAGTTCCTCCAAGACTTCAGGGATGGCCATAGAAAATTTCGTTTTCGCAAAGGTGGGTAGTCCGCTTACATCCAACTCACTAGCTGTTGGACCAAGACCTGGAAAGATATAGGAAATAATTAACCTATCGGTCAGTTGGTTAGCGTTTTTAAATGAGAGGTACCAAACCGGGTATCCAAGGCGTTTGGGAAAATAAATTGTGGAACCCGTTCAAATTTAAACAGAAGTAGCATTAGACTAAAAGTTATACAATTATAGTTTTATACAAGGCCCCAAACTCCAATATGAACCCATTGACATTGCAAGGACTGGACTTTTCCCGGGAATATCCCTGACTTCACAATGATTATGGTATTTGTTTAATCGAAAATACAATTTATATAACCTTTTAACTGCCTTGTATTGGCTATGATTAAAAAAGTGAAGCTCCTCGTTGCTACACTACATATCTTCAGACCTTTTGCGTCTCCGAACTATATAGTTTTATCATTCATCAGATCTCTCTGATTTGGCTTTGCCCTTGGTTCTGACCCTTCCCAAGCTTATCACAACCAGACTATCTAACAGTTATCTCATGTTGAATAACACTCCCTGCCCTTTGACCCCTGAATCTACAGGACGAGCTGACCTACACATATTATATACATATATTTAACACATACTAATATGAAAATACATTCAAAGTAATGGTAGTGACATAAGCCAGGGTTAGTGAAAAATCTGAAACCCCAGAAAGAAAATTTGAAATGATGTTAAAATGCTATGAAATACTTATGTTACTCTAGGGATTAATTTTAGACAATTTTTATTTGAGGAGACAAATCTGAAATCAGACAAAAAATTGAAAAATGACATTCCTGGCAACATACATGGAAAGTTTAAGAAAATAAATGGGAGCTTCAAGGCTCCCTAGGCCAACCTTAAAAGAAGTTTGTTTCTTGTTTATCGCCTAACTGTTGGTGGTAATGTTTGATTACAAACTTACGAAAACAAGATTGGACACTTATAGACCGGACATAATTCTTCGCAGAAATGATGCAATAAAATTTTTAAAACCAATTACGGCTAAAGAAAAAATTATGAACAGTCCATTTTATCGAGGATGCACTTTGTGGGATCAATTGACATTAGAAATACAAAGATTAGAAGACATCAGAGGTTTTAAAACTTGTCTGAACAAATTAGACATTAACTCACTAGGATGGAGGTAGTCAAATCAGATACTATACTAAGGGACCTTTCCCTAAGTATCACTGTCTGATTGGAAACTTACTAAGGATTTATATGGTTGTATAACTCCACTATTCCCCTATTTGGCAAGGTTAGATGGACCTTTCCATCTTTATCTGGTCAGAGAGCAAGGAAAAGTGTAGGACTAGGAATATTAATTGAGAAATATGGAAGACTGAATCTGGTTGAATTGAACTTATGATGCTATGGACTTAAATCCTAAAGAAATTTTAAGATAATAATGTACAATAGTGGTTTCTAGGTCAACAATATCATCTTCTTTTTTTTCATACTTCTACAACTATTTGAAAAGCACGATGTACATTGTGAAATAGTTTTGAATCAATAAAAAAAAAAAAAAAAAAAAAAAAAAATCAGGGCCGACGGGAGACTCTTTTTTTCATCTTTGAAAAATTCTTATTTTAAATCAAAAGTTTTCAGTATTAGTCTTACCAACAAAAAAGAAATAAGAAAAAGAAAAAAAAATTCCCGACCTCCCGACTTTTCTGGTCGACCGCTAGAGAGGAATTTGTTGTCGAGGTTGGCTTGCCCTAGCCTCTCTGGGAAGCATATAGGCGAGTCATATGTCCACGGGTTTATCAATTAGTGTACAATACGGTTACCTTGAAGATCGTAAGCTAAACCAATAAGATGATGCCCAACACACGAGTTTTGCAGGTCTCTGTATTAGGGCCAGATAACTTGTGTGTATATTGATATTTAGATCTATATATAGCGAGTCTGGGAAGTCCCTCCATGCTCCAATGTAACCATTACCTTTACGGTTGGAAACAAATTCATTCAGTCAACCATGACTTACTGACCATGCAGGGACGGATGGCGGGGGGGGGGGGGGGGCGCATGGGGCGCCTGTCACCTCTAATTTTGGCAAAATTAGATTTTTATTGTAATGTAAAAATTTGGCCGCCAAGTGGGGCACCTCAAATTTCTATATATAAGGCCGCCCCCCCTTTTGGAAAATTCTGGATCCGTACCTACCATAGGGGGTCTAATGAAGGCAAAATACTGAAACTGCGTGCATTTGCTTATTTGCGCATGTCATTTTCCCTTCTTTTTGTAATTTAGGGGTATCAGGACCCTACGATGGCCGCGGGCCGAAAATGTTAGTCAGACTCGAACACTGATTACATAGCAAAAATACTTACCAGGGTCGCATCATGAGTCGTTATAATTTTGATTACATGTCTGTCAAAAGTTGTCCCATGTTAAAGACTTTTTTTTTGCAGTAAACGTTGGTTTCACTTGTAAGATTAAGATTATATAATAACGTTGCAAGAAAATTTATGTACAATATTTCCCCTTCAAAATGATATCTAGTCTTCTAATTTCACCTGCCATTTTGACATGAAAAAAAACATAGCACCTGGTAACTTTTGAACCAATGACGGTATGTTTAAATTCAAAAAGGAAATAATAGTAGACACCAAGCTTGGTTGCTGTATGTTCCTCAGTATTTTTTTTTGAGTATTTTTGAATTCTTATGTAAGGGGTGTAGATGGGGGGTCCCGATGTCGGATGTCGAATTTATGAAATGGCCATGTCCCTTGTCACTATTTCTTTTATATTCATGTCGATTTAAAAAAGCCCCCATGTCGCATGTCGAATTTAAGGAATACCCTATGTCATGTCATTTATTTTTTCCTTCATGTCACTAGGCTTCATGTCGCATGTCGAATTTAAGAAATGGCCATGTCGCCCTGTCGATTTCAAGGGTCTACACCCATTAGACTATGTAATAGATCTATACCTATCCTTATTCCCCCCGGCCCTGGTTTTTCCCCGTTTGCAGAGATTTCCATGATAAAACGTTACCCTCAGTTTTTGGCCCTACCCTAAATTTCTTGGAGATTTTTTTTTTTTCAGAATGTTACTGAAACTCAATAAAAATTACCTTACAGCCAGAAAATTACATTATATAAGAAAACTAACTCTAGTCTGGAGAGTGACAAGTTTTGTAGAAGGTAAATGAAAGGAATAATTCACGTTCAAAACCATTTGTTAATAATTGGCTATGGAGTATATAATTGATGTTAAAAAAAAAAAGAAAAAAAGAGAAGGAAAAGAATTGATTTAGATTAACCTGCCCTATTGTTTTTGGGCCTATGAAACCTGAACACAACTTTCTTTTCAATAGTCTACGGGGCATACGTATAGACATGAAAGTAAGAAAAAGAGAGCAACGGACATACAATCTTTTATCAGCGAACCACAATGATCAGTAGTGATCAGCTGAGGTTTCAGGGGCCAGGAGGCCTACCTTTGGGGTACTGTTCTGTGACGACGATGGGCATGTCAAGTGCCTTTGCACCTTCCAGCATCCTCCTGGACACCTCCAGAATCGCTGGGTAGTAGGAGATCGTTTTGCGGAATCCCTCCTGCATGTCACAGAGGAATAATGCAGAAGATTCAATTGCTATTTTCCCTAGTTTTCGTGCTGCCATCTTGTCGTTCTTCAGGGTTCTGGAGGAAGGACGGACTTTGCGATCAATTCGACACCTGGCGGGAAAACTTGAAGCTCGTCCGTCGCGCCATCTAGCGACAAGTTTTTATTAAACGCGATGAAGAAAGAGCGGACTTTAATTAAATTAATAATATTTATACTCATTTCAGTCTACCGAAAAAAATTGAGAACATAGAAAATTGTTATATCTATTGAAATTTATTAAGAAAAGGATAAAAGATGTATTATTTGATGAATTCAAAAATACTTTAGTTCGCATGTATATTATATTTCTAATCGCGCACCGCTTACGATACAATATGGCGGCGCCCGTGTTAGCAGCTGTGGACCTCTAATCTGGACTTTGCACAGGATTATCGATAGCGTACCTGCGTTACCTGGGTGTGTCTTTCCAGTTAGTCGTCGGCCAGCGGAGAGGTAAGATGTCGTCTTTATTATTTTACCATCTGGGTTCTGCACACTCACGCAAGTACTGTGCATCTGGTTCTTGAAGTTTGAAATCCAGCCTGGCCGCCACTCAGGTGCCATGCCCCTGGTGCGGTGTTCCTCCCGGAGAGACGTTCTCAGCTCTATGGCAGAGGTTTCCTGGTCTGTTGGTTCCCATTCTTCATGGGTCTTTTCCTGAAAATCATTGTTGTTTATTTGCTTCGCTGAGTGATCTTTCTGGGGCACGTGCAGCACTGGCGGACCCAGGATTTTGAAAGGGGGGGGGGGGGGGGGGGGGGGAGGGCAACATTGCCAGTATTGGAAAATCTTTTCCTAAAATTAATTACTTTTGGACCGAATTTTACATTGAAAAAAACTCCAAAGTGTCCAAAAAAAGGGAGTGGCGCACGCCCCCGCGCTCCTTACCCCTTCTGGATCCGCCCCTGACGTGACATGTTTTGATCTCGAGTCCACTCTCTGTTGTAACTTGTACAGTTGTAGGACGAGTTAAGTCTAAGAAGAGATCATGTCTTTTTTTTTTTTTTTTGATCGTCATGTTTTGCCTTTTGTAGTTTTGTTGTTTGGGCTCTGTTTGGTGTTTATAGCCGCTTTGATTCCAAGCGAGACAACATCATTCAACTTGACCTTTGACTGTTATTTGAGGGGGCGTCTCTACTCGAATGGAAACAAAATGCCGTGGTCTGCTTTTGGGAATCTAATCTTGGCCTAACTCTAAAAAATATGTTGATTTACAAGTTTATCGAGATCCATATAGTTTTAGAGTTAGCATTAAGATCAAGATGCATATCAATTTATGCTTCTTATCGCATTTAGGCTTTGCTTCTTATCTGAGATGCTACATGGTGTGTTGTTTCATATTTTCTTATCTCTGTGTTATCTCGTGTGTTATCTCTGTTGTTTCCCATCTGTCACTCGTGTTATCTCTTATGTAACCTTTGGCAATACCAGGTGTATTTTCTATTCCATCATGGCTGCCTCGGGGTTGACTAAAACAATGCCATGATAGAGCTCTTGATCAGAAGTTGTTGGCTTTTATTTTTCTGGATGAGGAAATGTGAGAGAGATGGCCATGTCAATTCCAGCGGATTTTTTTATATCTTTTGGAGTTTATTTTGACATGTTGATCAGAAGTTTTCCCAGTTCATTCTGAATCTCAAGCAAACCCTTATAGATCTAAAGCCCATTGTTAGTCTTAAGTTTAAAGTGGAGGTATCGTCACTTGAGTTGCAGACTTAGGGAAATCTCTGCTGTTGGAATTTTTTCATTAAATATTTTACATTTGTCCCTATATGATATTTACAAAGGCAACTATGTATAGGCCTAACATGCGTAAATCTTGGAAGATTTTTTCACAAGGGCTTAGTTCAATGGTTAAGTTTTTAAAGTAATAAAATCGGATGCCTAAAGGTCTGGAAAGTAGGATTTAGAACTTATAACTACTCATTCTCTGTACAGTGTCCGAAATTAAGGTTTAACTCTGCGCACGCGCTGGTTGCACAGCTTTGAAATGTGTACACACGGGAGCCTTTCATTGCGCTCTCAGTGATATAAGGCTATTTGTTTCATTTAGAATGTGTGCATCTGCGGGCACTATTAAAACGCATGCACCCTGCTGCAAAAACATTCACCCTGGGTGCAGGGTGCACCCTTAATTTCGGACACTGCTATATGATGGCATTACCCTTGGAGGAAAATTTGTCTTGAACCCATGACGAGATGCTTGTAGTTCAATCTTATTTTCATATGATGATATAGTACTATATTGATCATCATCACTTAACACAACAGTATCTAAATCGGGGGACCTTCAATCTCATTATCCACAATATGGCTCATAGTTTACTTTCCTGTATTTTCTGATAGGGACATTTTAGTTTAGAAATTCAAGTGTAGCAGAAATAACATTCACATACAAGATCTATAGTGTAAGATGATCTACAGAATTATCAAAGTTTCAGAAGCATCTTTCAGGCAGCTAGCCCCGCAATTAGAAAAAACAAAGGGGTTTCACTCAGATTAAAAGTCCATTGGTACCTGCTAATTTTAACAGCCCAATAGATCTAGACATACCTTTGTCATTGCCAAGATTTGGTTGAATGATCTGATCTTGCAGTTGTCCCCTAAGCAGAATTATAAACTAATGAGGTGACTGTTTTTTTTGTGACCCTATAGAGAGGACAAAAATTATGATCTTCAATTCCCTGGTGCATCACAATTGGTCACATTTGGTTTGTACATATTTCCTACAGTGCAAAAGACCAGCACTTACCTCTCATGAATTATGAAATCAGCTGTTATTTGCTCCATTTTGCTTTGAAAAAGACTTGGTCAAAATGAATTGTGCTTTAATCAAAGGAGGTCACTTATTCTGAGATAGCAACAGCTACTCTTCTGTTGCAAGTACTTCCAACCTGTTTTCATTGTGTCTCTCTTGGCAACAATACACTTAAATCTTCCTTGGCATCAACTATCCTGATCTTTTCTTGATCCCTCATGGGGGTTCTTGGTTGGGGCTTCTGCTCCTGGGAAGAATATAGGCCCCCAGTAGCCCCTGCTGATTGTAAAAGGTGACGATGGGGGGACCCAGCACTGACCAAGTGGTTTATTGGGTTCAATTCCCTGTTGGTGTGTGGGTTCACTAAGGGATGAGGTACAGCAAAAATGATTTCCAGGTTTTGATCCCCTGCTGTTTGCCTGCCCTGTCACCCTCACCTCATAGATACATTCACGAAAGTCTGAACAAGTCAAAACTCATGTCTGAAAAGTCAAAATTCATCCTAACTTGTTTTTGTTGTGAAAATGACACTTGCTGTCAGTAAGACATAAAACATCCATCATTCACTCACTCATTTCTTGATTCACTACACCTTAATAGTTAGTGTTCTGTAATTGCTGTCATTCAAGGTCCCCTCTATGTGTAAAGACAAGCTGGTGTCTTCACCACTTTATGTTTTTACTTATTTGCCATGATCAATTTATGTTTATTCATTCGACTTATAATAACTATTCTAATTATAACTTATCCTTCTTTTAATTACTAATCATCACTTTGGATCAATTATTGTTGAAATGCATTGAATGAATATCAGAGGCAGTAAAAACAGTTTAAGTTTATATTTATTATACAACACCAGGACAAGGTCAGTAGAAGACCATATATATACTGTGGTACAACATTTAGACACAGTCATTTATTAAACCAACACAATATATTAAAAGGCCACTATATAAAAAGGCCAGCATTGCCAGTTGTACTGTGGTATTGGCACTTCACCAAGCCAAACCATATTTTAATATATCAATCCATATCACTATTAATTTGGTTATTGCCTAAAAATGCCTAAAGATCAAAAAGGTAATAAGAGAGACCCATTACCAAAGGAAAAAGCCTTACAAAAAACAATCCTTGCTGACCAATACCATTAATTGCCACCAGTCAAGTTTTCCCATGCTATATCGAGCCTCAGTCATTCTGATCTGACCTCCTGCCCAAGCTGGTACTTTACTCTGCCGGGCCTGTTTCTATTGTTTGGTCAGCAAGGCCAAGCTACTTTGTTTACTGTTTCACATTGGTGAACTATGGCAGTGAGTGGTGATTGTTATCTCATATTCTTAACTCTACCATTCCCTGTTTCTGATTAGGCCAAAAGAAGTGCATTATTTGTTACATATGTTGGACTTAGTGTTTGTGTACCCCTGACAACAATAAAATTATTATCAATTAACATAAATAAAGACGTGGTTTTCCTACATATGCTTCTATTCCTAAAATGCCATCTTGGATCTAGGGAAGTACTACCATTTTTCTCAGCTAACTAACCTTGTGTGGTCCAGAATCTCCTGGTGATTTAAATCTTCTAATAATTTCTACAAGATTAGAATTATTTCCACTAAAAAACAATAAGAGATTCCCTTAAAAGTACATTGTCATATAGGTCTGAAAGCATTATGATTTGAAGGATATCTCACGGTATTTATACTCCTGTCTAAATAAACTTTATTTTTGGTACTTTGTGATGAAAATTACTAACAAAATAAATAAATTACTAACAAAATTAATAAGGAATTTTTTTTCTCTTCTCAGGGCAATATGGATCCCTCCAAGATGGTACCCCTAGCCCTTATGCTTAGCGTCCTGGTGATGTATATCAGCATAGCTAGTTCATCTGAAGAGTGGCGATCACCATCACCACCACCTAAACACTACAACATTGTTCTGTTCGGGGCCACTGGGGACCTGGCTCAGAAGTACTTGTGGCGCGGGCTCTTTGCCCTGTTCAGTAAGGAGTTTATAAAAGGCAAGGTGCACTTCACAATCTATGGTGTGGGACGCACAAGTCAGTCGGATGGCAGGAAGATTATTGGTGATATATTGCTTAAGGTGAGTCCTCAGATGCTTTTGTTTTGAGGTCTGTAGAATTCTTCTGATTTTTATCTTATAAAATCATCAAATTACAGTGTGCTTGATTTGTATTGCCTTTAGAATAACTGGTGCAGATGGAAGAAATGCTTAGAGTTTCTCACTAGTTGGATACTAGCTCCCAACAGAAATGGAAGTTATTCTGATTACATGTTGATAGTTACTGTGATCATAAAATGGTGTGATGGGCAAATACAGTGTCCGAAATTAAGGTTTAAATTTGTGCATTCACCGGGTGCATAGCTTTGAAATGTGTGCACCTGGGAGCCTTTCATTGCACCCTCAGTGATATGAGGCTATTTATTCAATCAAAAATCTGTGCATCTGCCTGGTACACACTATTAAAGAGTATGCACCCTGCTGCAAAAATATCACCCCGGGTGCAGGGTGTACCCTTAATTTCGGACACTGTAAATACCATGCAAAACTGAAGGGAGCCTCTGCTTTAATTAAAGTACAATTCAGATTTCAAATCAGACCAGCACAGCCACTATAGAAAGTCACTTAGGTTCAAGCACTTGGTGTGTACAGAGCCTCACACCAACCAGTGGCCAGGGCAGAGATCACAAACTGGGCTTTGCATTTGATGATAGGGTGGTGGTGATAGGGAGGGATCTCTCCCTGGACCAGCTGGCTGGGCATTGAGTGGCAGGGCCCTCCTTTGGGTACATGAAGTGGAACAGCTGTGTGTCTGTATGCTACCTCAGCAAGCCTGGTTCTCCTTTTATACAACCCCTACTCCTGGTGGAGGGATCACTGATAATGATAGGGCCTTACATTTTGGCCCCAAAGCTGGTCCCATGATGTGATCTCTGCCCATCTGATAAGTGGAATCACAACTTGTTATATAAGAAATTCTGCTATGTCATGGAACAACAAACATCATATTATAAGATTTCAGGCTCCTTATTGGGTTCTAGGGAGTTGGGCAATCCTAAGACACAAAGGGGTCACACTTGAACTACTTGGAAAAGTTGGAAGGATCACTCTGCCAATGAGCAGCCAGTATAGGGAGGGATCACTCTGCCAATGAGCAGCCAGTTCAGGTAGGGTCACTCTGCTAATGAGCGCTGAGTTTAAGTAGGGCTCACTCTACCGTTGAGCAGCCAATTCAGGTAGGGTCTGGGTATGCAGGGGAAGGGTGAGCAGTTAGGTGCCTGCTGGCTATCACATGGCATTGATCCCTACTATCTGTACACCGTGGCTTCTTACTCCTAACAAAACATTCTGGGCATTTTAAAAAACCCTAGCTGGTCAAAATAAAATCTGTCTATTGTATTAACACACAGTTCCCAAGCACAATTCCACACTGCACCCACCTTCTAACAGTGTGGACAAGCAGATGCCAGAGCATGGTTTGAAGCATGGTCCACCAGGTGAAAAGAGTTCAGGATGGTGGGGCGTGGTCTGTTGGGGAATCAGTCTCACTCACGATTTGAAACACCTATAATGGTGGGACAGTGCGGGTGTATGTAGGGTTTGTGTCCCTAGTTTCAATGGATCCAGTACAGGTGACAATAAGGGAATCTGGGTATCTATCAAATTGGGTGACAGTGCATTCTACCGCATCCCACATGTGACAAGTAGCCAATATTTCTGTTACTGCTTCCTCTACTAGTTTGGGGTCAAAAGATGATGTCACGGTTGGGGGTCTTTCTATCTATTCTGACAAAAGGAAAAAGGGAAAAGGGGGCACAGAGGTAGTGTGTCTTTCTATTACGGAAAAGGATCACATCAGATGTCCAGGGAGGGGAGAGGGTTATGGTTGATCAGTAGGTGGCGAGCTGGTAATTTTGGTAATGGTGAGTCCTGGGGGTGGTCAGAGAATAGGTACTGGGGAGGTGGGTGTAGGGGAGATCTGGATCTGGATATAGGTAGCAGGATGTAGGAGAGCTGGAAATATGTAGGAGAAATGAATATCAGCACAAACAGGTTCCAAGGTGAAGAGTGTATCACAGGACCAGTGTGGCCTGCCTTTGTGCCCAAGTAGTTTCAAAAAAGTCATCTGGACCAGTCACATGGCTAATTAACACTATCCATCCAAATCTATCCCATCATCTAAGCCCCAAACAAGAATAATAATTGAGTCATTCAGACTGAGGGGCTTCTCCCCTTTTTCTCCAGTCTATAGGTCCTTTCAACAGATTCATTCTTACACAATGTCCTGTGTTCTGTCAACTTTAGTATGGTCTCCTTTTCATGGCAGCAAAACCTGTATTAGGTTCTGATTCCATGTTGCACAACCTCTTTACTCACTTACAAGGTCCAAGGCAGCAAAACAAGATTTGGGGTTCAGTTTCCTACTGTCTGACCTTGTCATTCATCTTCTTAATTCATTCATATGTTTCAACTTTTCTTGCAATGAATATTACCATAGTTGTTGGAATGTCCTAAAACAGCCATTATTACTAAGTCTAAATGTCACAGTGTACTTTCTTATTACTTCAGGCAATCAAATGCTATGATGATGACTGCCGCAAAGTGAAGACCGAATTTGTGCAAGCTGTCCAATATCATGCACTCAAGACTGATAAAGACTACAAAGCACTAGCAGATAAGATTGGAGAAAACACACTCTCCCAATATGGCCTTCAGGAGAACCAGACCTCATATGAGAGTGGTCGCCTCTTCTACATGTCAATCCCACCTGGAGTGGTCACAAAAACAGTCAAGCGTATCCGTGATCAACTCCTGCCCCGTGAGGGACGACCCTGGGTGAGAATAGTCTTGGAGAAACCCTTTGGAAAAGACAAGAAATCAGCCCAGAAGCTAGCTACCAAGCTGTCTGAACTCTTTACGGATGATCAGATCTACAGGGTGGACCACTATTTGGGAAAGCCTATCGTCAAACTCATTTTACCCTTCAGGTTGGTGACATTTTAATTTTCAAGTAGACACAACCAAATGATCAACATGGTGATAATTCTCTTTGGACATCAGTCTTTTATCATATTCAGGCATGTCTAGAATGTCTGGCTTTAAGGTGCCTAAAATGTTCATATGAAATAGTATGTGTTTAATGTGAAAGTTTTCAAATTGCTCCGTTACAGCCTATATGTTTCATCAGTGTCAGTTTTCTTAAGAGTAGCTAGGGCATTGATCACCATTGGCCCCTTCACCCTTTTTTCATCCTTGTTTTTCCGAAATGCAAACTTCTTCAGGTATCCTGTGGGGGGTTCTGGGGTAGAATATAGGCCCCAAATAGCCCCTGCTGATTGTATAAGGTGATGATAGGGGGGATCCAGCACTGACCAAGTGGTTCTTTGGGTTCAATTCCCGGTTAGTGCTTGGTTCACTAAGGGATGAGGTACAGCAATAATGATTTCAAGGTTTTGATCCCCTGCTGTTTGCCCACCCTGTCACCCTTCATCTCATAGATACAATCACCAAAGACAGAATCGTCCCAACTTGTTTTCGCTGTGAAAATGAGCCATCTGAAGCGAACCATCATCTACCTTCAGAAAAACTAACTACAAAAGGGGATTTCACCAACTGCGACCCTAAAAAGCATAATACTACTTAGCCATTAATAGGAGAAGCAGTTTCCATCAGCGTACCTTGTCTACCCTTTAGCTCAACATATGTACTGTAAAATCAGGTACCCTTGAGGGCCCATGATCTTAAGAATAAACTCAGAAAAGAGGTCTGCTTCATTCAGAATCCAAAACCAAACTATATTTAACTGTACCCAGAGCTACCATCATTACATCACTAATCAACAAGGTAAAACCTATTGGAATAAGTGTGTGACTTTTACACAGTGATTTGGGGCTCTACAGAGCCATAGGCTATAACCAGCAGACTGTCTGGACACCTATCCAGGAAGACACATTTCCTGGACACTGTGTCCCACTCTGAGGCACAGGCAGACAACACAGCCTGCTGCAGCCTCTCCTCCCTGTCCTCCATAGCTTTTGCTGCCCTCGGTCCATATTTGCATGGGGGGTTGACTGGATTATTTGCCATGTTTTACTTTTTAAAAAAAAAAGTTAATCAGAACCTTTCTTCTACCTGGACATAGACGTTCCCGTCATGTCTCTATCAAAGGAGTCAGTCGTGTAAGAAGAGGGTTGGACTGGCTGGTGGAGGACAGAGGGGTAGCGGGTGTGGCAGCTATGCTGTATGGGAGTTTTTCTTTTTCTTTTTTAAATTACTTTGTTGAATATCTGCTCTCATACCATTGATATAAGCCTCAAGTTCCCCATTAACACTTGTTGCTTGATGGTCAAACTGCCCCTTTACTGCCGTCATGTCATTCAAGAATTTTCTTATCTCATCTGACTCACTTTTCTTTTTAATGGTTAGTGCATGAATGTCCATAGGCTCCTCTACACTTTCTTCAGCTTTACTGGTCCCTGAAGTGACCATCGTCATGGTGTGCTCTACCGCATCAGCAATCCGGATTGCTTCCCTTAAAGTCTTAGTGTGTTTGCTAAATGTCTCAAACTTAATCCTCTCCTCCCTGATACAAGATATATGTTGGGAGATGAGGCTTTCTTGGACAAATGCATTACACAATTCACTTTCTGGGTAGGCCTTGGGCACCTTAATTCTGAAGTCCTTCCCATATGCCTAAACACCTCATACAGCTTTTGGTAAAGCTCCTTAATGGCATTTCTTTGCATTTGCTGCTCTTCTTTTCTAAGGTTAGTCCGATTTCTTTCCAGCTGCACCCCTTCCAAGCTCTTGTCTAATGTATCTGTGTTTTCTAAGTAGCTGACAATTATGTCTGCCATAGAGCATGTGGTCAAAGTTCCTCCCAAATAAAGTATCTGACTATCACTAGCATTAAAGTACTTCTGAGCTTGGCTTATTGCCTTAAGTCACACCTTAAGATTGGCCTTGTTGCTGCCATCACATGTCTGTGTCGTCTTGGCATAGTCTAGGAGCCTATTTCTAAGTTGTTCGCTTATCATGAGCAAATTCTGCTGCTGGATACCACTATATTAAAACACACCTGCCTCTTATTGGCACTTGAGGGCATCCTTGATGGCGGTGTTCACCAGGTGGACAGCATCTGCGATGATGACATGGCACTCGGGGTTGTGCCTTTGCCTTTCTATTTGATAAACAGGGTAGGAGATATACCTAGTCTCAGGGTTGTCAGGGTAGGCAATGGGTCTTGCATATGTGTGGATGGAGGGTTCCAGGGTACCAGTGCTTGTTACAATTATGGAATCAGGACGGCGATCAAAACATTGGACAGTGCGGGTAACAGAAAGGTCCCAAGTATTATTGGTTGCAAGGACTTCCTTAATAGTTGTTTCTAAAAGGTCTTGGGTGGCAGGGGTGGTCATGGTCAAAGGTTCTTACAGTATCTAAGATGGTAGAGAGAAAAAAGGTGTGTACCTTTCTTTTTCAGAAATAGATCATGTCAGGGTCACCAATATAAGATTTCAAGGTTCTTATTGGGTTCTAGGGAGTCAGGAAAACTCTGCCAGTGAACAGCTAGTTCCTGTGGGGGTACTGGGGCGGGGCTTCCGCTCCAGGGAAGAATATAGGCCCCAGTAGGCCTAAACGTTCACATCTTAACTGAAGCAGCCTGGGGACACTAAAAAAGGTTTGGTCTTCCATATGAGTCATATATTCATGTAGTACAAAGGTGAAATGCGTCTCTGGATTTCCAACCTTTAACATGACCCTCATTCCAGATGGGGAAGTGCCTGAATTGATGTCACCCCTCTGAAGAATCCATGCCCTTCTATCATAAATGGCTTTTAGAAATTTAGTTAATGCCCATATACAAAAGAGAAACGCGACCAGATTATGCAAGTGTTCAGTTGGGATTTCCCCCTCTCAATTATTTATCATGGGGGTAGGGTTTGTAACAGGGTCAGTTTGTGGACCTATTACACGTGCCAATGTGTAGGTTAAATTATTATTTATTGCTAAAGTTGCTGCTAATACCCTGAGGCGCCAGAACAAACGAACAACGCACACAATATTTAGGGCAAGAATGACAGTTAAGGTTATTAGCCACCACCAAATTGATGGGTGTGCAATTTGTTTGGCCAAGTCATAATATGTCCAAAAAATATGTTAAGTAGCATTTTGTTTTCGTTCTTCGTCACGTAACTTAATTTCTGCTGCTAAGTCTTCTAGGGATACTGCCTTGTATTCAAGAACAGTGCCTGAACATCCTCATACGGCTTCTGGTAAAGCTCCTTAATGGCATTTCTTTGCATTTGCTGCTCTTCTTTTCTAAGGTTAGTCCGATTTCTTTCCAGCTGCACCCCTTCCAAGCTCTGGTCTAATGTATCTGTGTTTTCTAAGTAGCTGACAATTATGTCTGCCATAGAGCATGTGGTCAAAGTTCCACCCAAATAAAGTATCTGACTATCACTAGCATTAAAGTACTTCTGAGCTTGGCTTATTGCTTTAAGTCACACCTTAAGATTGGCCTTGTTGCTGCCATCACATGTCTGTGTCGTCTTGGCGTAGTCTAAGAGCCTATTTCTAAGTTGTTCGCTTATCATGAGCAAATTCTGCTGCTGGATACCACTATATCAAAACACACCTGCCTCTTATTGGCACTTGAGGGCATCCTTGATGGCGGTGTTCACCAGGCGGACAGCATCCGCGATGATGACATGGCACTCGGGGTTGTGCCTTTGCCTTTCTATTTGATAAACAGGGTAGGAGATATACCTAGTGTCAGGGTAGGCAATGGGTCTTGTATATGTGTGGATGGAGGGTTCCAGGGTACCAGTGCTTGTTACAATTATGGAATCAGGACGGCGATCAAAACATTGGACAGTGGTAGAGACAGTGGTAGAGAGAAAAAAGGTGTGTACCTTTCTTTTTCAGAAATAGATCATGTCAGGGTCACCAATTTAAGATTTCAAGGTTCTTATTGGGTTCTAGGGAGTCAGGAAAACTCCAGCTAAAAAGAAAACAGCTAGTTCCTGTGGGGGTACTGGGGCGGGGCTTCCGCTCCAGGGAAGAATATAGGCCCCAGTAGCCCCTGCTGATCGTAAAAGGCGATGATACGGGGGACCCAGCATTGATCGAGTGGTTCATTGGGTTCGATTCCCGATTGGTGTCTGAGTTCACTAAGGGATGAGGTACTGCAAAAATGATTTCCGGTTTTGATCCCCTGCTGTTTGCCTGCCCCATCACCCTCATGTCATAGATTCGATCGTCAAAAACTAACCAAGTCAGAATTCTTCCTAACTTGTTTTTGCTGTGACAATGACCCTGGCTGTCGGTACGGCGTAAAACATCTTATGCCAATCAAGAAACTCTTTCCTTTGCTTCTTTGACATTGAATTGACACCATAATCATTGACAGCAGGAAAAGGTCCAGTGTAATTTTTATTAAACATTTCATTTAACATTGAAGAAATGGGGGATTCCATCCCTTCTTGAGTTCATCTAAGCTAAACAATTTTGGGTCTGATGCAAGTGACATTGACATTGATAAAAGGATTAAGTCATCTATAACCCTAATGTCAAGCCACCTACATTGCCTCCTTCTCCTTGTGGAGATAGCCTAGCCAATTCTTCACAAAACTACAGTTGAGCCAGTTGTTTTCTATAGCCCATTTCCTTAGAGTGTCTATGTCAATACAACTAATGACAGAGTTGTATTTGGGAGCATCCTCCCCCAGGACTTGCAATCTGTCCTGACAATGGGGTGGTCCTGGAGTCCATTCATCGAGGCCCAGGACATTAAGTCTTCCTGGGTCATGTAGAATGCACCTCCCTTTACAGCCAAACCTTGGAGACCTCATCCAGATAGAGTCCCATGCACAGAGCATCAGCATAAGATCCAAATTTGGCCATGGTAGTTGTGATGGTCAAGTCAAAAGTGACATACCCATGATCATGCTGCTTGCCTTTTTATCCCCTAAAAAATTAGGCTCCTCCCCTTCCTTATCAGGACAGAAGCTGATCAGGTGCTACCATATCAAAATCTTTGACAGTAACTTCAGGGTTAGATGACAAAGTGAAAAACTTATCTATCTCAGACTCATGAATGAATGTAGTTTGGTTCATGTCAAGACACTGACCAAATTTACCCCAAAAGGAGTTCAGACAACGTTTAGCCATGGATCTTAAATTGGGATTCTTTTGTATTTTGGTCAGATCGAAGGCTATACCTTCATTGTCTTTATAATTTTGAACATACCTTTGTTTCTGTTCAGCACTCTCACCCCAAGATGGCCACCATGAGGCCTCCTGTTTTACTTTTGAAAATGTATCTATGTACTTTGAAAACAGGCTCCCTTCTTTAGTGACAGGATCATACATGGTGGTCTGTCCCAATGATATACCTCATATACATTTAGAATGGTGTACCCCTTCTCAACAGCTTTTCTAAGCTCAGGCATACACCATGTACCGAGAAAAGAATGGGCCTCAACACCACAGGTACCATTTTCCTGATTTTCAGTATTGTTGCATGTACGACATAAAGCAAATTTAAGTTTACCGTTAGACTGGTAAGGTAAAATAGGGTGATATAACCCTTTTGGTGGTAGCACCTTTACTTTAGCCATGCCAAAATACTTTGTGTATTTGTATCCAAGTCTGGATCAGTTAGGATGGTAGGATGTCCAATTGGATACTTACAGTATTTGTTTGCCCATAGGTACAAAGAAGTGAGGGCAACATATCTAATTTCCTCACCATCCTGAACCTTGTGGTGTAACTTAGATACATTGGTGTGATCACCAAATAAGGAGTCTCTTGGGTTAAGATGCTCGTGAATGTCTAACATATTAATAAATGCCTTTGTTTTAGGATCAGCAGTGACTTGATTGTTAAATGCGGATGCCCAAATAGATGTATGCTTATAACCTAATGACCTTATGTGAATTTCTCAAATTTCCATTAAAGTAGAAAGGTTTGCTCAAACTCTGTTTTGTCATAGGAGTCTTGGCATTGCAATCTTTGTTACAGTTTAAACATCCGTGATAAACACAACCTAAGAACTCAAAAATAGGTTGATTAATGGGATCATACCCATCAGCTTTAAAATTTGTGGAAGGAATTTAGTATTCACCATCATTAAGAGCATGCTGAATGAACATTTTCTGACCATGTCTTACACACTCCAGCCTCCTTATTGATGCTAATCTTTACTGATCTCTATGATAGCCAGAAGGGGGTACCTGTGCAATTCCGGACTTGAGGAATTTTGCTTGCTGGACTGTCCAGTTTTGGATGACCTCATTCTCACTTGCCGATTGGTTGGGATTGAGTATGTATGACCATTGACCATTTTTCAGTTTGCCTCTGACTTGTCTCACTTGTTGTGCTCTATTAATCCTGTTGGAGTTCCGGGGAAGGAGAGGCCCCCAGAAGCCCCTACTGATCGTATAAGGTGACGATAGGGGATACCCAGCACTGACCAAGTGGTTCTTTGGGTTCAATTCCCGGTTGGTGCTGGGTTCACTAAGGGATGAGGTACAACAAAAATGATTTCCAGGGTTTTGATCCCCTGCTGTTTGCCTGTCCTGTCACCTTCATCTCATAGACCTGAGTACCAAAGACAGAATTCATCCCAAATTGTTTTTACCGTGAAAATGGGCCTGGCTGTCGGTACGGCATAAAACACCAAACACACAATCATTCACTCACTGTGTTCTATTATGCTTTAAAGTCACAAGATGTTCCTCTTCCACAAAGTTTGTTTTATAGATAGTCATACAAATGTAAAGACAAGCTGGTGTCTTCACCACTTTATGTTTCTACTTATATATATATCTATATATTTATAATCAATCTGTCTTTATTAATTCGACTCATAATAACTATTCTAATTATATCTTCTGCTTTTATTAATTACTAATTATCATTATGATCAGTTACTGTTGTAATGCATTGAATGAATACCAGAGACAGTAGAAACAGTTTAAGTTCATATTTATTAAACAAACACCAGGACAAGGTCAGTAGAAGACCATATACTGTGGTAAAACATTTAGATATACTCATTCATTTATTAAACCACCATAATATATTAAAAAGCCACTATATAAAAAGGCCAACATTGCCAGTTGTACTGTGGTATTGCCATTTCACCAAGCCAAACCATATCTTAATATATCAATCACTAATTTGGTCATTGCCTAAAGAATGCCTAAATATTAAAAAGATAATAAGAGAGACCCATTATCAAAGGTGTGGGTCCTTTAACCTACCTCCAAAATAGAAAGCCTTACAAAAACCAATCCTTGCTGACCGCAACCATTAATTGTCACCAGTCAAGTTTTCCCATGCTATATCGAGCCTCAGTCATTCCGATCTGACCTCCTGCCCAAGCTGGTACTTTACTCTGCCAGGCCTGTTTCTATTGTTTGGTCAGCAAAGCCAAGATACTTTGTTTACTGTTTCACATTGCTGAACTATGGCAGTGAGTGGTGAGTGTTATCTCATATGCTTTACTCTACCATTCCCTGTTTCTGATTAGGCCAAAAGAAGTGCACTATTTGTTATATATGTTGGACTTAGTGTTTGTGTACCACTGACAACAATAAAATTATCATCAATTAACATAAATTAGGACGTGGTTTTCCTACACAAACACTTGCATTAGTAACATGTCCAAATGGGTCTAAAGTTGTGACATCTATCATTAGTTTTCAGAATGACATACAAGCTTCTCGCAAATGTTAACATCAGAAATATGATATAATTTCATTTGCTCTATGAAGTTAAATTCACCTGTTTGCTTATTGTACCATTCTGAAAACCTTTCCCTCTCACCAGACATAAAGGAAAAACCTTAAGCATCTGGTGGAGGATAAGGTCCTACATAATTTTGATTATCTTTAGAGTTAAAATAGTGTTGTAACCGACCTTTACATATCCCAGTGAGGCAAATGATTTAGGAAGTGAACTCAAAGACATGGCCACAAAGTTCAGTGAGTCAATGAGTCGAATTATCAAATCCTCACCAAGGAGCATGTACATGATTTTGGAACCATTATATATAATATCATGAGGGTACATGGATTGGTAAATCAAATATATTCTAACAAAAAGTAACAATCACATCCTTTGAGATTATGAGCTAACATGGTTGAATCTTTTTGCCTTTTGTTGTTGTGTCATCGCCATGAAATATTGTTTGCAATCACCACAAGTATTACAGAGCATTTTGGCCAACATGCCACTTTTAGGGTCCCTCTTGCCGCATTGATCACATCTGTTGCTACAGTTCGTACACTTGTCAGATAGATCTTTATGCTGACCTTCATTCCATACTTTTTGGGCAACTACATAGTTGGGAACATGTTTGAATTTACTGCAAGAAATATCAGTGTAATTGGTACATATTCTGCAACTGTCACATTGCTCAGTTTCATTCTGACATGTATGGCAGTGTTTAGTTTCCAAAAAAGCCAGGTGGCACAGGTGTTGTGCAAACAAACCTTGTACATTTCTTTTACCGTTAGTTACATTATTAAAGTACCTCTGTGACACCCTTTTGTGACAAATTATCAAATCAATCATATTGTCCTCGGAACCCTGTACAAGGGCCCACCATTCTTGAGTTGCTACACAATTGGCTTTAGCCCAAGCTACTGCTATGCCCCTTGCCATGCACAATTGATCGTTATTTACAATTTGGACTAAGGACTTTTTTTCTCAATAGAATTGTTTTCACCAGCTAACTCTGTTATCCCTGTGTCCCCTCGAACCGCCCCTTGGAAATTGGGTTGTGCCTATATCTACTGTCATAGCCTCATCTAATTTCAGTTATTCATGACTACTGACATTTTGAATAACATTCATAACTGTCTGAACATCCGCTGTCTTCACTAATTCCCTAAGTGAAACAACATTGATACCACCAATTCTGGGGTGGTCAATTACCACTCTGCCTAAATCATCACCATGTATGTTTGCACATACTTTATGAAGATTAGTCTCAAACATATCATGAAGTTGGCTAATCAAGTCAACCATTCTCTTGCCTTTCAGGGAGTCATTAAACTGAACCTCGTATGGTCTTTCTACATCAGCATTTTTCTTGAACATGTTCACCCCGCGAAGTTCAATCGTGTATGGTATCTGAAAAGGCCACATTCATAAGTAATTTTTATCAGCATACTATAAAAGATAGTTTGTTCAAATAGTAATGCTTTGAATATCAAATACATAGAATAGAGAAAACTACCAACTGAAAATCCCGTCAGGGTACCCCGGGGGGAGGGGGGGGGGCTTCTGCTCTTGGGAAGAATATGGGCCCCCAGTAGCCCCAGCTGATTGTATAAGGCAACAATAGGGGGGACCAAGCACTGACCAAGTGGTTCTTTGGGTTCAATTCCCGGTTGGTGCTTGTGTAAGGGGGGCAAGGCACGCCGTAGGTGTGTGTGCGTTCAACTAAAAATGTTTTTTCTAAGTGCTCAAAAGCAACCCCATAATTTTGCCTAACCAAGATATTTTGTTCAAGGGCAATGCTCCCAGGGTGAAAAGGTGCATCCACTGCTGGGTCAAACATAGGAGCCAAGCTTACCTGTTGATGCCTTTGGTTCCTCCAGGGTTCGCCAAGGGAAGCCAAGTGGCCATAGTGCTTGTTCCCAGTCCTGGATCTGCCTCCTTTTGGGTTGTTCAGGGTCCTTTCTGTCTGCAAAGATACTTCCCCTAAAGGGGAACTGCTTACCATAGGAGCTGGAGTCACACTTACCAACTTCAACTCCCTTACCTGGGCCCCAGGAGTACCTGAACCCATAAGGCAAGGGACCAGCAAGGCCAAAAGTCCCATAAGTCCAAAGAGTGAATGCTCCATGGCCATGTTCCTAGTTCCAAGTCTCCAAGGTCCAAGTCTCCAAGGCTGCAGGTCTGGTGAGGGTGTGTGACTCCTTTGGCTCCCCAGGTGAGAGTGGCCCACAGGCTGTGGCTTATTGTGAGGTGGCAGAGCTCAGTTTGGACAGGTCCTATTCATTCAGTGGTCAGGCAGATAGTGCCCAACACAAAAGGTGTTTGTATCCAGCCCCTCCCCTGGTGACCTAGTTACCACTACTCCCTTGGTTACATGTTGTTTGGACCTTGACCACAACCCAAGCCTAGCCTTGCATAGGTCACTTAGTTAAACTTTATATTGTATATCTTTTCTATAAGAACTTTACCCTGTTGCCTTAACACTTGGTACACTAAGGATGAGGTATAGCATAAATGATTTCCAGGTTTTGATCCCCTGCTGTTTGCCCATCCTGTCACCTCCATCTCATAGATACGATAACCAAAGACAGAATTCGTCCTAACTTGTCTTCACTGTGAAAACTACCATGGCTGTCGGAACGGCGTCAAACATCAAACACTCACTCACTCTCACAGGTGGATGGCTCTGTCCGCCTTATCCAGCATGACATCAATATGATGCCAGATGTGTATCATAGCAATAGACCTCTCTAAGCCTTGCACCCGATGAAGGTTATTTTGAAGTTTTGTAGACAGTTCCCTAGAAGAATTCTGAAGTACAGCAATGTCCAGACAGTTCTCTTGGAGGTAACAACATGTCTGGTTCATAATTGAAACCATATCATCTCCCTCATGTGTGAGGGCATCAATACAGCACTGTGACTCCAGAATGGCTATTGTTAATACCTCTATTTTGGTCTAGGTAGCTGTACCAAAAGGGAATTACTCATAGAGCCATTGAAATCCAGTGGTTAGCACCTAGATTTTGAGATTGGGACATCGACACTTCTTGGATTCCATCGTGTTCGTTCAAGTTTTGCCTCATTAAGCCACCCGATCTATCCATTGACTGTAATCATCACTTCCAAACTGTCCGTTTGCTCTAAGCCCTTAATATCTGAGATCAAGCGGTCAATCCAAGATGAAAATTTGGGCCTTGGAATTAGGTTGAAAAAACCTGGCCTCACAATCCTGGATCTGCATCCATATTTACCTTAGTCACCATCACTGACTAATAATATCCAGTATAATATGCCTGTGTCCTTCCTACTACCCTTATAACCCTGAAGGGAACCATACCCAATGGGAGCTCTTGCTCTAACCTTTGAATATGAACAAACAACAAGGGGAGTTAACCTTACTGCTACCCTTAAGGTCAATAACTAACTATATACCAGTATAGGTACCTGTCCATCTCAGTGCAGTTGGAATGACCCTGCAGACCCTCAGTGGATGCTGCAGACCCTCAGTGTATGCTGCAAACCATCAGTGTATAAACATGAGTAGAGTCTCTGGGTCTATCTTATGGTAGCATTGCAAGCAAGAATGAGAAGACAAGGCAGTGGCTGAGTTGTCAACTGAAGAATTGTATTTCTGCACAGGGTTATATACACACAAGTTACAATCAGATCGAGGCTGGATCACATGACCAGGTAACCAAAACGAGGCTAGGGGTCACTCAGATATGTCGGGGAGGGGTGTGGCCTAGATAACCAGCCCCTCCACTCCAGAAGGGTCACATGACCTGTCAATCACTCAACAGGGAGGGGGAGGGGCGTGGCCTAAATGACCAGCCCCCTCCCCAGTTCATGATTATGAAAATGGAATGCATGATTATTCAGTTATTTGGTTGGAGGATTTAGCAGTGGTTCAGACTTTTCACTTTTGTTAAGCCCAGAACACTGGAGGGATAAGAATGAGCCTGAGCCTCTGTAAAGAGGGGGATTCCAATATCCAAAGCCCCATACACAGGTAAGTCCTCTGGGCTCAGAATAAATCCAAGATAAAACATAAGCCTTAAACCTTAAGTAAGGGATTTTGGAGTAGAAGAGGCTTTGCATGCCAGAGACTTTTATCTAGGGATTTGTAGTAACAGAGGCTTTGCATGCCAGAAGTCATATTTTTACAGATTACCTGGACTGGACACTTATAATCAGATTATGGAACACCTGGCTTGATAGTAGTTATGTGACTATTGCCATTAAATATGATTCTACCACATCCATGTATTATACTTTTTCTTAAAAACATGGTTCGCAAAAACATCTTTTAGAACCATGTACGATTCTACAAGTGGATGCTGCAGACCCTCAGTGGATGCTGCAATGCCCATATGCCATACCTGTGCAACCATCTTCTAAGATGTATCTGATTATCCTATCATCATATAGGGACAGCCTTGTTTTTATTCAACCTGACTGCGTAAAGCTGATGCCCAAAGCTACAGATTTGTGTCATTGCATTGGTCTGTGACTCTTTTTCAAAGAGAGTCTCTTTGTTATCCTTGTGAGTTATTGTATTTTTTACCACTGACTGTAGAACACCTGCACACTCATCTTTCATCTTTCCTAACACTTTCTTGTTGGCAGTGTTGTAAAGAGAATGATATTTTGGGTCGTCTGAGGTATTTCATAACACAGACTGTCAGTGTCAGTAAGCAACAGTTTGGCTTGGCTGGTTTTTGATACAGGAATAATGAAAGTCATACATCAAGGTCTTGTTGAGGTCTAAAATACCTAAACCAGCATGAATTGACCTATTGAGTTTCAGTGAAGACTTCTTCATTTGGAACCCCATGGGGGTCAGGGTAAGACTAAGCCCCCAGTAGCCCTGCTGATTGTAAGAGGCGACAATAGGGGGGATCCAGCACTGACCAAGTGGTTCTTTGGGTTCAATTCCCGGTTGGTGCTGTGGCTCACTTAGGGATGAGGTACAGCAAAAACTATTTCCAGGTTTTGAGCCCCTGTTGTTTGCCCACCCTGTCACCTTCATCTCATAGATACGATCACCAAAGACAGAATTCGTCCCAACTTGTTTTCACCATGAAAATGATCCTGGCAGTTGGTATGGCATAAAACCTCATCACTCACTCACTCGCTTGATAAGGGCACAGGCCATGTTACTAAAGAGAAAATTGTAAATTGGCAATTTCCCTTCGATACTGGTAATGCTTAAATGTATGTAAAGATGCCCATGAGTATATTGAAAGTGTGAGACATCATCATTATAAACAAGAGCAAGATCAGAAAAACAGAAATTCCACCCTGTTTCAGTTATATTATCAAGCATATGGTCCAAACAAATTGCAGTTGGAACTAAATTTGCTGATATTTGACCCTTTGAAGCCTTTGGACACTACCCAGAGCATCCACTCTGTTTCATAGACAGATCCTAGAATAAGCCTAACATTAAGATAGGATACAAACATATTCAGATTGGTTTCCCATGCTAATTCATTGGTAACATTAGAAGAACAAGGTGTATGCAGGGAGGTCATTCCGACACATCAGCTACTGTGCTTGTGGTACTATTAGAACAAAATGATGACAATCTGCCCTCAAGGAAGTCAACTTTATGTGAATTTAACTCCATTCCTAGTCTTATCCCTTTCCCTGTAGTTTGGGTACTGCTGCTGTAGTGTCATTTATTAACTGCACAGTAGTTTTAAGTTGGCCAATTGGTCATCTCACCAAAGCCTTCTGGATTTCATTTACTTTATTGTTAAGACGTAACACGTCCCTAGTCATAGCAATTCCAAACAGATTTCTAGATATTTGGCCAGTAAAACTAAGAGGCGCTTCCCTAGCAGACCTCACATCAGATAACCTTATTGGTATATGGAAAAAGAAAGTAGGGTCCTATCTAAAACAGTGAGATGCCTCTTAGCCCTTCTCAGGTACTTGCGTTACATGAACAAAAAAGACTATTCTACATAACCTCTGCCCTGAACCTGGTGGTATGTTACCTAAATGCGGTTTACTCTCCCTAC
Organism: Lepidonotus clava; assembly: GCA_936440205.1. Classification (NCBI taxonomy): domain Eukaryota; kingdom Metazoa; phylum Annelida; class Polychaeta; order Phyllodocida; family Polynoidae; genus Lepidonotus; species Lepidonotus clava. The sequence goes on from OW387141.1 coordinate 4,443,233, forward strand.
AACAATGCCTCTCCACCATACAAAAGTTGATAAATCCAGGACAGGTCTCCTTAGACCTCTCCAGCTGTGGATCAAGTCTAAGCTTCTGGTCCTGCCTAAATAGCACCCCAGCATTAGCCCTGTTGACCACCTCCGGCCATGTCTCAACTGCATTTTGCAACCAACATAGCCAAGTAACCGGGAAAAAATCCAAAATATTAAGTCTAAATTAAGGAAAAACAAAGACAAAACCCCGCCTATGTTCCCCAAAATCTATATTCCCCAAAAGGAGAGTTCACCTACCAGTTGTAAATCTAGTGCCCATGAGGGCCTATGATCTCAAGAATAAATTGAACAACTCGGAAACAGGTCTGTACTGTTCAGAATCCAAATCCAAATCAACTTTATTTCCACGAGTGGGGACAGGTCAGTGCTGGCTGAAAGCAGGTCCTTAGTTCAATCTTAATCAGACCAGATATCAGTATCCTTATCCACCTCAAGCTTGTGAGTAGGGATGCAATCTAAATAGATTACCTCACAAGCTCGAATTAACAAACTTGAAGTCACAGCAGCAAACTATCAAGTTACCAATATTTGAAATCAAGATTAACATAGATAGATACATGGTAGTAGAAACATAAACAAATAATTATGTCATTTGAGATGTCAATCAAACCTTTTCATAAGTTTACTAGGCAAGACCATACCTTTCAGAGCCCGTGGGGGTCCCTAATAGCCCCTGCTGATCATATAAGGTGACGATATGGGGGACCAAGTACTGACCAAGTGGTTCTTAGGGTTCGATTCCCGGTTGGTGCTGTGTTCTCTAAGGGATGAGGCACAGCGAAAATGATTTCCAGGTTTTCATCCCCTGCTGTTTGCCTGCCCTGTCACCTTCATCTCATAGATCTGATCACCAAAGACAGAATTTGTCCCAACAGGTTTTCGCTGTGAAAATGACCCTGGCTGTTGGTACGGCATAAAACACCCAACACTCACTCACTTTCCTTTACATAATACCAAGGCAGAGTTACGTCATCTGATATAGCCTTACATCCAGACTTTAAAGATATGATAGAGAAAGGAGATATGATAGAGAAAGGTGCATGAGCTTCAATAGTATGAATAGAACCATTTTCACATGATATACGAAAAACAACACTATTAAAAGTCCCTACAAACCATTGACTATCACCAATATATCTTACTTTTAGTAGTACAGGATGCATAGCTACTTTAGTTTTACAGTACTGGTTTACTTCTCTTATGTTCTTGCTGAAGAGTCCCATAACACTATTCTGATGTTTGTTGGTCTCATAAAAGGAAGCTTGACTGGTACAAAAATCTTTCTCAGGTTGTATGCACCTAAAATAGTCTTCAGCAGAGAGGGTAGAATATGAACGTTCATCTCTGCTGACAGCAGAACGTTCAAACTCTGTATCATGAAAAGCAGTAGCATTAGAACCTGGTGACAATATAGGCAGATTGATTACTTTATAGGCATGATGAACTCCTGCAACATCCAAAACTATAATAAGATAATCCACATGCATAATAGGTAAACAATAAAAAGTTTGTAATGATACCATAGTATAAGATTTCGGGGTCCTTATTGGGTTCTAAGGGGGTCGGGAAATCTTAGCAACAACAACAACAGGAGGGGTCACTCTGTAAGGGGGGCAAGGCACGTGCGTAGGTGTGTGTGCGTGTAATTACACCGTGTAGATGTAGGTATAAACACGTATGTTCATCTGTGAGTGTGTATCGGTGTATGTGTATCACTGTGTGTATCACTGTGTGTGTATGTATCACTGTGTGTATCACTGTGTGTATCGGTGTGTGTGTCACTGTGTATCACTGTGTGTATCACTATGTATCAGAGTGTGTATTAGTGTGTATATCAATGAGTGTGTCACTGTGTGTATCACTGTGTATCAGTGTGTGTATCGGTGTGTATCAGTGTGTGCATCACTATGTGCATCACTGTGTATAAGTATGTGTATCACTGTATATCAATGAGGGTATCTGTGTGTATCACAGTGTGCATCACTATGCATCACTGTGTATAAGTGTGTGTATCACTGTGTATCAGTGTGTGTATGACAGAGTGTGTGTGTCAGAATGTGTGTCACAGAGTGTGTGTGACAGTAGGTGTGACAGTGTGTGTCACAGGGATGTGACAGTGGATGTGACAGTGTGTGTTACAGGCATGTGACAGTAGTTGTGACAGTATGTGTCACAGGGATGTGACAGTAGGTGTGACCGTGAGCTTGACAGTTGGTGGGCATGGCGTTGACGTATGTCATTGGTCCGGGGGCTGTCTCTGAAAGCGGAAGAGGAATCGGAGCCTGCGCCCTTGGAGATTCTTGAACCGCCAATACGGGCACCAGCTGCTTCATCTGCTCCGCGCTGTTATCACCCATCTGCTTGACGAGCCATGCCTCCAAAGCGTTTAATCGTTCGCTATTGTCGCAACTCAACTTAAAAGACTGGTAAGCTGCTTGGGCCTGAGTGGCAATCTCGTTGACGTCCTGCAGTTGGCCAAGATGTGGTATCTTCTCGCGCACGCCTAACAAAAGCCCGTTCTTATAGATGTTCGCTATCTCCAAATTGTCTCTTTTTCCCACCTTTTCGCACGTCTCGAGAACGCGTTGGCAAAATTTGTGAGTATCTTCGGTATTTTCCTGCACCAGCTTCTTGGTGATGGAGAGAACGGTTTCGGCGCTTGGCCCGGTCAAATTCAAAATGGCCGTCTTCACATCCCTCCAATTATTACGATTTTCAATGAACCCCTGCACGCGTGGCGGAACGTGAGCCTTGATGTTAGCGAGCTTGTTTTGATCGCCCTCGCCATGGAGGCGAAGGATATATTCTGTAGTATCTGTAATTTGTTGTGTGTGTGAAATGTTTGTTGTTGTGTAGTTGTGTTGTGTAGTTAGGTTGCCTACAGTCTGGTAACCAACCATTTGTTTACTGGTTGCTAAGGTCATAAACAGAGAGGTTCTAGGACATTCCACAGAGACAACACAACAGCATTTCCATTAAAACTGAACATTAATTTTATTTCTGAATCCTAGTAACACAATACTAAAACTTTCTGGAATAATTGTCATATAGATCAAAGTGGCTGGGTTATTTCCCAACTTATTTCCTTAGCTCTCAAAGTCCTCAACTTTATTAAACATCACAAACATTAACATAATTCATTTCTAACCTGGGATCAATATATATATATAACTTTAGCCACTACAGAGTGTCAAAACCTTTTACAATAAAACTGGTGAATGTAGTTCCATTAACTGACTACTTTCACCCTTAGGCTGGACCTGTCTGAACATGTCCCTACTCAGTCACAGCCTAAGTTATTAAAAATATAAAACTGCAAAAAGCAACCTGCAAACTTCCTACACATGGTTAGAACTACCTTTTCTTTGATTGCAAAACCCCCTGTAGTAAAAGCTGTGTTTAAACTGTAACCACACCGGTGGGTACAATAGGGCTGAACAAGTCTGGGCAAGACCCCAAGCACATGGAAAGGTTTAACTTAAATGTGGATGCATGTCCACTTGTAACAGAGAGACAACAAACAAAGGGTTCTTCTCGTTGTGGTTTATTTTAACTTGAACTAAGTAGTAGTAGCAGCAGCAGCAGCAACAGCAGGTCAGGCAGGGAGGCAGCAGGGCAGGACAGGAGCAGGCTAGGGCGGCTGGTCCCTCTCTGGAAGCGCGGCGGGTGGTGTGGTGTGCAGGCCCCGGTCAGGTCTGTCTGGTGGTTCTCTGGGCCGGCCTTATATACAGGTCCCCTCCTTGTCAGGTGGAGAGGTCCCATCCGCCTGTCACCTGTCTACTCCCATGGTCCTGCAATGATAATCCTGCCCCTATCTGGGCTATTATTGATTATGCCTGCCTCCCTCCTCATTACCATGTCACATCCCTCCCCTTCTTTGAAAGTTTTTATATCATAAAAACTACAAATAATATTCAAAGTAACAGTCCACAAATGACTTTCCCCAGGCAGTCCATTCATGATAGTACAAGGTTTGGTCTCAGTGAAGCTCCGTCTGGACGAGGCTCTTCCTTTTTGTCCTGGGCTACCAACTCTTCTAACTCTGTACCGATCTGACCTTGAGTCTGTACGTAATTCCTTATTACATTTTTCCATCTATAAGCCCATAAAATTGCTAGTACTAAAATAATAATGATACCGACACCAATAACTGTAAGTAAAATATATATTCCTATCATACTAGGTTGCTGTTCTTGATCAAGTGATTGGATTCTTCTTAAAGACAACACTAAGTCATTCATATGCATATTTTCCAAGTTAGGTAATTTCTTTAGTGATTCAGACAAATTCTTTCGAAATGGTAACAAGGGTTCCCATAGGGGTAATTCAGCAAAGTCTAGGTTTGTAAACTGAGTCACGACTGGTTCCTTTAACTTAGTGCTTGATTTTCCCTGATAGTACATTGGCAGCGTCAATTCGTCTGAAATACCATAACATCCAGATGACAAGACAATAATATCGAACGGCACTGCGGTTTCAGTTCGAGTGGCGGAGCCGTTTGCACAGAATATTCTGAAAATACTAGAGGATACAGAAGCAATGAACCACATCCCATCGTCAATATATTGAGCAATGGGTAACATTCTTTCTTTAGTAATAACCGTTTTACAATATAACTTAATTTCTTGAATATTCTTTCGGAATAAACTCATTACACAATTTTTGTGCTTATTAGTCTCAAATACCGGAGATGAAATGGGACAAAAGTCTTTCTCAGGCTTCTTGCATTTTAGAAAATCTTCTGGATTTAAGATCGTGTACAACTTTTCATTCTGATCTATGGCAAAAGTGTCAAATTCTAATTCATATGTAGCGGATAAGTTCGAATTGGGGAGTGGTACGGGTAGATTAATTACTTTAAATACATTGTATAACCCACTCCTTTCTAACAAGGGTATCTCTACTATAATTATTAGTCTTGAACCATGCATGACAGATGAACAATGTAGTGTTTGGTAGTAATACCACAGTTCACCGGTGGGATCGTGTGGTAAGGCTAGGTTCTCTGGTAGTTCTTCCTTTATTTGATTCAAAACTATAGCTAAATCGTCAACTGGAATTACTGTGGGTGAAATTCGTCCTAGTGCTAGCTGGCCTATTTTAACTTGGAGGTCCTCCATCAGAAATGCACAACGGCTTACAGCTACCTTGATTTCATTAATATACATTTCCATCTGTATATAAGCTATGACAAAGCGTCTTAAAGGGATTAAAATTCGTATCACTTATCGACATATACTCAGGATGGCCTGAACTGTTTCCCATCCCAGATAAATCAGCGGCAACAATAGCCAAGGTTATCTTGACAGAGGTGATCCCAAGACACGCTTGTCCCCTCATGCTTCTGTCTGACAATGGCACAGAATTCGAAAATGAGATAGTCAGCCATATATGTGAAGCTTTGAAAATCTGTCACATTAGGACCTCAAGATACCACCCGAGTTCAAACGGCCGAGTGGAGAGAATCCATCGTGTTATCAATGAAATGCAATCAGATCAACGCTAAAATCAATGAGTGGAGAGAGTGGGATAAGAACAAGGAGACGTTGGCGGAGATAGACGAACTCGTCACCAGTCAGAATGTGGCCGAACTCAGAAAACGCCTCTGCTCCAGGATGGCCTTCGGTACGGCAGGACTGCGGGCCCGGATGGGGGCCGGCTACTCCCAGATGAACGGCCTCACCATCATACAGACAACCCAGGGGTTTTACAAGTACATGGAGACAACGTGTCCGCGTCTGAAGGAGCGCGGGGTGGTGATCGGGTACGACGCCCGCTACAACAGCCGCAGATGGGCGGAAATCGTGGCCACCGTTCTCGTCAACAAAGGAGTAAAAGTGTATTTGTACAGGAAGATTTGTCCAACGCCTTTCGTGCCATACGGCGTGTTGGAGCTGGGGTGTGACTGGGGGATCATGATCACCGCCTCCCACAACCCCAAGTACGACAACGGATACAAGGTCTACTATGCCAACGGCGCACAGATCATCCCACCTCACGATAAGGGCATCGCCCGCTCCATCCTGGAGAACCTGGCCCCCTGGGACTCCTCCTGGCACACAGAGGTCATCCTGGTCACGGCACCAGATTTTGTCGTGGCTCTCTGATGTAACAGAGAGACAACAAACAAAGGGTTCTTCTCGTTGTGGTTTATTTTAACTTGAACTAAGTAGTAGTAGCAGCAGCAGCAGCAACAGCAGGTCAGGCAGGGAGGCAGCAGGGCAGGACAGGAGCAGGCTAGGGCGGCTGGTCCCTCTCTGGAAGCGCGGCGGGTGGTGTGGTGTGCAGGCCCCGGTCAGGTCTGTCTGGTGGTTCTCTGGGCCGGCCTTATATACAGGTCCCCTCCTTGTCAGGTGGAGAGGTCCCATCCGCCTGTCACCTGTCTACTCCCATGGTCCTGCAATGATAATCCTGCCCCTATCTGGGCTATTATTGATTATGCCTGCCTCCCTCCTCATTACCATGTCACACACTACTGACTTCATGGACAATGCTCCAAATTCAACAATGCCCTACTTCTTATAAAAATACCCTGTTCAGTCCTAAAACACATACAAATAACCCATGTAGTCTGACAATATAAAACCTTAATGCTAATCTAACCTGAGCCTGATCTGACCCTACTACATGCACAGGTAACCTTCACCCTATTATATTTATAAAAATAGGCAGGGGAACAGGAGTAGGAAGGCTGGCCCTATTGAACCTGTTGGGAGGTTTTAGAAAAGTAAAATACCTTAGTCTCCAGGGAGTGGTCCTACAGGTGTGTCCTATTGTGAGGTGGCAGAGCTCAGTTTGGACAGGTCCTATTCATTCAGTGGTCAGGCAGATAGTGGCCAACACAAAAGGTGTTTTTATCCAGCCCCTCCCCTGGTGACCTAGTTACCACTACTCCCTTGGTTACATGTTGTTTGGACCTTGACCACAACCCAAGCCTAGCCTTTTCTATAAGAACTTTACCCTGTTGCCTTAACAACTCCGCCAATGAGCAGCTAGTTCCGGTAGGGGAGGTCACTCTGTCATAGACAGCCAGTTCAGTTAGGGGATGTCACTCTGTCATAGACACCCAGTTCAGTTAGGGGAGGTCACTCTGCCAATGAGCAGCTAGTTGAGGTAAGGTCACTCTGCCAATGAGCAGAGCTCTAGTTGAGGTAAGGTCACTCTGCCAATGAGCAGAGCTCTATTTGAGGTAAGGTCACACTACCAATGAGCAGCTAGTTCAGGTAAGGTCACTCCGCCAATGAGCAGCTAGTTCCGGTAGGGGAGGTCACTCTGTCATAGACAGCCAGTTCAGTTAGGGGATGTCACTCTGTCATAGACACCCAGTTCAGTTAGGGGAGGTCACTCTGCCAATGAGCAGCTAGTTGAGGTAAGGTCACTCTGCCAATGAGCAGCTAGTTGAGGTAAGGTCACTCTGCCAATGAGCAGAGCTCTAGTTGAGGTAAGGTCACTCTGCCAATGAGCAGAGCTCTATTTGAGGTAAGGTCACACTACCAATGAGCAGCTAGTTCAGGTAAGGTCACTCTGCCAATGGGCAGCTAGTTCTGGTAAGGATCTGGGTAGGTAAGGTAGGGGAGGGGGAAGGATGAGAAATTAGGTGCTGATAGGTAAGTAAATGCAGCAGCAATGAAGAACACAAGTCATTGGTGGTGATCAGAATGATGACTGTTGGAGGACAGTCCGGCCTTTAATATTGAACAACATCAGTAATTAGCTCTCCCCAACTCTTACATTCACAGGGGAGGTGAGGAGGATCCTTGGGGTGGTACATAGCAACCGTCAATAAACAATGCAGGAACAAACCTAGCAATGGGATTGATAGGCACTCCTAAAATTACATACCGCTACATGACAATATTTTAAAAGCAGCATAATGCCTTAATAACAAAAGATACAAAGTTTACATCATGGTGACATGCGGTACAGACATTTTTAGATTAGGACATGCCATGTTATAAAATATCAGTGATAATATATACGCGTCATTACCACTTCTGAAATACATAATACGACTTTGGGACCCTTATGCAATACCCAACCCAAGCACTGATCAGTTGTGGGTAGGATCAGAATCTATATACCCAAGCCCCATGGGATTCCGGGTAAGAATAGGCCCCCAGTAGCCCCTGCTGATCGTAGATGGTGACGATAGGGGGGACCCGGCACTGACCAAGTGGTTCTTTGGGTTCAATTCCCGGTTAGTGCTTGGTTCACTAAGGGATGAGGTACAGCAAAAATGATTTCCGGGTTTTGATCCCCTGCTGTTTGCCCGCCCTGTCACCTCCATCTCATATATTTGATCACCCAAAGACATAATTTGTCCCGAATAGTTTTCGCCTTGAAAATGACCGTGGCTGTTGATTCGGTTTAAAACACCGGGCCCTCACTTACCTAACATTGCATGAACATTTAGTGTAAAGTTTATAATAGAATATATTCAATTTTTGATCAATGTATGGTAAGTTTAGGTCTCATGAAACAGTAAAAAATATTTATCACTTGCATGTTTATTCTCAGATTTGAGATTAAAATGTAATATAAAACTCACCCAATTTGTTGACCTTTTTCACCATGTCGGTAAAAGGCAACATAATCTTTCCTATGTAGATGTTTTTCATTATTTTCCATTCCTTTCCATCTGTAGTTGTTACGTAGGTTGTCCTTGACATAATATAGTCTTTCTCCTCTACAGCTTCTCTGAAGAGTTGTCTGTCAATATTTAGATGTCTGGTGATACCTGTAGGTTTTCTTCTCTGCTGGTAAACCATTTCTTCTTCCACCTTGATGAAAACCTAGTCACTAATTTGCAGCATTTTGGTGATTTAGATGAAGACTTTCTGAGGAGTACAGAAGGTTTGGTGCTGAACCTTATTCTGTTTGAGTTTATAGACTGTCTACAGGCAATCTTATCTGTTGCCAACTGTTCTTCCTCCCATCGGTTGTATAATATCTATATATTAATGACAATCTAATTTTTGTTATCAACTGCTAGTTCTATACAACAAATATTTGTGACAGATAGTTAACGCAACTAGCAGTTTTCTCATTGTGTGACTTTAGTTAATTGACCAAGTGGACAGTAAGGCAAGGAGGTGTAAGTCAGGCAGGAACAGCTGAACAGTCAGTCAGGCAGGCCTCCTTTGGGGATGGACGCAATGGTGTTGGGACGGACCTGGTCAGAACCGGACTGGCTAGGAAGTGAATGGCCACGTCTTATATACTGGTGGTCCTCTAGGTCCATGGGATTCATCTGGACAGTCCCCACCTGATTGCCAGCTGCTCACTCCTGATATCTGGAATGCAACTCAATCCTCATGTATTCATTATTAGTACATGACTGTAAACTCTGCTGTAAACCCTCACAATGTCACATCCCTCCCTATTTTCACAAGTTTTTATACACATAAAAACTACACCTTGGCCACTCCTTGATTGTATTACATACAATATCAATTCATGAATCAGAAAGTCATGTCAAGACCAGGTAGCTCCTTCTGGGTGTGGCTCTGGGTTTGGCCCGTGTGGCCCAGAAGTCTGTCTTGAAGTTCTTGAAGCTCAGTGCTGATCTGACCTTGGTTCTCTAGATAATTGTCTAACAACATCTTCTATCTAAGAGTCTATAAAATAGCTAATACTAAACTTATAACAATACTAGCACCAATAATATCAAGTAATACATGTAATCCTATCGTACTAGGCTACTGTTTTACATTTTGTAACTCAATTTTCTTTATTGATAATACTAGGTCTTCCATTCTCATGTTCTCTAGATTAGGCAATTTTTTAAGTGATTCATACAAGTTTTTATGAAATGGTAACAGCGGTCTCCATAGATGTAATTCTGAAAAGTCTAGGTTTGAAAAGGTTGTTACAACAGGGTCCTATAAACTAGTGCTGGATTCCCCTGGTAATACATAGGTAATGTTAACTCATCTGAGACACCGTAACACCCTGATGATAGAACAATAATATCAAAAGGTACTTTAGTCTCAATTCGAATAATTGTGTCGTTCTCACCAGAGATTCTAAAAGTGTCAAGGATGCAATAAACCACATTTCATTAGCTATGTATTGCAGGATGGGTAATATCCTTTCCTTAGTGACTACTGTTTTACAATACAGTTTCATCAACTTCTTGCTCATTTTTATGAATAAACTCATCACACAGTTCATATATTTGTTAGCTTCGTACACAGGAGATGACATTGGACAAAAATCTTTCTCTGGCTTTTTGCATCTAAGATCTTCAGACTCCAGAGTCGTCTACAATTTTGCATTTTTGGTCAACAGCAAAAGTTTCAAACTCTAGTTCAAATGTAGCAGATAAATTAGAGCTAGGAAGAGGTACAGGCAAGTTGATTACTTTGTATATTATATATGCCACTCCTTTCCATCAGGGGTACTTCTACAACAATGATTAGTTTTTCGTCATGCATGACAGATGAGCAATATAATGTTTTATCATAATACCATAATTCCGTAGTTGGGTCATGGGATAATGCTAAGTTCTCTGGTATTTGCTCCATAATCTGTTCTGAGACTACTGCTAAGTCGTCTACCGATATTACTGTAGGGGAGATACGTCCTAAAGCTAATTGACCTATTCAGACTTGAAGGTCTTCTAGGAGTAACGAGCATCGGTTTACAGCTTCCCTTATTTCATTGATATAAATTTCCATCTGTGTATATGCTAGCATGAAGTGTTGCAAAGAGAGTACAATTCGTTCCAAAATCAAGTTTGATACTACTAACTACTTCAATTAAGTTATTGATAGCAACACAATTGTGTTGTACGTCCTATTGGGTCATGTTGATGACTGTAAAACTTTCCTATAGAACATGGACTATTCCTTGTTGTGATTTGGTTAGTTGGTCTACTCTACTCTTTAATTGGTTTACTTCAATTATTGAAATACCAGAGAAAATTAAGGAGAACATTGCTTCCAACCCGGCCAGTATTTTGTTGTTGTTGATCCCATGATCTTAAGAATCCAATGAGAACTCAGAAGACATGTCTGCTCTGATCAGAATCCAAATCAAGTCTCCTATATTTCCACTAGTGGGGACAGGTCAGTGCTGGCTGAAAGCAGGAGTTTGGCCACCCTCCATAGAATTAAACTGCATATCTAGGGAAGGGGAGCCCATCTTGCTACCACCCTCCATAGAATTAAACTGCATATCTAGGGAAGGGGAGCCCATCTTTCTACCACCCTCCATAGAATTAAACTGCATATCTAGGGTAGGGGAGCCCACCTTGCTACCACCCTCCATAGAACTAAACTACATGTCTAGGGTAGGGGAGCCCATATAGCTACCACCCTCCATAGAATTAAACTACATGTCTAGGGTAGTCAGTGCTCGGTTCACTAAGGGAACTAAACTGCATGTCTAGAGTAGGGGAGCCCACCTTGCTACCACCCTTCATAGAATTAAACTGCATATCTAGGGAAGGGGAGCCCATCTTGCTACCACCCTAGAAAATACACAGTAGGGGAGCCCATTTAGCCACCACCCTAAAGATATAAAAGTGAAATGAAAGGGGAGTTCACCTAACTGCAACCCTATTAAATTTCCAACCACATGAAGATGACTTCCCAACTACAACCCTTCAAAATACTCCAGAAGGGAGACTCTCCTCCAACCTTCAAAGTATCAGATAAAACGTACATGGAAGTGAAAATAAAGCACATAACCATGCTGACCATTTTATAAAGATTTGGCTGATTAACAGGGTAGGGCAGTTGTTACAACGTACACCTATTCTCCTTACCACACCACTAAAGCTCAGCCAAAGTATAAATTTCACCTACCTCCTGGCCATTGAAGGGAGAGGCAGCTTCCCTCAGCGTACCTTTTCAATCCCACAAACTTAAAATGTATGGTTCAATTAATTAGGAAGTTGGTAATGCAGACATTGTACACCTTATCCTCCCTAACTACCAACAAACAGGGCAAGACCGCCTTTATCAGCACACCTTCTTACCTGAAAACTCATAATATTTCTCCTTCCTAAACAAAGGAAAAGTTTTACATACCACATGGGGGAGGCAGTTTCTGTAATCGTACCCTATCTACCCAACATGCTAAGGGGAACACTAACTACCATCAGCCTTAGCTGTGTCCAATGCTATCTATAGGTTCGGCAAACTATGACCCTACTACACTTCAAACGTGGAGGTAGTCATCACTCTAGTCTTCAGAATACTTCATGCATAGGGACGTCCTTCCAACCATCAAACAACCCCGTCGGGGTCCGGGTGAGAATAGGCCCTCAGTAGCCCCTGCTGATCATACGAGGTGACGCTAGGGGGTCCCTGCACTGACCAAGTGGTTCTTTGGGTTCAATTCCCGGTCAGTGCTCGGTTCACTAAGGGATAAGGTACAGCAAAAATGATTGCTAGGTTTTGATTCCCTGCTGTTTGCCCACCCTGTCACCTTTATCTCATAGATTCGATCATCAAAGACAGAATTCGTCCCAACTGGTTTTTGCCATGAAAATGACCCTGGCTGTCGGAACAGTGTAAAACATCCAACACTCGCTCACTCACTCCAACCATCAAAATACTATAAAGGAAACCTTTCACATAATTATCATAATTATGGGAATAAATGGGGGAGGTAGCTTCACCAGCATTCTGCATTGGTAGAGAGAGCCCTCAACCCACCATGCTAAGGGGGGAACTAACTACTTAAGAGGGTAGGGCAGTTGTTACAACGTACACCTATTCTCCCTACCATAGTAGTATATGTTTTCCTACCATATAGGAGACAAAACGGAACAAATATAGGTATAAGAGCAGCATACAATGCCCATATAGACCTTTTAAAACAATAAAGTGCATAACCCTACCATCATGCTGTTCACTTTAGAACTTTTGAATTAATAGGTTTTCCTCAAAATAATGTAATTACTGTTTTAGAAAGGATAAGGCAGTTTTTTTAGACATACACCCTATTTACCCAGACTACTAAACCAATAAAACAAATTCCCATACCACCATCTCTATGCATAATGATAACGGAGAGCCATTAAAGAAAGGAGATATTTCACATACCCATTAGCCATGAATTGGAGAGGCAGCTTTATATCAGCGTACCTTTCTACCCCTTTAGCTTAAGGTATGTATTTCCCTCTGCAACAGAAAATAAAACTGAAACAGTAAAATAACAGGTATAAGAGCATTAAACGCAGAGCAGCTTACTATATAACAAAAGATCAGGTGGGCCATTTGCTGCAGATACTAAAGAACCGACATATGAGGGAGGTGTCAATTTGAGTGTCACCTCGCAATTGCTCCCCAATGCTCCTACAGTCACTGCCTCCTCCATAATCTTGTTCCGCTGCTTTTGCTCCTGCCTTGTCAATTTACTGATACTGGCAATGATTTCGGATGGAAGCACTGGGCTTTCTGTTATTTCCCCATCACCATCCGTAACGATGATCTCAGCCTCTTAGCCTGACCTCTCTTGACTAGAAGGACTGCACTGGTTGCCGTGTTTAGATCATTACCTTGAATCTTGGCAAGTGTCCTGGCAACAAGGAACATCAATGGCACGCAAGTGAGGAGCCTAGTGGTTGTACAAGTGATGCCATCTGTTCTGCTTAGGGGACCAGACCAATGCATCTTAAGCGACCCAGACAAGCACCTCCATGTCACCCTCAGCTATTATGACTCCAATTCATAAACCTACCTCAAATATAATGGATCCAGAAGGTTGGAGATTATTTGGAATAATTTTCCCTAAGCAATCTGGGGGTAAGGTATAAATACAGAAGGGGTAGGGGGATAGTTAGGGAATAGGGAAGGGGGAGGGACCCTGCCCCTCCTGGCTGGGATAGCCAGGAGGTCAGAAAAACGGTCACATAACAAGTAAGTACTGGGTGCGAATGACCAACGATTTGGAGATGGCTCTCCGCTTTTATTCCCAAAATTATCAGTTTCATAATGGTCCGTTGATATTACCAAGGGGGCAGAAGTCCCACCAGGGGGCGGGCCATGCATGCACAGTTCATAGGGGCACACTGTAAACTCTCCAAAGATTATCCAAGGCCAGCTGTACACTATTGTCCAGTACTGATACTGGCTGCCAGTAACAATGTTTTTAGAAAGTTTACAGTAAAGTTCTCCAGGCTGGCATGTGTCCAGCACACCTGGCACATGATTGATCCACCTCCTCCTGCCCCACCAATGATATGAGAGTGTTATCACACAATGGTCAGTTGACTGTCCACATGAATTATCTTTATATGTTCTAGGACCAATATGACTATACAAATTATAATTAATATGATTGGTATCATAATCATCAATTATACAACATGGTAACAATAATGTAAAACAAATTATCAATATTCTTTTATATATGTGACACACTTGGTCACAGAATGTGGCCAATTAGTATTATTTTATACAAACTGTTGCACAACTGGGTTATTCGGTATGTCTGTTGTCAGATGTCAGCCTTAAAATAACTGAACAACAGCCTTTCCTATTTTAATGAAATATAAACACTAACTATAGATAAAAATGGTCAGACCTGTACTTACTCTCTTTGGTGACACTAGTCAGGGAGGTCTTTCTTGCTGCCAAAGCTTGGCAATCTGTGGCTGCCTGCACCTGTCACCCACGCCCACGCCTATTTCTTGGTGGCTGCCCACACCAGTTGCCCAGTGGTTGTCCATGAAAGGTCTGTCACTAGTTGTTTGCACCAGTCACTCTGTAACCAGACACCAGTCAACACAAATCTTCTTGCCTTACCTGTCCTTACCTTGCCTACCTTTGCCTGATTCTGGTCTTCACGGCACCAGATTTATCGTTGCTGTCTGATACAACAGAGACAACAACAAGCAGTTCTTCTCATTATGGTTTTATTGATGTTTAAACATAGCGGCAGCAAGACAAAGGTCATAACAATATTGTGATTGTACATCAATTAATCAATTCAAATGCCCTGTGAATGGTCAGTTTAACCTTTTGGTAAGCTTACTAGGCAAGAGTGAATCATTGCTATTCAGTCTTAGTCTGGAAAGAACCCATAAGGGTTGGCCGGACATTAAACTACCCCAACAAACAAACAAACTTCAGTCTTAGGTCTAATTATGATACAACCAAAAAGACACAAACCTAAATGATACTAGTAAAAATAGAGGAATGCAGCATGATACTAAACAACTGAATGAAGGGGAGTTCACTAACTACTACCCTTGAAAACACTCAGATGGGAGACTTGGCTTCAACCTTCCAAGTATGGGGAGTTCAACAACTACAACCCACAAATCTATCTAACCAAACTATATGAAGGGGAGTTCACTGACTACTACCCTTGAAAGCACTCAGATGGGAGACTTGGCTCCAACCTTCAAGTAAACAACTGCAACCCACGAATCTATCCCTTTAAAATGCTTAGGCAGACCTACCTAACTCACCATTCAGCTATAAATGAACCATACCCAAAGAGAGCCCTTGCTCTAACCTTCGAATATAAACCAACAACAAGGCGAGTTCACCTAACCGCTAACTAACTATATAGGGGAGTCCATCCTAATGATCATCCCATGAAACGATACACTAAATAGCTTCTGGGACCCTAGATAATAAAATTGGTGAACCTTCTATCCACCATGCTAAGGGAGACACTAACTACCATCACCCAATGCATTGTAAAATTGGTAGTCCCTAGGGATCAGGGAAATGACCTAGTTGGTGCAAGGGCATGCCATCTAAGGTGGGTGTGGTCGCCAGTCACATGGGTGTGACAATCTTCCTTCTGAGTGGTTAATGACAAGACAAGGACCAGTTGGTTTGAAGCCCAAAACCAATTGCTTGCTCCCCTCTCAGAGCTCGTATTTTATTCCATTTCTTATCATACAATCACTTCAGTTATCAATTTCATTATCGCACCACCCATTGTTCGGGAGGTTTCATAACTTGTTATTGTGCTTCTCACGTGTTCTCATGGGTTCAGGCCCTTAAAGTTATTTCTCTGGGTGTATATTTTATGGTACAAGTTCTACCGACTTATACCAATATTTGATAACCTCATACGTTATAGTATTAATAACCATTAATAAAGTTACTTCCAAATTACATCCGTTCATCTCTTTTAGTACACTTTTCATTTAATTTCAATAGTCATTATTTTACAGCATGTAACCTTAAGTAGGGGGGGGCGGCCTTCTGAGGCGACTGAAAAGCACATCCATAATGATAATGGAGAAGCATAAGAGTATAATGTAACATAGAGGTAAATAGCCAATGAAAATGGAGATGGAAACAATCATAAGAGTATCACATGATGTTGACAAAATACATAGCATTGTCACATAAAGCACTCAGATGAACTGCTGTTTGCCTGCTTTGTCACCCTCATCTCATAGATGCGATCATCAAAGACCGACCGCCCCGTGGGGGTCCGGGTAAGAATAGGCCCTCAGTAGCCCCTGCTGATCGTACGAGGCGACGATAGGGGGGACCCTGCACTGACCAAGTGTTTTTTGGGTTGAATTCCCGGTCAGTGCTTGGTTCACTAAGAGATGAGGTACAGCAAAAATGATTGCCAGGTTTTGATCCCCTGCTGTTTGCCCGCCCTGTCACCTTCATCTCATAGATTCGATCACCAAAGACAATTCGTCCCAACTGGTTTTTGCCGTGAAAATGACCCTGGCTGTCGGTACGGCATAAAACACCCAACACTCACTCACTCACTGACTCACTCAAAGACCGACCAAATCAAAATATGCATCTGAAAATTCAGAATTCTTGTTGTTCTTGCCCTGAAAAAGATCTTAGCTGTTGGTACAGCGTAAATATCCATCACTCACTCACTCATTCATTCACTCACTCACACACTCACTCACTCATTCACTCATCCCCCTTCTTTGGCACCATAGAGAGGAGTCAGATTCCAGGAGCCTCCATAGGACCAGCACATGGTCCCCACATGTGACCAGTCCAGATGTCTTTTATGTAGCTACTTGGGCACCAAATAAAATGCAGGCCACACTGGTCCTGTGACTTCACCTTGGAACCTGTTTGTACTGGTATTCATTTCTCCTACATATTTCCAAATCTCTTGCACCCTCCTACCTATGCCCAGATCCAAATCACCCTATAAATGATGATTAAAAGAAAATGTGAAAAAATATGTTTTTTATCGAATTAAGAAATATAACTGTCATTTTGTGTGACGTCACACACAGACATCCATTTTCAGGTGTACAGGGAGCACATGATATTACATGAGAAGATAACAATATTTTATAAATATAAAATGGTCTATTTCTATAAAAATGTCATATACCCATTTTTCATGATTAAATCTAGATTATAAGTTGAGAATTTAAAGAACTTTAAATTTCACTGGCCCCTCTCTTCAACAAATACTAATAGAAACACCCCCACCATGATATCCTCTGCCCCAAACTAGTAGAGGAAGCAGACATAGAAGTACTGAGAACTAGTCACAATTGGGATATGGTTGAATGCACTGACACTCTTTATGATTGGTTCCCAGACTCACTTATTGTCAATCGCACTGGATCCATTGAGCCCAGGGACCCAAACCCTACACAGACCCGCACTGTCTGTTTCAAGTCAGCCTAACAATCCCACAATCAGAGATATCCAGCAAAGACACACCAACCTGAAAGGGGTTGGAAAAGAAGTGATCTTCTGTTGGCTACCTAGCCACATAGGGATCTCTGGTAATTTTAAGGCAGACCAAGCAGCCAAAAGGGCCTTGGCCCTAGACCCTGAGGTTGCTAGAATTTCACATACAGACTTGCCGCCACTAGGCAAAACACATATTCAATCTAAATGGCAAAGCGACTGCAACAAACAGGAAACAAAATACTGCACTCTTTCCAACACACATTGGAAGAGAAAAGTGACAAAAGCAAAAGAGAGTGCCTGACAAGGTCAGAACAGGTGAAACTGGCCCGTCTTGGGATAGGCCACACCAGGCTGACACATGAACACCTCTTGAAAGCTGAAGGTGCTCCCATTGGTCAACAATGTAACACCAAACTAATATTAGAGCACATTAAATTGAAGTGCAGGAAGATGGATGTTAGTCACAAGAGGCATCTCTAAAACAGAACATCAATGAAAGATGTGTTTACTGAAAGTAAAAAGATTCTCCAATTCCTTCAAGAATGCCAACTGATAGATAAAATCTAAGAAAGGATCCAAGAGTCTGGGATCCATGGGCCACCCTGTGCTCAGGACAGGGTCATCAAAGGCCGGATGGGTGGTGTCCTTTTTATGGGACATTGCACATGAAAGACCCCTTGCCACTCTTTGAAACTACCCCAACAAACAAACAAACATTATTTTAGTTGTTTTGAATCGTGGGTAAGACTGATTCCCCAACAGACTACGGAGTGTTGTGCCACTAACCTATTGTTTTCGCCTTGAAAAATGACCCTGGCTGTCAGTAGGGCGTAAGACCTCCATCACTCACTCACTCACTCCACACCATTAGAAGGTGGGTGCATTGTAGAATTGTGCTTGAGAACTGTGTGTTAACACAGTAGATACCTGCTAAAAAAATCTCTAAAATAAGGCCCTCTGGCTACATATAAAAAAATACTCATTGCCATATACAACTAATAAGGTAAACTTCCGAAACTGCAGTACTACACCACAAAAAATATATATTAATTCCTGGTTTCTATCAGAGAATTGTCAAAGGCAACACACAAACTCCCTCCCCAACCCCCTAGACCGACACCCCTGCCCAGCACCCCACCCTCCAATCACCCACCCCTCCCCTATGTGGGGGTTCTGGGTAAGAAAAGGCCCCCAGTAGCCCCTGCTCATCTTAGAAGGCGATGATAGGGGGGACCCAGCACTAAACAAGTGGTTCTTTGCATTCAATTCCCGGTGAGTGCTTCATTCACTAAGGGATGAGGCCGCAATATCATAGATAAACCAACATATATATGGACTAAGTACCAGCTGTAAAACTGATAGGCTGGGGATCAGTAAGCGAATAGTTTTATATCAATTAATAGATTTTTGCCCCTGGGAAGAAAATATATAGCCCCCATTAGTCTCTGCTGGTCATAAAAGCACTTGTGTAATGTATACAAAAAAGCAAATTATAAAATATTCAATCTAAGCAAGCTACGAAAATATATAAAAACTGAAACAGCTGGTTTGATTTATAAACAAACAATTCTTCCTATATTTGATTACTGTGGGTTTTTATCTCTATCAGGGAAAGTGCGTGATGTTGATGAATTACAGTTGTTGCAGAATAGAGCCTTACGTATAATCTTAGAAATTCGTAGGAATACTGATATGTCTAGGAAAGATATGCATTTGGCCTTAAAGCTGTTAAGTCTTAAACAGAGATGGGATCTGCAGCTTCTGACTTTAATGTACTGGTGGGCAAATACTGATATCCAAAATTTAGAAGTTAAAAACAGATTGACTAGACAACAATTAAAAATAAACTTTAGATTACTCCCTTTGAAAACAGTAAAATATATAAGTAGTCCAATGAATAGAGGCAGTGTTTTGTGGAATAAATTAACCCAGTATGAGCAGACAGCAGTTACGGACACTGAATTCAAGGGTATCATTAAGAAAAAAGTTAAAGAGTATCAAGAGTAGAATGGTTGTCTTAATTAACAAATAGTGGAACCTTATGCCTGAACTTAGGCGAATTGAATAAGATCTCTGTTACAAAATCTTTTTAAAAATTACACTATTATAAGATGGATCATAATTCTCCTTCTCACCCTCCTTCATAATCTTCACAACAACTTTATATTATTTTTTCTTATCATCAAACATGTGTCCTGAACTTAGGATTATAACAGTAAAAACTTGGAAGATCAAGCTTGCTTGAAAGTCTTTTTTGGAAATAAAGAAATAAAAAAAAAAAATAAATAAAAGGCGATGATAAGGGGGACCCAACACTGACCAAGTGGTTCATTGGGTTCGATTCCTGGTTGGTGTCTGGGTTCGGTAAGGGATGAGGTACAGCAAAAATGATTTCCAGGTTTTTATCCACTGCTGTTTGCCCGCCCCGTCACCTTCATCTCTTAGATATGATCACCAAAGACAGAATTTGTCCTAACTTGTTTTTTCCATGAATATGACCCTGGCTGTTGGTACGGCATGAAACATCCATCACTCAATTACTGGATTTAGGTTCAACTGCCAGCTGTGTTACCTTCATCTGCTCCCCCGTGGGGATCTGGGGTGGGGGTTCCTTTGGGAGCCTCTTGGGAAGAATAGGTCCCCAGCAGCCCCTTGCTGTTCGTAGGAGGCGACAAATGGGAGACCAGACTCAGTAGCTCTTTGGTAGAGTGCCCGCTCTGAGTCTGGTAGGTCTTGGGATTTATCCCTGGCCGAGTCATACCAAAGACTTTAACAATGGTAGTGGTCACTGCTTGCCTGGCACTCGGTATAAAGTAAGAACCATGAAACATGACTGGTCGGCCTGGTGTCAGTATAATGTGACTGGGTGGGGTATTCTGTGGGCCTATGACATGATATCTCAGTGTGGCAGCACTATAAAGAGGGCATTGGGTCCCACTGCTACAAATAGGCACCTCATTTCATATTCGGTCACCGCCCCTGTGGCGTAAAACTAGCTGAAAGGCTTTACCTTGTGCAGTCTGGTAAAAGAACCCTAAAGGGTTGGCCGGACGTTAAACTAATCCCACAAACAAACAAACCTTCATCTGCTAGATCCATTTCAATGTTTCAGCTCTTCTTGCCATGTATTGCACCCAGTGGTGGGTTTCTTCTAAATCATATCATAGATACGATCACCCGTAAGCTGAAAACCATTACCTTGTGCAGTCTGGAAAGAACCCATAAGGGTTGGCCGGAAGTTAAACTACGTCAACAAACAAAGAAACTTCTCACCATGAATCTAACCATAGATGGCAGAACAGTGTAACTCAACCATTACTCACTCATTCACTGTGTAACTATAAACCACGGTAGACGGGGAGAACAAAAGAACTAGGCTGTGGTTATATCACGTATTGCGCCCAGTGGAGCGGAACCATATAATCTCACGGTGAAGAACATTCTGCCACTTGATGCTCTCTGTAAGTGGATGTGTTATAATGGACCATTTTAGCTGAGCTTACTGCAGAGTGGGCACACACATGGCTCGGTTGAGCTGCGGTGGTGCCTTCATTGTTACACTTTTGCATATAACTTGTTTGATATCCGTCAAAAGTACAAAGATTATGGAGTGAAAAATAGCTAGGAATCTTGTGATGATGCCTCACATGTCACATGTCACATTTAGCTTCTAGAAGATTTCTATTTTTTATGATTTTATGAAAAATAAAAGTAAGTCATCACCTGAACTTTTTATATTAATCAAATCATTAAAAAATGAAAGCATCAAAACTGAAAAAATCTGACCGATGAGTCTGATGCACAAGGTTTAGAAGTTATTTCTCTCACTTACTGTTTGATAATTTAAGGAATATCAAAAGAGTTATCATTAAAATGAACAAAAAGGTCCTGTGGTTTATGTCAGATAAAGCACTTGTGAGGCCAGTTACTTGAAATACCCACTCGGCTACCGCCTCGTGGGTTATTTCGCGTAACCCACCTCACTCGTGCTTTATCTACCACATAAAGATGTTGGCTCAAAGCTAAGTTTGTGGTGCCCTCTGGTGTGTTGCAGGTACATTAACCGCGAGCTGTACGAGCCGCTGTGGAATCGACACCATGTGGAGCGTGTGGAGGTGGTCATGAAGGAGGCCCTCGACTGCAAAGGTGAGCTACTCACTGTTTGTTAAGAGCTATTTATCAAACATTATGCCTAAATGCCTTATTTTCCATGTACCACTTATGATTAGTTGTTAAGTGCTGTGTATATAATGATGTATTAACATGTGAAAGGTGAGCTGCTTACTGTTTAAGTGTTATTTATAGAATAATGTATTAACATGTGGAGTTAAGCCTATATTCCAAATACCAATTTTGCTTGCAATTTTGAATCGGCAGTGGAAATAAAGGTCAAATATAGATATGTCATACATCAATGAAAAGGTCTTACAATTCTCTTTTAAACGGTATATAAGATCCTAAATCTGATGTCATATTCTCAGAGGAAATGAACCAAATACAAAATCGGCAGCATCAAAATCGGTATGTGGAATACAGGCTTTAGTCACTCACTGTTTGTAAGGTGCTTTTCAAGGGCGGATATAGTATTTTCAGAAGGGCGAGATCAGCATAGAGGCTAAGCAATAAAATGGTGTGCATTCACACACACTCCTTTCCCCTCTTTCCACCCCCTCTTTTTGTAGTTTAGGAGTCCACCAAAAGGGATGTGTCTGTCAGGACCCCCCGTTCCCTCCCCTGCTATTTATAGAAACATGTTGTAATATGTGCTTCTTATATATTCTTAATTAGTCTTTTTAAAGAATGATAATTTCATATTAACATGCAACTTTTACCAAATGCTGTTTATAGATTAATGTATTGACCAGGGATTTTCCAAGCCATCCAAGATTTTTCTTTTTTTTGATGAGCCCTCTCTGCATCTGGAATTTAATTCCCACCACTCTGGGTTTCCTGCATTTCTAAAAGATAGAAAACTGTTATAAATTCCCACAAATGTCACGAAAA
Organism: Lepidonotus clava; assembly: GCA_936440205.1. Taxonomy (NCBI): domain Eukaryota; kingdom Metazoa; phylum Annelida; class Polychaeta; order Phyllodocida; family Polynoidae; genus Lepidonotus; species Lepidonotus clava. The sequence continues at coordinate 4,465,894 of OW387141.1, forward strand.
TTGCCCTATGGAAATATGCATGAAGAAGGTGGTGATACTCAAGATATTTTGTTAGGAATATTCTTGATTGACAATGATTCTGAAGCAAGCAAAGATTAATGATTTGTGACGTTTTCTGATACATCGACTATGCTGGTGCCCCCTATGAGAGTACATGCAAACCGCTACAGCTACATCGTGCTGTCTCCTTTGCTGTTTTCATGACATCATCAGCCATTTGTTCACGTTTCAAAAAAGATGGAAAAAAAAGGTCTGTTGTTTTATTTGTATCTAGTTGCACAGACTCTCATAGGGGGTGTCAGCATCGTTGACGTCACAAAATACAAGTTGGCGACAGTACGACTTTGTGCAGCTATATTATTTTGGTTAACATGTAATGGTGAACTACTCAAACCGTTAAATAAGATGCTCTGAAATAACTCATTCTGCCCATTAATTAAACTTTACAAACTCTGCTAATGACTCTCCTATACAGAAACCTTGGTACTATATTTTTTGGTTGTAAAAAGTTACAGATCTGCTGAGTTTAAACATAAATCACATTTTCTAATGCAGTCATTAGACAATTCACGTGGGTGGCAGAATCTAACCAATCTTTAGGTTAGTAGCTTTAAAGAGGTAAAATTTGTAATAAGTCTGTACTAAGTATAAGATATAAAAGCCTTTTTGCATTGCGTCCTTGTTAATAATTGCTTCAGAATGGATTAACATTTAGCTGTAGACTTTAATTGTTACCCAAGAGAAGGCAAAGCTACGAAGTCTGTAGGATGTATTCACATTAGCCTTGAGACATTTTTCTTGTGTTTTAAATGTCAATCTTCACTCTAAAAGCTTATATTGTCCAAAGGGACCTCATTAGATTGAAAATGATACCAGATAAATCTCAGCATGATCTGCACAGAAGGACGTCCGAGTTTTGTATAGAAATAAGTTGAATGAATGTCTATATTACTAATCGCAATTTATTCTTCCTCCCATTTTAATGTTTTCTATTTATGAAAGTTTGGGATTTTATTGCCAATGTTCTTTTATCATATCTTTTCCTTTGTAAATATGCGGTGCTATTTTTAATAGGAAATTGAAGTTACACATGAAAGTGCATAAATGCAGCAGATACTGCTAGTATATTTTCTCTTTTTTTTAATGCCAGAAGAAGATGTATTTCAATGGTAGACCATGTACCTTATTGAAATCTATAATACATTAACTTTCCACGTTAGCTCTATCATCCCCAGTTGTGATACCTTTGAATTTGTCCGCTAGGGGGTGCGCAGGAGCCTGTTCTGGTTGCCCGTTCTCCCACTAGGGGCCCCCACTGTCGGATCCCGTGGTAATAATTACCTGTCCTGGAATTTGTTACATTGTAATGCAAATTCACAGTTTTAATTACCTCTTTCAGTAGTGCAGGCGACCCTATTGAACTAATGTAATGTAATACTTTATGGAAATATTAACCAATTCCCAGGAAATATTTCATTTCCCTGGCCAAGGGAAAAAAATTGCTGTGTTTCGGTAACATCAGCCCCCCAAAACAGGGTAGGTAGGTTGGAATTTAAATTGTTTTGGTTTTTTTTAATGGCTTACAGTGAGAAAATATGCAAATTTCTGTCTAATTTCACAAAATTCTAATAGGCCTATTTTTCAAAAAAGGTCTCTAGGGTCGTCATCTTCACGTCTATAGACATGATTGTACAGAAGACGTTACATCTCCCAAAATGGACGAAACAGGAGCAGCTATTTCCCGAATCAGTGTGCAGTAATATCTGAAATATGTAAGCAAGCTACAGAATGGCTGCTGATTTTCCTGCCGAGGCAATTACAATATTTCGGACATACTCAACCACTGAACTCCTACTTAGTTCTACTGATTTACCACTGAAACACTTTTGCTACCCCCCTACTGCTTCTGTACTGACAGCATACTGAGTTTCTACTCTAGTTTATTTCCGGGATATCTGGCTGTCCGAGGGGGATGGGATGGCACAGTCAGTAGGGTGCTCGGCTTGCATGTGGGAGATTCAGGTTCGAGTCTGGGTCCTGCCTACTGTCTCACCCCCATAGATTCGGTCAGCTAATTGGTAGTCAAAAACCGGAGTTGATCTCGATATAGCTGAAAAATTGCTGAGTAGACTCCAACACATCATCATCATCATCTGGCTGTCCGCCATATTGGTGATCATTTCAGCCTCATTACTGTCCCCAGTTCTGACACAAAAAATAGGACAGATATTTACGCAACAGTCACCCAATCTCACTGAATCATAATCAACAAGCATTATTAGTTAGAATTTATGAATTTTGAATATTTCATATCCACGTTGAAACATGATCGCCACGACCAAAAAGTGATCGCGTGACCACGTCTGCACATGGTCTATAACAGCATCACTCTCTAGAACCTTGAAACGTTTTTCAGATTTTCTGTCGAGTTTTGATGTTATCGGTCAAAAGCGTTTAGATCCTGTAATAACGTCGATCACGCACTTTCCCTATTGAACGGTTCGCCAACCTATCGAATTCAATCTCAGTAGCACACATAATATCTGTCATCACTGATTGAATCTAAAGCCCCATACCCACTAAGCAACTTTAGCACAGTTGGTCAAATGATTGGCACTAAAATCAGCCAATTCTTATGACCGCCTGTTAGTAGAGTATATCCAAATGTGCATGGTTGATCTGAATCAGTGCTAAACACCATCTGATTTTAGGGGTAGAGTTGGCCGATTTTAGCACAGGTCTGTCGGGCGACTGTGCAAAGCTATCCTAGTGGGTATGGGGCTTTAGAGAAGATTTATTTAGCGACCTAGATTTCAAATACAACGTAGTACTAGTAGTTTTTCTTTTAGTTATTTTTTTTGGTTTTGTTGCTGTCATGGTTTTTCAAAAACCGCGATGTTTTATTTTTGTGTTTTTCTGTTATTGATAACCCACGGGCGTCTCATCTGAATGGAATTAGAGCTTGATGTTCAAACAATAGAATTCATTATGCGTTGATCACATTAATTATATTCGCCGGGATCCTGCTATGGCGCGGTTGTAAAAATAAAAGAAAAAAGAAGGAAAAAAGGAAAAAAAAAAGAAAAAATACCGCATTGTAACATTATGAAATGGTGAGAGTCTTGATAGGGGGGTCCGATGTCACGCGACGAATTCAAAGAAATGCCTATTTTGCATGTCTTTGTTGCTAATTTTCCCCAATGTCCCTTGTTGACGTAAAGAATTGCTTAAGGTACCTGTCACTATCTTCTTTGGCCTCCTGTCGTACTAGAGAACCCCTTATTCCCCGTACCACGGATGGCTGATTTATAGTATTTTAAGCACCTGCAGGCGAATTTTGACCAATTCATTGTGATATTTCTTCCTATAATGATTTTTTTTCAAAGAACTTGGGAAATACTTAATGTATATCGTATTAAGCTGATAATGATATAGTTAATAAAAAAATCCTTTTTGGATATGGCTAAAACGTGTCCAATCTCCCTTTTAAAAAAAAAAAAGAAATCCCTATGCTAAAATCACATGAATTGTCGACATATTACCCAGCATGCATCCAGATCAAAGCTAACCTGCAGGTAAAACACACGAAATTAGCTTTCTGTGGTTGGGTCAATTCATGCTGTTAAATGTAAAAAGTGCTCTGTCGCGTTCTCATATTTAGGGGTCCATACCCACAATGATGTAGAATCGAGAGGCAAAATGGTTTGGCCACATGGGCAATAATCTGATACCATTTTCTGATAGAAACAAACGGTTTCACATTAAGTAGGTTGTGACATTGTGAAATAGTATCGAACCGAGAGGTAAGATGGATGGTTGGTCCACCAGAAAATCACCCACAATCATCTGATAACATTATACCGCCATTTTCAGATTGAAGTATGTAGGCGTAGTTCCTGCTTGGGAAAATAATTTTGTTTTCTATCATGATGAATTGGTTAACCGCATTGCTAAATCAAATCAAATGTGTAGGGAGGTAATGAAGGAAATCAGGGGTATTTGTTCAATTTGTCTGAATTCTGATTTTCTGTTTCTTTTTGGCTATTTTGCGATAAAATAACACTGAACAGTGGGAAACTCTTTGTATATTTTTCAGACTAAGTCCAGGTTTTCACAGTAATCTGAAAGGGTTTTGCGGAGTAAATAAATGGCGAAAGCTGATTGATTATTTTCCGATTTTTGTCATCAATCCTGACAACCTTTCTGGAAATGCTCTAAATTTGTTTTATCGGTAGAATATAGAATAGAACACTATGCGAATTCTCATATATAATTTCTCCCAACCACGGATAGCTTGTTTATTGCAATGTACCTGCAGACTAGCCTAATCAAGGTGCATGCTGGGAAATATGTAGTCAAGTGACAAGGTTTAAGTATTGGAATTTTCAGAAATCATGGCATAACTTTGGTTTAAAATAAAAAATAATGGAACCAACATTGATTTCTTTTCCGTTGCATAGCTATTTGATATTTTTCAAGTTGATCTGAAAATTCATTTATTTCACCTAGATATATAGCAAATATTTGTAAATTTACAAATAATAGTTCTTGTCTAAAAAATCAGTCAAAATTAACCCGCAGGTGCTTAAAATACAGCAAATCAGCTATCTTTGGTAGGGGTAATTCGAATATAATAAACTTTACCCAAGCCTTTATTTCAGTAGCCCGAGGTTGTTTATATAAAGGGACGTTGAAGGTTTGCGATAAGCAGAAATGGATGGCGGCCACTGAAATAGACAAACTCGTGGCGGGCATTCCATACTATTAGATTCGTTTGTTTGATGGGAGGATTTGAAATATTTATCATTATTTTCTAGTTGAATGGAAATCCCTGTGGGGGTATGCCACAACCGAATGCTATCTGATTCAACTAGAATGCTATCTGATGGTGGGATAAGACAAGTAGCAATTACAAACGTTGTGCCCGAGCTGTCCTATACTTCATCATATTTTACATCATTCGTTTCTATATATTCTATAGTTTTTTTTGGGGGGATGGGCATTCTCAAATTGTCTGTCTATATATCGCTAATAAGAGAGTCTTAAAGGGAATTTGTATACAACGGTACTACAAGGTTGTTGTTGGTTTGATTTTCCGCCATGATTCAGCCTATCTTTTAGGGTTTGCGGTTTTAACTAGGCTTAATTTTCAAATTCATCATAATTCAGATGAACCAAATGCTTGATAAGCAAATTTTTCATTCATAATTTTGTTTATTCTACGAGTTTTTGTTGTCGAAGGAAATTACATCCATTTTAGAAGGTTTCTGAGCACATTCAGCCAGACTAATTCATCATCCATCAGCGATTTGTTCAGTGGTCAGCACAATTTCCGGCACACAAGTTTACACTTCTGACTGTTGCATAAAAATAGCTGAATTGTTACTCATCTTACAAAAGCAACTGAGCTAGTGCAATATTCTTTTCACCCCAACAGCATGCATTCTTTTGGGACTTCAGGGAGGAAACTAGGCAGTGTCCGAAATTAAGGTTTTATTCTATGCACACACCGGGTGCAGAGGTTCTAAAAGTATGCACCCGGAGACATTTCTGTGTGTGCATTACTATAAAAAGTGATGTAAAATGGTGAAAAAACATATGCACCATCCGGGTGCATACATTTAAAAAGCATGCACCCTGCCTCAGAATCATGCAGCTTGAGTGCAAGGTGCTCCCTTAATTTCGGACACTGAAATGGTATCTATAGGCCCCTATGTTCTGAACGTTTCAAGCTGAGTTTGGTCGGTTCTGCCATCTGAAAATTTGGTAAAAATGTCACACATGAAGGTCTGCCACCCATTGAAGTATTGTAAAGTACCAGATCTTGTCCAGGGGCATGGGGGGAGGGGGTCGTCCGTGTGTGTACTTGATTGGCAGGGCATTTATTTATCTTAACACCCTAACAAAATTCAAATTATATTGAAAATATTGAAAACGAGGAGTGGTATGTACAGTTTGACAGTACGCCCCTCTTCCGATACACACCACTACTTTGCCGTACTGGTGATAAAAGTAATATCTCTGAACTATCAAGCTCTTGCTACTGTGCCACCTTCAATAACCAATGACCAAAGTGTTTCCAAGCAGCTGAAATTGGTCAGACTATAATATGCAGTTTTATGATTCTCGCTTCTTTAATATTCACCTAGTTCAAATTAATACTACTCAACTTTTAAGAGGCTTGACATTTTACAAGATCATTGATTTCGTCTGTTGTCACCAGTGGTATTTACCATCTAAACATATTATTCCCATGAATATGGCCTTTGTTATCAAAAAATCTTGAAACTCTCAGAATTGTCAAACCTTGGTCTCACTGTGATATGACCCTAGATGTTGCTACAGCGTCAAACCCCAATAACCAACCAGTCCCCCCTGTACTTGGCTGCCCCCTACGCCCTCCCCGCCCCCTCCCCGACCACCTCTTTAACCCTGGAGGGTCTGTAGCCTCGTTCTGGGGGTTACCTTAGCAACTCAAACCGCCCCCCCAGATGGCGCCACTTGTTCCCGTGAGCTGCTCCTGGGTTAGGAATGTGAGCTCCACTCAGGGCCACACTCAGAACCCACCAAGGAGACTCAGAGATAAGAGACTCCTGATTCATGACGTCACTCAAGTGGCGCCCCCTATGAGAGTCCATGCAAACTGCTACAGCAAGTAGTGTTACACCATTTTCGTGATGTCATTTAATATTTGTTTATCCTTTTAAAAAAGATCAAAAGTGGTGGACTGTTGAGTCTTATACAATAGTGAGCATGGACTTTCCTAGAGGACACTACTCTTGTGCTGCCCCTCTAGGCACTCAGACCAAAAATATTATAGCTACACAAAGATATGTAACTCGGACAATTGCCTACGTGTTTCTCATGACATCATCGATAGTGGCGCCCCCTATGAGAGTCCTTGCAAACCGCTACAGCACATCTTTAATTTTTGGTTTGCCATTTTCATAATGTTATCTGTCATTTGTTTACATTTTGAAAAAGATCAAAAGAGACAGACTATTGTTTTATTTGTATCTGGTTGCACCAGACTCTCATAGGGGGCGCCACTATTGATGACGTTACAGAGAAACATCACAAATCATTAATCTTTGCCTGCTAAAACATCGTTGGTAACACTCCCCCTGAGCCACTCAGCCCTGTCAGGGGTTACCTAAGACAGTAGGGGAGGGTATACACTGTCAAGGGGCTGTGGGGAGGTGCAGGATAATAAGCCCAGTGATAGAGGTATGCAGTTGAGTTTTCTGATCCATGATGTGGTTAATTTGGTGGGTTTGTGTGTCAAACAGACATCACTTTGTGACTCAAGTACAGGTGCACTTTGAAGTTGGGTGACTCAGGCAGTCAGCATGCAGTAAACTCATAAATTTATTGTTCTACATCATGAATCGATCCTTGGCAGCTTGTGCAGGTATTCTACCAACAAGTTCCTCACTGCACAGGGAAAACAGGGAAAATGAAATTCTCTGGTAGGGAAAACACTGGGAATTTGAAAATTTAACCAAAACACAAGGACAACACAGAGAATTTTGTTTTTCCAATTTTTGGATTTTCTGATTCTTGACATTCAGAAAATTGCACTTTTTCAAGAATAAAATTTCACTTTTTTTCGGAAACTCTAGCACATATTTACGAACATTTTGAGATCTGAATTTTATCATGAGACAAGGAAAAATCAGGGAATCAGGGGGAATTAGTGAGATCTTAGTGGGGACCCTGCCACTACTAATAGGGCCTCTGGTAAGGTTATAGTATGGGGGTGGGGGTTCATTGTATTGGGTGCTGGTATGCTGCCAATATTTCATGAGTTGATAAACTGGCATTTATCTCAACATTTATCTCAACTGGCATTTTGTCTCTGACTCTGGCTCACTCTGCATTTAATGTCAGCTAGTATGAAACAAGATTGGAAGCAATGCTGTTTTGATACCAGGACGGTGAAAGATGGACCAGCATGAGCCGTCAATATCCAAGTTTTTTGGGTATATTTAGGTACAGTCAAAAATAATGCATTTGAAAAGAAACTATGACACCATATCTATAAATTTACCGAATCAGACCAAGCGGCAGTAGATACTTCCCAAATCAGTATGTCCGAAATATTTAAATTAGCTACTGAAATGCTACTGATTATTTACTAATTTTTGCTGACAGCTCATTTAAATATTTCGGACATGCTGATTTACTCCTTTTTAACTACTGGAACCATACTTATTTCTACTGATTTACTACTGAAATGCTACTGCAACCCCCTACAGCTTCTGTACTAATTTTCCACTGAATTTCGTATACACTTGTAACATTTATGTAGAGCCGGGCTCCTTATTAATCTTTAAAAGGTGAGCAATCCATTAATGCATTATTTTAGGGTCATTTTACATAGCTTTTAAGACCCTCCCAAAGTAAGTAGCGGTATATGACAAAATGACAAAATGACAATTAATAGAAATATTAAGTGTCCTGTTAGAAGTTCTTATGGCTCATTTGGAATAATTCAGCTATATAGGGCCCCGCTATATAGACCTTGTGCAGACATGGTCACGTGACTACTTTTTTGGTGATCGCCTGTGACTATCTAAAACTATAATATTTATTACTTCTAAATAATTATAACCATTATTCATTACTTCAGTGAGTTTCTTTTAAAGAAGTTTAATATGATTATGTATTTCTAAATGTTATAGAATTATGAATAAAAATGTGTTCCCAATGTTGGCCAGCCCATTTAGGCATACGCGACGTCATCTGCAATGTCTATAACCCAAAGGACCTATGAACCAATATTTTTTCTGAACACTTAAAAAGTGCCAAATTTAATGAACTAAAAGAATCTCCAAGACCGAGTAAGATAGGGAACATCAATATTATTGAAATACAAAACTTTAATTAATGTGTAAACTCAGATCAGCGCCATAACTTAATAACTTGCATTCAATGCGAATATCCACGTAAAAGCTAAGGTGTATCTAAATGTTTCGATGCCAAGGCCATACTTTGACATTGGAAAATGTAGGTGAACAACCTATCACTTTGGAGACGCCCATACGTCAGTACTAAGGCTCATTTTAGTCCAACCAGACACTTGTGTCTGACAGTCTCTAGGGAAGCACTAAAGAGACATAGGAATACCCGCCATGGGAAACATCATGCCGTATAATGTCAATGTCCTAAACTCAAGCCCCATACCCACGAGGCGATTTTGACTGAGTTGGCCGACTGGTCGGTGCTAAAAGCAGCCGATTTTAGCACCGATTCAGATCACAAGTCAGTATGTGATATTGAATGTACATGTTTAATAAAAGTCGGTGTTAAAATTGGCCAACTCTTCTTGTAAAGTCGGCTGACTTTAGTGCCGATGAGTCAGCCGGCTTGAGTTAAAGTCACCTAGTGGATATAGGGCTTAAGAGTAGTCTTCTTTTACCTGGTTCTGCCTGGAGATTCTAGATTATTCCTACACCCTCCCCCCTCAACCCCTCAGAGACCATCCAAGCCATGGAGGCAGGCTATCAAAAAGATATATATTTCGCAACACAACTTGTTTTTGCGCATTAAATTGCAGTTTTGCTGGCAGAATCATTCAATCACATAGATGCTAATCTTATCTTTACATATTATTTGCAATGTGGGAAGTTTGAAAAAATTGTACAAGACGAAAGTTAATGTGCCTACTGTTTAGAGGGGAACTGTCTGGGAGGGGTTTGAAGTAATATTCTATACATGGAAGAAGATTTATCCTGCAAATTCAATTGTCATGAAATAGGGCGAGCAATCACCGCTTGTGGATGTTAGTGCAAACATATCACTCCCCTTATGTGACATTTAACATATTCAATTTGTTTGGTTTTAGCTTGCATATTTAGTACTATATTTCTATCATTGTTCAAACATGTTTAAAGTCCACCTTTAATTTGTGAGTAAGGGTAAAGATACTATGATGGTGCAATAACTTGACAAGAATAAATAATTCAAGTTGTACTAGAATGTGGGAGAAGTGTATTTTAAGTTTTTTTGTATATAAATATTTATGTGAAAACACCAATTTTTATTTTTTTCGGCTTTCATTTGTCAGCAGGCAAGTTTAACTTGTCAGTGACTTACATAACTAAACTACCTATACCAAACTCCCATGATTGACAATGAAGCTGCCCTGTATTTCCACATGACAATCAAACCACCATTCACAGTTCAAAATCAAATACCTCTCTCCTAGCAAACGGTCCAGCCCCTGGTTTTTCAGCCCACCACACTCAATGGTCTCCACATTCTTCTCTCATAGATTATCATATCTGACAGTTTCTATCAACCCACCTACAAGCACCACTGACTCTCTCTCCACTTTTTACGACAGCTTTCCCTTGACTCCTTTCTTTGTCGCCTATATCGTTGCCATGTACATTTAATCAGTGCAGGTTTTATTCGAGGTTTTTATTGCGGATGCCCCTCGGTCCCCGCCCAACACATTTTACCTTTTGTCTCTTGGAGCCACCTTTTAATATTTTTTTTCCTTTTTCCATTAAACCGTACTCACTCTGTATGGATGATATTCCGTATTGTAATAAGAAGAACTGCAGGGGTCGTCTGAGGGTTTTTGTATGACCCAGAGGGTATCGTCACGACCCGAGGGTGAAGCCCAAGGGTCGTCTGATTCCCATGGGTCATACAGCCACCCAAGGGAGACCCCAAAGGTTCTTTATTTAATCACTCAAATAGAATTCAATTTTTATTGAAAACTATTAATACTAGGAGCGGTGTGTACAGCTTGGCAACACACGGCCTCCTGTACTTGCTGTTCATTGGCAGTGCAGGTGATAAAGGTATTGGAACATAACATTTCAATAATTTATATATAAGTATATGAATGATTATCAGCCAGGTCATATATCTGAGATAAGAATTTATGAACATAGAAATATGTAGTATAGTTATTGTTTGAGGATGCAAATTGTTGCACAGGCAGGTTTAGAGCTAGTCTGTCATACCTAACATGCTATTTCCCAAAGTAAGTATGTACACCAACAGCCATTTTAGGTAAGAACTCCACTCTGTATCCAACCATGCATTGGACGACCCCTGCACGGAATTGTGCCCCAGTGGTCCACAGGATTGCAGTGTAAGATCATTTAATAAAGTGAACTCAGCCCGTATAAAAATCCAATAAAAAAAGATAAAGACACACTGAATTTGAACATTTCATTTAAACAAAGGGAAAACGGAATTTCATTTGGCCAGGTTATGAAATTTCTGATTCTCAAAATACTAGGGATTTGACTTCTTGTCCGGTTGTCTACATTTTCTTTTTATGTGAAGGCTTTTAAATTTGAACACCTTGCTGGATATGACACAGGGAATAATGGCTGAAGCACAGGAAATCTCAGGGAAACTTGAAAGTTAAATTTGATAGGGAACCCTGAAAGGTCATGAATGTTGTTGGAAAGTTCAACATAATGTAAAAGTTGGATGGTTAGAAGTGCTTGTAGGTGTTGAAGGGTTAAGGTGATTAATTAGCGTTTAGTACTCTGATTCGGGGACTACAGCAAGATTGACGTAATGATGGTATTGCATCTTTCACAGTATTAGGTGTTTGTGAAATCAGATCGAAATTAACCAGTGGCAGAACTGCATTTGAGTCTTTTATGAGTGATGTTGCATCATCTCAGCATTCGACCTAGTATTTGACCTGGTATAATTTGTCTCTTAATACGAAAGCCCCATACACACTAGCAATGGGCGACGGGTGACTTGGAGAATTGGCCGATTCTCATGATCGCCTGTAAGTATGGTATATTGAAATGTTCATGCGTGATCTGAATTGGCGCAAAATCGGCTGATTCTTAGGGTAGAATCGTCACCAATCTGTTGGCTGACTGTGTAAAAATGTCCTAGTGGGTATGGGGCTTTACAGGGGGGAGGGGGGATCCAGTGAATAGCATCTGTGACATCTGTGGCCCTAGATTCAATTAGTCGAAGTGGCTGCTGGAGATAAATATGTATCCATATAAAACTACTAATTATTATTGTATAAGCCATGTTCTCTTGCTTTTATACGTAAAGTTTTTCCATTATATATTATATATATATATATATATATATATATATATATATATATATATATATATATATTGAAAATTAATTGAAAAGAAAGTAATCAAAGTTGGAACTTCTCACGTGGAACTACCTTATATTTAATTGGCTACCAATAATTTCTATTCATTTGCCATCGGAAGAGCTGTTGTAATGAAAGATCCTTGAAATGATAAAGATATTTTGAAACCTTAGTACGGACATTAACTTGATAGGCAAACTCTTTTTCTCAGATTCAGTTTCTCATGTCTTTCTGTTTTTTCCCTTGCGGTGAGTCTTTTTTAAGGAACAGCTATTACCATAAACCGCGACTTGGGGTTAGTTTCAGAAGTTGGCCTTCTCTTTCTCAAGTCACAAAAAAAACAAAAACAAAAAACAAAAAACTTTTTACTGACTCAGACAACCTGTCCCTGCCCACGGGTGCAGCAGTCATGTTCCCTCGTGATTTACCATAAAATGTGGGGGTTTGATAATGCTGAATCAAGTTCACAATGAATTCAGTCCAGCTCTGAAGTTAGCGCCAGGCTAACCTTTTCAGAAAAATATTCCAAATCCTTATTTCACCTCCTACAATTATGACAAAACATTGATTTCAGAATTTCCTAAGAAAGAAATGATACAATTAGCTCCAGCTTTTTGTCTCGTGGATCTAAATAGATTTGCTTCGAAGGTAACTGTGCTTAGTCGAATCTAAAGCCCCATACCCACTAGGCAACTTTAACACAGTTGGTCGTTAGATTGACGCTGAAATTGGCTGATTCTAATGATTGCCTGTTAGTATAGTATATTGAAATGTGCATGTTTGATCTGAATTGCTGCCAAAATCGGCCAATTCTAGGTGTAGAATTGGCTGATTTCAGTGCAGATCCGTTGGTCAACTCTGCAAAAATTGCCCAGTGGTTATGGGACTGAAGGCTTTAGTGTTAGGCAGACCAAAAAAGGTATTTTCATTAGTAAAATAAAAAAGTGCGTTTAATACTTTTTGTTTAAACACGATAGAGCTAGAATAAAGAAAATTATTAATTAAATACTTGATGAATTTACTAGAATCAACCCAGAAAATATTTTATCTGCATTTGCAGTGTAAAACTCAATGCTGCATTAAAACACATGGATATCTAACTGCTATATCGCAAACAAATAGGCTGCATAATATTATCCGCAATTCATCTGAAATGCACCTAGGTTTTAGAACATCGATGGAATTGAAATTTGAACTATCGTTATTTCATAATATGACAGTAAAAAAATGATAAATTATGTAAATTAAGGAGACTTAGGTAGGAAACACTACAGATATAGTAGAATTCATGATAGTTGGTGAATCTATTGAAATAGAGCAATTCCTTGTTGTCCAAGAAGCCCAACACCTTCGTCCCTTCTCACCTCATTAATAGGGAATTAGACTGGGATTCTGTCATTAGGAGACAATCCATGTTCGCAATGAACTTAGACCCAGTCTGTTCCCTCTCTAATTATGCCAGTAGTCATACTTTTGTGAGACAAAGTCAATTAAGAAAGAGTCAGTTAATCTGATTATGATTTAGTTTCGCACGCTGCAAGGGCATTTGTGTCACCTTATTCAACGACCTTGAAGGGAGAGCACGGAAATTAATATGGTTTTCGGGTAAAATGAGGTTAGTTTAATCATGGTTAATTATCTGAGGTTTTAGGTTACTTCAAAAGTGTAATCTTTACCAGTAGTATATATTTTCATAATCAATATAAGATATGGAAAGAATTCCGTTGGCTTGATGAATATTGAGTTTTGAAGTACATGTATTTTGATGTACTCGGGAGTGTTAGGCGTATATAATACAAGTTGTGGCCTGGAGTGAGAGATTGAATAATAGCGAATGGTTTTCTTGTTGATATCGCTTCTGTTGTGCAAACAATCTGGCATAAAATTTCTTCCCAATAGAGTTTTTCAGTATTTTTGGATCTAAATGTCTTCCTTCCATAACTGCTTATAGAAATATAATTTGGGCAGTACAACAGCCCCTAATAAAGAGTGCATCTTCATTGTCAGCCATGTCACTATTATGACACATGTACATTGATTTGTTTTATCTCTGTGATGTGTTATGATATAACGTAAAACGTAACACGTAAAACAATAGGATTGTGCTTGGTCCCCATAGTAAGGCATATTGGATGCTTTCGACTGCTCAGTTGATTAACTATTGGTACCAATATTGGTAGGTCCATTAATTGGCAGGCCAAAACTTTGAAATGGCACATCTACAAGAAAAAGTGATTTACGATACAACATTAACAATATCAGTTTTGAATTTGATTTGCAACAAATTCTTTCAGTTTCATGATGTTTAATATATCTATATGCGAAAGTTTCTAATTAGGAGTAAGAGAATATTGAACTCCTAAAATTAGAAATCAACCTCAACTGACGAGGCCAGGCATGTCAGTAGAGAGCAGGTAGTCAACCCTTTCGCCGTCTTTTTCCCCTATCCCAACCTGCCCACTCCTAGCCCTGAGGGGATCCACATATGAGTGTCAGATCTACATCAAAATTCTCAGGGTGATTGCAATTTCACAAAGGGTAATTGATTTAATGGTAGCAGATTTAGGTCAGAAGTAATATCCTAGCGTATAAAATAAATCTTTCTATGTGACCGGACCTTAAGACTGTTGAGCTCAGTCTCTCTATGTGATCAGCCTTAAGGCTGTAGAGTTGAGTTCAGTCTCTTTATGTGACTGGACCTTAAAGGTGAAATGCAAAGGAGAAAATAAAAATCCCAAATATTGTACAACTCTTAATTGATGTATATTTTAAGCAGAATTAGAGTCAAATTAGCATACAGGAATAATACAATGAGATGAATAGGTTTTGGTTTGGAGTGTGAATACACTCTCACAGTTCATCTCTCAGGGCTGTGACATCATCTAGGCTATTAGTCACAGGGATCTCTGTGTGCAGGCACCCATAACAATAGCCTTATCAGCTTGCCCTACATGTGTGAAAGAGCCTAGATGACGTCACATGCACTCAGTAGAAGCCACTATGCAAGTTAATTTTAATATTTGAAAATTAATGGTGTGTTAGCAGTGATTTGCAGATATATCTAAAGAAATACATATTCAATACAATATAAAGACTAAAACTGCCTGTGCGGTTCTCCTTTAAGACTTTTGAGTTCAGTCTTTCTATGTGACCAGGCCTTTAGCGACACCAAGGCTCCCAATGATGACCTTTGAGTGCACTTTATACTGGTATCTAATGTCTTTTGATCCCACAAGGCGGCGTTAGATGTCGGGTGTGCACCACAAAAGTAAGGTCACCATCAAACGGTGGTAGGAGAGTATAGACGATCCTTGGTCCCACTTTATCTAATCAGGGCAAATAGAGGGTAAATATAATCGAAATGTATATGTTCTTTGTTCACAAATGGTTATGCACTTAGATAACCTTGAAAAAAGACCGGGTTTGAACCTGGGTTGGGGTGGACTGACTACTGGACCTGTCTGCATGTCTGCCTGTGTTAACAACAGGGATATCAAGGCCCTTGGCCACCGGCTGTTGTGTGAAGGGCCCTACCTACGGGACCCTGAACATTGAAGAACACCTGCCTCGGTAAATGTGTAGGGATATGGTCACTATCTTCTCATAGATTCTCTCATTCCAAAGATGCATTCATCAAAGACAAAATTGTCAAACCTTAGATGTTGCTATGGCATTGAACCAACAAACCTTGAAAAAAACAAACACTCAAAATAAACTACCTAACGATTATTAAGGAAAGAAATATCAGTATTAGGGAGCAGTAGCACTGGTTATGAGTTTTGATTCCAAGCATGTCTCACTGTCATTGAACAAAAATATTAAACAACCCGAAGACAGAAATTTTCAACAACCTGATTCTAAATTTGCTCACCAGCTCGCTCGCTCACTCGCTCACTCACTCACTCACTCACTCACTCACTCACTCACTCACTCACCCACTCACTCACCCACTCAGTCTTTCACTGACTGACTGACTCCCTCACTCACCCACTCACTCGCTGCCTCACTCAACCATTTGCTCACTCACCCACTCACTTATTTGTTCATTCACTCAATCATTCGCTCACTCACCAACTCACTCATTCGCTCACTCACTCACTCATTCACTCGCTCACTCACTTGCTTCCTCTCTGACCCACTCGCTCACTCCTAATCGCCCTTGTGCTCATCCATAGACATTCAAATACATAAGTAAACAGACAAACTCAATGTTAACTATGCATACATAGGTCTAATATAAGTGGTGTTCTCAACTTGGTGATTTTGAAAGCTGCCCTACATATTTATCTAATCCTCATTTTAAGAGGTACTACTCCTTTCCACTCCTCATGCTCTATTTCTGACTAAATTTGGGTTCCACTTAAACATCTAAGAATCCCCAACCACCCTTTGGAGTATGGTATGCCCAACAGTGGCCAGTCAGTTAGCCTTAGACTGCCTTCTACCCCTGAGGGGCTGGTACTTGGCCTCTAACTTCAGTAGACAGCTGTGTAGGGGGTTAAGCCTAGATGCAACTAGACAATTCTGACTGCCAGTAACTTAGAAAAACATAGTTTTCCCCCACTAATATGCCAAAGGGCTATGCCTACTGTGCATCAATTGACAGTATATTTTTACTCATTTTAACTATATATGACATATCTTTACTTAAACTCGAATGTCACTGCCTATTTATAAAATTGGTGTATAAAAAAGTGTAATATATCCTTTCAGCCTGGTCCCCACTGAGCAAAACCATCCCATGCTGACTAATTGGCTGAATTGGGACCGATGAAATAGCCAAGCATTACAATGATTCATGGCAAATCCTGTTCTTGGTTGGTTTTTTTTGGTCAGCTGACTAAGACTGAAAATATCACACATGTCTAACATTTTGGGTGTTAAAACTGCACGCTTGTCAATGAGACGGACCTTAATTGCTATTTTGTAACTGCCTAAACGTGGCATCAAATTCATGACATGACCAATGACGTCGCTGGATTATGTTCTATTGTCACAAAGTACATCGGTGGCTGTTGCGTTGCTAGACTTACGACGTTACGTCAACAGATGTATCTCACTAAAATTACGGATAAGACTGTGGCTTTAAGTCAGCCTGATCATGAACTTTAACAACAAGTTTTATCTTGCTAAAGAAATAGTCAGCAGAAGAATGTTTCCTTAGTATCCCCTGCTTGTTGTAAGAGGCGACTAAAAGGGGTGCCCTGTGCCCCCAACAGGGTCATCAAAGGCCGGCCATGTGGTGTCCTTTCTATCGGACATGGCACATTAAAAGCCCCTTGCCACTCTTCGAAAAGAGTAGGGTATCGAACCTGGTGGCAGGTTTATCCTAAATCAAATCATATCATAGATATGATCATCCACAGCTGAAAAAGATCACCTTGAGCAGTCTGGTAAAAAAAAGACACAGAAGGGTTGACTAGACATTAAACTAACCCAACAAACAAACATTTATCAGCCAGTGTGGACACGGCTTTAGCCCGGTGAGTCTATCTGTACCGCCCACCCTGCCCCCTAGGGGGGACGACTAGAACCGTCCCCTTTGAGTGGACTGGTCACTTTGATACCACTTAGACATTCTGCACTGGGGCCAGTGACACTGGCTTAAAGGGGCAGGGGGAGTGTATATAAAGGACAGAACAGCCAAATCCCAGTGGGGGGTCTATCATTCCAACAGTTCAAACGTTCCTGTAAATTTAGGGTTTAACTCAAATATCTGAGGGACAAATAATTTTTTTTTTATATCACAATCTTTATATTTTTATAATAATCTTTATTCTGGCAAAAGGATTAGTACCCATGTATCTTATAGATAGGCTAATGTATAATACTAAGACTCATTGCTGGAAAAATGGAGAGAAATGTCCTTATAACTATCCCATCCAGAAAATTTATTTTGAAAATATCTTAGTAAGCTTTGAAAGTTGTGGCTGTTCCTCAGTTTAGCTTACACAACTCCTCTGTCGAGGCTGTTATATATTGGGGACACTGGGTGGCAAAAGAAACCCCTCTTACCTAACACCACTTGCCAAGATTTGTAATGGTTATGTCCTTTGTAAAAGGTTGTACACCATTTTAAAAGGTTTTACACAGGGGAGATGGGATACTAGCATTCTGGGTTTGGGGATACATGTGAAGAAGTTCTTTGGAATGGTTTGACTTCTGTTATCCCCAAAAAATGGTTAACATTTCATGTTCTATTTCTGGAAGACAGTGATAAAGGTGAGAAAACAACTAAATCTGGAAAGCAAGAAACCACTCAAAAATATAGAAGACTTTCTGTTCCAGTTTTAAACTATTTCAAACAAACATAGTAAGAGCCATATTGTAAATCTCCAAATAATAGGCTTTCTGTTAATATAACTCTCTCAATGTAACTTTGGTATCTAACCAAGCTCAAAATATACTCAAGATCTTCAAAAAAACCAAAACAAACATATGAAAATAAACTGTTTCTTACTTATCAGACCTATTGATATTATCAAGATAATTTCTATGTAATTAGATATCTAATGATTATATATAGACACAAACTTCAAAACTATAAATTATGAACAAATAAAAGAGGATGCCTACCGTTACCTTCTCGTGGCCGCATTTGAAACTCCATATAATAGGGATCTTGCGGTGCACGGAATTTGATTATTCAAAGGATGGGATACTTTGAAATCTGATGCCCTTGAAGAAATAGGTCAATACCAATTTGGTGCCCCTCCTGCCTTAAGATCTCCATTGATTTAGTAACACCCTCCTTGTCCTTCCTTGTGCTCAAGCCTTAGAGATAAAAGAAGCTGTGTACAATATTATCGACTCAGGTCCTTATCATGTGGGCGTTGGGTGACTCCGTGGATCCGGCAAACTCCTCCGAAACACCAATTATCTATTGAACCAACCGGCTGTTGCTTGAATGAGATGGGTAGGAGAACTGATTTAAAGCCACGGTATCATCCGTGTGTTGCTACCATTCAGAGATGCCATTTTTCCTACTTTTGTAAGATTTCAACTCGTGGCAATTTTGGATAGCAAAACCAATTTTTCCTGCAATGCTTAAATAACTGTTTCAGAGTATTCTTTAATTAGTTTCATGCTCATCAATTACAAATTCAATGTCAGGTCTCTATTCCTAAAGGTCGTTTCTTCAAGAAAGAAAGTAGGAAAATTATTTCCTACTTTACCTACTTTTTATCAGTTTGGAGTGGCATCTCTGAAAATTAAGGGCTCCAACCTTAAGACTGGCAATGTTGCGGCCAGCATTGTGTTTTGCATTATAAGAATAAAATCATGAATTTGGCATGCTAATTTGAGAGTTACAATATATCGACTGTTCATCATCTCATAGACAATATAGTGTGGCTTTAAAGCAATTCATGGAAAATAAATGCACTACATGAGTGTAAGTTAGGGATATAGCAAAATCTTCACCATAAAAACATAATGAAAAACACGATTTTTCGAGCTGAATTATTGAGAATCCCAGAAATTTGCATTTGTTTAAAACCACGGCAACTATCCCTGTTAACTTAAAGGCAAAAAGCTCAACTTATTTCCTGGGGAGTTATCTGGTTTGAAAGATAGGACATAGGTTACATAGGTCTAACAATGAAAGCACCCATGCCTATCTCAAACACCATTTCTTATTGTAGTTAACATGAATATTTGCCTTCTAAATTACAAGAATATTGAGACTTATCCAAGTGAAAAACCATACCGTAGTGACCGAACTGCACTTCATATTTCACCCTGATTTACTCTAAATATTGCATACACAAAGAGTCGGCAAAAAACATGTTTATTCAAACACAATGCAAACGAAGGAGATTTACCGGAAGGTTTTAAGCATACCTCTCCTCGGGTTTTCCATTCTGTTCATTTCATTGGATTATTGAAATGCCATTGACAGTGATCTCTATTTCACAACATGAATACAACGCTGACGAGGCCATAGCATCTGTGTCCTGGTTCGTTTTTGTGAGTTATTTCTTACATTTTGAGAATAACCCAAAACTGTAGGAAGGTTGCACAAACGAGAAACAAAGATTTGTACCTCAGATATTGGCCTTTGAATTTGAGGGCAATGTTTCAGCTTTTTGTATTGTAACCTGTACAGAACTAAAGTATGAAAATTTGTATCTATGAAGTGTGGATTGAACTCTCAAAATGCGAACAAAAAGGCACATGTAAGAATTAGGGTTGATTGATGTAGGAAGAAAATAAATGCACTTATCGTGAAATGATCCACCTGAGAAAAATGGAAAAATGGAAAATAAAGAGTTCAACATTAATGAGCCTTCCTTTGCATCTCTTTTATAAAAGTAGGAAATGTGCAGCAATATGGGTTCTGTCCTGGAAATAACACTTATTTGACAGTTTTTGATACACCTACAGCAAACTATGTTTTCAACCGTCTCCCTTCATTAAAATGATTCACTGAGAAGCTTTACAGAGAAAGATGTGGGTGGACGAACTTCCATCAACGATATTATAACTACACTAAGATATCTAACTGTCACTATAGTCCGTCCCTGACCTACTTATCTTTTACATAATAGGTCCATACACCCACACAGAGCCGATGGGTCTCACTGGTCAGTTAAAAGTGCATATTATGGCAGGATTATTTCTATTGGATAATCTTTTATGGCATGGGGAACCCCTTCAGGGGTTCTTGGCCCGCTGGCTGGTTAATGGTCCTACCTACCGTAAACCAGTGGCCTCAAAGCATGCTGGGATGCAGGGTGGATTTCCCACCTAAAATGGTTGCTGGTTCACATTCCTATTTTAAGCGCTTAGTGGACTTGGACGTAACTACAGTCTAACTTCGACCATTGCTATTGGGATTACATGTCCTAACAGTAGCGCCACCTATGAGGGTCCATGCAACCAGTTATAAATATTCAACATGCGTAACTTTCACCGTTTTCATTTATGTCAACAAACCATGAAAATGGTTGGTGAAATACACCACTGTTGTAACAGTTTGCACAGACTTTCATAGAGGGCGCTACAACCAGGATATTCATGGCACAATGTTACAAATTATTTATCTTTGCTTGCTAAAGGATCGTTGCTTCCATGTACTAACCTGTATCTGATAGTGCTGCCAATAAACTGTGTTAATGATGAAGCAGTACAACAGAAACCTTTTGACCAGTATGAATATTCTATTCCTTTTTACAAAAAGGTCCTAAAGATGGGGTGCATTATTAGTGCAAAGGAAGTATATCTGTTGTACCAGGGATTATGTTAAAAGTGGATGAGGGCAACTTTCACAACTTTTGGATTTTCTTTTATATTTTCTTGTGTGATTTGTCGACATATTACCCAGCATGCATCCTGATGTAGGCTAACCTGCAGGTAAAATACAGGAAATTGGCTATTCGTGGTTGAGAGAATTAAACAAGACAAGGTGAAGAACTTGGGGTCCTGGGGAGTTACCACAGAGTCGGGGGTGTCCTGTAATTGGTTAGAGAGGAAAGTGCTGATGAGGCAGTTTCTGGGTGAGAGTGGGTTGCATTTGTTACCCATGATTAACACATCAGATGTAAGCCTGTACATAGGTTATGTCAGTGGTGTGGTCAGTATTTGGAGGAGGAGGTTCTATGTATTTGTAGAGTATGGGTGTCCTGATATTTGTGGAGTAGGTCTGTCTGCTAGAATGACATTGACTGAAGTTCATGTAATCGAGTACACTCAGACAAGCCTAAACAAAGCCCGGTTGACCACCGGTCCTTTACTGCTGACTGGGAAAGTATAGTTTTCAATTGTCTCTCAATTATGATTTGCCAAATAGCCCTTTTGAAAACCAACCAGTAAATTAGAATTTATTTCTTGTTGCTGGGCCCACACTTCACTTTTGGGAGAGTGTCTCACAAAGAAATAATAACGACCACCCTACAATTTCTGTGCTCTCTGCAGGGGCAGGAGCAGGCTTTCAGAAACTGGGGGTCTCCATAAAGGCTAAGTACTAAAACGGTGTGCATTCGCAGGCACATGTGCAACATATTTTTCTCGTTGGCAAGTTTAAGTCCCCACCAAATGGCGGGGGAGGGGTGTCAGGACCCCCTGGACCCCCCTCCCCTGGATCCGCCCCTTTTTTCCTCAATCTCAAGTAAATCGCCAACCTTCGGAACAGGGCAGGGACTGACCTACTATAATGAGAAGACCCGTGGGGGGCGACTGAGGGTAGCCATACAACCCGAAGGATCGACACATACCGAGGGCAAAGCCCGAGGTTTGTACAATCCCCACCGACCATAGAGCCATCTGATGACAACCCCAAAGGTCCTTCTTTATTTTATCACCTGAACAAAAGGAAAAATAATGTTAAAAAGCATGAAAACCATGACCAGTACATATGGCCTGTCAATACGCACTGACCCCTGTACGTACCGCTTGTTGGCAGTGCGCGTGATAAAAGTTAATTAACAAGCAGGACGGGTCAATGCAATGCATACGTCGATGTAATATGGTGCAATGCCTCCAGTCGCATTGCAACATGGTAATGGGAGGTTAGGCCTTCCCGTAGGTTTAAGAGTATTCGTTAACAAAGGAATTTGAAGTTCACTGCCTGGTTTATTTCTCCTGGAGGATTGGAAACTAGAGACAGAGATGCCACTTTTCCGTCTAAATACAGATTTCAGTTTTTTTTGCTTTGACAACAATTTTCAAAAAGTGCCAACATTTTAGAAGGAAAATACTTTTGTATTTTGTAATTTGAGGTAAGAAAAAGTATATATATTACAATTCTTGTACGTATGATTCATTTCAATATCAGATCTATAATACAGAAGAATAGACTACCTTAGTTGATTCCGTATTAAAATACGGAAATGTTGTTCCGTATTTTTCATGTTTGAAGAGTGACATTTCTGAGAGAGACCTTTACTACCGTTTCCCATGTGCTTCTAATGATAACATTCCTAGAAAAAGAGAAAAAAGGTGTTTTCTACTTTTGACAAAGTGCATTGATGCAAAAGTTTTACATTCGTAGGGAATAGCAACCCTGTCCATTCTTTTCGTAAAATCAAAGCAACCGTGGAGATGCTGGGGCTTTAATGAAACACACCACAGTTATTGAGCAGCCCAATATAAGGGATAAGTTATCACTTAGACTTTTATTGAAAAGTCTGGCCACAGAGGGGTTAATTTTGTTCTTAATGTTGCGCATGTGGCCTTGGAATCTCATAGTTTATGTGAAACTGCGAGGGATGAAAAAATAATGAGAAGGTGTTTTTTTTTTCATTTTGTTTATTTCCACAAAATCTTTCAAGCAGATGCATGATCTTCCAAGAAAATGAGTTAGCTAACCAATTTCGGTATTCAAGGAAATATAACTATAAAAATAGCAGAGTTTATAACAATATGTTGACCCATTACTTCTGTCCTACTACCTTGTCACCAATTTGTCAGGCAGGAAACCTATGTGGAGACAAGAGAAGTATTATATAGTGGAGTGAGCCAACAGTCCCAAAGATATAGGCAAAGTGCCACACTGTGCAGGTTCTTGGGAAAGGTGTTTAAAGCCCCATACCCACCAGACAATTCTTACACAGTTCGGCAACGGATCAGTGCTAAAATCGGCCGATTCTTATAATCACCTGTTAGTATATTGTATTGGAATGTGCATGTTTGATCTGAATTGGTAAAAAATTGCTAAAATCGGCCGATTCCAGGGGTAGATTAAGTTGATTTTAGTGCCGATTCGTTGCCCAACTGTCAAAGTTGCTTAAGCCCCATACCCACTAGGCGATTTTACCGGCGACTGGCAATGGGCAACAGGCAGAATTGCTAGTAAAATCATTACCAATTTAGATAAAATGTTAGTATGTAACATTTCAATATTACATATTAACAGGTGATCTGAATTGGTGATGATTTACAAGCAATTCTGCCTGTTGCCCATTGCCAGTCGCCGGTAAAATCGCCTAGTGGGTATGGGGCTTATGTGGGTAGGCCTATGAGGCTTAAGATACGATAAAGGACCCGAGAGTCTGGAGTCTATGGCCCTGGGCTCTATCCAGCAGGGTGACCAAAAGGCCGGGTGTGTGATGTCCTTTCTATGAGAGATTGCACATAAAAGACCCCTTGCCACTTTTATAAAAGAGTAGGGTAGTGATCCTGGTGATGGGTTCCTCCTACATCATATCATAAACAATCCTTTAAAACTAGCAAAACATTACCATGTGCAGTCAGAAGGATTGGTCGGACATTAAAATGTCCCAACAAAGAAACAAACTTATATGAAAGTATACGAGGCTAATCCCCCAAAACTGAAATGCATTACCTTGTACATTCTGGAATGTGCCCTAAATATAAAAGGTTAGTCAGATGTTAAGGTACCCAAACAAACAAACAAACAAACAAACAAACAAACAAACAAACAAACAATATAGACACACAGTGCTTTGTGATTTTAAAGGTGAAGCTGAAATGAGATTAAGGAGCTTGTACAGAAATGTAAAAGCTGTGGGTTGTTTCATAATAACTCTGTGTTTCTCCGTAGCTACAGAGGTTTTATGTGAGCGTACAGAAACTGTACAGGAGTTTAAAACTCCTGTAAACTCTTGTTTCATAAAGAAACTCTCGTAAACCAAGCCGAAACTGTTGTAAGTCAAATCCAAACTGTTGTAAATCATCTTTGCGTCAGGGAGGTTTTATGTCGCTCTATCTATCTACCCAAGGGCAATATAGAGAGAGCTCCACAGACCGTCCGAAGCGTCAATGTTGTAGCCAATTGGGGTTAGCTAGTTCAAGAGCAGAGTACTGTAGAGGTACTCCCTGCTAGATATTAAATCTTCACAGTCGCTTTGGATCACTTGTTCAGGAAGGAAAAGCCACACAATAAATACAGTTTCAAACCTTTATTATAATACTCAACACACAGTTACAGGAATCCTCAACCAAGACCGGATGGTACAGTAATTGTTGCTATAACAATAATAACCACAAGATGGGTGCTTACCTCAAGGCCTCACTTAGAACTAAGGTTACAGAGTCTTGTGTAGAGTCCTAGCTTCAGAGATTCACCCTGGAAGAGGTATGGTCGGTCTGGTAGAGTCTTCTGTAGGAGAGTGTGCGCGGTTGGTGATCTTGTTGGAATGGTCTTCCTGGGTAGCCCGGGGACCCCCTTTATATATGCTCTTACTGAGAGGGATGGCCGCCATATTGGTTAATCTGGCCGCCATCTTGGGTGGCTCAATTCTATGTCCGCCATATTGGCTGGTCTGGCCGCCATCTTGGATTGTCAGACCCTCTGTCCGCCATATTGGACAGTGCACTGGATGACCCAGACTATATCACTCTCCTGGCCGATGCAATCCCATAGGTAGGCTGTAAGCCCACCATCTTGGATTGACCTGCCAGAAGATGTGACCCTGAGGCAGAGCCTGTGTCCGCCATCTTGTCTGACATGACCCGGCGGGTTCATACACCTGATGAGCAGTCGGGGTATGATGCCCCAATTCCCAACTCCTTGGTAATTGTGACACCGCCCCCTATCCCCACTAACAGGTTGGTTTTCAGCATAGACTGGCCTTTGAATCCCTACCTATTGGAACATGGGGTTGAAAAGTGTGGTGTGTGTACGGGGTAGTCTACTGTCCCGACACATCTTCAAACTCATCTAAGCAAATTCAAGCTCACGTAGCCATGATCGATGACGAAAAAGGTGATTGTAACTTTATGAAACGCAACACTCACGTAGCTGTACTGAGGTTTTTTATGAAACAGGCCACTGTAATCACTTACAATCCAAAAATCACACAAGTATAATTATACAGCGTTAGTTGCACAGATGCTATAAAACAGCTCAAGTTGCCAAGCCATAATAGCGGTTATTTCGTCCTAGGCAATTCAACTAATAATGTCTAATGCTTAGCTCAATTTCAACCATATCCGGTTACCTGCAATATAATATTGATAGTTAGTGAACCAATAATTGTACCATGCTTCTTAGTGTAGCCAACGCAGTTTATTGTAATTATACAAATTGGCCAATTTGAAAGAGTGCACTTGTCTTATACCTCTCATTAGTCTGCTGTGTATAACAGTAAAGAGTGTATTATTATCCCTTTGAAGTAGCATTATTACAGTAAGAAAGTACTATAATAGCTTATGTGGCCATTATGATTTGCATCTCTTCTTAAATTGGGTCAGAGATAAGTTAAGCTTCCCTTTCTATGTCAAAATCTAGAAAAGGTATATATCGCTATTCAAATATAATTATCTCCGAGACTGTCCAACACAATCTTGATCCTGCTGTCTTAAAAGCAGGTGTCTTCCTCTTCAAAACAAGTCTTTAAAAAAAGTGTTGTCATGGAAAATCTAGAATCAATCTGATATCTTTCTAAATTTCGCCCAAGCCGTCCCCATGGACCCTGTATGACGTCATGGGTTTACGACAAGTCGAAAACAGGAAAGCCAGACAACGGTTGGAGGTGGGGGTGGGGGTGCGGGAGGGGGTGAGGGGGTGAGTGGGAGAGTTGTCCAGGGTTGTTTTGTTGTTGAATATGCCTTAAATGTCAAAGATACCAAGAACTTGTGGCTGACACCTGGAATCGTACTATTTTCTTTTTCTTATTTTTCCCCTAGATATTTATTTTCTGTTGATTAAGAAGTAAGGTAAGACACCAGTGGTTAGATCGTTATTTACGTTTTTGCATGTGATAAGTCATATATCATTTGATTCTTTCTTTGGACAATGAGATGTCTTGGGGAACAGTAATACATAAAGGGCAATCGGATATTTATAATTAAACTATTGATTCACTACTAAAGCACCCTATACACCTACACTCTCCTTCTATAGGAAGTAGAGACAATGGAGGTATCTACTTCTTGAAGAAGTCTAACTTCTTACCCCAACCTAACATGAGGTTCTAATGCTGAGACCTACTTCTTCGGGGAGAGACGGTTTAACTGGTCTCACACAACGAAAAAGCAGGTCTCAGCCTAGAGCCTCATGTTAGGTTGGGGTAAGAAATTAGACTCCTTCAAGAAGTAGATACCTCCTTTGTCTCTCCTTCTTATAGAAGGAGAGTGTAGGTGTATAGGGTGACTAAACCGATCACGTTTTTTAAACCCTGAGTCATAGATGCTATTAGATATGTTACCTTTGCATCCGCATAATTTCTTTGCATCTGCATTTGTATAATTGTCTTTAGTCTTAGCCTAGATACTCGACATGTGCACCTGCGCATTATCTTAACCGCCAATCAAGGTACCTTTTCGTTTTCGTTTCTAGAACATTTCACACAAACCTGCATTACCTGTTGAATGCAATGAAAGAACCTTTGAAAATCTCATTTAAGCACTTTACGCATTTGGCAAGGTGCTTTTGAGTAAATTACTGCATGATTGAAAAGTACATGTAGCGGTTTGATAAAGTAATTTATGGTAAGCCAATGCTCGTTTATTCCACCTCCTCGTTACAAGACAAACAGAAAAGGATGGTAATTCCCAAGAGGCATTCGTCTACTCTATGGTAATTAGATAATTAGATCCATTTTGCGATTTGAGATTACAAATAAAGAGATATAGTGGCGACTCATTGATATTGAAATAAGCTTGAGGAAATGTGGAGTAGTTTTGTTTTGCATTGGTTCAAGCTAGGTGTGTTTTATGCGTTCTAGAGTTGCAAAAACGTTTTCCCATTTTAGCAAAAAACTTTTCCCGTTTTAGACATTTTTTCTCAATAGGACCTCGATAAGAATACTTTAATAAAGGAAACCTTCCCCTGCAAGTTGATTTGATTGCAATGCGAATCATATTAAAATAATTAATTTAGCATCATGAATTCCAAGGTGTCACAAAATGAAGGTAAATAAGTTCATATTTCAGTCATGACACCTCTAAATTTAATTTTGTTTCTTACAATCTCCATATCACTGGATACAGAAAATTGAGATATCTCATTAAGTATATGAGATGATGACGTCCGTAGCCTAATTGGAGGAAGGTTTCCTAACGTGGGTTGCGTCCAGCTTCATATTACCAATCCACGATACATAAACATGCTTCAATGTTTGTGATAAGCCTGTCATATATGATGCTCTTACAGAGTTCACAAAATATTCAATGCTTAAATTATCCTTCAAACTGTGATAACATCAATTTCGGCCCTATTAACTTTGGAACAATTCTACCAATTCTCAATACTTACTATTCCGAAACTCCCAAGAAAACCATTGGAAACAGCTTTGCAAACAGTGACATGTAGCTAATTTACTGTATTTTAGGCACATGCAGTTTAATTTTGACTCATTTTGTAAACAAGAACTTTGGAACAACTATAGAAAAAAATACAAATATTGCTATGTATCATTCTGAAATGAATAAATTTTCAAACCAACTTGAAAAAAATTAAATACATATAGACACTGAATGAAAAAATTGGTCAGTGCTAATTTTCCATCATATTTAAGCACAAGTTGTGCCATGATTGTTACAAATTCCTATACTTAAGCCTTGTGACTTGTCTACATATTTCCCAGCATGCTCCTTGATTTAGGCTAGTCTGCAGGTTAACTACAATAAACAAGCTATCCATGGCCGTGGGGAGAATCTTCGCCTTCTCGCTACCATGTGAACGATTGGTCACATCATTGGAATGTAATGAATCAAGCAGAATAATTAAACTCTTTGCTGGTTCAGGTTTTGCAAGCCTATGATATGGTATTATCAAAATCACTGCAGGAACAAGCTCAGTCTCTTTTCTCCATGTGAGGGAATTTGAATTCATACACCATTCCTTTATGGAAGAACAAGTGGGATGAATTCATCAGAAGTGTGCACTTATTTCTGAGAATGGTTTTAAGCAGTAGAGTCTTGCACAAAACCCATGATTATGCAATACCCATTGCATACAAGTTTGTTAATGGTTTTAAGTGAATGACTCATGAATTAGTTAAGTGCTTATTCTCCGTTTGCGTCCAGTCGATAACGTCGATAGTCCTATAAATAGGAGTCATAGGTCGTCCCAAACTGCTTGAACCAGCGAAAATATTCCTAGGTAGATAGAAGAGGTCGCTGGTAACCAGCGGAGGGGGGGGGGACACTGTGTGTATCGGTGGTATTGTGAACCTGGTCGGAGAGTGATAGTTTTCCCATAGACAATGGCTTGAGAGTGAAGAAATTTGCATAAAAAAGGCGTTACCTGGAGATTGACGAGATGATGTCATAATAATATTCTAAAAATAGACTGAAACTAGGTCGGGAATGCCCCCCATCACCCACTGGGGGCGGCCATATTGAAAATATGCTGGTTCCCTACATACTGTACTACAGAGAAGCTTATCTGCGCCATCTGACTACCGTGAAATCATCTCTGTGGGCCTAGCCGACTCACAGGTCAGCTAAGCTGCCCGACTTCGTACGCGGCGGTTATTTGGCCTGTACACCTCTGCAAAAATATAGTTCCAAGTTTGTTCGGTAATAACAGATGTAAACTGATAATGAATATATTAGTATCGATTCAGATTTAATACATAGTATTTTAGCATACATACTGTAGCAATAAATTCTATGTTTGTTCATATTTATACAATGTTTGGGTTTTTGAAAAATCGTTACTGCCGGAACTACTTCCTCGATTCAAATTTCTGTCAAATATATGATATATGATCATATATGATCATATATGATCTGTCAAATATATGATATTATGATATATATGAGCTACATTAGACCATAGGTTATTCCTCATAGTGCCGATTTTATGGTTATATTATCTATTTCCAGAGAGTTCAGAATAGGTCAGAGATGGGTCAGGAGAGGTTCAGGAGGGTCCAGGAAGTGTTCAGGAGTAGTTCAGGAAGGTTTGTGAAGGGTTCAGGAGAGCTTCAGGAAGGTTCAGGAGGAGTTGAGGGGTTCCAGAGGTTCAGAAGGGGTCAGAGATGGGTCAGGAGAGGTTCAGGAGGGGTTCAGGAAGTGTTCAGGAGTGGTTCAGGAGGGACTGCGAAGGGGTCAGGAGGGGTTCAGAAAGGTTTCAGAAAAGGTTCAGAAGGGGTTCAGGTTCGGGGCCTTATCTCCGTCTTCAAGTACATTTCATTTCGTTTTATAAACCAAAGAATGGATAAGACGGAGATTTTGGTTTTCTAAACCACATCGAGAATCTATAGAGTCGATCAAACCAGAACTTGTTCTTGCACTGGAAGTGACACTGAGAGTACCTATGCTCTGGGGCCCAAATAGCCTCCTTCGTTCAGCTTGCAGAGGTAATGAGATCATATCTTTAATACAGTAAAACCTCGGTAATTCAAAGCCCTGATACTTCAAATTCCCTCTTAATTTAAACTAGGTAGTAAGTCCCAGTCCCTGTCTATTAAATCTAATGTAAATAAACCCCTCTAATTCAAAATAACCCTTAAGAAAACCCCTCTAATTCAAATCAATAATTATTGCCCTTAAGTGATAAATTTCTGTGGTTTATGCTGACTTGTGTCGACTTATGTGAGCCTCCTCTGCAACTGGAAATCCCACAAGGTTCAATAACATCTGTCAATATGAAGGCATCAATTTAATCTGAATTAGCTTTGACTATATTCAGTATTTAATAAAAATTGTTGGAGGTTCACATTTCAGTGTATAGCAAAAACTGCCGAATATCTGGTATGTTTGTCAATTTTCAGTCAATGTTCCACATTACCCTTTGATGTCTAACATTATGTCTAACATAATCATCGTCCTTTGTCCTTAAAAAATGATATGTCTGTTGATAAATGTTTCCATGTATGAATTTAAGGATGGCATGTCTGGTATGGCCTGGAAATATCCAGTGCAGTCTGTTTAAATGTTGGACAACTTGTCTACTTAGATTAGAAAAGCCATCACTTATGGTCACCTTTATAAATCATTAAAATAACAGTAATAGAGATGGCATCCTCTTCCTATACTACTATGACCCTTATATTTCGAAACCCTCTTAATTCAAACTATTTTCCTGGTCCCAAGGGCTTTGAATTAACCAGGTTTTACTGTAACATCTTTGTCAGAGATGCCATTTTCCCTACTTTTGTAGGACTTCCTACGTTTTGGTGATTTTGGATTGCACAAATGACTTTTCCTATATTGCTTTTATATCTGTATTAGATTATTTTCAGATTAGTGTCAAGCTAATCAATTGCAAATTTACTGTCAGGTCTCTATTCCTAAACGTTATTTCCGTCCTAGTCACTTCAAGAAAAAAGGGTTTCCAACTTTTTCATCAGTTGGGTGTGGTATCTCTGCTTTGTTCAATTTCTAAAAGAAATTTGCAACGTTGACCTCTTTGTCATCTTCTACAGTCATCATGTTGTATATAACCCGCCAGGCATACATTTAGAGCGAGAGCACAAAGAGACGCTTCAATCATTCTCAGTCCTCAAGTGTTCATAGACTGAGGAGGGTATCACGTTGCTTGAAAATAGATAGCATTGAGTTAGAGCCTTCCTAGGATGTCTGACAATAGAATCTTAAAGCTCCAGTTTCACAGTCTAGGGGCCCATGTTACAAGGAATCAATATGTCTGGTCTTGAAACCTTTCGCATCTTGATATTCGCAGAAAATCTCCTTCGTCTGTTCTTTGAAATGAGAAAAATCCAAGTGCAGTGGATTTAACCTGGATAGGAATTTTATAATGATTTGGCCTGAACAAAGAGGAGTAATTGGAAAACATGGCTGTAATTTAAAATGATCTGGCTTGAACTCCGCCGTGGGGGTCCGGGTAAGAATAGACCCTCAGTAGCCCCTGCTGATCGTAGAAGGTGACGATAGGAGGGACCCTGCACTGACCAAGTGGTTCTTTGGGTTTAATTCGCGGTTAGTGCTCAGTTCACTAAGGGATAAGGTACAGCAAAAATGATTTCCAGGTTTTGATCCCCTGCTGTTTGCCCGCCCTGTCACCTTCATCTCATAGATTCAATCACCAAAGACAGAATTTGTCCCAACTGGTTTTCATCGTGAAAATGACCCTGGCTGTCAGTACGGCGTAAAACACCCAACACTCACTCACTCTCTGGCATGAACTGTCAAAATAAAGAGCACTAAATGTAAACAAGGCTTTTGTTTACAATGATATGGCCTGAACCTTCAAATAATGAGGACTCGATTAGCTAAAAAAAGCTGTTATTTACAGTTATATGATCTGTATTATCAGGTTCAGAGGTAGTGCACCCACTGATACTTAGAAAATCTTAAACTGCTGAATTCCCAATGGAATGATAGATATATATAACCAACCAGGGAGGGAATACGAGACGGGTTATCCTCCTAAGGTGTGTCAGGGATATCGGTATCATCCAAATACGTCAGGGATATCAGCCTGAGGGCCCAGCCCTCAGGGCTGCCTGAACGCTCATATAACGCTGACACACCTTGCCTTAAAAGGAGATAGGTTAAAAGGTTTGTAAATGTCTCAGAAATTAATAGTAATAGAAACAAGAAGAAAAGAGAAACTTGGTTACATTTCACCATAAATCTTTGACATGTCTCTTGATTCTCTTACAATCTACAGCCATAAAACTAAGTATAATGGGCTTATTGTGGAATTCTCCCTACCAAAGATAGGTAGTTTCTTGAGTTTTACCTGCAGGTAAGCCTATAAGGGGCCTTCCATTTAGTACATACGCAACAAGGGGGGGAGGGGGGGTCTGAGAATTTTGAAAATTTGCGTACATGCTAGTACATATTCAATGCGTATTTTTGCCTGAGGGGGGTGGGGGGGTCTGAGATTTTTGAAAATGTGCGTACATACTAAATGGAAGGCCCCTAACCAGATGCATGATGGGTAATATGATGTCAAAACTCATGGCTTAAAGCAACCCACAACCAATCCAACTACATAAATTGTCACAAATTCATGAAAATGTATAAACATTTCTAACACATCCCTTGATGATTCTAAAGTGCCCTACATATTCTTTCATGTGCCATAAGACACATTCTGACAGAGACAAATGCTTTAAAAGTTTTGGCTTTGTTTTGGTTTGCTCAATGACTAAAATACTTCTGGGAAATACCCCATGTGACACCCAAGAAATGATGATGTCATTGACAAAGTACTTGCAGAAGATACTCATTTTAAGAGAAGGGGGTAGTGGGTTGAATTTTGTAAATATGGTTTACATTACTCCTATAGTTTGGAAGACTTCTCCACCCTACAATTACAGCATATTCCAGAAATAATCTATTAAAGTGAATCAAGCATTTTAATGATACATTACTAAAGAAAGAGGGCCACTCAAGTGCATTGATTCATGAGTACTCCCCTGCCATCAATGAGCTGGTCTTGAGTTAGTTGCAGTGTGCACTGAACCAGAACAGGGTCAAGTGAAATGTACATGGTTGACCACAGTGTCATGTACATTTCACTGGTGGAGCCTGAACTATGGCTACACTCACACTAGAAGAACTACTGGCATATTAGAGATGCATCTCATTCTAATAACATACCTTATTGGAGACATTTCTTCCACAAACTTATTGTTAATGTAGACAAATTAATTAGTAATCCTATGGTATCAATTTACTAGAAAACTTGGAGAGAACCCTGTTTGAAATAAATACAAAGTGTGCATAGTGTGAACTGGATTAAAGTGGTTGGTGGGGGGAATCCTATCCTAGTGATGTCATCACTTTTTGTTGTAAACAACTGAGAAGTTGTGTGGACCCACAATAATAGAAGGAAGACAATAACATTAGCTATTTTAATGAAGTTTGAGCCAGATTTCACACTTTATACTTTTCCAATGGCTTCAACTATAACCCTACAATGTATTTGAACAGTTATTGGAACTTGCAATATTTTTTCAAACTAAGTGGAAACATTGGTTGTGGGTTGCTTTAAGCATTATAAGTACTTTGATGAATTGTACCACTATTTGTAGATCAACATTGAATCAAACTAGCTCTCATTGATTTTTTTTAGAATCAGTGTCCATACACATTTAATATTTCCTGAGTTATTTGAAGGTATGATCATTACAGTTTGATATAGGTCAAATAATTGTATATTTTCTATTGTTTTCCAGTGGGTTTGTCAACAAAATTGGTATAACTTAGCCTGCAGGTGCAGAAAATACTGGAAGTCAGCTATCTGTGGTAGGAAGAATAATATAGGTCCCTTGGTCAGGTGAACTTTAGTTTTACTCAGTCCTGCCTGTGAAATATAACTGTGAACCTGACTGTTCCTACCTCACTGGTTAGGGTAACACCGTGTGCCTTAAGGCAGATGTCTGCAGTGAGATCTTGGCATAAGCCCATCCAAGTGTACACAAACATTTAAGTTTACCATGAAATATTTTCAGAGTTGCCTCTGTTCTTTTTCCGTGAAGACAGTTGCATAATACAACATTAACCAAAGTAATTTCGGTGACAAATTGCACCCAAAATGTGTAAAATGCAACTTTATATATTGGCTTTTTCCCATAGGAAGCAATGTTAAAAGCCTGCCTGCCAGCCAAACCTATACTGTCCAACCCTATTTTGCCCTGAAATACAGCATTTTGATTTGCCGGTCTGCAAATCGGTCAGTAGGTAAAATTTAAGAAATCATAATGTGTTATCACTATTTGGGGATAGAGAAAAAATATTATTCTTTGTTACTTCAGTAACCCCCACTCAAGGAGGCAATGATGGCTTATATTGTTATTTTGTCCAACCCTGGGATATTCCTTATGCGGGATTGCCTTTTCTGAACTGAATGCGAAAATCTGTCAGAGGTAAAAAAAATTACTTATAGAAGATATGCAATTTATTAGAGGCAATCAAATGATTGTTTTTGTGCAAAGGGATTTTTTAGTGGGAAATGTATTTCTAAATGCTTTAACATGTATGAGAACAGAATCAGTTAGTATTTTGTTGCAC
The DNA here is from genome assembly GCA_936440205.1 of Lepidonotus clava. Classification (NCBI taxonomy): domain Eukaryota; kingdom Metazoa; phylum Annelida; class Polychaeta; order Phyllodocida; family Polynoidae; genus Lepidonotus; species Lepidonotus clava. The sequence continues at coordinate 4,500,836 of OW387141.1, forward strand.
CACAGATCACTAGCTTTAGGCACATTGAAATGAAAAATAACACTTTGATGTAGGTAAAGTTGCGCCAATGCCGCCTCGCTTTCAATTCATTTCCTATGATTCATTGAAGTGAAATCATGAAGGTGTATTATTTCTTTTGCCAACACAAACCTTTCTGCACTCTCTTAATCCCTATACTACCTACTTACTTGCTTAGACAGATGTACAGTCAAAGTTTTAAAAGGTCTTAAATTTAATTTTCACAAATTTATGACATAAAAAAAGGTATTGCATTTCACATTTTTCTGTCAGGAGTTGAAAAATTATAAAATGGCAAGCAAAATCGCTCTTACATGTGGGAAAGAGTTATTTTGGTACAAATATAATGTTTGAACTCTATTCTTAACAGTCGTTTTCCTCCTAGTTGTTTCCTACTCCTTTTTTCTTTTTTTTTCCATCAGTCAGGAGTGGGATTTCTCTAACCATCGACCCAAAAGTACCCCTGTACCTTAGGGTCATCCCCCAACCCCCTACTCCCACCCCCCTACTCCCAACCCCCAACCCCCAACCCAACTTTAAAAATATCCCTAGATCAAACAAGGTGTCAAAAGAGACCTTCTCATAATCCAGTCCATCATATATCTGCTCATATTGTATTTTATCTTAAAGAAGCCAATGGTGGGCATATCATACCTATATATATACACTAGTTGAGTTTGACCGAGGTGCCGCACCTAGAGATGTCAACATGAGTATGGTGTTTGATGATCAGGAGAGACAGATCTCACTGCGCAGGCGTGGCAGGAAGAAATACTTAGTCATCTCAGGTTTCCCCGTCTTAAAGACTTTACGCCTTTGAAATGGCCGCCCCGGACATTAAAGGGGTTCCCATGGCATCCTAACCATGATTACATATTAAATTTGGTTATAAGCACCAGTAATTGAATTGAATAGGGTATTATCACACATATATTTGCACTGATTAGGTTACTTAGGGCTCTCTGCAAGTAGGTAACTTGTTTACTGCATGATGTGATTATGGATTTTAATGGTTTTTTTCTGATATTGAAGTGAAACAGTATAGCCACTTCATAACATGCTTCTAAGACTTAGAAAACTTATATTGTCTAAAGGGGCATACACACTAGGCAACTTTTACCCAGCCGGCTGACTGAACGGTGCTAAAATTGGCCAATTTTATGGGTATAATCAGCCAACTTTAGCGCTGATTCAGATCAAACACACACATTTCAATATGGTATACCTAGAGGTAATAGGAATCAGAATTCATAGGAATCTGTGTAAAAGTCGCCTAGTGGGTATGAGGCTCAGCATTTTAAAACTTCATCCAAAGTAAAGAGTGTTCCGATTGTTCCCTTTGTGAAATATGCTGATTAATATCTTGATAAATAGAAAACAACTACAGCCACTAGAGCCAGATTAGAATTATTTTGTATGTAAAACTTCATGGGATGAGGTTTAATTTTCAAATGACAAGTAAACAATCATTTTCCTAATGCTTATTCGGAGCGTCTGGAAAGGTGATAACTGTAAAGATGTGCATCCTAATTAAATAGGAGAAGACATTCAAGAAATGAATGAACAAGGAGACAGTTTGTGCAGTGCAAGCTTTTCTGTCTCAGTTGAGAATTAATCATGAATATCCATTTAGGTATTAATGTACAGCACAGTTTTGTCTATGCATAGAGAGTAAACAAGAGGTAAATGCTCTAGGCTAGGGGTGTCCAGAATCTTATCTTGAAAAATACACATTAAAATTCTTTGTTGAATATTTCGTTTATATCCTATCTTTGTTGAATCTCCTCCAGATGCACATAATTTGGAGAGATTAGGGACCTTCTTTAAGTATCTATGTGTCAAAGGCTGGTGAGGGGGTAAGGCGTTTTTGAATATGTGCAATCCATTTCACATTTAAACCCAAGGAAGGGGTGAGACAAATGAGACAATGCTATAATATACATTTTGATTACCCTAATAGATATATTTCATTTATATCTGATCACCATGTGATCACATGACCACGTCTGCGCAAAGTCTATATATGTGAACATTTGGCCCTGGTTGAAGTTTCCCAGGATGTTAGCTGTGGGTGTATGTCTGTGTACCATCTGATGCAGAGGGCTAAGAGGAAAGGTATCAGAGGGGACAGACTAGTAAACAGACACAAAGTCTGTGTCCCTCCCTAAGGCACCCCGCGGCAACAGAAACATGTCGCGAAGGAGAGGTGCGTGTACATTGCGCTAAGTACAGGCAAGCCGGGATTCCCACTGCTTCTCCCAGGCACCCCTGATTATATTTACCAATCTCCCACCCCTCCTGGAATCAAATGGTCCTTCCTTTTGACTCCGCGCGGGAGTGTTCGTCTCAAGGCACGGGCTGGGTTCAGTGGGTTGCCAATTAGGATATGGGGCTGTCCTGTTGGGATTGTTTGCAGAAGGACAGTCAAGGTCAAGTCCTATGCCCCTCTCCCCTTGATCAGTCATGTCCAAATATTGGGTTTCCGTAAAGTATCCCCTTAGTGAGTGAATACCTGTGTCTGGACGAAAAGGGAAGAGTCTTGTAAAGATGTTCTCCACATGTTTCCCCAACTTTCTTTTCATATTTTTGGGTAGTGTAATTGCTGTAAAAATTACATGACTGTGACCTCCTTATTTTTTAAGAAAGTGTTTTTTGTTTGTCACAGCCATAATAAAGACACAGTAGAATGGTCGTGTTTTTAAAAAGGTTTACTTGAGTTTATAAAAATATACACAGAGTTCCTATTTAAAAATATTTCTGTTCAAACATTGCTTTGCAAAGTGGAACAAAACAACCTTTTAGGGTTCCAAGTTGGAAAGTTTAAAAGCTTAGGTTAACCGTTATTGAATTGTTTGTCAATCTGAAACTGAAAAACATTTTTGCAGAACCTCTATTGTCACCCTGAAAGGTTTTTCTGAAAAGCCAACCACAGCTTGTTTGCCTTTGTTAGCTTAAGCTATGCTTTTTTCATAAAATAGAGATATTTATCACTTATTTCTTTTTCTCTCTTTTCAGGCCGTATAGATTTCTACAATGACGTGGGTGTGGTTCGCGACGTGATGCAGAACCACCTGACCGAGCTCATGCTTCTGGTGGCCATGGATCTCCCGAAAAACTCCGGCAACATCACAGAGATCCTGGAGAAGAAGCTGGAGGTGATGCGGCAGGTGAGACCGCTTCACAAGGACGGCGTATTGTTTGGTCAGTACGTCGAGTACATAGACAGCGTCAGGGAGGAGCTGGAGAAAGCCGACCCCGACAGCACCACGCCGACGTTCTCCGCAGCAGCACTGCACATCGACAGCCCCCGCTGGCAGGGAGTACCCTTTGTAGTCATGAGTGGCAAGCAATTGGGAGAAAAGTCAAGCTATGTGCGTGTGATCTTCAAAGACAAGAGCTTTTGTGTTCAATTTAGTGGGATGCAGTGTAAAGGGGGGAACCAGGTGGTGTTTGACATAGCCAGTGATAGTCTGGTCAGACCACCTCTGGTGCTGGTGTCCCATGGCCTCCCTAAGCCTCTAGATTCTCAGATCTGGGGGCATGAGAATCTCAATTTGGATGTATCAGTGTTTGGGGAGTCCATGTCCAGTATGTACAAGCTCTTGCCAGCTTCAACTGATGATGCTTATAGCAGTCTGCTCATAGGGGCTTTTAATGGGGAGAGGCATTTATTCACCACAACTGATATTCTTATGGCATCATGGGACATCTGGACACCAGTTTTGCAGAGGCCAGTCACTCCTGAGCAACTGAGAATCTATGATCTGAAAAGTGGTGTCGCTGATTTAAGTTTTGAAGTAAATGGCCAAAAGCTTGAATTTGAAATACCAAACCATCCCAGCAAAGGTGAAGGCCAGGAACAAGCTTCGGAAGAAACATTAAGTAACACTAAATCTTTTCTCAACCACCCAATGGTCACAGGTGTGACCGATGAAGTAATAGGACAGTTAGCCACCGACATTCTAGTTGCTGCGACCCGTGCTGTAGCTGAGCATGGGGCTTTCCACCTGGCTGTTTCTGGAGGTAGCAGTCCAATCAGCTTACTGAATCACCTGGCCAACCTAGACGAAGAAGAGATCAACTTTCCATGGAAACAGACCCATGTGTGGCAAGTCGATGAGCGCTGTGTCTCATCAAACAGTATACATTCAAATTTTGCCGCCTTGAACTCCTACCTGTTGAGCCGCGTACCAGTCCCATACCACCATGTCCATCCCATGCATGTTGATCTCTGGGAGGAACCTTGCCAAGATGGGAATCAAGCAGCTGAGTTTTACGAGACCGCCCTCAAGCGGCATCTTCCATCGGGCGAATTAGACTTCATCGTTCTAGGCCTTGGCACCGATGGACACACCGCTTCACTCTTCCCAGGCCAGGATTCCCTCGAGGCCAAAGACAAGATGGTGGTTTTCTCCGAGGGAGGTCCTTCCAGCATGGTGCCCAATAGGGTCACTTTAACTTTAGAAGCCATTAATAAAGCCAGGGAAGTAGGGGTTCTTGTCACAGGGGCGAGTAAAAACAAAATTCTAAAAGCTCTTCAGGAAGCCAATGAAGCAAACACTGCTGATTACCCTATTCTTGGTGTTCAGCCAGTTAGTGGAAACCTAACCTTCTACATAGACCAAGCTGCTATGGACTGAATTAAAAGAAAAAAAGATTTGAGAAATATCATTAACAACAATCTTGACAATTATAATAATTATGGTCAGGTTTATTTCAATATGCCCAATTATATGAATGCACTTTAACTATTTTCTAAAAATTCTATTACCAAAAATACCTTTTCTAAATACCATTCCGCACATGTTCATCGTGTTTTCCTGCATACTTGTTACGACTTGTTATTCGGTCAAACTTGACAAACTAGATCAACGGGTATAGTTCTAAAATATTCCCACCTACATTCCAATTATTTCAGGGCAAAATTGTTGTTGCATTCAGCTTTCTTCATACTCTGTGATCACATCTTCATTCCAGATGAAAAGAAACACATGATAATGTGAGACGATAAATTATTTTAAGTGCATTTCCATTCATGAAAGAACTATTCATTTGAGTTACAGATATTCTCTGTACTACTGGTAATAACATTTTGACAAATCAACTTTATAACCTGACGTGCTTATCAAGTGGAGTTTTGAGGAAAAGAAAAGTTTTTGTGTGTATAATAATCAAGTATAAGGCTTATACTATTATACAGTTTGAACTGAATAACCTTGCCCAGTGTTGAGAGACTGGGAGAGACCCATGCTTTGGTACCGCGCTTTGATTCCGTTTGACTTTGAAAAAGTGTTTTTGGTATTGTATCATTCAAAGAAATTTGCTGTTTTTTAAGGGATGCAGGAAGCATATTTGCTCATATTCATTTTTATCTCTGATCCATTGTTAGTCTTATAGGAAAGAAGCTAGATTTAAAAAAAGATGACTTAAAGAAAAGCACTGCCCATCTGGGTCATAGTAGTAAATATTCTTATGGACAAGGTCATTCTTCCTGACCTCAGGACACAGGCAAGCAGTCATGTTGTGGTCTGGCAAAATGACTTTGTACATGAGTAGATGTCTGAGACATAATGCATATTGTTCCGATGTAATCACATTTTGTTGAGACCGGTAAGGTATCATACAAGGTCCAATTAATCTGACCAAGTCTGTATATAAGTCTATTTTTTGCATTGATTAATTGACAGATGTTTGAAAGTTTCTCATTAGGAAAATCAATCACAATATAAACTGCGTCTATTTTCATATCTGTTATACAAGTGGCCTCAAAGTGACATTTTATTTGTGTAACAGGATTTGTTATTTTTGGATGGTTCTTAATGCTAAGTACCAAGATGCATTTAGCTAGATCCTTATTCTATTTGTCACAACACCACTGACAAAGCCAGAAAACAGGATCTGATCGTTACAATAATTTGTAATAAATTAATGTAATTCACCTATTCTCTCGAGCCCTGGGACTCAAAGTAATTACCATAGTTTGTGGCTTGCCATTTTCATTTGAAGTCTCATTTGTTTAATATGAGTTACAGATATAATTCGTTTCATCTCTTTTTTTAATTTTTTTTTCTTTCATCTTAGTCTTAGATGGTGGTAGGGTCATTCGGTCAGTGGATTAGTTTTTTTTCTTTGAATGATATTTAGAGATGAGTACATATCCTAGAAACATGAAAACTAGTTGACACTAGTTTTTCTGAGGTCAAAAAGAGGTGGCATTCTCGAAATTTTGTTAACACCATTTCTTGTGTTCTTCACATGTTCATTTGATTCATGAGTTTTCTGCAACATTTTAGGTAATGAAACTCCCCTTAAAACCTGTGTAAATCATTAGTTACACACTAAAGCCCCATACCCACTAGGCGACGTTTTGCTGAATCGGCGTCGGCGTCGGCACTCCCGTCGGTGCTCCGGTCGGCCGACTCTGGTTGGACTAGCAATACCCACACACAATCGGCGGTCCCGTCGGCGGCGACGGCGCCGCCGACGGCGCCGCCGACCCTTATTAAACATGTTTAATAATTTTACACCGACGCCGACGCCGACGGCCGACGGCAGTTGGCGTCGGCTGACAGAGAATCGCCTAGTGGGTATGTCCCTTAACCCACAACTCGTGCCTCAGATACAGAGTTGGTTTTTTTTTTTTTTTAGTAAACTTGGGATTTCCTCTTTGAACTAGTTTACAACCATTAAAATCATGGGTAAAAGTGAGCAAAAATATGAGTGATGTTCTCATACGTACATGGTCATTCCAATTCTCCCTGCCACAGATAGCTGATTTACAGTATTTTAAGGACCTGCAGGCTAATTTTGACTGTTTTTGTCAACAAAATTTCTGGAAAAACTATAGAAAATTAACAAATAATTGTTATATGTCTATTTTCAATGAATGAATTCTCTAACAACGCAGGAAGTAATAATGTATATAGATACTAATTTGAAAAATAATGATTGCTAGCTTTTCCAAAAGTTAATCTACAAATAATGATACAATTTATGGATATTTGTATAGTAAAATCATGAGTTTTGTCGACATATTACCCAACATGCATCCTGTTTGAGGATAACCTGCTGGTAAAACTCACTCAACTGGTTATTCGTGGTTGGGAGAATTAAGCTTCATGTTTGTGACATTATTGCAGTAGTCTATGCTACTGAACATTGGATTTTTTCCTAACATATTTTAATGTACTACTGTATAGACCATCAAGTTACATACATCATTGTTTTTTATACTTTATTCTGTACACAAGATTATCATTTCACATGCGAATTGAAAGTTGCCGAAATAATCGAATAAATGTCAAACAAAGTAAAAGTATGAGAATAAATGTAGAACAAAGTAAAAATATTGATCGGACAAATGTGACTAAGATAATCTAAACAGCTTAAAACTAATATAAGAACAATGAAAAATTAAAGCTGAAAATATTCTTAAGATCAAGCATTAGTAAGAGGATAATAAGCGAATATCCATCCGAGACCGGTGTGTTCAAATTATCTGCGAATATTGTTCTCATTTCCATTCCCTGTATGGCTGCTCGCTGTTGGATCTGGGAATTTCCCAATGATGAATGGATAAATAATGTACCAAAATAAAATCTCATTAGAAAGAGTCTTGTTTTACTATTCTTTCAATTAGGGATAAGCCTGTCTTTTATACTGGATACTGCTCTTAGGTTGATGAGAAGAAAACAGTCCATACTTGTTAAGTTCAGTATGAGCTGGTGCCAATTAGTAGAAAAAGGTAATTAATGAAAAGAAGTATGTATGAAAATGGGGTTTCTTTAAAATATGTCCTTCTCCATAAGGCAATGGTTTAATTGGGTCATCTGTATTTCCAAATGAGATCTGAAATTGGAGAAACCGTTTATTTACTGAAATTCAGATATTCTGATCCAGGGGCCCTGGTTTGATTCCAAGCATTTCTGTTGTCTACCCAGCCAAGAAGTGACATACCGTTGACGTTCTTCTGTGACGTGATTAAAATGTCCTGCAATGTCAGATTCTTGGCTGAGAAGGCACACAAAAACATATCGTTATGTTGTTGAATATCAGGGGAGGATCCGGCAAGGGTCCAGGGGGTCCTGACCACCCCCCTCCCCCCCTTCCATTTTGCTGACCCCCTTAACTAAAAAAAAAGGGCAGAAAATATTGCACGCATATGTGCAAATGCTCACGGTTTTATTAGCTTTTATGCTGACCCCCCCCCCTCCGCCCACTTTGGAATATTGTAAATAGTTTTAAGATTTGTAGGGTTTATCCTGACTTAATTGACTTTAGTTGAATGGCAACTATGTATGACAATGTTAAGATGTTTCCTAAACACATTTGTCTATTTTATTGAAATTCCGATTCGAAATCTGAACACTCCCCACCGTTAAGTTTTATTGATTAGCTAAACAGTACAAAATAACTAGCAGAGGTAAGACATGTATTTCTTATTGATACAGTTCACGAAGGCTTTTAGAATTACCAAATATCATTATGGGAATATACATTAAACTTGAAAGTGCCTGAATAATCATCCAAAAAAATACCTTGAAAAGATATCTCTAAGAGAAATGAATAAATCCCAAATGTTAGGCTTCTAGAAATTTGAAGTATTTGTAACCATTATTTACAAAATGCACTTAATTAGAAACACCTTGTTTTACCAGGAAATCTGCCGGCTTCTTCGAACATTGACATTACCAGGTGCCAGTGCTGTTTTTAACAGAGGTTAGTTTTATACAGGTTTTTCCTCCATACCAAAGTGTTCCCAGGTTCATGAGGGGTGTTGAATTTTACTTAATTAGTGAAACCACAAATTGATGCCAAAATTGATCAAAGAACATTTATCAGCATGATTTGGTGCAATCCATATTTCATCCATGGGCTTTAAAATCTGAATAACCTTGACCCAAATGAAAAAGGTCAATGGGGAATACACAAAACAAGTTCACAACTTGTGAATGAACCTCAACCGAGTAGAAATGCCCCTCCCGCTTGATTCGCTAAGAGAGCTTTCAAGCCAATTCATTAACTCGGAGCATCTCTTGGATTTGAGCTCACCTAAAATGCCCTAATGTAATTGCCATCCACTGGCTGAGCCTGTATAGAGAGCAGCTTATGAAATCACAGAAAATGATAAGCACTGCCTGAGTTAATCACAGAATAGGCTTTTGGGTCATTCCTATTGTCTGAAGAATGAAGCCGAGGGAGCCACACCCACTCTCTGATATGATTCTGAGAGTTAGTTGATTGAATTTGATACTGGTACTAGATTATTTAGGCATACTTAGCACCTAACAACCTAGCGAAGCTGTAGTGTAACGGTGACACTTTGTTGTTTAGTGCATATGTGTTCCTGACTATACTGTCACAAACATTGGGGTATGGATGGGGGGGGGTCCCGTGTCGCGGGTCCAATTTAAAATTTAAAAAATGGTCGGTCACATGTCGAATTTGAAAAAATGGCTGTGTCACAGATACCACCCATGTCGCATGTCGAATTTAAGAAATAACCATGTCGCATATCTATGTTTTTAAAGCTCCTCTCCCATGTTGAAGAACAGGGCTAAGTTTTTTGTCACTAAATTCCCATGTCGCATGTCGAATTGACCCATCTATATAATAAATGCCTTGAAACGGGGAAATTTCCAAAGGGGTGGGGAATAGGCTGGGTTACACCAATTCCCAAAACCACTAAGGATAGTAAAAACCCTAAAGACTGGCGTCCTATAAGTCAAATTGCATTACCTAGTAAATTGTTAGAAAAAATCATACATCAGCAAATCACCACATATCTCTATGAAAACAATATTTTGAACCCACAACAATACGGGTTTCGACAAGGTATGAGTACCTCAATCGCTGTTTTTGATGTATTAAAATCACTGTATGATAAGTGGAATAATCACAACATATCATGTTGCACATTTATAGATTTTACTCGCGCATTCGAGACTATTGATCATAGGATAATTATGCAGAAGTTTAAATGATATGGTTTTGATGAAACTGTATTGTCATTTTTTTGGAAATTATCTAGAACATAGAGGGCAGAAGACAATTGTTAATGGGCATGCATCAAAGGTGGAATCTTTAACATACGGCGCTGCTCAGGGTTCGATCCTGGGACCCTTAATTTTTATCCTTTATATCAATGATATGTTTCAAGAAGTAAAGAATAATGAGGAGATGTATGTATATGCTGACGACACACTTCTTCTCACTACTGGGGAATCGACTTTTGAGGCTCAGTTAAAAATGCAGCTGCTACTTGATAAACATTTTATTTGGTGTTTTGCAAATAAGTTATCTATTAATAATTCAAAAACTAAATATATGTTAATTGGTTCTAAGGATCGAAAAGAGGGTGTGGATATGCGAATTGACACGACTGTAATACAATAGGTACATAGTTATGAATATCTTGGTATGAAATTAAATGATAAATTGGACATGAATCAACATGTTGATGCAATGTATAAACAAGCTAATTCAAAATTGGGTATCTTATGTAAAATTAGGAGAGATATTGATGAAAGAACCGCTGGAAAGATTTACAAGGTTATGATACAACCACACTTAGAATACATTGACTTTGTTGTAGAGTCAGCAGATATGTATTTAATAGAGAAGGTCCAGAAATTAGAAGAAAGGGCTATCAGACGAATTGAATATTGTTTTGACTTGTTGGCACGGAATGATATTGGAATATTACGTAAAAAGTATAACATTGAATCAATTAAAGGGGAACACCAGTGACAAACTACAACAAAATTATAGATAGATCTTGCCTTGCTGATGTCATCAGTCAAAACAGCATCAAAATCGGATGAGCAGTTCAAAAGTTATTGAGGAAATAAGATTGTCCTGAGCTTCCCACTGGGGGCGGCCATTTTGAATAGATTTCCCAGCATGCATCTCACCGTTAAACCAAATTGTGGTTCCTGTTTAGATTCCTGTAGGCTTAGCTATAGTATTTTGTTCATTTTAGGAATGCTTTTATGAAAATGTTATTCGACGAAACATCATGAAACTTCATATCCTTAGTGGAGATACTTTGAGGCAAATTTTTGTAATAAGAATTTCATAAGAATTTACATTCTAATATAGTAAAGTTGCTATGGCAACATTAGTATGTATGGCAACCCCACCATAAGAATAACAGCCCCTATGAAGCTATTTATAAGGTATTTAATCTTACCAAACCATATAAATCATGAAAAAGGAGATACAATAGTATCAATTCAATGGTTAAGGGTCTATCAGTTGTTACTGGTTGCTTAGCAACCCACAGTTTTCATACTGAGTAGTATAGTAACCATTGGTTCTGCCTAGCAACAGCCTGTTGCTTAGCAACCCGACCTCAGAATTGGTTGCTTAAGGGCCATACCCACTTAGCGACTCTAGTGGCGACGGACGACGGGCGACGGAGAGAAATTCCGTCGTCGTCGCCGGGCGACTGGCATATCAAGCAAGTTTGATAATTTCCTGGCGATTCTATGGGCGATTTTCCCGGCGATCCCGTCGTCCGTCGCCCGTCGCCCAGGAAACACACCATACCCACGGCGAATCGCCCAGCGACTATGCTTGCCGGGCGACGGGTGACCGCCGATTATGTAATAACCCCTCGTCGCAGGTCGCCGGGCGACGGTTAAATCGCCTAGTGGGTATGGGGCTTTAGTAACCTAGATACATTGTATAAGTTTAGTGTGAAGGGTTTTCAACATTCTGGTATAACTAATGCTGTTTAAATGGCTGGTTGCTATGGTAATACCAAATCTTAGAAATGGTTGCTAGGGAAAACTACCCCATAGTTACGGTTTCTACGTAGTTTAAAATTTATGGTCATACTCAGTTTTCATCATTTTGATTATAACAGAATGGGTAATTTGGTATGTTACACTCAATATGACACAGCAAAGTAATAAATGACACTTATATATCACAAACTCAAACAGGAACCACAATTGGATAAGTTGGTGAAGTGCATGTTGGGTAATAAAAACAAAATGGCTGCCCCCAGTGGAGAGCTTAATAGACCGTTATGTGGGCCATAACTTTTGAACCGAAGCTCCGATTTGAATTTCGTTTTCACCATCAGTTTGAGTATTTTATGTTCTCTATGCACAAAACTCGTGGTTTTTTACTGGAGTGCCCCTTTAAGATTCGGAGAAAAAGGTCTTTATTGAAACATATACATAGATACTGTCAGCAAACTGAACATTTGGATAACTATCGACCAAGCATAAACTTAAGAAGTAAAAACAAGGTAAAATTAAAACGAAAATTTACGGTACAATCAAAAGTACAAAAATCCCCCTATTATAGAGGGATTTGTTTATGGGATGATCTTGATGAAAGCCTACAAAAGGAAACAGATATTGTCAAGTTTACGCAAAAGGTAAAGGAATTATTCTAATTTGAAACATGTTGGTATGGACTAATGTGAATTGGTGTGCATTTTAAAATAGAAGTTGATGTACAGTCTTATGTAGATTGCTCAAATGATATTATTGTTTATAACTAAATACTGTGTTGATAAGACATGTGAAATGTAGTTGATATGAATATTGATATTGGTGGTGTAAAAGCTAAAAGGAAGAACTTGTGTAAACAGGATTTTGGCTAAATAAAAAAAAAAAAAAATGTCGAATTTAAAAAACAGCTGTGTCACATTGTCAAATTTAAGAAGAAATGGCTGTGTCGCCCTGTCAATTTTAAGGGTCTAGACCCATAAACATGTTAAGATTTTAAGTGCAATCGACATCCAAGGACTTTTACAAATAATGGTACTGTAGTGGCCGAAGCCAATGAAGAGTTGACAAAGCCTTGTGACAAGTTGAACGATGCTGCTTTATTTCCTTATGTGCAATAGCAGGGTCACAGGTGCAGAAGTACTCAGAATGAGTTGATGAAATATCCTACAAATGCACGAACATAGAGTCCACAGGAGATCTATTCCTAGTGGTAGATACTCATTTTCTGCGGAAATGACAGCAGTAACAGTATAAAGTCTTTCTTGTGTAGAGGCCCTCAACACAATCCTTTGTCAGAAATACTTATTGATACTTGAATGCTTATAAATAACCACGAATGCTTGTGACTTCGATAGTATACTGGTACAAAGAATAATGTCTAAATAAAACTAAAACAGAATGTTAAAAGAACATCCTGTTTAGGATGAAGAACATAACCAGAACATTATAATAACATTGTGGTGCAACATCACAGCAGTATGTGGCAGCAACATAATTGGGAGTCATCAAAAGAACATAACAAGAATCAAATACAGAACCGATCAGAACATTGCTGCAACGTTAAAATTACCTTGCATACCTGGCTGGGATGTCGCTAGGCAATAAAACGTCCATGTCAAATTTTGTCTAGATCCGTAATACATGCCAGACCAAAGCCTAAATGAAATTTTAGATCATCTAGGTATTTTTATTTTTGTGATTTCACTGTTCTTGGTGAAAGGGACGGGATTGGGAGCCATCTAATCTAAGTTGCTGCAGAGAAACAATGATCAATAAATACTTTAAATAATTTTGTCTTAACAGAATTGCAAAATCAGCACTAGACCAAAAGTTTTGCTCAAGAATTCACTTTTTATTTCATTTTAAAATTGAGACACAGCAACTCATGCCTACTTCAGCTCGAGTGTGCTTCACTGGCAGTTTATTAAAAGAAAGAGTAAAAACCAGCCCCAGACCAAGAGATTTTAATGTTCATTTTTATAACGTGTTTCATCTTGAAACTTGGATATGGACTGTATACCTTCAAAACTGGAAGCCTTGTTCAGAACTTTCCTTTTAAATCATAATGTTTTACATTGACTTTAATCACCTACGTCTCTGTGTACTTTTATTTCATTTTTCTATAGGGCTTACAATTCAAGAATAGCAATTTCATCATAGGTAAGCTGGTACACAATTCAAGTGGTTTTTGTACACACTGATGGCCACTTTAATCTCTTTTTCTATATGGAGAATCTTAGCAAAATTTATGATATTCCATAGATCATTGAAACCTTGTATATTACTTCAGTGCTTAAAGGTCTACACTTGTGGGACAACTTATACCCCAGAGAAAAATGTATAAGAAGATAAAGGACATCTGCTTTACACTTATGACTGGTGTATAGTGGTAACTAGTTACATGTAATGAATGTCTTACCGTATAGACTCCCTCACTAAATATAGGCCTGCTAAAGCCCCATACCCACTGAGCGACTTTCGCAGTGATGGGCGACTGGGAGAATTGCCATTGGCATCGTTGGGCGACTGTAAAATTAGGCACGTTTGATATTTTACTGGTGATTTTACCAGCGATGTCACCAGTGATCCTGCTGCCCATTGCCCATCGCCCAGAACGCACACCATACTCACGGGGAGTCACCGATGATAACTTAGTTGGCAGGCGATTTCACTGGCGACTCTTCCAGCTGCCCGTCACCCGTTGCCACTAAAGTCACCCACTAGGCGAATTTGACTGGATCCGCTGACTAGAATAGGCCGATTATCCTCATAAAATCGGCCAATTTTAGAATCAATTCAGATTACCAGTCAGCATGTCATATTGAAATATATAATATATATTTAAATATGACATACTAGTGCTGACTCATATCAAACATATATTATAGTTTTAATATGAGTCGGCGCTAAAATCGGCCAACTCTTCTAGTAGAGTTGGCAGATTTTAGCACCAGTGAATCGGCTGACTCTGATCAAAATCACCTAGTGGGCATGGGGCTTTAGTGGGTGTGGGGCTTAAGCCTCTTCTGTTGTCTGGTGTCAGTTCCACTAAGCTTCTTTGGATATGTGCCTGTTCTAAAGAGGGCTTAGTGAAGCTCTTCTTACTTTTGAAGTGGTGAGTTGCATATTTCATGCTTTGACTGGAAGCAGTTACTTTGTTGTAAAAAGGTCTGTGCAAGGGATATCCCGAGAGATTACACTTAAGTCACCTTCCCGATTTCTGTATAATGTGCAACCATAGGTTAGCACTGTCATATATTGTAGACAAGAACATAGGAAAACCTATATAATAATCTATTGATAAACAATATAATTTTATCAAAATATGTTCAAATCGGTCTCAGACAATGGAATTATATACTTTTGAATACAAACACAGTAATAATTATTACATTCCCAGAACAACCAAAATCATGGATGATTTAATGTTATTTTCAGAATGATTGATGCTTGCAGAGAAATACCTGTTGTCAACCAATTTTCAAGGAATGCACCTTCATTCAATACAAAGAAACACCACAATATAGGTATTACACTACACAATAATTATGAGCTGCAATATGAAGATAAATCCTTTCTTACACATATGCGAGATACTCGAAACTGCTAATTTTTAACAATTATATCACTCCTGTATGCAAATTGTCTGTAATATCATCATACCAGGCTGATATCACAGTGCAAGTCGTGTAGTGTGATTCCGCCTACTATTAGGCCCTACTATAAGTCCGCTGGTTAAGAAAGGGCCGTTTTTATTCATGTCACTTTATCCTATAAATTATCAAAGGGATCTGATTATAAAACTTTGAGAGCTTGAATATACCACCAGGACAAAATGTCATGAGGAAAATAAGTTTGAAAATTATCAGATACAGATAAGGCAATCACGAAACATTATGACATTGCATGAGCCTTTATTATAGGGCATAACACATTCTAAGTTTTAAGTTTTTCAGTCCTTTCTTGGTCAGCAGACCTTTAGATTATGTGACTGCAATATAACTGGTAGGATTTGACCATATCATAGCCAAGTTGCAGGCTCCTATATACGTTACTGGTGTTAGCACACAAGTGTAATTGGATAATTGCAGATATCATGATATCACGGACAGAGACGATATAATTGTTTGAATTATAATTGTTTGAAATTGGCTATTTTAAGTATTTTACATTTGTGTAATCAAGAATTTTATATCTAACATGTGTGACTTTACTGCCACATCATAATATTGTGGCTCATATCGCATGGTGTAAAACCCCCTATAGTGTAATAAGTCCTTCAAACACATGTAAAGTATACAAAACAATTCAGGCAGATGCAGTTCCAAGTTTTCCTGTATTTTATGGCCCTGCAGGCTAATTTTGGCATATTTTGTAGACAAAAACATGGGAAAATCAATAGGAATAATGCATCTTATGGCAATATAAAATTATGTAATGAAAACATTTTTAATTCAACTTCAGAAATTGAAGTACATACAGTAATGAAAAGAAAAAGTACCTAATTCTACCTTTTTATAACCTAAAGAAAGGAAAATATCATCAATGACTAATTATGATATGCTAAAGGCTTATAACAGGAAATGGATGTGTCAACATATTCCCACAATGCACAATGATTTAGCCTGCAGATAGGCCAAAATACTACCAACCATATAACTGCGTCTGGGAGAATTATCAACATAGTATCCTGGTGTTTTGTCTTTTCATTGGTTGAGTCAGCATAAGTTGTTTTCAGGCACCTGGATCTTATAGGGCTGCCATACCTTGGTAACAACAACTCCCTACTATAGATCCAGTCAGCAAGGAATAACATTTGATGTTTCTTTTAGTTATAACATGGGAATATCTGGAGTTCTGGCTTTGTGTTAGATATCTTATTTAATACAAGGTTTTGTACAGCAACAAAAACATACTGTCAGCACACTGCAGGTAATGTGCCATTAGAAGTGCAGTTTCTTGAACTTACAACAATACAGCCAAAGGCAAACTGTCAGGAGGTGACAGAATATCTTCAGGCTTTTTTTGTTGGATTTTGAGTTCCAGATCTATAGATCTCACTGATAAGCTATGGCAGGGTGGGCGGAGGATTACTGAAGACAATTGTGAGGCAAGCAATCAAGCTGAGTAAGTGGGAGTCAACACCCCCAACTGCAGGACCATCCATAAAAAGCAGAGAAACAGTAGTTTATGTGAAAGAGCAAACAACTACCAGAGCTTTTCCTAAATACTGTTAATCAGCTAGCTATTCATGGTAGAGAGAATTTCACTTAATATAAGCCTTGTGTGCGCTTTCATATTTTTGTGATAATCTTGATACAATGTGTCTTTTTCGTTGTATACGTAACAATATATAATCCAGATGGGCTAACTGCCCCCTATCCTCTACTTCTGACTTTCTGTGTGACATGGTCAAAAGAGAGAAAATCAGAGGCAATTCAGCCTACCGCGGATAGCAGATTTTCTAAGTTCAACCTGCAGACTGTCCTAAATCATTGTGCATTATGGGAATTATGTTGACAAACCATAAGGCTTAAGTATAGGAATCCTCTTTAGTTATGGCATGATTTGTAGTTAAACATCTTGGAAAACGACATGGGACTTGTTCACATATTTCCCATCATGTATCTTGAGTTTGGCCAGTCTGGGTACAATGCAGTAAATAAGCCATCCTTGATGGGGAGAATTGGGTAATTTCTCTGCGACTTTCTGTTGAGTATTTTCGGTGCTGGGAGAATTTGCACTTTGTGCATGTCTTGGATTTTGACTTTTCGTAGAAATGAGCAAAGTATTTTATGTTTCTATAACTTGCTTTTTTTGTAGGAGGCCCCTACGTCAATACCTGAAACTGGTTTTACTCAGGGCGTGATAACAACCCTTATGTATTGCAGACAATTCTCCCTACCACGGATAGCTGATTTACGGTATTTAAAGCACATGCAGGCTAATTTTGGCCAATTTTGTCGACAAAAACACAGGAAAACCTATAGAAAATATGCAAATATTTGCTGTATTTTTTACTGTTATGGACAAATTTCCAAACCAACCTAAGAAATAAAAAAAACATGTACATATTATACAAAATGAAAAATAGTCATCAATAGTTTCCATAATGTTGAAACAAAAATAATGGCATGATTAATGACAATTTCTATAGGCTTACTGAAGCTAGGACCTTTGTCGACATATTACCCAGCATGCACCCTTATTAAGGCTAACCTGCAGGTAACAGTCAAGAAACTGGTTATCCGTGGTAGAGTGAATTCACACACAGATACCAGTAACAATAGGAATTCCCATCCAATCACCGTCATCATAGTCTCACAATACTTCAACTCCACTCACGAGCCTCACTCTGGATCCAGCCAATCAGAGGACGGCAAACCGGAAATGGTCCCCCGCTAAAACAAGTTAACTACCTCTTTTTCCCACCAGGTGGCCAAGGTCGTCTTCCCATGAGCCTCTGCGGTCAGACGGACCCTTTGAGGCCCGACCTCTGGCGGAGGGTGGGAGAATGAGGCAAACAACTTTGGGATGGCCATTGTTCTTTGTGACAGGTTTATTTTGAAATTATCATACTATTTGATACCACCGTTTTTTTTTTTTTAATTTGTAGTTTTGTCAGTGGGAATTGAATGTATCATTATTCTGTTAACAAAGCATGTTAGCTAAAAAGAAATGCATTAGTTCTATGGGGCTGTCCTTAAATGGTGTCACATACAAGGAGGTGGACAGGTAGATTAAACAATGTGACACTTCATGAAAACGGGCCTTATTTTCATGTTTAAAACAGAAAATTCAGTGTGACAGGGGGTGGGTTTTGGATTCCTAGAAGTACCCTGAAAAAAATGTGATATCATTCATGGATGGCACCAAATGTAGAACTCCGATATGATTGACGGGAGGGTATACCTATTGAGAAATCCTTGCAGGTGTCATTGTTTACGTGGCATTGACTTTATTTACCACCTATACCTGACAGGTACATATGAAACATATTATAGAATTATACATTTATCCCCTGCTCTGCCGACGAGCGGTGCATATTGTGAGCAGTGTGCATTGCTAAGCCGTACGTACCGCTCACTGTAGACACCTTGTTCTCGGTCCCTCTTATTATAGTACTTCTGTAGCTACATCTGTAGCTACTTTCTGACTAAATCCAGTATTGCACTCTAAGACTTCCGAAATGTGGTATTTATGACTGTTAATCCAATGATATGGCCAACGACCCTGCTGCGTTGCATCCAACATCTCCTTTGAAAGTGAATTAAAACCCTTTATATTGATATATAGCATGTCTATCAGGGGCAGATCCAGAGCCAGTGCTCTTTGGGGGGTAAACCCTGACCCCCCTTATAAAAATGAAAAATAAAAACACCAGATTTACACAGATCTTCCAATTTTAAGATGCAAAAATCTTGTCCCCTGGGTTTAGGGGGAGGGGGGGGGGCAATTGCCCCTTTCGCCGCCCCCCTGGATCCCCTAAGATATAAGAAGCTCCTATTCAAACTCCCGATTTGATAAACAGTATTGTTGATTTAGCTATGTGATGGCTTATTGTAGGTTGTAGGTTGTAAGGTCAATGATAAATGGATGAATTACCCACAGAAATAAAAGCATATGGTTCAGGAAAAAACAGAAATTATAGACAAGGTCAGGAACTACTGATTATAAAAGCACAAACCTAATCATCAGGACAAAATAGCGCAAACAAAAACAGGCGGTGATTAGGAAAAACGACTAGAGTGGAACATCATGAAATCAGTCATTGTTATTTGTGCAACTATAAATGGATGTGGTAAGAATAGCTATCCCACAAATGGAAAAGAAACACTTAACAACCTCTTCTGATTAATGTACCAGGCTAATTCTGTCTGACATCACAAGGTTTTATAGCCTGGTCTCAAAGTGTGCTACCTCCATGTGGAGGGTATACTGTGTGCCTGAGTGGGTGGATTGGGGGGGGGGGGGTAAGAGGCTGCTCAGTGACGTAATGACGTGGGCCAACTGCACCCAGACAACATACAGCACGGAGAGTGACCACTCCCCTGTGGTCCACATAATGGCTCTTGCTGTTGTTAGGGTTTACACCAACAGCGGGACCCATCCCTGTTGAACAGCGAGTGTAACCAACTTTGCCGATAACAGCGAGGGTTGGCAAATGTGTGAGGAGGGCATTTTGGGGCCGTCATTTTAATATTCTTTTTTCAGCAAGTGATAGCTGTACCCTTGCACTTGTAAATTATACAGATGGCAAATGTACTTATCAATCAATCAAATGTGTTCAAAATGTGTGCAAAACCATTGGGTTTGCATTTTGAAAACTTTAAGGATATCACTGTTGTGAGACCCATATCTAAACCCTCGCTGTGCTCTCGCTGTTACGAAGGTTTGATTATGTGATAGACCACAGACCAACTGACAGCATGGAGAATGGCCACCCAGTCAGGCCATGTGCATAATAAAATGGTGAAACAATACCATGTCTTGCTATAATGACTTCACTGTTTCGACGGGTCCCTCTGTTATGACTGTTCTACTCATCTGATTTCCATTCTGTAAACGGTTCTGAGAAAAAGACATTTAGATCATAAGTTCCTTAAAGTGTTTATATAGAAGGTTATGCTACTTCTATATCAGTTCCAGTTCTTGCTACATTTGATGTCTTCCAACACCGTTGCAATATCTTATTCTTCTGCAGAAACAGAACATTATCACAACAGACTGTTCAGTCTTCACTGAAGAATAACATTATGATATCATTCTGGTCAGGTGAGGTCCCAACCTTACCACAAATAACATAACTGCTAAAGGGAGCCAAAAGCAATGTTGTGTAAAAAATATGACAACATTTTGCATACTCAAATAACTATGAAAATACCTTCTAAGATTCTAACTTTAGCCATTAGTACAGTTTGCATCATGATAACTAACCTTGAGTTTGAATTCCAAAATACTCATGTCATTTATGCCTGATGACAACAATGTGTGGAAACAAGCCAAGTTTGGTGAGTCACCAAAACTATCCAGGGCGAGTTTAATGTATCTCAAAGATGTTTAAGTCTGTATTTACAGTCTATATTCAGGCCCGTAGCCAGCTTTTCTCATAGGGGGGTTCGTTTTTAGAGAAGCAATTTGTTTTTTTTCCAGGGGGGGTTCGTTTTTTGAAAAAATACATATTTTTTGCATTTAAAGGTACTGGGGTGCGTTCAGGGCGCCACCTGGGAGGTATATTAAGAACTAGAAAAAAAATCTGATTTTAAGCCAACTTCAATGCTATCTTAGGTATATTGACACTTACAAAAAATACAATGCACATAATTTTACTTTGAATCAAGTAATGTTTCCTAGTATTATCCAAGCAAATAGTGCTCAAATACTCACATTTTGAGGTTTATTCACTATAATTTATCTCACAAACAGTAAATGTTGTTTATTTTTTTCTAAAATTTGTATAATTACCTATTCTTGTTGTACACTGAGTTTGGTGGGAATTGCACTGGTAGTTTTTTTGTGATTTTACAAAAACCCATTTTTTCCATAGAAACCAATGGTTAAGGCAATTTTCTTAATTAGGCTGTAACTTCTTTCACAAACGGTAAAAGATCAAAATTTCAGTTTCAATTTACTCCTATAGAAATAAGCTTTGATTAAAAAAATTATCTAAGAAATTTGACTGGTCAATAAAAATCAGGTTGAACACGCCCAAGTACCTTTGATATCATATTTTACATTAAAAATTAAAGAAAATATCCTCCAAGGGGGGGTTCGTACAAATCCCCCGAACCCCCCTGGCTACGGGCCTGATATTTTACCACAGGCCTTGGTTTTGGCCATAGACTACAGGGGTGGATCAGGAGGGGGGCAGGGGGGCTGGGGCCCCTTTCGGTTGGGACTGAAACTTGCCAAAGAGAAAAGTGTTGTGTGCTTGTGTTCAAATGCATGCCATTTTAGAACCTAACCTATAGTGGACACCCCCCCCTCCATTCCATAATCCGGGACCGCATTTAAAAAATTAACAGAATTTGTAAAATTTTGACCCTACATTGCTTTTGGCCCCCTTCGAATGCCATTTTAGTGATGAACCAAGACGGAAGAACAGAATGATACCGTTTTGTGGCAGCTTAATTAGCTAGGTGGTCTCCACAAACTCAAAGTCTCTGCTCCAACCCCTCCCTCAAACCCCACCCCTTCCCACTGACCAGCAACCACCACTTGTGAGTTTGTCCAAGTTAATGCATCAGTCAACAGATGCCTTTAGAGTCACCGGTATAACGACTCATAACGCAGAGAGCTGCCATTTTGGTTTCCCAGAGATCCCGGAATGTCACCCATGACGACGAGCCTGTGTCGCTAAAATGTGACATGGCTCCGATTCTCGTTGTCATTGCGGTGTCTCGCGAGAGATGGAAGTGAGGTAGCACTTGTGAAGTCACCTGTTTAGGCCTGCTCACTTCCTGTGGTGGACTTCCGTCGGATGCGCGCGCACCTGGTCGGAGGGAATGTCCAATTGCCATTGGTGGCGTCCCCAAAGGCAATTGGCTGGAAGGGCGGGGGTTGGGGGTGGTTTGGGTAAAGGCAATTAATGTTCTCAAATATCAAGTGGGGAAGGGGAGGGAGGATAAGGTCGTAAAGTGGGCCTAGAAAAGAAAGGTAACTTCTAAAGCACGTTAACAAGGTAGGACAGACCAATATATTGCCCAATAGAATAATTTAAAGAGGGATATTTAACAATTATCAGATCTAGAGCATTTAAAGAATTTCACATATCGCATGTTTATGTTTTCCATATAAGTTTCAATACTTCAAGTGGTAAATCCTTGGCATTTGCATGGGTTTATCTGTGGTGTCCTTCTTTGCTCTGTTTCTTTCTTCACTTATAATCATTTTCTAATCTAATTTGATCTAACTTCAGGGGCCTTACATTATGTGCATACACAATAAGGAGTTGTAGGAGGGATCTAAAACTTTTTAAACTGTTAGTATGCTCCTGTACAGATCCAATGCGTTTTTATCCCTATGGGTGAATTAGATGAGTGTGTGAAATTTATTGAAAATACTAGAATTACATACTTAATGAAAGGTCCAACATTAATGACTAAGTCCATTCTCAAGGAAGTACCCATCAAACAATTCAATTAAATGGTGTTCCAATTGAGCGAGGCGACCAGAAATCTGGTCAGGTGCTGAATATCTAAGGGGGTACCCATTGAATGCCAACTGAGATTCTGGTCGTTTGAGCAACCATACCTGGTTACAAAAATACCAGGACTGGTCAAAGGCCACTGGTAATGGTGTCTCCAATGAACGATTCAACCAAAAATTAAGAATAGTCAATCGCTTGAAAAATATCTAACATTATCAGATATTGGTTTATGGCGATCTCTAATTCAACTAGAATTTATAACACATCTCTCAATGGCCCTCACGATATTATATATTGGTTGCTAGCGATCTCTCATTCGATGAGAAGTCCATATGCATCGCTTAATGGGTCCCACCAGCTGTGGTCCAATGCATAATCTCCTCGCTGTTGCGAGGGTTGTCCACCACAGTGAGACCTATCGCTGTTCAACAGCGGTGGAATCCAACTTACCTTGCTGTTGCGAGGGTTGGCACACCCAAATTTTAAATGTATCGGGGTGCATTTTGGGGT
The DNA here is from genome assembly GCA_936440205.1 of Lepidonotus clava. Taxonomy (NCBI): domain Eukaryota; kingdom Metazoa; phylum Annelida; class Polychaeta; order Phyllodocida; family Polynoidae; genus Lepidonotus; species Lepidonotus clava. Next base: position 4,524,260 of record OW387141.1, read on the forward strand.
TGTTATTTTTACATTTTGCTTTCAGTAAATCTAAGATGTGTCCTTTGGCTTATGAAATGTACAAGAGGCAAGTGGCAGTAATGTATCTATCAGCCAATTAGATGTGTCCAAAAAGTGTACAAAACCATTGCTGTTGCGAGGATTGTGACAGTGCAAACCTTAAGGATATCGATGTTGCGAGACCCATAACTAAATCATCGCTATGCTCTCATTGTTGCGGGGATTGGCTTATGTGACAGAGCACAAGGGTTGCAGCCTGTTCTCACAGCAGGTGGGTAGTTCCTGCGGCAGCTGTACAGGTAGTAGTTAAACTTAGCGGAAAAATCTTAGCACACATCGGAAAACTCTGCAGACAGTCCCCTTCCCTGGCCGGTGCCTCATTGTGGTATGACCAGGTGGAAGGGAAGTAAGGGACAAACCGACCACTTCCCCTGAGGGATTCAGAGTCCTTCTCCAAATGTCAACTAGTCTTTAATTTGTAACAATCAGGGCCCTGGTCAGGCCGCCCACGTGTGTTTTTAGTGACCTTAAAACAGTGGTTGTAAACAGACTAGGGAAACAACAGATCTGATAGCTGCCACAATGGAGGATGTGATGTCGGAGAATGTTCTAATAATGCAACGCCGCGGATCCGGAAATCAGTGCTAAAACATTATAATTTCTAGATTGGCCACGTTGCATTATTTGAAAATTATACGATAGCGGCACATCCAATTGAACCCACCCTCTGAACGATGTTAGAACATTGCTGAGTCCTATACCAATAATTCACTCTTTGGCATAGTGGAAAATGAAAAGAAATGTTTTTTTCGAAGGGAAATATGTGTACCAGGTTTGCTGCAATATCGAATATTCTGGATAAGGTACAGACTACATTATATGCAGGGGAGGTTCCAGAGGGTGGGGGTCCTGGGGGGTCCTGACCCCCCCCCCCCCTCCCTTTTAGTGGGTTTGCCATAGAGGAAAAAATGTCGTGAATGTACACTGTTTTAGTACTCAGCCTATATGTGGACCCCCTCCCCCTTTTCGAAATCCTGTATCCACCCATGATACGCATGCAAAGATCTGTATCTTTTTCTATATTTTTTCGGTGCATTATTTGGGGGATACGTTTAAGGGATCCTGCTTTTCGAAACAACTGTTGGAATTCATGCCTAAAAGTAACAGTAACACCCATGTATCTTCAGCTATATCAGAAACAGCTAATGTTTTTGACTTTGCAAACTACTATCATGGAATCTATAGGAAATGAGAAAGGCGGCACGGAAAATGGTCCAACAGACAGATCAGGGAATCAAAACAGGGCCTCACAATTCTTTCCTACTTGTGGATTCTAAATGACCTACCATTTAGGTCAAAAACGTAAAAGAGAATTTAATTTTACAAAAGAGGTCTCACACGTTGCCTGCTGGACTAGCCCTCCCCAGCAAGCAACGACGTAAAAGCACGTTCTATGGCCATACATTTTTGTTAAGTCTGTAATCTGCATAATTTTCACGTAACTGTTACGTTTTATTAGGTAAAGTCAGGACTTACTGAAAAAGAATATTATAATAACATTATATGTTAGTGAAGTGGAGACCTTACTATTAAAGAACATTATAATACTGTTATTATGACATGAATGTTACAAGAATGTCACGATAAAATCACAGTGTGATGTCGCAATGTTAGGTTCTAAAGAAGTTTTTGGGTGCCATCGAAAAACGTAACAAGAACCAAAGCAGAACTAAACTGACGTTATAATAACATTATAATAACGTCATATTCCTACTTGGGATGTTTACAACACAAACAAATTGTAAATAACAAACGGGGCATACTGTATGTCCTTTGCCCTGTCGCATAACCAAAAGCTCGCAAGAGGGAGCGATTAAGGATGGATTTGTTTTTTTCTCGCTGTTTTTTTCTCTCCTTGTTTTGGGGATGTGCCAATCCTCCCCGTTGCAATGGTTTTGTACACACTTTGAATTTAATTTAATTGGCTAATAAATCATTTCTGCCACTTGCCTCCTATACAAATTATAAGCTGGAGGACACATCTAACATTTACTGAAAACAAAATCTTAAAATGTTAACCCCAAAATCTTAAAATGTTAACCACAGTGGCCCGTCGCATAACCAAACTCTCGCAAGAGGGAGCGATTAAGGATGGATTTGTTTTTTTCTCGCTGTTTTTTTCTCTCCTTGTTTTTGGAATGTGCCAATTGTCCCTGTTGCGATGGTTTTGCACACACTTTGAAGTTAATTTAATTGAATAATAAATACATTTCCGCCACTTACCTCCTATATATTTTATAAGATGAGGGACATTGCTATTATTTGCTGAAAACAGAATATTAAAATTAACACCCCAAAATGTCCCCCCGGGACATGAAAGAAAAGGGGTGGTCAAACCATCCCTGTAAGGATGAAAGGTGGATTCGCTCCCTGTTGAACAGGGAGAGGTCTTTTGAAATGTGCCAATGTTCGCTACAGCGAGACCCGTTATGCGACGGGGCACTGATAAATTGAAAAATCAGGTGTGCAAACCATCCCTGTAAGGATGAAAGGTGCATTCGCTCCCTGTTGAACAGGGAGAGGTCTTTTGAAATGTGCCAATGTTCGCTACAGCGAGACCCGTTATGCGACAGGGCACTTGGAAACAAAGAGAAACAGCTTTGGTGCATTATTAAAAGCACCGATTTGTGCATTATTTAGATCACAGTGTTCTACTCCAATGGGATATAGACACCAACGTGTGTACGGCATTCTAATCCCAGTTAAGTTTCATTTTGTCAACACAGTCCTATATTCTGTACAATGCACAAAAACAAAGGCAGCTGTTGTGTGCAGGGCCCTGTCTATGTTACCTTGTTCATTTAAGAAAAACTGCATTATTAAATGTGTAGGGGTATGGTCTCATAGATCTGATCATTTCATAGATTCAATAAGTCAAAGATAGAATTGTCAAATCTTGTTCTGGTCAGGATATGCTCTTAGATGTTGCTATGGCGTTAAACCCCCAAAACCAACCTACCAAAAACAAAAGCAAATTGCTTTTTGTTTATGCAGTACTCGACAGGAATCTGTGTTTAGATCTACTATAAATAGTGCTTCATTCACACAATGCGATAGGGGAGGGATCAGGGTACAAAGTGTCAGTTGCTTTTCACTGTTACACTGTAACACTGTTTGCCTTTTTTACCCCACTTTTGCCTATTTTTTCCTCTTAAATGTTAGATATAATACATAACTCTTTTCAAGAATTACCTTTAAACCATTCCAAATACTTCTCAACTCCGTATTGGCCTCCGGTTCTCTAAAAGGCAAACAGTGTTACAGTGAAAAGGCAAACAGGCTGTGTAAATACAAATCATTTCATGCAAATTTCCCTGGGATCTCATTTACATATCTTATCACTTCAGTGGTAAAAGACAACTAATGTTATGCAATTCCATATGTTTCCCCTCATAAACCCAACCAAAGAGATGAAAATCCTCCTCCTGTTATGAAAGGTTATATAATCCCCCATGCCTGCACCAGGGGGAGGCAAAGTGAGATTTGCATGAAATGAAATGTTTCACTTTTCACTGTTACACTGTTTTGCTCTTTTGGAAGAGGGCAGAAATAAGGAGTTAAGAAGTATTTGGAATGGTTTAAATGTTAATTATGAAAAGGATTATGTATTATATATAAAGCCTGTTTCCACCGAACGACATTTTGCTAAAGACAGCCTACGACTGTTAAAGATTTGTAAATCTTTTATGGTCTTTCATAAAATCGTTCAGTGGAAACACAAAATCGTTGGTTAAGACTTTTTTTAAAGACTGCAAACGATTTTTGCTCAAGACCAAAGTGAACGATTCACCAACGACCAAATATTAAACCTGTTTAATATTTCTGGACGACAGTTGCTCACGATTCCTCCCAAGGGTAATTAAAACCTATTAAATCTATTGTTCCCTGACTTTTCTGATCTCTGTCGTTTGAAAAAAGTCGTTCAGATAGTCCAAAAATCGTTCAGATATCAGTATTTCAGTCGTTCAGTGGAAACAAGAAATCATCCCACTCTGAACGACTAAAAATACCAACGATTTTTTATTTTATACAATCATTTTGGTCGTGAGCAACTTTCAATGAAAGTCGTTCGGTGGAAACCCGGCTTAACACTTAAGAGGAGAAATGAGGGAAAGTAATGACAAAAAAGGCAAACAGTGTTACAGTGTTACAGTGAAAAGGAACTGACACTTCATACCCTGATCGGGAGGCCCTTTTATATCTTATACAATGTTAAATGTCTCTCGCTATATTATATATATTCCTTGACTTCCGCATAGCCCTTACTACCAGCGGGAACAATTCCAGAACTTCTTTTGATTTTTTATCCCACAGGGTTTCGTTTTCCGTCAAAATATATTATCATCACGTTTTCTGGAACTAAGTGCTTTTATTTTTACACTTACTATATTTTTAGATTGCTTGTGTTATTTCCCGTACCTGGATATGGTGCGGGGAATCATCAATTGCTGCTATCACCCTTACCACTGTTTGCTTATATATATATAGTCTTTATTTTACCTGCACGCTAACCTAGATAAAGATGTGTGCTGAGAAATATGTTGACAAGTAACAATGCGTAAGCATAAAGTGTTCACTAATCTTGGCATTGTAATGTGCTTAAACGTGTTAGTAAATCAGCATTTTATGATCTTGTGTTTGTACACATTGATTATTCCTCAACTTAGTTTGAACATGCATTCATTACGCATAGATATTTATAGCAAATAATATTGCTATTTCCTACAGGTGTTTCTATGTGTCTGTTTTTCTTCATCACAAATAGTCTAAATTAGCCTACAGGTGCTTAAAGTAGTGTAAATCAGCTACCTGCGGCCGGGAGAAAAAGCCCATTCCAATTTACACCAACATGACAGACGACATAAAACAAAATTGACCAGAGCAATTGCGTCACCAGTCTGCTTCTAAAATTTGTAAATTGCTGCGTTATAATATATTGGCCTTTTTCCCATAGGAAGCAATGGTAAAGCCTGTCAGCCCAAACTATAATGTCCAACCCTATTTTGTCCTCATGTACAATATTTTGATTGGCTTGCAAACCTGCAATTCTATCAATTGATAAAATCTAAGCAATCATAACGTTTTAGCAGTTCTTTGGGATAAAGAAAAATAGTATTCTTGCTCATTTCAGTAACCACTCTGGAGACAAGGAATGCTTATATAGTTATTTTGTCCAACCTTTTCCAACCTTGGGATATTCCCAATGTGGGATGGGCTTATTGGAACTGTTATATATATATATATATATATATATATATATATATATATATATATATAACTTCAAGAGCTCTCCTCAGCGCTACCCTATCGTTAAGTCATACATAAAGTACGTCACTTGCCTATTATAAGTAATTTCTGCACAGCGAATAAATAGAAGCCATCTCAATGCTTAATCCGATTTTACATCCTAGACCAAATGCGATTCGATGAAGCACCACATTTCATCTTTATCGAGATAAAATAGGTTCAGTTGTTATGATGTTGATGGAAATATTACATACTAAGACTTCTACCTAATATATTATACGGATTATATATAAATGGTAGTCACTCCAATAATTGATACTTCTTGAGGATTGAAAGGGTCTTGCATTAGAGCCTATCCATTTCAATAAATAAATAAATAGCACCTATCTTTACTTAGCTTCTGTATTTGCTTGTTTTGAAGGTCAAAGCTATTTTTAATTAGTATTTCATAAAATGATTTGTCAGAAGCAATGTATCGACATGGAAAAATTCTTTGGCAGTATTCTGGATACTGCTATATCCGGCCTGATCTATTAGATCATGCAATAGAAAACTTCGGCAAAAATGTTTGCTTATCTTTTTCGATGAAGCTTCAGTGAAGCTGTTTTAGCAACCAGTTGTCTTTTAGCATCTTTTTATGATTCATACTTGAAGCAAATATTTGCCTCAATGCGTGAAATACGTGTCTCAATACGGAAAGAAAAGATCAGCGGCTTAAGGATAATTAATGTCCAGTGGACTGTTTCGTGATATAAAAGTATTTCTATCAGCAACATCACTGTTTGTCAAACAAAATGCTGGCGAAGGTTTGAAAAAGTGTTTTTTTGATACTGAGAAGTGATCACTCAAAATGCTTATAGTCCTGGCAATGTTTCTCGCAGTTCATATTCTTATGAAGGTGAAGTATAGAGGTTTAATATCAATTTAATGTTAGGCTACTTTTTATGTGTTGCTCACAATTCGTTCCTATAGATATTAACTAGCTCCGTTCAGACTGCAAGTCCAATCCATAACGTAGTTCTGCATTATGAATGACACTCACACGAAAGGAATTAGATTAAGTCTGATGTGCAATACAAGTAACCAGAACTCCCGTTGACAATGAACAATCCGAAAGTGTCCACTCAACCACACCCAGCCAATGCTCCTACCTGTCTAACAGTTTATCACTTCTATTCCATAACAGAACCTAGCTTCCAGAACCAATCTTTCCAGGATGTTTAACCATTGACAGTGAGTAGCGCTCTGCCGAGTGCTGCACCTTACATATGTTTACATATGCTGCCTAACACTGCTCTTATACACTCTTCACCTGATTAAGAAGAGTAACACTCTTAGCCCCGAGTTTTAGTTCTACACAAGAATGGCTAAGCTAAAATGTGGACTGACCGTCCGCGTCAGTACAAAGGGGTAACATTATATTTTCTGAGATCCCATTTCAATCCTATCCAATATTATCATTATGTGTAAGCCAGGCTTCAGCAGACCTTTTTTTCCAGAAAACCGCGTCATGCTAGGGTTTAGGTTGGGAAGAGGGCGCATCTGACTGCTCAAATACCAAAGAACGGTCCTACAAATATCGTTCACTGAACCGGTCATCCTTCTTTATATACTAGGAAGGAAGTCCGGGTTAGCATCCTGGAAGGATGAGTAACAAAGTTCTGGCTGAAAGGCAACCCAGGCCTGTGCATTGATGGTTCTGGGAAGTGGTTAACTTGAAAGAAGGAATATAGGGGTGATGTAAAAGAAAATCTCAGAGAAATTCTATATTTTCTATAATCTAGATTATGCATCTATATCATAAAGGTCAGAAAGTAGCACAGAGACAGTAAAATAAGACACCCTCTGTGGAAAGGAAGGTAGGGGTGGTCGAAGAGGAAACTTAGGAGAAATAATATGGATAACCCCATATTTTCTATTTTCTACACAAAAGGATATGTTTTTCAGAAATATCAGAAAACGCCATAAATCCATTAAAACACCAATGTAAACGCTCCTCCTCTTCCTTCTCCTTCTAGGAACTTTATTTTGAGCCTTATTTTAACAGCTCAGAATAAGAATATAAAAAGAATTCGCTTTATATTTAATATTTGCGTTTTTGCGTGCGAGACAAAGCTCCCGAAAAAGGACAATTTTTTATTTGCATAGTTGTACCATATGGGTATAATATCACGTAGAGTGTAAAACAAATACCTATTCAATGCCTATAAAGGCTACAAGCTCCCGATTCCCATTTGGATATACTGCTTACATCTTGTGCATACGGACCCTACGAGGGTGTCTCGGTTCATCCAATCAGAGCAAACCGGAACTACATTGTTTACAAAAGTAGTAAGAAATAACACTCTCCGAAGCTATTATGTACTTAGTTTGAAGAGGGTATAAAAAATAAAATGGTGGAATTAACATGGCCAGTATACAATAAAGCCAGACAAAGCAATATTGTCCAGTATACAGCAAAAGGTAGGCATATGGACAGTGTCCTATTACAGTGATTGCACACTTAGAAGAACTCATACAGTGAAATGAACATAATGAAGTAAATGTACCTAGCCAGACTAATATTGCTTTCAACATAGATTTCATGTATAGGCCTATATGAGTGAATGCCTAGAACCATACCCAGTAGCCCCTGCTGATTGTATAAGGCGACAACAGGGGGGATCCAGCACTGACCAAGTGGTTCTTTGGGTTCAATTGCCGGTTGGTGTCTGGGTTCATTAAGTGATGGGGTACAGCAAAAATGATTTCCAGGTTTTGATCCCCTGCTGTTTGCCCGCCCTGTCACCCTCATCTCATAGATACGATCACCAAAGACAGAATTCATCCCAACTTGTTTTAGCTGTGAAAATGACCCTGGCTGTCGGTACGGCATAAAACATCCATCACTCACTCACTTACTCAGTCACTAAAAGCGGTGATCCACGTTGCGACAAAATTGGACCGATGGTGGACCGATGTGAAAATCGGCCCAGAATCGGTTCAGAAATCGTGTCAGTCCAAAATTGGTTTGGAAAATCGGCTAGTGGATCATCCCAACCGATTTTTTCCAAACCGATTTCAAACCGACATATGTTACAGTGAGTTATTCCAACCGATTTCCAACCGATTTCCAACCGATGACGGCCCAACAAAATTATTAAACCTGTTTAATATTTTTGGACCGATTTTGGACCGATTACGGACCGATTTTATTATGGCTATGCATTTTCAAGGTTATTTCACTCATTTTTGGGAAAAATAGTACGAAAATGTTACCAAAAGATATAAAAATGAATTGAGTTTCACATGATATATTTTTTAATGCTTTTCAACAGATATTTTAATATTTAACTTTTTATTAATCAAAAAGATTAAATATCATATATTTCTGGTCGTATGAAACATATTTAAACATAAGATTGGATAATAATTCAACAATTTTGATAAATAAGCCAACCGATTTTTTGTCTATGGTATTTCTATTGTTATATAGTCTAAAATACAAGCAAAGAGTCGGTTTATGAAGTTCAATATGGATCATGGGTAGGGGACCGATTCTGGACCGATTCTGGAACGATTCTAGGACCAATAGGTTTAATTACCCAACCGATTCAGGACCGACAAAAAACCGTCGGTCCCAAAATCGGTTTGCTCCGAATTTTCTTGTCGGTTTAGAAAATGTCGCAACGTGGATCACTAGCTTAACTCACTCACTCCCGTACCCAACTCAACCCCCTGTATTTCCTTTTTCATTCATTGAACCATACTGATTTTTACCGATGGTTTTTCCATATAGGTTTTGGGTTCAGTGTTTATTGTTCATTATAGATAAACAAAAAACTAAACAATTATGAACATAATCATATTTCATAAGCAATGCCCACACATTTTAGTAACCAGTCTAAGATAATCATCAGGAACCAGTATGTATGAGTGAGTGTACGTAATTAGCTTTGTAAGTATAACCATAATCAAAATATCTGATAATATTGTTGGTTTGCCATCTCATAAAAAAAGTCTTTTATCGGTGCAAAACAAATACTCTATTCTACATCAAGGTCCATATGGCTATTTGCACGCACTTTTGGCAGTTTTCCAATAGTCAACAACTGAAATTTTATCATGGATTCAGATTGGCCTTCCATTACTAGCCACTTATTCCACCTCTGTCTTGAGAGCCATACAAATATCTTACTGCTCCCAAGGCTTATGAGTGATTTTATTTTCTCTACCTTTTAACTTCAGGTTTGCTCCTAGAAGAATGCTGCCATTGAAAGCCTTGAAGGTCACCATGCAATTACTACTCAGTTGGTCGAACTATTAGGGCTAAAATAAATGAAAATCAATGAAATAATTGACCGATTTTTGAGCTGATTCAGATCAAACATGTACATTTCAATACTGCACGCTCTAAGGCACTGTCTTACATTGTGACGTTCTGATAATGTTCTTGTAACATTGTTTATGAGGCAATTTATGAGGCTATTGTGACCTTACTTGATGAGAATGTCACAATAATGCTCTGTTTAGGTGTGGTTGAGACCTCACTCGAACATTCTGTTTAGGTTAGGTTGACACCTAACCTGGAGTGCGTCCCAGAGAATTTTTTAAGGCCATGCTCGTATATGCAACTAGAGTCATCACCACATATTATGTTCATTCCCACTTTCTTTCTGATAGGATGGTCAAAGTAACATTCTGTTTAGGTAAATTTAAGACCTGACATAATGAGAACGACACTATAGCTTTCTGTTTAGTTGAGGTTGGGACCTCCCCTGGGATCCTGTCCCCTCTTTTTTGTGAAGACTTATACTTCACATAGAGAAAAAATATGTTGTGCCATTTTTGTACTTATATGCGGACACCCCTCTTTTTCAAAATCCTGTAAATACCCCTGAACAACCCTATACTTGCCCTGTGGCCCTTATGTTAGTATTAGTTGCTTTGATGCTTGTAGGCCTATACCTAACCCCTGCCATGTAAACTATAACTTTTAAGTGTTCTTTGGTAAACACGTTTCTAACATTGCCCCGCTGAGCCAAGACGCCATCATTGATATTCAGTCACGTGATAACCTTCATCCACCGGAAGCGGAACTCTGACATGGGCGATATTAGAGGATATTAAAGGAGCCGAGTCCAAAATGATCCCCGCTGATCCCCAAGGTCGTGACAACATCTCAAAGACGTGCCAAGGTCACGGCGACGACTTATCTCCAAGATGGCCGCCAGGGGGGTCAGATCAAAGCTCGGCGTCTCTCTGACTTCCGGTGGGGGCTACCTACTTCCGGTATAGCACTGATCGTCGTGTCCGGTGGAGGTGAAAAACGTGCAGGGGTTTGATAAGGTGGGAGCTGTTAGACCTCTCGGCTTTAGCAAAAAAGTTTACATTAGATTTTCTGTCACATGCTCGTAGCCTTTCGTGGAAACGAAATCCAATATTTCTAGAGAGAAAGAAGAAAGGGAGCAGCGGCGGATACACGGGGATCTAAACCCCTAGTTCGCCTTGGTGCACCTTATCTAAACTTCAAAATTGGGGTGGGGGGTGGGGGTGTCAAAGGCATGGGAATCTCCTTTAATTTCCCCAAATATAAGGACATGATTTTAGGGCTGGCTACACCCCTGTGCATAGTGCATACCATTTATGTTGCCTCCCCTCTCTTTCGAAAAGTCTGATCTCCCCTCCGGAGATGACAACTTCTTTTTCTCTTGAAGGCCTCATATTGCAGTATAAACATTCTTGTTGTGTTTGTGTAAGTGTGTGTGTGCATGCATGCATGCATGCATATGTTCGTGTGTACGTGTACGTGTATGTGCATGTGGGTGAGTGATGGGGGTATTTATGCAATAAGTGTATGTGTTTGTGGTTGGTGTATCTGTGTTTGTGTATGCATGTACGTGTGTGTATGTGTGCATGTATGTGTATGAATGTGTGTGGTGTTTGTATGTATGTGTGTGTGTGTGTGCGTGTATGTGTTTAGATGTGTGTCTGGAGTGTGGGTATGTGTGTGGATGTACCCTGTGTCTGTATGCTTTATTGTTTGTCATATTAATAGGTACGCCACCAGCATATATATATATATATGGTCCTTACAAAGAAATAAGGTACCACAGGAAATACAATTGTTATTATGTCACTCATTTATGCCCAATAATAAAACAATTTAGAATAATTACACCAATGAGATGGTAATGATAAGAAATGGATTGGGTGATATTGGTCAATCATATAATTTGGTTCCAAAGAACTTTCTTAAAATTCTGTTTATTATCATTGCCCCCTACTTGTGGTCATACCACGTGGATTTGTATGAAATAATGGACGTATTTATGGTAAGATGAATTGCTGACAACTAGTTGTTAAACGTCAATTATGATCTCAATTGAATCATGACGTCAGGGTATCTTTTAGATCGCTCCTTTGCTTCAGCATATTTTGCGAAATTGATGGGTGTCGTCATCAAGTAAGAACTTAAGAGTAATCTCCATTTCTAAATTGTTATTAATGAGACATAATATCGTTGGTTGCAATGAAAGAAAACGCATGCAGGTACATATAGGATGAGGTAATTGGCCATCGGATCCGATTATTTCACAAATACCTCTATTAGCGGTAGAAAATTACCAAGTGTAAAATATGTTGCGCAGTCTTTAGGTCTATATGATATATAATCATACTATGAATAGGTTAACTACCCTTCATTTTGTTACCGGATAATTTGGAAAACAGTTATGTTTCCTGATTATTTCGTAGCTTAAGAATGTATCAAGAGGTGTTAAGCAATAAAACTGGAAAAGTATACGTTATAGTTTGAATGTCTTTTTATCCTTTTAGCTACGGTGGTTGCATATGTACTTACACAATATTCTATAGCAGTTTGCCAATGCTGTTGCATGATAAAGCCCCAGTAAATCAAGCTAAAGCTCCTGTAAATGTATCCAAAACTTTTGTTAGAGTACCTAAACTCCCGTAGCTATGAAAGTTATAAAGGTAAGGTCCGGTCACATATAGAGACTGAACTCAACTCAACAGTCTTGAGGAACTGAAACTAGATAGTTGCAATGATTTAGTATTATTGAAAAACTGACTAATGGTCACATATATACCGCATTCGGGAGTCCCAGTCTGTGCATGCACGTACCTTTGGTGCCACTACCTGTCGGGGGTCAAGCGCAACTTTCCAGCCTATGAGGACTCTCCATTATCAAATATGGCGGCGCCCACTGGGCCTCTCCTGAACGCGGTATGGAGACTGGATAGTCCTGCGTCTTTTTTCCCCTACCTATGAACACAATGATATTTAGGCCAAAGTTGTGTGTTTATTTGCCTTTTCTGATTGGATATTGGACTCAAGACAGTTGAGTTGATTCATAAGCTATGTCACATATAGAGACTATGCCTTAAAACTGCTTGAGACTGCTTTCTAGTCTTAGGCCAATAACATAATTATTGAGACTGGTCTTAAGACTGCTGAAGACTCAAGACTATCCAGTCTTAAATCTTCAACATCTCAAGATTTGAAACCAGACCGATCAGTCTTGAGAAAACCTAAAACTCCAGTTTTAACCCTATGTCACCTATTAAGACCCATCTCAAATCAACTGTTGAGTTGAGTTCAGTCTCTATATGTGACTGGGCTTAAGAGTGAGCATAGGTTATGAAGCACAACTTCATTTTTTATTTTGAAAATTTATTTCTTTCCCTGCTTTTTGGGTCCTCTGAGGGTAGGGGTCTAAGTTTGCTTTCTGGACAGAAATATTTTTCATAAAATGTACTAAAAATTTAAAGATATATCTATATTTGTGCACCGTTTGCAGAGAGGGTTTTACAGGCCATGCGATCTTAGCTTTAATTGTGGTATTTACTTTCGTAATGGTATCAGTGTCAATCCTTTGAAATATATTACAGCCTAATTACATTGTACCAAAATATGAAATAACAGAATGTATCGGAAGCAATTAAGTAAAATTATTATTGTTGAAGGGATGTGCATGCACAACAGATCTTGGACACAAGAAACAACTCAAAAACCTAAATATTTTCGGTCACCTCGTGTTAGTTCTTCTTTTCCTTTGTTCTTGTAAATTCACCAAAATGCAAGTCTAATGGCACATTCAAAGTGCAACGACACCATTTGTCGAGTTACTGTACAGCACTTCATATAAAATAACGTATATGATATCTAGCGAGAACTCTTAACTATTGCTATGCCACAATAAAAGGAACACAAAATGAGCTGTTTCTTGCTGACCAGATCTATGGTGTCCTGTTCTTTGAAATCCCGAATTCATCCCTATTGAGAAATCTAAATCTGAACTATAATTCTTTAAGCACAAGGGTCACAAGCACCATTTCCAGTAGCCTTGATTAATCCAAGCCCTGGCTATACAAAATGCAAATATCTTTGTAAATGGATGTCAATTTGTGCTGTAACTATTTTCCTATAGACTTTTTCTGCAAACAGGGAAAGGGGCTAGATTTTTGTGATCACCATGATTCCGTTACAATATGATACATTTTTCTTAAAATCCAGTAAAAACATTGTGAATATCATCCTCATCTTTATCATCAAATTTGTACTAACCAAACTTGTGTACCTAGCACCTTTTTCGACTATCTGAAAAGCGTTCTTTGTAAACGAGATAGTTTTGCTCAATAAAAAAATTAAAAAATGCGGTGACCACACCCACGTGGCTGTTAAATATATCCATAATCTATAGATTACAGTTATTTGTTTTGATATTATGCATTCTATAGACAACGGCTATAGTAAGGATTACCCGCCATTATTATTAAGTATGCATTGACGCCCCAAAGGTAGATTCGCACACTTTTTATCAATGGGACAATGGCTAATCAGAGTATTGTTGATGGAACCCATAGGGCCATAAAATCAGTTATGGAACCATATAGGCTAAACACATTGCACATCATCCCTTCATTTCTGCAGAGTCCCATAAAGTGTGGCTGGTGTGGGGAACATAAAGAAATACAGGGGCCAATCCAGGGGGGGCGTCTATGGGGTTCTGACCCCAACCCCCCAACCCTGTTTTATGGTGGAGACTTAAACTTGACAAAGAGAAAAAAAATGTTGAGTGTGTACACCCAAATCTATGACGTTTTAGTACTTAATCTATATGCGGACCCCCCTTTTCCTAAATCCTGTATCCGCCCACGGAATCGAAACCAGTCAATGGTAATGCAGGCACAGTCAAAACACTATGGAGCATTCATCCAACCCATTGTCACATTTAAGTGGGCGATAATCGGTGAATGTCTTTAACAGCCGATCGAATAGGCTTTGTTTGGTCAACATTAGCCAGTCAATGACCTCTCTACCTCTACAAGCCTATTCCATTCCACTTTAATAGCACTCATGGGACATTCCCTGATTCACCCTTTCTTCATCGGAGAAACAATATCAGGGCTCCAGAGAGGGGGTCCCAACCCAGCCAACCTGCAAAGTAACAGAAACCATACAGTTTTAGTCAGTTTGTTACTTACTAAGATGGCATGTAACAGTTACGTTATTGATGGTGAGGTTGAAACCTCACCAAATCAGAACATTATTAAAACTCATTCTTTGGTGAGGTTGGGACAAAACCAAAATGTTATAAGAACATGATAACCAAAACATTATAATAATGCTGCAGTGCAATGTCACAGCAGTATGTTGCAGCAACATTATTGGGAGCCATCAAAATAATGTAACAAGAACCAAATCAGAATGTTGCTGTGGCGTTTTTATATCATTACACTTCTGCCCTGGAATGCAGGGGCGGATACAGGATTATGGAAATGGTGTGCTTACAGATGGGCAAAGTACTAAAGTGGTGAACTTTAGCACGCATCCATGCAACATGTTTTTCTCTTTGGCAAATTCTAAGTCCCTACAAAAAAAAAAAGGGGGGGGGGGGGGTTAAGACCCTGTCGTTCCCCCCTGCATCCGCCACTGCCAATGTTGTGTGTCTAATTCAAAGGGGAGTGAGGTGTATATTGACCATGCAGGTTAACCATATGTCTTACCAATTTTGTGCATACCCTTTTTGTTCTAAGTTCATAGATTTGGAGAGGGCTTATTTTCGTGTTTAATTTCAATCAGACCTGAAGATGTTCATATGAACATTTTGAAATAACTTCCATTCTAATGTTAACTAAATTTAAGAAATGGCTATGTCGCATGTTACTAAAATTCTAACCCTCCTTTTTGTGCCGTTCATGTCCATGTCCCTTGTTGAATTTAAGAAAAACCACGTATCATTTTGGTGTAAGGGTATAGAGCCATAATATAATGCTGAGTCATATTTTCACATTACCAAGGGTACCCAGGCAAAAATATGACGTTATCATAATGTTGCAGCAATGTTCTGTTTAGTTCCTATTACGTTATTTTGATGGTACCCAAAAACGTCTTTATAACCTAACATTGCAACATCACACTGTAATGTTATTGCTATGTTCTTGTAACATTCACATTATAATAACCTTATTATATCTTTCTTTATTAGTAAGGTCTCAACTTCACTAAAATATAAATGTACTTTTAACATTATTTCTTAGTAAGTCTCAACTTTACCTAAAATAACATAACTATTATGTGAAAATTGAGCAGGTTACAGACTAACAAAAAAGTGCCGTTGCAGAACGTGCTTGTTACGTCGCTGCTTGCCTGGGTATAGACCACTCAAAAAGACAGGTAAATTTGGTATGCGACATCAGTGATGAGCGAGCATCTTCCAAGCGACTGACCATTTTTGAAAAGATTTCTGGTCAAATCTCTCAATGGGAACACAATTTCTGTCTCGCGGTTTTACCAGACTTTCAATTAAATAACTGACATTGGGAAGAAAAGACCAGGAAAGGTTCTTAAATTTGAAATTAAACCAGATATCTTTAAAAAATGAAATGAAAAAATAAAGATACAGGGAAAAGTGACATAGCCAATTCTAAAATTCAACATTTGACATAGGAACCTCAGCCACCTATGGGACCCTGCACATTAAAGAACACCTGCCTCGGTAAAAGTGTAGGGGTATGGTCTCTACCTTCTCATAGATACGATCATTGTGATATTCTCACCGTGATATGACCATAGTTGTCGATACGGTGTAAAACCCCAATAACCAACCAACCAACCTCAGCCACCATCCCACCAGCCATCGGGGCCATCGGCATTATGTTATCATTTCTCCCCTGCTGATTTGCCTGATTTGGCTTTACACAGTAACTAGTCCTGGGTGGTCCAACAGGGAAGCAGATAGCGAAGTGGGGCATTCATGATAAGAAAAAAACTGAAGCACAGAGTAATTTCCCAATATGCCTATCATGCACAGAGCACATTCCATATTTGAATTATTTCATTTGTTTTTCTGGTTGGTTGTTTTCCTATGGGTGACATCGATTACTTGTATTGTTCCCTCAACCCATGAGATTTCATCTATAGACGTTGTGCACATGATGTTGCACCTCCCCGAAATTGGATGACTGCCATATTGGTGATTACTCACATTTTCATTCTAAATCTATCCAAAAGAAACCAATGAAAACATTTAGCAACAATTATTTTAGATAAAATTCATAACCACGCAAAGCAAAAATATGGCGTTTTTATAACGTTTAGTTTTGCTGTGGTTCTGGTTATGTTATTATGATGGCACCTAGAAACGTCTTTAGAACCTAACATTGTGACCTCGCACTGTAACATTATTGTGACATTCTTGTTATGTTCTTTCATGCTATAATAATGTTATTATAACATTCTTTATCAGTAAGGTCTCAACTTCACATTTTCTTAAGAAGTCTCAACCTTACCTAAAATAATGTAACTGTTAATCGAAAACTGGGTAGGTTCTGACCAAAAATGTACAGTCGCATAACGTGCTTGTTATGTCACTGCTTGCCTGGGACATGGTTATGATCACCATGTGGTGATCGCCAAAAAGTGGTCGCATGACCATGTCTGCACAAGGTCTGTAACCCGCTTATGTTAAGGTAATCTCTATCGTCACGTTAGGGGCAATTTGTAAAGATTAACTTATCAATGTTTTCTTTTGTCGGTACACCCCAACAACAAATTTAATTAACTTCCAAACGTATCGATTTACAGGGCTTATGCTGTCTAAGGGAAAATTAGGCTATTCTTTCCTGAATTTGTGACACAGCAGGCTAACTGTCGCCTAGGCAACCTAAACTCATTTGTAAAGATGATATCTGGCCGCCAACATTGTCTATAATTAGAAACATTGTTTACCAGTTGAGTTGATAATAGTATTTTTAATGATTAGACCCAGTTTATTCAGATTGGAGCTTTTTAGCCAGCTGGATGACAGTCAACATATTTGAATCGGCTCACGTCATTTTTGGAAACATATTTACGAATGTAGTAGGTATTAATAGGGACTCTATAACCTAATCAGATAAATAACCAATTCTATCACACATTTGAGTACAAGTCAGCAGAAATCTATACGGAATTAGCCTATTGCATGCATGGAAGTTTCACCATATGCATGCAGTCTCTCTATAATCGTAATTGAGTCAGAGTTTCTGGGTTAACAGAAATATGAATCGGTATGAATAAGAGAAAATGTAACAAGGACATTTTCTATTCGTTTGGGTTTCAATGTAATCTGCGAGGCACATGGAGCCAAAATTAAGATAAATATAAACGATTGTCATAAATGTTTCCGGGTTTGGCACCCAAATGCAGAAACTTCATATCAAATGAATCAATGGTTTTCCATTCAGGAATGGCAGATAAAGTTAAACTCAAAAGTTAATCACAAATTCCTATAGGAAACAGTGCTAAAACGGGTCTGGTCGACCTACAAAGTCCTACATTACATTGTGACGGGCGGTACAGTATTTTTGATGAGCTGGGAAAGCGCTACAGCATATGATCAACCAGATTCCCGATATCGATGTATTTTATTGTAGTACTTTGATAAAGCAAAATGATACCACTACGTCCAATAATTTTAGTTACATAGACTGGCATCTTACATAAGGTCATGAAGGGTCCATCCATTAATAACATTCACCCCCCCCCCCTGATTTTCGAAAATTGTGAATCTGCCCCTGCAGGTTCAATAGGATTAGTCTTTTGAATATAAATAAATGTGGGGATCTAGAAAACATGTAAAATACCTACATCCTCTGCGTCCAAGAGTTTTACACTTAAAAAAGGCAAAAGAAATGGGAGGTGGGCACCCTCCTCCTCCTTTCTACTAAATCCGCCAATGGAAATAGATATGTTGTGATCATGTCTAGCTAGCTAGATGCCATATTCGTTTGCGTCTATCTCGTTACAATTTAGTTCTCTATTGCCACTGTCCAGTTCTCAACTGACCATGCACTTTTTTTTCAAGGTTAGATCAGGCCATCGGGGTCATATATAAATCCGGAATCCTCATGTCAAGCAATACTAGATATATACAACAGAATTAGGATTAAACTCTCAGTTAGTGTAGATCTTAATCTGTTTTCCCATTGAGTAGTCAATTGCTCAGGGTTTTAGAAACAAGCCTGTTGATCCAGCTGGTTTGAGGCTTTCTGCTGTATACAAAAGGGTCCGTTAAAGATTCAGTAGGACTTAGAGCTGGTCTGAACAAACAACCTTCAGTTGTGGTCATTTTCAGACTGTTTATATATAGCCACTGCCTGCACAACAGTAAGTGAGCGAATGAAATTTAACCTAGAATAGTGATTACACCTAGCCAAGTTGCGACATACCAGAACCATTCTGCAACATACACTGTGTGGGTCCCCCTCCAACCACCACCACTCCGCCCCAGGAAGAAGATTTAAAAACAAACAAACCTAAATTGAGAAATGTTAATTACATAAAGAGAGGAAGAAAGTTTCTGAAAAGTTCCACTTTTTACATCTTGTTTACCCTCACCCCCCCTTTTTTTGTTTAAAGATTGATTTATTGAACTTTAATAAGATCAAAGGTTCCAAGGGCACCTCGCCACCCCTCAACCCCCTATAGAAAAACTGTATACGGGCCTGCGAGCAATATACTCGTATATTAAGTTATAAACATGCATGTAATTTGAACAGGAGCATACAACATTTCCAAATTGACTGACCTCCTACAACCTTGGTCAAGTTGTACTTATGGAAAACCACTTAATGCACGTTGAGGAGAATGATAACTGCCATCTCTCTAGGACAAACAGTAATGGTTTTACACTTTTGTCGTTTGTGATGTAAGGAAAACAGACAAGGCAAGACTCAAAAGTTTTGTTACTGATCACATTTATCAGTTTGATTATCTGCCTTTTAAGAAATAACTGACCAATGACCTTCAAGTGAAAAATGACGTTCAGGATTTCAAAATGGCCCTGAAGGGCAAGGTGAGGGGGGGGGGGGCAGCTTACATTATACTTGTATGAGAAAACATCAACCATTCAAGTGACCATCTGATGCATCATATTTCCTGGAGGCAGTTCCAGACCCCGAAGTCTGACATAACCTCAAGGCACTTTTACACTACACGACATGAGCTGCAAAATAGGGTGTTATATGACCATATCGTAGCCATGTTTTAGCCTCTTACAATATCGCCAATGTCATATCATATTAGGGTCATAGGGTATATTGTAGTCACCTGTGATATTAAAGTTGTATGGTACAATTTTTGTTGCGGCTGTGTCACAGAGACAATGTTGTATGGTATCTCTCAAGCCATGATAATTTGTTTAATAATGTTGTGTGTATAGGTAAGGTGCAAATGCCTTGAATTGCAGTCCATGCCGTCTAATCATGTCTAATGTTCTAGAGAATAGTACACCCAATATAGACAAAAGCCTGAAAAACTTTGCCGTGTGTTGTAATGACCAAAAGATGCAATAAGGCCACGATCGATGTTGCTGTGATATACGTGTACAAGGCAGGCGCGGATCCAGGGGGGGGTCCCGACGGGCCTTGCCCCCCCCCCTCCCCTGTTAAATCATGTTTGATGGGGGGGCCCTCCCCCTGTACATTCATGTTTGTGGGCCCCCCCCTCTAGGAACTCCTGGATCCGCCCCTGCAAGGTTAGCCTGACTGGCACCTCTCCCTGCGATAACAATTCATTTCACCATGCAATATGGTCCTCATGTCTTAGCCACTTTTCATTGTGTAGTGTAATAAGGGATTAAAGGCGGTATTACACTACAAAAGTTGGTCTCAGATATCGGTGCAATATGATGATATTGCAGACAATTTTACATAAAGGAGTAATAATATAATTATTGTAAATTGGCAATTCGGAGCATGTTGCATATGTACAACAAAGAATGTTGTCCCTAATATATGCAATTTCTCTGCAATATTGTCATATCACAGCCCATGTCATGTAGTGTAATACAACCTTTAGGGCTTAACAAAGGGAACCAAATGTCACATATCCTTTTTGACACCACCATACCTATTCCGGTGTGTGTCCAGGTGGCCCGACCCCTGTTGTCCCCCTTGACTGACCAGTACGGATGGGTCAGGGGCCTGTCTCTAAAGCTAAAGGTGGTATTACACTAGACAACTTGCACTGCGTTATCGGCACGATGTGGGGATATTACGTACGAATTTGCATACAGGAGTCGTACAATTGTTAAAAATAGACAATTTGGAGCATGTCACTTATTTGTTGCAAAGAATATTGTCTGTAATATGGCCGATTTCTCTGGGACACTGTTATATCACAGCTCATGTCATGTAGTCTGATACCACCTTTAGGGCTTAACAAAGGTAACCAAATGTCACACGTCCTTTCTGAAACCACCAAGATGCTACGATATGATGATATTACAGACAAATTCAAAGACAAACAATTTTTTAAAATTGGCAAATTGGAGCATGTCTCACGTGGGGCACACAGAATTTAGTCTCTAATATGTGTGGTTTCTATGCAACATGATCATGTCAGAGTTCATGTCATATAGTGTAATACCACCTTTAGGGCTTAACAAAGGGAACCAAATGTCACACATCCTTTTTGACACCACCATACCTATTCCGGTGTGTGTCCAGGTGGCCCGACCCCTGCTGTCCCCTCCCACTGACCAGTATGGATGGGTCAAAAGCCTGTCTCGACTTCTAAGTGGGCCCCTGACCAGTGGTCAGCCCTCACAGTTGTGACTCCCATACTTAAAGTGGTAGTTTCAACAAAGATAGTACAAAGAAAAGATTAATGACTGTATTACATTTTGCAATGATGTTGTTGATACACTGTTAAAACAAGTGTTTAGAACCTAAACATTTTCCTAAACACTTCGGTGCATCCAGTTTTGGAACACTTTATTTCCCTAAACATGTTTAGAATTATCAGTGTTTAGTGTTAAGTGTTTAGAAATGTGTGATGTTTAGCTGTTTAACCATGAAGTGTTTAGGTCCTCAAGGTGTTTAGAATCAAAACGCTTATGCTTCTTTTATGTTTAGATGTTAAGTGTTTAGAAAACTATGATGTTTAGGTGTTTATCTATGAAGCATTTAGCAGTTTAGTGTTAGGTGTTATGTTAAACAGTAATATGCCGTAATATGTACAGTGTACTTTCATTCTTAAGGATGAAAACCATTTTAAATTTAATAATAATGTACCATAGCGTGTAAAAAAAAACAAAACCCGTAGATCTTACATGTAAAACACTGTTATAGTACTATGCCATTCAGTTTACACCAGATGTAATGTTAACAGCATTGAAAGTTTTATTTTTCCTGTAATCACACTACAGGATTATTGAGCCAACAACCACATTTGTCCTTCCTTCTTGGTTTAGCCTTGCATGGATTGTTTGATTGTTGGCGGTAAAACCTTTAGGGGTATAGCTGATAAAGTTCTTGTACTAAAAAGGTGTCTACATGTTAATCCTACTAAAAAGGTGTTTTAAAACATTTTGTAAATGTTTTAGGGGTGTTCTGGTTGGTTGACCGTACCTAGAATAGCAAGCCAATGAAGTGATTATCTTAATGACTCTACAAAAACTTAAGAATCTAACATTTTTAATCACAAAGTTCCAAATTCCTAAGTGTATGAAAAAACTATTTTACTTATCATGGCCAAAAATATGGAGGGCATGTGGCAAACCACTAATAGTATGACTACTTCATAGTAGTATTTTGGTAACTTCAGTAGCCTAGATTTGAACCCAGGGCCCCTCACATATGAAGCCTATGTTCTACCACTGAGCTATGGAGGCCTGTAGGTAGACACAGACCAGCTTTGCTACTTAACTGAATAAGTAGGGGTATGAGAGTAATGAAGTATTGTCTGTCATACAAACATGATGTCGAATACCTGTATAGTAGTACTGATCCTACTCATTGGTGCTGACTATGCCAGTGTGCACTGCATGCAGTCCAAGTTAGCTCAGTTGGTTAGGCTTCTACCTTGAATGTAAAGAATGTGGGTTCTAATCCCAAAGTGTCCATTTTTCTTTTCCATAGTATACAATTGATATTATGTGTTTAGATTCTAAACATATCCCATTCAAAACATGGTTAGAGGTTACAAGTGTTTAGCTTTTAAACACAACTAATGTTATGCATTTAGATTATAAGCATAGTTAACCCAACACATGTTTAGAAGTTACAAGTGTTAAGGTTTTAAACAGATATGGTTTAATGTATTTAGATTATAAACATGTTTATGCCCTTAACACATTTAAATTCTAAACACCATTTTAACAGTGTACGAGCGCCCCCTTTGAGAGTCCGTGCACACCGTTACGATGCGACGTCTTTTTGCCGTTTTTGGTGACATCACCTCTTCTCTGTTTATACATGATGTCACGAAATAGGCAAAAAAATGACATCGCGTTATCACCAAAACGCCGTATGGTATGGTCCGAGTTACATATCTTTGTGAAGCTATAATATTTTTGGTTTCAACACACAGAGGCACACCATGGAGAAAGGTGAGTCTACCATGATCGATGATGTGAATATTGAATGTGAGGCGAATGATTTAAATCTAATCATCAATGACTAAAGTGCCGCAACTGAGCACATTGCAGGGGTGGATTTCGAGGGGGGTATATTGGGCGGGACACATTTGTCGTTCTGTTGAAACCCGCTTTTATTTACCTAGTGGAAATCCCACTAAGCTTAATAGATTTTTGGTGTCATCCATTCTAAGGCCGTCCCATCCTTACATGTTTTTATGAAACGAATATTGACCCTCGAAACATTTTTTGGAGCCTTCCATTAATAAAGTTTTTATTCCGCGTTTTTGGCCCCTTCAATTCTACGTAATTTAAGACGTCAATATTTGCCTTTAAATTTGTTAAGGGTCGGTCTATAACATACGTACAGTTTCTAAATTCTAAGCCTCCTTTCCCCCTTGGTTTCATGTAAGCAGTGGAAGTATACAGGTATGTACATACGTATCCTTCTGAAATGTCCTAAGTCGTGTGGATAAATCTTCATGGCTACCTCTTTGTTTGTCTCCTATATAAGTTGTTTTAGAAATAAAGTTATTGTGAAACACAAATCTGCACGAGCACAAATAGATGAACGACTGTGTTGTTTATTTAACAGTATATTAACAGGTAAAATCGCAGAGTGAATAACATGTTTCGACAGTATGAAAGTCTTCGTCAGGATAAAAGTTGTTGCATGTTGTTGCCAACAAACTTTTGCCTTAATCTGTATACCTAATGACCAGTAACAAAAGACATGCGTACAAGCCGGTCAGCCACCGGCCCATCAGTATCCAGACAAACGCCTCTTAAATGCAGGGTATCCTTTTTACTTTACTCGCATTGTTCAAGGTCAAAGAGAAGGTGACACTCCCAGACAATTGAAATTCTCAACCTTGGGCCGATCTCAAGGTCAATTGGCAACGATAGGAGCTCTCTCATATTAGTTGTTTTTTCTCAAACACACACGCTCATCAAGCTAGTTAAACACCCACTCACATGAAACAACAAAACGACTCTTTCCAGTTAATCATACGCCATCCCGTCCGTTTTTATAATTGATTTTATCATCTGCGTTTAAGGTTGCCGTCGATTAAAGTATTATCAGCCTTCTCATTAGATTAACGTTTTATCGACGTAATGGCGTCCTTCTTTCCTTTTTCTATCGCCTCTTCTTTTAATCCACGCGTTGTCGAGTGGGAACCTGCAATGGAACCTACAATGTCAATTATGACACAGGGAAAACGACTAAGAGAATCTGTGGGGGAAAGAATAGTGAAGTTAAGCAACCCCTAGGCCTACACTGAAAACCCAGACTCGTCAAAAACTTGTCAAATTGACAAGTTTAGCATTGTCGTTTTGAAGGTGCCCAAAATGACAAGTCTAGACTTGTAACCTTGTCAAATTGACAAGTCTAAACTCGCCACCTTGTCAAATTGACAAGTCTTAATCATCAACTTTGATAATGTAAGATTCCTCCTGCTGCCAATTACTGCCCACTTCTGCCCCATAATTGCCTCTTCTTTGTATCTTCTCCCCTGACTTAAATTGATTTAGCCAACATTATTGCAGGAGAATCCAATAATACATTGGTGCTCAACTGCTGTAGTCATTGCAGTATCTGACTGACCCTACCCATCTCTATGAGATTATTTTACATTAAAAAAGGTGTCTGAAACGTTTTTTGCTACATATCTGTTAAATAAAAAGTAGTAAAATGTAAAAATGGCTATTATGATATGTAATACTGAATCCCTGTGACTATTTTATTATTCTAGAAAGATATTCTGCAAATTAGGTTCATATCATAATGATAAATACATAATTGTATTAATTTGGTAGTCCGAAAGTCACTAAAATTGAACAGTGGCTCCCTCTATTTCATTGACAAGTCTTTGACAAGTCTTTGACAAGGCGGCAAGTCTAAACTCGTCAAATACTATGAAAAGTGCTTGACAAGGCTAAACTTGTCAAATTGACAAGTTTTTGACAAGTTTACAGCCATTCAGGTTTTCAGTGTACTCATGGCCTAACTTAAACAAAACGTATCTTTTACCTCAGCTGTTATTGGATGATTCCAAAACCTTTCACCAAAAATTTGACATTTTGAATTTATATCTAGGTCTACATATCAATTCAATTTGATTCCCACCTTATACGTGAAACCTTTGAGATACTATTAATCATTGCTCTGACTCGTTGTTTTCTTATTGCTTCCTAATTATGTCTCTGTTGTGTTTCATGTTTGAAATATAGACCTATTTCCATCCCCCTAAGAGTTGTTTAATTCAGCGTATTTAGTGCTATAAGATATTGTGTTTTAATTAGATTAAATTAAATGCCAAGGATACCTTTGAGCATCTGTATTATCATTGCAAATATTGTATGTTCTTATCGCTTCCTGTTTCATCTCCCTAAGAGTTGTATAATAAGGCATAGTTTGTGCTCTTAAGATACTTGGGCTCTTTACAATTGTATTTAAATCAATTTTGTTTATACTCTCCTAAGACTTGTTCATTGCCCACTTGGTGCTATATAAGACACTTCGGATGTTTTTATGTTTACGTTTGAATTGAATTTGCATATATGTTCTTGCTATATTCCAGTTGTTTTTATGTCAGTTAAAAGGCATGTTCATTACTAAGGATTCTTTTCATTATAACTAGACGTCTACCTTCATAATATCTTCTTATCATTACAGGATACACACGGTAGTCGATTACAAGTTCGATGTAGTAAGGTCTCAGTGACTCTAGTAGAAGGGGAATTCCATTAAAGGAATTACTTTAATGGATATAAACCTATTATACAAGATAACTTACGATCTGGCAAAGCCGTTTTCAATCAACACATAGGCCTACGAATACGAGAATACACGTTAGGTATGAGTGCATGTAGACATCTAAAATTGACAGGGCGACATGGGCTTTTTTGCCCTAGTAACATGCGACATGGGATTTTGAGAGATAACGCCATGGGACATCATGATTTTGACAGGGTGACATGGGGACCCCCCATCAACACCCCCTTAGGTGGCGGCCTTTGGCACATACTAATTGATCGATAAAAAGTTCAAGTTGTCCATATCACCATGTCAAACCTTACTTCATCGGCTTTATCTTGTATCCTGAGTATTGTCATACCTAAGTTTAGGCATGGCATATCCTCCTTCTAATAATTACAAGTTCTTTCCTAATCTATCATTATGAATTATATAATTATCATAATTCCTAACTAATAATCAAAATATATTATGTCAAATATGTACATATTAATTACTTCATTATAGAGTTTATGGTAATTAGCCAGTTAGCACTCCCCCTGCCCCTATTGGTCAGTTGTAATTAGGTCACTGACCAGAGGTCAGGTGGGAGGTGCAGGTATGCTGTAAGGGACACTCTGGGTCCAGCAGCTGAAGACAGCACACCATGTAACCACCTTCATGCACCTAGAATTAAGATAACTTTAGTTCTACTGTTCCTGTTTGAAAGTGGTGCAATGGGCCGACATGTTGCCTTTTAAATACCCATTGCAATCATGCCAAGTTTTTTGACGAGCGTTTTGCCAAATATGACAAACGCCTTGCCAAATTATGATAAAATCTTGTCACAATCGTTGCCGACCTTCAAACCTGTCAATTCCCCCAGTTTCTGGTGAACTTTTGACAAGTCTAGGTTTTCAGTGCATGGCCTTGGCGGAATCAAAATGTCAGCTCACTTCACATGTTGCTCAACTTCCCGCAACTAGTGAGCTGCTCACCTTGGTTGCCTTTCCTATTCAGAGTTAGTCCGTTCTGACCCAGAATTGCCCTCACATAATGGGTCTGTACACCTACAAGAGTATATAGATTTTATTGGCTAGTTCAAATCTGTTACGAATTATTTATTTGGCCCTCTATACATAGTATGGGTAATCCCTTTGATGATTGTTGGGCTGCTGGGTTCTTTAAGGTCCTACTTGCCAAAAACCAGCGGCCCCAAAGCATGCTGGGATACAGGGGGGAATTCCTACCTAAAATGGTTGCTGATGAGCAGATTCACTTTAGGAAAGAGTGGGTCTGAACTCGACAGACTATTTCAGAGTTTGAAGTCGGCCCCTGTGACCGCCATCTTGGTTTGACGGTGACGGGCATCTTCCGGTCCCTCATCCGGGGACTCCACAGTCTTCATCCGGGCACCTGGTCGTTATCGAGCGGGTGTCCGGGTTAAAGTGTCCCTGCAAATGGCTTCCCGACGACGTTTGGCGGCCGAAGGGGCGGGTAAACACGAGCCTAATGCACGCACAGAAAACTTAATGGGATTTCTTCTGCCGCCAAGTTGGTTTTAAGTCCGCCGGAGAATGGTTCATAGATAAATTGTTTGACCCATGGCCCTGTGCGGCAGAGGAGAGTCGGTGGAGCGAAAGCAAAGCCACTTTGACTCCCTACTTGACGCGAGCCCATCTTTGTCTTTGAACCTGTCGCACCACAAAGTGAATTTCTTAATCAGTAGCTTTTAACTTCAGCCGTGATTTTTGCAGCGAACCTCTTTAGAAGGGATTTCCTTGTTTGGCCTATTTGTTGTGAAATTGATTGAGGGAAGAAGACTGAATAGAAGTCATTCAAACAGTCGCTTGGTTTTGACGCCAAAGCACAGTTAAGCTAATTAGGCCTATGGCCCTATAGACCTTTAAATAAGACATGGCGACATGGCCCTTTTTTATTTCATAGTGACATCATAGACATACATAACATTAGGCTATATAGGCCTATAGAGATAATTATATCTATGGTGACATGAAACAGGGGATTTGTCTTAAATTTGACAGGCTGTCATTGTCCTTTCTAAAATTCAACAAAGCAGCATTGTGCCCTTCTTAAATTTGACAAGGCGACATTACCCTTTCTTAAGTTAACCATGTAACATCGTGACCCCCCTCCCCCCCCTCCGCCCCCACCAATCATCGCCTGACCAAAAACACACAGAAGACCTAGCTGCACAGGTCTAATTGTTTATGTGTCTAAATATTTCACTGGGGGCTCAGTACATAAATATAATCTCAATTTTATTCTTCCGACAAGGAGACGTATCAGACACAGCAATTTCCCACATATCACAATCCCTTAGATACTGGCGACATTAGAGTTATGAATAGCAATAGGCTAAGCCTTATAAACAGGGAAATTTAAAAACATAACTCCCCTATAGGCCCTATGACGTCCCCCACAGCCCTTATATGGTCACAGGGGAAAGGCTCAGCCTGATATTGAAAGGAATGGTTAGATTATGCCCTTATGATCGAGCGGTAAATGAACGGCCACTCTATTAAGGCAGCCACCAAACAGTGTACCAGCTTAATCAAATGTTGACAATGAATACTCCTCCGATTTCCCAAAAAAAGACTGGTAATAGAGGTATACGGAAGATGCGGGTCTGAGGGTTTGCGGGGAATTCCCGGCCGTTTGCACATCGCGTAGTGAACGTCGCGACGGGAAATGAGGGGGTCAGCTTCAACCAGATTCTCCCTGCAACGCATTGAATTGCAATGGTGAAAGCTGCACCTGGAGAGTGTCTAAGAGGGATTCCCCAGTAATTGTCAAAAATCTAGGCTTTCCCTGACAATTTTGAGACTTGGTTTGGATTCCTTGGGTCATGCCGATCTTTTTCTCGCTTACGGTTTGAGGATTGGAGCACCGACAAAAAAGTTACAACAAAATTAGGGGTTTTCCTCCATACATTCCCATAGTAAATGGCCCCAACATTTCCGATCGCGATTTCCCCGTAACGTAGGTGCGCGATTTGCTTTTTTGAGACCCGCATCTTCCGTATAAGAGAAGGAACGTTGTAATGTCTTAGGATGGATGGATTGTGTGTTATTTATTCTTATTTCATACAATAATTGATCATCGAGGGTTTTTCTTTGGCTTTAGATACATTTTTATAGGCATTGACATTAAGTTTAATCATCATAAGTCATAGTTAAGTTTCAATAAGTCTGAAGTATCCCAATTAGATTTGAAGATGAATGTACAAATTGGACTATTAGACTCATCAGAGTAAATTAACTAGATATTGGATACATTTACTCTTGATTTCAAAAGGTCTAGTGCTCTCTCAGTGAAGGGACATTGATGTTCGCAATCATCTCTTGAGTAATGCTAGTTTCTTTTCCTTGAATGCTTGAATGTATTTATTGACCACTCTGCGCTTTTTGAAAACCGATGGTTGGTTATTTCCTATCAAACTTCAAGATGTGAAGAATCGAATCTAATACCCCTTTCACACTTGGCACCGGGAGCGAAGCGAACTACACCGACGTGATGTGCATTAGAGAAGACGGCCCTTTCACACTTGCACCTCCCTTTGGTGTAAGATGGTTTGATCACAACCCCCTCCCCCATGGTCATAGCACTGACTTCATGCCTATAACGACAGGGACATATATATACAGGATGTCGGAAAGGGGGGAGGGTCAGGATAGTAAATACATAGTATTAAAACGCTGCGCATTTGCCAACACATGTAGGATTTTTTCCCCCTCTTTGTCAAGGTAAGTCCCCACCAAAAGGGGGAGGGGGGTCAGGACCCCCTGAAACAGCACTCCCCCCCCCCTCTCCTGGATCCACACCTGCAACATAAAGGTGCTTCCATAGCTGTGTTGCGGAAGCGTTTTTTCCATATAGGGTATGCGGAGGCTATCCAGAATTCCATTTATGGAAAAACGCATAGCCCCCGCACACCTTATAATTATGGAAAAAACGCACCCGCAGCGTATATATGGAAAGGCACCTTTATACAGGTTACAATGTTGCAGAGGGGGGTCCGGGAGGGGGGGGGGGTGTTCCAGGGGGTCCTGACCCCCCTCCCCCTTTTGGCGGGGACTTACGTTGACAAGATAAAAAAACGTCATACGTGAGTATGACACCCAGTTAAAAGCTGCATTTAATTATATGTATACATGAATAACCTAGAAATATGGCAGAATGGGTCACGTGAACTCTCTGTACTCCCCACCATAACATAATTACAACATTTAGAGGCTTCCTAATCACAACATTAAATATGAAATGAAGCCCTATATTACCCTATAGTCCCTCTGGAATGCTGTAAAATATGAATGAGCAGGTTCTGTCCTGAATAATGAATACTGTAGGGTACACTGGGGCGTAGTTTTACCTACCTCCAAGTTGTAATGGGCATTATGGATGCCACGTTTGCCTGGATTGCATTATAACTTTTCCCGTAGTAGAAAAAAGCAGATTATTAATTACACAGACGTTTTTCCACAATAAGCAATTTGTTCTAATGGGCTAGCATAATGATAAAGGTGCGCCGGGACCCACGCAACATTGACAATCCAATGATTTGATTAAGTCCTATGTTATTACATTAAAAAGGCCAATACTTTTATGTTAGCATTAAAGGTAAAAACAAAAATCTCGTACAGATATAGCTGGGAAACTACGTCTTGCCTGCAATTCCTCGAGTGTAATTGCGTTTCTCATGAAGACAGTGCAGGGCATAGGGCTTAATTGTATCGGGAAATAGAGTTATTATTGGAGATGATGAGCATTTGGTAAGACCAGAGCGTGGGCAGTGGTGGATTATGGGCACAAGCAGTATGGGCGAATTCGTGATAAATGCATCTACAAGTTTACCATGTACATGAATGTTTGTCTTAAGGCCATACAAAGAGGCGTTTTGCTCACGGTGGGCAATTGTCTTGCGGTGTTTGACCCCACCGCTAATTAAACTGGGCACCGCAAGGTTGAATATAGGGATTCACTTGAGGTGGGCCTCGCACTTTGCCGTACGGTGACCCATTGCAAAACCCACTGCAAATTATTTTATATAGGTTTTCTATCGATTGCTTGCAGTGGGAGAAACGAACATGTTCATTTCTGAAACACAAAATGCTTGCGGTGGCGGATAAGCCCACCGCAAACGGCCACCCACTGCGTAGTGGAATATGGCCTTTAGCTTTCGGATAAAATGTTGACCCATGGCCACTGTCCCAAAGGCCCTGTTTTTGACTACCAGCCCAGGGTTTTCGTACTATATCAATTCATTTGAATATGGAGTCTGTCATACCTAAGTTTAGGCATGGCATATCCTACCTCTGACAATTACAAGCATTTACCAAATCCATCATAATTATAAAATATATTAATATCATAATTCCCTTAACAATTATTAAAAGACAAATCAAATATGTACATGCTATATTATAAAGTTTATGGTAATTAGTATACAGAACCTTTGTTAGCACTCCCTCTACCCCCATTTGTCAACTGGCCAATTAATGTAATAAGCCAATCCCTCATTGGGTATATCCTGGGGTTGGACAAGGGTTAGACAAAATATATGGATAAGCAATCATTGTTTACTAGAGTTGGGTGTACTAAAGCAAGACTTATAATCTTCTATATCCTGCAGTACTGCTAAAACATTACCATTTCTTAAATTCTATCAATTGACAAATTCACAGGTTTGCCAGCCAATCAAAATGCTGTATTTCAGGGCAAAATGGCCTTGGACATTATAGATTGGGCTGACAGGTTTTACAATTGGTTCTGATGGGGAAAAGTCCAAAATATTAGGTCATATTTTATAAATTTAAGAAGCAATCTGTCAACCATATTGCTTTGGTTAATTTTGGATTTTGCAACTGTCTTCAAGGAAAAGGCAAGGAAGCATTTTTGAGGATATTTCATGGTAAACTTTATATTTGGTGTAAACTGGGATGGGCTTATTGGGTCAGAAGCCAAAGGT
Organism: Lepidonotus clava; assembly: GCA_936440205.1. NCBI lineage: Eukaryota > Metazoa > Annelida > Polychaeta > Phyllodocida > Polynoidae > Lepidonotus > Lepidonotus clava. The sequence continues at coordinate 4,556,196 of OW387141.1, forward strand.
TAGGTGGGGAAGTGCAAGTCTGCTGTGAGGGCAGTGGGAGTCTGGACAACAAGGTGGACACTTGTTCTTTGTTTAAGAGACAGGGCTATTGCCCATGGTTAATAACCTATGACTGAAGAACTAATACAACATCAACAATTAGTCTTGTTTCTTCATTACTCCCCTTAACAATTATATGAGAAAACTAATATAATACAAAACTTAAGTACTTCAATCGCGCCATTTTACAGATACCCAAAAAAACAAAGTCCTTCAAATTTGCTGAAAATTTGGTAAAATGGTAAAGAATGTTTGGAGAGATCAAACCTATAATGGGAATGTATGGTAAGCCCTAAGGTTTGAGGTATGAAGGTTGGAAGATGACCAATTTTCTTAGATTGGTCATATCTTCACAAGAATGTACATATGTAGTTCCTGTAACCAAGTTTTAACCCCTTATTCATTTTTGTGGATAATAAAAGCACACAACATTTTCCATAATATATCATGCTTTTGGGCCATTTTGAACAATAGAATGTTTTGTATCGTTATTTACTCTACTTAATTCTACTATTTTGAACATATTATTTTGAATAATGTTCATGCTGAAAATGTACATTTCTCTGTCAAATTAATCAAACCACATCATTTTCAACTTGCCCTAACCTAAAGCCAAATTTTGGTGCCTTCAGACAGAATATAGTACACATCTTATTAAGGAGAGTATCATTTTTCAATTCCACCATCACATTCCACTTTTGTAATTTTTATCAAAAAGTGAATAAGCAAAAGTGGAAAAGTCTCCATTGTGACATATAGCTCGCATTTGTAAGATATGTTGGTGTAAAACTTTTATCTAAGAAAGTTTAAAACAAATTTCTTGATCTATGATGGCGCCATTGCTTTTAAGTTCAAATTCGTAATACAAAACTTGTATGACCTGTTGAACGGATAATCAACCTGCCGTGACATGTTTAGAAACTTTGCTCATCTACTTCAGTATTGTCAACTCATATGTATTACCTCTTATATAATTATTGTCATCAGCTTTGATCACTGCTATATTGTCATAATCTGGAAGATTACATGAAGATACCAAATAAACCATTGAAAAAAGAGTCCTAGCTTAAAGTGTTGGGATCAAGGGTTCTATGGAACAGGTCACTGCGCAGACACGAGAAAAAGGTGTATGGAACGGTAAAGGGCCATACCCACTAGGCGATTTTACCATTGCTGGGCGACGGGCGACGGGAAAAACGGCCGTCGTCGTCGCCGGGCGACGATAATTTCAAGCAAGTTTGATATTTCACCGGCGATTTTACCGGCGGTTTTACCGGCGATCCCGTCGGCCGTCGCCAGTCGTCCAGAAATGCACCATACCAACAGGGAGTCGTTCGGCGATCCTGCGTTGCTGGGCGACTTTGCCGCCGATTCTCCCAGTCGCCCGTCGCTCGGCGACGGTAAAGTCACCTAGTGGGTACGGGGCTTAAATCTACCTGCCATTCGCAAAGCTACCATGACGGAAAAACTCAAGTATGTATACTCAATTCTCAAAATATTTGACAATTCCATTATGAAATATGGCAAAAAACTGCAAGTGCGTACACTCATTTTAGTGAGTTGTTCTGTAGCCATAACCCATGAACTAGTATTGTGGGGCTTGCTATGCCGCTGCCTTATATTTGTCCTCAAACATATTTCGTGCATTGATTCCAGACATGGCCATCCTCTGTCTTGGTTATACCAATAGAAGACACCATCTGTCATCGTCTTTAGTATCTTTCTCCGCCATTCTCCGTTTGTCGTTTCTTTATTCCCACCTCTACACTCTCCTATTTGTTTCCTTATTGACCAATCAATCTCTGTTATGCTATTCATATTCTTAACCTCTCTATATTCCCGCTTCACCATACATATTCACAGTGCCTCAATACGTTATGTGGCTCGATATATATAGTCATACATTATGAGCCTGCAGTGGATTGTCTGGTAAGGTTTGGAGGAGGGGGGGGCGGGGAGACTGGGATGCATGTGCGATACCCCTATGTTAGACCGGTTCTCTATTGCTCTGTGCCCCGTCGCATAACGGGTCTCGCTGTAGCGAACATTGGCACATTTCAAAAGACCTCTCCCTGTTCAACAGGGAGCGAATGCACTTTTCATCCTTACAGGGATGGTTTGCACTCCCGATTTTTCAATTGATCAGGGGGACATTTTGGGGTTAACATTTTAAGATTTTGTTTTCAGTAAATGTTAGATGTGTCCTTTAGCTTATAATTTGTATAGAAGGCAAGTGGCGGAAATGATTTATTAGCCAATTGAATTAAATTCAAAGTGTGTACAAAACCATCGCAACAGGGAGGATTGGCACATCCCCAAAACAAGGAGAGAAAAAAACAGCGAGAAAAAAACAAATCCATCCTTAATCGCTCCCTCTTGCGAGAGTTTGGTTATGCGATGGGCCACTGTGCTCCTTCACATAACCAAACTCTCCCAACAGCACGAGTTCTGGGAGGGTTTAGTTATAAGTCTCGCTACAGGGATATCCTTATTTTTTTCAATGTGCCAATTCTCGTAACAGTGATGGTTTTGTACACATCTTGAACACATTGAATTGACTGAAAGATACATTTTCGTCACTTGCCTCCTACACATTTTATAATCTGAAGGACACGCCTAACAACAAAATATTGAAATAATGATCACAAAATGTACCCCTGGCAAATTTTAAAAAAGGGTGTGACAACCCTCTCTCTTGTTAGGAAAGTTTGATTCACTTACTGTTCAATAGGGATGGATCTCACTGTGCATGCCAACTCTCCCAACAGTGAGACCCATTATGCGACAGACCACAGCTAATTACAGATCTTGTTACTAATATCATAGGAGGGGGTGGATACGTGGATTTCTGAAAGGGGGGGGGGGCTCAGCATATAGGTTAAATACTAAAACGGTATGCATTTAATTAGTACACACACGTGTGGCATTTCCCCCTCTTGTTATAGTTTAGAGGTCCACCAAAAGAGAGGGTCAGGACCCCCTGGACCCCCCCCCTCCCCCCCGCCCGCGATAGTTGCCAGTAGGACTGGCTAAGCTAACATAAGCCTACACACTTGCTGTTCATGGATTGACTACTACAATGAGTATTTGAGAGCCCCAAGCCCACCATCAGTTTTCTTTAACACCCAATTGGTTAGTTCAGACATAGGTAATACACTTGGGAATGAATTGGTAGGACTGCCCGAAGTGAGTATGGAAAATCTAATGAGTAAGAAACAGCTCATTTTGTGTGAATATATCTAGGAAATTATTAGTTGGATTGCGGTTTGATGTGACATTCCATACGAATTCCAAGCTTATTGACATGCACTTTGATAGGTCTACAGTCAATATTTACATAGAAAATGTCAAAAATAGTAAAATAAGCTAAAATTAGTCTAAAAATGAAAGTTTGTGTAATTTGATTTGATAGGTAACATTTTCACAATTTTTGTATATTGTTGCCATGGTTACCAGAATGTTGAAAGAATGTCAAAATGTACAAATGGTGCTTAGATGAAGTAATTGGTTGCCATGGAAACTAAATCATGTGACAAAAATTGTAAAATTAGGAAAACAGAAAAGAAGGATTCTCCAACTACATTGTGCAAAAAAACAGCTTAAAGATATCTTAATTAGAAAATAAAATATAGCGTTTTGTTCTAATTATGGATCATATAAATTGCATTTTGCCCTATATTCAACCCTTTGTATGTTGCTTTGTACTCTTCGTTATCTATTTTTGATGGATTTATGGTGTCCGATCCTATCATATTCAGAAACCAATATCTCAGCTTCTACTTGGAATATTCAAAAGCTGTTTTCATTGAAAGAAAGTTTGAGACTTCTTTTACATTCATCGTCTATGCCATTAAGCCCCAAAATCTCATGGAATGTCAATTTTGTAGTATTGAATAACAGGAACCTCCAGGAAGCCCATCGTTTGTAAGATTTTTATCGGTCATAGCATTTGCTTATCATTTTTTGGTAGAAAATTAAGAGATAGCAGTGCAATTCACAAAGTTTTCTAATAGCAATCTACATTCATATAAAGCCCCAAAATAAGCAATACAGATTCATATAGATAAACACTGTTAATTAAAAATATTGGCGATATCTAGACAACAGAAATTGTATTTGCATTTCAATGAATAAGTGTTTAAAGTCAGTGGATTCATTGCTATCAAACGTATGTGTCAGTGCACTAGCTTTAAACAAATTTAATGCTAAAAAAAGAAAAGATATTCACAGAAGAAAGATATTACAAGCTCTAAACAGTGGTGACTGTTCTGTGGTAGAGACTAAGTCCTAGAACCCGTGTAATTATCAGAGAGGATTATGGGAAATGGGCCTTTTTTCCTGGGGTGCTCAAGGGCTTACGCAAGACGTTCTACCCGCCAGGAACCAGCAAGTCGGCGCCAATACCCGTATGTGTCACTCTCCACCCACATCTTTGGGCGGAGTTCAAAGAATTACGCACAACTTAGTAACCGAAGATCCGCTTGTGAGAGTGAGGGTTTTTCTTGTCGGCCGTGATATCTGGTGGGCGTGGGAGGTATAGACGCTGTGCAGATGACGTCACACCACCCCCAACTGGGCTCATGATCACTTGACCTCATATGAGTAACTATCTTTATTTTTCCCATTTAGTATAAATAGAGAACTTAATGATGTATACGAGTAATAATGAGACAGTTTTATAATCATGTTGTATTTTGTTTGTTTTTTGTTTGTATAGAATTAATGGATTCTTTGAAACACATGTTGATCACGTGTCTATAGACCTTGTGCAGATAGGATCACATGACCAGATCTTGGTGATCCCCGTATGATAGTCATAACCATGTGGTCCTTAGAAAATATGATCAATAACGTTGACTCCAATTTGAAAATTTGATGACCCTGAATGACCGAAATTTACGCCTGGAAAACACCAACATATCATTTGAACTTTCCTTTTTGGTTGAATGACCATCGCCAATGTGGCTGCCAGCTCGTTTCTGGTGACTGATACGTCATGCTCACAACGCCTATAGACCTTTTGCAGACGTGGTCACGTGACCAATCTTTGGCAATCACCATTTTGATCATCACTACCATGTTACTATTATGACTATTACAGCCATGACACTATTAGATAAATCTGTTATCTATGAATTCTAAGTAATGAATATGGGTAGTTATGATCCCAAAAGATATTCTGATATGAATTCCGCACAAATTCTGCTCTGGATGTTTTTTGATATTAAAAAGTAATAATTTCCAATTGATCCCCAATGAGTCGTCTGGTGCGTTTTTAGGCTACGTGACGTCGTTTGTATAAGGTCTATAGACCCTGTGCCAATCACGGCGCCACCCTGATCGTACGCGCGGAATTGATACCGAATTGCGGAGTTCAGGCCCGTAGGCACAGTGCTTAAAAATTATATTTTGTCTCTCTGTATCTCATGTCATCACTTCATAGAAAAAATGTTGATAGTTTTGGTTAGCTATGTCCCTTATCTATGACATATTATAAAATCAGAATTAAGTCATGAGAAATAGCTAAGAAAACCAATGTTTTCTGCCACCTCCAATGCTAAAGCATAGGGCAGATGTCAGGAACAGCTCCGCAGCAAAAGAGAACCAGCACACGGTCTATAAGGGCTTGGGGGCGTGGCTCTTAAAGGGTGTGGGTGGATATAGGGGGTGGGGGGAGGGGGAAGGCAGGAGGGAGGGGTGGGGGTTGTGAAACACGCCCACGATCTGGTTGTGCACGTGACGACTATCATGTTTGTCATGTAAATGAACCCAAACTGCACCGGTTCTACCATGCAGGACGTGATGTGGAGACGGGGAGTTTGCGCATGCGTGATTGTTTTGGAATATGCTATTTATAACTGGACATGTCCGACGTTTTGACCAGAATGTCTGACATATTGTACTAAATCGTTGCATATTTTGTCCGGCAAAAACATTTGAATGAACCCAAACTGAGCCGGTTCTACTGTGCAGGACGTGATGTAAAGACGTTTTTTTGCGCATGCTTGATTGTTTGTTTTTGAATACGTTATTTATTATAACCGGACATGTCTGACGTATTGGCATAGAATGTCGGACATTTCGTTCGGCAAAAAAAATAATAGAATTATTGGTAAATTATACATACAATGTTCAACGGTATATATATGAAGATGTCTGCTCGTGAACGTCGGACATAATGTTCAGCACTTTAAAAAGTTTTTCACAAATACTGGTGACGTCACGGTTGGCACTTGAAAGAAGGTTGGGGTGCTAGGGTGAATGACCGAACAAGGAAAACACTCCCTTCATCTGAATTATCCCAACCACGGATAGCCAGTTTTGTGAGTGTTGCCAGCAGGTTAGTTTAAATCAGGATAATGCTGGGTAGGCCTAATATGTTGACAAAACCCATGGCTTTAGTAAAGAAATTTTCATAAATTGTTTCATTATTTGTAAATTAACATTAGGATCCATGTAAATTAATATTTACTGAGTTGTTTACAAATTCATTCATTGTAGATGGATTTAAAAGAATTAGTTGTTTATTTTCTATAGTTTTTCCATGGATTTTGTTGACACAATTAGTCAAAATTAGCCTACTTGTCCTTAAAATACTGTAAATCATCTATCTGTTTACGCACTGGATTCGAACTATAAGGAGAAGGGGCGTCTGAGGGTGGCTGTGCGAAAAAAAACTGATCATGCAGAGCAGTAAGTATGGCCTGGCAATATGCCCTGGCTCCAATACGCACTGCTCGCTGGCCGTGCAGGTAATAAAGGAACGTTTGTATATTTTTAGATATTACAGACCCCCTCGATCCCTTTAATGCATACGCACTTCCGTTTTAGGCCTTCAAAACAAGAAATGTTTGCAGCGTATATTTATTTGTATGCGGGGGGGGGGGGGGGTAACCATACCTATTATTATACGATTATGCACAGAATGTAATTGATCATGGAAAAACAGGGAAATATCCTGCCGAAACGGGAGATGTTGTAGGCAAATGGGAGATACACTACACAAACAGAATATATCCTGCCCAAACTAGCATCTTTGCTTTCTGCATATTGGAATAAGAGTGTACAATTACGTTTTTGCTACTTATATAGGGGAGGAGACCTAAGCATGGATAAGGAGGATCAGCACCAGATTTACAACTGTTGTTCGTATTTGCTTTCAGTAGCAATTCAAGGATTTTGATGTAAGGGGCTAGGTTGCGCTTTCAGAAAGAAAAGTTTTAAGCCAGCTTTAAAATGGGAGAAAAACTACTAAGATCTACACTAAAAAAATTGTCTAGAGAGTAGAGATTAATGATATTTAGCATGAATCATTTATATTATACAGATATATATATATATATATACATATACATATACATATACATATACATATATACATATTTCCATGTGTTTTACTTACATCTGGACTATAAAAAATTGTCATGATAGTAGAAATTGTGCCATATCCAATTCATGACATTTAGCAGGAATAATATAGATTGTATATATACAAATACATTTTTCCATGTGTGTTGTCGGTTCCGCGAGCCTCGTCTCTTGTTCCTGTTGTCGATAATCCTGTGTAACCGAACTCTAAAGGTTGCGGTATCGAGCTCTTCTTTGTGTGTCTGAAAGCCTTCAGTCTCCTTAATGCAGTAATCCTTATCTCCAAAGCATCAATGGTTTCAAAATGCCACCTTACTTATTACCAGCCATTACATTATCTATAGGCGTGTTTACGAAACGGTGTGAGCAACGTGGTTAATATTGTATTTCTGTAATTCATTTGTAAAAGCAGTATAATAAAGCAAGGAAAGATTTAAGTAAATGTTGTTGGTAGTACAGAAAATGAGGATAGTTTCAACATAATTTTGTGAATAGATTAGAAAATAAGTTTGGTTTTCAGGAAAGTTTATGAGAAGTACAGAAAAAGGTTAATTTGGGGGAACTCTTTGAGTAGTATAGAGAAATGACGTTAGCTTTTGGGAAATACTGTGAGTAGTATAAAGAAATGAGAATACTTTTCAGGAAACTTTGTAAGTAGTATAGAAAAATGAGAATAAATTTCAGGAAACACAGCGTTGAATAGAGCAATGAAGATAGTTTGTGGGAATCACTGTGACTGGTATTGAAAATTAGATCAGTTTCCAGGGAACTCGGTAAGATGAAAAATGAGGTTAGTTGTAAGAAGCATAGAAAATGAAATAAGTTTTTGAAAAACACTGAGAAGTATAGAAATTGAGGCTAGTTTTTCGGAAAAATTAGGTTAGTTTTCAGGTAAAAAAAACACACATGTAATCTCAAATGTTTTTACTATGCAGTATTATTCTTGTTTGATCAATCGCCAAAGGGGTATCATATATATACCAGATGCTCGAAAACACCCAAAACTTCAAGTGATTAATTATGATTCATGTACTAGCTAATATTCAGGATTCTGTTTATTGCTTTTTGATTGCATTAATACATACTTAGGCTATCCATCTCGTTGCCAAATTATTAATAACCAATTCTTCCTAATTGCCCATGTGTCTTTTTTAAAAGTATTTTACGATGAGATTAATAATAGGTACTCATTCACTAACCAGAGGGAACATTTAAAGAGCTTTTAAGTCGGTATAAGTTGAATTGACTAAACATAATTCTATTTATAATTTGTTTTGTGTAAATGAAATAAAATAGTTGTGTTCTGGCGTATCCTTGGGCTTAATCAGCAAAGCCCAGTGAGCTATGAAGTACTGAGGTAATATTTCTATGAAGTCAAAATACTGTTAGTTATCAAATAAATTTCCATCGTTATTTCTTTAGCTCGGTACCTCGCCAAGTCTAAGTAGGTTTGTTAGACAGCCTTCGTGACTGTCACTAGGTAGAACGTTTCAAAAATATATTCCAGAAAATTAATCTCATTTGTTAGATGTTTATCTCTTAACTCTCCAAACGCGGTATTGTATGGGTCTAGACCCCTAAAATCGACACGGCGACATGGCCCTTTTTCTGCTTAACGACATGCGACAGGGGCTATTCTTAAATTCGACAAAGCGACAGAGCCATTTCTTATATTCGGCATACGACATAGCAAATTGTGACATTTGACAGGGCCCCTTAAATTCAACATGACGACATGATCATTTCTTACATGCGACACGGGGACCCCCCATCTAGGGCCCCTATTGTCTAGTAATCTAAGACGATGCTGAGTAGTTCAAGGAAAGTTGCTTTCCTATTCAGAGTTCCATTTTGCTTATACGAAGCATACAAAGCAAGATAGTATAAAAGACATTCTGCAAGCAATTAAAAATAAAACTTTATTTCATCATGATCTCTGGCCACATGGGTGGTGGTTGGATGTGGTCTCTCACAGGCTGAGTTGTCGTACGTGTGTTAAACAATGTACACGTACGTGGTACTGATGTCGCCGTACGTGCTAACAATGTACAATTACAATGGTACTGGTGCGCAGATGTCCCAGGAGATCACACATAGAGCGTTTCGTTTACAATGCGCGACATAATCTTCACAGGTCTGGTGTTTGTTTATAGTAGCGAACCTCTTTTCTTTCTATATATACCGCAGAACAAACAGTTCGGGCATTCAAAAACAGTCAACATTGCCCCGTGACGTCACTGCTGACGTCACAATTGAAGCGCGAGGGCCATTTCCTGCTGTTGGTGTCACAGTTATTGGTGTTCCTTGTTTTCTCATTTTTGTTGTTGCTGTTGCTGCTGCTGTTGGTTTTGTAGAAGAGCAATGGCCATTAACACATTAGCAGGCTGGTATTTTACATACAGAGGCTAGCAACAACAAAGTATATGTTAGCAGCAAGGCGCCGGTAAGTGAGAAGGTATAGGGCGACACAACGAGGTACAAAACATGGATAATTCTCAAAGTTTGATTTTTAGTTCTACTGGAGGTACATCCTTCTTCTTCATCACTCGCTTGCAAATGCTCCTTTCTGGGCACAGAGTTCGACTTTTTAGTTCCCAGAGTTCGGCGCAATACTAACAGGGATTGGCATGCGGATTTCTTGTTTGTTTTTTAGGGGGAAGGGGTATCGCCTTTTCAAATGCAAAACGACACCGCATCAAAAATCAGTCTGTTCATTTGAGGCAGCTATGGATGTAAAAATGACACTTTTTTTTCGCTGAGATCACATTGAATCTTGGTGGTGGTGGTGGTGGTGGTTTGAGTGGTGGCGGAGTAAGGGGATTGTTGATTGGCTGATTGTTGTTGATTGTTGTTTTTTTGTTGGTTGTGTTGATTTTCACTGGTATCAGAATGGATGTCAGTCATATATACGTCAGAGTCCGCTGAGAGGGGGGTAAGATCTCACGAATATTCATGAGGTCTGGACGCTTCACCCGGTGATGACGTCACGGACGCTCACTTCCAGCCTCGCTTTGAGAGTACGCTCTCGACCTGCTCGACGTAGGCCAGTACACAGTCGCGCCTCCTGCTGCCGATGTTCTGCTTGCATTCAAAATCAAAGTTGGACGAAAAAGTGCCGCAGAATCCGCAGGCGGAGGATATCAAGTCGTTCTCCACTGACGAGCGCTTGTGGGGTGGGAGTAGATCGCCTCTCCTGGTGGAAAGAAAAACAGAGAAAAAAGACCGAATTAAGTACTTTAATTGCCCATTAAATGCTTAAGTAATCTATGACGGATCTCACCGCTTTTAGGTTGAATAGGGAGATTTGCAGAAGGCTTGAGATTTAACTTGTGTTGCTTAAATGTATTTGCTATTTGTTTTTGTGATAATTAGGCATATTTACTGAGAAGATTGGTGCTATTTATGAAATAAGAGGTATCGCGAACATGGTGATTATGTTGGTTCAGAATAAAGGGATCATTCGTGAATAATATCACATTGCAATTAGTGTTGACTAATATACGAATGTCCTTTGGGAAATTATGGGAACGGGTCAATTGCTATATATATGATTGATGGCAATGAGAACAAGAAAAAGATTATGCAACTTTAATAAACAACTACAGGTGTTGTAGTTATAGAAATTGAACACGTCATCATATGTGAGACCTTTGTACTAGTTTTTTCTTTGAATACTTTATTCTAAAAGCTATTTTCTTTATTGAACCTTCTTTCTTAAACAAAGCGTCAAATGAAACGCGGTCTCAGCGGCAATATACCATCCATATACTTATTTGTTAAATGTATTTGCATCTAAAAACGTGATATCTACAAAATGATAAAGCATTAATGGGACGAGTGGGCGAGAAAATTCAATTTGAGTTTTCACTAAGCCGAAAGGGGTGAGACTGAGGTGAGATTCCCTGGGGTGGGCCTTCTCTTAGCTAGAACCGTGAAAAATGCAATGGGACTTGGAGAAGGCATTTCCCGAAGGCTTTGAAAACCTTAGGAGAATCGGAAAATAAGCTTGAAAGATCGCCAGCCAAGCAAAAGTAAGTGGAAAACTACCAGCCACATTACGTTCTTTAGATGATAAGGTTCATTAATTAACGAAGGATGTGTGTGTACTTGGGGGAATGGCTTATTGAATTCATTTCTAATGGAAATCTGGTAAAAATGTGTTTGTTATTTATGGGAGATCTCTTTTGGTAATCTATAATAGCATGTCCCAATGCCATCTATGATAAATTTAAGATTATTTACTTTGAATATTTAATTTCCTACGGAATCATCCAGGGCAAAGTGAAATGAAAAATACTTTATATAAATATCACTTGTATCTACTATAATGTGCAAAGTTTACTTTTGTGTGGCCTTAGAATGATGCAGAATCTTTAGGTTAACTGCCTGTGGCTCTCTTTATGATAAGGGAAGCAGAGATAAGAGATGGTGCTTTCCAAACACCAATTGATAATTTCTGTATTGATGACCCAGCATTTGAAATCATAACCATGAGATTTTGAGTCACAATTGATATTCATCTATCTAATGTGTCTCCCCTTTGAAATTAAAATCAATACATTAACGTCATAGGGGTAAGGTGTGTATGGAAACTAAGCTTAAGTGAAGACAGAAACATGTGCATCATCTTTACTGTCTTAGGGATTGTGCAATAAACATTAGGATCTTTTACATCAGGTTCAAGTGAAACAGTTCCTTTGGGTAACACATCATGATATATCGAGTTAATTGGCTCATGGATATGCCCCAGAGGCTACGTTTCATAAACTATGCATAGATTTACATAATGTTCTAAGAGCGATTGCCTGAAGATGATTCAGAAGAATACCAATCGGCAGTGCTTGGCATAACAGGTGGATTCATCTATAGCACTAGTGCATCTTTGTTGTGATCGTTGAAAAGCGCCTCTAGGGAGTAGCAGCTGTGCGTTTATGTTTAACATGAGCACAAAACACTGCGTGGAACACGCAATATGTAAATAGATATAACAATTATCAGCCAATTTATGCACCAATTCAGATCAAACTTGTACATTTCAGTATTGTATTCTGATGGGCTTTCAATCGTCCGAAAGGGTATGTGGCCTCTTAGCAAAGGAGTGACATAACAGAAACATTCTACGATGTAATAATAACGTTCTGCGACGTTTTGACTACGTCCTAGACTTAGGTTTCATGATTTTTAGTGGGTGCGTATACACCTTTTTCAATAAAGTGACGCCGCCCTGGTGTGTTAAATATGAAACAACTTTTTGGGAGTTTCTTATAGAAAATCTATATGAACCAAAGTGAACCAGTTACCAAGAGACCAAAAGGTGAGGGAGCATTGGGGGCTGCGCAGGTTCATTGGAAATCATTATAATGTTGCAGCAACGTTCTGGTTGGTTCTGCATTTGTTCTTGTTACCTTCTTTTGATGACTCCTGATCACATTGCTGCAAAATACTGCTGTGATGTTGCACTCTGACATTATTGCCATGTTCTGGTTATGTTCTACAACCAAAACAGAATGTTCTTCTGAAATGGTTTGGTCTTAACCTCACCAAAAAATAACATTAAATAACATTCTGATTCAATGAGGTTTCAACCTCACCATCAATAAAACTGTTATGTGCCATCTTATTAAGAAACAGACTGACCAAAAAGGTATGGTTGCAGAACAGTTCTGTTACGTTGCAACTTGGCTGGGGTCAGTTAAGGGTCAGTGAGCAGTCAGTTAAGTGCATTATATATAAACAATATAAGATTAGGGAATTAAAACTTCAGTCCCAGTTGAATTCATTGTCAGTCCGTACCGGACCTCCCCTAAGGGGCCCCACTGGAACAACAAGGACCCTTGGACGACATTCCCCAGGAGGTGAGTCCACTACTAGTCATCTAATAGTAGCCCAGCCAGCTTGCGATGTAACAGAAACGTTCTGCAACCAAACTCAGTTTGTTACTTACTAAGATGGCCTGTAAAAATTACGTTTTTGATGGTGAGGTTGAAACCTCAGCAATTCAGAATGTTATATTAACATTGTTTTTTGGTGAGGTTAAGACGAAACCAAAACAGAATGTTATAAAAAGATTCTGTTAGGGATGAAGAATGTAACCAGAACGTTTTAATAATGTCACAGTGCAACGTCATGGCAGTACGTTGCAGCAACCTAATTGGGAGTCATCAAGAGAGCATAACAAGAACCAAATACAGAACCAACCAGAACCTTGCTGCAATGTTATAATAACGTTGTATCCTTGGCTTGGAAGAATTTGGATCAGGAAATTCCTCATGTTTTCCCTCAGATTCAGCATTTTGACCTTCCATGACCTAGGAACCTCTCCCATCACTTTGGGAAACAGTGGATCTGACTCGACAGACTCAATTTGTCCTGTAGTTCAAAGATCGTGCACGGATTTTTTATGATGCTTTGTTGTCATTATAAAAGCATAAATGCATTTTAAGAGAAGGCGCTGATATTTTGTATTTCCATTGTCCCCCTCAAGGTGAATACCTTTCTTGATTTTTGTTCCACACGTGAACAATTCTCATACATGTAACAAACAAAGCCTTTACTATTGCAGATAGAGACGCATCCCGTCTAAGATTTTGAAAAGGGTTATAGTTCTAGATAGTTAAGAGGTCCAAATAGAATGATATTCAAATGCTATTGATAGAAAACTTGATAACAAATCGCTAGTATTTAACATTTGAGATCAACAGTATTTTGAAAAGGCTAACTTGGGTTTTGCAAGTGCTGATGGAAGTGAACGAAGCAGATCGTGCAACTAGAATGCTTAAAATTGTGAATCAATTCATAAACAACAAAAGATTAAGATTGCATGTGTAGCAATGGCATAACTAAGTGTTTGTGTGAAAGATATTACGCTACACAACATGAGCTGCGATGTGACGATGTCACAAGAAATGACACATATTAGCGACACGTTCATTGTATTCCATAGGTGACATGCTCCAAATTGCTTATTTCTAACCATTATATTACTCTTGTATGCAAATTATTCTGTAATATAATCATTATTGTGCCGATAGCGCAGTCCACGTCGTGTAGTGTAATACTGCCGAGAGTGGTCATGCATATAAATGGTTAAAAAGATAGCGGAGAGACTATCTTTGTGCGTGGTAGTGCAGTGTACATTGTAGCAAGTTTCAATTAAAGCCTTGAATTTTAATTGGCCTGTAGAGACTATAGGGTCCACTTCTACAGTTATAAACCCCGCTAATTCTTTGGTCATAAGTTGAAGTGCCCAAAGCAATCAGGCTTTCATTTCAGCAAAATTCTTGCGAGGGAGTTAATTTTCGGTAGTATTTTCACCTTTTGCAGTATAATCTTTAAACAAATGTCAGTATATAGGGCACATAGAAAGCAATGCATATTGGTTGATTTAGTTTGTGACCAAATACCATGGGCCACTGAGGTTTATCAATTTGGAATATAGCTTTGCAACTTAGCCAGGAACAATTACGGCTTTCAAATAACTGCTTAGAATATCCATACCAACTCCTACATCCGTACAGACTTATCAGCCACTCTCGCACATAGAAACCAATACAGTTATGGTTGATTTACAAATGCCAGAATATCACCTTGGAAGATAATGTTTTACTAATATAGCATTAAATTTGTGCCAAGCATCAGTACGGCTAAGAACCCTATAAAAACCATAGAATAACCATACCAACTCTATGACCATGCAAATTTACGTCAGGCTCATAAACATGATGATGATTGTTGGAGCTTATTGTCCATTCAGCAATATTTCAGGTAAGTCAGGACCAACTCATGGTTTTGGGCTTGTACAAAGAACTAGTGATCGAATCTATGGAGATGGAAACGACAGCAAGGTGAGGTGGTGTAGCAGGCAAGGCTAAGACTTGAACCTGGTCCACGTGAAGAGAAGCACTTACCCACTACACCATCCCCCCCCGACTCATTAATATAATATAATACCAGGACAATCAAGTGGTGCAGCCCTGGTGTATTAAATTTGAAACAATTCTTTGGGAGTTTTCCTATAGTTAACCCATATGAAGTGAAGAAAGGGGGCAGGTCGCAGGGGACTAGTGCTATAGGCAACATGTACCTAAAGTCCCAAACGTTTGCAAAATGACACTGCAGAGGTTCACGGGAAAAATCTATGGGGGGCACAGAGAGGTAGATATTTATATATATGAGCCCGATGTCAATTTGCATGGCCGTAGAGTTGGTATGGTTATTCTACTTTTTCTATGTGTTTTTTAAAACCGTACTGGTGCTTGGCCAAAATTTAACGCTATATTAGTAAAACATTATCTTCCAAGGGCCCATGATGTTCTGGCATTTGTAAATCAACCATAACTGCATTGGTTTCTATGTGCGAGAGTGGCCGATAAATTTGTATGGCTGTAGGCGTTAGCATGGATAAATATCTATGAAATATGATACCAGGAGAAAAAGGGGGCACAGACGGGGCTATAGGGGGCAGAGAGGTGGGCACACATTATGGCGGCTACCCAGACATACTTTCCGTGTGTACTTGGCCCTCGCTGTGGCACCCAGGGGTTGCTCCACCAGGACCCTGAGGAGTAGGAGGAGGAGTGGGGGCGAGACGGGGCCGACCGACGGCTACCTAGTACTAACCCATTTCTGAAGAAGTCCTGAATGTTTGCAAAATGACACACTGCAGAGGTTCATGGGAAAAATGTATAGGGGGCATAGAGAGGTAAATATTTATATGTATGAGCCTGACGTCAATTTGCATGGCTGTAGAGTTGGTTCAATTATTCTATGGTTTCTATGTTTTTGCCTGGCCAAATGCTTCGATGTTCTGATGCTTGGCAAAAATTTAACGCTATATTATAGTAAAACATCATCTTCCAAGGGCCCATGATATTCAGGCATTTGTAACTCAACCATAACTGCATTGGTTTCTATGTGCGAGAATGGCCAATAAGTTTGTACGGCTGTAGGAATTAGTATAGATAAATATCTAGATACCAGGAGAAAAAGGGGGCACAGACGGGGCTATAGGGGGCAGAGAGGTGGGCACACATTATGGCGGCTACCCAGACATACTTTCCGTGTGTACTTGGCCCTCGCTGTGGCACCCAGGGGTTGCTCCACCAGGACCCTGAGGAGTAGGAGGAGGAGTGGGGGCGAGACGGGGCCGACCGACGGCTACCTAGTACTAACCCATTTCTGAAGAAGTCTTGAATGTTTGCAAAATGACACACTGCAGAGGTTCATGGGAAAAATGTATAGGGGGAATAGAGAGGTAAATATTTACATGTATGAGCCCGACGTCAATTTGAAGGCTGAAGAGTTGGTTCAGTTATTCTTTGGTTTCTATGTTTTTGCTTGGCCAAATGCTTCGATGTACTGATGCTTGGCCAAAATTTAACGCTATATTAGTAAAACATTATCTTCCACGTTCCATGATATTCTGGCATTTGTAAATCAACCATAACTGCATCGGTTTCTATGTGCGAGAGTGACCAATACATTTGTATTGCTGTAGGAGTTGGCATGAATAAATATCTATGAAATATGATACCAGGAGAAAAGGGGGCACAGACGGGGCTATAGGGGGCAGAGAGGTGGGCACACATTATGGCGGCTACCCAGACATACTTTCCGTGTGTACTTGGCCCTCGTTGTGGCACCCAGGGGTTGCTCCACCAGGACCCTGAGGAGTAGGAGGAGGAGTGGGGGCGAGACGGGGCCGACCGACGGCTACCTAGTACTAACCCATTTCTGAAGAAGTCAGGAGGCAGGGAGGAGGCTGTGCGGAATAGGGCGACGAGGACCACCAGCAACATGCTGAAGAGTAGGCCACGGTGCATCTGGAAAATAAAAAAAGGAAATATTTGATTTAATTTGTTATTATGAACACACACAAAATGGAGAGAGTTTGGTTATTCTAATTAGGAGGAAAACGATTTTTCTGGACCACTGGGTACCAGCCATAAGTTATTGGTATACATGCCGGGCACTAGTGGCCAAGAAAGTTCCCAGCGTGCTACATTGATAACCTACTGCTGGTACCCAGTGGCCCAGAAAAGTAGTTCACCTCCTAATTAACCTTTGGCTTGATTGCGTCTTTATAAGTTTTTATAATCTTGAGCTGGGCTGGGCTACTGCTATACCCCTCTGCGTGTCTCCCTGTGACAATGACAATGATATCAAAGGTCTCTAGTTGTGTGTGTGGCCCTGTCTATGGGACCATGCACATTACAGAAAACCTGCCTCTGTAAATCTACTGGTATGGTCGGTATGGTGTCTACCTTCTCATAGATTTATTCATATCATAGATTCGATCATCAAAGACAGAACTGTCATACCTTGTTCTCACCGTGATAGGACCATAGATGTCAATATGGTGTAAAACCCCAAAAACCTCATAGATTCGACCATCAAAGACAGAACTGTCATACCTTGTTCTCACCGTGATAGAACCATAGATGTCAATATGGTGTAAAACCCCAAAAACCTCATAGATTCGACCATCAAAGACAGAACTGTCATACCTTGTTCTCACCGTGATAGGACCATAGATGTCAATATGGTGTAAACCCCAAAAACTAACCAACCATAATCATATGTATAAGGTATAGTAACGTCTTCACATGGTCATAATTATGCTCTTCCGGTTGTTTATTGAATATAACAAGAACTGTACTAGTTGATATGACACCATATCATTAGGAACACGATACTAATTGCTATATTTATGTGTATTACACTACAATGTGGTCTTTGGAACTGATACTTAAGTCTGCTATATGACACTGCAGGTATTCTGATGTATCACATATCTGATAGTAATGATAATTATTATATAGACATGAGATAGCAATTAGCAATATGACCAATACCACCCATTCTGCGAAATTACAAGTGCAGTGACAACAACATTGCCGCCTCACACTGTTTCAAATGACGTGGAAGCAATAAAAAAGACAAAATCAGCAGTTTTTCATTTAAAATCACTTAAAAAAAGATTGCATGACAGCCTTTGTAGATTGGTCACGGTGTTTTACTACCCTTTTGTAATTTGAGATATCAGAGTAGTTGACTTTGCCTATTCACATGCAATGGCGCCACTTCCAAACACAATCTAACGTTGTCTCACCAATCTATCATGAAGAACAAAAGGGAAGGGAAAGTGAAGGGCATTGTTCTAACTATGATTTGTTCTATTTTAGGCATCAATATTTCAGGTTAATAACAAACTGACTCATATCTAAACTGAGGTACTTGGCAGTGTGGATGAGAGCTTTTATGTGTCCTCTTTGCCCTATATTTGTTTTCTTATTGCCTGAATATAATTATACATTTTTATTAACTTCTTTAATTTACTTTCATTTAACATAACTTTTTTGGAAGTAAGAGGACCAGGAAAGCCCAGAGATCAATAATATTCTTTTTCAGTGCATCAGTAACCAGATAGTTCAAATATTACACTATTATTCAACTCAAACAAAGCTTGGAAACAAACAGCGGATATGCAAACGTCCTAACATTACCTAGTCTATGAAAACATACGCTTCAAACAGAAAATAAAAAAACATCATACAGGAAATGCCAACAGCTCTGACACTGCTCTGACAATATATACTCATATTCCCCCAGAGTATGATGAACTTTCCACCCACACACAACAGCATTCATGTCCGAAAACCACCAAAAATATTTTAGCTGCACAAAGATATCTAAGTCCAACTGTCACCAACAGGATTTTTGCGATGTCATTGATATAGGGGGCATCACTATCAGACAAAGTGATGTCTGTTTGACGCGTGAACCACTGAAATAACCTCATCACCGATCACAAAACCCGACTGCATACTTCTATCACTGGGCTTATTATCCTGCACCCTCTCCCAGCCCCTTGACAGTGTATACCTTACCCTAATGTCTTAGGTAACCCCTGACGCTCAGGGGTGGTGCTACCAACGATATATATATATATATATATATATTGCATATTATAATGAGAAAGACGGGGTGTCCGAGGGTGGCCATACAACCAATAGGGGATCGTCACATACCCAGGGGGAAGCCCGAGGTTTGTACGATCCCCATGGGCTGTACAGCCACCCAAGGATGACCCCAAAGGTTCTTCTTTATTTTATCACCCAAACAGTATTACAATTTTTTGTTAATATTACTGAAAACAAGGAGTCTACAGTGAGTGGTACATAGGGCCTATGGCGTGGCAATACAACCTGCCCCCAATACGCGCCATTTGTTGGCCAGTGATAAATCATATCAGGAGGTAAATGGTTAAATCTGACTTTATATCTCCAAAATCAGCTCCATAGGACCACAATAGTCTGACAAACCTACGGACATAGACCTAGAACAATCCCAGACGCCTCCTGTCCGTGCTAGTGACAAAAACTTGGTCTCAACATACCCTAGGATCAGGAAAAAATATGCCCAATTCCAATATAGCTAAATCCAAAAGCAATTGAAATGAGTAGGATCTGAAACAACTAGGGATATGATTTCCAAAACACTTTGAATTACAAAGACATTGGATTTGAAACAGCGATGTAATTCGTTGTCCTTTTTAAAGGCCATACAAAACGTACCATGAAAAGACGTTTTAATGAACAATGGTCTCCATGTAAATAAGAGAAACAATAATGAACATTTCCTTGAGTACTTGAGTTCTTAAAAGCAAAGCAGTCTTCATATTCATACCGATGCATGCACTCCCCTTGTCTTTCATTACGTAAAGGCTGTTTTGCACAAGCAGATTTTACTCCCGATATAAAAGATCGGCAGTGGGAATATTGATGAATCATATACGTATTCCATACCATTAGAACGGCCTTTAATTCTCTTTCAAATGATATGTAGGATGTGTGGTCTTGTGCAGTATTGCTGGCGATACCTATACACTACCAAATAATTGGCCGTCAGAATCGCCTAGTGGAAGATAGGCTTAGAGGTGTACCCAGCGTCTTATTCATCGCAATACCGCGTATGTAGAGCATAATATATTACTTTATAGGAGATGATATGCTGTCTTGTTGCATAAATGTTGGGTAGGAGTGTCAGTTACCAATTCAATTAATTATATATAAAGTAATCATCTTATGACCTCTTCACCTTAAGGCACGTATATCGACAGTCTTATCCAGCCACTTCTACACCACTACTTCTAGGTTTACCAGACTCCATTTCGCTCCCTTTGCAACAGGCAAAATATATACACAGAACCAACCAAGGGGGCACAAAGCCATGATTATTGCCTCGCTGTCGAAGCCTTTTCATGGGTTGAGGGCTCTGCCACGAGACCCATGAATGGGCTGAGACAAGGGGCAATAATCATGGCTGAGTGCTCCCAAGGTTAGTTCTTGTTTTATTCTATATCAAATACCCGCCATGGTTGAAGATATCTGAAAAAATAAGATGGATTCTCTTTATTTACCTTTTGCGGGGCAAATTTTTTTTATTATTTACCAGTGGGGCAATAATCTCTTATCATTCACCAGCAGGGCAATATTTTTTTATTATCTACCAGGAGGGCAATAACGCTGTCCGTTACCCAACCTTTGCTAACGGGACAGTACAATGATAGCCACCTCTGTACCACCAGAACGCGTCAGGCTGCCCTATGAAGTTGGTATAGAATAAAATAATTCATCACTCTAATTATGATTTAATTGATGTAGAAATCTCAGGAAGAACAAGAGCTCTACACTTAAACGTTTTATGTAATCAAGTCAGCTTGTAGCGCGGGGACCGTTAGTTGAAATGTAAGTTACAAGTTTCAGAATATCGCTGTATCTTCACCTATCATCTGGGAATGATTTTCAAACTCACCAGTACAAATTCATCCAGTCCCTGGGGGTCACCATAGATACAAATCCACCACTCCATCCAGTACCCTTTCGCACTAATATCCCATTTGCAATATTAGGCTCAATTGGGAATTGCATTTTGCCCAAATAAATACTTAAAGTTCAGGTTTTAAGGAAACTCAACATCTTTAAGTCACTTTATAGGTCATTATGCCCGGTTTTAACTCCTGCAATCTGTCCTTTTTTGGGCTGGGCTGTAGAACAGCAGAAGAGCCATAGTTAATTGGTCTGAATTAAGCGTGCTCCGGTGGAGATGTCCCCCCGGCCCTAGGATATGGCTACCTGAAGCGGTCTCTGGGGGGAGAGTGGAGCGTGCCGGTCTCTGCGGGGAGAGTGGAGCGTGCCGGTTGGCGGCAGTTGGAGCATGCGCAGAAGGTGCTGTTACAGCTTACGACATCCGAGAAGTTTATCAGTGAAAGAAACCCCTCCCCTTAAGTGGAACCACTCAATTTTACAGATCTTCATTAGGACTTTTATCGTTTTTATCATCAGTCTAGAATTTCTCATTTTTCTGATCGTAACAATATCCGTCCTTTAATAAAGCAATAAGTACGTAATTTTATTACTCTCAGTCAAAACACTGGTCGTTCCCTATGCGTTTGATTAAGCTTAAGCTTGTCAATCTTACGGCTAGAAGAAAAGATGATTAAATGGGAAATTGCTAGTTAAATCTGTTACCATTGGGAGCAAATCCACGTCACCGAACTGTTTCTTAGTGGTTTTGTTCAGATGATGTTTCGGATGCGTTTTGTACCTTGCCGTGCAATAGCCAGATGGTCAGTGTTAAATATCGGTTTGAAGGAGCAGTCACATCCATGAGTTCATTTAGATACGTCCGCTGGGATAAGGTTAAGGACGGCAAAGCAGCAATGTGTTTTCCTTTTTCTAAAACATAAGTTAATGACGTTATTGGTCACGCCACAAATTTGGCGCCAATTCTCAGAAGTAACAATGCAACAAATTTGTCAAAAATTATGTTGCCGTCACAGACGACACTGTCCCTTTAAATAAATCTCTGCATTTTTAATTGACAATTTAATGAGTAGGAGAAATACTTTTCTGGGCCTCTGGGTATCAGCCATAGGCTATTGACCATTTGTAGGCTATATACCTCCATGGAGCCTGTGACAAAGAAAGTTCCCAGCATGGTACACTGATAACCTACTTCTGGTACCCAAAGGCCAATGAAAGTAGTTTTCCTTTTCATTACAAAGAATACAAAACTGTCGGGGCCACTTTAATAAAAGAACTCAAGATATTAAAAGAGACGGCAGCATTATGAGTATAAAAACTGAACAAAATAAACCACCTCATAGTCTCCTACACGCTCATCCCTGATTGCAATCTGTTCCCAAAGAACCAGTCCTGAGCTCTTAGGCCCCCAAATCCACACCGGCAGTAAGAGAGCTAAGTGCGACGGTGTCGTAAAATTAGAACCAATCTTCAATTACCGATTTACGGTCGCTCCACTATACCTCCGCTAGATGGCAGCAGGGGAAGGGGACTGAGAGGGTGATTCCCCATTTCCGGTCGGCCCCGGGGGGTATAGACCCCGGAGTAGCCCGAGTAAAGAAGTCGGCCCTGATTGGTCGAGCCCTGTCTACTGGAGTTAGGACCCGGATGAAGAGATGGCTAGGTGCCGGGGGATACAGACTTGGTAAAGTTTAAACATAATACACACTTTTCATTAAAGTTGGCGCCGCCCTAGTGGATTAAATTTGAAACAACCTTTTTGGGGTTTTCCTGTGGTTATCCTATATGAAGTGAAGTGACCCAGTCACCAAAAGCCCAAAAAGGTAGGCAAAGTAGGAGACTACAGGTTCGTGGGAAAGGTGTATATCTTTCTGTGAAGATAATATTTGGTCAGTCTCTTACTCACTACAATGGAATGTAACAGTTCTATTATTTATGAATTGGTTGAGACCTTGCCTATTCAGTGGGTATATATATGACACTACTGACGCGTTCTGGTGGTACAGAGGTAGGGTGTTGATTTCATCATCCAAAGGATTGTGGTTCAAGTTTATGTCTTGCTGCTGTGGCATCAGACATTCTCCCTGTGACAATGGCAGGGTTATCAAAAGTCCCTAAAGGACCACCGGCCTTTGTGCGTGTGGCCCTGGGACCATGCACATTAAAGAACACCTGACTTGGTACAAGTCTATGGGTTTGGTCTCTACCTTTTCATAGATTCAATCATTACCTTTTCATAGATTCAATCATCCTAGAGCACGAGTGAAAACTGAAATATCCCAGTGCCCCAGAACCACTAAGACTGGTGGTTCAAACCAACAAGCAAACATCCTACTGCCCCCCCCCCTTCCACACCCCCCCACCCCACCCTATTACACCTATTATACCGCCCCAACGAGGAGTGACATTAGCATGTTGAGAGGGGTAGAGGGACCTGATCACATCCCCCCCACCCCACCGGCTGCTGTGTATAGGGCCCTGCCTATGGGACCCTGCACATTTAAGAACACCTGCCTCGGTAAAATCGATGTGTAGGGGTATGGTCTCTATCTTCTCATAGATTCGTTCATTTCATAGATACAATCACCAAAGACATAATTGTCAAATCCTGTTCTTGCCGTGATATGCCCTTAGATGTTGTTACAGCGTTAAACCCCAATAACCAACCAACCCCTCCACCCCCTCCCCCACCTTATTACGCCTATTACACCGGCCCAACCAGGAGTGACATTAGCATGTTGAGAGGGGCGGGGAACCTGATTAAAACAGAATCGGACGCCCTCGAGGGCTTGGCCTGGAGGGGAGATATGCATGAAAAGCAATTAACTACTGCAGGGAAATGCCTGGTCGCCGGCCACAGTTGCATATTGTGTGGGGCCCTACCGTCCCAAGCAAGAATGTGACGTTATTTTAAGGTTGCAGCAATGTTCTGTTTAGTTCTGGTGTGGTCCTTGTTACATGCTTTTGATGGCACCCAAAAACGTCTTTAGAACCTAACATTGTGATGTCGCACTGTGACATTATTGTGACATTCTTGTTATATGTGTTCTTTCATGTAAAAATAACCTTATTATAACATTCTGTATGAGTAAGTTCTCAACATCACTTAAATGGTATGCTTCTATAACATTCTTTTTAAGTGAGTCTGAACCTTACGTAAGATAACATAATTGTTATGTGACAATTTAACAAGTAACAGACTAACCAAAAAGGTATGGTCACAGAATGTGTCCGTTACATTGCTACTTGCCTGGGATGCTTTTTAGTGTTTCGTGGAGGACAGTTTGTGTCCCTGAGCCATGGTTCCAGAATCCTCCTACTCCTCTGCTCAGAATTAGACATATTTCTTCAAGTGAAGAGGGCTAGGTCGCCTATTGATCTGGGGACACAAGAAACAGCTCCAAAACCTGAATCTTTTCTGTCACCTCCTGTTGGTTCCTCTTTTACTATGTTCTTGTGAATTCACCAAACTGCAACTCTTATGGCACATTCAAAGTGTAATTGCAATTTGTTTACTGTTAATGTACATTATCTAGCCAGAACTCTTAACCATTGCTATGTCACAATAAAAGGAACACAAAATGGACTGTTTCTTGCTGACCAGATCTATGAATATGTTGTGTTATGTCACAGGGAAAGATGTCTGCGATAAAAAGTCAGCTTTTCCGGTTAGTTAATGTGAAGTCAAAAAGTCAATTTCTAACAAATTATATAGGCCTATACCCCATCGTTTACACCTTAAAAGTATATATGAACTACTATGACTTCTGAATGCTTATCAAGGACGATTTATCATATTTTACATAGACAATAGGCAAATAAACGACAGAACAAAAACTCTCATTTCCCTTGGTGTCAGGGCGACATGGAGCAGGTTGTGCCCTGACTGTAAAACAGTGAATGTGAATCGTTCCTGGATATTGCAAACAGTAAATACTTCCCCAAAAAACAAGTATCTTCCCATTGCAGTCCCGTTTGATTTCTGTACGAAGGAGTATTTTATGTCTTGCACCAATAATAAGTTTGAAGGAGCTCTCTTCAAATATTAAAAAGACAATTCTCAAGCTTTTCATCTGAAAGCACTATTTTAGTTTTCTTGAAGAAAATGAGCAGACCAGTGTCTGATGAAAAAAGAACCTTTTCCGTTTGGTCTGTATCGATTCTGTCTTCTGTGAAAACACGAGGGGAAACAGGATGAAATGAAACATTTTGCTATTCTTAACATCTGAAGAGAGCATCTCTGTTTCTGTAATATTTAGTATGTTTAGAATTTAGAATCCAAACCTGTCTATACCTGCTTTGAAGTTTGCTACATCATATTGGATGTCATCATTCAAGCAGCAAGAGCGGTGGGATGATATAGTGGGCAGAAAAATGGAGAGCTAGGTTTAAGCCTTGTCTGTGCCTGTTACATCATCTCACCTCCTTCCCAGGCAAGCAGCGATGTAACAAGCACATTCTGTGACTATACTTTTATGGCCAGTCTGTCACCTTCCAAATTTTCATGTAACAGTTGCATCTCTTTACATTTGGTTGAGACCATCCAAGACAGAATGTTATAATAATGTTATTTTCTGGTGAAGGTGAGACCTTAGCAATACAGAATGTTATAACAATGTTATTTTTACATGAAATAACATAACCAGAATGTTATAGTAACATCACAGTGCAATGTAGCAACATTAGGTTCTAAAGACTTTATTGGGTGCATTCAAAATAACGTAACAAGAAATAAACCAGAGCCAAAAGAACATTACTGCAACGTGATAATAACGTTATATACATTCAGGCACTGGGTTCCCATGCCAATAGAGGCCATCATTGAACAGTACGTATAGGTCAAAGATATTGAGTGGTCCTGATACAGCTGGAAAATTCCCTTAACAATACTAAAGTCCTACACTTCTTCATCAACAGTCAAGCGACAAGGACAGTCTGTCAGGTTATTTTGAGAAGTCTACCTTGGCTTTGAAACATTCATAAAAGGATTAAAAGTGTTGTGGACCACTTATATATGGCTTCCTAACCAAGGATCATAGCATTGCAGCAACAGTCTTGTTGGTTCTGTATTTGGCTCTTGTTACATTCTTTTGATGACTCTCAATTACGTCGCTGCAACATACTGCTGCAATGTTGCACTGTGACTTTATTACAATGTTCTGGCTATGTTCTTCAACACAAACAGAATGTTTTTATAGTGTTCTGTTTTGGTTTCATTCTAACCTCACCAAAAAATAATGTTTATAACATTCTGATTTGGAGAGGTTGAAACCTCACCATCAATAACATAATTGTTATGTGCCATCTTAGTAAGTAACAAACTAACTAAAAACGTATGGTTGCAGAACGTTTCTGTTATGTTGCAAGCTGGCTGGGTGTAGTGACTCGTGCCAGACAGAGAGCCTGATTGACTACCTAACTAGTACTGAAGTAGCACTGAGGTGTTACTGAAACCATACTGAAGTGGTACTGAAGATATACTTCTTTCAGCCTATGCAAAGCTGCCTAATGCCACAGATTAACAACCTCACTAATTTCAGACTCTGGTTTTCTTGAAAACCGTATAGATCTAAAAGTAAGAGTTGTGAAACACTCTTTACAAAGCCTTTTTACCAGAGGGTAATTTAAAGGTACATTTACTTAGTCTTAATGGGGAAGTTTAGTGACATTTTTCAGACATTGCAATCTTTAGGAGAGCATACAGCAATCGTTTAAAGGATCAGGAAAGTCAGATACTCATTAGTATTACATAAAATATTTCATGGCCCTTTAGATCCCACGGATTCATCTGTAAGCTATCCTTGTTCACCAAAAACGTCAGAAAATGTCAGATTTATAGGTGGCTAAGGCCTCATTGAGGAAATAATGCACCGGCGCCTACGACCCAAGAGGGGACAATTATAACTTATAAGTAAACGTTCCATGTATCTCGAAACAGGCAATTGTACAACAAACCATGCACAAACAAGTTACTATCAACATGATTTTTTTTAAAAAAACGTGAATAATCCTATCTTTTCGCAAGATGTTTCTTTCAAATTTAGAAAATGAAAAGAATGATAAAAATATTATAATCAGTTCTTTTTATCATGCAGATGATTATAAGACTATATGATTATTTAAACATATCTTTTTCAACCTTGTCCTGCAACTGGCACAAGGCTTTAATTTAGGCAAATTGAAGGGAGTTAATAACAGCACACCCCCTTTGTTATGCAATAACATGGCGTTGGTCTATATATATGTATGTATGAGGAAGTCTCAGAATATTCAGTCAACCCATCCCCTGGGTAAAGGCAAAATTACACTACACGACTTGAGCTGCAATATTGGTGGGATTTGATGATATAACACACAATTTGCAAACATGAGTGATCTAATTGTTAAAAATATGATTTGGAGTATTTCACATTATGTGTGTAACAAAACGTTTTATCTCTTATATGTGCAACTTCTCTTTGACGTCATCGTACCGCGGCTCAAGTCATGTTGTGTAATAGCGCCTTCACCATGCAGTTAGGGCCCAGCTGGCTGTCTAGTTATAAATAAAGGCTTTGTGGAAGACTATTGTGCAGCCATCAATTCGACCTATTGTATTGAGACTTGCTTATTCAAGTTCCCAATCTTTATGGCTTTATATCATGTCACGAAAGGAGAGAGGGATGGTCCCGTGGATAGCACGTGGGACCTCTTCTGGTTGTAAAGCCCCATAACTCTAGGCGGTTTGGGCCTCTTTTTCCCTGATCGTTCATCAGTATGGTATATTGAAATGTGCATGTTTGGTCTGAATCGCCGGGAAAATCGCCCAACGATTCGCCCGCCGATTTTATCAAACATGTGCATTTCAATGTACCATACTGACGGATGACAAGGTCCAAATCGCCTAGTGGGTATGGGGCTTTAAGTAGTTACTTTATGTTGCGGATTAGATCTGACCTATCTGCAGTGCACCTCAAGAAGACCTGAAATATTTGATTTGCCCCCAACATTTTTCTGTACGTCATGCCTTTGAATAAACTTTGAGTTCCAATTAGCATAAAGCATATACATATATATCGTACAGAGGTGGATACAGGTTCTTGAAAAGGGGGGAGTCCACATATTGGTTAAGTACTAAAATGATGTGCATTCCCCACGCGCACACGATATCAGTTTCTCTTTGGCAAGTTTGAGCCCCCAACAAAAGGGGGGTCGGGGGGGGGGGGGAGGGAAGGAGGCGTCAGGACTCCCTGGACCTCCACCTAGATCTGCCCTTGTCTCATGTATATCTATGGCATAAAGATAATTCTCTATTCTTTAGCTTATAAAATATATCACATAACATCACTGTTCACAACTAATAAAGTTCTCTGACATTCTGCGACGTTTTTAGAACGTTCCGGGATGCCACATCTTTGGATGGAATCACATCTTTCTTGATTGGAATCAGTCTAAGCTGAGTTACTTAAACAATAAAGTTAACGTCATTAGTATGGCCCACCGTCCAAATGGGATTCTAACTTTGTAAAAATGTGTGTTGCCAAAACGGGTGACATGATAATTGCCATTGGGATTTCTGACCTTCAACTGTGACACTTAACCTTCAAGTCGACAGTCACTTATTTTAGATTTCTATCACAGCGGAAATGAGACAGGAGAAAATACGTTGGCGGGTTCCATTCAGCTTTCTCTTTTATCTTTATTGGTTCAATGTCTCTCAGGAGATGTGTTTCCACTAGCCGATTTTACTCCCGATTCCAAAAATTAGCATAGGAAATATTTGCTTATCATTGTCGTATTATACATCAATAAAAAGGGTTCGTAATTCACTTTCAAATCATACGTAGGATATATAGAGTCCTTTGCAATTTTACTTGTGAAAGGTTACGAATAAGTAAATTGACGGTGGTCAAAGTCGGCTGGTGGAAACAACCTTAAAGGCAATGATACACGTTGCGATTTTGGGCCGACTGATTTTCTTTTAATGCATTTTTCGCATATTTGGAATCAATTTTCCTGATGAAAATACAATTTTTCTGATTTGTATTATTCTCTTTGGAAAAGTGTATGTTGTGTAAGAAAAATAATTATTTAACTAAACGATTTTCAAAATCGGTTCAAAATCAGCCCAAAATCGCAACGTGGATCATGGCCTTTACAGGACCACATCTGGCAAACCGTATTAAGCCGTTAAGAGTTAGCGCCCAGTCTACCTGCAGGGTCAGGGTGTGTTTATGAATACAGACAGAACGCGATGTAGGCAGTCAATATCTGTCACCTCCCATCGGTACAAAATGGCCGCCCCTCCCACTCAACCGCCGGAAGACGCTACCAGGCCCAGGGGCGGATACAGGATTTTCTTAAGGGGAGGGGGTCAGCATAAAGGCTAAGTACTATAACCTTGTGCAATTGCACGAACGTGTGCAGCATTTCCCCCTCTTGCTGCAGTTTAGAGGTCCACCAAAAGGGAGGGGGGGGGGGGGTCAGGACCCCCAGGACCCTGCCTGCATCTGCCCCTGAGGTGCATGTGAACCCCGTAGCGGCCTGATCCCATGCAGTGGGGGTCTTTTAAGAGCGTTACTTCCCAAACTGAACAATCGCCGTGACGCCACCATCCCAAAATATCGCGAGACACAACGAGGTTTGATGGTGTCTCGGGAATGTTTGCTAAAGAGTTGCTCTGACGTCATGGGATTAATTTACTGTAAGGTGTGGCGTGAAATGAGAACCCACCTTGTATTATGAAACAACACAAGGACACTTAGCATGCTGATTCGTTAATGAACTACCGGTAGAATACCTGTCCTACTGGCTTACGAGGTAATCGGGCATTCTAACTGGCCAGTCGGCCCTGTGGCTAACCAACCAAAACAACCCCATAAAGAATGGGTTTCTTGATGGAGAGCGGTTTTACTTGCACTATTACTACTGCAGGGAGGAGGATCCTGTTTTTCTGGGAAAGCTTTCAGGACATTCACTTGTAGGGGCCTACGTGTGCTAGTATCTAAATTGTTTTTGGAAATGTGTGCATGTACTAATTAATGGAAGTGCCCTATCCTCCAGTTATATAAAAGCAATGTCCTTTGGCCTCTATAGGCCTGCAGGGAGATGCGGCCATTGTCCCCCACTTCAGGCCTGTCAGGGGACAAGCTAAACCCTTCCACCACTGATAAACTACCAAAAATCAACTACCTTTGTCACTGCTGCAGGACAACCGTGTCTAAAGAGATAATATTATCATTTTATCTCGACAGCTGCAGTAATGAATGTCATGCTCCTTTTTGAATCTCTTTTATAAAACTGAATAATAAGGAAGTTATAGGTATGCAAAACTTACCACTGCCCCTTCCCTCTGAGGACCCCTAAATACTTTGTGTGTATAATGTCTTATCTGCACTCAGGTGTTGCTGTTGTTTTAGAGGTTTAGACATCAGGTAAGACAATGCATGGGTGGGCTGGCTACCACAACAGAGAGGTGAGAACTCTAGTCTTGCCACCCTTATCATGCCTCTTACCACACAGGCCTTATTTTTTAAAAGGTGTGAGGTAAACAGTGACCAATGGGGCCTGGAATGGGGGATTTGAAAAAAGTGTTGTAGCCAGCAACTCCTGACCTCCCTATACAGCCTTAGTATGTATATATATGTCTCATAACAAAATTCTCTAAAAGGGCTGATCCAATGTCTCAATGCTTTCTACGGGTCAAGAAGGTCAACTATACAGGGGTGGATACAGGATTCAGTGGTGGATCCAGGATTTTGAAAAAAAAGGGGCGCTAATGGAAAAAAAATTCACTAAATGACTTTTTGGCGGAATTTTACATTAAAAATAGGATTTCCCGTGCCCCACCCTAAATCCGCCACTGGGATTTCGGAGGTCAGCATACAGCCTTACTATAAAACAGTATGCATTCTTGTTTTTTTCTTGTTATCAAGTTTTAGTGTCCACAAAAAGAATGGGGGGGGGGGGGGGTCCTGATAGCCTTACCATAAAACAGTATGCATCCTTGTTTTTTTTTTTCTTGTTATCAAGTTTTAGTGTCCACAAACAGAAGAGGGGGGGGGGGGGTCAGGACCCCCCGGATCTGCCCCTTCATTACAAGACTTATAAAAAAAACAACACTCCATCTGAAGCCAGATCTTTAACTTTTAGCTCTCCAATCACAGGCCCTGGCAGGTTGTTTCGCTCTCATTGACATTTGGACCAGTGGCAGTTACAACAATGGGTAGAGTCTGCAAGAAGTGCTAAGTGATTGGCACGGGGAAGGGGGACCGCTGGTCTGAATACCTGTCGGCAACGATGCCTTTTTCAAAAACCTGATTGCAGGAATTTCGGGTTTTGGTGGCAGGAGTGAGGTCTACCACCTGCCAATTGGTTTGAGTTGTCAGCTTCTGTGGATTACATTCAAATTATCTGTTTTCACTGATGTACAGTCAGGTGGATGACTATTCAGATAATCAAGAAGTACAACGGACATATTGTGTGACCATATTATGCTAATTCACCCTCTTAAAGGCAATGGGAAAATACAACAAGACATATAAGACAAAATGATCATGTATACACATTTAATCCAAAAGGGTCATTTCAGACCCACAGACATGAAACAATTTTCATGAAGTTGGCTGACTGATTGGCTCCAAACTCAGTTGATTCAACCAGAATAATTTGCAGATTTTTGCATTGAATCAGATTCAGATGCTGATTCAGATTCATTTCAATACTTTTAATGCACGTCTGCTACAACTATGTTTAACTGCTGTGAAGATAACAGCGAAGTTGCAACCCGCGATAGTTTAAAAGATCTGTCATTGGACCCCTTTCTCTTAATTGAACGTTTTGGACTAGGGTCAAATTGATACAACTGATATTATGTCTTCTTATACAACCAGAATATCGGTATTTTTGAAAAACAGGTCACTGTTTTTTGCATCTGACTAAATCATCTGCATCTTAAGATTAGGCAAAAACAGAACGTCCCCGATCTGACCAAGAGGAACAAGAAAAGATAGAAATAATCAAAACAATCCAATGAAATAATCTTACCCTCCACTCCCAGGCGTTTTCTAAGAACCCTTACAAGAAAAAGAGGTTTTCCAGGTCAATGGCCCACCAAAGAACCCCGACCCATCTGGTGACTTTCTGACACTAAAAGTGGAACCAGGCAACAGGCTTTGGTTCCCAGGGCTGGATCAGGAACCAGGTTGGTCAGTGAAACTTTCCAGTTCGCTGCACAATAACTATAAGGTAAAGCCTGGTTTTCCACATGATTAACTATACGATTGCTAACCTTATCAGGGTGATTGAAATAATATACCGGTAATGCAGGTGAATTCATGAACTCTAAGTATAAAAAATCGAAATAGGGGTATCTATGACTTAATGAGATAATTTAAGACACAAATATAACATAACTTTTGTTCTTGATGTTCATAGATACTGAAAGGTAATGATTTCAAATTGATCAGCACCAGAACGTCCAGCCCCGTCTTTGGGCCGTGTGACGAACAATGATGACATAGCATATGATCTATTGGAAGTGACTCACTCACTCACTCACTCACTCGCTCGCTTACTCACTCACTCACTCACTCATCACAGTCTTACACCTTGTTGCACATACCTCTATGTATATGAGTGGACTTGAGTGACTAATGAAAAGCAGGGGTATCTGACAACAGGCGGCTAAACTTTGTCTGTGTGTCCTAATCCTCCTCTTTCATCCCTCATATCCACACGGCGAACAAGAGGAGCTATTGAAAGCAGCCGCCATGACACTGCTTATGGACCAGTGAAGGGAGAGTGATGACTGGCGGCTGTGCTTGACGAGTGATGTAAGTTTGTTTACCAGGCTTTGGTTTGGCGCGTTTCGCTGGTATTGAGCTGGTTGGCAACAACTGGGGGAATGTCGTCTGCTTCAGACAAAGGCGCCAATTTAGTTCTGATGACTCCGCCTGTGACCCATAGCATAACGGGTATCGCTGTTGGGATAATTGGCACAAACATTGAGACCCGTCACTGTTGAACAACGATAGAAACCACCTTTCATCCTAACAGCGAAGGTTGGCAAACCTGATTTTTAAATGTGTCTGGGCGGACATCTTGGAGTCATTATTTCAATATTCTGTTTTCACTGAGTAATAGCTGTGCCACTGAGCTAATAAAATATATAGGAGGTAAGTAGCGGAAATTTTTCAAAAAATTAAATGCATTCAAAGTTTGTGCAAAACCATCGCTGTTGCGAGGATTGTAACTGTGCAAACCTTGACGATATTGCTGTTGTGAGAACTATATCTAAACCCTCGCTGTTCTCTTACTGTTGCGAGTGTTTGGTTATGTGATGCTGGGGAATCAGACTGATGACCTCTGTATAATTATAAACAGTGTGCAGATGATGTCAATTAGGAGGAGAACTACTTTTCTGGGCCGCTGGGTACCAGCAGTAGGTTATCAGCATAGCCTGCCAGGAACTTTCTTGTCCACTGGTGCCTGGCGTGTACACTCATAACCAATGGCTGGTACCCAGTGGCCCAGAAAAGTCGTCCATCTCCTATCCTTCTGTTAGGTTCAGAATGCTTGGTTTTAACTAACGGTACAAAGAAGTCTGCTGGTAGTCTCCTGAAAGGAGCTGAAGTCGACAGTATTCAGTTTTATCTGGAGATTTGTTTTTGACAAAGACAGTAATGCAAGCGGTAATTACAGTTTCAACATGCACTCGTTGAACTGTCTTGTATTGCTTATTACACGACCACCGATGAACCGCTCTCTACCCTTCTAACTCGGGAATCGCCATGTTGTTACAGACTTATATAAGGTCAGTGGGACTCACTCAAATGTCTACTCTCTTGTGTAGAAGCAGAATGTAGGCCTATCTGCAAAACCTTGCTTGGCCAGATAAACCTTATATGAAGTCTCTCATCCATGTGTAGGCCTAAATACATATATACAAATGTGACGCGCCTCATTTTAAGAAGATATAATAAACAACCATTTTTAAGGTACAGTTCATGGAACATTGAGTACAAATTAATGATCTGCCCTTTTATAGATACCATACTTGGGCACACACCCTATCAGAAGTCCGTAAAATGAGACAAAGCCACGACCCAACTTCCCTCAACCTCAGGACCATATTGCCCCTCCTTAGTCCCCATAGATCAGTTCGTTTTGGCCGACCGGACGTGCGCCGCTATCCAACAAAGCACTTCGCGGTTTATCTTTTTACATTGGTTTCCGGATCCGGTCGGCACGCCGCCGAGTTCCAATCGAACCCACGGAATGGAGACTTCTGATTGGACATAAGGGCGTACCCTCAAAGCCAGGCCTAGATGTTACAGACCATCCGATCATGATTTGGTCCCTACAGAGCTATCTAATGTCCTATGGTCGTCAGAATACAAGGACACTCATGTTGTCTAAGAAGTAGTTTTCTTCCTTTTCTTCCATGTAAGGCAAAGCTATGTGGCTTTTCTTCTTCTTGTTTTTCATAATCTCTCAGACTCTTATCACAAAAGTTCTTCCAATAGCACAAGAAAAATCAATGTTATAGATTTACTTCTTTCTGTGATATGAGGTTTCAGCCTTAAGTCCCATACCCACTGAACCGAGACAGTGCACAGGGGCGGAACGAGGGGGGGGGGGGTCCTGGGGGTCCTGACCCCCCCTTTTGGTGGGCCCCTAAACTACAAAAAGAGGGGAAATGCCATGCGTGTATGTGCGATTGCACAAAGTTTCTGTACTTAGCCTTTATGCTAACCCCCCTTTTTGAAAATCCTATATCCGCCCCTGTACTGGAAATACTAACCCAGAATAATGGTGTTGACGTTCAAACCAGTGATAGATTTCAATGATCATAATTGTCCTATCATTAAGAGCAAAGTAAGGAAATGGGATAAGACTTAATAGCACATCTCGTGTAGCTTATAGGGAGGTGAATAAATGGAGGCCTATGTAGCAAGTTCATGTCTCCAATATCAAATGGGAAGTGGGGTAATTATCAATGAAACACAATGCACTAGGCTTTTCAATTGCACGAACCATCAATTTGCGGTAACATAAATGCGCCTTAGTCGTTATATAACTGATCAATTTGTTAATTAGTGCCATTGCTATTAGTATTTAGGTGTAATGGTCATGTGCCGACAAACATCAATCATAGGGTATTTTACTCAACCCATTAGTTTAAGCATGATATAAACATTTTCATTAATTATTGCATAACATTTGCTTTAACGTGATTCTAGTATTGGATATTTGTTAACTTTGTATCTGTATATATGTTAACTATGATTAAGTTTACTTTGAAAGTTCATCAATTAACCTGCAGTTGTTTAAAACACTGTGAATCAGCCTTCCCTGGTAGGGAAAATGTTTTCCTTCTCTGAATAGAACATATACAGAGGGATTCTCTGCCAAACATGTGACATTATTGTAACATTTTGGTTATGTTCTTCAACCTAAACAGAATGTTTTTATAATGTTCTGTTTTGGTTTTGTGCTAACCTTACCAAGAAATACTATTATAATAACATTCTGATTTGGTGAGGTTTCAACGTGATTGTTACGTGTCATCTAAGTAAGTAACAAACTGAATGAAAAAGTATGGTTGCAGAACATTTCTGTTACGTCGCAAGTTGGCTGGGATGGGCTTATAACAGGAAGTGTTTAGAGGACAACATGAAGGTCACGTGTGAGGCCATGCTTCCTTCATTTCCATCCCATTGCTGTCTTCATTTACCTTAGCAGACGACAATTCTGTATACATAAGATAAGGGCTGAGGACGCGCAGACAGAACCAATGGGAGGCTGGTTCCTTTCCTCGTGGACAGCTCGAGTTTTATTGTTTGCATTCTTGTTGGTGGTGTGTGTATCAAGTTGCCTTTACCCGGAAAACGGCTACAGTTGGAAATCCCTTTTGCATCTAGGTTGGAAAAATACACTGTATGTGGAATGAACTAGGCGCAAATATACTCCTTTTCCTTTCTTTGCTGTCAAATAACATAATGTGGGAACTTCCCAAATATCGGTTGTTCCTCTAATTTGTAAAGAAGTGGCGATGAACCACACTGATGATTGATTACTGATTTTCATCTATGTTTTCACCACTCTATTTGAGCATTTTTTAGAGTAACTTTACTGCACGTGTATGTCTTTATATGACCATCTCACCGATCCCACCCCCTTAAGCCCTTATTACACTACACGACTTGATCTGCGATATGATGATGTCGCAGAGAAATCACATATATTGGTGAAAAGATTCTTTGTTACTCAAGTGTAGAGTACTTCAATTTGCCATTCTTTAACTCTTATATCACTCCTACAAGCGGATTTTCTGTAATATATATATCAACATATCATACCGATATTGCAGCTCAAAATTATGTAGTGTAATGCCCTGTTTCCAACAACCAATTTCTTTTTTGAACGATTCCAGCAGATCCCATATGAATTGTCCCAATTTGTAAATTGTGACAAATCATTCGACAAATTGGTTGGTGGAAACGGGAAATCATCCAAATCGCCTAATAGCGACGTACGATTTCTCCAACAACAAATTCATTTGTTGGTTGTCCATTCAAGTCGGTTGTTGAAATCGTTCAATTTCGTTCGAATCTCTTGGTGGAAACAGGGCATAATAGGCCTTCAGAACGTCTGTTTATTGGGGGTGGGTTTATTGATCACTGAGACATCCTGAGTTGATTATCTGTCAGGGACCACCCACAACCCACACACACAGCCATTAGTGTACATCAAACAAACCGTCATGAACAGGCATTTTAGGCTACCACTGAACCAAGGACATTATAGGCTCATGTGGAATCTTTTTTAAGGGGCAATGGTGGGGCCTTGAATGGAGGGGGGCAGGGGGTTCTGTTGTCGAGAGTCAAATTTAAGAAATGCCCCGATGGCATGTATATCCCTGTCGTTGTTTATTGCACTTTGGAGTGTTGTCGATTTAGAATATGGCCATGTGCCACTGTCGTGCTTAAAGGGAGCCAAAAGCAGTGTTGTGTCAAAATGTGACAAAATTTTCCAAACTCAAATAGCTAGAGAAATATGTTCTAAGAGTCTAACTTCAGCTATTGGTGGAGCATGAATTGTGATAACTAACTATAACTTTACTTGAATTCTATGATACTCATACTGTTTTTGCCTAGAGATAGGAATATTTATAGACAAACCAATTTTGGTGGGTCACCAAAATTGATCTTGGATGAGTTTTAATGTATTTTAATGTAGTTTAAGTCCTCATTTGAAGTCTATATCTTACCACAGGCATAGGTTATGGCCATACTTTATATTTCAATAGTTAACAGAATTTACAAATGTTGACCGAACATTGCTTGTGGCTCCCTTTAAGAAAATTCCTGTTTGCAAACCATTGTCCTTTAAGAATGGCCATGTCACATGTCGAAGTCTCCCCACTATGGATAGCCTATTTCCTATACTACAGCCATGCCTAGATCAAGATGCATGCTTCAGATATTTACTATTGTTCAAGTTGGCTTGAAAATGAAATCATTACAGGTAATTTCATGTGTATTTTCTCCAAATATTCCCATGTTTTGTTGACAAGATCGGTCAACATTAGCCTGCAGGTATCTAAATACTCTAAATCAGCTATCTGTGCTAGGGAGCAGGAGTGGATACAGGATTTCAGAAAGGTGGGGGGGGGGGCGTCAACATATATCCTAAGTACTAAAATTGTTGTGCATTCATACATACGTATAATTATGTATTTTTCCTCTTCATGAACTTCAAGTGTCCAACAATAGGGGGTGGGGGGTCAGGACCCCCTTAACCCATCCCCCGCTAGCTAGATCTGCCCCTGGGGAGAATTAAGAAACAGCTTTGTCGTGATGTCGAATTTAAGCGTCTCGCCCCATAATGGTGCACGTAAAGGGACAAACAGTCATTTTAAGTTGATGGTAAACCAAACACACCCAGGTAATCGGGATTGTGACCGGCCATGACTTTCCCGCTCTTTATGGCCAAATGTCGTCTGGCGCTCGCTATTGACAACTCAGATCTATTACTGGCCGCTAAAAGTGACTAATGTGTTGACTGACACTCTGCTGATGGTCAGTTGGCCATTAAGGGAAGCAGTTGATGTAGGGGTCACACATAAAATGGACTCGTTTGGTTGGTTTTACTGTACAGTTACATTACTATTGTTTGAGATTCCCATCTTCCACTCCTCCGCGCGGTCAGTCAGTTCATGCGGTTAGAATACAAGCAGTTTTGTGAAGTTTCTATTCAAACTTACCACGAAGAAAGCCATCTATCTATATATATTTATATATTATATGGTTGTAACACTTAGTAAGAAAGTGTTAAACAAAATCTTAAACAAAATTGTATAATTATACCGATACATTACTATTGTTTGAGATTCCCATCTTCCACTCCTCCGCTCGGTCAGCCAGTTCATTCGGTTAAACTACATGCAGTTTTGTAAAGTTTCTATTCAGACTTACCATGAAGAAAGTCAACTATATATGTTTATGGTTGTAACATTTAGTAAGAAGTAAACACTTGGAATTTCAATCTAACCACAAAATCATATTCCTGTTATTTAGAGGGCAGTCACACTTTTTCAGAGTACTTTTAGGACCCCCCGCCCCCCCTATCACACTGAATTTTCTGTTTTAAACATGAAAATAAGGCCCGTCTTCAGGCAGTGTCACACTGTTTAACCTACCCACCAACCCCCTTGTTTGTGAAATCATTTATGGACGGCCACTGACTTCAGTCGATGGGTCTTTATCATGTTTACTCAATCCCATTGGCCTTTGAATCAGGTGTTCTCATGTTACCTACCATAAGGACCATCTTTATTCCTCCTCCATCTCATAGATGGCTGCCTCCCAACACTTGATATTCCCTTATATGCGAGTGGCTAACGAAATCATCCTGCTATAAAAGTTACCACCATCTTTATGCACCTCTGGAATCGTTCCATCAACACGCGAGGATAAGATCTCACTCTGCGCGAGAGAAAACGTGACCTCTCCCTTCTCTGCATACTCATTCTCCGACGAGTCTTTTTATGCATTGTTCATTCTAGACTGCACTTACATCCAAATCCACTAGGTGCACAAACTAGGACTGTTAACCAGCCACCATTTTAGGATCCCATCGCAGCATGCCTTGCAGCCGCTGGTTTATGGCAGGTGGGACCATAAACCAGCCAGCAGTCCAAGAACCATCTAAGGTGTTGCCCATGCCATTTATAAAAGACCAATAAAAGAATTCCTTACAAATTTTAAGTGACCACTAGTAGCCATGGACTCTTGTGGGTGTAAGGACCTATTATGCAAGACGTATCTAGGTCATGGAAGCAGTGGGAATATTGGTTAATCATGAATATGTTGTATACCATTGGAAAGGCTTTTTAATTCTCTTCCAAATGGTATGTAATATATATATATATCTTTTGTCATATTACTTTGTCAAAAGTAATAAATTACCAAATAAGCAGCGGTCAAAATCGTCTGGTGGAAACCAGGCTTTATCTGTTGTACTGGTATATCAGATATGGCAATAACAGGGCTGTACCCCACCCTAAAGTTCCATTCCCACTGCCCTATTTTGACAAAGTCGGCCGACTGATCAGTGCCTAAATCGGCTAACTTTACTTGAGCCGATTTAAGCACAGATTCCTTTATCTGTTGTACTGGTATATCAGATATGGCAATAACAGGGCTGTACCCCACCCTAAAGTTCCATTCCCACTGCCCTATTTTGACAAAGTCGGCCGACTGATCAGTGCCTAAATCGGCTAACTTTACTTGAGCCGATTTAAGCACAGATTCATATCAAACATATGGCACAAAAGTCAGCTCATTCTTTTCGTAATAATTGGACACCGATTCAACCTTGTGAGTATGTGTCTGCGGGGGGTTCAAAAAATATGAGGAAGATTTAGGTAAATTCATAGAGTTTGAAGTAAAGCAGTTTTGTGAAGTTTCTATTCAAACTTACCACGAAGAAAGCCATCTATCTATATATATTTATATATTATATGGTTGTAACACTTAGTAAGAAAGTGTTAAACAAAATCTTAAACAAAATTGTATAATTATACCGATACATTACTATTGTTTGAGATTCCCATCTTCCACTCCTCCGCTCGGTCAGCCAGTTCATTCGGTTAAACTACATGCAGTTTTGTAAAGTTTCTATTCAGACTTACCATGAAGAAAGTCAACTATATATGTTTATGGTTGTAACATTTAGTAAGAAGTAAACACTTGGAATTTCAATCTAACCACAAAATCATATTCCTGTTATTTAGAGGGCAGTCACACTTTTTCAGAGTACTTTTAGGACCCCCCGCCCCCCCTATCACACTGAATTTTCTGTTTTAAACATGAAAATAAGGCCCGTCTTCAGGCAGTGTCACACTGTTTAACCTACCCACCAACCCCCTTGTTTGTGAAATCATTTATGGACGGCCACTGACTTCAGTCGATGGGTCTTTATCATGTTTACTCAATCCCATTGGCCTTTGAATCAGGTGTTCTCATGTTACCTACCATAAGGACCATCTTTATTCCTCCTCCATCTCATAGATGGCTGCCTCCCAACACTTGATATTCCCTTATATGCGAGTGGCTAACGAAATCATCCTGCTATAAAAGTTACCACCATCTTTATGCACCTCTGGAATCGTTCCATCAACACGCGAGGATAAGATCTCACTCTGCGCGAGAGAAAACGTGACCTCTCCCTTCTCTGCATACTCATTCTCCGACGAGTCTTTTTATGCATTGTTCATTCTAGACTGCACTTACATCCAAATCCACTAGGTGCACAAACTAGGACTGTTAACCAGCCACCATTTTAGGATCCCATCGCAGCATGCCTTGCAGCCGCTGGTTTATGGCAGGTGGGACCATAAACCAGCCAGCAGTCCAAGAACCATCTAAGGTGTTGCCCATGCCATTTATAAAAGACCAATAAAAGAATTCCTTACAAATTTTAAGTGACCACTAGTAGCCATGGACTCTTGTGGGTGTAAGGACCTATTATGCAAGACGTATCTAGGTCATGGAAGCAGTGGGAATATTGGTTAATCATGAATATGTTGTATACCATTGGAAAGGCTTTTTAATTCTCTTCCAAATGGTATGTAATATATATATATATCTTTTGTCATATTACTTTGTCAAAAGTAATAAATTACCAAATAAGCAGCGGTCAAAATCGTCTGGTGGAAACCAGGCTTTATCTGTTGTACTGGTATATCAGATATGGCAATAACAGGGCTGTACCCCACCCTAAAGTTCCATTCCCACTGCCCTATTTTGACAAAGTCGGCCGACTGATCAGTGCCTAAATCGGCTAACTTTACTTGAGCCGATTTAAGCACAGATTCATATCAAACATATGGCACAAAAGTCAGCTCATTCTTTTCGTAATAATTGGACACCGATTCAACCTTGTGAGTATGTGTCTGCGGGGGGTTCAAAAAATATGAGGAAGATTTAGGTAAATTCATAGAGTTTGAAGTAAATCAAAAAGGATTCCAAAGATATCTGAGGGGTTTCCAGGTAGAACTGAGGGGATTTTAGTTAATTCAAAGAAGTTTAACAAAAAGGAGTTTAGATGAGAATTTTTGTTTCTTTTTTTTTCGAAATCAAACTTGGCATGTTTTATGTTATGTTAAATAAACTTTTCAAAATCCAGACACCCTGGGAATCCAACCTGAATATGGTACTGAATAAATCCATACATTGATTACAACTTTACTTTGACATCCCAGGCCAAAACTGTCATTTAGAGTTATGAAACTTCATCACATTAGAGTTCTAGCATAAGTTATGAAGTTATGATAGTGTTATAATGCTCAGTTTCCCTTGTGAGGACATGTAATGGTAGGTATGATATTATACAGCTCGCTAATGGGTAAAGTTGTTTAGACTGCAACTGGTCTGTTTGTAAGAGGTCAGGCCAGAAACAGTGCATTAACTGAAACTGATATTCCATAGAACTGTCATGTTGTTGCATAAGATGTGCGCTGCCAGTCATAAGCTATGGGCTGGAGACAAAAACTCCCCCTGTCT
The DNA here is from genome assembly GCA_936440205.1 of Lepidonotus clava. Lineage (NCBI taxonomy): Eukaryota > Metazoa > Annelida > Polychaeta > Phyllodocida > Polynoidae > Lepidonotus > Lepidonotus clava. The sequence continues at coordinate 4,598,479 of OW387141.1, forward strand.
TCTTTAAACACAATTATTACCTAATTCAGAATGGATTAAAGCTTATATCAATTTTGTTCTTGGTCTTACTGGTAGAGATGTATTTGGTCCTACTAAAATTGGGAAAAAAATATTTCAAAGTGAATAAGCTCAGAATGCAACTTAATCAAGGCAGGTTTGGAGCAATCTATAAATGATGTCACACACAAGGGGGTGGTGGGTAGGTTGAACAGTGTGACACTGCCTGAAAACTGCCCTTATTTTCATGTTTAAAACAGAAAATTCGGTGTGACAGGGGGGCGGGTGGGTCCTAAAAGTACCCTGAAAAAGTGTGATGTCATTTATGGAAGGCCCCTTTTCGCAGAATAACAAATAAGGGTGACTTTCTAGTGTTAACCCATTGCATCCTTAGGGACCAATGCTTCCTGGTACCAATAGTCTCTGTGATTGGAAAGGGTAAATACTAGCTTTTCACGTTGGTCGTTCTTTGGAAACCTGCCTTAAGATGGGTAGGTGGGGGAAAGTGTGAGAGGGTACAGGTAACAGTATAAACCTTATATTAATAGCATGCTTATGAAACTTTGTGATATACACACTACTTTGTCTACTTACTAGTTGTTATGTATTGCTGACAGAATGAATAACGAAATAATAATAACAAAAAATCACAGATTTTACTGCCAGAACATTTTCATTTCTATCATGAAAATCATTATTTAGATATATATTCTACCATCACAAGAAATGATCATCTTTTAATGAATCTATGAACCGAATATGTTTCTAGCTGTTCAATAATTTCAACGTTCATACTTTTGTGGCTACCCAGGCAAGAATGTAATGCTATTATAATGTTGCAGTATCGTACTATTTGGTTCTGGTTTGCTTCTTGTTACATTATTTTGATGGCACCCAGTTATGTTTTTAGAACCAAACATTGAACCATTGCACGGTGATGTTTAAAACATTCTGGTCATGTTACTTTATGTAAAAATAATGTCGTTATAACATTCTGTATTGGTAAGGTCTCAACTTCACCAGAATATAACTTTAATATAACACTCTGTCTTGCAGAGTCTTAACCTGGAATAAAGAGTTGTAACTGCTACATGAAAATTGGGCAGGTAACATGCTGACCAAAAAAGTATGTGCTTGTGATATTGCTGCTTGTTTGGGTGGGTATCAAACCTATTCTGGGGGTGGGACTAGAATGGGAGACCCTTGCGTGTGAATGCGTGTCATTTTAGTACGTTACCTTGTACCCAGCAACCCCTTTCCAAAATACTCTATCTGACCTGACCTTGCTTATAGTAAAGGTGTATTTATGTCTACCCGTGCTGGGAATATCCATTATATCTATTATAACTTGGTTGCACCAAAGGAACAATATGTATGTACAAGTATTTTACTAGGATACTATAATATAGACGTCCATTTAGATTAAAAAGTAAACTCAAGCAAGCAATCACATAGAGCAAATAAGATAGAATTTAAAAAAAAAAAAACAGAACATCCAAAAGATACTGTTTAAGGCGGAGTTTCACACTGGTCATGATTTTAAGAAATTATCTTTAGTTACATACTTTGATTTGTTCATGGTTGAGTTTCACACTTTATGATCTTAGGTTCCTAAGGTTATCTAACTGTTATTAGAGTTAAGATTATTGATTATTAAGAACATCTTATCTTAAGTTTGGTGGGATGTGAGAAACGTATTTCCAATTCCCCCAGTGTGAAACTCGCCCTAAGTAACGGCTCTATTGCACTATGGGTTTTCACTCACAATATCAGAGTTCAGAAGTTTGAACAAGGGTAAAATGTAAACATACTATGTATTGCTAGAAAGTGTATGTAATAGACGTTTGCAATATCTTAGTAGAAGAGTGATAAATTATCAAATTATGAACGGCCATGATCCACGTTGCAATTTCTCGGCCGATTTTGAACCGATTTTGAAAATCAGTTTATTTAATAATCATTTTTCTTATACAACATACGCTTTTCCAAAGAGTTTAGAATAATACATATCAGAAAAATTGACCGTTCCACGACTTTCTAAACTAACTGATACAATATTTTCAGAAAACATTCTTTTAGTTCGGATAGAAGTATAGATGCAGATGTAGACACGTTAATCGCAATTATATTTAAGTCTATCTGTAAATTACATGATTCCAAGTGTGATTGAACTTCCCAGATAGTCCTATATAGACGTTGTGCAGATGACGTCACATTCCTGAAAATTGTCTGGGCGCCATATCGGTTATCAATTTGTAATAGTTATTATTCCCAATTTTGAATTATTTCAAATAAATAATCATGCATCATTTGACTTGAATAGACTTCTTGATTTATGATCAACCATTATTATCCTTTAGAATCAATAAATTTTGATTTTTTCTATGCCCACGTGATCATGATCAGCACGTGGTGATAACAGAAATGAGATCACGTGACCACGTCTGCACAATGTCTATATATACGTACAACAATGCAGAATTATGTAAAGTTGCCCTACAAAACTACAATAGGTCTCAGAAGTGCTGTACCAGAGTACAATACAGGATAATACAAGTCCTTGGGGCTACGCAGAACGACTCATTTCTTGGAAACGGTTCATGGTCATAATGGAACGCTCCATAATGATACGAATGCAGGTAATTGATATGTAGCATGAACGTCTTGCAATATGGTGTAAACGCCAGACGATTGTGTAAAATGAATGAAAATTTTCTGAGAACTAACCATGCTGTAAGTACGTGATAAAGGGTTTATAAAAGTCTTAAAACAATCTCGAATTCCTTGAGGTTGCCATACCATGGATGGGTTCGATTGGATGGCCGGCGCGTGCCACTATCCCATAATAGTACCAGTAATGCGGCACAATAAACCAGAATGCAACGGGGCGGATCCAGAAATTATGATCTTTTAGCATTGATTTCCAGATCCACCCCGTTGCACTATTGGTACTAGTATGGGATAGTGGCGCACGCCGGCGCATCCAATCGGATCCCACTGGAGTTAAGACAGTAATCACATAGCACTATAAACATTATTATACATGGCCATTTATAACGGTACAATTCCCCCTACCACAGATAGTTGACTTACTGTATTTCAGCTTCATTTGAGCTAATTCTGTTGACAAAATCTATAGATAATCCATAGAAAATATATGAATATTTGTAATATTTCAATTTGCAATGAATGAATTTTCAATCAAACTCAGTAAATGATAAACATATACATATACAAAATGAGGAAATAGTTAATATTGATCTCCATGATTTTAAGCAACAAATAATCCCATGATTGATGAAAATTTCTATAGATAAGCCTTGAGGTTTGTCGACATATTTCCCAGAATGCACCCTGATTAGGGATAGTCTGCAGGTAAGACACAGGAAGTATGCTATCCATGGTAGGGGGAATTATCAATAGCTAGTACTCATTATATCCACCGGATCTGAAGACCCCCCTACACACACAAATACATACACACACGCACACAGACACACAAATGCAGACACACATACATACAAACTCACACACACATGCATGCACTGACACAGACACATACACAGACACAGACACATACACAGACACATGAACACACACATGCACATACAGCACACACACAGACACATACACACAAACAGCTTTTAGGTAGACAAGTAATCTAAAATCAATCTAAAATCCTAAGTATTTACCATTCTAAAACCTTGGTAGTGAGAACAATGTGGTAATCACCAAAATTTGATCACGTGACCATGTCTGGACAAGGTCTATTGCACATCCCGATTTCAATGCTGCCATTTTTATATCTGTTTTATTCCCCCCCCCCACAATTTTGTTTCCATGGAAACATACATCCTATATACCATTCGACATATATAAGTACAAGACCTTTCTAATGCTATACTTTATATTTCTACATGTAACCTTTATAACCCCTTTCCATTTTTTAAACCAGCAACAAAATCAGTAAGTGGAATATAGGAGTAAGCATTAAAAAAGCATTTAAGAATGGGAAATTATATATATATATGTATAAGGGCATATATAAATGGGATATTCTGGCCGTATGTGTGTGATGAGTAGCTGGCCGATCTTCTCTGGGGCTTAGCAGATTAAGGTGGGATGAGGGGGAGGCATGGAGGGGATCAGGGCCGTGTTTGATGATTGCTGGGCGGATCAGGGATTTACCCTTTACTGGAGGCCAGGAGGCGTTAAGGATTGACAGCGGTGGTTGGAGCATGATTCACGTTTTGGCATGTAACTCTGCGCCTATGTTAGCTATGAATATACCATAAACACCATTTGAAAGGTGTGATTTTTCTCTATCCAGTGATATTAGTTACAAGAAAATCAGATGAAGAATAAAAAATCTGTAATTTGAAAACCTATTTTTCCACTTTTATTTTTTGAACAAAGAAAAGTCATTAACTAAAGGAGCTACATAGCTATTTTTTTCCATAGATGTTAGACACTATCAAATGCAGGGAAGGGTGTCTCAGATTTTTTATTTAAGCTTTAGTTTGAATTTTATGCCAAAAAACGGGTAATTTAATAGTGAATTATTTCTAATTTTTACATTTTATTTTTTCAAAAAAGACTGAGGAAAGATATCAAAATTCGGAGACACCCTTCCCTTAATTATAATGTTAAGAACACACATACAAAATTTCAAAGACCTGTCCCCAATTGTTACTGAGAAATCTTTGTTTAAAAAATAAAAGTAAAAAATTAAACTTTTCTCTTTGAGCGACCTTAACTAAAAATCATCCTAACACTCTTTAATATATATCATATCATTAGATAAGGTATAAACTATGCATTTGAATCATATGTAATACACCTATGTGGTTAGAGAAATACTTTAAGAAAAATGCAAAAGTCCTGAGTACCACAAAACACAGCTCAACCACAGGTGTCAATCCTTAAGGGCCCGCGTGGAACCTTAGGGGCGCTGTGTAAACGTATATAGCGGGAACGTTTATGGTTTATGGCAGGTTTTATCAAACCTTTAAAGTGTCCTTAGGACTATTAAGTTATACTTGAGACAACTTGAGGCCCACGTGGAACCTTTGGGGCAGTGTGTGGAAGTATTTACATATAGCGGGAACGTTTATGGTTTATAGCTGGTTTACACAAACCTTTAATGTGTCCTTGGGACTATTCAGTTATCCTTGAAACAACTTGAGGCTTCAGTGGAACCTTTAGGGTGGTGTGTGAACGTATATAGCAGGAACGTTCATGGTTTGCTGCCGGTTTTCACAAACCTTTAACGTATCCTTAGGACTATTTAGTTATGCTTGAGGCAACTTGAGGCCCAAGTTGAACCTTAGGGGCACTGTGTGAACGTATGTAGTGGGAATGTTCATGGTTTATGGCCGGTTTTAATAAACCTTTAACATGTCCTCAGGACTTTTCAGTTATGCTTGAGACAACTTGAGGCCCACATGAAGCCTTTGTGGCAGTGTGTGAATGTATTTACATATAGCAAGAACGTTGATGGTTTATGGCCGGTTTACACAAACTGTTAAGGTGTCCTTAGGACTTTATCCTTGAGACAACTTGGGGCCCACGTGGAACCTTTGGGACACTGTGTGAAAGTATATATATAGCGTGAATTGTTAGAAATTAGGTCCCATACAAAATTAACACAATACTATTTCCCAATGTAGAAACTATTAATTCTAAAACAGTATAAACAGCAAAGATACTTTTATATCACGGTAGAAATGAAAAACTTTCAAGCATGCAGTACAAGTTAATGGACAAAGTTTGATACCCGGGAAGAATTGGAAACTCCAGATCTCACACCTGCCCCTATAAAATAGTGGCTTAAAAGCAGTATTGCGAAGGAGAAGCTGTAATGCCATATAAAGTAATCTGAGGCACCCTAGGCCAAATACAACATCTTTTCATTCAAAGCCATATATAGGACCCCTAATGCTGCATTTTAAACAACGCCACATATATCTTTCATACGTTTGTCATCAAGGGCAACTGTCGGGACTCTCCTAAGCCCTACGATGATGGTTATCACAATCTTTTTTGACGGTATTATGTAAACGCCCCTTTAGGGAAAGATTAAAGCTGACTGCCTCATCTACCAGGGGCTCAGGATCACAAAAAAAAGGTGTTTGGAATAGGAAAACAGCAAACAAAAACTCCTGACCAGGGGTTGTCAGTCGAGCTTTGGAAAGACATGCCATGCCATTGTACATGCATGTGGTATGTCTGAAAGGGGGAATGCCTGTGGTGGTGGTGGTGGGGGGGGGGGGGGGGGGGTTAAAGGAGCTAGCACAAGGGAGGGATAAAAGGTCTCTTATGGGTGATTGGGGGCATGTGGGAAGGGAGGAGGTCTTAGAGGAATGGCGCTTTTTAAGTCTACATTGTAAAAAGTTAATGTAAATCTACAGCTGTTTGCCTGATAATGAGGATGAGAACGCCTTTTCTGGGCCACTGGGTATCAGCCATAGGCTATCAGTGCACTTTGCCAGGCACCAGCGGCAAAGAAAGTTCCCGGCGTATTACTGATAAAATACTGCTGGTATCCAAAGGCCCAGAAAACTAGTAGTTCTCCTCCCAATTACTAACCATTTTACCAGACATTTACTTAAACTTGTATCAATAGCGTGTACTTTTTACAGTCATATATAAGGAGGAGTTGGAATAGGAGATTCAAGTGCGCCAATCTCTGTACACGGCGATAGTAATTCCACATGATAAAAATTGGCATTATACACACAAATTTCTTTCTAAATCAATCAAAAAAATTGATTTCTGTACTTTACCTCAACTATGTTCAGGCATAATTTTGTTCGAATTAACGTCTAGTTCTGGCCATGTTTGGCTCTTAGCGCATTTATAAGATCTATACTTTTATGGAAATACGTGCTTACTTCTTAAACTTTTGCTGGCAATCTAATTTTATAATAATTATAGATTTCTGGGAGGAATAAAATGCAGGCTTTACATAAAAATGTTGCCAATACATTTCTACAATGCCGGCAGTGTACTGAACTGTATTCACTTATTAGGTCTTTGATGTTTTTCAGGGGTTTAGGAAAGGGAACGGCATGAGCAATAAAACAAAGAAGCTGCCTTCAACCTCATATTAGAGGGTTGATTCATTGTTTTAGATTGTGGAAACATTGATGTACGGTATGTATTTGGAAGTATAAATCATCCCATGGCGGATTTCTCGACTATAACTAAAGCACAATATGGTGGGTACACATTTTCGAGCATAAATTAGCCTATGGCAGATTCCTGGACTTCAAGTAATGCACTTTTCGCACTGTTAGGATTTAAGTAACAAAGTACAACAGAACGGGAACACAGCCACAATGGAGTCTACTTCCCTTCAGGTCATGATAAGAACGAACTGTAAAGGTACTTAGATAAAGACAGAAAAACCAACTAACAAAGCAAATAGTAAAACTTAGGCACTGTGTATTTCCCTTTGGGTCATGATAAGAACAAATTGTAAAAGTACTTAGATGGCATTCAGTAAAGAGGGTCTTATATATATACTCCTGTCAAACGTCAAGGTGCCCCAGGGGGTGTCTTGGGGGCACTTTTGAGCCTGTCAACCTCTGCCAGTAATCACTTTATGCTGACTCAGCATCCCCCCCAAGCCTCCAGGGAAACAGTTGAGGGACGTCCGCCGATTGCCTGGGCGGAAAGAAATAAAGGCAGTATTACACTACACGACATGATCTGAGATAGGATGATGTCGCAGAGAAATCGGACATACCAGAGTGTTGTTTTTTTTGTTAGTCATGCGTAAAATACTCCAAATTGACAATTCTCCCAACCACGGATAACCTAATTCATGAGCGGTACCTGCAGATTAGCCTAAATAAGGAGGCATGCTGGATAATATGACGACAAATCACAAGGCTTTAGTGCAGGCCCGTAGCCAGCTTCTCTCAGAGGGGGGGTTCGTTTTATGACTATTTTTTTTTCCAGGGGGGGGGGGGGGTCGTTTTCTGAATGAAAAGGCTACAAAATTTAGAGAAATGTTCCTCCAAGGGGCGGGAGGGGGGGGGGGGGGTCGTACGAACCCCCCGAGCCCCTTTTGGCTACAGGCCTGTAGTGTATTAATTTTCATTAATAATAATCATTATTTGTTATCAAACATGTAAATTACCCGTGGTAGGGTGAATTGAAACAATCATATGACTCCTGTGTGAGGATTTTTAGTAATATCATCATATCAGGCCGACGTCCCAGCTCCAAGTCGTGTAGTGTAATAGGGCCTTAACTCAATGCCCCATGGATGTCCTCGGACCCTCCGCACCCACTCCCACTCCCCTGTCATATCTGACCGTCCCCTATTTGACTGACTCCCACCTTAGGGCATTACGGCCCTGGTCAGTTTCGGCCCACGTTATTTTATACCACTTCAGGGAGTAGAGGCAGGGGCGGATCCATTGGGGGGGGGGGGGGGGGGTGTCCAGGAGGTCCTAACTCCCCCCCCCCCCCAGTCCCTTTTGGTTGACCCCTAAACTACAAAAAGAAAGGGAAAATGCTGCTTGTGCATTGCTTTAGCATTTAGTCTATATATGCTGAACCTCTGTCAGAAATCCTATATCTGCCCTTGGGAGGGTAGCACAAGACATAATATAGGCTTACACCAGGGTCATACCAAAATTTGGCAACAGCCTTTCAGAATCTTTTGTTATAATACTAGTTAAAAGTAATAAATTACCAAATAATTGGTGGTTAAATTGGTTGGTGGAAACAGGGCATTCATATGCGGTTGCAACATAGAGCCAGGTAAACCTTATGCAACTTTCACACTTTCTGGCCATTGGATCACAGTAATGGCATACCCGTGTTATATGCCATTGGTAATCGACAACTCTGTCCGTGCAAACTGTCAGAGACCTTGTATGTATATCGAGACTGGAAAGCCAGACCAAACCTGTTATGCACTGCAGGCTTGCCACCTGGGCTGTGGTCGGAGTAGATTTGGATTGCCCATTATGCCTATTTTCAAAATAACCTGAGTCGTATACACTGCTATAATGATCAGACCATAGTCATGGTTGACTGGATTGGTTCTGGGGAATGGTCACATAGGGCCATAGAGGAGCTTTCCGCTCCCTTTTCAATGATTTCATTAATTTGTTATATTGTGGCACAAGGGTTTGGCATTGATAGCAATAACAACTCTCAAGCCAATCAAGCCATTAACTTGGCGACAATCAACGTAATAAGTTATGAACTGAATATATAATTGTTCTCATATAGTTTTAGTATTTAACCTATATCTGGATCCCCCCTTTCCGAAATCCTTTATCTTCCCCCGGGAGGTTTCATCATTTTATCTTACACAGAATATGTAAATTAAGAATAATGAACATATCAATTCGGAACATAAACACCACCATTTCAAAGGAGGATAAACCAACCATGTAAATATTATTCTCATCTTGATCAATAAAAGAGCATAACTATCCCCAAAAGTCAAGTAAAATGTGAGTTGACTGAAAAAAAAAACACTCTACCAGACTGATTTGAAGAAAAATAGGGTTGTATTTAAGTACACACTGAAGAAACGGTAATCCTTAGATAATGACATGAACTTAATAATTCATTTAAAATCCCATATCATTAGGCTTATTAATTTTTTAATCATCCTCAGTTGTCTGTAACACTTGCCATCTCTGGGAGCAGGTCCATTTAAAACAAAAACACTAAGCTCTGTATGTCTACCTTTGACAGCATAAGCTTAAGGCCGCGTTAAGCCTGGTCCCCACTTGGGCGACTAGATTATGAAAAGCGGCAGCAACTAATGTGGTAATACGCACAGTGACATAATAAACAGTGGCACCATGATATATCTGGATACTGACCAACTAGTTGCTGTGATTTGCTGGCAAAATATTTGATTAGTTAGTCGTCCAGTGATGTACTAATTTGTTGATTGCCGGGTGACTGAAGTTAGTTGCTGACGTTAGCTGCCCAAGTAGGGACACGGTTTTAACACTTTGCTGACTAAAGCCAGGTCCCCATGTGGCGACTAAACCTCGGCAATTAGTTGTCTATATGGTGGTCCAAAGTACCAACCCTGTCCCAACCCCGGCGACTAGTGCTCCATAGGACATATGGCACAGGCTTGATGCTTTTGGACCACCATATACATCTAATCGCCGAGGTTTAGTTGCCACATGGGGACCCGGCTTAAGATTTAGTTGGCAGGCGACTAGTCTTAACCCTTTCCAACCACAACAACCAGTCCAACCAACATACACCGCTCACCAAGGATGAAACAGTAGTTGCCAACCAACTAAAATCTTTGTTGGCAAAGTGGGGACGCGGCTTTAGTTCGCTTGAAGTAGATGACATATTGTGTGTCCCTGGGGGTAACACTAACTGAAATAATCAAACAAAGCCATCACATATGTGTAACTCACTATTCACAAATGTGATGTGTTCAAATTAACAAACACTATAGGAAGATAAAAACACTATACAGTGAAGGACACTGAAAAGGTTATTACCTCAGGAAAGGACCTTGTAGACTGTACAGAATGCTGACAGTGTTTTGTGCTGTATGTCTACATTGTGTTTTCTTTTCACTCAGAAGAGTGGTCTTTCAACAGACATAATAGTTATTTAATGATGAAAAATGTATATAGTGGATGAAGATAAATCTGTTCACTTATGAGTTGCTTATTACCGTTAAGGATTAGTCCAATCAGTAACTTTTCGAGTATACATATCAAAAGTGATCTCAAGTGATTAGGAATGATCATATTCACTAATTCTGGATTATGGCTCTAAGGTTCAGTCTCTTAATAGCGTTCTAGAAGTCTTTGTCTGATTCAATGTTTTGAATATTTTGTGGCAGTTTGTCTCATAGGCGACGACCACTCTATTCTTACAGATTAGGTCAATGATTTAAGAAGGAGTGAGTTTTTCATTTGAATAAGCCTCAAAATAACTTATTGACAATTATTTAGTCCAATCCCCACACCTGTTGGCCAGAGTCATTATCAAGCTTTTTTTTTATCGGTTATAGTGATGAGTGGAGGAAAATCCTACATGTTAGAAACTGTGACTGGACCTATTTCCATCCCCTATCTAATCAAATCGATCAAATATTGGTTATTATCTGGTTATTTAAAACAAAGGTCAATTGAAAATGTTTCAGGTATCTCTTAATTGTAATGATGTAAAAAAAGGCACAGTTTGAGCAAGCGGCAAGGCTATTAATCGATTGTACTTAAAAAAATTTAACAGTATGCTTCAATGTCTGACTATTTTCTACATTGACGTTGAGGGAATGTAAATATTGTAAGATTTATTGGAATATACAGAAGCCTAATTGATCATAACAGTGGGGATACTAACCAAAGTTTGGCCCCATGCTGTAGCATTGAGTGGCCAATTGATTCATTTGTTTGTTCAGTTTTGCCTTTACTAATACTATATGGAATGGATACGGCTTGGTAAATAAGTCTTTGTCAGTCACTAACCTTGCCATAAATAGCAGGCAAAGCTTTGTTTGCTATATTCCCAGGACACAAAATCCGCCCCCGCTCCTGATTTATTTTGTAACCCTATTTGTTTTGACTAATAGACCATACTGCATATCTATTCCCCTAACGGTCAATTAATAACACTTATCATTATGCAAGAAATATGGACCGAAATGGACGTTGTTATGGTAAACCTTTGGGGTTGGCGGTGTTGCATGAGACTCATTAGCTCTGAAGATATTGCGTTACCGAAGATCAATCAAGACGCATACATATCATTAACACGAGTTCCACCCAAGCAGGAATGCAATGTCGTTATAATGTTGCAGCGACATTCTGTTTAGTTCTGCTTTGGTTCTTGTTGCGTTATTTTGATGGAACACAAAAACGTCTTAAGAACCTAACATTGTGACATCACACTGTTAAGTTATTGTGACATTCTGGCTATGTTCTTTCATGTAAAAAATAACATAGTTATAACATTCTGTATGAGTAAGGTCTCAACATGACTAAAATATAATGTTATCATAACTCTTACTTCAGTCCAACCTAACCTGAAATTAGGTAACTGTTATATTCAACAAGTAACAGACTGACCAAAAAAGTACGGTCACAGAACATAACTGTTACGTTACTGCTTGCCTGGGCAGCAATTTCCTATACGAGCATTATTTGAGCTGTTCAGAATGCATGACAAACGGACCACCAGAGACACCTAGCAGGAGAATCCAGAAACAAACCACCCTATTTGGCGTATGAGTGAGTGAGTGATGAATGTTTTATGCTGTACCGATAGACAGGGTCATTGTCAAGGCAAAAACAAATTAGGACAAATTCTGACTTTTCAGACACGTGCTTTGAGTTGGTCAGTCTTTGGTGATCGTATTTATGAGATGAGGGTGACAAGGCAGGCAAACAGCAGGGGATCAAAACCTGGAAATCATTTTTGCTGTACCTCATCCCTTAGTGAACCCAGACACTAACCGGGAATTGAACCCAAAGAACCACTTGGTCAGTGCTGGGTCCCCCTTATCGTCACCTTATAAGATCAACAGGGGATACTGGTGGCCTATATATTCTTACCAGGGGCAGAAGCCCTACCCCAGTAACCCCATGAGGGTCAGCGTATGAGGATCCCAAGTCAGCCAATCAGAGAAACCGGAACTACCTTGTTTTTAACCGGAACTAGTCTTAAAATCTTCTAATTTTTTAAGAACTAAACCCCCAATTCAAATTTATTACGTAATAAATGTCTTTTGTTGGCTTTTTTTTAACATATTAGCGATTGAAATGCAATAAACCTGTCTGGAAAGTCTGAATCAAATAAGTACAAATAAACAAGATCGTGGAAAGCGCTTGGTCGGTATTCTAAAGACCCATATCCACTAGGCGACTTATACACGATTGGCCGACTGATCAGCACTTAAATAAGCCGATTTTATGGGTAGAATTGGCCGATTGCAGTTCCGATTCAGATCAAACCTGCACATTTCAATATGGTATACCTACAGGTGATCATAGGAATCGGCTGATTTTGGCACAGACTATAAAAATCCCCGTCGCCGACTCCACTAAAAGCACTAAGTGGGTATGGCCCTAAAAAGCCCCATACCCACTAGCCGATTTTACCGGCGATTGGCGACAGGCGACTGGGAGAATCGGCCGATTCCTATGATTGCCTGTAAGTATACTATATTGAAATGTGTGTGTTTGATCTGAATAGGTGCAAAAGTAGGCCGATTCTACCCCAAAAGGCGATCAACTTTAGCCCGGATCCGTTGTGTAAAAGTTGCCTAGTGGGTATGGGGCTTTAAACTTCCTTTGAGCTTCTCCCACACGTTTGGGACACTCAATGAGCTAATGGTGACTAACTCAGGAGCAACTCAGAGCAGGTGAGCAAACACCAACCCCCTTTGAACATACCACATCTCCTTTCTCCGCCCCCACCAGACCATCAAAGCCCTCTAAAGTGAAGAACAATAACTCTCTTGGACAAACACCCCCCCTTTTCCCACCCCTTTGTTGTCCTCTAAAGGTTCTATGTGAGAGGAGGAGGTGGAGGCTTTAGATCGGGAACGTATGTAAACTACCCATTAATGCGTTTTTTTTCACGCATTAAGTTGAGCGCATTTCGGTCCGAAAATGGCGGTGGTGGCCGTGGTTTAAGCTCTATACCCACTAAGCAACTTTTACACAGTCGGCCGATGGATCGGCACTAAAGTTGGCCGATACCTGTGAACAACTGTGAGTATAGTACAGTAAAATGTGCATATTTGATCTGAATCAGTGGTAAAGTCGGCCCATTCTACCCCTAGAATCAGCTGATTTACCACCGATCTGTCCGCCAACTGAGTAAAAACGTCCTAGTGGGTATGGGGCTAAAGATGCTCATTTACATGTGTACATAATGGGGTAAGGCTGGTTGTTTTATGGCTGTCAAAGTGGCCGTATACATGTATACATGTATTATTCTATTGTCTTCTACACTGAAGAACCTGAAGGGCGTTTTATCGCTTCACACAAACTAAAAGAATTTGCAGGCTATTGAGATATTCAAGACAGATGGCTAAAATTTGCATAGCATCTGAAGCAGTTTGAATAAATATAGACTATTCCTGTACGCATGATTGACCGACATTGTTAATGTGTACAGTAATTTGCATAGATGGACAATAAGGATAATTTTTGAATTTATGACCAGATAAATGGCAAGTGACAAACAAGGTAAATTGCTGAATATGGAAAGTAATTTGCGTAGATTGAAACTAGCTATTATTCAACATTAATTTTTATGTTCATGTCGACGGCACGCGACAATCGAGACCAATCTGTACTTCAAACTTGAATACAAGGTAGAAAAGTAATACCATATAAAGATTCTCAGTATACTTGCGGCCCGATATAGAAATACTTTGAATGCAGATTCCATTTAATAACGGGAAACGTTAAAGCCAAATGAATGACCAGTTGAAATTCTCTTAATTCAGCCTGCAAAAATTAAAGTATATGTGACCAATAGATAGAGTCTCAAGATCTGCAAAGATTTGTTCAACTGTATCCAAGGAAGGAAATTGCCAAGCAGTCTGAAAATAATGAGTTGATAACAAATATTACCAGCCGAAAAACGAAAAAAAAAGCAGAAAAGGTAATAAGTACTACGTATCCGTCAATGACTAACTGCACCAGTAATAACACAATTCAAAGGGACGCTCGTTGTTCTTAAAGCGCAAATCAAATGACAGAATTGGCTACACATATCCAATGCGTATCGTGTAGAATCCCACGGAAGACATGTGAGAAAAAAAGTGAACTGATCAGGTTATCAGGTAATCTAGTGACTGAAAAAAACCTGCGTGGGCGACTTTGCCATTGCAAAAGGCATTATAGGGAGTTTTAGCAACCCCCAACGCATTCCAAAACACAAACGCAACGGTTCTCTTATCCCAGGTGCAATGACTGCTACCAAAATTATATATAATTATATGTTACATCCAACCTACATGGAAGTTCATTATGTATGAATGTGGTTAGATAAATAAAAAAAAAGTATCTTAGAGGAATATTTTGTTGCTTGTGATGAAAATAAATATGTATTTGCTTTTAATGAATGTTGCACTGGTAGCGTGTAATGTGGCTTGAAGGTTTTGATATACGTAAACGTATCGAGATGCGTTGCGGTTGCTAAAACTCCCTACTGATTCCAGTGTCCGCTACCTTTCTCAAATAAAAAAAGTGCAAATTTCTCAGGCCTAACTTGCTACCTACAAAAATAGTAGAATCATATTAAAAAGTTCCATTAAAATCAAATTACCATAGACTGCAATGCTCAGAAACTAGGGAGACTAAATAATTCACCAATCATTCATCTGGGATCTTCATTATGTTGAAAACTACCGAAAGGCTTGTGAGAGTGTCTGAATAACTCTGCACCAAGGTGTTCTATGCAATAACTACATCGAAAGTTGCAAATGCCCCTACCCTCTTTCTGAAAATACTATAGTCCAAACTGCTCAACTAAAACGAAATACTCCAGAGACAAAACTAATCCAAAGCTCCACGCAAACGAATTCCCATACGTGATAGAGCTTTTCCCATTCACTGAATCAAACTCCATACAAATCCTCTGCGAAGAAAGTTCTGCAAAAATACCTCCATAATTGTGTTTTCCCAAGATAAAAAGCAATATATAAATGCTTTATAAACGCGTCTCCCTTCCCCATAGCACTTCCCCCTTTCACTGCATGAAACTCCATACAAAAACCCTCTGCAAGAAAAAAAGTTCTGAAACACGTTCAGCGCTCTGAAATAAAACCACCTTCCATGATTGTGTTTTCCTAACCGAAAAAGCTATGCCCCCAATACAAAACGAATCCCAAATACTATACAAACGCGTCTCCATTCCCTAACACTTCCTACCCCTCTCACCGCATCAGACTCCATGCAAATCCCAAAGTTCTGAAATGCGTTCAGCACTCTGAAATAAAATCATATACTTCCATGATAGTATTTTCCTACCGTAAAATACTACTCCCTTTGGATAAAACTAATCCAGAATTGCATGAAAATGTGTTTTCCTTCCCAGTAGCGCACACCCTTCAGCACATTAAACTCCATACAGAGTCTATGCAAGAAAAGCCTCTGAAAATACGTTCAAAGTAAAAAGTAATAAATAAAAGCACCTATCCTCAGTGATTGCATTTCCCCAACCTAAAAAGTAATATCCCTATGACAAAAAGAATCTAAAATACTGTACACACCTAATAATTCTCACAATTCCCCGCATGGAACTTTCATTTCTCACAAATCCCCTGCAAGAAAAAGTTCTGGAAAATACGTTCAATACTCTGAAATAAAAGCAAAATCACCTACCTCCATGATTGTGTGTGTTTTTCTCTGTGAAGTCCCCTTCTGTGAGTGGTTTATATAACTGTAGGTTCTAGCAGACTCCTGGGCGGGGGTGGCTGGACGGGCGGCGGTAGGTGGTGGAGTTAAGGTCCTCAGAGTCAGGAGCTCCAGTACAAATGGTCGAGGGAGGCGGCCGCCACCTCTTATATCGGCGCCACTGGTCGGGGACGGCCCGCCTCAGTCTGTCAAGTTACGCCCACTGTTTCCCAAAGTCAGTAGGGTCTGTACACCATCCGCCATTTCTGGTGGGTATTCAAACCTGCATCCCAGCATGCTTTTGGGGCCGCTGGTTTGTGGCAAGTAGGACCATGAATAAGCCAGCAGCCCAAGAACCACCATCAAAGGCATTACCCATAATGTTTAACAGAATTCTTAGCATAGTTGAAGTGGCCAATAAAAGCCGCGGACTGTTGTGGACGTGCGGACCCATTATGTAGTGGCTAATCTGGTTCAGAACGGACGACACCGGCCTAAGCACGTCACAGGTGGGGGAGTAGTGTCAAGAAGCGACACCAGGGGGCGTGCTGGTGTCGCTGTTGACGCCATGGAGGGGGGAGGGGGGGAGGAAGCCCCCCCTACCTCCCCCCGGCAGACGCCCACGATGACAGGAGTCAATGGTGCGGGGCGTGAGGGGTCGAGGGGGTGAACGGGGGGTGGATGGTGGAAAAGGTGGGGGGGGGGGGGGGTGTTCTTTTTGGGGGGTGGGGGTGTCGGGGGGAAGTGTGGGGAGGAGGGAAGGGGAGATGTGGGAGTGTTATGTGGAATATGTTTAAAGGCACTTTTTTAAGGCTTACAAGGGGTCCAGGAGGGGTGAGGGTGGAAAAGGTAGGAGGGGATGTTTTTTTGTTTTTTTTTTATTTGGGGGCGAGGGGGGGGGGTAGTGGGAGTGTGGGGGGGATGGGGGAGAGGGGGGATTTGTGGGGGTGTCATGTTAAATTATAGAACTGTATGTTTAAAGGCACTTTTTTTTAACGGGTTTATATATTAATAATCAATGTTGTCATTGGTTTTCAGATCTAGTACATTATTGAATGGTGTGTGTGTGTGTGTGTGTGTGTGTGTGTGTGTGTGTTCGTGTGTGTGTGTGTGTGTGTGTGTGTGTGTGTGTGTGAATACCATATATTTAATGTGTGTGTAGGCGGAGTCGAGGGAGTAAAGGCCCATACTCACAAGGCGACTTTTACACAGACTGATTGGCGCTAACATTGGCCAATTCTAAGGGTAAAATCGGCCGATTTTAGGGCTGATTCAGATTAAACACAAACATTTCAGTATGGTATAAATACACGTAATCATAGGAATTAATCAGCCAATTTTAGCAGCGACTATATAAAGGTCGCTGTCACCCGTCGCTGCTAAAGTCGCTCAGTGGGTATGGGCCTTAAGGGTGGTGGGGGATCGAGGTACGGTGGAGGGGGATTAAGGGGAGAGAGATGGTGGAGGGGGTTTAGGGACACACACAGAGGGGGGTGGGGGGGTGGGTAGGTCGTACAATGTGACATTATCTGAAAACGGGCTTTATATCCATGTTTAAAACAGAAAATCCAGTGTGACAGGGGGGTGGCAGGGGGTCCTAAAAGTATTCTGAAGAAGTGTGACGATTTATGGACGGCCCCTTGGGGGGGGGGGGGGGGAGCACTACGTCGAATTTTCTGTGTTTGAAGGGGCTTTTACACGGGCTGTCAAAATCCATACTATAGCCCACGTCTTAGAAATCCTTTAGCACTGGACCTAGTATACCTGCCATAACTTCAAGGCAACCCTAAGACAACCTGAAGACAATAAGCCCATCCCAGTTTACACCAAAATTAAGGTTTGATATGAAATGTTTTCAAAATTGCTTCCAAGGTTATTCCTTAAAGACAAAATTGCGAATTTATCAAAATTCACCAAATTAACCAAAATAATTTGCCTGAAAGACTGCTCCTGAAATGTGTAAATTGCAGCTTTATGTTTTACCCTTTTCCCCATATGAACCAATGTTAAAGCCTGGCAGCCTAGCATACAATGTCCAACACTGTCTTGCCCTGAAATACAGCATTTTGGTTGGCTAGCAAACTTGCAAATCTGTTAATTGATAACATCTAAGAAATCGTAATGTTCAAGCACATATATATATATAGTATGCTAGTAGTATATGGAAAAGGGAATTTGTAGATGGTCGCATCGTCTGCGTATTACGATCCACTGCGTACGCAATTATTTATGATAATGTTAGTAGTACATCAAAATAGGAATTTGGTACTTATCACCTACATTGATATGCACTATTAACGTGACAGGATTACATGGATAGGTTTTGCTGGATTCGCGACACAACGTCAGGCCCGTAGCTAGCTTTTTTCAGAGGGGGATTCGTTTTTTTGAGTAATAGGGCCCAAATATATTTGGGAATGGGTAGGAGGCATACACTACATATGAAAATAACTTGCTGGATGAAATAGAAAATGAAATACAAGAGTGGTAGATCCTGTTCTTTTAAACCCAAAAAGGTGTCATAATGATCATTATCATCATGCGACCATCTACAAATTCCCTTTTCCATATACTACTAACATACTTTACTCGTCGATAAAACGATCGGGAATGGTCGAAAACGACCACAAATAGTCAAAAACAATTAAAAAAAAGGCCAAAAACGAGCAGAAATGTTCGAAAACGACCCGATATAGTCGATAACGACCAGAAATGGTGTTTCCATGTAGCGATTATAGGTCAATCTCTTGGAAATCTTTTTTATTTTTATTGGAATGGTGTATTTATCCTGGATATTCGTATGGGTCGAAGAACATAACCAGAACGTTGTAATAACATCACTATGCAACATCACATCAGTAGAGTTGAAGCGACGCATTTGGGAGTCATCAAAAGAATGTAACAACGATTAATACAGAACATTGCTGCAACTTTATATCAAACGTCGCGTCCTTGGCTGGGTCTGAACTCCACAGACTACCATTGACACACCTAACAGGCTGGGGGGGGGGGGTCCCCACAATATGCCCAGCAGGGGGTTGGAGGGATGGAGGGGCGGGGTTGGAGAGGTGGAGGGTGGAGGGAGCGGTTCTTGCAGTTCATTACAGAGGGATAGGACATTAATCAATGGCCTACGTGAGCGGGACGTAAAAGTCAATTAGATTGACCGCCGACAGACTATGTCGACTACCGCCGATGGCCTTAGAGCGCTCTCTCAACTTTCCGGACATGATACTACTTGTGCAGACTCTTTTATAAGCCTTTGTTTTTGATTTGTTATAAAACTGTTCTTGTAGGAGTGGGTGGGGAGGAACTAGGATTATTTGGAAATAGCTGTCATCAGTCGAGGTATAATGATGGTATGACCATCACAATCGTGATTTGAAGGCAGCAATACTCATTAGTATTGATGATGGTCATCTACATGTCCAACTCCAAACTGATTATGGTGTTTCCAGGACCACATGATATATATGTGTAAAAATCAGAAATTATAGCCCTTATTGTTGAAACAGACCAGTGGTGGTTCCAGAGGGTGGAGCAAAAGGGGCAGTTGTCGCTACCTAGACTGAGTTGAATTTTGTTTTGAATAATCTACGCTTGTTGATCTGTACAAATCAGACATTATTCATTTTTTATAGGAGGGGGAGGGGTTCGTTTGCCCCCCCCCCCCCTCCCCCAAGTTTCCTTGTTGACTGACCCCTGCACTCGTTGAAATCAATGTCTTCATGAGTGTTATAGAACATTTCAAAGTCCAAAATTCGTTGGCTCCTTTAGTCGTCCACCAATGAAAAAACATGCTGTCTCCACTGATAATTAAAGATGTCTTTTAATTGCTTTTTGTCACATGCATTCATAAAATTCTCTTGCATAACGGCATGTGACATCGCTCTACTTAAAAGTTTAAGTATTTGGATCTTTTAATTTTTGCAGTTAATTTCATTTTTCTAGAAAGCCAATGACAGGGAATTTAGAAATCGGTGGTCGTCATTGATAAAATCGTTCAGTGACAACAGCAAATCGGTGGTTAAGACATGTGTAGATGAAAACAAACGAGAGTAATTGACTGTAGCCAAAGATGTCTTCAAAAAGCAACTAAAAGAAATCATTTGGTTAACTAGCTTCAAAAAGCAAGAGTGAAGAGGTAGAATGATACCACATGCCGTTATGAAAGAGAATTCTATGAACGCTGAAACAGACCTTGAACATTCACAGAATTCTCTTGCATAACGGCATGTGACATCATTCTACCTATTCACTCCGGCTTTTTGAAGCACGTTAACCAAATGGCAACAGCAAATCAGTGGTCAAGACATGTCTAGATGAGATAAACGTCTGTTTTCATGGAAACAAACCTCAAAGAGTTCTCTTACATAACATCGGTCTACATAGTCACTCTGGCTTTTTGAAGCTAGTTTACCAAATGATTTACCGTTTTATTGCATGAGAATACCCAGCCAAGGATGCGACGTTATAATGTTGCAGCAATGTTCTGGTTGGTTCTGTGTTGGTTCTTGTTTCCCATCGGCAACTAACCTTAATCGCTGGGTGACCAAGGTTAGTTAAGTCACGTCCCCACTTGGGCGACTAAAGGCAGCGATTAGTTTATGTGGTGGCCCGAAGTACCAAACACGCTTGACTACTGCTTGATTGTGGACTAGTCGCCAGGGAGGGGATGGGTTTGGTACTTTGGGCCTCCGCCATTAAGCCTGGTTCCCACTTTGGTGACTAGATTTCCTTGGTCGGCCGATGACTAATGTTGTAAGTAGGCCGGCAACCAAGGACACACTGGCGCTGTAATGTCTGGCGACCAAACCATTAGTCGCCATGGTTTTCTGGCAAAATATTTGATATGTTTAATATTTTTCTATAGCCACAGGCACTTAGTTGGTCGCCGGTTGACGTACTAAATTGTCCTCTAGTCGCCTGACAATTAAGTACAAGAGCATCCCAACAAGGCGATTAGTGTTTTAGTAGCCCGGCGACTAAGGTAGTCGCCCGACAACGTACTAATTTCTTAATGGGCGGGCAACTAATGTTACTTGCCGTTGCTGATCACCCAAGTGGGGACGGGGCTTTATAGGTAAATTGCACCATGGAGACAGACAAGAACTTAGACAATCAGAAGAAGATCCTGAAAAGGGGCCATCCTGAGACCCGCGTGGGTGCCGGATTGGTCACGCAAAGGGCAATTTAGATTCTCAATACTTGTTATATTTTTTTAGGTTTAGCTGACACAAGCTAAAGTTCTCCTCAATCAGTAAGCTAGTAAATGAGGCTGGAATTTGATGGATGAAATGCTGGATATAAATAATACCCTGTTAATTGCCGGATGTCTCTATACATAGGGGAGAGATCTTTATCACAGGAAAAGGTCAATAGAAAGATTTACAAAGCAATGCATATAAATATATCGGTCAGTCAAAAATATAAAGTATGAATGATGGTTTATGGAACCTTAATCCTGTATTCCACATACTGATCTTGATACTGCCGATTTTGTATTTGTTTGATTTGATCTGATAATATGGCATAATACCTTAATTCAAGACATACTTTGTTCCTGTCCTAATATGACCATAGATGTTGTTATAGCGTTAAAACCCAAATAGCCCTATCCATACGACTAACATGACGTCAATCACATTTCCCACGTTTTGCTCAAAATCCATTTCTTCTGTCTGCCTTTTTTGAGAACCAATGCTGGAGTCTCCCATACCAAACCAGTGGCGGATCCAGCTTTTTGAAAACGGGGGAGGGGGGGGGGGGGGTGAAGATGAATAACAACGAGATGAACAAGGTAAGTACATACAGAAACAAAAACAGGAAACTTATATCACTGTTTCAGAAGACATCCCAGCCAAGCTGCGACGTAACAGAAACGTTCTGCAACCAAACTTTTTTAGTCAGTCTGTTACTTACTAAGATTGCACGTAACAATTACGTTATTGATGATGACGTTGAAAACTCACCAAATCAGAATGTTATTACGTTATTTTTGGGCGAGGTTAGGACGAAACCAAAACAGAACAAGAACCAGTACAGAACCAAACAGAACGTTGCTGCAACGTTATAATAACGTCACATGCTTGCCTGGGATATCAAAGGACAGACCAGTCATCAGAAAAATCAGGCCCAGAATTTGTTAATGCCAATTTAAATTTAACTTTGGTTGTGGATTTTTGTATCTCTGTTTGGATCCTGTTATAATAACGTTGCTGCTGTTATGATAACGTTGTAGCAACGTTCTGTTTAGTTCTGCTTTGGATCTTGTTACATTATTTTGATGGCACCAAAAAACGTTGCGACATTGCATTGTAACATTATTGTGACGTTCTTGTAACGTTCTTTCACATCATAATAACGTTATTATAACATTCTTTATTGGTTAGGTATCAACTTCACCAAAATTTAATGTTGTCACAACATTCCTTTTTAATAAGTATTAACTACACCTGTAAAACGTAAATATTATGTGAAAATTGGACAGGTTACAGACTAACCAAAAAAGTACAGTCACAGAACGTTCTTGTTTCGTCGCTGCTTGCCTGGGGTGTTGCAATGTTAAGTTCAAAATATGTTATTGGGTGCCATCAAAATAAAGTAACAAGAACCCAACCAGAACCAAAATGAACGTTACTGCAATGTTATAATAATGTTACAATCTTGCCTGGGCAGGGACGGAACCAGAAATTTCAAAACAGGGGGGCGCCCTTATGTACATATTTGAGGCACCCCACCCTAGGTCTAGAATTCTATGTTAAAAAAATCTAAATTTGGCCAACATTAGGGGGACACGGGCCTTAGGCGCCCCCTCTAAATCCGTTCCTGCTTGGAATGTTATGGAAAAAACGCATCCGCAACGCACATATGGAAAGGCACCTTGAATCCGCCATTTCAAACCACGTGACCACCTGCGGCATAAGTCGACTCACATCCTGTTATCGGACGCCCGGAGGACGCCCAAGTCGGCGTCTGTGTCGGTCACGTGACGCCAAACAGTGATGACGTCACGGCAGAAAAGCACTCCCTTAACCAAATAAAACAGATGGGTCAACCAATTAGAACCACTCAGGACGCCGGTGTGACGTCACTCAAGTACCATGTCATACAGCCAGCTGATAATGAAGTCAAAGAGAGAAAGACTTGATTACGGCATAATGGCATCACCTCAATAGTAAGTATGTTGGTAGAACATAATCCACTATTGTTTGTCTTAGGTTGGGCAGTCGACCTACTATGTTGGTCATTGTTAATGGAGCAATTGATAAGAACATGGAAAAATGGAAAATGGAAAATAGCTTGTAATTCTTGTATACACTTTGACCGGCACTGCCACCCGACCCTAAAGCCCCATACCCACATTTGACCAAGTCAGCCGACAAATAGGCGCTAAAGTCGGCCAATTATACCGGCATAATCGGCCAACTTTTGCAGCAAGTCAAATCACCAATCAGTATGCTATATTAGAATGTGCATGTTTGATATGAATCGGTGCTAAAATCGGCTGATTACTTCCTCATTTCCTGTATTAATTTGAAACGTGGTATATTAATTCCAAATGATACAAACTAATTTAGATTTGATGGTTAATGATGTAGGGTACTTGACGTCAAAATGCTGAAATAATCACAATTGTATACATTACTGTTCTGGAGACGCTCTTAATGAACATCAGAAATCAGAAGAATCAAAGAATAGAGCTCCATTTCACAGTCTGGTGAAATGAAATTGATGAAAATACAAACTGAAAACAATAGTCAGTTCTCACTACCACGGACAGCTGATTTATAGTATTGTAAGCACAAGCAGGCTAATTTGGACAAATTTTGTCGACCAAAGCACTGGAAAAACTGTAGAAAATAAACAACTAATTGTTTATGTATTCATCTATAACAAATACTTTTTCATACAACTTAGAAGATATCAAATATATACGTACCCACATTGAATAAATGTGATCCCTAGTTTTTCACAATGTTTAAGAATAACTTATGATCTGACTAATGAAAATTATCATAGTAAAACCTTGTGATTTGTCGACATATTTCCCAGCGTGCATCCTGATCTAGGCTAACCTGCAGGTAAGAATCAAGAGCTTGGCTATCCGTGGTAGGGAGAATTAGTTTTCCATCGTTTTCAACAATAATAATGTCATAATGAATTAAAATATATAAAGTATGTTTATGTATTGAAACTTTTCAAACTATTTCCCGATGTGCATCTTGATACAGACTGGTCCGCAAGTGAAATACAGGAAATAAGCTATTGCTGGTGGAGAGAATAAGCTCATCCCAGTTTACACCAATGTTAAAGTTTATCATGAAATATTTTCAAAATTGCCTTCATGCTTATTGTATGAAGACAGTTGCATAATACAAAATTAACCAAAGAAATTCTGTTGAGAAATTGCTTCTAAAATTGGTTAAATTTTGGCCTTTTCCCCATAGGAACCAATTTTAACCCTTTCCACCCGCCGGATGCTTTACGGCATCGCCGCTGGAACCGCGCCCGATGCGCCCAGGCATCGCCGCCGTAAACACGCCCGATGCTTTCAAGCATCTTTCCCGCGAGATTTGGCTTACTTTTGCTTAAAATCGCTCTAAAATCGTTAGAAAAAGCCCGAATTGCCCAGAATTTTTTATACAATGAAGCAAAAAGTCAAAATTTCTTAATTTCTTGTGATTTTTTTCTTGTAACTATGGCAACGGAGGGGATTATGGGGATTCCACCCGGCGTTTCTCAGCCAGAAAGGACGTCGCCGTAAGCGCCGCGATGGCGGAATCCGACGATTCCTTTTGGACGGACGATGACGCGGACTGGATGGACGATTTGCCTTTGGCAAGCATTGCATTACTAGAAGGACATAACCTAAGACGCCTAGAACAAGGAGAAACATCATCTAGTGGCGATTCCTCCTCCTCTGAGGACGATGACAGGCCTTTGGCACAGGTTAGACAAGATGTTACAACTCCCGGGAATCGCCGGTGGGTGCGATGGCCCCCTAACACCGCTAAGCCTGACCCTATGGATGAGTATGAAGGAACCCCCGGAATCGCCCCCGGAATCGATCAGACCAAAGTCAAGACATATCTGGATTATTTCAAATTGTTTTTTACTTTGGAATTCCTGCAATCGCTGACCCGTCGGACCAACACCTATGCTGAAGTGAAGGGTGGGCATCGCCCTAAGCCAGGTAGGCGCAGGCCTAAGAAAAATCTCTGGAAACCCCTCAAGACCTGGGAGATGTTTAGATTCATCGCCGCGACTTTCCTGATGGGAATCGTCAAGAAACCCAAAATCGCCATGTATTGGAGCAAGCTTGAGGAAATATCCACCCCAATATTCTCAAAAATCATGACAAGGGATCGATTCTCTGCTATACTAAGGTATGTAAGCCTATCTAATACAAAAAAGTGCCACGCCCCCCTCCCTAGACTCAGTAACAGCAGGGAAAAAATATATACCTATCAATCTGTATA
Source organism: Lepidonotus clava (assembly GCA_936440205.1). NCBI lineage: Eukaryota > Metazoa > Annelida > Polychaeta > Phyllodocida > Polynoidae > Lepidonotus > Lepidonotus clava. The sequence continues at coordinate 4,624,325 of OW387141.1, forward strand.
CATCGCCTATCTAGCCACTAAAATATAATTCATTGCCCTTAAAAATTAAAAATTATTTTCTTTATATATTGAACAATACAAGGTGACCATATTATAAGCATATTATTATTTTTTTATTAGGTATTTGCACTTCGAAAGCCAGGGAGCTGCAGTGGCGGCAGGGGAGGACCCTCAGCCTGGCCCAGCAAATGCTGACGAACAGCCTGAAAACCCTGACAACGCTGACAACCCTGACAATGCTGACAACCCAGTTCCAAGGAAAAAAAGGAACCCCCTACCTATGGTGAAATGGATATTTGAACATTTCAATAAGATTGCAGCAAAGGTATACTCCCCCCGTAGGGAGGTCGCCATAGATGAATCCTTGGTAAAGCACAAAGGGCAGACCAGGCACAAAAAATACATGCCAAATAAGCCTAACAGGTGGGGATTGAAGTGCTGGGTTCTGGCAGAGAGCATCACAGGTTAGTATTTTTCTGTTATTTTTATTTTACATGTAAAAAAATATATATATATATGTATATACTATATGGTACTACTATAAACTAAGCCTAAACCAAGGCCTGGAGTAGATATGTAGGTGTCTGGTATCCCCACCACTAAGAAAATGCTGCCTGGCCATCAAAAGATATAAAACCAGGCGAACCTCTTCTTAGCAGTCAGTCCCAGGTGTTCTCTCCATGCCTGTGGTTAGTATTCATGTATCATTACTATTTTTTCAATATTATTTCTATTTCTATCATCATTTTTTTATTTTAGGCTATTCTAATTTTATTTTTTCAGGCTATGTCATGCAGGTGCTACCCTATTTCAATAAGGATGGCCCAAACCACCAGTACAACCTGTATGACGATGTGATCTATAAACTACTAAAGGGGGCTAAAGCACTTGGAAAAGGACTAAGAGTATATTTTGATAATTATTACACCTCAGTGCAATCATTTGAAAAGTTACTGGCCTTGAAGACCTATGCTGTCGGGACATTGAGAAAAAATAGAACCGAATTGCCCAAACCATTGATGGTATCAAAGCACCCAGAGTTAAAGCAGAGAGGTGACAGTTTGTTCTCAAAATGCGGACAGCTACTGCTAACCTTATGGCAGGACAGAAAACTGATTCATGTGCTTTCAACATGTAATGGAAGTGAACTAACAACAACTAAAAGATGTATGAAGGATGACAAGGGCAAATTTCTCAAGAAAACCATCCCCTACCCCACCTCTTGGGCCGGAGGAGCTGGTGCAGAGTCTGTTACCATCGACATAGTAAAAACCAAGATATACCAAGAAGCCAGTCAAAATATGGATGCAAAGACTGTGGTGATGTTCACCTATGTCTACCTGACTGCTTTCGTGTGTATCATACCATAAAGAACTACGAAGCCAACCCTCCCTTCACTGAAGAATAAATCCTATGTCAGCCTAACGCCGTATCCCTAACGCCTACTATAAGCCTAAGACCAAATCCGACCCAGACCGTCCCAGGACCCTCCAAAATAAAAATGAAAGAAATATGTCCTACCTGATTGTCGCCTTGTTTCTTCTATATCCATTGGCAAGCCCTACTTTACTTATTATAGCATATATAGAGAAGGCTAACACAGTCACCCTTACGGGCTGTCCAACGGCGAGGGCCCGATCCGGCCCGCTCTTTCACCGGCGCCTCCTCCTCCGAAGGCCGGGGTAGGTCCGATGTGAATTACACCGGATTTCACCTTAAAATCCATCGATTTGCACCGGATTTTCACGATAAGTCCAATCAGTAGGGTCTCTTCCTTAGTAATGCGATGTCCATATGGCGATAACTCCATTATTTTAGACAGGATGGCGAAATTTCCAATGCGCCTCTCCTCCTCCTTGCTCGCCGATCTCGCGCCATCCCGCCGAATGAAAGCGAGGCTGGCGCAATTTTGAAAATTGCTCGAGGGATTTCCGCCCGAAATGCGATAAATACCGCATGTCCAGCTACAAATGAGGTCTCCCCGTGATCCTTGACACATAATCCATCTCCCTGACACAAAAAGAATGGTGTAAATCCATCATTTCTGCGAAAAATGACGCAAATCCGTGCGGGCATCCCTCTCCCTTGCTCGCCGGGCCGGGAAATGGCGCGAAAGTGGCGTCCTCTAGCGGGGAGCACCGTAACCAAGATGGCGTCTCAATTCGCGCGCTTCCCGCTAGGCGCGGCGGGTGGAAAGGGTTAAAGCCTGGTAGCCAAACCTATAATGTTCAACCCTATTTTGTCGTACAGCATTTTGATAGTTTTGTAAAGCTGCAAATGTGCCAATTAGTAAAATTTAAGAAATTATAATGTACAAAAAGTACTTTGGGACATAGAAAAATATAATTCTTGCTCATCTTAGTAACCCAACCCTATGAGACAAGGATACGTATAAGGTAATTTTGTCCAACCCTTGTCCAACCCTGGGATATACCTACTGTGGGATGAGCTTATTGGTTTAGTTCAAAAGGGATAAACGCACAGTAGAAGCCAACCTCTGTATACATGCACATTCCCACACAGAAAAAAAGACTATAATTGCTCTATATATGTACGAGTGTCAGTATGTATTGAAGCCAGAAATGAGCGTTAGGACCCGCCGCTGTATCCATTTATCACAACTCACGTCAAAATGACTCTCGCGGGAAAACTACTGATACAGTTAGAAAATATTTATATCCACCAGAAGGAATAACCATATGGAACCGGTAAAAAATGTAAGGGGAAATGTTCAGCCAGTCTATAATAGCGTTTTTTTTGCTTGGCTTTCATAAGCCTATATGAATTACAGGCTTGTTGTTCTGCTCCATGGCCTGCAGCGTAGAGAGCATATATATTTTTATGTTTTCTTTTTGCGTGTAAGCTTTATTGTCCTTGATGGCATCTATACACTTATTCTAGATCAAGTAAGCCCATCTCAGTTTACATTAAAGTTGTAGTTTATCATGAAATATCATTTGATTACTCTTTGGTTTATTCCGCAAAGGGAGAAGAAGAAAACAAAAAGAAACACGACAATTTTGTTGTCAGATTTCTCCTAAAGATTGAAATGCTGGTAACTATAATAGCCTTTTTCCTATGGGGACTAAGGATAAACCAAGCCAGTGACACCCTTAATATCCAACTCTTTATTGCCATAAAATACAGAATCGCCATTGGCCGGGAAACAGGCGACCCTGTTATTTTTCTATATTTGGGTTCTGCATACAACTTGTTAACAAATGGTTTAACAACTGTAGTTATCAATCTCCTAAATCAAATCAAATTTTCTCATTGTGAAAGTTAACTAGGTGTGAAAGGGTAAACGCCCTTGTTTTCGTCTTAACCTGCTCAGTGATTGTGAAAGTTAAACAGGTGCAAATGGGCAAAAACATGTGTTGTTCATCTTTTACCGTGGCAGCTCAGAACCTGTCAGTGTTCCCTAACCTTTAGGTGACAGATCACAAATAACATTCATCCCATTGACCCCCAGGGAGCCATTAGAATTACCCCGAACAGCCCCCGCCAGTGGGACAAACTCTTTGCTCATCCAGGTTTCACGAATTTGTGACTTTACAAGTGGCAACCGAGTCTGTTCTCATGCATTTTCACAGATTTGTCAATTTGTTGTCGGTTCTTGATTCACTTAATCTTGGTGATGATATTAAATGTGATTTCAAATTCCAGAAGAAGCGTGCATATTAATATATGAGGAACCGCAGGGGTGTCCGCAGGTGGCCGTATGACTCAGAGGGTCGTACGTCATGGCTCATGGCTCAAGGGCAAAGCCCCATGGGTCGTACAGGCTTTCCTTCAGGACGTACAATCCACGTGCACATAGGTCATAAGGCCACCTGAATACGACCCAAGAGATTCTTCTTTGTTTTTTCACCCAAACAATATTCAAAAGCTGTAGAAAATACTGAAAACAAGGAGCAGTACATACAGCCTGTCAATATGCACCACCATCTATTAGCCTGTAGTAAGTTGTACCATGGGGGCAGCCATTGTTGCCCAGTACAGGCCATTCAGGGGACAAGCTAGTCCCCTCCAGCACTAATAAGCTACCAAACACCCACTACCTTTATGTCAATGCTACAGGAAAATCATGTCTAAAGAGCAGAAATGAGCCCAACATGCTCCTTTTGGAATATTTTTGATAAACTTGAACAATAAGGAAGTGATAGGGAGGCAAAACTACCACTGCCCCTTAACTCTACGAGACCCCTAAGCAGGTTGTGTGTACAGTGTCGTATCTGTATTCATGGGTTGCAGTTGCTTTAGGGACTTAGCCATCAAATAAGACAATGCCTGAATAGGTTGGCTACCACAACAGAGAGATGGGAACCCTAGTCTTCCACCCTTATCGTCCCTCCGTCTACACAGCTTTATCTGTTAAGAGGTGTGAGGTAAACATTGGCCAATGTGGCCTGGAATGGGGAATTTGAAAAAGTGCTTAGGAGCAGCATTCATCAGCCAAGCTGATGATAATTAATAAGATGAATCTCTCTTTTCCTTACTGTCGCCAGGCAAGCAACAATGTGATAAGAACATTCTGTGACCATACTTTTATGGTCAGTCTGTTACCTGCCCAATTTTCATGTAACAGTTACATCTCTTTATGTTAGGTTCGGATTCTCAAAGACAGAACATTTTAATAACGTATATTCTGGTGAAGGTGAGATCTTACCAAGAAAGAATGTTATAATAATGTCATTCTTATGTGGAATAACATAAGCAGAATATTAAAATAAAATCACAGTGGAACATCACAATATTAGGTTTTAAAGACGTTATTGGGTTCTGTCAAAATAATGTAACAAGAACCAAACAAGAACCAAAAAGAGCATTACTGCAACTTTATGTTAGAGTTACATTCTTGCCTATGTTTGTTTGGATGATGTATAAAAAGAAATGTTGTAATCCTACATGCAATCCTATTTTTGAGATCAAATGGTCCATGATCACATTTTGGAACGCCCCTTAACAATCCTTTCTCTATCATGAAATGAAAATTATATTGAAATGAAAATTATTTTTGAATGTTCATATGGATATCTTTAGGTGTAATTCTCCCAGACGCGATTCTCTGGTTTGTTGTATTTTGGTGTACCTGCAGGCTAAATCAAGATGCATTGTGGGAAATATGTTGACATGTCCATTTCCTGTTATAAGTCTTAAGCATATTATAAATGACTTTATGTGACACTATCTTTCGTTTTTAGATAATAAACAGGGAAACTTAGTTACTGTTTCTTTTTGTTACCTTATGTACTTCATATTTCTGAAGTTAATTAAAGAATATTTTCATTAGATATTTTTATATTGCCATAAGATGCATTATTTCTATTAGTTTTCCCATGTTTTTGTCAACAAAATACACCAAAATTAGCCTGCAGGTGCATAAATTACAAGGAAACTTGGAATTGCGTCTGCCTGAATTAGTGTTGTACTGATGCGGATGGTCACTTCAGACTTTAGCTTAGCCGTTCCTGCATGGAACCAAGACTCAGGGCTAAGACTGCAACTCTCAGTGCTAAATAAGAGAGTGTATAATGGCATCATTAGGCAAGCATTGACAAACATATGTAAAGTGAAGCACGCGCAGCAGTCAGAAAAGCGCTACTAACTGTCGTTGGTTAAACATCCTGGAAAGGTTGGTACTAGAAGCCAGGTTCTAGAATTAAAATTGAAGCTGATGGACTGGTAGTTAGGCTCGAACGTTGGCTTGGTGTGGTTGAGTGGATGTTACCCTGTGGATTGTTCATTGTCTACAGGAGATCTTGCCATTGGTATACACACATCGGAGGTTTTTGACTTCCAGAAGTCTCTGAGCGAGGAACAGTCCAGAGAGTGGTACCGGGCCCGCACATCGAAAACGACTGCCGAAAAACAGAAGTGCCGTGAATCGTGGCTGCACCAAGCTCTTGCCTCAGGGACCAACACGCACTGGGCGTTTGGCACCATCGACCTACCACCCTGGGCAATCGGAGACGAAAAGATGGTCTCCGACATATTTCAAGTCAGGTCCAACGCTGCCCGCGAGGTCATGGAGATCGTCAAAGAACATGCCAGACGTAACCGACTGAAAGAGGAGAAGACCAGTAAGGAAATTCTCAAACGCCTAGAGGACGAGTTCACTCCCCAACAAGTCTCGGCTAGCCGCAAGGCAATCGAGACGCATACCCAACGTCAGACTGCCCGCCTCACGCGTGGCCTCGGCGAAAGGCGACAATGGCTCCTTCAAAATCAACCAACCCTCTCCGAGTCACTCACCCTTAGGTTCGAGAGGAGGTCGCAGAAGGCCCCACCGGTAGGGGGAGGTGACGACTCGGGCACGGAGAATTCCGACGATGCGGTTGAGCACCCTAACCGCCCACGCCTCCGCCGCCCAACTGGAGCGGCCCGCGGCAAACCCTCCCACAAGGGGCCCAAACGTAAGTGGTCTGCGAGCAGCATGCGTGCTCGTCATGACAGCACCCGCGGAGATCCCCCACGCCGTACTACGGACTCCGACACGACTACACCAGCAAAGCACGGAAACCACCGGGATAACGTACGTCGCACCAGTGAGTACAAACGCCGCTCCCGCTCCACCGACAGGAAGTCAAGGGATCACTCCCCTGACCGGCACCGTCGGCACGATAGAGCGAGAGCCGCCCGCCCTCGCTCACGCGACCACACTCGGGCGCCTGACAACGAAAGGGGCCAACGCCCTTTTCGGCCAGGTGGGCGTGGCCAACGGCCACCACGCCGTACAGCCACGGAGAGCCGCCGACGCAGCCCGTCCCGCCACGAGGGAACATCCACCTCCAACAGCCGCGACAACCGCGACAAGCGCCCACGACACGACCCATCTCGCTAAAAGGCACCACCTGGAGGGAAGCAACAGACCATATGGACGCTCAGCCCCACGACCTTTGTTCCAATAAAACGTCGGTTAACTGTTCTTTGTTGTCCATTGTCGATTATTTCCACCACACCGGTCGTGACACCGAACAGGGCAAGAACTCCCCTCCTGAGATCAGTAACCTCAAGTCGGAATTTGAAAATTACGTAACCCGAGAGGTCGACAAATTAACAGACCTCGACAATGTAATTAATCTTTCGGACCATGAACTTTCTGACTCTGAGAAGGAGGTTCTGAACAAAGGACTTAAGTTCTGCCCTACCCCGGAAACCCCTCGTGGGAGCGATAAACGTAAAGATCTAGACAGATTTCACCGCTCACTTAGGTTACGTTGTCATTTCGACAAAGATCAGATAGTGTCAGATACCCTGACCGAAGAACCAGTCACAGGTCCCTTCTCTAACACTAAGTCTCTGAAGTTGAAATCGAACAGCAAATGGGTTCCACCGGCTGGCCCAACTAACCTAGAAACGGTCATAACAATGAACGAACTAGCTCTACAGAACGTGGATCGGCCCCGACTCCGCAAAAACAACATCACCAAATGTCACGCTATGGCACTCAAGTCCTTGTCTAGTAACACCAACATCGTGATAAAGCCGGCAGACAAGGGCGGTGCGGTAGTGGTACAAAATCGCTCAGACTACATAATTGAAGGCGAACGCCAACTCAGTGACGCTAGGTTCTACCATTGGCAGGATCACGACTTGACTCCTGAACACAATGGTCAGATCATCTCCCAATTGGAAAACATGCGCATACGGGGGGAGATCACACAAAAAACCAAAGACTTTTTGGTTACAGTGGAACCACGCACGCCAGAGCTTTACCTTCTGCCGAAGGTCCACAAAAACGTACATCCAGTCCCTGGCAGACCGATCGTGTCAGCCAACGAAAGCCCAACCGAACGGATCTCTGCCTTTGTGGACCACTTTTTGGCCCCCATCGTCAAGACCGGACGGTCCTACCTACGAGACACCACTGACTTCCTCAACAAACTCGACGGCCTTAACGGCCTTCGAGGAGACGAAATGTTGATCACCTTGGATGTCAGCTCACTGTACACGAACATACCCAACCAAGAAGGGTGCGAGGCGGTGTTCACTGCCCTTAATGAGAACCGCACCTCAGGTGAACAACCAAGCAACCTGTCCCTGGTAGAACTACTAGGACAGGTTCTCACCTTCAACAACTTTAAGTTCAATGGAACAAACTACCTACAGGTGGGCGGGACAGCTATGGGTACCCGAGTCGCACCGTCATACGCGAATATTTTTATGAATATGTTCGAAAACAAGCATGTCTATTCCTACAAACTGCAACCGCTAGCCTGGTATCGCTACATCGACGACGTCTTCTGCGTCTGGCAGCACGGTGAAACAGAGCTTAACAGCTTTGTTAACCACCTCAACACCTGCCATCCAACCATCAAATTCACCGAGGAACGTTCGATGAGCAACATAAACTTCCTGGACACGACCATCAACATCCGCGAAGGCAAACTGACTACCAGCTTATACTGTAAGCCGACAGACAGAAACAACTACTTGCCTTACGATTCGGCACACCCGTACCATTGCAAAAAGGGATTGCCCTATGGACAATTCCTCCGCATCAGACGGATCTGCAGCGCCAAAGAAGACTTCCTGACACATTGCGCACGAAAGGGCGCCCTTCTTGTCCAAAAAGGGTATCCCATCGAAATGCTCTCGGAAGCCTACCTAAGGGCAGCTGGTAAGGATAGGACAGAAATACTACACCAAACAAAACCGACCCCGCAACCGGGGACGGTGTACCCAACCTTTCTCACCACTGACTACCACCCACATGAAGACGACCTCCGCAAGCAGGTCGATAAAACCTGGGATTACCTGGATCGCGCAAGCAATACCAGGAATGTACACTCCCGGGGCTTCCGAGTGGGTTACCGCAAACCAAAAAGTCTGCATAACACACTAGTCAGAGCCAAACTCCCTGAACAGGTTACCGACAGTCCCGCTCCCAGCACCCCCCTTGACAGGAAGTGCAAAAGCAAACATTGCCGGTACTGCCCCAAGATAAACATCTCGGGGACGATACGTTCAAACACCACCCGGAGTAAACATCGCGCACGAAAAAACGTCACCTGCAACAGCAACAACCTGGTATACTGCATTTCCTGCAAGAAATGTGGTAAACAATATGTGGGCCAAACCAAAAACGCTCTCAAGGAACGTTTTAAGAGCCACTTTTACCAGATCAGCAAGAACCCGCCGTCTACCGAAGTCTCACGCCATTTCAACCAGCATGGCCACAACGGCATCAAGGATGTAGAAATACATGCCTTGGAATTCGTCAATCGCAACCCTGGTCGTGATGGGACAACTGAGAAAAGGCTACAACTGGAATTTGACTGGATCCACGATCTGATCACGCAAATACCAAAGGGCCTCAACTCCATAGACACGGGTTATCAATCTAATCGCTAGGCCGACAAGGTGGGCCTAATCGGGGGACCTTCCACGTAAAATTCCACATATTGAATGATATGATTTCCAGCCCCCGTACCGCACCACCTTGCGACCCCGGCTTTTCTTCTTTAATTTGGGATGGAACTGACCTACTCTGCCTTACCGACCTTCACTTACCCCGCAGACGCCAGGAGAACTGACGACCGATACTTCCACCCGCGACCCGTCTCGCCCAGCCCGTAGGTATTCCTCGTCAAGTTCCCCTTTCACAAGCGGACACCGTGAGTACATTATAAGGCCTGATGAGGTATTGCACCGAAACCGTGTTACAGTCCCCTAGTGCCACCGGCCCACCACTGGGTCGGTCTTCAGTGTTTCTTGCTTGAAAAGGCATTTTTCACTGCCAGTGCATTCCCCAGAGTCCTAACAAACCCTTTCCGCACCTTCCCACCATGCCACCATGGAGGTTTAGGTCTGCAGTTCGGGACCTGACCTTGGGGCTTTTTGCACACTGCACAGGGCTGCATAAATTAGGCAGCGAGGTCACATGTCACTGTGAGCCTACCGGCTCACTGTCACGGTAGCCTTTGTACCCAACACACGTACACACTGACACATTGGATATTCATAAACTTATTTCTTTCACATGCATGTTATGTCCTTCATAATGCAGAACTACACTATGGATTGGACTCACCGTCTGGTCACAGACAGACTGCCAATGGAGCTAGCTAATATCTATGGGAACAAACAATACAACATTTAGATAGCACCGTAACTTTTAATGAATACTAAACCTCTATAGTTCAGCATTATAAATGTAGAAGTAGTCCCTCTGTGAATCCATAAACAAACAACATGGTGGCACACACATAAGTCGTTGGCTGCTCCATTTTGTCTTCCCACTGGGGTCATTGAACAATTCTCCCCCTGGGAAGACAAAGAGGAAGGGGATATAAATGGAGGAGCCAACGATATATATATATATATATATATATTATATATATATATATATATACATGCCCGTGTAGCCGCCGCGATGTTTGCAGCGTGAGCGATAATACAGCATTTGGCAAACCAACTCGAAATTCTAAGTTTCAGCCTACCTGTAAGAAGTCTGACTTATCTTGCAGTTTCTGGACCTATCTTGCAGATATCATATGGATATCATAATGCTGTAAATGTGTCAGATATACAGTGTTAGTCCTGTATTTGAGAGTAATCAGGTGTTAGAAACTTTGCCAAATCCTAAGAATGAATCAGCTGACATGTTTACAAAAGGAGGTGTCCCAAGGAATGTTTGCACTAAAAGGTTTGAGATACTTTATGACTTTCTCTAAAGAGTTTGATGTTTGTCATGGTTTTGACTTGTGGTAAAATCATGATTATATATTTTATGAATAAGTACACGGTCAGTATTATCTGTGTTTACATGATAAGAGAATTAGACACAACATGTTGTGTGGTAGAACTTTCTGATGACATCGGGAGATGATTTTGCAGAAAACTAAAAGATGAAGCTCCCAAGGTTTGACCTAAAGAAAGCTAAGATTAAGAACCTTTGAAAAAGCATTGTTGGGCTAGGACAAGCCAAAAGGTATGTAAGAATCCTGAGAGTTGTATGAACCATATTTTGTATCATGACATGCAAGATCTAAGTAGTAAAAGACAGTTTTGTACAGGACCATGTGCTCTGTAAACTGGGCCATGTGACAAAGTTCTAGAAGAATCTATGTAGGCTTTATGCCTAAGAATTCATGATTTATGTACAAGTAAGCCTAAATAAGGCCAAAGGTTATTATGATGTGTCAGTAGTATTGACATTATATTCTAAGTATGTACTTTGAGTAGTACTTTGAGTAGTATTGAGTAGTATACTAAAGAACTACAGAGTAAAGGAATTATGTAGGCTTTGATCCTAATCTCATGAATATGCAAATGATGTCACCTCCCTTTACACCAACATACCCAACAAGGATGGCTGTGATGCAGCCTTCCAAGCACTATGCAAACACCGACCATTCGGTACCCAGCCAAGCAACCTTTCCCTCCTAGAGCTTTTGGCACAGGTACTCACTCTAAACAACTTCCAGTTCGATAGTCGTAACTTCCTTCAAATTGGCGGCACCGCAATGGGAACAAAAGTCGCACCCTCGTACGCGAACGTCTTTATGTCGGATTTTGAGGAGAAATTCGTTTATACTTATCATCTCCAGCCAAAAATCTGGCTACGCTATATAGACGATATATTCTGTATCTGGCAACATGGTGAACAAGAGCTCGAGAAATTCACTGACCATCTGAACAGCGTCCATGACACCATAAAGTTCAGCGCCGAAAAATCGACCACAAGTATTAACTTCCTCGACACGACTGTTCAACTCAACGAGCGCAACTTGACGACCACCCTATATTGTAAACCGACTGATCGGAATAACTACCTACCATTTCACTCGGCACACCCATACCACTGTAAAAAGGGCCTCCCGTATGGCCAATTCCTACGTATCAAACGAATTTGCAGTAAACAGACCGATTTCGTCTCAAACTGCGCTAAGAAGGCAGCCCTTCTGAGACAGAAAGGCTATCCAGAAACATTACTGGTCGAAGCGTTTGATAGGGCAAACAAGATTGACAGGTCAACACTCCTAACCAACACATTAACGGAGAAGCAGGCTGAAAAGGATGACCCTTTTTTCCTCACCACAACCTTCAACTCTTCAACAAGAATCCTTTGCGACCAAATAGGCAAAACATGGGACCTCCTGGACCGCTCATCATCCACCCGCCACCTCTTCGAAAAGGGGTACAAGACAGGTTACAGGAAACCAAAGAGCCTAAGAGACATCTTAGTACGGTCGAAACTGCCCAGGGAAAATCCCACCGAACATTCAGTAGCCACACGGGAGAGGGCCACATGCAACAACAGAAATTGCCGATACTGCCCACGGCTGAACCACAGTGGCACGATCAAATCTCACATCACCAAACGTGACTACTACACAAGACAAAATGTTGATTGCAACAGCAACAACTTGATCTACGCCATCGAATGCAAAAAATGCGGCAAACAGTATGTGGGCCAGACCAAAAACAACCTGAAAACCAGGTTCAAAGCCCATTTCTACACCATCACCGGAGACCCTAGAAAGACCGAGGTCTCGCGACATTTCAACTCACCCGGACACGAGGGTCTGAACGACGTGGAAATATATGTCCTTCAATTCTGCAACTTGTCACCCGACAAGGACTCTTCCCTTAACCGGAAGCTGAATGCGGAATTCCAGTGGATCCACAGGCTACGGAGCCAAATCCCAATGGGCCTCAACGCCATTGATAACAGCTACTAAAGAATTCTGTTGCTCTACATCTGATCACCCTAATTACGTCTAACCTACGACCTACCCAGTCACCCAATCTGTGATCTTATCGACAACAGGTATTAACAAGGATGGAACGTCACACTGCCTAGTCAACGAAACATAAACCTTCACATTTGGATATTTGGTCAATCAGCTCTCTATGTTTTACCATATGCCTGAGTAGGACGTGCATGCCACGCCCTTAGCCAAAAAGATCCTGTGTGGACACCGTGTAACTCAACCTTACATACGGCCTGATGAGGTGTTTACCGAAACCGTGCACACCACCTGTTGACCCCCTATTTTCTCATCTAAACCTGGACTGCGTAAGACAGGTTTTGGGGGTTGCAGATTTAATTCTGCTGGTCAACCATGTTAAGATATCGGCTAGTATCCCCTATGGAGATTTCCTCACAAGTGGACCGTGTAGGACACTGTGAGGATAGCCCATCAACAACAATATATCAGATATCTTAGGCGAATACCCGGACCGCGTAGGACGGGCATTTCTCCACCCCTATCACATGTAGGTCATTTCATCATATCTGGACAGGTGGATAATAATCTGGATAATTTAGGAACTAAACGAAGTTTCCGACTTATGATATACAAGTAGCAGAGTGGCCCCTGCCGCCGCTACGCCTCATAACGAGTGCTCAGTGTGGCCCCTGCCACCGGCACTCATCGCCCTAAACCCCACCAGCCCAGATCCGAACACCCCTTACCAGCCCCAGAAGTTGGCGGGAGCATTCATGAATATTGATGACACATGACCATGACTGACCAATCAGGTGAGCCGCTAGGCAGAGTGCAGTGTTGAACAGTGGGGAGTCCCCCACTACACGGTTGCCGTCCAAGGAGAGAGGACCCTTCGTTTTCCACTTTTTCACCCCAACTCTCCAATCTCCTTGCCACAACCAACACACTCCATCCAACTATTTCATCTATTCATTCTCCCTTTCCTTCCATACTTCAGGTTTGCCTGCATCATGGCTTCACAACAGGAGCCAGAACCAGGAGAGATCGAGGAGCAGGAGGAAATGGATCACACTACTGAGGCTCCACAAATCGATTTTGGAGCCTTCAACCCGGTACCGACACCGCCACAAAGACTCACTAGGAGAAGGGCTTCATCTGTAAGTAAAATCTCCAATGTGAACTTTGTAGATTTAAGGAAATCTAACCTTTTAAACTTAGATTTTCACTCGGTTCTGACACCCGACGCCACTGTAAACAAGCCCGGGTGCGTTCGGAAAGCCACGAGTCACACCAAAGGGAAAACGCATATTTCCCCTCAATCGAAACGCATCAACGCACAAAAAACGCATAATCAGAGCACCCACGTACTAGGGAAGGCCCCAGATATGCGTCCTATCTCACATTATTTCGATAAAACAATCGAATCTCGCCCAACACTCACGCCAAATCCGTCGCCCTCGCCAAAACATGCGTTTCCGAATGCAACCGACGCGTCCCAACTCCCCGGATCGGCGGGGAAGGACCATCGAGCTAAAACGCATAATATCTTCTCCAAAACCGCATCAAACGCATCGAACCCGCATGAATCGCATAAAACAAGCCTCCAGGTAGACACTGAGACGCATAGTTTACCTGATTTCCCCCATATTTCGCAAGAAAACCGCTCGATAACTCGGTCTGACAGCTTTGCCAAGTCCCCGCCCGATCAGCTGACAGCCCCGGGAGGCGGCGTGACGGCGGACAGCTCCTTCCCCTCCGATCGAGCCAAAACGCATAATATCTTCTCCAAAACCGCATCAAACGCATCGAACCCGCATGAATCGCATAAAACAAGCCTCCAGGTAAGCACTGAGACGCATAATTTACCTGTTTTCCCCCATATTTCGCAAGAAAACCGCTCGATACCCCGGTCAGACAGGTCTGTCAAGCCTTCGCCCGATCACACGCCCGCCCCGGGCGTCGACGGGGAGGCGGACAGCTCCTACCCCTCCGATCGAGCTGAAACGCATAATTTCTGCTCAAAAACCGCATCAAACGCATCGAACCCGCAAGAATCGCATAAAACTAGCCTCCAGGTAAGCACTGAGACGCATAGTTTACCTGTTTTCCCCCATATTTCGCAAGAAAACCGCTCGATACCCCGGTCAGACAGGTCTGTCAAGCCTTCGCCCGATCACACGCCCGCCCCGGGCGTCGACGGGGAGGCGGACAGCTCCTACCCCTCCGATCGAGCAAAAACGCATAATTTCTGCTTAAAAACCGCATCAAACGCATCCAACCCGCATGAATCGCATAAAACAAGCCTCCAGGTAGACACTGAGACGCATAGTTTGCCGGATTCTATCCATATTTCGCCAGAAAACCGCTCGACAACTCGGTCGGACAGTTTTGCCAAGCCTCCGCCCGATCAGCTGACAGCCCTGGGACACTGGATGACGGCGGACAGCTCCTCTCCCTCTGATCGAGTCAAAACGCATAATTTTCGCTCGAAAACCGCATTAAACGCATTGAATCCGCATGAAACGCATGAAATAAGCCTCCATTTGGGGACAGAAACACATGAGTCGACGAAATCTCAGCATACTTCACCTGTGTCCCCAAATGTCACCTGTCAAAAATCGGTTGCTTTGGGGCATTCGGGTCTTCACACTGTCAACATCCCTCCACCACCCATGGGAGTTCCGGGGAACCCGGCCGGTTGCACTGTGAATCTTAATCCTGAATCGGGTGAGTATTCCAATACTGACACAAACACTACTTTCTTCAATCTCCAACCGGAGGTCGATGACTCACATGAGACGACAGATAATAATCACAGCGATTGTATTATCTCGACATCAATTTCTTTCGAAGAACCTGTTGGTCCCCCTGGCAGTCACCCGAGCTGCGCTCAGCCACAGCCTAGTGACAATGAGCTTGACACCACACTTGACAATCTCTGCTATCTGGATACGTCAGTGAGATCATCCCTCGGTGAAGAGATTTTCAGCACACCTAGTCGCACTAAGAATGCCAAGGGTAAGTCTCGATCTAAAGTTAGGTTTGATTGTGATCCACAACTTACACCTAACAATAGGAAAGAAAAACGAGCTCATGATAACGACGAAGAAAGTATGTCCACTAAACGTTCCCGATTATCATCTCTCACTATAGACGCTAGTCATGATAGAAAAAGTTTCATCAGCGGAATCACACGGATCCCATCTAATATGGGCACCTACGCTTACGCTGTCAAAAAGGGCCTTAACGAACGTAATAGAGTCCCTTTCAAATTCAAACCAGCAGTCCGAGCCACAGATCCACATATATCTGATTCAGTTCCCTCTCTGTCCCGACAGCACGTCGTTGAGAACCACTACCTCGATGCCCTTGACGCGGTGTCGGAACCTAAATGGTACAAGGCGAGACGGGTCCTGACTGCAGCCGCGAGATCGAGCTACAGATGGAGCTGGTTGGCCCAGAGTTTCAAAAAACATCAACTACCAGACTGGGCCACTGGACTCGCCCCCCTACCACCCTGGGCACGAGATGATAGCAAGCTGGAGGACACGATCTTCGATATACGGACCAGGGCAGCAAATGAGGTTCTGGAAGCGGTCCTCATACACACACGGGACCTTTCTTTCGCTCAACAGGCAGAGGGTGACAAGCTCCTAACCGAAGTTGAGCGCGCCTTTACGCAGAACCAGGTTGCACACAGCCGCGCCGACCTAACAGAATACACCGAAAAGGAGTTGGTGACCCTCCAAAAAGAACTCAAACACAAGAAAGAACTCATGCTGCTCAATCAGCCGACCTTGAGCGAGATGATTGAAATGCAACCGGAGAAAAGAGTTCACCCGAACCAGGTTAACAACCCAAGCGTGGCGACCATCAGCCAACCACCTTCAACGACACCATCCCGTCACCCCGACGCGGAAACCGATCAATCGCACGCACGGCAGGCCATAACACGACCGACCAGACCAAATCGAAGCCGACGCACCACCAGTACAAGCAATAGGGCCCCACAAGAACAACCATACACTTCACCAAAGCGAAACCGTGGACGTAGGGGAAACAGAGGAACCCTGTCAAGAGGCCGCCCACGCCCCAATGCGCCATCAACCAACAACACTCGCCCACCAAATACGGCGACGAGAGGCAATCGCCAAGCGAATCGGGGTGGCCGAATGACCTATCCTGATCCGGACCAAACACCGTCCAGGTCACAATACCAAGATAGGGCAACAACCGAATACCGCCCAGAACCTACGACCCCTTTTCGGTCACGACCCCGGACACGAGATCCGATACGGAGGCATGGCTACGAACCCCCGCTCCACCACCCGTACGGCCGACACCAGGAGGACTACCAACGCACCTACCGTCCGGAATATCCAGAAGACCGACTACGAGACCCGGCCCCCTCAGAATACCGACCACTTCCGCTCGCCCCATACCGGGACCTAGGCATGGACAGATACCGGGACTATTACTATTAGGCCCCCATCTGAGGTCACCACCCCCCCACCCAACTGTTAGCTTGGTGAATAAATGCTCCGAACGCAATATGACTCAACCTCTTATTTCCAATCAAGTCACCAGTAACGGCCCACCGGCTCCGGCAGAAAACGAGTCGCCGAACACTCTAAAATCGGAACGCGCCGATTTTCTGCGGTTAACTGAAGCAATTCTCTCGGATACCACACCAATAGATAACGTCATAAACCTTTCAGACCATAACCTCACATCAGATGAGAAAAATGTTCTCAAAAATGGCCTCAAATTCTGCCCCACGCCAGGCGCGCCGGAACTTGGAGACATTAGACGTGATCTGGATAAATTCCATCGATCTCTTCGAATTAAGTGTTACTTCAACAAAAAGAACATCGCTGCTGACGGAGAAGAGGGGACCAGTACAGGCCCCTTCTCTGATGTTTCCAAAATCAAACTTAAATCAAACTCGACTTGGGTCCCACCCAATGGCCCGGTAAATCTAGAGAACATTATAAGTATCAATGAGCTGGATATCCTTAATTCAACAATCCACTCACCCAAAAGCTATAACCTACCCCGCGGCGAACGGGGCAGTATCCGCGCTTTAGCACGAAATACAGAAATTGTCATTAAACAGGCTGATAAAGGTGGGGCTGTCGTAGTCCAAAACAAAAAGGACTACGTGCATGAAGGGGAAAGACAACTGAGCGACACTAGGTTCTATAGGGAAACTCCAACAGACCTCACGGTGACTCACAACAATCAAGTCCTCCACCAACTAGAACAGATGAGGTTACGAGGGGAGATAACCGAAAAGACAAAACGATTTCTAACGACAAGCGAACCACGTACAGCGCAACTGTACCTACTTCCGAAAATTCACAAAGGGACAAAACCGGTCCCTGGTCGTCCAATTGTGTCCGCGAATGAGAGTCCGACAGAGAGAATCTCAGCGTTTGTCGACCATTTCTTAGCCCCGATCGTCCGGAGTGGTAAATCGTACCTACGCGACACGACGGATTTTCTCATGAAATTGAAAGACGTAGACGACCTAACAGGTTCCGAAATCCTTTTGACGTTGGATGTCACCTCCCTTTACACCAACATACCCAACAAGGATGGCTGTGATGCAGCCTTCCAAGCACTATGCAAACACCGACCATTCGGTACCCAGCCAAGCAACCTTTCCCTCCTAGAGCTTTTGGCACAGGTACTCACTCTAAACAACTTCCAGTTCGATAGTCGTAACTTCCTTCAAATTGGCGGCACCGCAATGGGAACAAAAGTCGCACCCTCGTACGCGAACGTCTTTATGTCGGATTTTGAGGAGAAATTCGTTTATACTTATCATCTCCAGCCAAAAATCTGGCTACGCTATATAGACGATATATTCTGTATCTGGCAACATGGTGAACAAGAGCTCGAGAAATTCACTGACCATCTGAACAGCGTCCATGACACCATAAAGTTCAGCGCCGAAAAATCGACCACAAGTATTAACTTCCTAGACACGACTGTTCAACTCAACGAGCGCAACTTGACGACCACCCTATATTGTAAACCGACTGATCGGAATAACTACCTACCATTTCACTCGGCACACCCATACCACTGTAAAAAGGGCCTCCCGTATGGCCAATTCCTACGTATCAAACGAATTTGCAGTAAACAGACCGATTTCGTCTCAAACTGCGCTAAGAAGGCAGCCCTTCTGAGACAGAAAGGCTATCCAGAAACATTACTGGTCGAAGCGTTTGATAGGGCAAACAAGATTGACAGGTCAACACTCCTAACCAACACATTAACGGAGAAGCAGGCTGAAAAGGATGACCCTTTTTTCCTCACCACAACCTTCAACTCTTCAACAAGAATCCTTTGCGACCAAATAGGCAAAACATGGGACCTCCTGGACCGCTCATCATCCACCCGCCACCTCTTCGAAAAGGGGTACAAGACAGGTTACAGGAAACCAAAGAGCCTAAGAGACATCTTAGTACGGTCGAAACTGCCCAGGGAAAATCCCACCGAACATTCAGTAGCCACACGGGAGAGGGCCACATGCAACAACAGAAATTGCCGATACTGCCCACGGCTGAACCACAGTGGCACGATCAAATCTCACATCACCAAACGTGACTACTACACAAGACAAAATGTTGATTGCAACAGCAACAACTTGATCTACGCCATCGAATGCAAAAAATGCGGCAAACAGTATGTGGGCCAGACCAAAAACAACCTGAAAACCAGGTTCAAAGCCCATTTCTACACCATCACCGGAGACCCTAGAAAGACCGAGGTCTCGCGACATTTCAACTCACCCGGACACGAGGGTCTGAACGACGTGGAAATATATGTCCTTCAATTCTGCAACTTGTCACCCGACAAGGACTCTTCCCTTAACCGGAAGCTGAATGCGGAATTCCAGTGGATCCACAGGCTACGGAGCCAAATCCCAATGGGCCTCAACGCCATTGATAACAGCTACTAAAGAATTCTGTTGCTCTACATCTGATCACCCTAATTACGTCTAACCTACGACCTACCCAGTCACCCAATCTGTGATCTTATCGACAACAGGTATTAACAAGGATGGAACGTCACACTGCCTAGTCAACGAAACATAAACCTTCACATTTGGATATTTGGTCAATCAGCTCTCTATGTTTTACCATATGCCTGAGTAGGACGTGCATGCCACGCCCTTAGCCAAAAAGATCCTGTGTGGACACCGTGTAACTCAACCTTACATACGGCCTGATGAGGTGTTTACCGAAACCGTGCACACCACCTGTTGACCCCCTATTTTCTCATCTAAACCTGGACTGCGTAAGACAGGTTTTGGGGGTTGCAGATTTAATTCTGCTGGTCAACCATGTTAAGATATCGGCTAGTATCCCCTATGGAGATTTCCTCACAAGTGGACCGTGTAGGACACTGAGGATAGCCCATCAACAACAATATATCAGATATCTTAGGCGAATACCCGGACCGCGTAGGACGGGCATTTCTCCACCCCTATCACATGTAGGTCATTTCATCATATCTGGACAGGTGGATAATAATCTGGATAATTTAGGAACTAAACGAAGTTTCCGACTTATGATATACAAGTAGCAGAGTGGCCCCTGCCGCCGCTACGCCTCATAACGAGTGCTCAGTGTGGCCCCTGCCACCGGCACTCATCGCCCTAAACCCCACCAGCCCAGATCCGAACACCCCTTACCAGCCCCAGAAGTTGGCGGGAGCATTCATGAATATTGATGACACATGACCATGACTGACCAATCAGGTGAGCCGCTAGGCAGAGTGCAGTGTTGAACAGTGGGGAGTCCCCCACTACACGGTTGCCGTCCAAGGAGAGAGGACCCTTCGTTTTCCACAAGGATGTAGAAATACATGCCTTGGAATTCGTCAATCGCAACCCTGGTCGTGATGGGACAACTGAGAAAAGGCTACAACTGGAATTTGACTGGATCCACGATCTGATCACGCAAATACCAAAGGGCCTCAACTCCATAGACACGGGTTATCAATCTAATCGCTAGGCCGACAAGGTGGGCCTAATCGGGGGACCTTCCACGTAAAATTCCACATATTGAATGATATGATTTCCAGCCCCCGTACCGCACCACCTTGCGACCCCGGCTTTTCTTCTTTAATTTGGGATGGAACTGACCTACTCTGCCTTACCGACCTTCACTTACCCCGCAGACGTCAGGAGAACTGACGACCGATACTTCCACCCGCGACCCGTCTCGCCCAGCCCGTAGGTATTCCTCGTCAAGTTCCCCTTTCACAAGCGGACACCGTGAGTACATTATAAGGCCTGATGAGGTATTGCACCGAAACCGTGTTACAGTCCCCTAGTGCCACCGGCCCACCACTGGGTCGGTCTTCAGTGTTTCTTGCTTGAAAAGGCATTTTTCACTGCCAGTGCATTCCCCAGAGTCCTAACAAACCCTTTCCGCACCTTCCCACCATGCCACCATGGAGGTTTAGGTCTGCAGTTCGGGACCTGACCTTGGGCCTTTTTGCACACTGCACAGGGCTGCATAAATTAGGCAGCGAGGTCACATGTCACTGTGAGCCTACCGGCTCACTGTCACGGTAGCCTTTGTACCCAACACACGTACACACTGACACATTGGATATTCATAAACTTATTTCTTTCACATGCATGTTATGTCCTTCATAATGCAGAACTACACTATGGATTGGACTCACCGTCTGGTCACAGACAGACTGCCAATGGAGCTAGCTAATATCTATGGGAACAAACAATACAACATTTAGATAGCACCGTAACTTTTAATGAATACTAAACCTCTATAGTTCAGCATTATAAATGTAGAAGTAGTCCCTCTGTGAATCCATAAACAAACAACATGGTGGCACACACATAAGTCGTTGGCTGCTCCATTTTGTCTTCCCACTGGGGTCATTGAACAATTCTCCCCCTGGGAAGACAAAGAGGAAGGGGATATAAATGGAGGAGCCAACGATATATATATATATATATATATATATATTATATATATATATATATACATGCCCGTGTAGCCGCCGCGATGTTTGCAGCGTGAGCGATAATACAGCATTTGGCAAACCAACTCGAAATTCTAAGTTTCAGCCTACCTGTAAGAAGTCTGACTTATCTTGCAGTTTCTGGACCTATCTTGCAGATATCATATGGATATCATAATGCTGTAAATGTGTCAGATATACAGTGTTAGTCCTGTATTTGAGAGTAATCAGGTGTTAGAAACTTTGCCAAATCCTAAGAATGAATCAGCTGACATGTTTACAAAAGGAGGTGTCCCAAGGAATGTTTGCACTAAAAGGTTTGAGATACTTTATGACTTTCTCTAAAGAGTTTGATGTTTGTCATGGTTTTGACTTGTGGTAAAATCATGATTATATATTTTATGAATAAGTACACGGTCAGTATTATCTGTGTTTACATGATAAGAGAATTAGACACAACATGTTGTGTGGTAGAACTTTCTGATGACATCGGGAGATGATTTTGCAGAAAACTAAAAGATGAAGCTCCCAAGGTTTGACCTAAAGAAAGCTAAGATTAAGAACCTTTGAAAAAGCATTGTTGGGCTAGGACAAGCCAAAAGGTATGTAAGAATCCTGAGAGTTGTATGAACCATATTTTGTATCATGACATGCAAGATCTAAGTAGTAAAAGACAGTTTTGTACAGGACCATGTGCTCTGTAAACTGGGCCATGTGACAAAGTTCTAGAAGAATCTATGTAGGCTTTATGCCTAAGAATTCATGATTTATGTACAAGTAAGCCTAAATAAGGCCAAAGGTTATTATGATGTGTCAGTAGTATTGACATTATATTCTAAGTATGTACTTTGAGTAGTACTTTGAGTAGTATTGAGTAGTATACTAAAGAACTACAGAGTAAAGGAATTATGTAGGCTTTGATCCTAATCTCATGAATATGCAAATGAGTCAGTGTAAGAACTAAGAAAGACTAAAGACTGTGTGTATTATTATACACTTTTATGGATAAAGTAACCATAGAATTATGAATATAGATCCATGTCTAAGATTGTCTGAAACTATTATTTAGACACAAATATCCTTTTTGTCTATTTTCAGTTTTCGACGTTATTTCATTACTACTAAGAACTACGAAGAATTTGTACGAAGTTAGATATTTTATTGATACAAAAGACGAACTAAGAACAAAGTTGTACGAACAAGAAAGTGGAATTTGTGAATCTAAGAACCAAAGAATTTATCTGAAGAACTGTACATATTATTCATCATTTTTCATATATCCAAGAACTAGTAGTAATAAATATCAGTTACGAAACCACGGTTTATGTCTCAAATGCCATCGAGCCCAACAGCTGCTACAGTCGAAAACTTTTGTCTCATGGCTGAGACAGAAGTTATTATCGAACTTTGACGATAGACGGAGCTTGCCCCTAGGAAAGGTGGTGAGCGACGACTGATAGACCTGGCCGCCTTCACGAGTAGCGTGGTCAGTCGTGGGCAGCGTCTTCGCTAGACGAGACGCGCCAACCTCCGATGTCATCGTGTGGGCATCGCGAGGGCATCGCATCTTCGTCTCCACGATGGGGGCGAGAGACGGACCTTGTCACCATCGGGCGTGGTGAGTGACGACCATCGACGGACGAGCCTGGCCGCCATAGGGGCGTGGCCACTCGACAACGCTCTGGTCTAGGGTAAGGCCGGAACAAAGAACCTGCTGCCGTTGCAGTGGGTGTAGACGTCATCGTGTGGGCATCGCGAGGGCATCACACCTTCGTCTCCACGATGGGGGCGATAGACGAACCTTGTCACCATGGGGTGTGGCGAGTGACGAACGTCGACCGACGATCCTGGCCGCCATAGGGGCGTGGCCACTTGACGACACTTTGGTCTCGGTAAGGCCGGAGTGACGAACCTGCTGCTAGGTCGCAGCGGGTAAGGAACTGCGTCTAGTGAAAGGACGCTCATCTTAGAACTCTTGGTGTCAGGTGATGCTGAGATTTTGAATTTGTGTCGTATTATTGCGATATGAAATTTATTTGAAGTATATTTGATGAAACTTTGTGAAACTTTACCGCCTGGTGTGTGGTGAACATTGAATTTGTTGAAAGCTTGTCGCTAACAGGTAGCACGAGTTTTGTATTTAGAATTTTATGAACCTTGTTGTCCAGGAAGATAGCAAGCCATGAACCTTTGTCTCTAGGAAGGGACATTCGATGAACCACCTTGTCGCCTACGGGTAGGACAGGTCAAGAACTGTGTCTCTAGATATTCACCGCCTAAGGGTAGGGTGAGTTGATGACTTTGTGAGAAGGAAGCCAGCCGCCTACGGGTAGGGTTGGGGGATTCGACCATCGTCAGCAGGGACCAGCCACGAACTACAAGAACTTGAGACGAAATGAAGAACTTTGAACCTTTTGAACTTTGAACTGTATGAAACTCTGAATAAGAACTGAGACATTGCATTAACATTGCCTTTTGTTTCAGATCAGCGACGACAGCTGTTTGTATTTGTTGGTAGTAGTTTGCAACGATGTAACTGAAGACGTTACTTTTTCTATTTTTGACCAGTCTAACGAAACTTAGCGCCTAAGGGTAGGTTAAGTGGATGACCCTGTAAGATTAAGCTTGCCGCCTAAGGGTAGGGTAGAGTGAAAACTTCTCTGTCAGTATAGACTTGGTTATTGAAGATCGAAGAATTTGACGTGTCTTATGAGACTTTGTAACTGTATTCGAACCTAGTGATATTTCTCTTCAGATTATAGAACTTTATCGGTTGATGTAGAGGCACATTCAAAGGAGTGTGTCGGCCGACGTAGTGGCCATTTTGAACTTCCGGTATTGCCCCGTAGAACCCTGTAGAAATTATCACAGGCCCGCAGTTTACTAAAGGGCTTTTATGCCACTAGACACTTTATGAAACTACGAAATTTGACATTTTTGAAGACTGAAATATTTGATGCACTAACTGCCATTTTATTTCAGATCCAGCATAAGAGCTGTGTAGACACTTGATATAGGTTATATCTTGTGAACTTTTGAACCTGTTACTTGATATTGTGGTTTATCCTGTAACTTTTAACTAAGAACCCACGAACATAGAAGTACTAGTAGAGGTACTAAAGAACTCTCTTAAGACTACGGCACCTGTAGTGGTTGCTATAGAAAAGTAAGGTATTGTTATTGCCTTTAAAGTATATGAGTAAGCAAGGTACTAGTATAGGTACTACTAGACCATTAGAACCCTTTTTGAAGTGGTATTTAAAACCTGCTTAGGTAGCAGTGTATAATATATTTTGAACCTACACATGTAGTAGCATTCTAAGGTTACGTTGTGAGTTTGGGAGATATATAGGAACAGGGAGCTTAGACTATTTGGGTAGGGTATTTATCCTGAACGCTTTTGAACCCAAAGTTAAGTTTGAATTTGAAATTTGAAAGTCCCTTTCATTTCCATTTATATTATCTACCCATTCCAAATTGACCTACATCTTTCAAGATGAGTGACCTAAGATCTAAAGACAGGAAAGACTCCTACAGTCACAGGATGTCACCTAGAGAATATGCATCGCTAAAGGCACGTGAAGCCGAAGCATGGGCTAAATTCTACAAAGCCAAACTAGAACTTAAGACAGAAGAATTTCGTAGAGAAGAGCCAGACTTTTGTTTCTCATCTAAAGCAAATAGTGCCTTTCTATTATTGAAGTGCAACTTCTGGGAAGCAGAGTCTAAAGCAGAAGCCATCTCTGAAGAAGTTAAGGCTGAAATTAGGAATTCTAAGTATAGAAGTTACAATAAGACAGCCGACCGACGCCAGAAGTCAAAGGCTGAGAAGTATGTAGCCCCAAAGAAAGTAGAAGTTGAGAAAGTCGAACAGAGAACAGAAGAACTGGTGCAGGTAGTTTCCTCACCAGCCCCTTTAGAACAGACTGACGTCCAGTCTGAAGAAGTGACGTTTCAGTCCATGACGTCCAGTGACGAAATGACGACGGACCTGTATTCTGGTCATAAGAATAATGAAGAACAGGACAGTAAGGTTGACAGTGAATGTCCCTTAACTTTTCAGAGTGCCACAGGAGATGGTAACCTGTTATGTGCTGAGTTGCAGCCAACTAAAGATTTTGTAGAATCTCTTCCACTGTCTGAACAGGTAATGACGACAGAAGAAACTACGACAGACAGCCAGAGTATGTCGCAGGCGACTACTACCAAGGAAGTCGTAGGTCATGTACGTGACAAGCCAACCCAAAGGTTCAAGTCACATGGATCGAGGTTCAGTATACCTCCCCAGAGAGCACGGCCTAAGAAGCCTGTGCATGTGAAGAAGTTGTCCGGGTTGAGGTTCGGCTCACCTCCCCTTAAAGTAAGGCTCAAGAGGGCCAAGTTCAAGAAGTCACGTGGGTTGAGGTTAGGTCTACCTCCCCACAAAGTTAAGTTTAAAGAACCCTTTTTTAGAGATGTACGCTGCGATGAGATTGCACCGCGGGGAGCGGTAGCAAGACGTAAAGACGTAACGAAGCAGCGAGACCTCAGGTCTGGACCTCCAAAGCCCAGCAGGCCACCTGATTGTAAAGTCAGAATGCACAGAGCACGTAAGAAGCGTGAAAGACCACCGCGGGGAGTGGTGAAGCACAAAAGACCCAACATATCACTGCAGAAGACAGTTAGAAGAGTTGGTGAGTCTGAGTTTATTGTGAGGTATAAGGACCTCAAAGGAAGGTATAAGATGTAAAGAACAGTGAAGATGAGCAGGAGTGCTCAGCTTAGGTCCCACCCTTTTACACAGTTATTGATACTGTTTGTGGTTGACCACTTTGTATACACTTTGGATTTTCAAAAAGAAACTTGATTAGCGTTGGCATATAACGCATGTATTTTTTGAAGACGTACAACTACGTACTTACGATTTAAGGTCACGATTTTGAAAGATCCCACGATTATAGAACTAGAAATAAGAAAGCTATTGGCTTATAAGAAAGGGAATCAAGAGCGTTCTCCTATAAAGCAGTGTCAAGGTAGTGCACTAAGTTTTAACTTCCGCACTAAGTGTAAAATTACAGGGTAATTTTAGCGGGGAGTGTAGCCGCCGCGATGTTTGCAGCGTGAGCGATAATACAGCATTTGGCAAACCAACTCGAAATTCTAAGTTTCAGCCTACCTGTAAGAAGTCTGACTTATCTTGCAGTTTCTGGACCTATCTTGCAGATATCATATGGATATCATAATGCTGTAAATGTGTCAGATATACAGTGTTAGTCCTGTATTTGAGAGTAATCAGGTGTTAGAAACTTTGCCAAATCCTAAGAATGAATCAGCTGACATGTTTACAAAAGGAGGTGTCCCAAGGAATGTTTGCACTAAAAGGTTTGAGATACTTTATGACTTTCTCTAAAGAGTTTGATGTTTGTCATGGTTTTGACTTGTGGTAAAATCATGATTATATATTTTATGAATAAGTACACGGTCAGTATTATCTGTGTTTACATGATAAGAGAATTAGACACAACATGTTGTGTGGTAGAACTTTCTGATGACATCGGGAGATGATTTTGCAGAAAACTAAAAGATGAAGCTCCCAAGGTTTGACCTAAAGAAAGCTAAGATTAAGAACCTTTGAAAAAGCATTGTTGGGCTAGGACAAGCCAAAAGGTATGTAAGAATCCTGAGAGTTGTATGAACCATATTTTGTATCATGACATGCAAGATCTAAGTAGTAAAAGACAGTTTTGTACAGGACCATGTGCTCTGTAAACTGGGCCATGTGACAAAGTTCTAGAAGAATCTATGTAGGCTTTATGCCTAAGAATTCATGATTTATGTACAAGTAAGCCTAAATAAGGCCAAAGGTTATTATGATGTGTCAGTAGTATTGACATTATATTCTAAGTATGTACTTTGAGTAGTACTTTGAGTAGTATTGAGTAGTATACTAAAGAACTACAGAGTAAAGGAATTATGTAGGCTTTGATCCTAATCTCATGAATATGCAAATGAGTCAGTGTAAGAACTAAGAAAGACTAAAGACTGTGTGTATTATTATACACTTTTATGGATAAAGTAACCATAGAATTATGAATATAGATCCATGTCTAAGATTGTCTGAAACTATTATTTAGACACAAATATCCTTTTTGTCTATTTTCAGTTTTCGACGTTATTTCATTACTACTAAGAACTACGAAGAATTTGTACGAAGTTAGATATTTTATTGATACAAAAGACGAACTAAGAACAAAGTTGTACGAACAAGAAAGTGGAATTTGTGAATCTAAGAACCAAAGAATTTATCTGAAGAACTGTACATATTATTCATCATTTTTCATATATCCAAGAACTAGTAGTAATAAATATCAGTTACGAAACCACGGTTTATGTCTCAAATGCCATCGAGCCCAACAGCTGCTACAGCCCGGAACTAGCATAGACGATAAGACCTCCCCTAAGGCAGTTAAACAGGAAATGATACACATCTAATACTCAAGCTAGGGTGGATCCAGTGAAGCGAGGGGGGGGGGGCTTCATGGCTTTCTGACATCCCCTTACTGTTATTTGCCATTTTCCTTACCAATAGACTGACCAAAAATATGGCCAAAGACCAAACTGTTATGTTGGCTTGGTATATAACGTTGATTCAGATCCGATTGTTATATTATATTCATGCAACTCAAAGACCATTAAACCTTGTATTTGAGGTATAGTTTGTTTTTCCCAAAAGAATGCCAGGGACAATTTCCTTTTTTTAATTGAATGTTAATTTGTACATGATAATAAACATTTCATGCGTATATGGTTGCGTTCGGTGCCCTTCACAAGTGCAGTTATCTCGAATATATACAATTATAATTTGATGTATATCCTGCCCAGTAGATAATTTCTGAACCGATTCTTTACTTTAGAAAACATTCTTTGTACCTCATAAGACACCTAAAGTGCGGCCATCTTAAAGATGTATGGTACCACGCACTGTTATAATGTTTTTAACGGCTATGACTCTTTATCACACCACCTATATATAGGCATTTCCAAAACAAGAATGTGATTTTATCATAATGTTGCAGCAATGTTCCGTTTAGTTCTGCTTTGGTTCTTGTTAGGTTATTTTGATGGCACCCAAAAACTTCTTTGGAACCTAACATTGCAATGTTGCACTGTAGCATTATTATGTTATTCTTCCATTTTTCATGCAAAAATAACATTATTATAACATTCTGTATTGGTAAAGTCCCAACTTGACTAAAATGTGATGTTATCATAACACTCTTTTTTCAGTAAGTCTCAACCTAACTTATACTAACATAAATGTTACATGAAAATTTAACAAGATGCAGACTGACCAAAAATAAAACAAGCATGGTAACAAATCATACCTGTTACATCGCTGTTTGCCTGAGAATTGCCTCTGTTCTGTGATTAAATCCCCTGACTGTCTGGGGAAATCTTCATCAGTGATAACGGCGTAATCTGGTCAGCTTCCAATATCATATCACATCCACAGACGTAGGTATGCTGCGTCACTGCTCGACATATTCTCTGCGTGAATATGGATACTTATAAGTGCATAAAGGTAGGGTGAGTAACCTATACCGTAGCCAATAATCGCTGAAAGTACATCATTGGATATCTTAATTATTCAGAAATAAAACAAAATATTGGTGGTCGTAATTATGTTGGTAAGGTCAGACAACATTGAAAATCTTGCAAAGCATATTAATCTTAAGCCTATATTCCACATGTCGATTTTGCTGCCGATTTTGATAAATTGGGAATAAATGTCAAATACCGAAAAGTAAAATATTACTACAAATGTCTTACAATTCTCGTTCGAATGGTACATAGGATAAAAGGTTCCATGCCATTCCAAGAGAAAATCAAACAAATACAAAATCGACAGCATCAAAATTGGTATGTGGAATAAAGGCTTTAAGGATGAGAAAAAGAAATGAACATATAATATGGGTGAAACGTAATACAGAATGCTCCCTCACTTTTTATACCCAGCTTCTGCACCCAATCAAGAGATGGCTGTTTTAGGTAACTCCTGCTGGCTTTCTCCACAGTCCCCAGTATACCATACAATCGTGACTTGCAATTTTGAATGGTTTTTGGATACTATAAAACCCTCTAAATCCCCAATCCTTGATGACCCTATAAGAAGGTGCGAGCCTGCTTGAGAGTAATGGGACACCTCTATCATATATAATTTTTGCATTATGCACACAGCCACCAATACCCAAATATTTTGTGTGTGAGAAAAAAACGTTATTGAACAAAATGACCCTTGAAGTGCATATATGGCGATATAGGAATTGCTTATCATTCTCATCCACAAAAATAAAAAAGGATTTGAAAAGTAGGCCTAGGTATTTTTTCATTAAGTGTTCCAGCGTCGGAAGAATTGAAACCTCATTAATTCCACAGGGGCCTATATAATCTTCTCAATCCTACTTGACAGGTTACAGTAAGCTTACGGATTCTTTAGTTTCATTCCCACTTTTGAAAAAGCACATAGGGTTCCTGACAACTCATGAGATGGGGTTTCCTAAGCGTGATCAGAATATCGAGATAAGAATTCTGAAAATATAAAACCGTTAGTTCTGAGAAACACTTAATGCTAGTAAACAAGCACCTGGAACAAGGAACTTTTATTTCATTTCCTTGCCACCGAAGAAAAACACCAATTTGTAGGTGCAAGACTTCAATAAAAACAGCTCCTTGCAGCAGAATAATAACAGGATCTGTAACTCCTCCCGTTCCCTCAAATCTCAATTAACGTCAGGGTGACTTGTCAAAGAGCGTTCACAACAACACAGTCACTTCCGGTTCGCGCTTCCCCATTTGTCCACCAGGGGTACGCAGTGCCATTAACGGCCTGTGATTGGCTGAAAGCTGGCCAGGTAGTTTGCGGTATGGAATGCTGCTGTTCGTATTTCATGTAAGGGAGGATACCCATGCAGCCAAGTTGCAACATAACAAAACCATTCTGGAACCATACTTTTTTTAGTCAGTTTGTTACTTACTAAGGTAGCATGTTACAGTTGTGTAATTGATGGTGAGGTTGAACCCTTACTAAATCAGAACATTATTATAGTATTATTTTTTGATGAGGTTAAGACCAAACAAGAAACAGAGTAGTATAAGAACATTCTATTTGGATTGAAGAGCATAACCAGAAAGTTATTGTAACATTGCTTTGCAATGAAACATTGTTTCTGACAACAGTTCCCATAAACTGATACCTCGTGCTGGGGGGCCTTTCAAAAATCGCTCATATTCCGCCCATGGGACTTATTTTTCCCTCTACTTCTCAAGTGAATCGATAGTTTATGTTTTTCTAACATACAGTCATCTTTGCTCATCCTATACATAAATGAACACATGTGTTCCTTACGTCCCTGGCATAACATAACCTCAATCATGACAAATATTTGGGCTGGGTACGGCCCTTTATATGGCCTTCCCTACTGCATCTACGACAATTGATTTACAAATTATAATCATCCTAAAAAATGGTATGGATCGTTTTTATTCGTTTTACTCATTCACAACATAGGATTCCGACTGATTGACAAAGGGGTGTATTAATTTTATTCATAAAGCAAAGGAGTATTATGTCAACGAATCATATGTTGAAAACCGGTATAATCCAGAAAAACACAATAGCCTATTACACCAAAACACCAACTGTGATTCCGGAAACAAATAATAGTTACAGTTCACTTTATTTACACAGTTAAGCCCATTATGAATCTTTTCTTTTTCAATATAAATATAGATAGCCACCATTATTTTGGTAAAAAATACATATGACCTATATTTTATGAAAAAGAGGCCTTTTCATACTGCGAGACATATTTAATGCATGGAGCAGAACTCTGGTGTATAGGTAGTTACAGGGTATCCATTCCACCCAAACCCCAAAATCAAGGGGCTCTAAGACAATATAGAAATACGTGGTTGCAGGTAAAGCTAAGGGAGTTATGAGAAAATCCAGAGGGGTCTGAGGCACAAATCCATCAGGATTCCAAATTAATCTGAACCTATTCCAAATCAATCTGATGAGGCTCAGATGAGAACATTTCATAATAAATAATGTTTCCCTTCGTTTTCATAATCATAAGACAAGATTTGAACGATAAAGCAATAGGGAATTTTCTAGACATCAGGTAAACTCAAATGCATTGAACTTTTCAAATCTGAGTGCCATTAGGGGCCCCCTCTATCGAAAACAAACATTGTATATTTGTTCTATTTACGTTTTATTGTTAATTTAGTTTGAATCAACATTACTGAACAAATATGTAAGGTCTGAGACTGGCAACCACTGGAAGACCGGCTAGTATCAAGCTGCCGAAGTGTTGTATGTGTAAAAATAAAAAAAGGCTATATTATACGGCATCTGGAATATACTCACTGATTTTCCAGTGGCGCATCCAGGGGGAGGGGAGGGGGCAAAAGGGGCAATTGCCCCCCTAGACCCAAAGGAGAAAAAAATAGCATCTTAGAATTGGAACATCTTTGTAAATCCTGTGTGTAATTTTCATGTTCGTAAAGCCTCATACCCACTACTCAACTTTTACACCTTTTGATCAACGGACCGGTACTAAAATCGGCCAATTCTGGTGATCGTATAGGCCTATTGAAATGTGCAAGTTTAAATCAGTGCCAAAATCGGCCAATTCTAGGGGTAGAATCGGCCGATTTGAGCATTGATCCATTGGCCAACTGTGTTTAAGTTGTTTAGGCCTAGTGGGTACGGGGCTTAAGGGGGGAGGGACAGGATTTGCACCCCCCTCCATCCCGCTGACGCTGGATCTACCCCTGGTTTCAAAAACCTGAACCCGCGGCCAAAGTCCATAGGGGCCTACATGTAGTTATCTGGTTATAAGTACCGCCATTGGATAACAGGTTTACCTAGGGACAACAGCACACTCAGTGAACTCATTAATCACCGCGTCTGTCCGACAGCGACGTTTTAGCGTCAAGATGGCGCACTTCCTGTCGTCGGCGGAAGTCGGTGTCGGGGCGGCCGCATTTAGGTTCAGATGGTGTTCAAATAGCATGTCGATGGGTCTGGCAACAAGCCAGGTCCTTGGATACGGAAACCCCCCTGACATAACTGGTCCGAGCGGGTCCATCGTCAGAGGCGGATCCTGAGTGTTCTCTACAGTTCTGAAAGAAGGGAGGTGTGGGTGGGCGGGCAATCTATTGTGAAAGAATCTCCCACACTGATCCGACACTGATCATAAATTTTGGATATACTGCAACTATAACAAAAAAACTGTTATTGACTGTTGTTAGGTAGGCCTACTACCTTGTGAAAAATTGTTTTTCCTTTAGCATCTTACTGTACACGATCACCTCAGTAGTCAACGTGTTGACAGGAGATATTGTTTGTCTTAGGTCGGTCATTGTTTATGGAGCAATTGATGAGAAAATTGTAAAATAGAAAAAAGAAATGAAAAGGGGGGATTGGGGGGCACAGCCCGCAATTTCCAACCAATATTTACAACAAATATTCAACAAAATCACATAATCAATTCAACTTTCTTGCCTAGAAAGTATTTCTGTTATTCTCATATACACTTTTGACTGGCACTGCAATCCCTGAGTTTTGTGTTAGGTTGACTAGTGGATGGCAGTCAACTATAATACTCAGATGGAAAAAAACATTTCTTTTCTATTCTCATGCTTTTTGCCAAAGGTGTTTATGTTATGTAGAACAAGAGATACCGAAAAAAAAGTGAAGACAAGGTATGAATTCTGTCAGTTTTTACCAAAATGCACTTACTTTGGCACATTTGAAATGAAAATCTGCGCATTACTTGATAATTCTGAGCCTTTGTTTCTCCTATACAAAAGTGTTCAAGGAATACGTTGGAGGGATTATCTTGGTGTTGGATTATGCTTTCCTCCTGAAATTACGTTATTAGTGATTTTTTTAATCACAAAAAAACATGCAGAATCTGTCCAGATTTATAACCCCATGGTGTGGTCGTTCCTATCAGGTCTGTCCAAACAATGTGTCATACCAGGAATGACCTGAAGAAATCCCTTATTTTCACATACTACTAATAAGCGCAATATCGCTTTATCACCCGCACTGCCGAGGAGCGGTACGTACTAGTATAAAAAGGACACCCTCGGACGCCCCCCGAGGGAACAAAAGAAAGAAAAGAAAAGAAACAATTGCATGCAGTGAGGGTTACTGCATTTTGTTTTTTACTGCATACACAAGGAATTCTATAGCCGAAAAGAACATGGGTAATATCATTCACCGTCGTAAATTCGGAATTGATTATTTTTCATTGCCATCTATACAATACCCCGAATTATGTGATCTTAAGTTGAGGTTCTCCTGAAATGCGCATTGCATGTTTATATCATTCTGCATGAGAAAATATCTTGAGTTATACCAATTCCCTGGAGAATTGGTTTTTGATCCCTTTCATCAGTTAACATCAGGTTTTCGTGAACGTGCATGCCTCATAGGGTCGTTATCCTTACATATGTGTGCGTGACAGGTTTTGGTTAATTGCAGCCGAATTCTTTATTAAAATTTTAATGATAAAGAGGATGTACTTTATGATTTGTTACAATTGAATTAATGATAATAATTATTGTTAACAAAAATAATTGAGCAGATTGCTCCGCTTCGGTGATGTAGACAGGAAAAGTGACATAATAAATACCCTATTAGAGAACCTTAAGAACCACGAACTGCTAATTGAATTGATTTTAATGGACACAACTATAGTCAATTCACATCCAGTTTCTTTACTGTCACGTATATACGTCGTGATGGATACAAGTTGGGTAAAGAGAACTGTGAGCCTTCTCTCACCAATTATAACTAAAAGATCCGGTGACGCCCCACGGCACTAAGGAATACTGGAGAAATACGTGAAGGAATACTGGAGAAATCCAATTCACGGCCAGGGTAAATAAAACTGTTAAAAAAAGTAGATTGTTTTTCAACAAATTGAAGTAAACATATTTTGACCATATAATTTCCCATACACTATATGCTTGTACAGCTATGTCCAGCACAAGTATCACGCGAATGGAACTGCGTCAAATGTTAGGATTACTGAGGTTATCAAAAGTGACGTAGGTAGATGCCTACAATAATTCAGGAAAGTAAACTTAATTTGGGAATTCCTTTACATCTTGGCTGTCGGTACTATCCTTGCTACATCATAATTAGGGGAATTCCCTCAAAAAATAACTTGGGAATCCCAGATTATTGACTAAAGTTAGATTAGTAAAACAATACAGATAATAATAGACCGCATGGTGCTAAAATCGTTTGATATATTGGTATTTTGCCTTTTATTTATTTGAAACATTTTAAGAGTGATGTGAAATAAACAAAAACGTGATTTTTGTAAATGTATGTACGAGGCTTCCTTTAATTTCCCTTGCTCTAATTTTCACAATGGTTAAATCATTTTAGAACCTCCTTTATATACCCGGATCTTTAAGGGTGGGTAAGGCACTAATATAGTATGAATACAGTGCCAAAAGATGATGTAAGCCTATATACCAAAAACCCATCCATTTCTTATGAATATTCAAATAACTTGATAGATGGGGGTATCTGTACCATGTATGAAGTGAAACACCTTTCTTTGATTAAAAATGATAAAAAGGAAATAGACACGCTTTATTGCTGTTTAACCTCAGGAAAGAGGAATTCGTAACTAATCACCGTCAAAGCCTTTCCTGGAAAATGACAAAGTGCTTTTAAATTACTTCTCGTGATGGGTTCAGTTCTGGACCAGCACGGGGGACCTTTTAAATCCCCTTTAATATGAACACTGATAACTATAGGCTATAGTTCTGAACACTTAAAACTTTACAATCAGGCCACTAAAGGATTAAACTCCTCAGAAATTGTGGGTGGTTTAAGTGTATAATGAGGTCTTATTGACTGTGACTCGGCCACCATGGTGCATGTGGGAGGGGGTGGGAGGGGACAATGAGCTAGAATTTTACATTGATCATTAAAAAACGTGTACATTCTATTTATTTGTAATTTAAATTCAAATTTGTTGTTACAATTCTGGGTTTCAACAGGTAGATTGTTCCACAACATATACCTTTATAAAATGGACAGGTTTCTTATTTACCAACTTTATATTTCTCAGTTTTGAAGGTATGTTTTGCAGCTCCTCTAGTCTGTCTTATATTACATTTAATTACATTTGGACACTTACTATGTATAAACATCTAATTTAATATTTGTTTTTGTCTACGTTGTTCTAAACTTAACAATTTGACCCTACGATGCAAATCCAAAATTCTTACAAAAGCATCCCACTTAATATTAC
The DNA here is from genome assembly GCA_936440205.1 of Lepidonotus clava. Classification (NCBI taxonomy): domain Eukaryota; kingdom Metazoa; phylum Annelida; class Polychaeta; order Phyllodocida; family Polynoidae; genus Lepidonotus; species Lepidonotus clava. The sequence goes on from OW387141.1 coordinate 4,660,338, forward strand.
AACAAATTCGCAAACAATCATTTTGTACAATCTGAAGTTTCTGCCTTTATTTCACAGGCAATGAAATAAACACAAAGCTAGCATAGTCACAAAACGGCAAAAATTTCTATATTTGAACAGCTGCATTAGAAGTATATATAGGAACACTTTTCCTAATTTTTAAGAATTCTGTCTCTGTGAAATATGTGGTATCATTATCCCAGTGGCTGATAGGGATACAAGAACACTTAAGGGATGGCAGACATGTATAGGGTTATGCAGGTCCCCCCCCCCCCCCTCCTATACATCTAAAACAGCGTTTTTCTCTTTTACATTTGATTATTTTGCCACACCTACTTGGTATGGTATTGTTCTGCCATGCAACGGTGTGTGAGAGGTTGGAGGAGAGCACTGGGGTAGTAGAGTGCCAGCAGGGGTAACAGAGGGCCAGCAGGGGTAGCAGAGGGCCCGCAGGGGTAGCAGAGGGCAGACAGGGGTAGCAGAGGGCCAGGAGGGGTAGCAGAGGACCAGCAGGGGTAGCAGAGGGCCGGCAGGGGTAGCAGAGGGCAGAAAGGGGTAGCAGAGGGCCAGGAGGGGTAGCAGAGGACCAGCAGGGGTAGCAGAGGACCAGCAGGGGTAGCAGAGGGCCAGCAGGGGTAGCAGAGGGCCGGCAGGGGTAGCAGAGGGCAGAAAGAGGTAGTAGAGGGCCAACAGGGGTAGCAGAGGGGAGACAGGGGTAGCATAGGGTCAGCATGAGTAGCAGAGGGCCGGCAGGGGGAGGACAGGGCGAACAGAGGAAGCAGAGGGCTGGCAGGGGTAGCAGAGGGCTGGCAGGGGTAACAAAACACTGGCATGACTAGCGTAGGGCCAGCAAGGGTAGCAGAGGGCTGGCAGGGGTAGCAGAGGGCTGGCAGGGGTACCAAAGGACTGGCATGACTAGCGTAGGGCCAGCAAGGGTAGCAGAGGGCTGGCAGGGGTAGCAGAGGGCTGGCAGGGGTACCAAAGGACTGGCATGACTAGCGTAGGGCCAGCAAGGGTAGCAGAGGGCTGGCAGGGGTAGCAGAGGGCTGGCAGGGGTACCAAAGGGCTGGTAGGGGTAGCAGAGGGCCACCAGGGGTAGCAGAGGGCCGGCAGGGGTAGCAGAGGGCAGAAAGGGGTAGTAGAGGACCAACAGGGGTAGCAGAGGGCAAACATGGGTAGCATAGGGTCAGCATGAGTAGCGGAGGGCCGGCAGGGGTAGGAGAGGGCCAGCAGGGGAAGCAGAACGCCAACAGGGGTAGAAGAGGGCCAGCAGGGATAGCATAGGGCGAGCATTGGTAGCAGAGGGCTTGCAGGGGTAGCAGAAGGCTGAGAGGGGTAGGAGAGGGCCAGCAGGGGTAGGAGAGGGCCAGCAGGGGTAGCAGAGGGCAGACAGGGCCATTAGGGGTAGCAGAGGGTCAGCAGGGGTAGCAGAGGGCAGACAGGGGTAGTACAGGGCAGACAGGGGTAGCAGAGGGCCAGTAGGGGTACAGAGGGCAGAGAGGAGTAACAGAGGGATAGCAGGGATAGCAGAGGGCTAACAGGGGTAGGAGAGGGCTGGCAGGGTTAGCAGAGGGCTGGCAGGGTTGGCAGAGGGCTGGCAGGGTTAGCAGAGGGCCGGCAGGGGTAGCAGAGGGTAGCAGAGGGCCTGCAGAGGGCCTGCAGAGGTAGCAGAGGGCCGGCAGAGGTAGCAGAGGGCCGACAGGGTTAACATAGGGCTGATAGGGGTAGCAGAGGGCTGAGAGGGGCAGGAGAGGGCTGGCAGGGTTAGCAGAGGGCTAGCAGGGTTAGCAGAGGGCCGGCAGGGGTAGGAGAGGGCCGGCAGGGGTAGGAGAGGGCAGACAGGGGTAGGAGAGGGGAGACAGGGCTAGCAGAGGGGAGACAGGGGTAGGAAAGTGCCGGCAGGGGTAGGAGAGGGCAGACAGTGGTAGGAGAGGGTTGGCATAGGTAGGAGAGGGTCAGCAGGGGTAGGAGAGGGCCAGCAGGGGTAGCAGAGGGCAGACAGGAATAGCAGAGAGCTGATAGGGTTACCAGAGGGCTGGCAGGAGTAGCAGAGGGCTGACAGGGGTAGCAGATGGCTGATAGGGCAGCAGAGGCTTCATGTCTGTTTTAAGCCTATGGACGTCCAGTGGCGGATCCAGAGGGGAATTGCCCCCTTTCCGCCCCCCCCCTCCCCCGCGCTAGACCAAGTAGATTTTTTTTTTCAAATAATCTAATCTGAGATAAAAAAAATTTCACTTTTTATAGGGGTGAGTTGGGGTTGACTCTTGATCCGCCCCTTGACGTTGTGCAGATGACATTGGCTGCTTTATTAGTTATTAATTTATTATCAGTATTTTTGATTTTTGAAGCATGTTTGATTTTTTTTGGGCAAATTTACTAACTCCCTGTATCATAATCAATCATCATCGTTATATGGTTTAGAACTAGACATTTCTTCATTTAATTTCAGGGTGAACCCATAGATGTACTCAACGTCCTTTATACCCAATTTAGGGCAGAGCCATGGGCACAGATGCGCCACCTGGCTCAACATAATTCATATGTTTTAAAGTACCTCAATTACGTCCGTTGCTTCAGCAAGTTGAGGGTGTAGTCATGAACAAGTAATAACAAGATGATACCTCATATTTAATATAATGTTCATAGTGATATAATAATTATCATGCTTGCTCATGACATATCATCATGATATTTGCAAAAGTATAATAATAAAAGGTGGCGCCCTACAATTATGGACCTACCTCTAACAATTGATTCACTTTCATAAACCTGACCCACGTTTATTTTAAGATTGTGCAACTGGCAATCTCAATATTCAGGTTAGTTTGAATTTTCATAGTTTATTTGTCACGATCAGCCACTTCTAATGTTTGAAAGCCATAGGACAGATGCATTGGACAGTTTTCTCGTTTTTTGTTGTTGTTGTCGAATCACCGTTTTCAACAATATCAATTTGATTGGAGCAATTTCTTATTCATTTTTCGGTCGTTATCTCTTTTGGTTCCAGGTAAATCTGAGGGGGTTCCACAAAAATATCAGTGGGTTCCGGATGAGATTTATCGCATATGAGAATTACCGCATTTTAAGTTCCCCGACCCCAGCCTTTCAGAATCTGAGGGAGTTCCAGTAGGTATCTTGGAGAGTGGCCTTTTTCATGTGAAAAATGTCAAAAAACCCTCAAAAAGGGCTATGTTCAGTCATCCCTCATGGCCATTATACTGAATATAAGTATGACAATACTTACACTGTTGGAAAGCTTGACTCAAGACAAGTTCAATGGTATGTAGTACAATGATTATTGACTTTGGGAACATACTCAAAACTAGGTGTTTGTGAGGGTCATATTTAGTGAACTTTCAGATTTTGTCACACTGCTCATTTATGTAAGAGGCCTTTCCAATTTCTCTTGCATTTGCACCATGCTCACAGGGGCTTTTCCAAATATACAGCGCGAAAACTTCAGGTCTCGATGTATCCCCCAGGCTATGGCACATTCTCAGATTTTGATTTTTTGTTGTGTAAAATTAGGTATCACCGAGAGTGCATTTTTCATCTGAAAAATGTCAAAATCCACCAGAAAATGGCTCTGTTCAGGCATCACTCATGGACACACACTGAGTCTGAGCATGACAAGACTTATAGTGTTGGAAAGCTTGATTCAAGAGGAGTTCAATGGTATATCGTGCAATAATGACAAATTTTGGGAACATGTTCAAATGTGGTAGTTTGTTAGAGTCATATTTTGTGATCTGTCAGGCTGTGACAAATTGGCCAAAATCATTATTTATGATGACTTTCTAATCTTCCTTGCATTTGCACCATGCTATGTGGGGGTTAACCATATATACAGTGAGAAAGTTCAGGTCTTGAAGAATGGCTCTCTATGTGACACATTCTCAGATTTTGATTTTATTATTATATAAGATAGCACCAAGATTGCAGTTTTTATTGCATTTTCTGAAACAATTCAAAAATTTCACGAAATAATAAATATACAAAAATTCACAGAAAATCAAGTAATGCACCAATTAAGGAGATCAAAGTACCATTCTTATTTTTTTTTTATGCCCTTTCAGATGGTAATAACCCCATGAATCTGGGTTTAGCCCTTGAAAACTCTCCAAGATACCTAGTTCCAGCCACCATCGGCGCCCATTGAACCCCCCTCCCCCAACGACCCCTCCCTTCGAGTACAATAATCAGGGGCGGCTCCAGGGCCAGTGCTAAAAAAACACGAGAATTATGCAGATCTTTCAATTTTAAAATGCCAAAATTGCCCCCCCCCCCCTCTTGAATCCGCCTCTGATAATGCTTTGTTGAAATAATTTCTTACAGTGAAGCTCACCAGCGCCCCACAGCGGACGCCCCACACACCAAGCGGCCTGCCGTCCCGTGCACTGACTGCCACCTCTCTATGGCTCTGTGGTGTCACCTGTCGGCTATTTGTCACATTAATACTGGTCAAGGCTGTGTAGCTAATTATATATCTTTGGCTCCAGCGGGATCAAAGATCTGCCCTCTCGGCTCCAAATCATGTACACTAATAAAATATTTGTACTAATTCATGGAAGGAGAGAACGAACTATGAAGTGTTACATTTACAATATATTACACGAGTTTTCCTCCCTCAACTCCTAGTGGGCTTTTGTCAAAAAGAAATACTGTGCATCGTCTAAACCTCGCCTTCTATTAGAACGATAGGTAAATATAGGCCTATTGATCGTGCTTTTTAAGTTTGTAAACGACTAGAAGACGGGATCGAGTGCAAATGTTGGTCTAGACGAAGTTAGCAAATCGATGCAGTTACTTTCGTGGGATTACACCTTTCTAAAGATGCCAAGTTATTCTCCGATGGCCTATATATTCTTAATCCCTTTACCACGGATAACTTTTTCCCTCCTCCCGTGTACGAGTCTGCAGACAAATACATGGGAAATCGCAAAAAAAAAAAGAAGAAAAAAAAAAGAGAATATGTATATGGAAATTTACTGAATCATTCACTTTTCTAATAATTTGCGTATGACATACTGCGTTTATTGGATGTCCCCATTAAGGACAATGCCAAGAATGAGCCTAAAGCATGGTTCATCTGATTAAGTCTACAAATTTCCCAGAACTGATCTTTAGGCTCACACAGGGTACCAACCGAAACTATATTTTCAAATTCCGCCATATCTAGCAAGTTGTTCAAAGTTAAAAGCCTCTGCATGCAGAAAAAATTGGGACAATCCAACAAAAACGTCGAATCCCTATTATCCTGAGAATGAAGAATTTCAGAACTTGGCCAAATAAAATTCCGTGTTGTGTACCCTGCGCACATGATTGAGTAAATGAGCTATCCGCTAGGATGGACGTGCCGTTATTTATCCCATTCCACCAGTTTGAGACAGCCTACCCCCGAATGCCAATTACCATGCTATGATGCTAAGTAAATTTTGCGGTATACAGCGGAAATTGTTACTGCTTAAACACCTTTTATAAACCAATCTTATCTTCACGAATTTTATTCCATAATGTAGAGTTCCGGGTCTACCAGTATACACACTCGATAGTAAAGACGTTGGTTTTTCCCGTGGTATAGAGCGGAAATGGTTACTGTTTGAACACTTTTTAGAACCAATCTTATCTCCACGAATTATATCCCACAATGTCGAGTTCCGGGTCTACTAGTATACACACTCGAAAGTAAAGACGTTGGTTTTTCCTCTCTTTACCGATAAGTATAGGTGGGTGTCGTTATAGTAAGTTACTAAAGTATCAATATTTCTCCATTCAAAATACAACTTCATGATTTCTGTGTAGTACATTTATTAACACAAAACGTTTTGACGTCCGGCAGCTGTTGTTACTGTTGTTGTGTCCGGCGTGAGGCGCATCCCGTTATCATGGTAAAGTCTGTGGGGGTATGGCCGCCATGTTGATGTTTGTTTGAGAGTCCTGGAGGGGTGGAGTTCACAGGTGAGTGGTGAGAGAAGCCGCTTACAACTTCAGCTTGGTCCTCCTCCAGTGACGCCTCTTGGCGTTGTACCTGGGGAAGGAGAGAAAATTTAATTTATTAATTTCACATTTTGATATTGTGTCAACATATTTTAGTAGAATGTTCATACTGTCTCTCTAAATGTCAATGAAGACTAGCAGGGATCTGGCTAGAATATATTTTTGCTTATCAAAAGCTACTTCACCAAACTAATTTCATATTTCAATATTGCATAAAGACGTGTAACTTCACGTCTAGATATACGAGGCTCAACATTATGCATTCATGATACATTTATCATTCTCGGAATTTCTATGAAGACTAGCAGGGATGTTGCTCGAAATATATTATGAGGATCAGAACTTCAGAAGCCTCCTCACGCAAATTTCCCACTTTCTTGAAATCTGTAGACATTTAAATCATTATTCTATTTATAAAAAGAGAATCATTGACGCAGGAAAGGCCTATGCCGCAGGACCTAGGAATATCCCTGGCTAGATCTGTTTTTGGTTGACAATTTAAATATAAAACACTAAACACTAAAACAGGGAAGAAATTGTAGGGATGATACCGTACCAACATGAATAATTTTCTAGAACGGAAGAATTAGAGGACTTATCAGACAATAGGTTGTTGTCTCTTCAACCTTAAGTCAGAGACTCTAGTCCGTTCAACCTTGGTTCATCATTTAGTCCTTGTTTCTTGTTTTTACACTTAGGATTTACCAATCTCTCTACAACCAATGAGAATTTGAAATCAAGGATAACCTACAACACGCTGGATGCTTCAGATTTCTATGGTAACAATATTTCTAAAGCACGTACACATCAGTGAACAGTAAGCATCTGTTAACAAGATGGTTGCAGAGTGCATCTTTGTTTTGAACACTGACTGCGCTTTGCAAAATTATGGTCTACTTAACATTGATCACAATAATAGAGGTTTGTTTATAGTAGTTTTTCAAGATAATTGATTATTTTATGGTATAAGACGATGTCAGAAAATAGGTTGTTGTCTCTTCACCCAAATGTCAGAGACTCTAGTCCGTTCAACCTTAGTTCATCATTCCGTCTACCAACCCAATAAAAGGATTTGATTTTCATGGTATGAAATTTGATTACCATTCATTCCTATTATTTTGTTGTACACTTTTTGAAAAATTCATTCATGGGTTCTGGGATTTAAAAGCTTTCTTTATCTTTACTTGAAAATATTTACCTCCAAAACATTGTTTGAATCTATTCAGATAGCTCGTTAGAACAACAAACATGTTCTCTACATTGTGGACAACCTAGAGTTGTGTGTGGACGACCAGATATTTGTTAACGGTCGTCCTCTGACAACCAGAATTTTGGCGGAATTTTCCTAGCCTGTTAAATATATGCTGGGATCGCGCTAACCGCTCGCCAAATCGCCGATGGCGACTGTAGAATTAATCTGGCGCCTTGATTACACGATAAATTTGCCAAATTTGAAAGATTTGGCGACTTGTTTTGGCCAAAATGTGTCCAGGATAAGGCAAACTATATATGAATTTCCGGTCAAACATCTACATGTATTTAAAATATTTATCTATGGCAGAAAATTTTGCTAATCAATATAAAATTTGGCTAATCCAAATCGTCATGAATTCACCAATTTGGCGACTTTAAAAAGGGGCTTAGCGCAAACCCAGATATGCAAATACTATGTGCGTACCTGTCTACTTAAGCTTTGAAAACTACAGTTAAATATTTGTATTATTGGTAATGTTTTGGTCTAGGACAACGTCAGAAAATAGGTTGTTGTCTCTTCACCCAAATGTCAGAGACTCTAGTCCGTTCAACCTTGGTTCATCATTCCGTCTATCGACCAAAACTGTATGTTTGTATTTTCTAAACTGCTAATGAATATAAATTTACATGACGATGTTCTACAATTGTACTTCACATCTTACTTATAGCTTACTTTTAAGTGAGTCCTTTACCTAACGAATGTAAGAATAGAAATAAATCTGGTAAGGACTTAAAGGAGTGAGACTACGAGAACACGTCCAGGGTTCCCACGTATATTTTTGAAAACCAATTCAAGTCTAAGACTTTTCCACCATGTGCAAAGCCAACACATGTTTGATGTTAACTTGTGGTAAGTGACCTTGCTTGAAAGTAGCAAATGGATCTCACAATTACTACTTTTTCTATATTGATTAAGACCTCTAGTAACGAATTTGTCAAATTTAAGACCCATTTCAAGCCTCATTTGACAAAATCAATTTAAGACCTTTTAAAACCTGCGTGGGAAAAGGGTGTCACATTCTTCTGATATAAACTAAAACGTTTTCTGAATGAACACTGAAGTAATTTCTTGCCACATTCAGAATTTAGGTTGTGTCTCTTCAGCAATTTGTCAGAGACTCTAGTCCGTGCAACCTTCATTCATCACAACGTGATTACTTTTCACACACTGCAACTGCTGAAACCACTGTTTTGACACGCATTTAGCAACCAGTCTCTCACTGCTGTACCAATATGAAAGGTGCTCATGTCATCAACTGAATTTGACATTCAATGTTCGAAATTAAGGCCATGGTATTGGTGCTCCTTGCACCCGGGTGCCCGATTCTACATCAGGGTACATTATATTTAATGAGTGCACACTGAAGATGCATATTATTCACTAAGTCATTGAAGGAAGCAGAATAGGTTTGGACACTGTGCACAAAATAAACCCTTAACTTCGTACACTGTCTGGGGTTTAACGTCGTACATTGTCTGACGTAGGTCTATAACTTGAGAAATAAGTTTTTCTCACCTGATCGTGTTGTCAGTCTTCATGCGCACCCACTGTGGGATCGGCCGGTTCTGTTTCATCTTCTTGGCCAGCTTGGTCTTGATGCGGAACGTTTTGTGGGCCGCCTGAAATTTTAAGTGCAACAGGATTTTAGCCACGATTTTAAAGTATTAGGACTTGCCGGTAAAGTGCAATATTATAATAATAATAAACATTCGATCCTGAGCATCCGTGTCTTTTCTCTCAAAATTAACGTTACTGTCACTAACTGTGTAGCGCAGTAACATTAATTTTGGGAGAAAATTGTTCAATACACAGCGTTTTTGTTGACAGACGCAGACGAAATGCGATGTCAATTCGGAAAGAAAACAGTCTACAAAAGTTGTTTACGAGAGGCTTAAGCTTGGCCAGTCTCTAGAAAATGTATATTAACACAGTATTTATTGAAATAATACAAATTTAAGGTAGTAGGTGCCTGAACTTGGCCTGAACTTAGTATCCATGAGTGTACAAGGCATTTGACAGGTGGATGTAAACACGTCTTGCGAAACTTGACAGCATGGAACCCATGGGTACGAGATTTTCAATCTACTTATATCAAACTTTGGCAAAACCATCGACATCGAAATAACACGCAACGATGTTTAAAACATGTGAAGGAATGATATTCTATATCAATATTGTCTTAAAAATGGTTATTTCACGAGAATTTTCACAAAACCCAACTTACCATTTTGCCTTTCGGTCTTACGGCGACACCGGAAGTTGGTGAAGAGGAGGAAGCCGGTCTCACCGCAGCAAATTTCGCAAAATAAATAAACTTTCCCAAGAGTTAAAACCCACAAAATACGAATAAAATATTTAATGATAAATAAATCTTAAATTTTCGAATGGTATAATTTCCATTTATAGTTTAAAGTTATCGACACATGTGCAGATATTTTGACCAATCACAAAACGGAACGCTCGCGAGTGCAACTAGGTTAGTAGGTCAGCAGTTCATATATTCATCCGCAATTCAGTGACTGAAACACTACATTTGGGTTAAATAATCATCAGGTATTTTCCCATTACTATCTTTATAGAATATATGTTTAATATATACCCAGAGAGCATAATTTTGTAAACTGTCATCCTCTTCGTAGCAAAAACTATTTTTATGTGCGCGCGGATTAAGAAGTTGTTCGGCCGCACCTAAACATTGGCGGCCAGATCAAAAGTTGAAAGAGGGCAGTGCACATCGAGATCGTGGATTTACCGCAAGTTTCGTCACATTTGGAACCTGTCTGCATTCCCAGAGAATATCAACATCAAGTTTTACCACTTATGATTGTGTTTTTGAATACGAAATGTCGGTAGATTCAAGTTGAAAGGGAATTTTTACAGACGCCCGGCGACGTTCTCTGGCGGTTCCTCCGTAGTCCGTTGGATACTTTCTGGACCACGGCCACTGACTGAGATCTGTGAAATGACCGAGGAAATGTAACATCAAGTTCTATGTTTAACCCGAGTATTTCCATATGAAACAAGCACATCTTTGCATCAAAAATCAGTTGTATTTGTTGCGTGTCAATTAAGGAAACTTTGAATTTGCACGGCGTTACTTTTGACAACTGTCAACTGAAGTGACCACGCCCCCTTTTTGCCTTCATTTGGAGTTTGATTGCAGCCATTGAGCCAAGGCTAAAGCCTACAAATGTTGCAAGTTCTGTGAGATAATGTTTGGATTAAACTTTGATTATCATTATTAAGTTTCAATGTAGTCCGTGGGGCTGTCGCAAGGCTGATTCAAAGCTCAAACATTTCATTTGAGACAATAAACTGCCCATCACCATGATAACTTAGCCTTGCTCTAGCCTAGGCTAGGAGTAGGATTTATTCTCTAACTTCTAAGCAACTCAACTTTAAGACAGTCATCATGAAATGGACAACACACTCATTCTACTTTCAAAATGCATTTTTGCAACGAAAGCACATACACAGCTAGTGTCATAGTCATTTAGAAAGACCACATAATCAAAAATAATGGCGACCATGATGGAAACAGAATGGAACAAAGATGGGACAGAGCCTGAATTTGACCAGGTAGGCGTACAACATTTTAAAAAAAAGCCATACAAATAAACTTAGGTTTATAGACCTTAGACCCAAAGTCTCTGTAACTCTGTATTAAAATATTAATACCACTGGTAAACATAATCTGAGACCAATACACAATTGCGGTAGCATCAGCCAGAGAGACTAGCCCCGTTTTGATTTTATTCCAAATACAATTTCTCCCAAACACGGATACCCTTTTATTTTAATTCTACCTGCAGGTTAGCCCAGAACGGGATGCATGCTGGGTAATATGTCGACAAAACTTATGGATTTAGCATAGAAATATTGATAAAATGTACCATTATTTGGAGATTATCATTGAACAAAACTAGCCATCATTCTTTTTAAGATTAGTAACCATATACATTTAAATTTCCTGAGTTGTTTAAAAATGCATTCATTATAGATGGATAGATAGCAATTCTTTGACATTTTTCTATAGTTTTTCAAGGGGTTGTGTCGACAAAATGAGCCCAAATTAACCTGCAGGTGCTCAAAATACTGTAAATCAGCTATCCGAATTTAATCAATATAGTCTAGACCTACGTTATGTTGTGAAGAAATGGACTAGACTTAGATCTAGACAAATAATTTTTGCAGATGATATGATAAGTTGTATTTTTTGGAGGAAAGGGCTGCCTCTAGGTTCACTGTGATACTGACAATCAATTGTCTCTATAATAAGTGAACACTTAAATGCACTTGACCTGTTCACTGACTCTGGAATGTTTCACTCTCTTGCAGAATCCATATGAGACTTTTATGCGGAAACACCTCCAACATTATGGATATTACACAGGTAGGTTTGGATATAATATATAAGAAATAACTTGTCTCTTTTCTCTAACTAGTACTAAGGCCAAAAAAGAAAAATGTTCTGTTAAGGTTTCCCCACTGCCTCTGTCATTTTGTCCCGACCCTGGATTATTTTTCAAGGAAGATATTTTTTGAAAGCCAAAATGACAAAATGCTTATTAAATCACTTATAAATACATTATCAACATTTTATTTTTGGAGGCATGAAATCAGAACACGACCTTTTTTTTGTTTGGCCTAATTGTGAAGTAACAATAACTGTGTCACGATTTCACCAATTCAAGTAACGCTGATTATTTGTTTTCAATCACTTACTAATACATGAACAAGAAATCAAAACAAATTAAAGTTTGACGATAGCTTTGAGGTCCCCGGAGGCTATGATTTACAAAAGTTAAGACTATTTATTTTGGCAGTGAGATGGTAGCTTGCAATGTTTACTGAAACTTCTAAAGTCGTATTGAGAGAAAAAAAGTAAAAAAGAAAGAAACTTCTTATTGAGTCTGGACTGTTAACAACCTTATTTTCGACAAATATTGAACAGATTTATATAATCTAACCAGAGCCCTGCACGAGCCGTGTTGGTAATAAATGGGTTTCTATTTATATACGAAGAGTCTTATTATTACCTCACGTCAAGTAGATTAATTATAGAATATTGATGGCTGAAGGGGCGTGTGGGCTGTCGGTGGTCTCGGAGGTTCCCTTTCTGTTACCTGTTTGTCAAGGTAGTAAGAAAATATGGGGAAAAATGTTATAAAGGATTTTCTTTACGTTTATCTTTTTACCTATTGCTTAAGTACCACAGTGCAATCTTTGAATCGGACAATTTCAGAGGTATTTTAAATTGAGATGCTAACCGAAAAAGATGAATCTAAAAAAATCAGGTTCTGAAATTAAAAAAAAGAAAAAAATCCGTAAGTACTTAGTTTAAGTCAGAGCTCGACATTAAGCATTGCCCGCCTGCCCCAGGGCAAATAAAACTTGAGGTGGGTCAGGTTGCTTCTTTTTGGTACCAGTGCACCTACGCGAAGGACTCGTCAAATATCTTTCAGATAATAGTGATCCAAAAGAAGAAGGCTGGAAAATTTCAGGGTCGGGCAGGTAAAATTTACCATATCATACCTGTCCATCGGGCAGCAAAACCAAAAACCTTAGGTTGAGCCCTGAAAGACCCCCGGGTAGTCCACCTTACAAAATAATTGAATTTGTTTATATGTTGCCATTATCAATGTTAGTATCATAGTAGTCTTACACGTTGGACTCCAACCCAGCTATATCCGCACGTTTCTGTGGAACCACAGACGAGAGTGGCTTATCATGTGACCACGATAAGGTCCCTTTAAAACGTGTCACACTTAGTTCACCGGTCAACCGTAGTCAGTAGGGATTCTGGAGTAGGCTATTTATTATATGTACCTAACATATCCCTCCAGTGTGAACGCTACGAGTGCACTTCAAGTCAATGGGAACGTACTGAGGTTTGAAGTAATCCTTACCTGCACAGATTTTTTTTACAATGAATGCATAGAGGGAAAAGTGCAATTAATATTAATTATCAAGGTGCTGCTTGAATTAATGAAGATCACATAGGAAATTTGAAAAAGAAAGAGACAAATAGAACCCACAATCTTACAACGATCATTTACATTAGGTGGAGGGAAAACATTTGTAGCGTTGTGGTAAGATCAGTACAAAAAAAATGTGTAGATAGGTAGGGGATTTTTACTGTCTTTAGATATTAAAAAATTAGGGTTGGGGCAAAAGAATAGGATAGGTCGGGTTTCCTGAACGCAATTGTTTTATTCCTTGGCCTGAGTCTGAATTACTTCGGTATATATACGCGATGAGACTTGAATAGAACTATATGACTCGTGAATTTCAAATGAGAGTGGTAACATTAGACGTCAGTTTTTGTTGTTGTCCATATAGGCTGTCCTTAAAAAAAGATCTGTTTCCTCTCCAGCGGGTGGTGTAAATAAAGATGAGCCGGGGGGTCCGGATTTCTTTTTCATTTTGTTTTATGGTTGGTAAGAATATACTAGATTTTCGGGTACTGTCGTGCCGAAGGAGGCGGGCGGTGGACGAAAATACAGGAAATTGCGAATTCGTGGGGTGGCAAGACAGTGACTTTCAATGATTGCGCAATAATTATAACAAGTCACCAGTTCAACACTAAACATGTGCCTGGAGAGTGTGAGGAATTTGACAGTGAAACCTTCTTTGTCAATCTCCATGCATCCCTATGGGAAAAAGATTTGCTGTGTCTGGAGAGTGATGACCTACTTTCTTTACTATTGGAAATTCCTATTTTAATTTTGTAACAAAAAACTTATGGATTGTCTCCCAAATTACAAGAAAACAACCAAATATTTCAGAATTTTGGAACTAAACCACCATATACTAGAAACAGAACTACAGAAATACATACAGTTTGAAGATTATAATGCTGGTATTACTGAGAAAAAACGAAAAATTGGTCACAAAATTGTAACAACTTTTCTGACCCCCATTGAAATGCATTGAGACAACCTGGTCAAGAAAGAGTGTAGAGAAGGTCGGTGGCCTAAGGCCCGCCTCCCAATGATAGCACTTTTGAGGGGAAAAACAAATTTGAAAAAAAAAGAAAAAAAAAGAAAAAAAAGAAAAAAATCCCCACCCGGTCCTTAAATACCCACCCAGAAACAGATTTTTTTTCCAGACAGCCACACGCCAACATACGTCTAGGGTAATGTGAATTATTGGACCATCTGCTGACCACGGACAGTGCATTAACCGATGCTAATCTGCTGGGAAAACGATGCGGATTTAGGCTGAGGGGGTTGAGTGGGATGGCGCGGGGCGGCAGAGTGGCGTTGCTAGGGTGAGGCGTGGGGTAGGTTGACGGTTGCCATGGATCGGGTGACTGGTCGGTCACTGGTGCACTGTGCTGTAACCTCCAACCGACTCAATAAAGCCTAGATTTCACTTGCCGATTTTCAAAATTAGCACTGGAAATTAAGGTTAAATATAGACGTGTTATATGTCACTATTAACTGTTTTATAATTCTCTTTCAAGGGGTATATAGTATACAAGATTTCATGGCATATTCTTGGAGAAAAATAACCAAATACAAAATCACCAGCATCTGTCAGACAAAATCGGTATGTGGAACACAAGCTTAACTCATCAAATCACGGGTGGGGGTCCCTGTTTCATTAATGATTAAGGTTATAGTAATCAGAAACTACTGATAAAACAAACATCAACATAGTGCGACAAGGCGTTTTTTTTTCTGTATGTTTGAATTTTCTTAGTTTGTAGACTGCCCAAAGGAATAGTCCCTATATATTTATAAGGAATTCAAATGTTGCAGGTTGCAAAACACAACAAACGTTCTATAACATACATATCATACAGCCTGTCGGTCTGTAGACTGCCCAAAGATATAGTCCCTATATATTTATAAGGAAGTCAAATGTCGCTGGTGGCAGAACACAATGACCGTTCTATAACATGCATATCATACAGCCTGTCGGTCTGTAGACTGCCCAAAGATATAGTCCCTATATATTCATAAGGAAGTCAAATGTCGCTGGTGGCAGAACACAATGATCGTTTTATAAGGTACATATTATACCACCTGTCGTTGGTTTGCAGACTGCCCAAAGGAATAGTCCCTATATACTTATAAGGAAGTCAAATGTCATAGGTGGTAGAACACAATGACCGTTTTATAAGGTACATATTATACCACCTGTCGTTGGTTTGTAGACTGCCCAAAGGAATAGTCCCTATATTTTTATAAGGAAGTCAAATGTCACGGGAAACAGAACACAATGATCGTTTTATAACGTACATATTATACCACCTGTCGTTGGTCTGTAGACTACTGCCTTTCCGTCAGTCATTATTTATAGGCTGCTCCCTCATAGAATGGTCCCCACCAGCCGGACCCTGGGGTCAACAAAAGGTGCAAGGTCCACTCTGTATACTTTCTCCTCCTCCGCCAAGGTTTCTTTGGAACCTTCGATTATTGTACCTGAATAATTTGTCCCCAAAATACGTCTAGGTGTGTGTGCACGGGTAGAATGTATACGTTCTCATCGATATTCGTATTATAATCGGGCAGGAACAAATTGACATTATAATACAACCTATACAAACACTTCACAAAACTTCTTTTCCACCACATTAAGCTTTTTCTAAATCATTTAATAAATCAATCTTGTTCAATTCAACACAGCAATCATTGAATAGAATTGAAATTGCAGATAAGTATCATATTATGTTTTTTGATACTGAGATGCCTGCCGAGAGTTAGCTAATAACAGTAACCTATTAAAAGTCCATTTTCTTCTCAGTTTTGGATACTGTTAGTGTACTAAAATGAGAGGATTTTAAAGATATTTGCCACCTCAAAAAGTGTCTGATATTTCTCATCTCTAAGTTTAAAGCAAATGTAAATTGACCTATCCCTGCGTCTACAATGCAAACCCCATCGAACGCCCACCTAAGCAAGGCGTTGAGTAAATAAACCAGAAATACTCCAATTTAGCCCCTCTCTTCAAGTCTGTAATGATAAACACGAAACACTAACTGTTCCTCCAGACCTTTTACTACCTCCATACAGGAATACATGCTGTTATTTAAAAGATTTTTTTCCCATAAGCATTAATCTACTATAAGTCCATTTCTTGCTCATTTTGAATACTTGTTTAGAATTAGACGATTTTGAATTCCTTTTTGTGTGCAAATTACCTTGTGTTATTTCCCACTTCTAATTATAAAGCAACCAAACGTCGACAATTCAAACTTGACTGAACAAGCTTTTAATCGAGTCATTGAATAAATAAATACATAATACTCCCATTAGTTTACGTCTGTAATGGATTGTAATGATAACACGAACTTTAACTTCCTCAGTACACTGTACAGGAGCCCAAACTGTCCATGGCTACAGTACAAACAGTAGCGTAGAGAGTGTCTCTGGCAATGTCTCATACTGTAGAGGTGTGATGTGTGTGTTCCGAGGGCTGTGCTATTTGCTTTTCATCGACTGCCTTATTAGTTTGGCCGAGGGTACTCTAAATGTGGTTGTTTGAGTCATGTCAGAACCAACGGTGAAACTAGTCAGTGAAAGAAAGTTTGTTCGTGGCATACTTTTACTATGTATACCATAAATAATGAGCGCCGCTAATGGTATTACGAATCTTTTCAATCAAATCCTCGAGTAATGCATTTTACACTACTAGATTATTTGTATCATATTTAAAATTTCAGGTAAACGTACAAAAAATTGATAACCTAGCATGCTCATGATATTCAACATAGCTTTGACAAGGCTTGGGTCATGTAATATAACAAAATCCCTGAAAAGAATGTGTCATATTTCCAGTGCAGCTGTATTAATCTTTTGAGCATAACATCGATGAAAGGACGTGGGACATGCAGCAAGATTTGAAGTTTTCGTGTTTTTTGTTTTTAGTTGGGGTTACATTTTCTACGGTTGATGATACATTATCAAATATTTTCTCTGTGGTCACAATGGAAGCATCTAAAGAAAGGAAAGTTTCACGTGTTTTCTTTAGGATTCAACGTTTTTCAGTGAAACCTACGAAAGTATAAGAACAAGAAGAAAGAAAGGGGGTGGGGGTGTTCTATATGAATAAGTGACATAGTTTTTCTTTCTAAGTGAGATAAGATTTTAATTTTTTAAGATTAAGCAAAATACAGCATCTACATCTAGGCTACAGCGTAGAACTATTTCTCAGTCTGGCTGCATGGGTCTATTGTGGTTAGCTTATTGCTCTATATATCCGTGAGCCTGGAGGGTAATTGCTGAGAAACACCAGCTTAGGTAAAGTGGTCGGGGTCAGCATAGTCAGGTGTGCGGTAGTCGCACCTGATGTAATCGAACCCACCTGTAATCGAACCCATCTGGCGCGTTAAAGTAAAGACCCCGTTAAGACCCGGGCTCACCTAAACGTCAGTCTTCAGCATGTAGAGTCAGGCCTTTCCCCGTTAAGGGTAGACGACTGTGATACATGTTTTAGTAAGGTTTATTAGTACCTGGTGCTTTAAAGTAAAGACCCAGTTAAGACTAAATATGCTATGTGTTGAGGTCAGTCTCTATCATACAGAGTCCGGCCTTTCCCCGTTAAGGGTAGACGACTGTGTGATACATGTATTATTAACTGACGTGTTAAGGTATAGACCCTGTTAAGACTAAATATGCTGTGTGTTGACTCAAGTCTCCATCATACAGAGTCAGGCCTTTCCCCATTAGAGGGTAGATAACTGTGTGATACATTTTTTTTTAAACAGATTTTATTTGGTAACTTCATGCAATTTATTAGGTTTGTATGAGTAAGGTATATCAGTACCTGGCGCGTTAAAGTAAAACCCAGTTAGGACTAAATATGCTACGAGTTGATGTCAGTCTACAGCATACAGAGTCAGGCCTTTCCCCGTTAAGGGTAGATGACTGTGTTATACATGTATTAATACCTGATATGTTAAAATAAAGACCCCATTAAGACTAAATATGCTATGCTCATATTAGTGATACATGTATTTATAGTAACTAGCGTATAAAGGTAAAGACACTGGGTCAATATTAACGGGACCCCAGTCACCCGGGTGGTGTATATCCCAGGTCAGACCTTAGGTTTTGTAACCCCCCACTGGATCAATATCCTGCTGATTGTAAAGTTGATGATAGAGGGGACCCAGCACTGACCGGTTCAATTCCCAGTTGGTGTCTGGGTTCACTAAGGGATGAGGTACAGCAAAAATGATTTCCAGGTTTTGATCCCCTGCTGTTTGTCCGCCCTGTAAGACTCATCTCATAGATACGATCACCAAAGGCTGACCAAGTCAAAACATGTCTAAAAAATCAAAATTTGTCCTAACTTGTTTTCACTGTGAAAAGGACCCTGGCTGTTGGTATGGCGTAAAACTTCCAGCACTCACTCCCTCACTCATATCCTGTGTCAGGTATCTACCCTTAAGGCTAAAGCCCGGGCAGTCCCTTGTATAATCCCCCACTGGATCAATATTAACAGATCCCTGGTCAGTAAGGTGGTGTATATCCTGGATCGTAATCCGGTAATGCCCCCTGTAGTCTCCAGGGTAGGGGTAGGCCGGGTGCAGATTACAAACCACCGGCTTTGTTAGCAACAACAACATTGTTAGTTATATCTACAGGTCGTTTAGTATTTGAAAGGGATACGTGTGGGCACATTACATGATTGGTTAGATGGCTTCAGGACATAGTTTTTCTTGGATAATAATCATAGATAACTTAATAGGTTTAGGTTTTTCTTTAGCTCTTTCACAATGTAGTTAACATATATTTTCTACGTAATATATAACTTAATATTATAACTTATTTACGCTCTTGTCCTTTTTAATCAGAAGATCATGTTTGGATTCAATTTGTAGGATGAATTAAATAGTATGTAACATAATGAAATAATAAACGAAAAATACTGAGTGTCAGTTAGTTAAGAACATCAAAAACTATCTTGAAAAAAACTAGAACTTAGACCTTGTCACAGAATGATCAGCTGCTATAATTTTCATAAGCATAACGCATGGAATACATTCAATAGCTTGCTTAACGCCGAGAAAGATCATATTATTTCAATACATGTCTGTTATCTTGTGAGTTTCCTAAGTGTCCTAAAACAGTAGTTAATCTGTGGCATCGACCACGAGCTATTATTGACTCGGTGTTACGTTTGTTTACATAAACTCAATGCCCCATATCCACTCAAATCTCCGATTGATACATTGATAAAACAGTATGTCTGGCTTGCTGATTAGAGTAGGAACCAAAAGATATTCTAGCTCGGACAAATAGGTTACTGTGTGTTTCAGCTTGATATTTCAATACAGGAAATTCTTTTTTTTCCGATAGAAAAAAATATTGAGCGTCCTAATATCAAATGATTATATCTTTTTCTGTATTGAATTGAGAGCTGTTTTCTTGTTAGTTAAAAAGAGAAAATTCTCTCAATTATAGTATCACTTTTAGATGTCCAAAACTATGCTAACAGTCAGCTAGAAGACGTTGCACTGGACGTATGTATTTTAAATTCAGTTAAAGGAGTGGCGATTTTAGCATCGAAGTGCAGTTTAGAAATATGCTACCCTAAGAAGACCTTAACCGGTTGAAACATGTCGGTTGATTTTACATAAAGTTTCAATCACTCAAAAATCAACTCCCGGTGTTGGTTCGACAGTTCTTTCAACCTATTGAAATATGATATTTGTTAATTTCAGAATTGACCACCATATTTTTGGCCGCCTGCCTGTAAACTTTTGACACTCGAATGATAAAAAGAGACCAGAAAATAACACACAATTGAGATGTTCAATACTGAAATAGTGTTTGCTCATGATTAAATTGGTTGCCTATAACGAATCTGCACAACATTTATTTCTAACACTCTATGTATACTCTTACTCTATAGAATTTCACAGTCCAGAACATATACTATACAACCCTATGGACTATAAATAGTAAAAGTATAATAAAAGGCACCTGGGGGGTGCACCTCAGTAGTCAACGTGTTGATAGAAGATAATCCCCTCTTGTTTGTCTTAGGTCGGTCATTGTTTATGGAGCAATTAATAAGAAAATTTAGAAATAGAAAAAATGAAAGAAAAAGGGGGGCTTGGGGGCACAGCCCCCGATTTCTAACCAATATTGACAACAAATATTCAACCAAAACCAATAATAACATCAATATTCTTGTCTGGAAAGTATTTTTGTAATTCTTGTATAAACTTTGACCGGCACTGCCACCCGACCCTAATCCCTGAGTGTTGTGTTAAGTTGACTAGTGGATGGCAGCCCACCTGGGCTCTCTCTCTAGAGTGCACCCTTAAGTGTTACAGTATGCCCCAGCGTCCTTAATTATTGTTAGCATACAGATATCAGGCCACCTCATGTGGAACATAACTTCTGGTCAACCCCTCAATGGATTTTTTTTTCTACCAGCTGTTGATGGCTCCCCCAAAAATAAAAGATAAATGATTTAGCATTTATACATAGCGTCGCACTGTCCAAATCAAGTCCATTTTTCATGCACCTAATCCAAATTTCGTACCCAGCTGATATTCCATACAGTCTGCCTTAGTTATAAAGCATAGACTCTCCAGAGTCAATAGAGAAAGTTAACACTTAGAAAAAGTATGCATAAGCATATCAAGGTATATATAGTTATACTTAGAAACCATGCACCCATTTTTTTTACGCTTCGATGCGCTATTCTTCAGCATAGACAAAAGGGATTAGTTTGTGATCTGGAAAGAGACTTTCGCTCATTTTGGTGTAATTCATCCAGCGCTGTTTTAGAGAGGGTTGCGAGGGTAAATGTGTGTCTGGCACCGTTCTTTTTAATGAAAAAAAGCCCCCCCCCCCAAAAAAAAAAAAAAAAAAAACAACAAAAAAACAACAACAACAACAACAACAACAACAACAACAACAACAACTGCCCAAACAACAAAAAACAACAACAAAAAACAACTGCCCAAAGCCCATTAAGGGGGAAAAAGTTCCAATAGCATCTCCCTTTTTTTTATACATAGGACAAAAAGCCTTTTTGAAAACGAAGAAATATCCGGGTCTTTTTTTGTGGTAAATGTAACACAAGGAAATCTAAAATAATCTGAGAAATTTTACCTGCATAAAAAAGTTAATATTAATAGCATTAATAATAAAAGATAGCTAGCTGGTTGAGTAGTCATTTATATTTAAGCCGTTTGACAGGAAACAGTTCTTAAACCCATTGGTAGCCTCTGTATACATGTATAGCCCCCTATGAAGTGGTTTTACAATGATTAATTACTACTAAACCAAATGTTCTTGAACGTAACTGACATAAACCTAAAAGGCCGTACATTTGATGGTCTAATCATACCCAGCTGACGGGTGAGGTGGGCTAGTACACTCCCAGTCTGAAGTATCCATTTGAATATAATTGGTTGATAGAACTTCAGCATATAATTAGATTCTGATTAGTTTATCAGAAAGAAAGTTATTCTATGATTGGACAAAAGATGTGCTTAAAGAATAAATGTGAATATAAAATATATTTATTACCCGCACATATATGCAATGCCCTCGTTTGAGGACAGGTTCTTTTTTACTCTAATATACTTGTGCTTATAGTGAAACCTTAAATCTTGTCTTGTTCTAAACAAGAACAAAGAAAAACTATCAAAACAAAAGTATAGAGGAATAAGAACTAACGGTGTGGAACATTCAGTTTTAATTCACCCTACTCGTGACTACCACGGATAGCCAATTTCTCGACTGTAACCCTGCAGGTTAGCCTTATCAGGGTGCATGCTGGGTAATATGTCGACAAGTCACAAGGCTTTTGCATAGGAATTTTAAATAATTATGGCACTATTTCTAGTTTGACATAAAGAAAACCTAGATACCATTATTTTTTAAATGTGTATCGATATACAAGACATATTTTCCAAGTTGTTTAAAAATTAATTCATTATAGGTGAAAATATCACACTTATTCACTAGTTTTCTATAGTTTTTCCAGGGGATTTGTCGACAAAATTAGTCAAAATTAGCCTGCAGGTGCTCAAAATACTATAAATGAGCTATCCGTGTTAGGGAGAATTCAGTTTTACGTAGACATGTAGTCCTTCTGTGATATCGGCAACTAATTCAGTTTTACTTCAAGTGATTTCCAGGCACAGTACATTGGAATTTACCTGGTGAGATTACTGTTCACCAGGTGGCAGCATAGATGACAATAAATCTCCGCAAGTGCTTGAAGTGGTAAACATACTGCACATAGAGTATAGGAAGGACAAAAACGACCATGGGCCGGTCGATGGCAAACGAGTGAGATTTATGCGAGGCATTTAGAGATCTGATCTTATGGGAGAAACGGATTGGTATGTCTGTTCTTGCCAGCACTACCACACCAAGTGACAGTTGTCACTTAGAAGTTGCCAACAGTAACCTGCTTGACAACCACTGAATGTATAGCAACAGGGTTGTGACATTATCAAAAAGTGATGTGACTCAGGTAAACAAGTGTACTTAGGGACAAAGAAAAGTTGTGTCTCCAAGGCAACTCTGTGAAGTAGAGTTATTGAGATAATTAAAATAATTGTTGGTATTTGGTGGTTTCGCCTTAAATGGCTCATCAGGTGCGAGATTGGTGAAAATAATTCATGATAAATTATGAAATTAATTTCAACCGAAGATTTAGTGGAAAATTATGCTTTTTATGAAAATTTAAAAGTTATGGAAATTATGGAAGCAGGACCATTCCGTTTTTTTAGCAGAATCGGTGAATTTTCCTTGAGTAATATATAAAAGTATTTTATAAGGAAAAATGGTGGGTTGAGATCTGATCTTATATCAAGGAAAGGATACAACATTATCAAGCCATCACAAATTCACGTTGCCGCACTGGGCTTGTCATGAAGGGGTCGTTCCCACATGGTAGACATATTTATTTAAAGGGTTCCTTGCACATAAATTTCCAAAAGCCTATTGCTTTTTTAATTAAGTTCTCGTGGGTATTCTATAAGTATTTCAAAAGAAATAATTGTAAGATGTTGAAGTATTAGTGAATTATAAGGGAAAGAAAATAAAATTTGGGAATTCCCTAGTTTCTGGCATTTCATTTCTGTCCTTGCTACATCATAATAAAGGGGAATCCCTTTAAAATCAAATTTGGAATATCATGTAAACGAATGAATTTATGTGAGTAAAGGATACAAATATTTATAGCCTGTATGTAGCCTAATATAAACATTTAATGCTAAAACTAAAGTTTCTTTCTTTACACTTTTGAGGGTTGGGGAATCCCTTTTTTTAAAGGTTGGGGTTCCCCAATTAGTGTCTGTGTGACGTCACAAATTAGGGAATTTCCCTTAAAAACACACAAATAAGACCAAATAAAAAAGGCTTGTAACTATCTAAATATTTGGAATATTCTTAAAATATTTCTATCATCAAAAGTTATTGATGCATATTCTATGCTGAGAGAAATCCATGAAAAAATATTGAGCCATTAATTATGTGCAAGGTTTCCTTTAAGGAAATACCCACCCCTTCAATCCTTTAAATTGTGTGTGCGCCTCTGTCTATGGGACCTTTCACATTAAAGAACACCTGCCTTGGTAAAAGTGTAGGGGTATGGTCTCTACCTCCTCATAGGTTCGATCATCCAAGAGCAATGGTGATGTAACCCAGTGCTCCAGAACCACTGAGTCTGGTGGTTCAAACCAACACAACATAAACACCCCTTTAATATAACAAAACAAAATCCACTAAAAGATTATTATCAATATGAATCAACTCAGTTAACAGAAACTCTGATAAAAGGTGAGAATGATCAACATCCAGGGGCGGATACAGGATTTCAGAAAGGGGGGGGGGGGGGAGGGGTCTGCATATATAGGCTAAGTACTAAAATCGTGAGCATTTGCATGCATGCGGGCAACGTTTTTTTTTCTCTTTGGCAAGTTGAAGTCCCCACCAAAAGGAGGGGGTCAGGACCCCCAGTACCCCTCCCCCCGATCTGCCCCTGACATCAGATTTGCATTAATCAACAAATGTGGGTTAATCAAAACACCCATCGGTCTGGGGGCACGCATCGCCCCTCCACCTTTTTCAAATTCCATATATTATCCGCACCTGGTTTGCTTATTGGTTGCATAATGCCCTATTCAATTATAAGGTTATTTCAAGGGTAGTGATCAGATTTATGAGAGGGAGACTACCTGCCCCTACACTTTTACCGAGAAAATTGTTCCTTTTCTGCCTGTATTACAAAGATACAACATGAGCAAGACATTCCTTTGGTATTTCACTTTTCTTAGAGCAAACACTAAGTTCTATTTCTCCACCTTAGAGGGTGAATGTGAAAAAAGGAAATGCACATACAAAAAAATATCTGAGGCCGAATTCTAAAGGTTGCTGTAGCTGTGAAGGACACTTAGTTAGAATCGCATTGCCCATGGGCGTAGTTCACGTTTTTCCACCAAGGGGGCGTTGGTGAGCAAGCTAGTTGTGGTGGTGGCCACCAGATGTCCGTAGTGTTCCTCCAGCGGCGTTCAGCAAATCTGGCGTTATATTTTAGGGCGGACCCAGGGAACTGCATATCAAGAAAAAGAACTTGAAATAACAGCGACCCAGAAATCTTGCACATACTTACGATATTGGATCTTGAAGACGTGGC
Organism: Lepidonotus clava; assembly: GCA_936440205.1. NCBI lineage: Eukaryota > Metazoa > Annelida > Polychaeta > Phyllodocida > Polynoidae > Lepidonotus > Lepidonotus clava. The sequence continues at coordinate 4,685,215 of OW387141.1, forward strand.
TATGTGTTGTGTTGACAAAAAAAACAACTTACGATATTAGAATCAATATTGGCTCATAATAGGGAAGGTTGGTTGGTTGGTTATTGATTGCTTTACGCCCTAATCAACTGCCAGGGTCATATCAAGGGCGGTGATGGTGATCGAATCTATGAGAAGGTAGAGACCATACCCCTACACATTTACCGAGGTAGGTGTTCTTTAATGTGCCTGGTCCCATAGACAGGGCCAGACACACAACAGCCGGTGGCACAAGGCCTTTGATAACCCAGTTGTTGCCACTGGGAGAAACACAGAGGGGTTAATAGGGAAGGTCGTACATGTATATTATTCATAAAATGAATGTCCCACAGCCGAATTTCAAGAACCAGAACTTATGATAACAGTATAAAGCCAAGGGAACCCTTGCAGATACTTATGACATTAAGAAAACTTAAAAAGATTGAACCTTAATAGGGGCATTTTAAGGACGTACATGTATATTATTGATAAAATGGCAGACATCCGAATCCTAAGAACCAGAACTTATAATAACAGTGGCCAATAGAACCCCTGCACAAACCTTTGATATTAGAAAAAAATATTGGCTTATAATAGGGATATTTGAAGGACATACATGTATATCATTGATAGCATGAATATCACTTATCCGAATCTCAAGAACCAGTTCTTATATAATAACACCGGCCTAGAGAACTCCTACCTATATTTATAGCATTAAAATATTTGTTCATATGGTCATTCTAAGGACATACATGTATATTATTGATATAATAAAAGTCCGACATCGGATCCGAATCTCAAGAACCAGTTTTGGATTTTACAGAGAGCCCTTGTATATCTATAATATTTTAGAATAATATTGGCTCATAATAGGGACTGCCCGGACATATGAAGAACATATACATGTGAATTATTGATAAAATGAGCGTACCACCACCGAATCCCAAGAACCAGAACTAATATTAGAAAACAACATTAGTTCATGTTCACATTGTCCTGAATGTTGCTGTTGCTTTGGGAGCATGGAGATAGGCTCATAGAGCAAAGGCCCTATAGCCTAGTGTCCTTACGGCTACATGGTGATGGCGTTTCGGCAAGACCTTCTGGGTGGTTGGGTTGTCTCTATCTCAACGTTCCGTCGTTCCTGACCAATCCTAATGACCAACCTTTCAAGACTGACTCGATCGGCGATAGCTGAAGCTCTTATACGTTTGATACAGGATGTTTACGTCTGTCTCTGACCAGTCATGCCTCGTCAGCATGGCCCTGGTTCGTCACGGGGAATCCCAGCTTCTGTGGGTTGTTTCTGTGACGCAGGTTGCTACGTCACTCTGGTCTGTGCGTCACATCGCTGTTACACTCATAAGATAAATGGGTTTGTCCTTACATCCGGGTTGAGGTTGGATCTGGAGTTGCAATGTCTCTATGTTTCTTTACTTCTTATTACATTTCAGTTTCAATAATACAAATTCTATATAGAAATTATACATCATGACTTTAGCAATATGACAATATTATAATATGGACATTTTAAGAACGTATTTGTATGTAATTGATGAAATGAATATCACATATCCGACCGTCAAGAAGCATAACCTATACCCTAAGCCTGGCCTGGCTTGGTGTTTTGTTTGGGCTGTGTACACACTGCCCGACGTGTGTTGACCAAACGGGAGGTGTGTTGACACTGGCCGACCCTCTATGGCCACTCCAGGGCCGCGGGTTGCCAGGACAGAGAAGTTTGATCTTCCAGGGGCAAACTCATTAAAGACAGATCCACTGGTTAAATGACCGGAGTTGGGGGACCTCTCTAGACTCTGGAGTAAAGGCTGTGGGTCATGTAGTAGCGTAGGTTGTGACGCTACCCGGGAGATCCAGGAATTAAAAAAAAAGAGAACAAAAAGGAAAAAAAAAGAAAAAAAAAAAGTAAAATGAAAAATGAAAAATACGTAAAAAAAAGAATAATCTATTTAATAATTAAATAAAATGAAATAAGATAAGAGAAGTGCATATACTATAGGAACCCCCATGGCCGCCACCGTGTACATGGGAATTTTACATTCAAAGAATAATATTTCGGCAAAACTAAGAGGGTCGTGTCCACCTCTAAATCCGTGCACGGCTACAGAGATATCCCAGTTTAGTATTGACCTTGTAGCATAGTCTGTGCGTCAGCTAGGGCAGGTTGTTGTAACGCTTTAGAGTTATTTCTTTAGAAGAATTATTAGATCTTTTACATGGGACGATGATCTGTCAGCCATAACTTCTTTTAACTTCTGGTTAATGAGACCAATATAAATATTACTAACCCGGAGACACAAGAACTCCATCACTACTGTAAACGCATTAATATTCTCGCCGAAACTTTGCTGATTCCAAGCAGTACTGTAAATCATAGACATACATAACTTATGTATCTCTATGTGTAAATGCATTTAGATAAAATGATGGTGACATTTATAATACCATTGAGCAAACAATATTAATCGGCAGTTGCGTAAAATTTTAATGTCAATGAATTGCCTGACGCTGTATCACCATTTTAGGCAATTTTGCGCAATAACTCAGTAAAAAGCCCGAAAATTTAGAAGCGTGAAAATATTACGTCGATAGTAGGTATCTTAGATATTGGCTGTTATTTGATTTCAAGTGCCACAAGACCTACCATTAAAATATCTAAGTATATTCAATACGACTAAATGAGGTTTTGTAGGGCACATGTCCAACATTTAGGAGAAAATACGTACGTAATTATTTGACGGAACCAAGTCAAGTTAAGCCTTGTAAAATCAGCTGATCAATCTAGAAAACTCACGTGTTAGGACGAGGAGTACCTGTAATACAACATAGGACAATGTTGTTAAAGTATTAGCAGACATGAGACAAGCAATAACCTGTATTTCACAGTGCTATATTGCTTGAAAAGTCAACAACTAAATATTATGAAAGGTGCAATTTATATCCCTATTGATTGCTTGTATATACATGTTGGCGTGATATGCATAAATTAGTCCGCTATATCACATTACTTAATCAAATCTGCATGTATATGTTGATAATCGGAGTAGTACTACCTGGGTATACTTTAACACCTCCGATTATTCATTTAAAGGCGTAAAATCAGTTCAAAATCAGTGTGCTTTGTAAGTACTCCAGGATCCAGGAATTTGAAAAAAGGGGGGAGGGGCGGGCTACAGCAATCCAGGGTCAGGAATTTTTAATTGAAAAATTTGGTATCCAATGAATCCATCCAAATCCAATCTAAATCCAGGCATAGTAAAGTAAACCTTATGGAATTTTCCCATTGCTGTTACCCTCATTATAAGTGAACGGTCATTCATATCAAACATTTGTTGACCGTTCATTTCCTGCCCAGTTCACTGACGTCATCGTCAAAGTGGTATTATGGCCACCTTAGGCAAACCTATAACACTGAAGAATTCCCAATGAAACTCTTCTTGAATCTGTTTAATCAACACACAAGAACTTTGGCAGGGTTCGAAATTAACGTCAGCCCCAGGCTGATAGTTTTGAGTCAGGGATGACAAATTTTGAGAAAATTACATTAAAATCAGCCTGGATTTTTCGCACTTGTAATAGACTCTAGTGTGTCCGGGCTGACGGCTTGAAAAGTTAATCTCGACCCCTGTTTGGTGTAAAATTTACGAATATTATATACTGGGAACGTATGGAGTCTTGTAGCATATTTTTTAACGCATTGTTTTCAATGTGCGACAATATCATGTGTGGGGTGAAATATAGATTATATTATAGCGGAACTGAGATAACTACAAAATGCGCGAAATTATGATAGAACGAAAAATCGTCATCAAACGCTCTAGGTGTACACGAAAATTTAAAAGTATGAAAGTATTTTTTTAACATTTCCGAGAAAATTATAATGAACTAAAACTTTCCCCCCCTTTTAGATAAATCTTCTCTCAACCTTTTGTTGTTGTACAAGCCTTACACACAACACACCTTGCCATTGACCTCTAGGACAACGTAAGCCCACACTGCCTAATAAAGGGGGTATTAAAGGCTTAACCTTGAGGAGTTTGGGGGTCGGGGGCAAACACAGTAATCACTGCTCCTATTGGTTCTAAGGATGAGATGACAACCTATACCTGCTTCACAGAGGTATAGGAGGTCCCATGCTATATAAAATAGATACACATTTTTGTAACTGTACAAGCCATATTCATGAAATACTTTGCCATGGACTTCTAGGACAACGTAAGCCCACACTGACTAATAAAGCAGGTATTAAAGGCTTAACCAGCATACCAGAAAAACCCCTTAACTGAAACATTGTTAGGAAAATTAAAATAGATAAAAACGTTTTTTCCCTTTTAAATAAATTTTTCCAAAAACTTTGTAATGCTACAAGCCATGCCCACGACCCACTTTGCCGTTGACTTCCAGGACAACGTAAGCCCACACTGACTAGTAAAGGGGGTAGTAAAGATTTTTCCAGCATATTGGACAAAGCTTTTTACTGAAACATTTCTAGGAAAAATAGAATAATATTCTTTTCATTTTAAATAAAACTGTAGAAGCCATGCCCATGACCCACTTTGGCATTGACTTCTAGGACAACGTGAGCCCACACTACCTAATAAAGGGGGTTTTAAAGGCTTAACCTGGAGGAGTTTGGGTTGTTGGGGACAAACACAGTAATCACTGCTCCTATTGGTTCTAAGGATGAGACGACAACCTATACCTGCTTCACACAGGTATAGGATGTCCCATAGTACATGACCTCCTTTGCAATGGACTTCTAGAACAACATAAGCCCACACTGAATAATAAAACGGGTATTAAAGGCTTAACCAACATACCAGACAAACATTTTACTGAAACATTGTTAGGAAAATTAGAATGAATAAAAACGTTTTTTCCCTTTTGAATGAAACTTTTCCAAACCTTTGTAATGTAACAAGCAATGAACACAACCCACTTTGCCATGGACTTCTACCACGTCAGCCCACACTGACTTATAAAGGGGGTAGTAAAGATTTTACCAGCATATTGGACAAAGCTTTTTACTGAAACATTTCTGGGAAAAATAGAATACTTTTTTTTTCAATTTTTTTTTTATAATTCTAAATTAAACTGTACAAGCCATGCCCACCACCCACTTTGCCATGGACCTCTAGGGTAATGTAACCCCACGCTGACTAATAAAGGGGGTATTAAAGGCTTAACCTGGAGGAGTTTGGGCGTCGGGGACAAACACAGTAATCACTCCTCCTGTTGGTTCTAAAGATGAGACGACAACCTATACCTGCTTCACACCTGCCTATGGAAAATAGATCGACTAGGCTGGTGTGCCGACCAAAACATCCACGAAAAACCTAATCCCATGAAAAGTTAAAAGGCAAACAATAGCACAATTTGCTATAGAGTATATAGTGGGATTATTGTCACTACGAAGGTTTGTGGAACTTTTTTTTTCACTTGTTTTCATTTTAGTGAAAAAAATCCTTGTTAATTTCAAAATTATTGAAAATTTGCACATTGAAGAAGGATTTTTTCACTCTTATAGATCATGAGCCTGGCCTTTGTTCTTTTGGGAAAGTAACGGAACTTTGTCAGGGATGCATGGCGTACCCCTCTAGGGCTCCAAAGACTCAGAGATTAGCCACACTTACTGTTCCACCACACCAAAAAACTGGGTGATTAGTTGCACTTCCCGACCCCGACACCCAACACTCCCAGATTAGCCGTACTTTCCCCCAGCCCGTGCCCCTGGGTATTATTCCACACAGGCACATGTGAACCTGGTAATGTGAACCCTTGAAGTACCTAAAACCCCGCTGCTTCCTGTTACTCCATATCTCAGGTAACCAGCATTTAACACTGGCCAGTCCATGCACGTATCTAACCCTTTAAATGATGATGAATATGAATATTGTTCATTCAGCAATTTTACAGCTATATCAGGACCAACTCATAGTTTTTGGTTCGTACAAAGTACTGGTGATTGTATCTATGGGGATGGAAATGACGGCAAGGCAAGATGGTCTAGCAGTCAGCTACCGTTAAATTGAATCAAAGTATTTAAAATAGTTTTAAAAGGTTCTCAATATATGAGGGACGGATAAATGAAATAAAAAAAAACACGTGCTTTTGAAATAGGTTTCATTTCATAATGTAAAGGGACGTGTATTCAATTCATCTAGTGTGGATGAAAGAGTAATACACAACCAAAGTCTTTTATGAAAGTTGTTATTTTTAATGCAGACATTTATAGTCATTAGTATAGTCATGGGAATGAGCTTGAGAGAAGCTTGGGCGGGTTAGTTGGGGAGGGATTAGTTGGGCTTGTGTTAATTGGCGATGATTTTATTGCCACCTAGGACTTATATCCATTGGTTTAAATCATTGCACAGTTCTTCTCAACGACTAGGAAGCTTTCTGGAAAGAGGTCGATTTGGAACCTCTCTGGAAAAGGTCTACTTGTTAAGTATCTATTAATGCCTCTTTATCAAAATGTGTATTGGGATGTATTGCTGTTTCAGTCAGTCGTACTTTGTAAGATATTTAACAAATGACATTATTTAGGTCACCATGGTGTTATGACTGTAGACTTCTTAATGAAAGCACCAGTGAAAAATTATTCCCTAACTATAGTTTGAAAAAGAATAAAGAATAACACATCTCTTTGTATAAGAAATAAATATTTATTTCACCAGGAAGGTAGGATTGTTGAAGTTTTTATATAGGCATTGCTTTGTTAATCCACAGCTCCATGGTTCATGTGTAGAATGTGCCCTGTAAAACAATAAAATTCAGGACACATTAGTTATAATTTGCGAAGGAATTTGCTAACCAAACACTGCACAGCAATAGCTTATTTAATTTTAACGCACATAGTCTTTTTATGACAGACATATCTAGAAAGTTGAAAGATAGCAACGAAATTAATTATTTTGTATCAACTTACTATTTAATATCCAGCATAGCCAAGGTTTGCATGTCCCTGTGCATAGACAGCCTGCTTGCCATAGCCATATCCGTTATGCAGAGCATAACCAGCATTTCCATGACCGTGAGCATACTGGTTACCGTGGGCGTACTGGTTACCGTGAGCGTACTGGTTACCGTGAGCGTACTTGTTACCATAGTTTTTACCGTAGCCATTGCCATGGCCGTAGGAGTATTTGTCGTAGCCAGTCACGCCAAGAGGAGTGCCGGGAACTCCATCTTTGCGGGCAGTTCCAGTGCCGCTTCCTGCATACTGTGCCCTGTGGTTCACTCCAAGTTGACGTGCGGCATTGTTCTTGTTGACATCAGCTTCATAACCACTGGAATGAAAAGAGGTTTTGAGAGTTACTCTAGTAATTGCAGGCTAGGAGGATTCTGCCCAAATTCTGGTCTGCAGAGGATGACCGTTGGCAAAAATCTGGTTGTCCACACTCAGTTTGAGCCTGTCCGCAATATTGAAACTATTTCTTATTTTAACAAGCAATCGAAATAGAAAGAAAACGATGTTATACAGTTAAATATTCTAGTGATAATTCCAGGATTTCTTGACAGCCAACTTCTGGTTGTCGAGGACACGTGGACACACAGATTTTCCTAGCCTGAATCATGAGGTCTCATTTCATTTTGTTGATCTAGCATCCTTCACTTCAGCGTCCATATATCTGTATAGTTATGCTCAGTTTACATACAGGTTTTTGGCATAGATACCTTTCTTATAGCCTGAAAGTGATGCTAATTTCTTTCTAGTAGTCTGTTCATACAAAATTGGCATCAGAGAAGAATAGAACAGTGGCCAACGAAGAAAGATAACCTCATTGTCAGACTTTTCTACTTTACACTTACTTAAAGGCAGTTGGCCTGTTGAAAAGATTATCATGTGATAATACAACAAAAATGAAAATAGTTAAAATTAGTGATAATATTTGTAGATTAACTTCAACTTACTTGTGAGGTGCAGCTTTAGCGTAATGCCCATAACCGCCATTGTATCCATAGTTGGCATTGGCATAGCCTCCGAGAGCTCCGTATGTACCCGAAGGATGAGCTTCGGACAGGCAGAATGCCAAAGTAGCCAAAAGAACCAGACAAATCATGATGTGTGCTTCCGCAGTAACCTCTGGTAGCTGCAAGTGGATCGTTGTAGTTTGGAGCAATGAATGACAGCACCTAGGATATCCAGCCCTTATATACCGAAGCTATAATTGACAGGATGGGCCCAACTAACATTCCGCGTATGCAAGTAGGAGGTGTGAGACATCCTATATGGGTCGTAAAGATTTAATTAATGTCATGCAGTGTTCACTCAATCAAGTGATTTCCTATTTATATTGACTGTGGTAGTTACTATAGCTAATGAATGCTTAATGGGCTGGCCAGATATTTAATTACCTTAGTGTCTTAGTGTAATTTATCCATCTGACAAAGGCAGAACTGTCGGTGAAGTTGTAAACATTTGACTCCTGGATGTGGAGTGGATGTTCATAAGGAAACTAAGTAAAGAAGGGCAGTGGTGGAGAAAAACTGGATCATGTGGTTAATCAGCTAAAAGGGATTTGGAACAATCTCAGCAACAAGTCCTATAGTTTGAGGGAACTAAAGAGCTGAGGACCACATTCGTTGTCTGAGTTAGTTAGTTTGGTCGGTTTGTTGGTGAGTTAGTCACCAGGGTTAGCCTGTGGGGTGAGTCGGCAAGTTTCAGTTTGTCAAGTGAGTTAGTCTATAGGGCTAGTTTGCCCTATTCGTTGGTGTGGTGAGTTGGTAGGGTTAGACAGCTAGTTAGCCAGATGGGTTAGTCTGCTGTATTAGGCTACTATGTTAGTCTGCAGCTTTAGTCTGTGGGGTAAGTCACTTGGGGTTAGTTGGCGTTGTTAGACTGTTCAGATATTTTTCAGATTAAGTTAAGATTTTCATGACAATCTGAAAGGGCTTAAGGATGTATATTAATGAGATAGCTGATTGGCTATTTCCAATTTTTTCTTCAGCCCCGACTTACATCTCTGGTCGGTATATAGTATTAGTTGGTAGTTTAGCCAGCAGTTTAGTTGGCGGGGTTAGAAAGGTGGGCTTTATTATCTTTCATGAAATACTAAGTAGTTCTTCACATTACATTTTTTGTTCATAAGGTTTTTCTCTAGGCATGACTAAATCTATATCTCTGCAGTTATTGGATGCCTCTTTCTAATGTTGGATATTGATTGTTTTACTATCAATTACTGTCACTGATATGTAAGAACTACCTTTTGTAAATCATGTGAATAGGTGAAGATCTTGTTATATTATAATGTTACTAATGTGCCATATAAAGATAAACATAATTAAAGTCCCGTCCCACATTGAGTATACCCCAGGGTTGGACAAGGATTGGATTAAATTGCTGTATAAGTTTGTTTGTCAGGGTAGTTTAACGTCCGGCCAACCCTTATGGGTAAATGCTGTATAGCCATCCTTGTCTCCTAAAGTTAGGTTTACTGAACGAACCAAAAGTTAGATTTTTCTATATATCCACAAGTACTGATAAAACATAGTGATTTCTTAGATTTTACCAATTCACAGATTCACAGGTTTGGAGCCAATCAAAATACTGTATTTCAGGGCAAATAGGGTTGGACATTGTAGGTTGGGCTGACAGACTTTAACATTGGTTCCCATACGAAAAAGGCCAATATGTAAAGCTGCATTTTACAAATGTTAGAGGCAATCTGTCAACCATATTGCTTTGATTAATTTTGTAAAATGCAACTGTCTTCATGGAATAAGCATGGAGCCAATTTCCCATATATTTCACAGTAAACTTTAATGTTTGTGTAAACTGGGATGGGCTTATTGTACAGGAGTCGCAAAAATCAGTTTGATAGTAGATATGTCCAATCCCGACCATTAAAGATATGTCTCCATTTCTACTCAAGCACGTGCATTTGTTCACGTGCCAATCTGCAAACCTTGACAGACCCCCCTCCCCCCTCATTCTCTCCCCCCTCCCTCCAACCACAACCCCTCACTTTCACTCCCCCCCAACAACCCACAGTTTATACACAGAGGGCCTGGTGCAGAGAGTTGTTACAGGTCTTATTTGTACAGCCCACACATACACACACCCATACACACGGTATGGGGCCGTCCAGCTGGCAGTAGGTGGGAGAAATAAGCCTGGATCACCTGCACGGTAGGGGTGGGGGTGGTGGGGGTGGGGGTGGGGTTTGGGAGTCTCTGTGTTAAGCCCTGGCTCCACTGACCAACTCTACTCAACTCGACTGTCATAGGTCAGAGTGGCGCCAAAGTCCTACGACTGTGGTTGTAGCTAAAAACACTACTATGCCATAGGGTACGACTCGATGGTCGTAGCACCAAGGCCACATTTCATATAGGAATATCTACTCTACACACCCCTAAGACCCGACGATCCAGTCGTACATTTTCTTCTTCTCAAGATGTGAGACTCAACTCAACTGTCTTAGAAATCCAGTCGCAGACCTATGCCACACTCTGAGACTGAGCTCAACTCAACTTAACTAGACAGTCGAGTTGAGTTGAGATGGTCTGTGTGGCTGGGGCTTTAAGCCCTGGCTCCACTGCCTGATGATAGAGTTGAGTTGAGTCCTACAGTGGAGTCACAGTTATGACTGCAGTTGTAGCTTTTTGCTAAGACTGATCTGCCAGGCTGGCATGTTGGGCTGCTGAAGATGTTTGACTCTATCGCCAGGTCTTAGGGGGGTATGCACTGGCTTTGTTTATACCACAATATACCCTATAGACCCTAAGACCCTATATCAAAGATAATCTAGTCCTAGCTTGTGGCATAGTTGAGTCCTTTGCTACGTCCAGACAGTCGTGGGTCTGGCGCTGCCAGGAGATATAACAGTCGAGTTGAGTTGAGTTGGGCAGTGGAGCCGGGGCTTTACAGGTGGTAGGGGACTGTCTCACAGACAGACCCCATTAGCCACGCATCGCTGAGTTTTACTACTACATGTTCCAAGCATGTAGTCCAACCCGCAGAACTAATCAATGAAAATGACAGAAATTTACCCATGCTCCCTAAAGCCCCATACCCACTACGCAACTTTAGTGGCGACTGGCGACTGGGAGAATCGGCTGATTCTTAAGGTCACCTGTAAGTATAGCATATTGGAATGTGCATGTTTGATATGTGTCAGCGCTAAAATCAGCCGACTCTACTAGAAGAGTCGGCCGATTTTAGCACCAGTGAATCGGCTGACTCTGTCAAAATCGTCTTGTGGGTATGGGGCTTAAATCACCCTTAAAAATCCACCACTGAACCCCCTCCCACTAATTTAACCAACCATCCTGCCAAAATCCTTCCTATTCCCCCAAATCTCCAATGATCGCATAAATTTACCCCAGCCCCCAAATCCGATACTTTTGCCCCCGCCATTAAACCACCCTTCCAACCGAATCCTCATTCCGCACGTCCCCAACCCCCCAAATCTCCAATGATCGTGCCACCCAACCCCCTCCCGCCCACCTAACTTCCACCCCCTCCCGGCCCCTACCCCACCCAACCCCCTCCCAAGACCCCTTACGCTCAGGCTGTGAAACAACCACTGGTTGTACAGATTCACCTATATGCAGTCCCACACTTAGATCCTATCATAAATTTACATTTATCCACAGCACTAGAATTCTGCACGTCTCCCCCCCCCCCCCCTTTCCAATCTTAAATGATCGTCTCCCCCTCCCACCTACCCCCCCCCCCCCAGCCCCCCGTCCTCACGCCCTCCCCAGATCCCTTCCTATTGTCCCACGCGTAGACCCAAATGCAATAGATTTACCCACAGCCCAATTCTGCACGTCCCGCCCCCCCTCCCCCCTCGCGATCTCTAACGATCCTGCCCCCCAATCCCCCCTATCCCCCCACCCCACCCTCTCCCCACCTCCCAGACCCCCCCCCCCCCCTCCCCAGATTCCCCCCACTACTCAGGCGGTAAAACGACCACAGCCCGTTCAGAGTTACCTGCGGACGGCCGCCTCCTCCAGGGTCGGCCCACCTGTAGCACTAGTCCTTCCATGACCTGCTTACCTCTTACATACTGGTTTGAACACCCAGCGGACTTGGACGCTCACTAGCTCACTCACCTGTCGCCCTGGAGGCCCCCGGCTGACTGCCGCTCACAAGTGGACAATTAAACCACTTCAATCCTACGCCGACGTCCCAAAAGCGGTCACTGGTCGCCTCAAATTCTGCTCCATAGGACTAGGAGTAGAACGAGAATATCTGCTTTATTGAGTAGAGGATCAGTCCCTGAGTGGGTGTTTACAATGAGAAGATCGACAATTTACTCTCAAGTGGACAATCAAACCACTTCAAACTTACGCCGACGTCCCAAAAGCGGTCACTGGTCGCCTCAAAACTTGCTCATGAGACTTTAGGGGGATATTTTACAATATTAAGTGGAGGATAAATCCCTGAGTGGACGTTTACAATTAGAGGAGTACAGTCAAAGAAAAACGGATATTAAAAACTTCAAAGGAGTTTAACAAGCTTAAGTGACGAGCCAGAGTGTAGTCAGAGCTTACATATAAGTGTTTCCCAAGACGTATCTGTGGTGAAAAAAAACAACCACTCGTTGCCTCAAAACCTGCTCAGGAGACTTTAGGAGGATGTTTTACAATATTGAGTGGAGGATCAGTCCGTGAGCGGAGGTTATAATCAATTTGAGGAATACAATCAATGAATTACAGGAATATTAAAGCTTCAAAGGAGTTAAACAAGCTCAAGTGACAAGTTTGAGTGTGTATAGTCAGAGCTTAAAGGTGTTCCCAAGTCATCTGTGCGATGAAAAAACACCTCAAAATTTAAAGTTGTCACTGGTTGCCTCAAAACCTGCCCAGGATTGTAGGAGGATATCTAAAGATAGGGATCAATCAGTGAGTAGAGGATATTATAACTATAAGAGGAATACAACTAAAGAATTCCAAGGATATTAAAACTTCAGAGGAGTTTAACAAGCCTGAGTGACTGGCTTCAGTATGTATACATAGTCACAGCTCATATAGGTTTTTCCTGGCGCATCTCCGTGATGTTTAATTGGGACCATGCACATTGAAGAACACCTGCCTCGGTAAATGTGAAGGGGTATGGTATCTACCTTCTCATAGACTCAATCACCATCACTGCCCTTGATTACATGACCCGGCAGTTAATTAGGGCATAAAACAACCAATAACCAACCAACCAACTATCTCTGGGCCACTCTTTGAAAAGAGTAGTGTATCGAACCCAGTAGCGGGTTTCTCCTAATATGATATATCATAGATACGATCACCCGTAAACTGAAAAGCATTACCTTGTGCAGTCTGGAAAGAACCCTTAAGGGATGGCCGGACGTTAAACTACCGTAACAAACAAACAAACTTCGCGGTGGATCCCATTGTCTATGCCGCGTGCGGGACACCACACACACAGAACACTTGAGTATTATTGCAGGCTGATACAAGACCGTGGCTGGGATTAAGCCTGTTAGGATTAAGGCCTGCTGAGACTATGTTAATCCCCCAGTAGGCCCTGGATTAGACCCGATTAGCCTTCTCCTCCAGCGGGTACCCGGCCCGATGCAGTAAATCAAGGGGACCCGGCCCGATCCAGTTGATTTACGTGTGTGTGGATTTTACCTGGATTAAACTACACAGAGACCTACAAACGTACTAGAGATATCACAAGGCGATTTCTTGCGTCCTTATACTGAAACAGCATTGCTTCCAATCTTTACCCATGGTCCACCTGTATAGAACTGACTGCTGTTGAATACACAGGTTGGCAGAGAGAATGCCTGTTGAGATAAATACTGGTTATAAACTGTGTGGACATTACCTGGATTAAACTACACCCAGCCAGACCTACACACGACCGTGGAGGATAGCCTCCGTTCCACTAGGCCTATAGGCGATTTTCACTACCAAAATTTTGGTTATTTCTAAATTTTCATCGGGAATATTACTGGAACCCATACACACTACACACCATTTGAAAGAGATTTGGAAGACCTTTCTACTGATGTGTAACATATAATATAATATAGCCATTATTCTGACTTGTGATTTCCGACATTGCAAGAGAAAAAAAACGTATAGTGGAATACAGCTTTTAGAGTTGGTATGATCCCGGAGTGACAGGGATTCTTTTGTGGCTAGAGTTGTAGGATTGGGCGTGGATTTACGAGTCTCCTGTAGAATTGAAGTTTATACTTATTGCCATAATGTGCTTATAAAGATGAGGGTGTTGTTATGAGGATACCTTACCTTTTGGATATCAAGTTGATGGGACGTTTTGGAGGAAAAATTACTTTGTGTAAGGAGGACATGTTTCAGGAGAAATAATACCATGTTGGATGAAGCAACCATTTTAGAGGATTTACCACAATGGAGACATTATAACTTGAAATAATGGCGGTTGGCAGGGAACTCTTATGCATGTGAAGCAAGGACCCACATGAAGAGCTACGTTACGGAGAGTTAAGAGCCGCCAAGATGATGATGCCGTGGGACGTGAACCTCTCCTTCTGGGAGGGCTTCCCCAGGGACGAGAAAGGTACGAGTCGGGGAAAGGGTAGGAGGGGGAAATGTAATAACGTTCACAGAGTTAAGAGCCGCCAAGATGATGATGCCGTGGGACGTGAACCTCTCCTTCTGGGAGGGCTTCCCCAGGGACGAGAAAGGTACGAGTCGGGGAAAGGGTAGGAGGGGGAAATGTAATAACGTTCACAGAGTTAAGAGCCGCCAAGATGATGATGCCGTGGGATGTCAAGCTCTCCTTCTGGGAGGGCTTCCCCAGGGACGAGAAAGGTACGAGTCGGGGAAAGAGTGATTGGGGGATATAATAACGTTCACATAGTTAAGAGCTGCCAAGATGATGATGCCGTGGGACGTGAACCTCTCCTTCTGGGAGGGCTTCCCCAGGGACGAGAAAGGTACGAGTCGGGAAAAGAGGGGGGGGGGGGATATAATAAGGTTCACAGAGTTAAGAGCCGCCAAGATGATGATGCCATGGGACGTGAACCTCTCCTTCTGGGAGGGATTCCCCAGGGACGAGAAAGGTATGGGTAGGGGAAAGGTGGGGGGGATGCAGAAAATATAATGATATTCACAGAAAGGGTACGTATTAAAGCAAGGAGAAAGGATGCATTGTTTTAGGAGATTAGATATAGAATCTCTCTTTCCTTTTCAGAATCCTGGCTCTGTCGCATAAGTTTTTTCAGAATCCTCAATCGATTGTATATATAAAGTCATTCTGAATCCTGGATCCACTTGTCTACACTCATAATTATAGAATCCTGGATCCGCTCGTATAAGGTGATTTAGAATCCTGGATTCGCCACAACAATTTATTCAGAATCCTGGATCCGCCCGCAGAAGGTTATTTATAAGACCTAAAATTGACCCAACATCGTAACTGTCATCGCCTGATTGATTGGTTGCATTAGATTGATTACCTGATTGAAACTCTCAGTTGAGTGATTAAGATTTCAAACGGTTCTGCCAGAAGATTTTATCACCATCACTCATTAAAGTCTGCCAGGAATTCCCCTTATTTAAACAGTTTAAAAAAAAATTATTGCAAGAGGCAACTTGAATCCTGAGAAAAGCTGGCAATACTTGGCAATTCTTTCCTTTAAGGATGATACCTTTTTAGTGTCCGAAATTAAGGATGCGCCTGCACCCAAGCTGCATGTTTTTTTTCCACATCGGTTTCATGTATTTTTTATAGGGTGCAACCGGCAGGTGCACATATCTTTGATAGAATAAATAGCTTCATATAACTGAGAGTGCATGGAAGATTCCCAGCTACACGCTTTTCAAAGCTATGCGCCCGGCAAGTACACAATTGAGGTCTTCCATTTAGTTTGTACGCATTAAAGGTGGGGGAGGGAGGGCGGTTCCGAGATTTTTGAAAATGTGCGTACATTCCAGTACATGTTCCATGTATATTTTGCCTCGGGGACGGGGGGAGAGTTTGGGATGGGGGGGGGGGGGGGGGGGGGGCGTCTGAGATTGTTGAAAATGTGGGTATGTACTAAATGGAAGGCCCCATTGTATACCTTAATTTCGGCCACTGCTTGTATGTGAAGGTGACCCTTCATTCCGTATGCATCATCAATAACCCCGGTATAAGATTAATCGTGTCCAGGTGTGGTCGGGTGTGGGGGCGGTCACAAATTGGTGTACTCAGATAGCCTTCAGCACTCAATGAGAAGCTCCCAGTCACGCCAACCCCTTTATAGGCACCTGGCCTTGAACGAATTAGAGCCAGATAAACAATGGATGTAATTGCCCAGTTCTATTTATATATCTGTTAATGTGAATCTTATTTACAAATGAATAATTATAGGTATCTGGCCCTGAACGATCTAACCTGTTTGTAAGCTATAGCCGTAAATGTTCATTTCTATTAATGTAGTATTTTTGTGAATCATATTTTTCAAATATATATAGGTACCTGGCATTGAAAACAAAGCATGTAAACAATAGGCGTAATTGTCTAGTTCTTTTAATGTAGTTGTTTTTGTAAATCAGTTTTTTAGAAGAAAGATATTAGCCAGAGACAGATAAGACATACTTTGATTACTATTTCCGGGCTATTTCTTAAACTGCCCGTTTATAATGGTGACACGGTCATTTTATTTTTAATTCATAGTTTCGAAGAAAATGTTTTAAGAACTTAAAAAAGAATACTGGATACAAAGTAAACACTTCTTGAAATTGCGATAACAGTTATCTGAATTCGTAAATAAAACAGAACATTTAAAGTCCGTTCATTATATGAGCACAGAAAGCGGGGTGTCAAGGGCTTTAGTGCATATAGTGCGTATGACATGCTATAGGGGGTGGGGTGGTCTACAAAACGTATGAGAATGCGATTGTAATTAATGGACGGCCCCTAGGACAAACTGTACATGTTATACTCCTCATCATCTTTCCCGTGTTTAGGAGTCGTTAGGATGACTCCTCAGAGATCACTCATAACTCGTGGTCATGAGAGGTGTGGATCTTCTCAGTAATAAACACCCAGGCACCATAGGAACAGACGATATAACGGGGGGCCTTCTCATACCCGTCTGTGAATGTTTTATGCTCATCCATAATTATGATATGAAGAGGTGGAAAGGCGAGATGCACATGTATTTTTTACATGATATTTCTTTTATTTAAATTGGTATTAAGATTAGCTACTTAAAGCTAGTTTACATCAAATAACAGTGTGGATATAATGTAATATATATAAAGTGAGTCGAAAGTCCAATTTATTAATTACGCAAGATGAATTTGTTGTGTAGATTCAAAAGATGATACGCTAAATGTAATTTGGTCATCTAGAAATGAGCATGCACTACAAGATTCGTATGCGACCTGATTATTCCGAACAAAATTTCAAAAATGAAACCGATTATATAGGTAACTTCCACTAAAAAAAATAACAATAAAAGTAATCACAATCAGGTATACCAAAAACTAAGTGAATATTGCGTATTCTCTTCAAAGAATTCAAATTTAAATAATATTCAGATAAGAAAAATTGAGAGAATTGAGAAAGTCATAAAGTTCAAGTACCCCCCCCTCCTGCAGTCAGTAACTCCCCCCCCCCCCCCCCAAGAGTAAATGAAGTCAGCTCACCGTATTCCAGGGAAAAACAATCCACCAAATACAGCGTGCCTGTCGATAATCTCCATTTAATCCCTTATTAACACCTCTAAGAAACCCTTTGTTATTAGGCCAACCTTAGAAATTAGTTTGTTTCCTGGCCGACATGTGACCAGAAAAATACCCAGTCGGAAGGTGGGAAATCTTTTTTTCTTTTTTTTTGTCCGGTAGGGCTATAACTGAAACTTTTGATAAAGGAACAGTCTAAAATGAAAACAATGGTAAAGACAAAAAAAAAAAAAAATCAAAAAAAAATCCAGTTGGGCGGTAAACCGGAAAACTAGTCTTTTTTTTCAAGGTTGGCCTTAAGGCCAATGGTGCATTGAGACTGTATCAGTGACCAGACCCTTTCATTAACCGTTCTCATCCACAGTTTTAATCCACCAACCCTTTAATTCTCCTACCCCCCAACCCACAATGCTAAGCCTTCCTTTTCTACGCTATCCATGGCATTAATTCTGCCGATCTGTCGGTCTGAAATGCAGGATCCAACTTCTATTGAAACGGCCACCGAGAATAATATTTTCGTTGGCTTCAGGAATCTTTGATAAAACACGTGCCATTATCGCTTGTTTAGGTAGTGGGCGAAAGCTGCCAGGGTTTTCTAGAATTGTAGAAGTGGTTGGACGTAAACAAGCTTAAACAGAACCTCAAGTTCTGCTTCTTATGATTCAGTATTCTTTCTGTGCGTTTTTCAAAGTGTCTTAATAAGCACTTTGCAAAAAAGTATAAACACTTGAACTCTGAAATACAAGGTAGGTTTTAAATGTATTTCTTGGCAAAGGTGAATTGGCTACTTGAATTTTCTTGATTTTTGTCCAATAGCTTTATAATGGACCGTTAACTTTTAAGTAGTTTCTCTAGAACTAAACTGCTAAAGCACCTATTAAAGGTCAAAGCTATTTCTCGACAATTAAAGGTTTATTAGTTTCAGTAATCATCGAATCAGCAAAGAAGGTTACAAAAGCCTATCCAAAGGAAGGCTTAAATTAATATATTGTGTTCGCTATGCGCAACTAATGCCTCCAAGGCCCATATCTTCGTAACTGATTTGGCTGATCAGGGAAAATTTGATCAGGGTCCCATGATCAGAAATTCTGTCTATCATGAATAAATTTTACACCTAATAATTCTTCTATCACACTTTTTTGCAATAACAATATAAATTTGGGTAAAAAGCAAAATCACCAATCATGGGACCCTAATCAAATTTTCCCTGATCAGCCAAATCAGTTACGAAGATATTGGCCCAAGAAAGCATGGAATTCCAATACATTTCTCTCTTTATTTCCCCCCAAGGTTCCAGTCTGAAACGGTTAATATTTATCACAACAAACTAATAAGGATGTAGGAGAAGAGTATTGTTTCCCTGAAATTCCTAGAAAATCGATAGCATGTCGATATTAATCCGCTGTATTTAATAATCCAGATTAGCCAATCAGCCAATTAGTTTAGCTTATAGGTTATCAGGGCTACATCCAGGTAATTACGATAAACCCTTGCAAATGGTCATAAGTGAGATCTGAAATAAGGTACACAGACAGTTGTTTGACAAATAGATTTTGAATATGTTAACTTACTGTTGAAAGTGTACTAAATATGATTTCCCCAAACCCACAAGCCATCATTGCCCATAGAGGATTTCTTTGAGTCAAAGTCAAAGTTTTGATTTGACCCTTGATTTAAGGCGATTAATTGGCATTGCACTGGTTTGAAACGAGCAGGAATATGATATGTATTATCCAGGGCTATTTTCACTTTATCATGCGCACTCGCCGCACATGGCCGAGGAGTGGTACATACATGGGCCAGTGCAGCCAGTGGAAGGCTGTACGTACTGCTCCTCATTTTCATGTTTTTCAACAATATTTAGTACTTTGTTTGGGTGATAAAAGATAGAAGACCCTTTGGGGTCATCCTCAGGTGTCTGTATGACCCATTTTTTTTATTTTTTTTTATTTGTTTTATTTATCCTGTATTCATCTCATATACAATATGGTTTTCGTTTAAATACAGCATCTCATCATCACTATGATGTACAATTTTACAACAAGAAAAGACAACATGTCAGCTAGCTGACTATAAGTATGATGATTCATACTATCTAAATCCACTTGAAATCATTAACTCACAGCACATTGAATATGTTCTTAAGTAAGTCACATAATAAACATAGGCAAGTTAACTATATAGGTATTTGATTCAAAGTAGTCCCTTATAATTTAATAAGGGACTGGCCCATCAATGGCTTCATTTAACAAGTTTCTTAATAAAGATTTTTGTTTGTATTTAAATTGTTGATAGGTTTGAATATTGCGTAGGTCTACAGGCAGGTCATTCCAGGCAACAGCACCTTTATAATTTATATGTAACTTAGATTTATATTTTACAAGGTCAGGTACAATGACAGTGGGTCCATCAAATCTCCTCAATGGTAGCTCTCTATCATCTATATACTTACGATCTCTAGATCTTTTATACATAAAATTAAAGAGATGGGCATTTCTCCTATCCACTAAATAATTCAAACCTGCTAATTTATGCGTCACAAGTACATTGGATCGCGGATGTAATCCCAAACACAACCTCAGATTGTGATTTTGCAGGGTTTGAATTTTTTTCCTTTTAGCAGCAGAAGCATGTGAATAAAAAATATCGCCATATTCAATATGCGGTAGTAACATTGCCTTGTAAACCGCCAAACTTGCCTCCTTTGTTAAATATGGTCTGATTTTCCGTAGGAGAAATCCTTTACTCGTGATCTTGTTAATAATGTTAGATAAATGTAAATCAAAAGTCAAATACTTATCCAAAGTTATACCCAAATATTTGTAGTGATCTACAACCTCTAAATCAGTGTTTCCCATTTTAACCTTCGGTTTAGCCATTTCTCTGGTTATTGATTTAGGGCCGAAGATCATCATTTTTGTTTTTTTAGAATTTACTGATAATTTATTACCCGTGCACCAATTCTCAAACAATATAATGTCAGATTGCATATTTGCAATTATTTCTTCTTCCACAGACCCACTACTAATCAGAACCGTATCGTCAGCATACAAGGCAATGTCACAAGTCTTAACGACATCTGCTACATCATTTATGTATATTAGAAAGGCAAGAGGGCCAATTTGACTACCCTGTGCAGGGCTTGACAAATCGGGTGTCCAGTGGCCCAGGACCACCAAAAAGCCATACTGGGCCACTGAAATCAGAATCTGAGTTGCCCAGTGGGCAACCAGAGTCAAAGTCCAAAATTTGGGATTGAAAATTATGAATATTAAGTTTTTGCCCCTAAAACCATGTCTAAATCCTAAGTTATTTGTCATCTATATGTTTTACCTTCTTCTCTTAAAATGTTACTGGGCAACCACATTTTCTAGCTGGGCAACCACTTTTTGGGCCCAAGTTGCCCAGTGGGCAACTGGGTTTCAAATTGATTTGTCAAGCCCTGCTGTGGAACCCCACATACTATGGGTTCACTATCTGACACTTTATTGTTGACTATTACCCTTTGAGATCTATTTGATAAGTAATTTGTATACCATTTGATAGTATTTGGGCCGAATCCAATATGTTTCAATTTTCTAATAAAAATTTTGTGATCAATAGTGTCAAATGCTTTGCTTAGATCCACATAAGTGACCAAGGAGGCCCTACCCTTATCTGAGTTGTCATTGATGATATCAGTCACCTGTGCCACCGTTGAAATGGTTGAGTGATTAGGTCTGAAACCACCTTGATTGTCTGATAAAATTTTCCTTTCATCAAGATATTCAGCAGTTTGCTTATAAATTATTTTCTCAAGTAGTTTACCAGGCAACGGTAGCAAGGACACTGGCCTTAAATTATTTAGGGTCTTTTTGAGGCTTCCTTTATCCAATGGAACAGCCATTGCCCTTTTCCAACAATTAGGAAAAGTTCCTGTCACAGTCGATCTATTAAAAATATGTAACAAACATTGTGGAGCAGCTTCAAATGCCAATTTCAAAACTCTTGTAGATAAGTGTGAAATTGCTGATGATTTGGACAGATCAATGTCATTTATCAAGGAAACAACAATGTCTAACTCAATTGTATTTAAGTGAAATAGATCATGCAATCCCTGATCAACAGGTCGCCAGTCTCCTCTTAATTGATTCCCCAATTTTGGTCCAATCTTTGAAAAGAAATCATTTATATAATCGGGTAAAATATCATCTGCAACATTTTCACCTGTTTGCTCATTCAGAAAATATAATTTTGAATTTGATTTATTATCAGGTAAAACTTTTTTAATATTACCCCAAATTTTTTTATAATTAGTCCCACAATCATTAATTGAATTTTGTATATAATCAGCCTTGGCTCTTTTCACTAAGGCATTCACCTCGTTACGCACCCTATTAGCTACTATTCTATCCTGTTCTTTTCCAGACCACCTTGCCCGGATCCTTAATCTATCCTTCTCATATATTCTCTCCAGAAGTTCATTAGAAATCCATTCTTGTTTTAGTTTTTTAATTTTAATTTCTTTCATTGGACAAATATTATCAATTTCGTACTCAATCTCATTTTGAAAAAGTAGCCAGGATTTTTCAGGATCAGTTTCCATCAAAACTTCCATCCAATTTTTATTTCTCAAGGCGGTCTGAAAATCAACTTCATTAAAACCTCTATAACTTCTACCAAAGAAGGATGTTCGATAACCAGGTGAAACTACCTTTTTTCTCGTAACATATATACATTCATGATCACTAAGGTGAATATCCCATATACCTGCTTCGTTTATACAATCACAATTGGTAAACAGTACATCAATCAATGATTTACAGGTTTTGCTATGTCGAGTGGGTACTTTTATACATTGGGTTAAACCAAAGTTTTTCATATACTCCTTTAAGTTTTTACCATTAACATCCTTTTTGTCTAGCAAATCAATGTTAATATCTCCCATAATGTACAATTCATTATCTGATCTAGATAATACATATTCGATTTGCTCAGACAGGGTAGTCACAAATGTACTTTTTCTCCCTTGTGGTGTACGATATACTATACATAAGTTCATTGCTTTGAGATGTTGGTGCTTAACAGTAGTCCATAATGATTCTATATTATCATCACTTATGTTCAGAGCGTGAAATTCATTTGGGATAATAATCAAATCATTCCGAACATAAAAGGCTACTCCCCATGGGGATTGTACTTACCTCAGGTTTCGCCCTTGGTACGTGATGAATCCCTCTGGATCATACAAACACCCTCAGACGACCCCCGCAGGTCTTCTTATATAAATGTGCTTTATACGATCAAGTTTAGCTTCCAATGAAATAATTAATGATATTTAATGATTTCATGCTCCCCAGGAATAAAACATCGTAGGAGAGGTAGGTCGTTTTGACTGATGCATCCTCGACAGGAGAGGGTTTTCTTTAAATGCATGAGCTATCCAGTATTTAAAGTTAATCAAGTATTGCCGTTGCATGTGGTTTAAGTGTGGAAATTTTAGAAATGGGCTTAAGTACATATTTTGTGTATATTCCTTGAATTGTTAGCGTCAAAATTTTCGTCGTATTAAAGATGTATAGTAATTATGATTAAAATTACACTGTGTATATGCATTCAAAAAGTGACCGCTTAAAACCGAGTTAGTAGCAGCAGAGAAGTTGTCAAAGCATTACCACATAAAACTGTTTCTTTTAGGCTTTCTTGAAGAATTACAGCAAAGTAAGTAAAATGGTTGGCCGACTTGGTTTGAAGCACTTCTTCTATTTTATCCTTTTTATTTGAGAACAGAATTATCCCATTTTCTATATTTCCGACGTCCTTGCATTCATAGCCATTATGCATGTAGTACATGTGACTCTGATTTGAATTTCTTCACCCAGTTTTTGTTCAAATGATGCACTTTTTTTTAAGTGGAAGTCTGCAAGAGTCTGTCAGAATCCATCACTGCCGCACCCATTATAAACTATGACTGTTTTACCATTTGCTCCCCCTGTCAAAAACCCTTTCTAGTGATATATGAAATATCTTTGTTCCATACGTCCACAGGCGAATTTTAAAATTGGGAGTAAAATCGGCAAGTGTTCCATCTGTCTCATTAGTAAAGGTTTCACAAAGGTCGTAAGTAATTTAGATGTGATCCATAAGCCATTATTGTCATGAGGCTTATCATGGTCCTTTTCGGAATTCTTACTTCAAGAGATCTCTTAGAAGCCACGGTTAAATGCCATACCCTGGATGTTATTAAGTCGAGGCCTGTTAAAAATCACGATTATCTAGAAATGTACGTAGTACACATACATTCACTCGCTACCTAATTTCCACAGGAACTAAGATTTTATTTCTGGGAAATTGACTTTTATTTGGATGAGCCATTTTTACCAGTCAAAGTGAATAGAAAAATAGTTGACAATGATATATTGGAAATTAGCGTGCAGGGAAATGCACCTTTATGAGATGAATAAAATAAACCAAATTATATAATCTCAATAAATATTATTTGCAGGCTATACGTTATCCAACTCAGTTTTCCTGAAGAAAGAAGTCCACTTTCTGAATTCAATGGAATGTTTTCCTTACTCCATGAAAGGTGCGATAGAATTGGTTTCTCTGGGATGTTTGGTCAGCTCTGGATTAGGTCAGAAGTATTGTCATTTATTTAGGCGGCCGCCTATGAGGCTTTACACACCGTATAGGCCTACCCAATAGGCCTATACAATATCCAATATACCGGTCAAGTTTATTCAATTGTAAAGCCCTAGACGCACTAGCTGAATTTGACAAAAGTCGGCCGACTTGGTGCTAACATGGGCGGACTCTACTAGAAGAGTCGGCCGTTGTTAGCATTGACCTACATCAAACATGTATATATCAATGTAATATATTTATTTATAATATTATTATACTGACTGGTGACCTGAATTGGCGCAAAAATCGGCTCATTATACTTTTAAAATCGACCGGTTTTTAGGCGATTCTCATGGCTGAGTATTTTGTAATTCCTCATTTTTATAAGGAGCATTATAGGAACCCAAGCATGCTACATATCATTTGAAAGAGAATTGAAAATCCTTCCTAATGATATGTAACATGTCTATGAATAACCCATATTTCCATTGGCGATTTCAAAAATCGTGAGTAAAATCGGGTAGTGTGATACAGCCTTTAGGGTTATCGTGGGTTCATCAGTGTAACTCTATGCCTCATTGAATCGGGAATTAGCCACAAAGTGCGAGTGAAGAGTGACCCTCTGGCCAATTATCTCAAGAATCACAAACAAGTATTTAATCCTGAAACCACTTCAATATTAAGCCTCTTTAGATCTTTCACCGACGAACTCATGAGCACCATGCTTTGAAGTTTGTTAGATTTTGTGGTAATACTTTTATATGTAGGGAACATGAAATCCATTAGTTCATTCCGAAACGACTTCAGCATAAAGCCTCTTTAGAAGTTTCACCGATGAACTCGTATTCTGCACTTAGCACCACGCTTTATTTTTTTTGGTATGATTGTTGTGATAATTTTTGTATGTATAGATGTCTTTTTTACGATTATGTCTGTTCAACGATTAAACAGAAAATATAATGATAATCGGATATGCATGAACCAGAATATCTTTTGTGAACCACAAACAAATTGGTATTGTTTTCTAGCATCTTGTAATTGTAAAGTATCTATAAGTATAAAACCACCTTTCCTAGAGTCCACGATGATCAAAAAATGAATCATCACAATTAAAACTCAATTTGGGTTGTGTTCTTTACAATAAACAGTTTTATACTTCGACAGCCAACTTTCAAATAGCATTTTTCTACAAATATGCACAGTTAACTATATGTAAAAGATTCACACTTTGTTTCATATTGTTATTATAGTTTGTACTGAAACCTTTTCAAACATAATATTATTGTCTGGTTTCCCGCGAGCCTCCGTGAAGAATTCTCAAAGACAGGTGTGTGTTGCAGCCCTCTGTGTCAGGGAAGTCCTTAGTTACAGTCATGCATGGTCACTCATGCATGACTGTAACTAAGGCACAGGGGGACAGATCAGGCTAGAGATAAGGACTGACCAATCATATGGGGCCAAAAATGTCCTCCTCAGGGTTACTAAGCAACCTTAGCCAGGAATCCCCCCGACCCTGCTTTGAGAATCTAATTTTATAAGAGAATGTTACGCTTCTGTTTCTTAATAATAACCTATCGGTTCAGTTTGCTGCATCGTTTTCTATGTAATACACCTTTCTAGGCGATGAGGAGTTTGAACCGAGGACCACACTGCCCACCCCCAGGTTCTCTGTCCAGAACCCCCTCAGGAACCCCCTACTGGGGAGTCCAGGGAAACGGACCGGAGGTAGGGACAGTCAGAGACCTTGTATGTATATCTAGGATATATCGAGACTGGAAAGCCAGGGGAAAACCTGTTATGCACTACAGGCCTGCCACCTGGGCTGTGGTTGGATTGGATTTGGATTGACCATTATGACTATGGTAAATTGGCATGGGTGGTACTACTTGCTTCTCCAAAAATACACTGGTAATGATCAGACCGTGGTCACAGTTGACTAGCTGGGATCCAACCAGCCACCAGGGAAATGATCACATAGGGCAATAGAGAAGCTTTCCAGTCTCAATATACATACAAGGTTTCTGGGATGGTATGCCCAGGGATTTGGATATTTATTCACATGAACTAATGATAGGGAGGTTTAGATATTCACTCACATAAACTTGAAACTGATAATCAGTTTCTACCATTTACTACATAAAATTGACCTAGATTTGCATGCTCTATGCATCACATTCACGTTGAAGTAGGACAATATCTAAACCTCCCTACGATTACCCTCCCCCACTTCCCTCGGATAAAAAAAATTCAATGTAATACACTTGTGACGAATATTGTGGTTGTTTGTGATGCATTAACGTCTGAAAATATCCACAAATCTTTATTTTTATGTATTTTGTGCAACGGGAACATTCGATGAAATAACCATATGCTGTTGGTACAACAAATATTGAGGAGTGAATGTATATATATGTATATGTATTGCAATTAATTGTCTCACAATGATATTTTGATATGGTTTGAAATATTTCAGGGTTTTGTTGTTTAAAATCCCCTAAAAAATCGTACTACTTCTCCCACCTAACAAAAGGTACTGACGATATTGCAAATATTATTTTGTTGTGTTGAAATATCATGAGCACATTTGTTTTGATAATCAAAATGTGTAAACGTTCTTGAGCTGCCTTGTCCAAATATTGGAGCCACAAAGCAGCGAGTATTTTCTCTGTTGGTCCACAGTATTGAGCGCTGAACTCAAGATCGATTTCCCCCAAAGTCCAATTCAAACAGACTTATTTCAACAGCGTAGCCGCCTGGTGCCAATTGGTTGGTTCTGGGTGTAGACCCATGGGTATAGGTTACATTAACCTATATCTGTATTAGTCTCAGCTTGTAATATCTGCGGACATGGAACATGTTTGAAAAAACACACGTGCATGTATATATAAAACAAGAACAACAACAGCAACTAAAAAGCTCATTCATATTGACTTATTTATTCAGGAAAACAGATACACTCAGGCCAAATGTATCCACAGTCAAAAGCTATAAAGGGTCAAACACATGTTTTCCAACAACATACAAATACTCATTTCAATTCTCCCTACCACGGATAGCTGATTTACAGTATCTTAATCACCTGCAGGCTAATTTGTACTGAATTTGTAGACAAAACCTCTTAGAAAACTATAGAAAATAAAGAAATAATTGTTATATATCAGTCTATAATGAATGATTATTCATAATACTTTCAAAATACTAAACATATATGGATACAAATTTAGAGAAGTATGATCTGTAGTTTTACATAATGTTTAATTTCTAATAATGAAATGATTCATGAAGATTTCTATACTAAAGCCTTGTGATTTGTCTACATATTACCCAGGATGCATCCTGCTCTACGCTAACCTGCAGGCAAAACACAAGAAAATGGCTCTCCGTGGTAGGGAGAAATGTAGAAGAACAGCTTCAGTCAAATTAAATTAGGTACAGGTACACCAATTTTCAACGCATCCTCCATACTGTGGGTAAATCACTCATCATCCGTCTGACCACACTACTTTATTAAACCATTCAATTGTACAGAAAGCACGTATGTTTTAGGTAGAGGGAGCCAAAAGCAATGTAGGGGCAAAATTTTGCAAATTCTGTTAACTATTGAAATATATTCTATGAGCATGGCCTAGGCCGGTTGTAAAATATAAACTGTGAATACACACTTAAACTACATTAGAATATATTATAACTCATCCCAGGTCAATTTTGGTGACCCACCAAAATTGGTTTGTTTACAGACTTTGCTGTTCTCAGGCATACATGGCATAAGTATTATGGAATCTAAGTGAAGTTATAGCTTGTTATCTTGCATTATACTGTATCTATGGCTAAAGTTAGACTCTTAGAATGTGTTTTCATAGTTATTTGAGTTTGCAAAATCTTGTCATATATTGACACAATATTGCTTTTGGCTCCCTTCAAATAACATTAGGGTCAGCGACAGGTATTTCCCTCCCACCCAACCCACTCAAGGTAATTTAATCACCATCCCCGTCACGGTAATCTGCATACAAGTAGGTTTGGTTACTTGTTGACTGTGAATATACCTGTGGGTTTTTCCTCTGAATTTACCTATAATATCCATGTGAATTTACATTTTAGGTTTACATGTTATTTACCTGTGAATTAACCTGTGAATTTACCTATGAATGTACCTTAGCGTTTACTTGTGAACCTAATCATGAGTTTATCGGGAACTTATGTGTGAATGTATCTGTGAATGTATCTGTGGATGTACCTGTGAACTCACCTGTGAATGTACATGAAAATTACCTTGAAGTCACCTGAAAATTTACCCATAGATGTACCCATAAATTACCTAGGCATTTACACGTGAATTTACCCATGAACGTACCCATAAATTACCAAGGAATTTACCTGGGAATTTACCCATGAACATACCCATAAATTATCTAGGCATTTACCTGTGAATCTACTTGAGAATTTACCTGTGGATTTACCTAAACACTCCCCTCTAACCACCTGCTGCAGAGCCACTCTTACAGGGCCTGGGTATGTATAAAGGGGGCCGACTTTCCACCCACCGCCGCTAAATTATACCCCCGTAACTGTCGGTAACTGTTTCCTCTATTGCATATACAGGTTCCTCTATTGTTAGTACAGTTTCCTGTATTGCATATACAGTTTCCTGTATTGCATATATACACTTCTGTTCCTGTTGTTCTCCACCCTTTATGCTCTAAGTACCTATTTGATCTTGGTCATGTTGTATAGAGCTCAGAGTAATGAGTGGGATCTATTTTATGTTGCAAGCACGCAATATTCATTGTTGCAAGTGGCAATTGACCTATTGGTTCTACTCTGAAGTGTTGATGTACATTCAGATATAATTCAATTACATTTTCTCATGTGGCGGCTATTATACAATGGGCTCATAATTATTTCGAGAGTTAACACTGAATATTACTCTTAGTATGATGAAAAAGAGAAATTTATGCAGTAAGGTAAAATAAAGTAATAGAACCATGTGGCTATGATAGGCTGCAACAAAATTAAACAAAAGACAGTGGGTCGTACCAAAAGCTGTATAATTCTGGGCATTGCAACATACATGCATTTCTTTGCTGTATCCCATATAAAGTCAGATCAATACATACAATTACATACCGGTCTGTCGAGACATATATTTACATTGACTCAACACATATGGGACGCACCTCTTACTATCCTTGTTTCTTATCACATATACATGCCAACTAGTTCACATATTTCTACGGAGGTGGCGCTTCGGTAGGTCCTGCACGAGCACCTGCTACCACCTGGTTTGGAAATGTAGCACTAAGATTTCTTCCAATCCAATAAGGACTGGCAAATACATGTTTAAACCTCCCATGTCAACGTGACCTGTATTGTTATAAACGTTTCTATCAACATCAATTGATGTTGACATTCATATCTTTTGAACAACGCAACTCTGACATTTTTGTGCAATTGTGTTCAAAGGTCTGAGAATTTTCAGTTATTTTCACCATTGGTAAACGTGTTTAAAACCTGTATGACAACCGAATTGTGCGCCCATAAAAGTAACCCATCATGTGTTTTGAGTGAGAGGTTTCCCATTACTAATCAAACCACATCAACCGTCATTTACGACAGAGGCATAGAACTATGACCAATTACGTTAGATCTAAGTAACGGACCAGTTGAGATTCTAATTTCAATGTAACTTTCAGATGATCCTCCAGGATATGTAAGCAATTCATAATTAAGATTTATGGTTTGATTCCATTTTAACTTTCAGGTAATCCGACAGAATAATTCTAATTTGTTAAGTAACTGGCACTTTTCAGTTTAGATTAAGTCTTACAATCTAAGCATATTTTCCTCACCGAAAGTTTCCGAAATTAAGGTTTAAATTTGTGTACTCGTCGGGTGCATGGCTTTGAAAAGCGTGCACTCGGGAGCTTTTCCTTGCATCCGTAAGTGATATCAGACTATTCATTTAATCAAAAATGCGTGCATCTGCCAGTTTATTTGATCAAAATTGTGTGCATATAAATGCTGGGCAGGGGCGTAGCCAGCCCAAAACTCAAAGGGGGTTCCAGGTAAATCTAAGGGGGTTCTTACTTCCATTTTTGGCAAGATTTCTTATGTTTTACTTATATTTTGGGAAATTTAAGGGGGTTGCAGACACCCAGGCTACGCCACTGCACTGGGTGCACACCTTAAAGATTAATTCGCACAGCCCTGAAAACGTGCATCTCGACTACAGGGAACACCTTTAATTTCGGACACTGAATAACATTGCATTTTAAGACAAATACATATATGTAAAGACAATACAAACAAATATTACAACCTATCCATCTCTCTACCCCCAGCCCGTAACTCTGGATACCGCCACTCCCTGACCACCTTCGAAGACTGGGAGAAGGCACAGACCTTTGTCATCACCAGCGAGTCGTCAGAGTCCGACGACAACGACAAGGACAAGGATGGCGACAACGACACAGGTAGGCAACGCAATCTTTTAGTTTTACCTCCTCCCTTTGATTAAAGGAAGCCAAAAGCAATATAATTGAAAAAATTGTCAAAACTCAGATAATTAAAGAAATATGTTAGATGAGTCTAGTTAAGGTCAGTGGTAAAGTATTAGCTGTGAAAACTAGCTCAAACTGAAGTAGAATTCCACGAGGGAGGGTGATATTGCCATGCATTTGTTTTAAACAAACCCCATTTTTGTGGATCCACATTAATTACGCTGAGCAAGCAAAATATGTTTTTTAATGATTTTCTGTCATGATTCATGGTTTAGATTTTAACATGGTCCAGAAATAGGCTCAAGGAATGGATTTCCAAGATTATTTGAGTTTGGAAAATTTTGTTGAATTTATTGGTTTGGGCTCGCTTTAAAAGGCTTTCGTTGCCATTTCTTGGCTTTAGGAAAGAATAGTTGCCTGGTATTACAGATACATGCCACAAATTTTCAGGTCTGCTCAGGGTTCCAAACCTGGTTTACTCTGGTTTACATAGTGTCACCGTTGCTCACCAGGTGACTCCACATATGACTCTCTCTGTATGACTATGTTTAAAGGTATCGCTTGATTTTTATCATGGCATTAATCTAATTAAATTGGCCTAGGAGGTATCTTTACGGCCAACTTATCAAACTTATTTTAGTTAATATATTTTATGTCATCCTTACAATAAAGATTATATTTTCTAAGAATAGACACTTGCCTTAATCTTACTCAAAAAGAGATTATATTAATGACTACTTCCATGATATCACGGATCCCACCTTTAAAGACCTGAACAAAATAGGATAAGTTGGTAAGGAAATCATCTAACAGAAACAGATTATATATACATATTATATATATATATATATATAAATATATATATATATATATATAAAAAATCTGGAATAGTACCCTTGATATCCGTTGCGCTAATTTAATTTTCATGCACATAGAACATGATGAATAAGATATGAAATATGTATTAAACACTCAGATAGGAAATATTCTTTTTAAATTAAATAACATCCTAAGGTCTAATTCTTTTTACAGGTCCCAGGTTTTCAATTTTACTAAATAATTACCAATCATAGTATATTCAAGCCTTTATTTATCGCCTTTAAAAACATTAGATGAAAAATACATCTTCCAAACATAAAACAACTAGATTTGACTCATAAACTGAAGCACATATGAATAACTTCCATGTTGTTTCTACTCATCGTTTATAGTTGAATACCTATAATATGACCAATTGATATTAACCTATAAGTCAGACATACAAAGCCCATTCCGTTTGCCAATAAACATGCTAAACTTGTATAGTGAACTGAAGTCTCTTGCCAAAAGGAGGTAACAAATGGGTATCAACATAGCCTTGAGTTTTCCATGAGAAATATAGGTATGAGTGTAGATTTTATAGCAGATGCAATCAACTGAAAATATTAAAAGGAGTGAATAAATAGTCGTAATAAAATTCAAATTAAAGCAGATACTGAATTAATTAAATCTTTTCCGCGTGTAATTCTGTTAATGATTAAGTAAACACAATATCATAGGGAAACACATATGAACCAATAATATCTCCATAAACTGAAACATTTTAATGATAGTAACAAATCAAAATTTAGGAAGACATGGTCTGTATTTGGTCTGTATTTGGTCCATATTTGGTTTATATATGTATGTATGTATTTATCCATGTATTTGGTCTATATTTCTGCTATACAGAACAGTTATTTTAGCCTAAATAATATTTCAAAGAGGAACGGCCTTTTCAACTTTTACAAAGACACCCGTGGTCCAAAGTTTTCTTTACTTGTCTCAGTCTGATATGTAGGTAGAGGGGACCCTTGCCATGAATTGAGATACTAATCTAAATCCGAGTATTTTTTGGCACATCTATAATGTATCCAGTAGCTTGGAAAACATTTATGAGAAACCAGATCTGAAGTAGTGAAGTAGTGAAGCAGCACTTGTGAAAACACGGATTTGGATCAACGCCCGGAATAGCATTAATAGTATTAGTTTGATCGAGAAGAAGAGGTGTTTTGGGACGTGTACATAATATGCATTACTCCACAGAAGTAACATAATTATTTTCTTTTGAGTACAGAATAATCAGGTGAAGGAATTGATATATTTATTTTTTCTCTATTTTTTTTGGTCAAAAACTTTATGTTCGCAGGTACTCGCAACAATGAAAGTCACTGTGCAAAAATGGAAGGGTCAACGAAACATATGACGCAAAAAAACGAATAAGCAGACAGACTACGCACTCAGCAAACGTTACCGCTAGAGATAAAACCTGAATTAACAATATATTTATGTATGTATGTATATGCATATATATATATATATATATATATATATATATATATATATATATATATATATATTTCATTATACATATATATTTATGATGTGGATTGAAGTAAAATCTCACGCTAATCCAATTATTGGAATTTTTATTTTTTTATCAATATGATAAGGAAAGTTAGAAAACAGAAAGCAAAATTAATATTACATGGGATGCAGGGGTCGTTCTATAAAGTTCCTGGGTCGCCATTGCCTGCAGTTTTATTGATTTAGTGACTAAAATCACGATATGGCGCTTCCTTTGGGCTATAACACATGTAGGAAGATATGAAAATTTGCAGCTAAAATAGGAAAGTGGCGTTATTTTGGCGACTAAATCTAAAAGGCTAGGGCGACCCCGTACACCTTGTCTCTATAAACAGTTAACCTAATGTCCATTTATCCTTTATCAGGTAAATAACCCCCTACCCCCATCCCACCCCCTAGACCCCAACTTACCGAGAAGTCAGAGCCAGTCCTAAGTACACCGGCACACAAAGCAGCTTTATGCATTACAGAGATTGTTTTCATTGCCCTACTGCTGTGGGAGTTAACCTATTACTCCTCCAGTGGTCCGTCTTATAATAGGACGTATAACGGCAAACAATGGTTTTGTTAAATCATGCACTGTTGTGCAAAAATCCAACATTAAATTCTTACAATTTTTCTGGACTGAGAATCTCAGGACTTTAGATCCAAATACCTATTTTTTAGAACTGTTTACAGAATTAAAATTGGCCCAATAGAACAGCCAGAATTCAACAGTGGGACCCACCGCAACAGTGACGTCCTTGTTGCGAGACATTGAATTGTTTCACGATTTCATGATGCGACGGGCCACAGCCTACAAAGCAGCTTTATGCATTACAGGGACTGTTTTTATTGCCCTACTGCTACAGGAGTTAACCTCTTACTTTAGGGGGCATTATCTGGAGAGGTCAACCCCAAGCCGGCCCGCACAATGACGGTTTACCTTAAGGCCCTATTACACTACACGACTTTGAGCTGTGATATTGGCGCGATATGATGATATTGGCCGATATTACAGACAATTCAAACAGATTGTTTGAAACAAGCGATTTAAGTGCCATACCCACTAGGCAATTTCTCTGTCGCCCAACGACGGGTGACTCAGAGAATTGCTGTTGCTGTCGCCGGGCAACTGCAATATCAAGCAAGTTTGATATTTGACCGGCAATTGTACCTGCCATTTCACCGGCGATCCCGTCGCCAGTCGCCCAGAAACGCACCATACCCACAGGGCGTCGCCGGGCGATCCTGAGTTGCCGGGTGATTTTACTGCCGATTCTCACAGTCGCCCGGCGCCCGGCGACTATAGAGTCGCTTAGTGGGTATAGGGGTTTAGAGTATTTTACACATGAGTAACAACAAAACATGTGCGATTATCCCTGCGACATCATCATATTGCAGCTCAAATCGTGTGGTGTAATAGGGCCTTGAGGGATAGAGTGATGTAACAGGCGTGGGACTGGGGTATAAGAGGCCTGGTGCAGAAATATAATAGGACTAGGACTCAGGGCTGAATTGGTCTTTTATAGGTGGTACAAAATAATGTCAGTCAGGGATTGAAGAGAATGTGTGGTCCTATAGACCTTTTTCATTAGTGAGGCGCCCCACTAGCGGATGTGTCAGAACAGTTGGTTTAGTATGGAGCTGGGCCTGAGGTTTCAGGGACTCATAAACTCAATACTCTATGATCTTTAAATTATGGCTTGCAGAATATAATTTTGTTAGTTTGTTTAAGGTAAATTTGGCCTATGTATGTGGTCCGAGTATTCTTGAATTGCAATTAACACTAATTATAAATTTATCACCAATAGGGCGTTCAGCCCATTTCGGAGAGGTGTGATATCATTTGCACAACGTCTTGAGCGTGATACTAGCTGGTATACATTTTCTATGGCCATTATTGATGGCATAGATTAAGTGTCGGTATATATGTTTTATTGAGACTTTCATTGGGCGTCTGCACTTTGGAGCCCATAACCATTACACAAATGTCACAGAATGCGGATTCTGTGACTGTTACGAACTTTACACTGTCT
Organism: Lepidonotus clava; assembly: GCA_936440205.1. Classification (NCBI taxonomy): domain Eukaryota; kingdom Metazoa; phylum Annelida; class Polychaeta; order Phyllodocida; family Polynoidae; genus Lepidonotus; species Lepidonotus clava. Next base: position 4,720,373 of record OW387141.1, read on the forward strand.
AAAATCATTAGACAGTAATACGTCAAAATTGATCAAGGCATGATATACATTAGGAAGGTTCAGAACTAGGCCATACACACACTGAATTCTCTAACATACCAAGGGAAGCCTGTCAATGTTGACCCACAGCAATGTTTAACTGGTCCTACCTGTTTGTTTGTGTGGTTGTTAAATAGAGGCGTGTGCCCTAAATGGAATTAGCGTTTTTAATGCTGCTGTCTAAAATTGTCGGACTGGCTTCCCCCTTGCGAAAATGCTATTGTTTGAACATACAGTGCAATTTGCAGCACGTGGTACATTAAAGCAGGCATTAATGGAGTATTACAGGCGGCTATTTGAATATTGAAACATTTCTTTTCTTCTGAACTTTAAGTATGAAAGAGTCATTAGACTGCAGTAATGCATGGAAATTAATTAAGGCATAATATACATTAGGAAGGTTCAGAACTAGGCCATGCACACACTGACTAACCTAACATACCAATGGGAGCCTGTCAATGTTGACCCACAGCAATGTGTGACTGGTCCTACCTGTTTGTTTGTGTGGTTGTTAAACATGGTCGTGTGCCCAAAATAGAATTAGGGTATTTACTGCCGCCATTTGAAATGAATATACTCGAGCGATATCTAATAACAAGGAAACTAGGTCAATTGGTTTGGACATAGATAAATAAACAATATTGATTAAATCCTGCCTAGTTACATAAACTCTAGAAAATTAGATTTTTTTTGGCAAACTGTATCACGTGGCAGTTGAAATGCGAATACGGATAACAGTTGTAGCATGAGCTTATATAGTAGGATGATAACAAGATCCCATAACTATGGTTCCAAAATGGTTATGTCACAGCTGCGCCAGAAATCACAATTTTGATGTAGGTCTTTAGCGCTACACAAAATATTACTATATTTTTCAGTATGCATAATTTTGCTTATGCCGTCCGTTTTCTTATACCATTTTGTATGTATAATGGTGGCCTTTCAAACATAATAATCTCTGGAATTTCTAAAATATAAGATGCGAACTATAAACTGGAAACATGTATACTGGATACCGTGACGTGTTTTAAACGTGTTTGTGACGTACCTCCCCCGCCCCCACCCCCCCCCCCCCCCAAAAAAAAAGTAATTATATGAATAAAATAGATGAGTAGATTAAAAACATTCCCAATGAAAAAAAGGAAACTTAAGAATACAAAGGTAAAATCTGATATAAAAATCTGAATGTGAAGGAGTCAGTGGAGTCGGACTCTAGACATTTCTAACCCTTAATACCTTACATGTATGGTGATTTCTTGGCCTACTCTACCTGCTGTAGGTGTAGTAGCTGTCTGATCTGAGCCCCAATTCTCTAGGATTAGGGGCTACTACTATTTAGCAGCCAAGCACACCTTAACCCCCCCCCCCCCATACCCCTCACCACCTGCTGGAGAGGCCCCCCCCTCCCACCTGGAGGAGTTTTATACACAGGTGTGCCTCCCACACACACCTGCATTAAGCTCTGTATTGACTAGGTGATTTTGTCCAAGTCGGCCGATCCATTGCTGCAAAAACCAGTCGATTCTATCAAAGATATTATAGTTTCATAAAGATATATGACTGAGGACCATCACCTACATGCTTTTTGTGATGTCATCAATAGTGGCACCTCCTATGAGGGTCTGTGCTGTAAACTAGATACAAATAAAACAACAGAGTGTGCTTTTCATTTTTTTTTTTTCGAAACGAAAAAAAAGGCAAAATAGATGACGCATTGTAGCAGTTTGCATGGACTCTCATAGGGGGTAGTTTCGCTACGTTCATGCTGAAAAGTCACGAATTACATATCTTTGCTTGCCTTCAGAATAGTTGATTGTACCAGAATTATGAGCTGATTTTAGCACCAGTTAATATCACAAGTATACATTTCAATATTGCATACTCCTTGGTGATCAGAATTGACGCAAAAATCAGCCAGAGTCTTTTGGTAATAAAATCTGCCAATGTGGACGGATTCAGCGCAGTGGGAGTGGGGCTTTACACGTTAATTCCCAAGTCACCTGTTAAGGCAGGTAGGGGAGGTATATAGGGAATGACCAGCCCCTAATGCCACCTGTAACTGTGTAAGGTCTGCCTGCTGGCATAGAAGACACATGCATCTTGGGCCCTATGGCCGGTTTGACCAGTGGCACTATATTTATGAATAAGATTTAATTCTTGCTGACTATCTTTGCTGACACGCAGAAATACCTCTAAGAAATAAGGCCATTTAATATCATAACAACGTGTTGGAAATTGTTCCTTGGATAACTTGCATTTTTGAGCCTATGTTTGGAATACGTTATCAACATTTACTCATCGTTTTAATCTGTTCTGTAGAAAACATCAATTACTTCTCAGACTGAATTGCATTTTCTAAGCATACCTAGGAGAAGGAATACCGCATGAACTACCGTTACAATGGACAAACCTCTAAAGCCTACCTGGATACCTTATTTGCACTAAAGCAATCATTGGGATATCGCTCATTGAAGATCTCTGTGTAAGATAAAGTTGACATATATTATATCATATTATATACATATATACATATACATATATCTGTGCCTAACTCTGGCCCTTTGCCCAATTGCGGCTAGTGGCCTTTGACCAACTATTCACTACAAATATATATATATATATATATATATATATATATATATATATATCAAATTCTAACAAAAGCCAAATGATTCTGCATTCAATACCCATTAAGATAGCTCTGGCGTCCAAGACTTCCAAAGACGACCCAGCCTTTTGTGCCCTAGCCACCACCAAGCCTTAGGTCTCCCCTCCTTTATCATGAGTTGTTGCACTTGAGGTGCACGTGCTAGGTAAACATATTGGTGGAGTATTTATACCTGCCGTATGAATGTGAGTACTGGTAATGATGTGTCGCGGTGCCAGCGGATTACAATGTAACACCTGGTCAAAGACTTACAGTTCACCGGTCAGCCACAGTGCCACCGACCAGAGCCGGGCGGAGAGGCAACCGCGTATGTTGCACATATACCATATCTGTATGCGCTTACGCTGCACATGTATAAAACTTCTGTATGCTGTACCAATTGGTGGTTTCTAATGGATATTCTGTAACTTCAACTGAGAGGACATGTTGCAGACATATTTCTGCTAGGAGTATTGTGTTAGACGTTCTGAGGCATTGTATTGGAAATAATTACGGTGGCACTGGCTTGAGCTTAAGAACAACCTACCTAACCCCTGGAGTAAGTTATTTACTTGTGGTTGTACTGTGACAGACTAGAGGGGACTATGTAAGAGCTTAATGAAACGCTTTGAAATGGCTTGCAACTCCTAGTGTTCTTTATTCAGTGAAAAATAATTGGACCTTACTCAGGCCTCACCAGATCCAGCGTCCTGGGTGTCCTGTCTACCCCCGTAAAACCCCAGGACGCCCTGGAATTCTTACCCCAATATTGAGGCTGCGCCTATTGGACACCTAACTGTATGTGCTGGAAACCTGTGCATCACATTTAGGGTGTCCTGTGGACACCCAGTCAGTTTAAAATTCTACAAGTCAGCTGTGCTGCCGGTACTTGGAGGCGAACCCGGGAACCCTCACACTCCAGGTGGGCATTCTACCCCTACCCTACCACTGGTATGACCCTCAGGAGGGGCCCTCAGTATCATGGGTAGGAGAGGTCATTTCACTGGGTGGTGGTGTCCTCTGTTATAATTTATAGTTACATGTCTAAGTTAATATACCATCTTCTAACTTGACACAACCTGTAGTACATTCAGATTTCTGTATACAAACATGCTTTTTGGAAGCAGTTGAAGTGTGACGGCTATATTAAAGAAAGGTAGTGAATGAACCCTGCCTTAGGAACAAGAATGAGAGTTCCTGATGATACCTCTGGATGCTCTGAGAGGACAATGGGCTTACAGTTACACAAGCCCCACCCCAGCCTGCCTGATATGGTGGGGAATATAATAAGTAGGAATTATTAACCAATGAGGAACTGTGTGGACGCTCTTTGTCAGTTGACATGATGAGGAGCCACAGTCGTAGAGACACGGTCGGAGGAGGGCGCGGACCGGCGGCCATCTTGGAGCGGAGCAGCTCTGTCTCCCAGAGCGAGCCGCTCCCATTGGACGCCCAGCGGACCGGAATAGGGTGTGGACCGGGCTATGCCCGCCTTTCGTCCTTACTTCCCTCCACACAAATATACCAACAGCAACAGCAACAGCAGCATCACCACAAGCCCCTACCCTCCCCCTCACGGCCCTCTACCAACCTGGACCCTTTAACAGTGAGTGGCTCCTCCCTGCCTGAGCTGCTCATGAGGGAGGGCTTCTCTGATGTCTGGCAGAAGTCCGGTTTGGCCCAGGGTCTTCGGGAGACATGGCAGAGTTACCAGGCTGCCGCGGGTGTTTCCGAGGGCGCGGCCGGTGGGAGACCCTGTTTCCCCGCGCCCAACACGAAGGCGGCCGAGGACCTCATCAGTGAGGTGCTCAGGGACTCCGAGTTCTACCAGAATGCAGGTAATGACAACTGCAATAAAAACCTATTTTTTCCCCCTTTCCCTACTTTACCACAACCTTTCATGCAACAAGATCTATGGTCATCAGGTTGTTCGCGGGGAGTGGGGGGGGGGGGGATAGAAATGAAAATGAGTTACATAGAGATAAGTATAATGAATGTAAAGGTATTACACTAAACAAGATCGGAAATGCCCTAAACATTGTACATCTCTGATACAGTTTTAACAATACATCAAATAACCCTTTGGGATCTATGAACAGGGCATCACAAGTATTAATGATTTAGGTGTTTTTTTGTTGCCAAAATTAGGGGGAAAAAAAGCAGTTTTATTCCTACGTCTTACTGTAGGGAAACCAAATATACAATACATTACACATATATTACAACAAGATGACAAGGACCAAAGAATTATGAGTATTGCCGTGGGCTCTAACTTATCCCAAATACTTTGATAATTGTCCAATATTTTTCTTTTTCTTTGTAGATCGCAAAGTCTAGGAATTGTGTTTTTGCCCCTATTGTAAATATTCAATGACTACAGGTGGTCAGTCCTCTCCAGACTTAACGGTATACCCAGAGAAGGACTTAGGCCTGTGCTGTCGGCACGCTAAAGGCGATCTACACTAATGGCCAAGTCAATATTGGCAGTCAATTATGTAACCTAATCCTAATTTGCTTTGGTTGTTCGAGTCAGAATGGATATAATTCACGTCTGTGTAATACATGTCTGAGAAGCTTGGTTTGCATATTTTCGAAAATCACTGAATGAAGATAGCATACTTGCCAATCGTAATTGAAACTTTTAACTAAAATCCAGTACTAAAATACTAAGATTTACAAGATAAAACATACTGATAAACCAGATGTATCTGTTTTCTCACTTCCACATATATACCAACGTTGCTTTGTGTAAGCTTAGATAATAGCAGATGCAATATTGATATACATATGACGCTAAAATGTATGATAGCTGCTACTCAGGAAGTCCATAAAAAAAAAGAAGAGAAAATAACATCAATAAAGATGAGGCATTTTTTCCCATAATTTACTTGTCAGTTGTTCTGAGAAATCTAGACTTTCTTAAGCTTGTGTGCTACTGGGTGATCCTGATCCTGACGATGTTGTAATTATGCATTTTCTTATGATATTCCAAGAAACCAAATATCCCACACAATAATGTAGTATTGAATAATAAAACCTTTCTAATTATACATAGCATGTCTATACATGTACAGTATAGACGTCGCATGCTATAATGCTTAACCCCTGTTTCCCACCAACTTATAAAAGTTGCAGTAAAATCGACTTGCTGAATAAAGGCTTTCTGACAGAGATCCTCTGCCTACAGTAATGGTATACAGTGTGAAGCCTGGCCTTGAGCTACCTGTTTAATGGGCCTCAGCATCGGCTATATCACGTACACGGACCTCCCGGCTTGGTTCAACTGGAAGCTTGGAACCTTCTTCAGTTAAGGCCGTATTACACTAACCGATTTACTCCCAATTTTCAAAAATCAGCACTTGGAATATAGGTTAATCATGAACATTTCATATACAATTAGAAATGGTTTAATTCTCCTTTAAATGATATGTAGGGTTCAAGGTCTTTGGCCATTATTACTGGGTAAAAGTAATAAATTACCAAACAACCGGAGTTCAAAATCGGTTGATGTATTATCACCCGCATGGCTGATGAGCGGCATGTACAGGGACCAGTGTGTATTGCAGAGTGGTACGTACCGCTGCTAATGTTCATGATTTTACGGCACAAATTAAATGCTGTTTGGGTGATTTAAAAGAAAGCACTTTTGGGGTCGTCCTCGGGTGGCTGTATAGCCCATGTGGATTGTATAAACTCGGGCTTCACCCACGGTATGTGATGATCCGCTATGGGTCATACAGCCACCCTCGGTCGCCCCCCGCAGTGCTTCTTATTATAATACCACCTTTACCACAGCCCACAGATACTAAGCCCCAGTCAGTGGTTGTGTGGTTTGTATTATAAGCCAGGCCACCCCTCTTTTAGCTGACCCGCATTAAGTATAATATCCTGATTTCAGACCTTTAAACTTTGGTTAATTACATAGAAACGTCTCCATTTGGACAGATGAAGCTATTCATCAACAGGACAGTGTTTTGCTGGTCCATTTTTGTTTGATTTTTCTATCGCTGTCAGAACGTTAGTCGTGGATGCACAGTTGAAAGCAAAAATAAGAAGTAAAAATTTATTGCAGAGAAAATGATCACATTCATGAGAAATGTGGCACAATGTCATGATTGATATTCACAAAGGTTCCATTTTCTCGGGATTAATACCCCCGTGGGGACTGGGGCGGGGGCTCTTGTTGGAGTTCCCTGAGAAGAAAGTTTCCTCAGTATCCCCTGCTTGTCTTAAGAGGCGACTAAAAGGGTGCCTCCCATCAGGGTCATCAAAGGCCAGGTGTGTGGTGTTCTTTCTATGAGATATTGCACATAAAAGACCCCTTGCCACTCTTCAAAAAGAGTAGGGTATTGCACCTGGTGGTGGGTTTCTCCTAAATCATATCATAGATTTGGTCACCACCCACATGGCATAAAACTAGCTGCAAAGCTTTACCTTGTGCAGCCTTGTAAAAGAACCCAGAAGGGCCAGGGGGAAATTAAACTAACCCAACACACAAACACTCGGGATTAAAGCAATAAACCCTTCTCACATTGGGTATAGTTTGGTCGAAATATACCATTTAGCACAACTAAATTTATGCTAGTAAACTATTATGGCTAACTAGCATAGGCAAACTGATATTTCTTAATTGAGCTATTTCTAGGTTAATGTGTTCTGGACAGCCCAGTAAAAGACATTAGGATCCAGGCTACCAACCTATGTTGTTGTTTTGTATGACAAATGAGCTATTGCCTTTGTTAAGGGCCATAATAGACTTACAATTGGATGTGAAATGAAATGGGTTTATCGGCTGAGCCGTAGATGTCAAGAAAACGTCACATTCAAAAACATAATCATGAGGATTGGGTTGCTCTTGCTCAAAGAACAATGCAACCTGCAACTATAATTACCAAATACAAATCTTCGATACCTCAAAAAGTGAAAGTACCTTTCAAACCTCTTCCACAGAAAGGAAAACTGCATGATCCTGTTGTTTCAAGAGTCAGAGGGGTCGTCAAATAAAGACTATGCATTTGACATGTTTTCAAGACCCCCAGTGGCCTGGTGCACATTACCTATCATTGTTACAATAACCATAGTTATTACGACATTTTGAAACTAAAAAAAACAAACTATTCAGAATGCTATTAATGAGCTGCTATTTCCTTACAGTGCCCCTTTGTATATCAATTTACAGAATTCAATTTGTTCCAGAAGAATCAGAGATATTAGAGAGTATTGTAATAATGATAACTATTTTTGTTACAACAACTTTCTTAAAGTTATCTTAAAGTTGTCGTTGTTTCGCAAAGTCATATCGCAACGGGCCACAGCCCCTTTTAGTACAGGCTTTATCCACCAGCCCTGGACCCCGTTGGGGATCTGGGGAAGAATATAGGCCCCGAGCAGCCCCTGCTGATGGTATGAGGCGACGATAGGGGGGACCCAGCACTGACCAAGTGGTTCTTTAGGTTCAATTCCTGGTTGGTGCTAGGTTCACTAAGAGATAAGGTACAGCAAAAATGATTTCCAGGTTTTAATTCCCTGCTGTTTGCCCGCCCTGTCACCTTTATCTCATAGATACAATCACCAAAGACAGAATTCATCCCAACTTGTTTTCACCATGAAAATGACCTTGGCTGTCAGTACGGCATAACACACCAAACACTCACTCACTCACTCACTCCACCAGCCCTGGAGGCCTGGTTCTCCAGGGTGTAATGGTGATCTGTGGCCTCCTCCAGGGCCTCTCACCTGCCCTAATCACCTCCTGGGGGTATGGATGGGGGGGGTCCCATGTCACGTGTCGAATTTAAAAAATGGCCATGTCGCCTGTCCTTATATCTCCCTTTAGACCCATGTCGTATGTTGAATTTAAGAAATGGCACTGTCCCTTGTCACTATCTTTTTAAGGCTCCTGTCGCATGTCGAATTTAAGAAAAGATCCCTGTCATTTGTCCCTTAATTGCCATGTCGCATATCGAATTTAAGAAACACCCATGTCGCCGTGTCGAATTTAAGAAAGGGCCGTGTCGCACTGTCGATTTTAAGGGTCTACACCCCCCCCTCCTACCTGTAGCTGGGCTAAAAATAGTCCACCTGGATGCCATGTTTAAAAGCTTTTCTAAGTCTACCAATGGTGAGCCCACAGAGGGTGGAGTAAAGCTGGTCAAGTGTCTGAAGAGGCTTTTCTCACTGCGAATAAGGAGTTTATTTTATATATTCACCAGTTAACAAGTACATGCACCTGATCTCAAATATAAAAGGAGGTAGTTTGTGCCCCAATACAAATATCAGTGTTCTAAAGTTTAATTTTTTTATACACCTGCCGGTACATTCATTTTCAAACTATACATCAGGTGATTTTATGATGTGCATACCAATATATTTACATAGTAACACCCGCCACCACAAAAAAACAAAAAGGTGCGCACGCTCAGCAAACAATGCTGAAAATAATGCTCCTGTGAGCGGAATTGGTGGCACCACTGTTGGGAACACTATATGCAATGCCATGCTATTTAGATATAAACCACTCTCACTCGGATTTCCTTTGTTCTAGCAGTGCATTCTCAGGTGATAATGCACTGCTACTCTGATAATGCACTGGTTCTCTAAAATAATGCTCAGTTGCTGATTTGTTGTTCAAATATACTGCCAAGAACACCCAATTTTGAATTTATGAAAAGTTTGACCATTGATGTGCACAGCCTAGGATAGAACCATAGACCTTTGGATTCATAGTGCCACAGCCTAACCACTACCCTACCTCTCGTGGTTTATGTCAGGTATGTCGGGCTCGTGCATTATTCCACCCCATGCACTACTACGAGTCCATTATCCTACAAATAGGATTTTGCATCCATTAACATTACTTACCATGACTTTGCTGTCATTGCCTGAATGCGCTAAACTTTCATGCAAGGTGTATGCATCCCATTCCCAGAAGATGCAGGAAATAGTTTGTGCAATATAAATATGCCATGCTATTTAGATAAAGGGTGTTGCACCCATTAACATTAATCAATTTGACTTTGCTTGAATGCAATAACACTTATACGTGGAATATGCATTCTGAATACACGATGTGATGGGGGCAGCTTAGCTGGATAGATTCTTGTAGATGTCGGGAGATGCTGGGCTCATGATTCATCAAGTATTCATAATGATGGGATTTACCCGCATACAGCATGATACCTACAGTCCCCTAGGGGTAGTCGTGGATCGATCAGGAGTTTTATATAATTAAGCTTCGTGCCTAATCCGGATTAGGTCCTCAGTAATACCCCTGTTAACAACACCATCTGGCAGGGGGGGGGGGACTAATTGAAAAACAGTCATTTCTGTCCATTGCTTTTGTTAATGTTAGTGTTTTCATTTGTACTTTAATTGGGGATACGCAGCTTTTGGCAATTCTACTGAGTTTTGTGTCTTAATCATTTTCTTTGTCTGTTATACATAATGTTGTGAATTAGAGTGGTACAGTGTAAATTGGAAAAAGATGGGTAAATTATGCATGATTAATGAAATAAACACATGCAAAATATATTATCCTCACCTTCGAGTTTCGCCTAACACCTCACTAGCCTCTAGGCCCAGGGTATTTGGAAGCTAGAACTCTCACTATCACAGATAGCTAAGTTTTATCTGCAGGTAAGCCTAGATTAGAATGCATTCTTGGAAATATGTCGACAAACCACTGGGTTTAAGTACAGAAAATTCCACTAACCATGCCTTGATATGTGGTTTAAAAGGTGGACATCAGTATCCACTATTTTCACTTGTTATTTGTATATGTTTATCGTTTTCTGAGTTGGTTTGAAAATTCCTTCATTATACAAAGAAATATGTCAAATAATTGTATATTTTCTATAGATTTCCATGTGTTTTTTTCTTCAAAATTAACCATAGGCAACCTGCAGGTGCTTAAAATACCGTAAATCAGCTGTCCGTGGTAGGGAGAATTGCAGGTCACCTTGGGCCAAGGTGAAGTACCAGCCCACTTTTGTCACACTTTCTTGAACACAACACCTTTTGTCTAACATGATTGATATATTTCTGAACTGACAGGGAGCATTTACCATTGTGCCCATGCCAAAGATGATATAAACAGAATCAAATCAAATCTCCAGCAAATGGTGATGCCATTGTCAAAAACCATAGATAGCAACAATGTGATTACAATATAGGATTTAGTTGTGAAATGTGCAAATTCATGATATAGGAGGTGATTTGGGTGTCAGAATTTTAGAAATTGCCCAATGAAATGTTATGAGCACTTTAAAGAAATGCCATGATAATGTTCCAGCTCCGTGCATGAATTTGGAGTTCTTATAATGAGTTTTACATGTTTCATAAATGGCTCTAAAAAGTCGAACAGGTCAACCCTTCTCCACGCATTGGTCTGTAGGAAAGGTGGATTTACAAGGTATTGATCAGATAGCTCCCACCTAATCAACACTCAGGTACCTGCCCCCCTCGTCACGCTCCACTGGGCACAACTTGTATTGTCTGCTGAAACTGATAATGCCCAGAACTGACAGGAAACATTTATACTTGTGTAGATGCCAGATACAACATGAAGCTTGATGAACCTATTCATGTAAGCGAAAGATAAGGACTTGGCAATCACATTGCTTTGAATTTAAACGTATGATTCTTAAAGCCCCATACCCACTAGGTGATTTTGGCCTTGTATATTTTGTCGCCCATCAGTATGCTATATTGAAATGAACAAGTTTGATAAAATCGTCAGGCGATTTTCCCGGCGATTCAGATCAAATACACCATTCTGATTGGCGATCAGGGCAAAATTGCCGAGGCCCAAATCATCTAATGGGTATGGGGCTTTAGCTTTACAGCAGTGTGTGGTAAAAAAAAAGTGCGATTTTTTTGCACATTATTTTCATAGAGTTAATTGGGCTTCTTCAATTTCCCATATCTAATAGTTTAATCAGTAGTTTGTACGAAAAAAACCAACACGTAGCTTTCCTTACTTACTTTATCCATCCTGTTTATGCAGGTTGTTTTGACGCACTCCTTTATAGCCTTGTTTTTCACAGTCACCTATTTTTAAACAAAGCAGAATGTATTATTGCAGGCCATTCTATGGCGCATTGGCTCTGTTTACAAACGTCTTATTGACGCGGCTTCGCTAAAATGGATCCAGACAGCCTTTATTGCCTGGTGTATTCACAGTCAATGGCTTGCACTTATTACAACTACTCACGGAGTCCTATAGACCATTTGCGGATACTTCCAGCTAGTCATATAAGTTATACTCCGTTGAATAGGACAGTCGACGTTTTCAAAACAATGCTTGGTGTTATTTCTGTTGGAAAATTAATCAAACGTCCATTCTACTTTATGATGTATATGTACATGTATAAGACTTATATGAAAAGCACAGAAAGGGCCAGTATTTGTAACAACACAAAGTACGTATTGCTTACACTATTGCAGAAAAACTGTTATAGTAGAACCAACGATTCTACAAAGGAAAGATTAATGACTGGATTAATTCCGGCGTGACGTCGTCGTTAGGGGCGCCCCCTACGAGAGTCCGTGCAACCCGTTACAAAACGGCCGTCATTGTTACCGTTTTCGTGACGTCATGTATAAACAAAGAGTGTGACGTCACGAAAACGGTAACAATGACGGCCGTTTTGTAACGGGTTGCACGGACTCTGGTAGGGGGCGCCCCTAACGACGACGTTACGAAAATCCCGTAGGCGACGGCCGCACTTGTCCATCTTTGTGAAGCTATACTATTTTTGGTAGAACCTAGAAATTCTAGAAAACATAGAAGAAAAAATGCCCACATAAATGATGTAGATTCCACACAGGGCAAATGGACGAGAGTAATCATAAATAGCTTATGTGAATAGCAAAAATCATGAAGATTTGCTAAGACAATGAAGTAAGAATGCTATACCGAAAAAACAGGACTAGAAGACAAAGTGCTCATGAAACACTCATAAAACACATATATAACATGCTGAAAAAAATAGATGATGGCATTTGACTACCTTGATATGGGTGCAATTGCAAAAGGCCTATGGTAAGTGTTGGACTTGCAGCAATGAAAGATCTGCGAATCCCCTGCTGATGTCCGGGCACTATCTGGTTATCATCGGCCTCTCCTTGGTTACCGCTCTCACCCAAACACCTCTACCCACCACTCTACCATCCTCACTAATCCAACCCCTCAACCCATCCCCATCCCCCGTCCCCCAACCATTCCTCCTCCCCACTCATCCATCCAAACACCCCCACCACCCACCCTCCCACCCAGCCCACCACTATCCCAAGCAGACACATACCCCAACTACCACCCACACTTCCAATCCCCTACACCCACCCCCCATCCCACCCCCCATCCCACACACCCTCTCCCATCCCCCAGCACCCACCCCAACACCCACCCACACCCCACCCTCCCACCCCAATCTTTCCCCCCCCCCCACCCCCCACCCATCCCAACTCATCTTACCAATCCCCCCCCCCCCCCCCCCCAGCTGGTCCTGCATTGCCAGGTACAAGCAGCATCAGTACTACCAGCAGCCAAGCGTTACGGTCTACCTGCCTGGCGTTCAATGATGCATGACCGCTCTGTCTACACTCACAAACTGGACATTCAGCATCCACTCTCCCCACCAACACTAAGGGGCTGCCCAGGAACAGATCCAGGAAACTTCTTTTGGTTATTTCACCAGGAGGTAGTTCCATTCTGCTTGGCTAATGACCTTGGTAATTCACTATGGAGGTCATACAAGTGTCAGACATCAATCAATGTGTTTGTATGATGTGAACTCCTGCAATCCTGGGACATATTGGATACATTTAAGACTAATAGATCTGGATTAATATTTCAGAAATATGACTCTTCTTCAATTTGAGTAACTCTAATCACACAAAAAGGCATGTTGAGCATCACTCATTCATACAGGAAACAGGATATAAACAAAATTTCACATTGCTCACTGCTACAAACATGAGCAGCCTAGGATGTTTATTTCATGTCTGGAACATCACCAGATACCTTCATCTTTACAAGGCAATAACACCTTCCCCATGAGCCCAAAGTGCTCTGGACCTATCAAAATATTCATCATGCATTTAACAGACATACATAACTTTGTATAGGAATTATCAAAGTGCATTACACCAAATTCTGCGATAGAGGCAATGTGGTGCATAAAGATGGAGGCGTATCTCGAAATGTATCACATAGAGGAGACCGCCCACAGGTGATCAATATGACACCTACACCATGACCGGTAGATCTGGTTCTCCGACTGAAGACAGGGGCTCAACTTCTCTTGTTCCTGTCCAGACTAGCATGACCCTGCTGGGAGCCCCCACTGGAGGAGTACCAGGGAGAGGAGGAACAGGGGGAGGGGGACTGGTCTCCGGAAACTGTTTGCTTGATGTGCTCAGCTTTGAGCAAGATGCAGGTAAGGCCAGCAGGTTGGGACCCACCTCTTAATAAATACACACACACACACACACGGATATATGTATAGATATTAATCTTCAACGTACGCATCTTCAACGTACTTCAATGTACGCATTGGACTTATATAAGGCTATTCGTTCACAGTGACTTAGTAAACATTAATCTTCAACCCCTTAACCCCAGCATGATGTATACACAGATATAGAACTATTTTATAGTAGTAGAGTTCTGTACTCTAACCTCTGGCAGCAGTTAGGCCTAGATTAGCTTCAAGATTTGGTACACTTATGGTATCAAGTCCTTTTTTGTATAAAATTAATTTTCATATAAATGATAAATAATCATTCAATATGGAACTGCATAGCTATACTTTTAAAGTGTAAACGTTGAGGGACAGAGAAATTAGAAACTTAATCACAGATAAACTTAAGCACTGCATAACAATCACGATGAAATAATGTATTTGCTTGAACTAAATAAAGTGCAATCATCCCATAATCCATTAAAGGAATCAATAGTAGTTGGGGGCCTTTTATGAATTGGACATTACACTTTTCCTCCATGCATTCCAGTAGAAATGTATGCATTGGACTTATATAAGGCTATTCTTTCACAGTGATTTAGTAAACATTAATCTTCAACCCCTTAACCCCAGCATGATGTATACACAGATATTGGAGGCTATTTTATAGTAGTAGAGTTCTGTACTCTAACCTCTGGCAGCAGTTAGGCCTAGAGCATCCAATGTTGATTGTACAGCTCAGATGTTGTCGATACATTGACTGGCACCTGTTTACTAGAGTAGGGCCTACTCGTAACCAGAGTGACACGCAATTAGAGGCAATATGACTCAGTTAGAGCACTCAATTATAGATCTGGGTGCCCTACGTTAATCTAATGAAAATTGAAAGACTGAAGAATTTAGGTCAATATCTTCAACGTTGAACTTGGCTCAGATGTCGCCGATACATTGACTGGTGCATGTGCCTGTTAACTATAGTGCTCGTAACCAGAGTGATACGCGATTACATTAAACAGCAACATAGAGGGAATATGACTCAGTTAGTGCACTCAGTTATAGATCACAACACTTTAGGTCAATCAGGGAATTAAATGAAAGATAGAAGAATGTAGGTCAATATTGTCAATGTTGAACTTGGGTTTAGTAAGGGTTGAAGTGAGGGTTCAATGAAGTGAAATGAATAGGCAATTGGCCATGTGAAGCTTTATAAAGTGGCCTGCCAGTCAAGCAGACGTTGCTATTATTTGCATGTGTAAGTATGTATTTAAGTGTGAAATTAGCTCAGAGAAACCTTTTCAAATCGCTGTACGGTTAGCTAAGTTTTACTTATATTGTTATTACTCTGGTGAATACATATAAATTGTATTAAGAGTCTGCAAGTATATATTTCACAGTCTTAATTACAAGCAAGGATATAATGTTTATCTTTGAATAGCTTGGCTAAGAAAGTACAGGTAAATCGAGGAGACTGAAACAGCTTCAACTATTTAGATGACATAAAGTATTTGTTTACACCGAAAACTAATCAAGGATCAATTCACAATCACAGTGCTCAGTAAGTCTTGTTACAAGCACCAATTTCAGGACAGGACCTTCAATGATTTATTCAGCTCTCTTACATAGGCCTTGCATGCATACAGACCTCACTACTGGTAAAAGGGTACCCTGATCTGGCATGTCCCAGGCCAACCTTTGAAAAAAGTTTGTTTCCTGTTTAACTAGTATTTTAGGGCTGACTGAATTCTTTTTTTATTTTCTCAATTTTTTTTTCTATCGATAGCTTCAGTTATAGTCTTACCCACAAAAACAATTAGGGGAAAGGGATTTTCGCCTGGGTATTTTTCTTGTCACCCACAGGACATGAAACATACAATGATTTAAAGGTTGGTCCCAGTGTAGGCTGTAGAGGGCCACTTGCACCGTTCTGAGTTTGTAAGCCCTGTAAGCTAGTCAAGTGTTTGTGAGTTGATTTCTGGATCATAGTTTCAGGCTGCTATACCTTTGAATAAAGAGAATTCAGAGATCTGACGTGCGAACTCATGTTTTCAAAAGCACATTTGGTCTAAATATACTTGAATGTCATGTATTACCAATATAAAGGCTAAGAGGCGTTTCATTAAGTAATTTTGCATCAAAGGGGTTGGGAATTTTTCATTGAAATATCAGGCATGAAAATACTTATATAAAACCGAATATTACAGTTTCTTTTATACATGTCCTTTAACAGCGTACATAGAGATACTGTAAGGCTCATATATTCACAGAGGAAATCATATTTTGTGCAGGGATGCATACAGTAATTTTTGTTGGCAAGAAATAAGCACTTGTAATGGTTGTTATTTCACAAATCTACTTGCATAACATTGCCTAGGAAATCATAGGACATAATATCCCAAACACAAGGGAATTATTGTTTAGCTCTAGTGTATAGAAAATGTCCGGGCAATGGATGAAAAACCTGAACGTTTCCAAATGTCGAAGCTGTTTGACTCTCAATCACATAACAGTATCAAGTGTAACTAATCTATAATGTTGAATGTTGTTCTTCAGTGGGAGAGTTCTCACTTCAAAGACTTTCAGTTGACAGTTAATTATTCCAAAAGGTATTCTAGACTGTATGAAGAAAAAGCATTGAATGTTTCCCTCCTTTTGTTGTAATTAATTAATGTTGGCATCATTCCAATACTCTTACCCAACCTCTAGGGGTCTACCTTTCTACTTGGAAATTCTCCTAGTCTGCAAAAACGAAATAAAATAAACACTTATCTCATCTAGCAATCTCTTTGCACACCTTTGATGACCAGTAATCATTTAGTTTCCCTCCCATGTAGTTACCATGGTGGTAGGTAAACAGTGGGAGATGATGGGCCTGGAGGTGCCATGTTTATTGACCCGCGGGTCAGCGAGAGGACACACAGACAGACACACATGGCACGGGATTGATTTCGCGGGGATCATGTAACATGATTTAGTTGGTATGATTGTCAGGCATCTGAGTTTCATTGAAAGTCAGTATGAAAGCATTTTGTTATGAGGCGATGGCATTATGAAACTTTTTAGGCTTTAGACCTCGTTAAGGCCTTAAAACCGCCATCGGCGAATTCATATACTTAGAAAGCGGTCTACGATTTGTTAGTTTCGGAACGACGATTTATCGCAGCGACCTCGGCTGGGCCAACGGCTTGTGGCAGAGATTGAACACCCCTACTATAATGGAATCTTCCAGACCTGTCCACTATAAAGATATACCCGGACGAGTCTATTGCGAAGACAAAGGGATGTTAGGTGCTTTGAACTTTAAACTGACCTCGCTTTCATCGGTGAAGAAGGTATCTGGGTCAAAGTTTGCAGACCTATTTCACCATGAAAACGGTCGATCTAACTTGAGTTATTGATACCAATAGATAGATTTCGACCCATAGATAGGTATCTCATTGTCCAGAAATTCATAGATTGCGAAATAACGCGACAATTTGCGCAAATACATCGCGCCATTTTCCGCGCCCGGGTCGGACGTTTGGGCGGGGGTTCCCCTTTCTTCTTACGGCGTCAACCCTTCGCCGGGTTCTCTCTCCCTGCACACCTGCACCGATACATTGAAATCAGAAAGCCAGGATGACACTAAACGCATCTTTGTGGACCTGTGGGCGCATACTAACGCATGAAGGGGTCTAAAACATGCAGTCATATCGAATGCAAAGACATTGGATCGATCGGACACGTGAAGGCTTGACACTGTCAGACCGCTCCCCTCCACCCACACCGGCCGGTGCAAGCGTGCCGATCGGACGTGTTGGCGGGAGGCTCCTCTTTCTTCGCCTGGATTTCGGCGGTATCTGATGCTTTCAATATATATTTTTTGACGTCTGGACTCCCTTGAACGCATACAACGCATTGAAAACTCATGCGGGAACCATGCGTCCGTATCGAAGGGGAAACATTGGATCGATCGGACACGAGGAGCAGTGTCAGACCTAACATGGCGCCGTCAACCCTTCGCCGGGTTCTCTCCCCATCACGCCTGCATCGAAGCCAAGATGACATTAAACGCATCAATTGTGGAGGATATACGCATTGAAACGCATTGAGGACTCCAGCACAGGCCTTAACGGTTAGTTTATATCTTTTTTCCAGCATTTGAAATTATACCGTTGAAATAGGTTAGGCGAGACAGGCCTAAGGCGCATTGGTCCTACTCGGACACTGGCAATCTGAAAAATAATTATTTAGACCTTATTAGGCCTATCAAAATGAAATTCATGTATATATCTATGTTCTCCTATATCTCAGGGTCCTATATATTATAATATAGATTGATATTTTAGGCCTAGAAACGCTTGCAAGAATATTTTACAGATCAGATGGTATGAAAAAATGACTGGACTCAGATAGGCCTAAGCCCGACCTCCGACACTGTCAATGTATTATGGCGGCTCCGAAAGCAATTATTTATGATCAAAAGATTAAATTATTTGTTGAATTGTCACTATAGTGTCACTTTTTCTTACCTACCATCAAAATATTCAATCTGAACTTTAATATGTCTAGGCCTAAGTCACTGTCAGTGTCTGAATCATTCCCATTCAATATTAGAACATAGGCGTCACACTGTCAATAAGTTCTCCGGTGCTGTCAGTTTCACACAGATTTAAGATTTAAATGATTCAAAGATTAAATTATTTGTGAAATTCTCACTATAGTGTCATTTTTTCAGACCTACCATCAAAATATTAAATCTGATTTGTATACGATGTACATGCAGACCTCCTAAGCCTTAGGCCTGAGTCAATTTCTAACCTATAGGCTTAAAAGTAAATATTTTTTCAGATTGTCACTATAGTGTCAGTTCAGACCTACCACAATAAATATTTTTTCCAGACCTACCATCAAAATATCTGATTCAAAATCTAAGACATATCTAGGCCTATTCTATCAGTTTACACCTACCCTAAACAATGGCATAAAATTCATCGCCTCATTTTGTATCTTTTGATACTCTCAGAAAGCAATACTGACCCCTAACTAATTTGGACTTGTTGTGGTTGGCCATCTAGTGTGGCACAAATATATGGGAAGCAATTGATGTTTTCGAAATAAACTGGCATTTCAAAGCTCATAGCAGTGTACACCTTTCCCACGAACCTTCACAGTGCATTGCTCTGCCTACCTTTTTGGCTTTTGGTACCTTCACTACATACATGTTTATAGATTTACTAAAGGGGCCTTCCATTTAGTACGTATGCAAATTTTCCTTAATTTTAGACCCCCCCACCCCCCCTTAAGCTAAAGTACGCATTGAATTTATACAGGAACGTACGCAAATTTTCAAACATTTCAGACCCCCCCACCCCCCCTTGCTGCGTACGTACTTAATGGAAGGCCCCAAAGGAAAACCCTAAAAACCTTGTTTCAATTTTAACACACCAGGGCGGTGCCACTTTATTGAAGAAGATGTTCACTGATCTGTTTAACAGAGTACAGTAGAACGGGGAAATATGCAGTACAAGTTAATCACGAAGAAAATTCCTTAATTGTTTGTGAATTAGTTTTTAGTCAAAGAAAATCATATTTTTTTTGGAATATGTTTCCAATGTCTTCTGTAAACACTGCACAAGTTCTGCCATTACATCTACATAGTTATTTCGTAAAAGCAGATGCAGTTAATAATAACAAACCCGGGACAAAATCAAGAAATGTGAGGATTGCAAAGTAATGTATATCAATACCTAATGTTGTCTTTATGGAATCACCGATTGAATTCTGCTAGTCTCAAATTTGTGTCCTGACATCAAAATTGTCTTCCCTGATTTCATATATAAAAGCTCAATAAAAATAAAGGCATCTGACTCGATTGTAGAATGCAGAATTTGCATCCCATTGAAGTACAAACCAAACATTTACAAATAGCTTATTGAATAAACCAACCAATAATGGAATAACTATAAAAGATGGGTTGGAACTGCCAAAACACAACTAGACAGCCCCTGCTGATCGTATGAGGCGATGATAGGGGGAGGCCAGCACTGACCAAGTGGTTCTTTGGGTTCAATTCCCGGCTGGTGCTGGGTTCACTAAGGGATGAAGTACAGCAAAAATTATTTCCAGGTTTGATCCCCTGCTGTTTGCCCGGCCTGTCACCTTCATCTCATAGATACGATCACCAAAGACAGAATTTATCCCAACTTGTTTTTGCTAACATTCATAGAGGTGTCAAAATATTGATGTTTACCGAAAGCAGTATAAGAACTGGAAAGGTGTGACAGACAACACGCTAAGATCACCAAGGTTAGGACCGATCAGTTTTGTCTATATGGTAAGGTGATTATTGATTTCTGATGGGATTCACAGAACAGAAAAACCAATAATCATTAAAGGGGTTTCTGGATGACTGCTACTATCAATCAGCAGCGTAGCGGCTTCAAAAGTAGAGTGGCTTCCAGAAATGGCTTCTCAAATGCCATATCCAATATACAGTATAAATATATACTTTGAAATGATGCAGCCTTATCTTGTGGGTGGAGTGTGCAGTAAGGCGTAGAGCTTTTAACTCAATATTTGTGGTTCATCAAAACATCTTTCCCAGTTCCTACTTCTCCCTACCCTGCATCGGCTTCTCTTATAACTAACACCAACTCAGGCCACTTAACCAGACCTGAGCGCTGGCAGCGATCGCCGTCTTTCATCAAACTTTCAGCAGGCATGTGAGGAGCACAAGGCACTTAATGTCTGGTGATGTCTTATTGTGGGAAACCAGTGGGCCACGCCGACCCCCGCCTGCCCACCGAACCACCCAATCCTGCTCACCAGCCAACCATCACCTCCCCCGCTCCTCCTCCTCATCAGCATAAACACTCAAACCCCAAACACCCTCACCACAAAGACAGTGGCTTTCTAACATGCAATGGTAGGGCAAGGATACCAAAACAACAACTGGTGGAATGCCTCTATGTGAAAGGAATAAGTGTGTTTGAATCGGTCTGTCCGGTCAACCATGGCGCTGTGTATGGTCCAGGTGGTTGGCAAGGCGGTCGCGTTACTCAAAGAAGAGGCACGCAAAGAAGGTGGGTCAGAGCAGGGGTGTTCTTTGGATTATTGGCCCGGTTGGCCGTAGTCTACGCCTCCATTGAGTGCCATGAATGTAATCAGGGTAGAGACTGATTCAAGGCATGACCTAGATACACCTTCCTTGGGTTACCCGGAAGCCTAAATGCACTGTATGTAGGTACAGATAAGTGAGGATACTTACTGGTTGTCCTGTAGGGCCTATCTGTATTGTTTAAGGACTCTCCTGTGGTGGTTGGCACCCTATCAGAATCAGTGGGCTTCAAGTCAAGGAAAGTCCATTTAGCTAAAGGGGCTTGATTACTGACTGAATATTGAATGAGAAGTAGGTGCCTTTGGTGAAAGACTAGCACATTAAATGCCTTATTAGTTTAGGTATATGTGCTGATACTCTTTAAAAGATGCAATTTCTACTCTGTACTAACCTGCATTTACAAAATCCTGTTTGCAAGTCCATCTCGAACATTCTGCCTTGAAGTTTCCAACAGCTTTGTTGAACTGGGTCAAATATCTTCATGCATATTTCATCAGTACATCAAATTACTTTCCAGAGTTGTTAAATTCTACCACAATTTAATTTTTACAAGAGAGCATTGTGTAATCATTTGTCACTTAAGATACCTAACTAATGTAAATCTGAAATTCCTTTCTAAATATGCTCTTGAAAACTAAATGTGTTATACCTTTTTAGACTATTGCTTAAAAGCTAATCAACGTTTTTTTATTTTAAAGTTGGCTTTTATTGAATGTTTTCAAGTGGGGAGACTGTGGCCTTTTTCTAAAGTCATCCAGTATTCATTGCCTTCCTGGTAGGTTTACCGCTAACCGAAACTTTCACTCATACTTTGGAGGACAGACATTGAGGTAGCAGCACACCAGGGATTCCTCTTAAATTACTTATTAAGTGTTCTTTTGGATATTTCAGTATTTTCTTGATGTACACCTTCTACATATCAGAGAGTCTATCTCTGATATCTTCAAAAGAAAGAGTTGTTTGTGTAGATTATTGTGATCTTGGACTTTGAACATATCATTCGATTGTTGCTTAGCAGATTTTTCTTTTTCAATGGATACTCCGTGGAGCCAGTGGCCTCATTATCAATGCATATGCAACACACTCCCATTTATAACACTTGGTCTGAACCATGTAATAACTAATATTCAGGCGGACGAACCATAACAACCACAATCCTCACAGCATTCAGTCTACGAACAGGTGTCGTGTTAGCGCTTTCATATAAGGTCATGGCCAAATGCTCTTTGAAAGGTACACAACTAAGACAGTTGGATACAACTTCTTGTATAGACTAATTGTAATATTTTAACTACTTATTTATTTTTCATTTTTCATTTTTCCACAGATAATAAGACTCAGGAGGACCTGCTGCGGACCACTCAGCTCGTGTACAGCTACCAGGCCGGGAAGATGGTCAGTGTCTTTAGTCTTCCCTTCTTTGTAGTTGGAATGTTGTATTAAAGCTATATTATTCAAGATTCTCAGACACCTTAATGCAGTAAATATCTTGTAAAGTTGGTGAGGTAGGGAAAATATACTCATTAATTGTGATGTTCTTAAGATTAAGCTTTAATCTTTTACTAAATTTGTGGATTTCTGACTAAGGCCTAATAAAGAAATAGAGTGAGATATCAGCAACCTTAATGTATGTTAATTGAGAGGACTCGTCAGAGTTGATAAAAGACCCTAATATTAAGTGTATATGTCTACCCTGTTAATTGACACTGACTTATATCAGTCTCATTGTTTCCATTTTTTTCTGGAATTTAGAAAAAAAAAAAAAAAAAAAAAATGAAGAGTAGATTTTTTTTTTTTTTTTTTTTTTTAAATATTACAAGGTTTTAATTCATATTTGTTCATTTCGGTAGGTGCCCAAGCTGCGCGAGCCCCGTCAGCTGTACGGATTTAACCCCAACGAGCTGGGCCCACAACAGGCCGCCCGATGGTAGGTCTTATCTTTATACAAGTATGAATTTTAATTTCTTTGAAGTAATATAAGATCATTCAAAACATTACTAGCCAGGACTTAGCCAGTTCTCTCTACTTGATGCTGCCACAATGTGTTAAAAACACACCAAAAGTGCACCGAAAGTTCAATGTGAAAGTGAAACGAAAGTGTGCGCCGCTGATTTTCTTCTTTAAAATCGGCTGCCCATTTATAATCTGCAAGAAATAATTACCAACATGTTGGTAAGTTTTACCGGTAAAGCCAGTTATTTCAAATCGCGACTACGAAATTCCATCAGCAGCAAATCGCCAACGCATGTTCGGTATGTGGGATACGGCCTTTAAATTTTACATTTGTCCTATATCTTAAGTAATTCATTTATTTTCACTACAAACAGTTCCTATTTGAAATAACAAATTGATGACAAATGTTACTAAATTGCTGCCAAGAATATCTTAGAGCAAGCATCATAACTATTCATTTTTCTACAGGCCCGCCGAAATCCAGGTGCTAAATGAACGCGTCAAACATTTATTCACCATACCCCCCGAGCAGGAGCCCTTCTACAAGCCCAGTAAGTCTGGTACTTATAATATATCAAAAACAAGGCTGAAAGCAGTTCCCATTGTTCACAGATACGTGATATAAGTGATGTAATTTTGGGTTGGTTTTGTCTTTAAAAAAACACTACAACTTTGTTGAGTTATGGAACAGTGCCGTAGCTAGGGGGCTCCTGGGCGTCTGGAACTTCCTTTAATTTCCCAAAATATAAGTAAAACATTAGAAATTTTGTGAAAAGTATAGGTTGGAACTCCCTTAAATTTACCAGGAATCCCCTCACTTTTACTTGGAACCCCCTTTGATTTTAGGGCTTGCTATGCGCCAGTGGAATGATTCGAAATGTGGGGGCAGTACTTTGATTGGCTCATGATATGTCCTTTCATAAATACCATAGTAAGAACTAGATATGACCTATTGGTGCTTGTGGAATAAAGGCTTTAGAATAAACAAATCTATCTATATTGCAGCTGGCATGGAGAAAGCCCCCATGAGTCGGAGTGCAATGGGCGAGGGGCGCATCGTCTTTGAGTACGAGCCAATCGTCAGCAACTTCGTGAGTACTGTTTTCTATATGAAAGAATTGCGCCAATGATTGAATATTTTGACATGAGATGAATATCTTGCTAATATTCCTAATATTCGCATGGTAACGGAATGTAATATGACAAATATTTGTACATATCGTGTTAATAGCCTTGTATATATGCCCTGAATTTTTGGCTGCTATCCTTTGTACATATGACTTTCTCTTCTTTTTAAAAAAAAAAAAAACATTTTTATAAAATCAAATTTCTGCATGTTTTATCAAACGTTGAGATTTTCATAGAACATATATTTATATCTTTCTTATATTCCTTGTAAAATGTTCAAAGCTTTGAATTTCATCTTTGCAATTCCCTTTGTATATATTTTGAATTATTTCCCTGAAGTTGTAAACGGTGAAGTGAGTGTAAGAAAACAGCTGTGGTAAACGTCATTGAATAATTTAACTCGTAAAAAAGAAAATCCTATCTAATATCAAAGAAATTCCCGTGCCTGAGAGAAATTAATTTTGCTGGAGGGCTCGCATTTCACACAATCTTTATTTTAGATTCTACCTTAGAACCCTTACATTATAAATTCATAAATAAACATCTTAATTTGGAGCTCATGAATGAAAAGAAATTTCAAATAACCAGGCATCAGAATATATACAGAAATATCTATTAAAAAACAGTTAGACTAGAATTTTAAGTTTACGACAGCTGCGTTCATACTCACTTTTACTTCCTATAAAAATAAATCAAAGTTTGACTTAACCTGATTACAAACGGTGCAGTTGCTCTGGTTCGTTTTCCCTCCATGCTTGGTTTGACCTAATGCCTTGCCTTGTTCCCTCCCCGTGTACTGCCCGTAGGCCCAGGTGAGTGACTCATCACTAGTGTGTCTGTATGTGTATACTTGTATAACCTACCAATCCCTACATATGTACCTGTACCACTCACCAACCCCTACATGTGTAACCCTGTAAGCCATATGGAGCCTAACTGGGTTAGATGAGAGTTAAGGCCATATTCCACAGTGCGGTGTTTTGCTCGCGTTTGGCGTTTTACTAGCAGTGTTCACCACCACTGCAAGTAGAAACAGGCACCGCAAGGTAGAGTATAGAAATTACTTGCGGTGGTACTTGCAGTGGCACTTGCGGTGGCCCACCGCAAGTGCCACTGCAAGTTATTTTATATAGGTTTTCTATGGAACACTTGCGGTGGCAGAAACCAACATGTTGGTATCTGACATGCAAATTACTTGCGGTGGCTGAACAGGCCACCATAAACAGTCCCGCAGCACATACTGGAATATGGCCTTTACCGTATTTGCCTTTATAATGAAAATGTATGAAAGGGTACCACTGAGGCATCATTGAAATAACAAGACACAAATTTGTGAGTTTGTGAATATTCAACGTGTTTTGGATTACTTTTGTGAATCAACTATTCTATTCATACTATAACTTGAAATTGTAAATGTGAGTTAATTCTAAAGCAGCATAGATTCTATAAAAAAGGTAATTCCACTTTAATTCTATTCAAAGCCAATGGAATGCTGAA
Source organism: Lepidonotus clava (assembly GCA_936440205.1). Lineage (NCBI taxonomy): Eukaryota > Metazoa > Annelida > Polychaeta > Phyllodocida > Polynoidae > Lepidonotus > Lepidonotus clava. The sequence goes on from OW387141.1 coordinate 4,746,195, forward strand.
ATCCAACAAAATCACTCAACTTCCAAATTTGCAAAGGGAATTAACTCATTTGAAAAGAAAATAGATACATGTACATTATCTGATGTCGGCATTTTTACAACTGGCCAATGACTCCCTGAAACCCATATAGGCTCCAACTGCAACTTAAGTTTCCATACGATAGATGTTAATCATATATATTGCCTTCTATTAACTTCTTTCCTTTTCAGATATACATCTATTTTTCCATAAATATTGTGCCAACAACTATAGAATATTAAAAAAAGAACAATATAGAATATTAAGTTTAAGTATGGAATCTTCATCCTTGAAATAGAAATAAATTGTATTTTTTCTGTAGCCCAAAACAAGATTTAACAAACCGCTTCTTAAGAAACATTGTTTTGTAATTAAGAACTATACGTTGTCAGTGTCGTCATATCACCAGTGTCAAACACCTTAGTTTGTAACGTAGACCTAATACCTAGATGTACCTATATTATATCACCAGGATGGACAAACTAATTCACTTGTTTTGTGTATCACCGAACAGCTAGTGTTCTAAATGTCAGTAAGGTCAAAAAGCATTCGTTTTAAATACTAATTTATACACAAAGTTTAATCATAACATTAAGATTTTACCCTCAGGTTTGGATATTTTTAGTTCAGGTTTAAAAACAGTTCTTTTAATGTCAGATGTCCAAGCCTGGTGGAAATATTTTAGCGATAAAATATCAACACAATTTAAATGATTGGGAGAATGATATGGCTAAGTTAAATGTTCCAGACAATATTCAATTTTCTCTAAGTAACTTTCTCTGTAACACCCACTATACTGTTCATTCGTTTTAGCTGTGGATTATTCCCCATGTAAGTGTGTCAAGGTCAACCTCTGCATGACCTTTAAGTGACCTCGCTTTGACCTTGACCTTTTAAAATTTTGAAAATGAAACCTTTGAACTATTTTTTACAGCTCATCATGATCTTTGTTATGTACAAACTGTACCAGCCCTTTCTTGTTTTTCGTTTAAATTTGCATGAACGTAGACCATCTATGATTGCTTTGTGACCAAGGTAAATGATCATGTTCATTGAGGCTCAGTAACAATATTAAATTTTTTTATGAATACAATTTTATTCACTCTTACTAGATGTTTAGCATCTTTTTCTAGTGTAAACAAACAAATTTGTTACAAATTTATATGAGTTATTACATAAACCATAATTCTTTTTACAATATTTTTTTCTCTTCTTTCTTAATTACCTTTAATCATACAGATACACACACAAAGCCGATTCCGTAGTACAGACAATATTCCAATAGTTATTCCCACGTACATAGGCCACTACCTTCTGGTTTAGATAAAAAAAAAAGTGTATATAATTCGTCAGTCTGAGAGAAAAGACATAGTCAGCAGCACGTAGGATTTCTGTTTCTGATTGAAATCAAAACAGTTGATATCAGAGTTTGAAAATTGATAAATTAATTTTGTTCAGCAGGACAACTTATTCAAGTGTGATAAATGTATGTACATAATATTCATCGAATCCTCAAATCTGAATCAAGCCAAATTAATTAAACCAAATGCAATGCACTTGCTATAATTGGCCTACATTGATTTTCTTAAGCCATGACTTGACACAATTTTGATATTTAATTGATTAATATAATCTAAACTTCCCTATAATCAAACCCAAAGTCAGGTACATTTAAACCCACAGAACCTAGGCATAGACCTGTGTATACCTCTATAGTCACCCGGTATAAAGTAGTCAGCTGTTGATCGATCGGCACTTCCCCGTAACAAGGCCTCCTCAGTGTGGTATTGATTCGCTCTGATCGGCTGTTCGCATGACCCGGCCAAACCAATCAGGGGCTGCGGGCCATGGGATGGGTCAGGGGAGGATTGTAGCAGGAAATTTGGAGTATTGTAAGGTGTATGTTATATTATATAACCACCAGAGAAGGGATCCAATGTGGGTTATCATCACAAGGAATGTCAGGGATATCAGCCTGAGGGCAGGGCCTGCAGGGCCGCCTGAGGGCTGATATTCCCAACACATTGGGGTTGATAAACCCATTGAGAACACCTACACTGGTTGGTTGTACAATAATATACCCTGGCACAGTATCAAAGTGAAGTTTGAAAGCCTTTACTAGTTGAACTAGTGGAACTATTTCCTACTGCTAGAACTAATATCTGCATCACCCTACATGGTGAAAACACTAGGTTATCACCCTTCCTTTTCTCAGCGCTGCATTGAAGCGTGCGTCTTAACAGCTGAGCCCGTATCCGCCATTATATGATAATTAAATAAGGTGGAGTTAACAGACGGAATACAACAATAGTCATTATGAGGTTTTACTTTCATTGCTCAGGCATTGTTGGATCTAGGAATATTTTTTAAAGTAATTTTTGTATTCATATTTGTTAAATCTTTTAAACAAATTATCATGATTCGATGATCACTTCCCTATGCTAGATTCACGTGATTTCCTTGTTAATAAGGAACCGTTCCTTAATCCCTTTGAATTTTGTTTATCCTGAAATCAAATCCTTAATAACTACTATTGATTTAATTGAGTAATGCTTATGTAGGTACATTTTATATCATTAAGCCTATAATAACATTATAATGCTTTGTATAGCTTCACTCTATTTGAATAAGCAAATTTAAATGAAATGAATAATACTTCTAACTACAACTATTTCTTCTGCGTTAATTAAAGAAATATGCATATTTACAACTTAACATTTCTACGGGCATTTTAAACATCTATTTGCGTCTAGACAATATCACCACTACTCTTAAATTTAGCTCCAATGAATTTAGCTTAACTGCATGAACGACCGTGAACGAATGCCCTATACCATAAAATACACCTGTGTTTTTTTCAACTTTCCCTCTAAATAAAAGGCATATTAAGATAGACATTAATCACTCATTTCGTGTATTTCATCTTCACAGTTCATCCGGTCGCGGGTCGGTGGAAGCCGCGGAGGCTGTACTACGGCCAACATAGCATTAGAAGGACCGGAAGACAGGACTCTGATCTTTGAGTCGCGGTTTGAGAGCGGCAACCTCGCCAAGGCTGTCCAAGTGTAAGTAAGGAAATGAATAAATAGATAAATCAGATGGATAAGGCACCCTTATCTTGAACTATTATGTTAACCATTTTTATAGTTTGGTAAGATTTTAGTTATGGTGTATTTTGAAAATTAGAAAGATTTAAAAAAATAATTATATTCAGTAGATTCACTTGGTGCTTGTACAAATATAGGGTATGTGGCATCATCAAGCCTGGTTATGATGGCCGAACGTTATACTACTGAGACACATAGTCACACCTTAAGGACCGAATCCTACTGATGAATACTGATAATACTCTCAATATGTTTAATGAAAGCTTTAAAGCTTTATCAGTTTAGCCTTTGGGGACCCCTCTTAAAATTGAATTGGGGCAAAAAGGGTTTTTCCAAATATTAAAGCTATGAAGATTTCTATTTAACCTATTCCAATGATTTATTTTCCAGTGGGGAGTATGAGTACGAGTTGTGGCTGCGAAACGATCTGTACACCAACAAACACACACAGTGGTATTACTTCAGGGTGATGAACACCCGCGCCAACGTCAACTACCGCTTTACCATCGTTAACGCCATGAAGGTAATGACTAAAAACATAGTTGTTTGAATTGTGGGCCTTTGATCTTTTGAATATGTTTAAGGATATTTTTGGGTGTGTGATAATTCTGAAGCGCTTAGAACCAGATGATAAACAGATCAAAGAAAAATGCTTTTTACTCAACAAATATGGAAATAAAAATGTTAAACTACGATACTTATAAAAAATCCCTACCCAAGAAATAACATATATATGTAATTAGACATGTACTGTGCTTTAGGAATTGATGCAGCTAAAGACTTTTATTTAACATAAACATTTGATTTTCTTCTCTCAGCCGGACAGCTTGTACAACCAGGGCATGAAGCCGTGCATGTACAGCGATAGAAAAGCAGCTGAACAGAAGCTCGGCTGGTACCGAAACGGAAGCGACATCAAGTACTACAGGAACAACGTCAAGTAAGTAACAAGTCAGGTTTTAGATAAAAACAGGGACAAATAATATATAGATCATTGGCCTATGTGAAAATTTCAATCATATATTTTTTTCTGGTAAAGTCTGATGATTACAAAAAATCTTTTGAAATGCCATTTTTTTGGCTAGTGAGATGTACATTATGTGTATTTTTTAAATGCTATTAATGTAAGACATTTTGAATTAAACCCTCATTACTCTGTCCAGATACATGGCGGGTAAATCAGAGAAGAACTACTACTCACTAACGTGGACGAGTCAGTTCCCGTACGACCGCGACACGTGTTACTTCGCCCACTGCTACCCCTACACATACAGCGACCTACAGGTAGGCTTAGCACTGTTACCTTCACACATATAAACAATATCAACCATTGGCGCAAGATTTGGATTCATAATCAAAATATGATATTACTCAAGTAAATTGAAGTAAAATACAGCGGTCAATATCATCAGCACAGAATTACACTATCTTCTACTAAATCTCTGGAGCGCCTGAAAATGAAAAAAAGTACATAAATGTGAGTTCCCAATGGTAGCATTTTGCTTTTCCTAATTGTTTAAATCAGCAACTGGAAAAGAACTAAACAGTCTACCACACATATATATTTTGCATCCTGACACATTTAATTTGCTATATACATTCATCATACCAGATCAAAATTCAGTTCCGAGTTTCCCATTCTAATGCTTTAAAATGGCCTATGACTATGAGGCCATAATTAAAGGTAGTGGGTGACTTGAAATCTTAATATATTTTCTAAAAACTATTGTATATTTATTGTAGGACTACATCCAGGACATAGCGAGTGACCCGGTCAAGTCCAAGATCTGTAAACAGCGGGTGTTGTGTCGGACGCTGGCCGGTAACATGGTCTACGTACTCACCATCACCTCCCCCTCCAAGAACCCCGAGGAGGCCAAGGTAAGGCAGCATAGGGAAAATCGAAATACAATATATTGAAAGATTATGATAAATTATATAAAGAACCCAATGTCATGATTTACCCTTGTACCCATAGAAACTTTGTAGAATTTTCAATTATTTAACCATTGTACTAAAGAACCATAAGGCAGTGATTTTGACATCCCAGGTCCACCCCTGGCACAGTAACATCAGCTGACAATACATCATAACCAAAATAAATCATTTGTTTCCTTTCTCCTTTCACTTCTGTACTACAGAACCGAAAGGCAGTGGTTGTGACGTCCCGAGTACACCCTGGGGAGAGTAACGCCAGCTGGATGATGAAGGGCTTCCTCGACTACCTCATGGGCAACTCGGCAGACGCCAAGGTAGACCTATACAGCTGTTCATAACTATATACAGTGACGGATTTAGAGGGGGGGGGGGGGGGCAGGGGCATGCGCCCCCCACCTTTTTTTGGGCAAATTCAGTTTTCTTTAATGTAAAATTCTCTAAATTAGGGGGTGCGCCTCCCCCCTTTCTATTAGCACACCCTCACCTTTTCAAAAAGCTGGATCCGCCACTGATATATAACCATAACTCTGGCTGAACCCAGTGCAGTGGTTCTGAACAATCTCCTTAAGATTATGTGAAGTAGCCCTTAATGGTCTGAAATGCAAACGAGTGGAAATTTCAAGCACGTGAAGTTCACCAGTGTAATCTTTGAAAACCATTCTGGAAAGGAACATGCCATGAATTGTATATTAGTAAAACTGAAGATAAGGTCAGATTGAATATGACTTGGGCAAAAATTGGCAGAGTGCAGATATCAGGTGACCAAGTGATCTTATATAGACTTTATTGATGTGTTTCAGTTGCTGCGGGACACATTCATCTTCAAGATTGTGCCGATGTTAAACCCGGATGGGGTAATCGTGGGGAACTACCGGTGTTCGCTGACCGGTCGTGACCTGAACAGGAACTACAAAACGATGCTTAAAGAGTCGTTCCCATCCATCTGGCACACGAGGAACATGATACGGAAGTAAGTCAGGAAAAATACCAGTTTTTCTACTGAAATGGAATATTGATATCTGTTTTAATTAAGATGCTAGAAGGCAAAGAACATGATCTTTAAAGTCACAGTTTAAAAGGTTCATCTTAATATGTTTTAGATATAGTGAGCATTATCCTCTGGTTCTGATTTAAATTCGGCATACTTATGTTCAAAACAAAAATGGCCTAGAGGTGTAGTTGATCCGTTTAATATTGTTACCCTAAAACCAACGTCGGATGACAGATTTGTTGGCATTCTTTGCACAAAGAAAAACTCAAAAAAAATCCTATGTTAAACTTTTATCTTTTATAGTTTCGTTTAAGACAACATTTATGTTACCACCTTGAATTTGTAAAATGTGATCTGGCAACTCTTAGAACCTTATGTGTTTGTGTCTCCTGAAGTTCTTGTTGATAATTTTTGCATTGAATTTTTTTAATTCAAGTTTCTCATTTTCAAGTGTCTTAATCTTTGAATCTGCTCCAGGTTGATAGAGGAGAGGGAGGTCATAGCCTACTGCGACCTTCACGGTCACAGCCGTAAACAGAACGTGTTCATCTACGGTTGTGAGAACCGCGGGAACCCGTCGCGGCGCCTCAAGGAACGCATCTTCCCTGTCATGCTGGGCAGGAATGCACCGGAAAAGGTATTCTTTGCATTCATGAACACTTTTTGTTTTATCAGTTGGTGTAAATTTCCTCATGTCAGATGCATAGTAACATTTGATATAGAAGTCCAACCTGTAAAAGTTATACAAAATATTTTAAAAAATGCACAAAGGAAATAATTGCTAGGTAATGACAAATTACTTCCCCTTTTGCAATATTCTAAGTATCATCCAAAAAGACTACATAGTCTATTCCTTATCATTGTACATTATGCTACTTTGGAATGCATAAAAAGCCAGATAGACCTGTGTGTTTTTGCATTGAAATAAATAAACGGCAAATATTAATTCAATTGTGGCTCATTAACAATTTCAGTTCAGCTACGAGAGTTGCAAGTTCAAAATCCAGAAGAGCAAAGAGGGGACGGGCCGGATCGTCATGTGGCACATGGGCATCATGAACAGCTACACGATGGAGGTGAGATTCTGAACAAACTTTTAATATGTATAATACTGTTTTTACTGACACTGAATGGCATAGGATGTAGTAAAGCCCCATACCTGAAGAGCCATTTGGACCAACCGATAGCACCTCTGAGTAATCGCTCATCACTACTGTGTTTTTAAATGTACATGTATGGTCTGAATCAGTGCTGAAGATGGCCAGTTATTTTGGTAGAATCAACTGATTCTAGTGCAGATCAGTCAGCACACAAAGTGAAATTGCCCAGTGGGCATGTGGCTTTGACAACATTTATCATAGGAATTTATTTTCATACCTAGACGGAATTCATGTTATAGATCCCTAAGTATTTTGTAAATTGCAATTTCTAATTCCCATTTTCTTGTAGTAGTATGAGCTCAAAGTTGAACCATCATAGACATGAGTGAAACTGATAAAGTACAAACTTTTCATTTTCCCAAACAGGCAACCTTTGCTGGGTCAATGCTTGGCAAATTAAAAGGATACCACTTCAGCATTAAAGACTTCGAGGCGATGGGCTACCACTTCTGCGATACCCTACTGGACTACTGCGACCCAGACAACACAAAGGTCAGTTGTGTAGCGTAAAACAAACCCCCATCTGTACATATTGCATTAACAATGCTTAAATATAAGAACCATTATCTTAAGATTTTAAACCTTACCCAATAGCAAAACTAAAAATTAAGATAAATCAGGCATTCTTATATTCTCTGTGCAATACTCAAGTAATAATGCAAATGTTTTGTAATTAATATTTCAGGAGGTATATTGTTCTGTTACCCATGAAGAATGGGCCATTTTGCAACATTTGATTATTTTGTTGACATTTCAGAGGTTAAGATTCTTTTGAGATTCGCTGTTGAAAACAAATCTTTTTATTGTTATTGGTTTTCAGACATAGGTACTTGTATATACATATAATTATACATGAACATTACATTTAGATTGCAATGTTTAGATTCAATTCAGATGGTAAAATCGTATGAAAAAATTGCTTAAATAATTTGATGCACAGGGGAAAATATAGATGAGATGAAAAGATAATAATGGACTTACTAACAAGAAGTTCACGAGTTCTTTTTGTCAGAGCGGGAAGCTTGGCATGACCTTGAGCTGTGCTTTTGACCTTCAGCCGTGCCGTTTGTTTTCTTTTCATGCTGTGGCTGCACCTTGTGTGCCATCAACTAACTCGCGCCACTATGGTAATAATCTCATACATTACGTCATTGTGTCACGTGCTCCTTGAGTCATTGACGTCACCGTGTCTAGTCGTCTCACCTCACCCGCGTGATGATTATTTTCTGTGAATTGCAAAAGGAAACAATAAATAGTTTCATTTGATTATGCACCTCTTCATGAATATATATGTTGTTAAAATGCACATGTCCAATGAAATCCATAAGTTCCCCTCCAGATTAGGGTGTTGACCGAATGTAAGACTACGAGCAATAGTTTTACATTTTTTTGTGATTCTCCACAGTCATCAGACTTCTTTAAACAGGCTTGTTTTGTTTGCTGAGTCCAAAGGTTTTCTGACCCTTATTTATTGATCCCTTCTGCAGCCATCCATTCAATCTCTTAGTTTGTGAACAAATAAAGTTATTTCAGTTTTGTGAGCCTAGACTTTGTTTACATCAGCAAGTTATAGAAGCAGCTAACCTTAAATAAACAGACTATTCTGTATTTAGGTTTATTTTTCTTCAGCTTCATGTAGTGAAGATAAAGAGTGTTTTCTCCTGTTGTCTATCTTAACAAAATTCCATTTAAATACTTTATATATTATTTGATGCATAGGTAGCTTTATCTGAGTATCAGTTGGTCTTATCACTTTTCAACGCTAATAACAAATTTTGAGAGCTGTTTCATGTAGCATCTAATGCTTTTACAAATTGAACCACCCAAAAAGTTCAGATAAACATTCAGTTGTTGGGTTTGAGTCCCTAACTAAAGTAGTAGGAACAGGGCCCCACAGCACAGGGAAAACAGGGAAGATGGCATAACACAGGGCTTTAGCAAATTTTACCAAAACACCGGGAAAACACTGGGAATTTCATTTGGCTGGATTCTGAAATTCTCAATTCTCAAAAAATTAGGGATTTGACTTATTGTTGTTGGGTTGTCCAAATATTTCTGAATGTGAAGGTTTTTAATTTTGAACAACTAGTTGGATATGCACTGGGAAAAATTGCCATAGGACAGGGGAATCTCAGGGAAAATACAGGGAATTTGAACATAAAATTTGAGTGGGGACCCCTCAGGAATCACATGCCATGTTCCACGATCAAATGTTCTTAATGTAATTAAGGCTTCTAAAATGATGAACACAGAACATCCACTTAGACAACATTGTCTCTTAAATAAATATTCCATATAATTTCTCAGGATAATTAACTGGATTATTCCCCCCCCCCCCCACCTTCTTCATATGATTCTTAACAATATTGTTTGTACATCTTCCTCCCAAATTTGACAAATCAATTACTGCTCCTTCCCCCGTAGACCTTACTTTTGACCGATTATTCTTGACAGTACTAAATCAATGTTTTTAGTCTCCAATAATTGAACTCTAAAGAGTGCATTTTGTTTCTTTTCTGCACTAGTTATACCTTTAACACCTTTCTGAGTAAACTCACAATGCATGTATCCCTTGAGCTTTTCAATTTTGTTAACCTATCATTAGATACATGAAATTTAGTCCAATATAGAAATTTACCTTCATTATTCTCTGAAACATCACTATACATGTTATATATTTCACTTGAAAAGGTTACAGATTACTTCTACATGCTGGTTTGTTTACATTTCTAAAAAGTTATTTTTTTGGATGGGAGTATCCAAATCATAAGGTTAACATCTATACATGAAACTATATAGCAGAAGAAATATATGAATTTATTAGTGAGAAGGTCCATTTAGATCATTACAGGTTTTGTAATGAAAGATTAGTATAACAGGTTATTATAACAAAAAAATAAAAGAACATGCAACATGTTAAAATGAAAATTCCATTAGAGGAGATCCCATGAAAGAATTGTTTGCATTTCTACTAAATGTTAAAAGATTGAGTGAGGTTTGGAATCTGTGCTTTGACAGAGACATTGTTTTAAAAGTGTAGCAAATAAGATTCACATTCATGAACAATATCATATTTTTCTTTACACCAGATATACTTACACTAGGTTTGTCTTGATACATCCCATGCAAAAACAAGTGTTTTTCAATTATCTAATAATGATGTAAAACTCAGATCTTCATGGTTCAACTGTTCATAAATATATATTCTTCACCACAGGTCTCTAAAATCCTTAATGAACTGGAGGAGCGACTGAAGATGGAGATCATCCAACACCTCAAGCAACGCGAGGGCCAGGAGCTGGCACAGGACGTCAGCGGCATCAGTCTGGACGACGTCTACACCTCTGAAGTTGAATCCAGGTAACCATTAATCTAAAATAGGTTTAAACTTACTGTATCATACTCAATGCCCAAATTTTGGTGGACAGTGTTATCAACCCAAAGGTCTATGTTATTGTGAAACATGTTATAAAAGATTAACAGTTGACTATATATATGCTCATATGAATGTTATAAAAACAGGCATTCTTCCTTTGCTGTTTTTAAAAAAAACATACAGTACATACATTCACAAATGTTATCAACTGACAATATCCATATATGATGAGGGTACAAGGACTGATAAACGGACTAATTTTTCAGTGACGGAGGATCAGATAGCTCGGTGTCTGATGGGCTACCAGTGCACCTACAATACATGGCTGACAAGGTAGGAATAATTTGATTAGAAAAAAGTGGTGATTTCTTTAATCCAGCAAAAGGAAGTCTTAAAATGTATATTATTGCATCCTGGTATACATTGATACCTACTTTTGGGGTATTTGATGTCATTGTATTCATAAATTGTGGTATCTCAATGCATGGTTAGTACTTACATGTAAACTTTTTAATTGCATTTCACTTAAAGGAGGAACCTTAGTATCTTAGAAATGTTCTGAAGTGCTATATAATTAATTCCAGTTGCCAAAGAAAAAGAAGCGGCTAAAAACGAAGAAGGAGCGAGACAAGCACAAATGCAATGACAAACAGAAGCCTCAAGCACCCGCCGCAACGGTTTGTACTTTTTGACAATGTCATTAATCTAAGAAGAAAGTAAACTAGATCCTATAGCCCTCCAGTATCCTCATAAAGAGTATCTACCTTTGATGTAGAAGTTCACCTTAGACAATCCTAGTTTTAAATATTTTAGCACTTAGCAAGTTTCATTTTTGAGTGTTTTGCACTTTTGATTTAGCACCCAAACTTCATTTCCTTAGTTTGTTAGCAATATATGTCTAATCAGGCACCAGTAGAGTGATACCTTATCTACATGTAACAGCACTATTCTCTCTCAGAATTCCTAAATAGAAACACTTTGCAGTTCTCTGCTAATGAAATATGAAATCTAGTGTTAACTTATGAAGTCATTCAAAATGTATATGGGCTAAAAAGTAACTTTAGAAAAAAATATAGATAAATAAAAAGTAATTTTTCAAGTCTTGGTGATGTTTCCAGGAGACCTGTAGTGATAATGTAGCTCCAGTCACAAACACAGACAAAAAGGCGGCCTTTGATCCAAAGGGCCAGGTGGGTCGATGCATCTGTCGCTATCCGGGCTATGGCTGGTTGCTTCTTTCATGTTTCACAATGACAATAATATTTGTTTGGTTGGAGCCTCTTTAACTATCTGCAGAATGAGATCCCCACTCAATTTGACTGACCATTAGGATTGACTGATTGATAAAATCAATATTTGTGCAAGGTCCACATTCACATGTAAAAATCTTGAGCCGGATTTTGTCTAAAGAAATATTATAGTTGCTTTATCTGTCTAAAATACATGATGTAGGAATCGTGTGGTTGGGCTTGATTTTTACTAACTACCCTTATCCTTAAATTTGGTTTGTGTGTCATTTGTTTTTAGAGCCTATTGCTGTAGATTTTATGTGTCTATAGACCAATAACTATTAACGACTTTCATCGGTTTCAATAATGGATTAGATGCTGATCTTAAACATACAGAGGCTAGGAAAATTCCTCCAATATTCTGGTCGTCAGGACGACCAAAAACAGAAATCTGGTTGTCCACTATTTTAGGTTGTCCACTTAATTGGGACATATTCATAATCGGAAAGGAAAACAATAGATTTCTGAGAAGACAATTCAAGTAACTGCTTAAAAGTATCTGGTTGTCAGGACAACGAAAAAAATTGGTTTTCTGGTTGAGGACACTCGAACACGCACATTTTCCTAGCCTGATACAGACTTTATCGTGTCAAAGGCATAACAAAATAAAGAGTAGGTTTCCTGTAAGATTGTGTTCAAATGATGAATTATATCTGGACTCAAGTGTTGTTCTGAATGCTACTGCATGGAATCCTAATTCTGAAAAACAACTTATTCTGACAAAGGTTTATCAAATGAATTGGCAATACCTCAATAGCAAAAGATTGGGTGGGACCATATTGGAACTTTGAGCTTCTTACTGTTTTTCTGTTCTCAGAAGAGTGTAATAACATTGTGTTTAAAAAAGGCAAATGAAAAAGAACATGAATCCTTTCCAAACATTTTCAATGAAGTAACTGCCATTTTATTTATTACTGATGGTACTTAATTTTTTCACCATATCCTGGTTACTTTAGGTTTACCCTCATCTGCATAAGCAATTCTTTATTGATATTCTTTGTGTCATATACATATTTTGACTAGAATTTGTTTCACCTCACAGCCCATTAAGTATACCACTGGAAGTGCCAAGACGAAGATGCGGGAGGAGAAACCAGGAATGCCAACATTTGCACAAGAGCGCGCTGAAGAAAGAGCATCCAAAAAGGTTGGTGTATACATGCTGGTATTTTCAAACCACTTTAGTTCAAAATCCTCCCATCTGATATCTGGAAAATTATTGAAAAATACCTTTCTAATTCTGTGATTTAGATACAGACATATTTACTGTTCGGTAGCTCCGGGGTCAGGATAAAAGGGCTTGGTGGGGTATTGTGTGGGCCTATGACAGGATATCTCAGTGTGGCAGTACTATTAAAAGGGCATTTGGTCCCACTGCTACAAATAGGCACCTCATTTAATTGATTCAGTCACCGCCCTAGTGGCATAAAACTAGCTTCAAAGCTTTACCTTGTGCAGTTTGGTAAAAGAACCCTAAAGGGTTGGCGGGACGTTAAACTAATCCCACAAACAAACATCCTGTAGCGACATTGTGAGCAGAGCAGTGTCACCCTCTAACATTTGTCATTTGTATTTGTATAATGACCAGTACTTGTCTCACATAAAACCCTATTTTTTACAGAGCCCAGATGGTTACCTTGAAGCTTTGACTAATGCCTACATCAGAAGTGGTATACTGGTCAGCGATCAACAAGCCAAAGGTGAGTCATGATTTAACATCTTAAATTTGAGCACAACCATAATTGCAACACCTCCTATAAATTCCACATACCTTAAGCCTATATTCCACATCCCAATTTTGCTGCCAATTTTTAAAATTGGCAGTTAATAAACCCATGTTACATACCACTAGATAGTTTTCACTTTCAAATAGTTTACTCCATACTTATTCCCAGAGAAAATAAAACAAATACAAAATCAAAAGTATCAAAATTGACAAGTGGAATATAGGCTTTATTTAAATGAAATACGATGATGCAAATATCTTCTGAATGGTGAGAAACATCAAGGGAACTGTGACAGGATTTATCAATGTTCTGAAGAAAAATTAATGAAATATGCCTTTAAATAAAGTTCCTTTATTAAGGCCCCGCCACCACAATGAAAAGGTCATCAAATAAAACTAACACAGTTTCGTTATTCGATCATATAGCGATAGGTTTCAAAGGATTTGAACGGAATGAACCGGGTATGTTGAAAGTGGCATGGATTTTCTTGCTCTTTGGAAGATTACCCAAAATGGAAATATTGTTTTTGCACTACAAAAGTCTATGGTTTTAGTTTTTGCACTACAAAAGTCTATGGTTTTAGTATAATCATTAGTTCAGAGATACTTATCTTTTCTTACATGTGGAATGCAGGGTTCATAGCATGGTTAACAGTTTATGAGAACATTAATCTAGAATTATTGATGAATCTATATCTAATCTACGGCCGAGTTTTATAGATCAACACTGATTTTGAAATCTAGGTTCAGTCTATGGATTCTACAAAATTAACCGGAATATCAACTTTTCTTAACTTTTCTTTCCGCAAAAGCTTTTCTCAGTGTAAAAAAATAATCAAAAAATGGTAATCATTTGTATGGTTCTGAGTTATTGTGAGCACCATGAAATGTTGCTAAGAACCCTGATATCCCCCGTGGAAATATAGTGTACCATCTCTTCTTAAACTAAATACTGAGTCAGATGTAGAAGGTTAATAGAGATGTAAAGTACAGAATATTAGGATATCTTAAATAATACTTGAAATCTGAGAATGAAACAAGAATGGACCTGCCTTTGAATCCACATACACAGAGGGTGTGACTTCACACTTAAAAGTAGATTCTAGCATTCTTCTCTTTTCTAATTGAATAATAGATTTTCTATTGATTCATTTGAATAAATCTCAGGGGTACTTGATTTTTCAATGATGTTAAATGTGATATAATTATAGTTTCCTTAAATTGATTGATTAAGAATGAATTTATGAGTTGTCAATTTTTTTAAAAAAAAATTAGGTTATTAATAGTGAGGGGATCTTTAGGGCTCTGCTTTTCATAGCCCCAGAATATGCCGGTGACAATCTTGGACATACATAAATTTTTTTTGGTATAAAATGTGTTATGCACAATTTAAGTGCTTTATAAGAATGAATTTAAAACAGAGTGAAAAGGGAATATTTTTCAGTTTCAATTTGAATTTTTTTTTTACATTCTTTTTTGTTGTCTTTCAAATGTGTCTGATGCATCCACACTATTTATTTTGAAACAAAATTAAAGCAATTTTTTCCCTATACAATTCCCATGCACTTATCCTGTCCTATTTGTATGTGTGCACAACTTGATGATCTTTTCTTTTACATTTGTCTTGAGTATCATCTACATTTTGACATGAGTATACCAACACCATGTTTCCGCATGCTATATTCCCTCCCCAGAGGTCCCACACTTTCGGTATACAGCTGGTAATCGAACCATGCCCAACCCTCTCGAAGGCATGTGCCCACACCATGAGAAAGCCTTCGCTGCACAATACGTCGCGAACCACCTTCAGCAGTTCAGCTATCCAGGTAACCCTGAACTACCTATGAATAGTTAGATAGTACCTATAGCACATCTTTATTTCAAGGCACAATTATTTTTGTTTCATTGCAATACTTTTCTTTTATTTGATTTTATTGAAATTTTGTGCATCATAACAGAAGCTGATAAGTATTATTTCTTTTAAATACAGTCTAGTAATTGCCTATGAATGTCATAAAGGACCAATTTCTAAATAAAACCTTTCAACTTAAACGTCAACAAATGTGTTTTAAACTCGCATCTTTATGACCGATGAATAATGCCCCACTAACCCCTGCAACTCATTGTATGAAACTGTACAGAAGTTACAGTTTTCTCTAAATTAAGTTGGCAAGAAACATGCAAAGTAGCTTAAGTTTTGCAACTGTAATCTTTATTTATATGGTACTCTGCACTCAAAGAAGGGGGTTGTGTGTGAACCAAAAATTCTGTCAAGAACTGTCAGCTACAGTAATTTCTAAATGTGTTCAATCTAGATTGTGTTATTTAGACATTAATCTGATTGTGTATTATAGGGTGTAAAGTGAAATACTACTCTAAATGATTACAAGCTTGTATTAAACTGGATCTGCAGTGGTGATAAATATTGACTACCAGCATGCTTTGGACTATTGGTAATGGGATATTTCCCCTACCTTGCATGGGAATCCTAAAAGGTTTTATTTGGTGTGGTGCATAGACTTCAAGTGTATTTATTGTGCCAGGATTCTCACAATCCACAATGACACTTGATAAGCAAGGAGGCAAATATGGTCATATCGGTACCACTTAAAATCAGTTTCAATTACTTAAAGATATTGTGTTGGACATCGCAAGCAACTTTGAGGCATCACAAAGCCTAGTGAATGCCCCTATGAACCAAAATGTGTCACACTTCAATTTCTGTGGTCATTCATGTAATGAAAAATACCTTTTATAAGTAATGCACTTGATATGGTGCAACAGGTACAAGAATATTGCAGATTTCTGATGATTTATACATTATAAATATTTGCAAAATATTGAATAGCTGGGAAATAATAGTCTGCAGCAATAACAGCTCAGGTGCATTGAAAGTAGTTCTTAATGTAGAGAATATAACCACTTTTTTGTTTTCTAAAGCCTTGATTATCCCAGGAGCCACTTTCCAGCATAGATCTTGAATACCAAGTTTCTCAATATCTATGTCTGCAGTCAGAAAAATACTAGGTCTTGCAGAAAAATGTGTCAGGATTCAAGATAAATGCAATGCAATTCTTTGCTCACTCATATTAACATAAACAACTAATTTTGGGAGTACATTAATACTGCATAGGTTATGATTTGTAAAAAGAGTGCTATGATGGATTAAGATTTTTTGCATCTGTTGATTTGTACTTAGCACAAATCTAAGTGTACCTTGTCCTTTTGTTTCTGCTAAAAGTGTTAGATGAAAATGGTGAGCCGGTACATGTTGGCGTAGATATAGACTGGCAATGGGACGCTGCCAACGGCCACTGCACCTGCTCTGAGGCTGACAAAGCCAATCCGACTTCAGACACTGAGCCTTCTCTTAGACACACTGAACCGCTCTTGTTCAAAGAGGAAAGTGAAGGTAAACAAGGGAGATGTATAGATGTGGCTTTACAAATTGTTCTCCCCAGAGCCCTGATGAGTGGTTAAGTCCTTCCCCATATGATCCTGTAACAAATGCTTAATCCCTGTGTAACACTGTTCATAAAGTGATGTGTTAAGCTCCATCTCCAACTATATTGAATTGGATCTCCAATTTGTTATATTGCTTATAAAGAATACTTCTTAGGGATTTTTGTACAAATTGTAATATTTTTCTGGAGAGTTATGGCAAATTCTGGTAGGAGAGGAATGTAACAAAAAGATAATGTGAACCAAGAATGGCTACCATAATCCAGTGATTCTACTCAAAGATTTTGGTTGGTGTCTAGCATGAATTTCACAACACTTCAGGTCAAGGAGTGAATGTTACTTACTATGAGTATCCACTGTGATTATGTCCATCAGAGACTTAACAGAGATAATAGAATCATCCTTGACATTCTCAATTTGCATGGTAAATTAAAAATAAAATACTGACAAACTTACAAACATTCAGTAAAGAGTGTTCTAACAAAAAATGAAATTCACACTCTGCTGTCCACATAACAATTTTGTTTTAACATTAAAGTAACTCAGGAAGAGCGCTTTGCAAATTCCCCCTTGGGTGGCACCCGAATGTTCAGAAGGAACAAATACTCGCGTCATTCAGCTATGACCAAAAAAGGTAAACATCAAACAAACAGTAAAAGAGTAACAGTTGAAGAGTGAAATGATGCCTCAAGCTTTCATCAAAGAGAAGTCTTTAAGGATTTTGCTGCAATTGACAGGATAAGGGAGAGTTAATTGTTGTGGTTTTTGCCTCAGTCTTTTTAACAGTGTACAAATTTGTTGGGGACTTGATGTTATGGAGTCTTATAGCCACTTGCATGTTTTGTTGCTATTTTACAGTTTTCGATTGCTTTGCTCTAAGGATCTCATCTTGGAAACATTTTCCATAGAGTACATAATTATGAGGTGGCCTTGCTGTACAAGGCAAGGGGGATGTTGATGTTTCTCAGTTAATGTTTGCATACCTGCAGATTCATGCTCTGAGCATTTAGGTCTTTTAAAGGATATCATATGAATCAGAACCTTGCAATTTTTAGTTTTGATTGTTTTAATTCCTTTTTTGTTATCAAAGGCCCCCAGTGTCTTGTAAATTAGTAATGGAGTATATTTTCTAGTTTGTTCTGTAAAATGATTTTGATGACTTTTTGAGGGGTTCTACATCCTCTGTCAGGAACTTTTATCATATTGCCCTGCAGAACATGTTGAAAATAATGAGGACACTCTCGAGACTGAGAAATGTAAAGGGTTACGGGGAAAGATGACTACACGTCTTAAGATAAGTAAAGGTAAAACAACAGCTATTGGCACGCGTCCTGAGTTTGTGAACACAGTGTTGCCAACTACATTTTAGAAGTTTCTATTACAGAGGTTTTATTTGAGACCCATATTATGTGGGTCTGGGGTCATCTTCTCTGAGAAAAATGTGTATTTCATAATATTATGTGCTAATGGGGAGATTTTTTCATAGCAAATTCTGGAAGTATATTTGTTTTGTTCCTGAAATTGATGAGGTTTTCAATGGTTATAATCAAAATATAGGTCAAAGCTCTGACCTCCTGAACAATGAAACTTCAGAGGTCTCTTCTATCATTATGGATAGTTGGCAACACTGTAATATCTACCCACTTTTTGAAGCTGTTTTATGAACTGATTGTGCTTGAAGTTTCATGCCCTCATTCAGTTGATAAATGAAACACTTACTGAGTTCATATATTCAAACTAAAACCTAGCAATACAGTGAAAGTGTGATGTGATTCAGCAAGACTCATGGCTAACTTTTAATCTGATTTCCCTGAACATATAGCTGTGCCTGTCTACTAAAGACAAACATTTTTAGAGTGAGATTTGAGGAAGATACTTAATGGATATTTTTTCTTATGGCAGTTCATGCATGAAATCTTGTTTAAATTGTTGTGGAATTAACCAAGCTTTTATGAGCAGCATTGATTTTTTCTGTACAAAAACTAAACTAAAATACTTTTTTGTGAATTTGTTTTTCTGACTATTTTAATCACTCTAGTTTAGGATCAATATGTAATGAAGACAGTGGTTTTCCTGGATATAATCATATGAATATAAGAAGGGCATACAATTCATTCATAAAATATGATATCAAGAACAAAGTAAGAGGACCAAAACAAAACAATTGATAAAAATACTTTACCAAAATAAACATTTTTACTTAGCAGTACCAATTTTGCTCAATATTTTGAATGGCAGTTTTCATTGTGGTATTGTATATACGTGTGTAGCGAGAACAAGTAGAAAGAAGCGGAAACGTGAAATTGACACTGAGAAGTTGTCTGACAAGGTTTCTCAAAAGGCCACAGAGCAAAGACAGTCAGTGGCTGTACCAAGTTATAAACTTCAACAATCCAAAACAGGTAAATCCCTACTCATGTGACATCATTTGTTGGACAACCCAGGGCCAGATTCATAAATAAATATCAAAGTTGTACATAATCCCTTGTTGGTTTGAACCCTGTATCTATATTTCCCTAAATATACTCATCAATACCATTGCGTCTCAGTAGTAGTAGTTTGACATTCTGTTGAATTTTTAGGTAGAGGTATTTGGATAACTCTCTTTCAAACGTCTAGTATTTCTGTCTCCGTACTCAAAAGGCTCTATGTGACCTATAAACTAGCTTTTTTCTTAATTAGCCAACTTTATGGACTTACATTGAAAGTAGGAATCAGTAGTTAGGTTTTTACAAGCTCATGTTCCACATTTACTTTATCTGAAGTTATTTTGACAATTAAAAACATGTTGTTTCATTTAGACTTCACTTGCTTAAGTCTTTTTCATATCAACCAAATATATTTTCAATGGGTTTTAAGAAATTCATATAAAATAAAACAAAAAAACAGTAAGGATGTTTCCTAGATGACTTAGCAAAATTGATTGCCTTTTCAGATAAAGTATGGTACATGAACATTGCTAATAGCCATAGCAAGCTAACAAAGTCTCTGACATTCACAAACAATTCCATCAAGAGTGACATCCTCTCAGCAAGCTAGGTATTCCAGAAAGGGTAATATGTCTCTGTGTGATGTTTGTTCCCCTTAATTAGGTGCGGACGCCAATCAGGACACGACAGCTAATCAGTTGCTGTCACTCAGTCGCAGTTATATAAAGCAGAAACTCCAGAATAAAGGTGTCGTAGCAGTGTCCGGCGGTCGGACACTGCAACCCACCTCCTCCAACACCACCACCACGCGAGGTAGCTGTTGTGTGCTGTGCTTTGACTCTTGTTAACCTGTACATTTAGCAGCTTAGAGTAGTTTAGCCATTGATGACTCATGTTTCTAAAATGTATTATATGACTTTCTAATCTAGCGGTATATCTTTCTACTCAGATGTTCCCATTACTGCCGCCTTTGAAAACTCGAGGAACATGATTGACTATGGTATCAAATAGCTTTCTCAAATAAACAATTCAATTACAAAGTCACTTTGGTGAGGCAGAAAATAGGATATTTCACAAAGGAATTCAAACATACAAGTGAAAACTACCGAGAAATGCAATAATAATGGCTAGTACACTGAAGGTTATCAAAATACACCCTGTCCCCTATTGAATCTACCAAATCTCCCAAAAAATCTGAGCAAAATTGCCTTTAATAGACACATGCTAGAATGAGACTATTTTGGTGCATCATTTTCTTTCTTTCTATGAAGGAAATAAACGCACCAAAGTTTTGATAAATAGTTTTCCCCTAATTTTTGTTTAGATTTATAATTTCTTATTCAGATAGAAAGGTCAAATCCTTTTGCTTAATTTCAAGAGGTCAGTATCAAC
Source organism: Lepidonotus clava (assembly GCA_936440205.1). Lineage (NCBI taxonomy): Eukaryota > Metazoa > Annelida > Polychaeta > Phyllodocida > Polynoidae > Lepidonotus > Lepidonotus clava. The sequence goes on from OW387141.1 coordinate 4,767,083, forward strand.
TACACATGCAGGGTGGTCTATGTTAAACTAATTGTTAGGCATCCACAGAATGCAGCAATCGGATTGGCTGATGTGCATTCCACTCCATGTTACTTCACCCAAATCTGTTAGTTGGGAGTACCAGCACTAGCCTTCTGATTGGCTGATATGCCACCTCCCTCCCACTATTTTCATGCCAATGGAACTGCTAGGAAACAGCAAAACATTTCTGCACAGTAGCCACCATGCAGCCACTATGTAGACATATATAGACCGATGTCTATGGACTAGGAATCCTCATGAGGATGGATCCGTCAGAGAATATATTTATTGATCTAAATGTAGTCATCATAGGTAACAGATTTGAAAGGAAGAGTTCATTTCTATACATTACAACTGGATTTCATTATTTTATTTGCGAAGGCACTTGTCACCCTCTAAAGAGATGTTCATATTTGAAACAGAACCAGTTTTGGATATAAAGGGGAGTTGAGATGTTCATGCCCTCTCCACTTTAATTTAATTTTGCCCAAACCTAGCAGTGCAATTTCTTCCCCCTTTTAATAAAGGAGGTGTATCTTATTTCAATCCTTTGAAATGGACTATAATTAAGATATGGCAAGCAATGCTGCTATCAATGACAACTAGTAATAAGCTTGAGCAATTCTGGGGAAGCAATATTTACTGAAATAGATCTGATAGTATTCATAACAAATTACTGGTATATCTTGAAAGCTCAATATTCCCATCAGACCTCAGTTGCAATATAAATATTGAAGTCAGAAGAAGTTGCACATGTAGGACTATAGTGTCTTCATAAATGGAATCACATTGATTTTCTTATCTAAGGTTACCTTCTTTGGGGAAAACATTTGTGATAATACTTTGTACTGATGTACAATTTTGATATAAGCTTAGATGGGCTTGTGAAAATATTGAATTATACTAGTGCAGCTTGGAGCTATATAATGAAAGAATATTACTCCTTAGGGTTCATTTTCCCATTGTTTCCTTTGTACAAAGTGGTTGTCTATCCTTTTATAGGTGGTATTATTGGCGTTAATTGTAGATAGTGGTCTGTCTGTTTATAAACTCTGCATACTTGTAGTTCTTCTAGCAAAACTGGTAATATGTATTACGCTGTCATAGATTATTATTCACATTTAACCTAAATCTAGTTAGGAATATTAATTGGGTATTGTCTGTACATATATATTTTTCCAGTAATGGACTTGTTAACTACATTAAGTAAAAAAAATAATATAAAAAGCATAAAATGTTTTGATGTTCAGCTCGTGGACCATTGCCGAGAGTTCTTAAATCAATATGCGAATCCCCGCAGCCATACGACTTGTGGTCTGTATACTATACAGTTTAAGGAGAGCTATGTTGGTCTTCATTGCATTGCACCCATATTTTGTTTGTTCCTATAATGCAAACCATTTATTAGACTAAGTGTTATTTTCCAAGAACTGGTAAATGTATGTAATATCATATAAAAACCTCAAGACAAGTTTGAAAACAGGTTATTCCCAAAAGTTCTGTGCTTGAATGATTTGCTATATAAGACAGTAAAATTTTAATATGACTTTTGATTCACCACAGTCAAGAGTGCATATATATAGGAGTTACTCCCAACTGCGAATAGAAACAGTTCCGTTGTAATGAGTTTCAAGTTGAATATAAGGTACATATACAAGAAGGGGCATTTCAAATTATTTCATTTGATTATTTTCAAAACTTTACCAAATTTATTTTATCTTATGTTTTTGTGTTAATTGTCTACTATATATGCACACACTTTCTGCACAATTTGTTTTAGTTAAAGTTATATCTTTTTCCTTTGGTGTTCAGTGTCAATACAGAAGAAAATGTATTAGTCAACTATTCAGACCGTTTTCAAGTACCTTTCGTTAATACAAACTGTCATTATTCATGTTTCCTTTGCATACATGCTAAGCACTATAAGATATATCCCCACAAAAGTGAATGTATTTATTGTCATAAACATTTTGTCAACCATTAAAAATTATCATATTATGAAAGTAAATAATAAATATGATAAATTATGATTACGTCACATTGTAAAAGATACTATGTTGACATTAGAAATTAGATATCACACTAGAAATATATTCATTGAGTGTCATCATTGAAGTTATCTTAAGTTATGATATCACAAAAGATGTATGTGCCTCTTTTCTGTAAATTGAGTTGGCTTTTTTCTACATTTGAATCCTTTCATTGAGCAACTATTCTCTTTCTTTCAATTATCATAAAGATAAAAGTGTTTATTCAGACCCTGACCTTGACAGTGTCATGGTCTCACTGTGCCCTTGGCTTGACCTATGTCCCCCACTTCTGTGTTAGACGTATTAGGTGGCGCTCTGCCCTTCAGTGAACCCCAGCACCAGCACCCCTCTACCAAGCCACCCTTCTCTATCGTCCGTATTGCTTCCACCTACTCCATGAGCGGGGACCAGTTGGGTTTGTTTTGTAGTTCACTTCATTGGGTTTTCGACCCACACCAAATAGAGATTATGCACATTGAATGGAATAGTTTTCAGAACAGTAGTTTCAGTTGTCTTTAGTTCTTAGATAATTTCCTTTAGTTTGATTACTTATAGGCTCATGATTTTAGATTAGGGAGAATAACATTGATATTTATCTCACAAATTTGCTGTTAATAACATTGTTTATCTCTTTTTAGTTATCTCATGTAGAATATGTTTATTATGGTTGTCAAATGGGTATCTTGGTCAATGTGACATTTGAGTTCTTTTCATTGTATATCTGTAGTGACTACATCACAAACACTGGTGAAGGTTGTACAAACTAACATGCAAACAACTCACTTCAAAACCACAGAAAAACAACAGCCTCCAACTACAATTAAAAATGATAACATTTGAAGCTTCTCTCTTTGCAACAAGGTTATTTATGGAAAAGATCATCTTTCTTGTATTCTCTAGTACTGCTAAAATCAGGCCGGAAGTCAGCAAACAACTCAATAAGTGCCAGATCAGTCACCCCTAGGCATCGGTCTCATACCCGACCGCGAAGCAACCGCAGTACTCGTATACCAGACACTGGCAGAGCTCGTTCAGCCCTTGAAGGCTACCCTTCCTCGGCAACAGCTTCATGGAGAGAGCCTAGTCTATCTGCTGCTGCATCTCCAGCCCTTGGTAGAACAATGAACTATCTGCAAGTGCCCGAAATCAGGATGGAGAACTTAGACCGAATGCACGTACAGTCGTTTAGTTACAACATACCGCCGCTAGAGGTGCGCCCAGATAGCCCTGAGCAGTGGGCCCAAATCTGTGGAGTTGACCAGTATTTACAAAAGGCCAAAGGTGGAGTATGAGACATATCATACACAATACACGAATATGTTGATGGGCATCATCACCCACCTTTATGGTACCACATACACATAGTGACATCACCGTATAGTTAATTTGTCAAAGATTTTGATATATCTAATGGAGATACAGTGCAACATAATTCATTATTTTGGGCACAAGATCTTTGTACTTCACCACTATACCATTAATGGCAGTCTTATACATGGACCTGCCTACAAGAGATGTCTACAGTCACCCCTAGGACCTGCCTACAGTGATAGTAGAGAATGGCTTAAAAGTCATCAGATGTTCAGTGAACTATTTGCATGCACATTTCACATTCAGGTTACATTTCAGTAGCAAAAATGTCTTCTCAACACTACTCACAATCAGGTGACACTAGGTAGATAGCACACGGAAGAGTATCACATACAGTATCGTAAAAACAGACACATGTTCAATGAATACACATGGCAAATGAGCCAGACTAAAGATAGATCTCACATAAATATAGTACCACCATAAGATGGCAAGAGTTTCACATGTCCATATTACCATTTAATCATCACTATTCACTGTATCTGTTGGAAGAGCACTATTGTAAGTGAAACAGAGTTGTTCAATAATTAAAAAAAAATGTGAGGATACCTACAAATAAATCAATATGATCTAAATGTGTATTACATACTGTCATTACATGATGCTCTCTATACAATATGGCACCTTCTTTGTGCAATTTAACTACAATCAAACATCTCAATCTTCCTTAAAGACAGAATTGGTTTACATGATATCTGATAGTGCAACATCAAACATAATTACTGACCTCAATCTTCACTCATAGAATCACAAAATAACTTAGTTCATGGTCATACATGTTGTACAAACTCTTGTTAAGGTGTATTATACTGGCCATGTTACAGTTGTATGCAGAGGTTGCAGTCAATAATGAGGTTGATGAGGAAGACTGCAGTTAATTTACAAGTAGTTATCAAATATATGATTCTAAAAAAAAATCTCAATTTTGTAATCTACGGTGACTCTCTGTAAACTAAGATTATAATCAAATTTGATATGATTTAGTTCTATAACTCCTAAAGGTACATAACATCTTTATTTTGGTTTTTGAGTACTGCTATGTACAATTGTTATTGTGTGGTCCTTGTGTCCAATCATTCGTTGCATTTATATCGTTTCATATTCATAGGTTCACTAACCCTTAACACTCCATATTTGTACCCTGTCATTGTTTAAATACATAATATCTGTTCAGCTCAACTGAGAGAAAGTGCGGATGCGTTCCATCGATGTCTCTATTGCATGCTTCTTTCATACATTTTGTTAGCTAAGATGTTTTTTCTTAATGCCTGAAGCTGGACCCTTTTTTTGAGTTTGATAACCATTAGTAGTGTGTAAACCCTGTAACATTAACCAACTTCCTTGCTGTCTACTTCCGCCGACTATCAGCGGGGCGGTGCAGCTGGCACAGTCTTGGTATTCGTGGCAAGAAGTCGGTTGTGCACGCTCCTAGCCAGCTGCTGCAGGAGGACTCCTCACGATTTCTTGTTCTAACCATGGCTAGCTCCTCTCCTGCCTCACTTCTTGTCACCACCATGCACAGAACTGCCCAGGGTAACCGCCTAAGTGCACCATTTAGTTTTTAGTAAATCTGACTTTGTTTTTAATTTGTAACTTGTTAAAAGATTTGGCCTCATTAGTTTTGTTTTGGTTTTAACAGCTTGCTTGCTTAGGTATATGTCATTTTTCTTTTTGAAACATTTTTTGCTAACATTTTGTTGATGATAGATGACAACACCTAACTGGCAGAAAACTAACAAATCAATAATTGCTAATGAATCACAAGAACCTTTGTTTTCAAAAGACTAAAGAAGTATTAGAACCACATGGTTTCAGCATTTTCCAAATTCATTGTGAAAAAAAGATACATTTGATTAATTGTTTTTTTTTAGAAATGTATTGTGTTGTAAAGTCATGCTTTAAGTCTATTCACTCCAATTCCACCTACATTTCTCAGTAGGTAATCCAGTAAGTGCCACTATGTACTATATCCCTGACACACATATAGCTATTAGATGTTTACCTTTAAATATAGGCACTACTAGCACTATTTCTTGGTGTAGTCTTGCTTTGTTCTTTATGGTACTCTACATTTCAAGATGGTTTCACTGTCTAACTATAATTTGCTTAAGTCCAAGTTGAATGTTGGATTTGCAGAAGATCTTGAGGATCCCTTGCATGGAAACAAAACCAGTAAACCAGTCAGTGCGAAGGACCGCCGGGCAGCTCAACGACATCTCGTGGAGTTGTCAGCAGCCCAACAAAGACAACAGGACCTACTTGAACAACAAAAAAAGGTAGCTACTCTCAAAGAAAGATGTGTTTTATTTTGAAAGGTTATATATAAATTACACACAATAGAGAATGTGCTCTTTAAAGGAGGGTAGTAGATGATATCTACTTTACCAAAATTGTCTGAAAATGGGCCTCAAAAGATTTCCTTTCCCCTAAACATTACATAAGGCATATGGGAGGTAGATATTACTATTGTTTTACTAGAGGCCATCTTATCTCATATCTTGAAAACATATACAATGTCATTACAGTTACTGTCTATCTGATTAGTTGTTCTAATCGGGTAGCAAGCATGCTATACTGAGAAATCAAATTGTATCAAACTGTTATTCTAATCATGTCATGATCTTGTAAATGCAGGTTGACCTAGATAAACAAGACCGAAGCTCATCCAGTCCCATCAAGCAGCATCCCCTCCCCTTTGATGGAAGCCTAGATCGAGAACGAAACCATGATTTACCAAGACGAGGTGTGTAACTGGATGTTTGTAACTGTAAGCAACTAGTGATCTATCATTCACAGAATATATCTCTTCATATAATGGCCAATTGATATCTTTTTCAAAAATGTATACACAAATATTTAAATGTCTGGAAAAAAGTAAAATCTAAACTGAGATGCTATATATTACTTGTAAAATCTAAAGTTTCAATTGGTGATTTCTTGAAAAGCTTTGAAGGTACTGAGCTTGGAGGTTGACATGTATTTCTGTGCCTGCAGGGAGCTCCTCCCCATCCCTGTCAGACATACCTGACAACACGGGTAGGTTTCACCTTGCCTTACATGTCAAACATGTGCCTTGCCCAACATAATTATGCCGCTGCACCGTTGATGCTAACATTTTGCCAGAGTGTTGTGTCAAATGTAATCAAGAAGCATAATCCACTAATGGCATGGTGATAAGGAAGCAGCGAAGCTGTCTTTCACTTATGAATGGTGATTTTGTTGGAATTATTTGTCACTTTTGTTGGTCAAGTTGATTTCTGGTTATCGTTAGTAGAAATAGATAAAAGCAAAAGCATTTAAGATATTGATATGCATGTTCTATTCAGGTAAGGATGGCATCAAATTCCTGATAGGATTTATTTTTTGTTTGCACATCATTAAAGCTACACTACTACAAAACAAATATTTGTCTGAAGTTGAATTACAAATATGTTTGTCTCATCACATAGGACTAAACCTATCAAAAACAATACCTATCAACAAGTTATCAACATTTAGATAAATTGATCAGAAAGACTGGATATTCATCATAAGAAAATGCAAGAATAATGAAATAGTGCTGTTTTGAAATATATAGTTTCTGTCAAGATGCACATGGAAAATATCTTTTATACCTTTTCATTTTAAAGCCATTCCACAGATGTCTGTTGAAACATCTCCGTTACCGTGGCTCTGGATAACTTCACCGCCACCAATACTCCCCCACATCCCACCCGATGTCACAAATTACAGCATGAAGCTTTTGACCCCAAAATAACACAGTTCTAACTTCTCCCCCCAAGTAGGATATAGATTATATGTGACCATTGCATATGTTAAACTAATACACATTTTATTCCTGCACTTGAAGATGAAAGTTGTCTACTTTCATTGAGAAATCACCTCATTGTCAGTTACATGAATTAGTTTTTTTAAACGGTTTTTGATCCCTTCTTCCCTCCCTTAATTATTATACTTTTATAACATGAAACCACAGGAAGTTGTTGATCTAGAGGTGTTTTTCTCAGAAATGTAGAAACTTTGGTTCTTAAGGGTATGACATGATATGTGTATCAGGAACAATGAATCTTCATCAGCTTTTTTTGTTGTCATTGCCTTCAATTTTTCCCCCTTGATAACATTGATTATGATCTTATTCTTGAAGGCCTAAGCTAATCTGTATGCAAATCGATGTCGGCTACGTCTCTCCTTCCAGTGAAAAGTAGAAAGAAAATGCTTCTTGTTTTGATTGTTTAAGGATAGACAAGGGGGTACAGTGCATAATTCTTTGTGTGGAAAAAAATGTATAACTTAATTTAATGTAAATATCTCGGCTACTATTCGTCTATAATATTGAAATCTTGTACTTCTCCATAGAGACAAATATGACCTTTCAAAATGTGTTTAATGTGAAATTTAAATTGTCAAAATTTGTGACCTTGGGTGCATGAATGAAATGTGCTGTCGCGAGTCTCCTTGATTGTCCTTAGAATCGTGAACATTCACCTGATGAAAATTGAAATGCATGTACTCTGAAGCCTATTCACTGTTTGCCAATCTCAAATCAGATGAAGTTCAAAAAGAACAAATGTAGGCCGATGTAGATGAGGTACTTGCCATTAAAGTCATAGACTGTATTTCTCAGGGTACCAATAGCACAGGGAAAACAGGAAAAATGACAAATTAAATTCCCTGACAGGGAAAACACAGGGAATTTTCAAATTTTACCAAAATACAGGGAAAACATGGGGAATTTCATTTACCAAAACACAGGGAAAACACAGGGAATTTGCAAATTTTACCAAAACACAGGGGATTTCATTTCTCAAAACGTAGGGAATTTTATTTGGCCAGGTTCTGAAATTCCTGTTTCTCAAAATAGTAAGGATTTGACTTCATGTTGTTGGGTTCAATTTTTTTCTGCACACAAAGGCTGTTAAATTTAGGCAACTTGTTCAATATGACAGGGGAAAATTGCCGTGAGACAGGGAAATCACAGGGAATTCGAAAATGGATTTTGCGTTGGTACCCTGAATTTTCTCTACATGTATAAAGAGATGAGAAACCTAACTCTGCATGCTACTGATGTATTTTCTAACCTTTGCATCCCAACTTACTATTAGCTTAAATGGGTCTTTCAATTCTAATGCACACTGTTTTATCATCTTTAAAAAAAATGTCTACACCCCCAAGTTCCCAAGAATGCAACCAACAATAACCTATTTGCATGCAAGTTTTCTCATTATTTTATGGTACTTACATCCTCCAAAGTAACAAAATATATCAGTTAACTTTGATGTTATCTTTGGTTCTGTTTAGTAAATTATATTCTAGTAATGTGGTATTTATACATTAGTGAATATTAACAAGACATTATTTATTTCATTTGATTTAATCTTCCTTTCATAAACAGAGTAGATACATAGATCTAACATTTAAATTAGGGCATGCAACAAGGCGATGCCTCCACAGCACAAAACATAACAGCAGCTAAAATTACGACCTTCCTGAACTGCTCTTAGTAAAATAACCACAAAAAAATATCACATTCATATTTCTCTTCCATCTGATTGTATTTCAGGTTTCTCAGCACGCGTGGTAAGAGTACACTCTCATCTTAGTTCTGGAAGCCACTCTTCCTCAAGTGTTGGGCGAGTGCAGAGTGCCAAGTCTCTAACTGTCACAAACTCTACGCTTAACCTTGCACAACCCTCAGCCTCTGCCCCCTGTGTGCAAGCCAAGGAAGAGGTACACAGCAGTGAGAAAAGGCTCACAGAAGATGAGCTGACACAGGATGGAGCAAAAGCCTACAAGGAAATGGAGCGCCAATCTAAACATGGTTAGTTTCTCTAAAAACTAATGCCTTGTAGTTTGACCCTCTTGTTTTCTGAACATTAATATATTCACCCCAATTTCAAATGTTGCATTGAATTGAACTATGGGGTGTTTCTTTATCATTTATGATAGGGGAGTAAATAAACATTAGTCTTTTAACTCATTAATCCATTAGGTGAGCCAGTCCATGTCGCAATTTTCTCCTCGTTGAGACCGCAAGTCATCTCAAGATATAATTCCACATCTAGAGTTGACACAAACACTTGCATGAAGGGATGTTGTTAATTAAAGTCCAAATGTATGATATAAGTCACTGAGTTCCCGTTAACAATCAACAGTCCTTAAGCTAATCCACTCAACTCACATAGCCAATGCCCCTTGTCACACAACCAAGCCAGTCTGTGGAAGCCCGCAACACTCCCAGTATCCTGGCCTATTCCTATACAAGGTGTTACTCAATCTATGATCTGACACACTCTAACCGCAGCTAGCTACCTGTCCCACTTTTACCCCCAGGTCCCTGTTTAGCCTACACTCTTCAAGCACAACATGAAGAGGTTCACTCTCAGCCCTAACATTGCTTTATGCATGTGGCTTCTTTAAATGATCATTTTTTGTTTCACCTTTAGATAAACCTTCGAGGAGAGCAAAACTTCGAGATATTGGGAGACAGCAAAGTGAGCCGCAATCCAATGCTGAACGCAAGCCAGTCAAAGTGCCTCAATCAACAGGTAAAACACATTACTCTGTAGATCAAGGATAAGCATAATACATCAACTCCCCATTAAGAAGCTTTAGTTAGACTTGTTGATGTATAACAAGATGACTTATAAACCATTTTGTGTGACAGTTGAAAAAAGTACAAGTAGTGACAGGCCTTCAAATAAATTACCTACTGCAGTGACAGTTAAAGCTTCATCCATCAGAATTACAATGCAGTACAAATTCTTAAACCAAGCATAAGCAGATCCTCTTGAATTCTTTTTTTTTCACTTATGTAACTTTGAAAACTGATATTTTACCAGTGTTTCAATTATTTGTTAAATGATTGTAAACATCCTAATTCTTAGAACAGTCATCTTTGTAAGCAGAAATCTTGAAATGGTGAATGTCCTTTGCTCAGGTTCTTTACACAGGCACATCCAATTTCAAATATCTAATAGAAAATGAGAATCTTTTAATCATTTAATAAGGTATATTTGAAGGTCTGTGTTTGTTTATCCTTGTTGAGACCATTTCCCCAAACACAAAACCTTTATCTTCTGTCATAAGCTACCCTCCTAGTCTTTCCTCAGATCACAGTTGAGGTGCATTCCCCTGGAGGACTTACAATATATGTGTGACTATCTTCCTACTTGGCCAATGTGAGCTTCAGCTTACATATTCAGAAAATGAATACATTCTTGATGCAAAGAAGCAGCTTGTAAAAGTGATGCATGGCCCAATAGATAACAACACAGGAGAAGTGTACATAGATGTTAATGTATGTCATCTAAAAAGATAAAATTCTTGTTACAATACAAAAATCTCTCTGAAACCTTTGGCCATATCATTTTCCAACGTCAGTTTTTAACTTGTTAGCAGATCTAGACATCACTTAGATTTTGAAAGATGTTCTTGTAGGGATACACTTATACTATTGGCCATAGGGCATTGTAATTTGTTTCTACTCTTGCAGAATGGTTAAACTAGGGAGCCAATGTGAAGCGTTGGCCAACATAACTAGGTATAAATATATTTAAAATCTTTCAAAACTTTTTTTTACATTTCCTTTGTGGCTGCCACTAGCTTTTCACCCTGAAGAAGTGGACTTTGTTTGAAGGCCTGTTCTCAAATACATACACTGCCAAAGATACTTTAGCACAAACTGCTGGCATAATTATTCTTTTTTTTCAATATAAGATATTGCACAATGAGCAACTTTTACTCGTAAGTTCCTCATCTCTTGGTTTGAATCAATTTGTGGTCCACAGACAGAAACCAAAGTGTGAGCCGCCGCCTCTTGGAGATGTCACTCGACCATTGGATGGCCAGCGTGCTGGACCGACTCAGTAAACCCAATGGCTCAGATATCACTCCGGAGAGTCAATGACAAAGTAAACATGCCCCATTATGACCATAAGCCCTCCTTGCATTTGCACAATCCCCCATACCCCAGTCAAGTATCACTTGTTGTGTTGAACCAAAAACTATCCCTTTTCAATCGGCATTTTGTAGGTGTGTAGATGTGCACTTGATCAGAAACACATGTTGAATGAATGTGTGTAGACAAATGGTAAATTACATTGTATTACTTTTAGTCTGTTAAGGTAAACGACTGTTCTGTCAGTCATGTGTTTTGTGAAGAGACTGAGCGGCATGAACTTTTTCCCGTTTGTTTTCGTGTTTTCTATGACTCTACAGATACACCGTGTTTGTAAGGTTGCAGTACTTAGGTATAGCTGGTGATTCAAGGGAATGCAAAGCACATTAGAAATGACAGTCAATGGTGATATGTACATGTTTTCTTATCTTGCTGCCTGAAATAACAAAGTTAGCTTAGAACTGAACCAGGATAACGTAATTGTTTTGATAAGGGCAATAGAGAATGAAATATATTCTCTTCTGAGGTTCATATAATTTGTGAAAATTTTAGAAAGATTTCTCTTTCATAAGGACTTTGATTGGAGGGAGAACAGGAGGCTCGCCTTCAGCCTTGTTCCATATCTCATTATTTCTGATCTTCCGATTGATTTTCGAGTTTTAAGCCTATTTTCTTACAAAGTATTTCAATCCTTTTCTTACAGAGCCTTCACGTGGAGCAGGGCACAGCAAAAGCAGTGCTAGTGCTCCCTTGCCCCCTACTTTGAGTAAGGTAAGCCTCCAGACAGCAGCCACTCATCAGACGAGAACGGCCCACCACACCGGCTTCACCCCCTCCTCCACCAAGACTGTTAGCCAAACCGCTTCACACCATACAACCTCTCAACAGAACAGGAATAATAACAGTAGAGAGATCATCCTAGATGTACCTGATCCTAGTGGCAATGCTGCTCTGCTCCAGAGACAACACTCTCAACGCAGGACCTCAAACTCTTCGGCCACGCACCCTGAGATCAACGACACAATCCGTAGTTACAATGAGATCAGAGATGCCCTGCTTGATCCTGCCAAAAGAGCCAACCTTAGTCCCACAACAGGGTAATTTTCACATTATGATTTACATCCCTACAGAACTCATCAAAATTATGTCTATGTTATTTTTCCTTCCATTTTAAAAATAATTCTATCTATAGTTTTCATCAATATCAAATGTATATTTCATTAGTATTTACAATTAACAATTTTTTCATTAACCTTATTATACCATATGACTTTTTTTATGTTTTAGTATGTGAGGATAGCATTAATTCAAAACATCTAACTCAGGAAATACCTCTGCTTTCTGCCACTGTGTCTGCATTGCAAGCTTTCAAATAAATGTATGTCCCACAAGATTCATATCAATCATATTTTCGCCTAAAGGATATGTTTACTCATTAAAATTATTCATGATATTGCAATATAACATGCACTTGCTATTATGTCATATAAGTAGTATACATTATTAAGCTTTTTTTGCACTATACAGTCAAGGCATGCATTTTCTTGTTACATAAATCTAATATAGATTAATTAGTTTAACTTAGATTAAGAACATCTTTACCCTTTATTTGGAATACCTAGGCAATTCATAGAACACTTTGTGCGCAAGACTGACAAGGAAGTCGCTGCCATAACTTCAGAAGAAAGCCTTCTGGGCGAGGTTTGTATTGAGCTAAATGAATCAGTTTCAGTACAACCTGCTGTATTTTCTTCAGAATTAACAGTTATATTTTATAACTACATATGTATATCAAAAGAAAAGTGCATATGAATTTAATGAACTTATTTATGCAGCTGAGTTTTTTTTTTTTATATGACTTTTGAAGTAGAATACTGCTAAGACTAACCCATTTTGTTAAGAGTTGTTAAGATAAAGATTTGTGTTTTAATCTCTAAGTTGTTAATATTCTGTATGAATTATTAACAATACCATGTAAAAAGTTTAAACCTAAGCCTATTCCATGCTCCTAGTAAACATTTTGAAGTATATCTACAATATATCCCCTTTTTATTTCTATAGAAAAAAGAGGACAGGATCTAAAAAATCCCATTATACTATTCATTTTCCTTTTAAAAATTTCAGTCCAATGGTTTTGTTGGTGGGCAGAGGGGGCGTTCCACCTCAATAGACAAAGAATCCCTCCTCCAAACTCCAAGGAACCATACATCTAGCAACTCCATGCCACCAATTGCCCTACCACAGGAAAACACTTCCGATGGAAAGCCATCATTTGGCAAGAAGCTTTTCATCAAGGGCAATAGTGAAACAATCCATAATGAAAATGCTCCTCAGCGCTCGCACCGGGCGAGAAACGAGCGCCCACAGAGCCACCACTTTATGTTGGAGGAGGAAGCAGAGCTTCGGATGGGCAGTGGTGTGTCTCGTATTAACATGAATGACTTTGTGAGACGTGGGTCCAAGCAGAGCGCCCACCATAGCCGTGGACTTGCTCCACCCATTGACTATTATGATTACACAGATGGGGCAGGCGATGAACTTATGTTGAATGGTCGGAGTAACTCGCCACCACCAATGCCACCCGGAGCAAGGGACCTGCCACTGCCAAGACCATTGGAGGTAGGTGGGCTACTGTGAAATGAAAAAAGTATAACGGGAGAGTTTCCTTGGATGAAAGCATTTTCTTGAAATCTTTATTAATTGTTCCAGTCACATTAACATGACTCATCAAAATCTCAGAATTTAAATGTTCCAGATTTCAACAGCTTTATTACATTGAAAAAGGTAACCTTTGCGTTCATAATTTGGAAATAGACTAGCTCTGTTGGTACTTATTATTAATTAATTTAAATAACTGTTTCACATGAAATGTGTGTTTATGGGGGAAAAGGTTTCTGCATGTGATTCTTATTTTTCATCATTGAGTTGCATTCATTATTGTTTCTTCTTTTTACCAGTTTGATCGAGGTCGCTCATCCTACAGTCAAAGAAAAAGTGAGTTAATATTTTTATGGCATTGAACAAAATGGCATAATTATCAGGTCTAGAGTCATTGAGTGAAAGATGTTTCTAAACCAAAAATAATGATAGAATTATCATATAAAGTAAGAAAGCTTTCAGAAAATATCTGATCTGATAGCTGAGCAAATAATTTATGATGGGACCTATTAAATAGGTTCTTCCTTGATCTATTAATCACTTAAGTTGCATTAATACATCTAAACTAAAGATGGCACTGACTCCCATTGCTATAAAGAGGCACCTCATCTCATATATTCCGTCATTGCTCTTGTGGTGCAAAAAGAACAAAGCAAACAAAAAAGACTTGTTGCATTCTCAAAAGAACCTTAAAGGGTTGGATGGATGTAAAAATTACTAAAACTACCCCAACAAGCCTAAACCTGTCACTTTCCCTAGACCTAATGTACCCATCTCTTTCCCTATACCTAACAAACCTGTCACTCTCCATACACCTTACATACCTGTCACTCTCTATCCACCTAACCTACCTGTCACTCTCCATTCACCTAACATACCTGTCACTCTCTATCCACCTAACATACCTATCACTCTCCATCCACCGGTCCGTCCAAGAACTCAATGATGATCGCACATTCTCCATCCACCTAACCTACCTGTCACTCTCCATTCACCTAACATACCTGTCACTTTCCATCCACCTTACACACCTATCACTCTCCATACACCTAACATACCTGTCACTCTCCATACACCTCACATACCTGTCACTCTCCATACACCTAACATACCTGTCACTTTCCATCCACCTTACATACCTGTCACTCTCCATACACCTAACATACCTGTCACTTTCCATCCACCTTACATACCTGTCACTCTCCATCCACCTTACATACTTGTCACTCTCCATACACCTAACATACCTGTCACTTTCCATCCACCTTACATACCTGTCACTCTCCATACACCTAACATACCTGTCACTTTCCATCCACCTTACATACCTGTCACTCTCCATACACCTAACATACCTGTCACTTTCCATCCACCTAACATACCTGTCACTTTCCATCCACCTTACATACATGTCACTCTCCATACACCTAACATATACATGTCACTCTCCATACACCTCACATACCTGTCACTCTCCATCCACCTAACATACCTGTCACTTTCCATACACCTAACATACCTGTCACTTTCCATCCACCTAACATACCTGTCACTTTCCATCCACCTTACATACATGTCACTCTCCATACACCTAACATATACATGTCACTCTCCATACACCTTGCATACCTGTCACTCTCCATCCACCTAACATACCTGTCACTCTCCATACCCCTAAGATACCTGTCACTCTCCATCCACCGAAGATACCTGTCACTCTCCATCCATCTAATACCTATCACTCTCCATCCACAGGTCCGTCCAAGATCTCACTAATGATCACACACTCTCACCAGGAGCAGGAGGCTGCTATCGGGGGTGCAGGTGCAGGAGGACAATTCCAGGGTCTCAACAGAAATGCGCGGCCACCGCCTTTACTACGACAGCAACCAAAGAAGAGATGAAGTCATGAACCGACTTTGTCATATGCTGCTGTCAACCACTGGAAGGATCTGGAATACATATCAAAAATATTAGAATGAAAAGTAGAATAGCATAAAATGTTCATTACTTTTTATGAGCAAAGGCATTATATATTCAAAGTTGGGTGAAGTCATTCAGTTGAATAGGGAGGAAAGATATCTGCTGCACTGGGTTTAAAAAAGATATCTGTTGTTGCCAAAGACAGGATATTATTGTAAAGGCTTATAAACTCTAAAAAGGGGGAGCAATGAAGCTTTAATGTCTCAGGAGACAAAATATGATAAACCCAAATTGTTGAGAAAAGGATGGAAACATTGGAAATCATCAAAGATGACTTTCATATAATTGACTGTTGGAACCGCTGCTGGTACTGGGTCGTACCTGACTGTGATAATAGCTGGAAGCTGCAACCAGCGAAATCTGTCTAACTATTCACCAAACTTATGATTTCCTCTAGGAAAATATTTCCTTCTAAATGTACCTTTTCGCGATTGTATTTTCGCCACACCTTACTCAAAATGTTGCAAAAGTGCTGCAGTTGGATTCTTCGACAAGTTTGCTGGGGGACAGAGAGGTTTGATTTCATCGACATTATTACGTATTCTCGCAGTCGGGCTGACATCACCGAAAAGCCCCGCCCCTTGCGAAGGGGAAGGACATCAAAAGGAAATCATTTGAGTATGCAAATTTCCCCTCCAAGGAAGGCGGAGCTAAGTTCACTGGTGTCCGGCGTGAATGGCTATTGCAATTACACTGGAATCAGACGACCACTTCCGCCCAACTGCGAGAATGGTTCATTTCACTACTTCATCTTATTTATAGTAGGTCAAAGTAACTGTGAACATCCTGTTCCATTATAGTGGATTTATGGTTTTTCATTGTAAATAGTGCATAATACTACATCAACATTATTGTATAGTTCGATTACATTGCATTGTTGATTGTCTATTGAGAAGTACTCTTTTTGATGCAGGTAATGGTTAAAATCAAATTTATTAGTATATTGAATACGGCTGCCTTGGAAATGAGTGCTATTTTATAGATGCTTAGTTTGAGATACAAAGCGCTGAAATTGTTGTGTTTTGGGTCTACTCTAACTGCAACAAAACATTGTACAATCTCATTAGAAAATGGGAATCATATATTTCGTCTTGTTTTAAAACTTCAGCTGCAGTTACATATATATATATATATATATATATATATATATATATATATATATATATATATATGTAATTAAGGGGAATTCATTAATTGCTACTAAGAATAAGAAAAAATTGTATTGCATTTTCTGGATTCTGGAGGGAGCGGATAAAAATTGTTTTGCTTTAACATATCAAGTATTTTAGTTCTAATAATGTCTCTGCTAATTGACTAAACTAGATATTGGTGTATGCATGTAAGACCACAATATAACGGAAAGGGGTTTATTTTTAACATGAAGGTAATAGAAAAATACTTATTTGAGGACGTCATATTGCCGAAATGTTGCCAAACAAAATAAAAATCCACGTTTTAGTCATGTTCCTATTCATCAAAATTATCAGTTATTTTCTTGTTAAAAAACGTTGAGCCCCTATGAATAGTTGCATATCAAACAGCCTATAACTATCCGTCCAACCATACTATTCTTGTTTCTATTTGGTTTTGGGAAAAAGAAACTGGTAGAAGTGTAATTTTATAATGAGAGCCAACAGTTGCTGTTCTAGTTGAAAGTTCTTGAAGGAGAAATTGCCAATTTATGTAGAAAAGCAATACTGGTATATTATTATTTGGGCGTTCCTTGGATGAACAGTTTGATAGGGATTAATTGTATAAAATGTAACATTATTTATATAAAAAAAGTTCTATGTCTGAATTAGGACATGTTATGCTAACATTATTGTGTATATAAATGTATATATAATGAAGACACTGCAAATAAGGTGTCTTTGACCAAAATTACTTCAGTGCTCAATTTTCATTGTAAATTTCATTCATATCATTGTTGCAATAAAAAAAACGAATTATGATCAAATTGTGTTTGCATAGTTTATGAAGTTTTTTCAACTCACTGACAAGTAAAGTCGTTTATATGTTAATGGCTTATAATGATGGGCACGAAAGGTATATTTAGAACAGAGTGCCCATGCAGGCAAAAACAAAAAATTCAAAAATATTGTTTGATTTAAATTTAAAGTGACAGTACTCAGTTGAAAGTGGGTTTCAAATATTCATGGTTACATCATCATAACCAGAGAGAGTAAAATTTAGGCTAAACGGAGGTCCAGCTCACAAAATAGGGTGTAGGGCATAGCTTGTTTTAGATGTCACACCTCTGCAGGTGGTCATTTGATGTTCGGAGAGGGAACTTCACATCTGGAGTTACATCAGAACCAGGAAACAGCCCTGTAGTATGACAATACACTATAACCATCATCTAAAAGTTTGCAGTTATCATAGAATATGATCCGACTATGGCCCTAATACAAAATTACTGTGGATTCATAATCATTATAAACTGGAAATAATTCTCTATATTTTGATATAAGTTATAAACTGGGACCATGAGAGCCAGATTTATTATGATTAATTTACCCTGAAAAGTTATGAGTATCTTTCTTCTTTTTGCACTTACAGTCAACACAACTGATGTATTAGAAACAATCTTTCATCTACTGAAACTACATCATGGGCATTTTTTTGTCATAACTTATAGTTAATTATTTCTGAATTATCCTCTGAATCAAATGGGGGTGTTGATGGGGGGTCCCTATGTCGCCCTGTCGAATTTAAGAAATAATCATGTCATCCTGTCGAATTTAAGAAATATTCATGTCCCATGTCGTTATCTCTTTAAATCCAATGTCGCATGTCACTGGGGCCAGAAAAGCTCATGTCGCCCTGTCGATTTTAGGGGTCTACACCCATTCAAATGTATGAAATTGTTTATGTTATTTCAAGAAAACCCTTGTGTCTGACATCTACCCCACATTAATAGGGCTTCCTCCAAAACTAGCTCCATGCAGCAATGGTCAAATCCAACCTCCATTAATTAGCAGGGCGGTGCTAGCAGTGGACACTGTGATGTGGGGTCTTTGGTAACACCAACTCGTTTTAACTTTACTCTCTCTGTCATGACTAAGTAGAAAAACGAAAATCAAGGTTTGCTAACTTTGGTATGAATCTTAAAAAAGAAAACAGCGCCTGGCAGTGAAACTTGTTAAAGTAGGCTATCTATTTCCTTTACAAAGTGCAACGTACTTTTTTTATAATAAGTGATTTTTTCTACCCCTTAAAGGCTATTTTATATTTCATCAAAGACCAAGTAATAAAGATCTAATTCATTCCTCCTTATTTTTGTTATTACGTCCCGTTGGAGCACCGTGCCGGATAACAATAAAAGTGGCGCGAAATCCTAGACAGAAGATGGCGCCACTAACAGAATACTGCCAAAATCTACCGTCAGATGGCAGTGCTAAACGGGATTTGAATGACGTCACCTTTTAGTGGCCCCTAACCGTGGATAGTCAATTTCTTCGCTGTCAAATCCATTAGAGGAGATTTCTTATCCATGCTGTAGGCCCCATTACAAAGCTGAACGGCTGCAGCATTGCATGGCGGTCTAGAAACAAGGATTTTTGGGTAAGTTTTCCCAGTGTTCCTCGGAGTTTGACAACTCCAAATGCCAAATAGACGAGGCGAGCTCGTCTGGGGGTTCTTTGATGTCATATTTTTCCATAAACTGTGCACAAGTCGCGCCTGAATTTCTGTACAATCGGAGGGAAGCAGTTGGGGTCACCTTCAGTTTGTTTTCCAATATGGAGACTGAAAAGGCGGTCGCCAAACGCGACGTGTTTGCAACAAGTTTCACCGACTGTCCAAGACCACGTTGTGTGGATTCTTAAAACCATAACATACCACTTGGACCGACCAGAGTGGCTTCTCCAGAAATAAATCGGACAGTTTTGTTGTAATTCCACACCGTTTGGTGCAAAAAATGTCCGGTTATTTTGGGAGGATTTGGGTTAGAAAATGGCGTTGACAGGTGTGGGTCGAGTTGAGGACCACGGGAGAGGGAGCTGAGGCCGACGGGCGGCGGTAGTGAGGAGGCCGGGCGGGGGACGAGGGGCTCCCGGGACCCACGGCCGAGGGGCCCGGGGAGAGGCCCGGGGGGACTGTAAGCAAATTATAACTTACTTGTAGGATTCTGTGGGTGGCTTGAACTACTCCAAGATAACTACAGCTATTTTGCATGTGGTTATCTCAAAGGTCGGGTTCAAACTGATTACCCGGCAAGGTTCTCGCCGCGGCGAGGGCCGCCGAAGTTCGCCGAGGTCCGCCGAGCATCGCGCGTCGACAACACTCCACCCCATTCCATTTTTTAGGAGGGCTCACTCCATCAGAAGTGACAGCTTCATTCCATTTGGTGTTGGTGGTGGCTTCGATCCAAGAGCCCACTCCACCAGAAGTGGTGGTCATAATCTTTCTTTAAGTTGGCTCTCGCGGAAGTGGTCTTTCAAGAGGGCCCTCTCCATCAGAAGAGGCCGTTTTTAGGAGGGCCCCCTCCATTAGAAGAGGCCCGCTGTAGAACTACATCTTACTAAAACGTCTGGCTCATCTACGGGTGTATGTACAGGTCTAAATGTTCTAGGTGTCTAGTTGCTACTATATACAGTAGTAGATCCTCTTGACCTACGGCCCAAAGAACTTCCGGGCATTCCCTGGGGAGATCTCCAAGTCGAGGCTGGGTGGGATTCCTCGGAGCTCTCCTATTCGGCCCGTTACCAGGCAGGTGGAAGTCAGTCCTGGGCAGAAGTAAGGGCTGTTGGATTCCAGAGGGAGCTTGCCGAGCTCCAGGCTCTGTACCACCCGGTCCAGTTCCGGGTGGCGGTCAGACCTCAGAAATTCTCCTGAGGTACTGGACATCGTCTTAGGGGCCCTTGCACTAGGTGGATGAGCTTTTGTTGTAGGCACCAGCTTCTGTTTTCGTGGTGGTACCCTTCCACTCTCAGGGGGCCGTTGTACACTGGCCTCTGCCCTGGGTGAATGGGCTGTCCTTGAGGGCAGTGTGGTCCCATCAACTGAGACCATACGGTTCTCCTCTTCTGCCCTTTCTGGCTCGGGGGTTGTGGCCTGGTACCCCCACTGGACCCTTCGGGGTCTGTCATCTCCAAAGGTTACCTGAAGACCTCTGGCTGGTGCGGGGGGCTGGTTTTTGTCTGGGTCCCAGCTAGTGAGAGCTGACTGGTCCCCAGGCAGCTGGAGAAGGAGGACTGGGGTCCCCCCTTGGCCCATGAGCCCCTTGATGTTGATGGGCAGTCTAGCTGATGTGGGAGGCTGGTTGTTGTCTGGGTCCAAGTAAGCGAGAGGCAATTGTTTCCCAGACAGCTGCGGAAGGAGGACCGGGACCCCCCCTTGGGCAAGGAGCCTTGCGATGTTGCTGGGCGGCCCGGTGACATCACTCTCCCGCAGACTAGGTAGCATGGCAACTCGCAGGGAGCAGGTGAAGCTCCTAATCTGGCCTCCACGGGCTGTAGACAGGAGCTTGACGTCTTGGTCTTCCCTGTGTGCAGCATCTCCTGCTGTGTTCACAAGTGGTTGAGCTGTAAATCTTCTGGTCTTTTTGTCTTGGGATGCCTTCTTGCCTGTAGCATTGGTCACCCGTGGTGGACTTTGGCCGAAGGATGGAGCCGAGGCCAGGGGATGCTCTTCCTCTTGTTCGAGCCCAAGTGATTCCTGCCGGGTTTCCTGGTCCAAGCATGGTGCCTGTTCCAGAAGGTGATTTTCATTGAGCTGGGATGGAACTTCCTGGCCCAAGTGTGAAGTCCGATCCGGGCGGTGATCTTGGTTGAGAAGGGTTGGTGACTGGTCAGTGTTCGCTGGCAGGTGAGCTGGAACTTCTCCAATCTTCTTATCCTTAGCATTTGCCAGATTTCGGGATCCCCAGTTCATGGGTTGAGCCTGGTCTGGGGGGCAACCTCGGTTCAGAAGGGTTGGTGATAGGTCACCCTTCCCAGCACCTCCCACAGGATTCACTGTTAGACAGGCTGGGATTTCTCCTGTCTTCTTGTTCAGGGCAGCTACCGGATCATGGGATTTCTGGTCCATGGGTGGGGCCTGTTCGAATTCCGGACCGAAGTGTGATACTTGGTCCAGCGATTGCTCCAAAGATGGGGCTTGATCCAGTGGGCGATCTCGGTCTTGGCATGAGGGCTGATCCCGGGAGCGGCTTATGATGAGTGGCCGCCATGGAGCCTGTTGGATTTCCGGGCCAAAGTGTGACACTTGGTCTGGCGGGTGACCTCGGTCAAGGAGGGGTGGTAATTGGTTGCACTTCCCAGCACCTCCCACAGTGTTCAGTGTTGAGTGGGCCTGGACTTCTCCTGTCTCCTTGTTCTCTGCAGCTATTGGATCCTGGGGTTTCTGTTCAATGGGTGGAGCCTGTTGGATTTCCGGGCCAAAGTGTGACACTCGGTCCGGTGGGCGACCTCGGTTAAGGAGGGGTGGTGATTGGTCGCACTGACCACCCCTTCCTAGTTTTCCGATGCCGTAATCTCTGCTCCCACCAGTTTACATTTAAGATTGGGGCACCCACGCAAGAAGTGGCCCAACTCTTGGCAGTTGACACACTGCCTTAGCTGGCTCGGGGAATCGCTGCATGATCCACTTCTGCTCAGGTATGGACTTGGTGGCTTTGCTGGCCTCCTCACTGTAGTCTGCATCTTGTCCATGATAGCCCCAACCTCTGTCTCCACTACTTTCTCAACCTGCTTTCCCAAACCTTGGAGAGGATCCCTTTCCAGCCTGACAATTGAGGAAGGCTGGCCACTGAATGGGTTCCCAGTGATGAAGGAAACTGGTGATCCGTATTGGCCCTTGTCTTCGTGTGTCCTAGGTGAGGTCTGTGAGGGACGGACATCTTGGCTGTCCTGGCTTCCATGCTCCCTTGGGGGCTGTTCTGAGAATTGGCGGTCGTGCCATTCCTCATGCCAAGAAACGTCATAATGGCCCCTGCCTTCATGCTCCCAGGACGAGCACTGTGAGTGGTGGACATCCTTGCTGCGGCGAAGAGGAGTCTCGTACTGGCCTTCGCCTTGGTGCTCCCACGGTGATCCCTGCGAGCGAAGGACATCTCGGCTGTCTTGGCGTCCTTGCTCCCTTGGGGGCTGTTCTGAGATTTGGCGGTTGTGCCATTCCTCATGCCGAGAAAAGTCAGAACAGTGTCTGTCTTCTTGCTCCCAGAGCGAGCCCTGTGAGCGGTGGACATCCTTAATGTGATGCCGAGGCGTCTCATACTGGCCCTCATCTCGGTGCTCCCAGAGTGATCCTGGTGAGCGACGGACATCCCAGGGATGTGATGGCTCAGGGCTGTAGCTGCCACCTTGGCCCCTGTACTCCTCCCCCTGGGTATGTTGATGCGGGATATGAAGGTTATCCCACACACTACCCTTCCATTGGGGAGTTGAGTGCCATTGAGGTGCTGGCCAACGGCTGCTTCCACTCCTCTCCTCCAGTTCTGCTTGGCAACCTTGCCCGCCACCTCTTCCGGACCTTCCGCCTCTTGCATTCGAGTAGGCCTCCCTCCATTTGGATGCCCGCTCTTCAGCCTCTTGGTTCCAGTGTTGAGCTCCCTCCTCTGCCTCTCGGACTTGACATTCCAGTCTCTCCAGCTCGGATTCTGGATGCTTGCTGGTCTCCTCTTCTTCACTCCTTTCAGAGCAGTATCCACTCTCAGAGATAGTAGATTCTGGAGGTAGCATCGGCTGTTCCTTCTCTGTCGATGATGGCTCTATCGGTGGGATGTGATGGGTGATCCTTTGTTGCTGTGCTGGGGGTGGTATCACCGGTACCTCCACAGTTGATGATGGCTCTTCTAATCTTGTTGAGGCCCACTGCTCAATCATCTCAAGCAGCGTTGGTGATTTCTCAACTGGAGTCCAGTCACTGACCTCTTGGCCAATGTGATCTTCATTGTCCCTGCTTTCACATGAGACCTCATCAGCACGCTCACTTTGCAAACTGTTCCCCTGTTCCTGCGGTTGTCGGTTTTGGGGCTCCTTACCCTTGTCAGCCTGCTTCTGCTCTGAATTGTGTATGATCAACCTCAGGCTCCTTGCTTCCTGTCTGTACAAGTCGTACAGCCCCATGTCCATCTTTCTAGCAGTGAAAGCGTCTGTTAGGAGCTTCAGCTTTATGGCTGCATATTGCCGCTGCCTTAAATCTTCTATGGCTGCCCTCTTCCTCACCATTTCCTGTCGGTGCAGGTCATATCGCCCCGTATCGATCTTGTTATCAAGGAAAGCCTCCTTTAGGAGCTGCATCACCGCTAGGTCTAAGTGGGCAGCCACTTGGTTCAAGCTTTTCACAGGCCCGTAGTCCTGAAAAACCTTCCAAATCGCTTTGGCCTGTGACAAGCCAATACCTGGGAGGGTTTCCAGTTTCGTCAGCGATGCAGTATTAATGTTAAATGGGGTGTCCGCTTCCATGTAACATGCCATGATGTAATGTAGGGCAATTAAGCTTGGATGAATATCCTCTTCACAGGAATAATGAACTGATTTCCACCTTGATTTAATTTGCAGAGTTCCCTTGAAACTTGATCAATTAGGCTAATTATTGGTGTCTCCGGAAAAAGTAACCTAAATCCGGGAATTACCTTAAATTTGAAGAATTAGCCTAACTTTCGGTGACGATACCAGAAGAACTTGAATGAATCCCCGACTTGTCTTCGATCTTCAAGAATTAGGCTAATTATAGGTGGCTCCGGAAAAAGTAACCTAAATCCGGGAACTACCTTATATTTGAAGAATTAGCCTAATTTTTGTTGTCACCGGAATAAATCGGAATGGATCCCGGAATTATCTTAAATTTTCCCGAGTTAGGCTAAATATTACTGCAATTCTTGAGTTTTGACAAATTAGCCCAATTCTCCACTGATACCGGAATAACTCCCGGAAATATCTCCAACTTTTGAAGAATTTGCTTAAAATTTCCAAAGAATTTGTCTTATTAGCTTTCGTACCAGAATAAACCTGAGTAAATCCCGAATTAACTTGAATCTTCCTGAATTAGGCTAATTATTGCTGCAATTCTGGCAAGTTAGCCTAATTTTCTTGGATACCGGAACAAATCCTGGCAAATTAGCCAAGTTCCTTGGATACCGGAACAAATCCTGGCAAATTAGCCAAGTTCCTTGGATACCGGAACAAATCCTGGCAAATTAGCCAAGTTCCTTGGATACCGGAACAAATCCTGGCAAATTAGCCAAGTTCCTCGGATACCGGAACAAATCCTGGCAAATTAGCCAAGTTCCTTGGATACCGGAACAAATCCTGGCAAATTAGCCAAGTTCCTCGGATACCGGAACAAATCCCGGAAATATCTTGAATTTTCGAAGAATTATGCCATAGGTTTGTCACCAAATTTTGGAAGTTGTAAATTATGTCACCAAGCCCTGTGGCCTTATATAGGATAAATGGGCAAAATTACTAAGTCCAAGTAGGCTTACTAAAGTTATGAAAATTACTCCTAATTCAGGGTAAAATACCTTAAATATATGGCCAAACTTGGTACATAATAAATGCAGAATGTTTTGTAGGGGCCACTTAATGTTTTTGTAAAGTTTTAGTCAAAATGACTGACTCCTGGCCAGGAGGCCTGGGCCTTTTTTGAAAACTTGGCCCCAGTTTTTAGTCTTAAAAAGTTCACAACATGTAAAAATAATGGCCCAGAATTAAAATGTAGGTGACATACAGTCCCTATAGATAACACTTCAATCATATACAGTCTTAGTAAATGCAGGATGGCTCTGTAATTTGTGTGATGAAATGGTTTGGGATTCAAAAATGGCCACCTCCAGCCTTACCTGGAATGGGCAGGGAAGTTCCACCAAATAAATCCAAAAAAACACACCAAACCACACAAAATGTCATATACACACACAGGGGGGTCCTTTGTGAATAATCCCTGTGAGTGTCAGCTTTGTAGATGGCCTTTTTCAGTCCTTTTCAGAGTCTTTCAGATGTAAACAAAGCTTGGCTCAACTGGCAAAGTTTAAACTCCACTGAAACTGTGTAAATCCTGAGTAAATCTCCACAATATCCACCTGGGTAGGTACACCAACACTCCTGGCACCAATGTAAGCAAATTATAACTTACTTGTAGGATTCTGTGGGTGGCTTGAACTACTCCAAGATAACTACAGCTATTTTGCATGTGGTTATCTCAAAGGTCGGGTTCAAACTGATTACCCGGCAAGGTTCTCGCCGCGGCGAGGGCCGCCGAAGTTCGCCGAGGTCCGCCGAGCATCGCGCGTCGACAACAGGACGAGGGGTCCGCACGTGGCCGCCCCCCCTGGCCCGGGCAGGGTCCCCGCTGAGCAGGGAAAACGGAGGAAATTGCAAAAAGTAAATAGAAACATAGTCATAGTTATAAGTTTAATAAAAAATATATTGAAAGGGAAGAATAGGGAATTTGAATTTCTTTTTAGACCAAAACGCAGAAATACATTTGGCCGGTCCTTGAATTTCTGACTCAAAAAAAGAATAATAGATGAACGCTCTAGATCTATGGCTAATTTTTCAGTTTTGAAAAAAATTACCAAAAGATTTAGGGTAATTTGTAAAAATTATGGAATATTACTAATTTTCCTGATTTTCTAGATCTAGACTCGAGCATTTTCAAATACTTTTTTAGAAAAATATTTCTTCAAACAAAGGGATAAGCCATAGAGCCAAAATATTCAGTAACCAACAGCACAGGGAATATGAAATTTTTTTTAAAAAAATCCCTGACAGGCAAACACAGGAAATTTGCAAACTTTGCCAAAGCACAGGGAAAACACAGGGAAATTCATTGGGCCAGGTTTTGAAATTCCTGATCCTCAAAATACTATTAAGGATTTGACTGTAGGGTTGTCCAATTTTTTTCTGCATACAGAGGATGTTAAATTTGAACAACTTGCTGGATATGACACTGTGGAAAAATTGTCGCAGGACAGGGAAATCTCAGGGAAAACATGGAATTTGAAAACAAAATTTTAATGGGGACCTTGGGCTCGGCCAGGGCTTGCATTGTGAATGGTAGATCTAGAGCCTTTTCAAAAATTGACAAAAATTTGGTAAAATTTGAAAAATAAAAAAATAATAATAAAAAAAATATTATGGAATCTACCTTATTTTCCTGTGAAAATATTATAGATCTATCAGATAGATCTACTAGCAATATTGTTGTGCAGGATGTCTTGAATAATTTTTTGATTTTCAAGAATAACTGAGCCTAGATCTGTGCATATTTTCTTTTCATTTTTTGGGAGTCCCTAGTTATATCTATGTAGTATTGTAGCTATAGGTGGGGACTCCCTCAATCAGTCATGTCTTTAGTCATTTAATTCTCTTTGTTCCCAATGACCGGTTACACAATCTGATGCTCAGCAATTGAAGGACATTGTCCTCCAATTATTGTTAGAATCAGGCAGTGTGAGAAGCTAGAAGTAGGTTACATAACCACTGCCAGAGCCAAACAGCCCTCACCCCTTCAAATTAGGACCACCATTCACACCTGCAGGTGGGCAGTCCCAGATCATGCCCTTTCCTAAACCCCTCCCTGAGCTGTGTGTAACAGCAGGAGTGGTGATGGTCAGTACCTATAGCCCATATTACACATAGCCTTCTGGTATTAGGAGGGCCTTCACTGAGGGACGATCATCGCTCATGCATGAGCGAAACTTTGTAGCTAATTTGCTTCTTGTTTTTCTTGTTTTTTTTTCAAATCCCAAACTGTACCAGTGTCTACAAGTGGATAGATGCTTGTCAGATGAATACCTCTTTACCCAAGCGCTGAAAATGAAAATTTCAGAAATTGGAATTAAAATGGCCTTGCAAAAAGATAATTGCATAAAATTGATGACAATAAAAGCAAAAAAAAACAAAAAAACATCCTTAACCTTTTTTCTGTTAAATATTGAGCGCCTTTTAGCTTAAATCTGTAGGCTGTGATTATAGCTTTTCATATGAGGCCTTTAAAAAATGTGTTGAGGTAACCCGACCTTCCCTGGAATTTTGGCCCTACCCAAATTTTTTGTTCAGAAATAATTTCAAAATCCCCTGTAGAATTAATCGATAGATCATAGAACACAAATTAGATTCTCAGGACATATATATTTTGAGGTACTAGAAATAGTTTTAGTGGATGTTTGAAATGTCTGTTTTTATTATCAACACTGACCGGATACATCCGTATATTAAAGTAAAATACAATGAAAGAAAAAATGATATACATATGCAGTAAGCGGGTCTCAAAATACGACATCGTGCACCGTACGTTGGGGGGCTTTTAACAGGATCATATGGGAGAAAACAGGTTATTTTGTGATAACTTTTTAGATATCGCTCCAATCGTCATACAGTAAATGAAAAAAAGTTTGGAATTGATCCCAGGAATGCGATACAGCCCTTTAGATTTTCGAAATTAGTTAATATTTCGCATAATCGCGAAAATTTGCGTTTTCCCCATAGGCCCCAATGCTAAACAGGGTCACTTCTGGAGCCCAGGATTTCACAGTGCGATGTCGAAAATCGTGGGTATACCGCTAACCCGTTTACTCAGTATACCTACCTACCCTATTTTTGTCCCAGCAGCCCGTGTTACCTTAACATAATTTTTTATAATCATTTTGGCTTGATATATAAATATGGGAAGCATTATAAAGATAAAAGTGGGATTTAAAAATGTCTAAAACTGACTCTCTACGTTCCTTATGGAAAGATTTATAGTCAAAAAATGAATGACTGATACCTCTAGGCCAAGGGCTGTAATTTTCGCACATACCATTCAGTAAAAACCTATTAAGTTGAAGTTTCATCCCAGAAACTTGTTATACCTTAGTTTCTATCTGTTGCAGGCCTCTAAAATCTGCAACTGAGACATGGAGGAGGAGGACCAGGTGGTTGGCGAGGAGGGCGCGCTGGGCGAGGAGGGGACGCTCAGTGAGGAGGCCACGCTCAGCTCTGAAGGCGGGCTCGGCTCTGAGGAGGACGGCGTGGTGGCCATGAGTTCGGAGGATGGGGCACCGCCATCGCAGGAGGTGATCGGACTGCTGCTCCAACAGGTAACACTACAGCAACGATTGTGTAGCAAGCAAAGATTAGTAATTTGTAAGGTTTAGCCATGAATATTGTCAGTTGCAGCGCCCCCTATGAGAGTGCATGCAACCCGTTACAACACAATATCATTTTTTTTGTCATTTTTGTGATCTCATCCATAAACTAAGAGGCGGTAACGTTACTAGAACAGCAAAATAACAAATGTTACGTCGTAAGGGGTTGCACAGACATTCATAGAGGGCGCCCCTATAGACGACATCACATAAAACATGTAGGAAATGGTCAGGAGTTACATATCTTAGCGTACCTATAATATTTTTGACAAAAGTTTACTTATACTAGAATATGTTTACTCAGATCACATTGTCTCTTGCATGTAATAAATGGTCCTGCCAAATTACTACAACATTACCGAAGGTTGTTTATCTTGGGAATGGCAGCCGAGATGAAGTGATCTCACAAAGTTGTAATCGTTTTTTCTGACACATCCTATATAGAAATGTAAAGAGCGTATCTTCATGATTTAATATTGCCCCGATTCAATTTTTAAAACAACGAAAGTTATTCAAATTCCATTCAAACCTTTTTCACATCATGACATTAAACAAGGACAATTAAATCTATCCAATGACTTTCAAAGATGAAAGCTAAAGAAAAAGACATATATATATATATATTTTTTCAAATTCCACCGAAACAAACTATTATTGATCATTTAACTTCTTATATTCATCCGGACAGAACGACGAGCAGGTGCTGACCATCGGTGGTGAGATGGGCAGCGTGCACCAGGGTGTGACCACTATAGAGGGGCTGCCAACCGTGACGGGCGACCCGCCGCTCAGCGAGGAGGCGCTGGGGGACACGGAGGTGGACGGGGGCAGCCACCACGCCGACTCACCACAGGTACAGTTAGCAGAGATGTCATTTTTGCTACTTTTGTAGGATTTCCTACTTTTTGGTGATTTTGAATTGTGTGACAGATTTTTCCTACATATGTTTAGAGAATTTTTGTGTAAGTTTCAAGCTAATTGAATACAATTTCAATGTTAGATTTTTATTCTCAAAGATTATTTCCCTCCTAGTTGCTTCTAGAAAAAAGTAGGAAAAGTCTTTCCTACTGTTCATCCTTTTTCATCAGTCAGGAGTGGCATCTCTAGTTTAGGAATACAAAGTTTTCAGATTTTAGTATGATTTTAGATAATTTTTACTTCAACACCTCTGATGATAATTTTCTTTTTAACTAGTGCTCACACGAAGTTTTAAAACATTCTAGGATAGTGGATACTTGAAGAGGTTATGTGTGATCTTTCATTTTTCATTGACCCTGACTTACGTCCGGGGGTTCTTCCTAGAAAAAGATCTTGAGTCATGGATCTCGAGTATCAAAAGCCCCATTTTGCTTATCCTTAGGAAGTCATGGGGGTTGATGACTATATCTCTGGATATGCCCCTGACACAAACCTACGTGGAAGAACACAGAGTTAGGTATATTAAAAAAAATCTAAAAAATGGACAACTCCTTTTCTGTAAAAATAAAGAAAAATCGTAGAATATTCCATGAATTCACCATTCCATCACCAGGCCCCGACGATGCACACGGTGGAGGCTTCGCACCTGTTGGACGAACACCACATCGGGGGTCAGCAGCTGGTCACCTTACCTAACGGGCAGCAGGTCCAGGCCCTCAGCGTCACGCTCGCTGACGGTACGTTGAACTATAGGGTTTTACTTTACGGTTAGTCATTAGTCAACCTACCTAACGGGCAGCAGGTCCAGGCCCTCAGCGTCACGCTCGCCGATGGTACGTTGAACTATAGGGTTTTACTTTACGGTTAGTCATTAGTCACCTTACCCAACGGGCAGCAGGTCCAGGCTCTCAGTGTCACGCTCGCCGACGGTACGTACCAGTCAGTGGTTAGGCAAAAAAAAAAAAAAAAAAAAAAAAAAATTGTGTTCAGGTTTCCCAACCGACCCTAATATTTTGGCCCTACACTAAACAATTTTGGAGGAAAATTTGTCAAAATTTTGATAAAATTAAAACTACTTTTAAGGCACAAAATGACACATATCATGTCAGGAAAAAAGGGAATTCATCCCTAACCCTCAAAAATTGATAGAAATCAGGGTTCCCAC
Source organism: Lepidonotus clava (assembly GCA_936440205.1). NCBI lineage: Eukaryota > Metazoa > Annelida > Polychaeta > Phyllodocida > Polynoidae > Lepidonotus > Lepidonotus clava. Next base: position 4,798,204 of record OW387141.1, read on the forward strand.
GCAGGTCTTAAAAGGTCTTAAAAGGTCTTAAATTGATTTTCTCAAATTTAAGGCCTTAAAAATGTCTTAAATTTGACCTTTTTTTAGCTAGAGGTCTTAAAAAGGTCTTAAATGGAATTTTTTGAGAATTTAAAGTGGAGTAGCCTTGAAGTAACCAAGAAAATCCCAGATCCCACTTTCAACTTAGTTCACTTAAATTAGATTAAAATCATATGATATATTCTGAAATTTATCTTTGCACGCGGTTGATAGGTCTTAATTTTTCCGAATTTGGGTCTTAAATTGGTCTTTAAAAGGTCTTAAATTGATTTTCAAAAATGTGTGGGAACCCTGAGAAAGGAATTGAGTTTTAGCATAAAGTATTTATATCAGGCCCAATACAGGCTCTTAATTGCATTTTTCACCCACCTAACATCTTTAGATGACCTGGGATTCCCAAGTAATTTGGAGAGGGAATTCCCTTTATAATGATGTAGGAAGAGGAGTACTGAAACCCCAGTATTTAGGAAATTCCCAAATTCAATTTAATGTTCAGAACGATTGCAGAATATCTGGATATTTTACCCTTTTTTTTCATTTAAAACATATTTAGGATACATATGTGTAGTGAAATACACTCAAATTGGCAACGTGCAAATTTATGTGCAAGGAACCCTTTAAATTGCAACTTGCGAAAATACAGTTGACCTGGACAGCATTTTGTTGGCCCTGACATCCTTTTTTAATTGTTTTCTTAAGTGGCAAGAAAATAACTTTTAAAGATTATTGGAAAAGCATGCCCTGATCACTGTTGGCCATCAGGGCCAATTTGACGCTATTTGTGGTGCAAATTGTTGGCCCAGCTCTCAAATCGTTGGCCATTGGCCAATGGGCCGGTGTTTGGGTGAACACTGAATTGACATACCGTGTGTTTGTTACCTTTCACAGATGGAAAAATGTTGGAAGGACAGACTATTCAACTAGAAGACGGAACCACGGCCATCGTCCAGAACGTCATGCCAGACCCCAAAAGTACGTGTCTAATACTCAAAACCATAAAACTTCTTAAAGTGTTTCACATGTGTAACGTTTCTCTGAACAAATAAACATATTTTATATGTTTATTTATTCAGAGAAAAAGATTAAAAAATATTATTGTTACTTTTTAATCTTTCTTTTTCAATCTTTTAAAATCATTGTTTTAAATATAGAAGATATATCTATATTTTGAAAGCTTTTTATATCCATTTATGACAACTCCCTCTGAGAATAACCTTCATATTCGAGTCTCCGTTGACAAATGATTAACGAAAAAAGAAGACAAACTCTAATTTTGATTGGTTTAATTTTCTGTCACTTCCAGCCGAGGAGGCGCCCCCCACCACTGTGGCCCAGCTGCCTAAGTTCGCCGAGGGCCAGGCCATTCAGTTAGAGGACGGCACGATAGCCTACATCCAGAACACCAACAAAGGTAGGGCAGATGCATGATGAGGCCCCAAATAGAAAATTGTGTTCAGGTAACCCGACCTACCCTAAATTTGTTGCAATACCCTAACTTTTCCCAAAAAAATTTCTAAATCCAAAGGAATTTATCAGAAGAGCATGAAACAACATATAGATGCTCTGGGCATATATTTTGAGTCTAGAAATTGTTAAAGAGTATGTTTAGATTATTTTTAAAAATTTCCAATACTGCCTGGGTCCATTTGGTTAGTAAAAAAGAAAGCTAAAAAAAACCCCAAAAAATCGGCCTATCAACCCTAATTTTTCGACATAAATTACCTGAACACAAAACAATTTTTTTTGGCCTTATTTTTTCATACAAGGTTTCCGTAGTTTAGTTTCGAGCAGTATGGGAAAGATCAACAAAGAACTTTTTATAATTTATGAAGATCGTTTATCAGATTATAGAGTATGTTTCTATTTCTTGATTTCAAAAGACGGTTACTTTTATTTCTACATAAATTTCTGATAAATATAAAACATTTTTTTTCTTGAGTTCTTTCACTGGTGAATTTAATGAACGTTGTCACCTGAATGCAACATTGTGCTTTCCACAAGAATTGATCTAAGGGAAAGTTATTATGACTGCTGAACCCATCAAGCATCCAGACCATATAAGACCAAACAGTTGAAGCTACTAAAATGATCTATATTCAAATAATTTTCCCCTTGTTCAGATGGTTTCCAGGCGGTGCAGCTGGAGGACGGGACGACAGCCTACATCGCCACATCTGGGACGGAGGGCTTGTTCGGGGACGGTACGCCCATAGAGACGACTCAACTCACGCTAGACCAACTCAACCAGGTCAGCTTCTCAGCCCTCTGTGGGGGTACTGGGGTGGGGCTTCTGCTCCTGGGAAGAATATAGGCCCTCAATAGCCCCTGCTGATTGTATAAGGTGACGATAGGGGGGACCGAGCAATGACCAAGTGGTTCTTTGGGTCCGATTCCCGGTTAGTGACTTGGTTCATTAAGGGATGAGATATAGCAAAAATGATTTCCAGGTTTTGATCCCCAGCTGTTTGCCTGCCCTGTCACCTTCATCTCATAGATACAATTACCAAAGACAGAATTCATCCCAACTTGTTTTCGCCGTGAAAATGACCCTAGCTGTTGTTATGGCGTAAAACATCCAACACTCACTCAATCACTAACTCACTCACTCACTCAGGTTCTCAGCATTCCTTATTTCAAGACACCCAAACGCATATATGATGTTGTCTGCAAGCTTGAATTTGTTAATCTATAAATTTCAAGATACTTTGAGATTCATATTGAAAGGCATTAATTAACATTTTCCTGAGTAGTGAGCAATTAGAATTCAATGTTATGATTTGGAAACCTCCCTTTCTATGCATGCTGAAAGTATGATTCTCGAAAAAGTGGCAATTTCTATTTACTAAGAATCTTTGCAAATACTTTTGTGCATCAATCACCATGTTATATCATATGGCCTTAGTATCTTCACCATGCCATATATAGACAGGCTTTGCAGTGCAGGGAATGCCTACATTTACATTATAATTTTTGTCTCAAATTTGTGTCTACTTTCTCGTAGCAGCAGGCTGCAATTGCAGCAGGGGACGCTAACGGCCAGGTGCGGTTGAGCAGCGAGCGGGCCATGTCGATGAGCGAGAAGGCGTACCGGTGTAACTACGACGGGTGTGGCCGACTCTACACGACACAACACCACCTCAAGGTGATTATATAATACTAAGACACTGGGAGGTTATGGCCTAGATATACAAATCATCTCAGTTTCAGTTAATTGTTTTCAGTTAACTTCACGAATAATTATTCTGATAATTGTTTGTGAATCATGTAGTTATCTTTACAAGAAAGTATATAAAAACAATTCATTCAAAATATTCAAAGAACATGTTGTTGGCACTGACAGAATATTTCTACAGCTCTTGAATTTACCCTGCGAACAACCCTTGTAATGCCATTCACACCATGGACAGCAAATTTGTGTCATTCATCTAATCCTAATGAGGGTCGTGATTGTCTACTTTTAAAGGATTTCATACTTTTTGGTGATTTTGGATTGAAAAACTGATTTTGTTTTCAGTGTTTTAATATCTGTTTTGGAGTATTTTTGTGTTAGTTTCAACCTATTGAAATACACATTCAATGTTACGACTCTCTTTTCTTCAGGTTATGTTTGATCCTAGTTGCTTATGGAAAAAATAGTAGGAAAAGCGTCTCCTAACTTTCCTACCTTTTCATCAGTCGGCAATGACATCTCTGACTGAAACATGTAAATTATATGATATGTAGAAAAAAAATATACCAATGCAATTCTTCAACCTTTGTCTCAATAACCGTTTATGGCCAAAATCCACTTCAAGATTAAACAATAAGGAAATTCCTCCATTTTTCACATCATCATAAATTTATTTCCACAGGTTCATGAGAGGTCCCATACGGGAGACCGCCCCTTTAAGTGTAAAGCGGACGGTTGTGGGAAGGCCTTTGCCACGGGTTACGGCCTCAAGTCACACACGCGGGTACACACGGGGGAGAAGCCGTACCGATGTCCGGAGGAGGCGTGTGATAAAGCCTTCAAGACGTCGGGCGACTTACAGAAACATGTCAGAACGCACACAGGTAAAGTGTTGAGTACACTTTGGGACCATGAGTAATTGTCCTAAGGGGTGCTAAAGTATATATTTTGAAGAAATTGCAAAATTTCATAATGAAATCTGTTTTACTACTAATATCTCACATATTATCACATGCCCATTTTGCTGCCGATTGTAAGAATTAGCAGGGGAAATAAAGGTTAGATATAGACATGTCATATATCCTTAGAAAGAATTTATAATTCTGTTTTGAATATTATATAGGCTTATATTATATGACTCCATCCATTACTTCCAGGGAGAAATCAAACTAATAGAAAATTGGCACCATCAAAATCGGCTTGTCAAATACAGGAAGTCACATGAAGTGTGATGAAGATGATGAATACCCAGCATCAACATGATTAAACTCAGAGCTCCATGATCAATCTTTGTGTTTGATATTTCAGGAGAGCGGCCTTTCAAATGTCCATTTGAGGGTTGTGAGCGGTCGTTCACCACATCCAACATCCGTAAGGTTCACATTCGGACACACACAGGGGAGCGGCCGTACATATGTGACGAGGACGGTTGTAACAAAGCCTTCGCCTCCGCCACCAACTACAAGAACCACATACGTATACACACAGGTAGGCCTAAAGTGTTTTTGTTTTTTTTATTTTCAAAATACATCTTCAGGTCTCCCTGCTCTTCCAGACATAGTATGATATAAATTTGCACAAACATTATGAAAATATATATTCAAGTACAATCTGATATATTTCTATAAAAGTTTTTTGTAGACGTATTAAGATATTGTTTGAACCTTAAGATATTATCACATTTCTATATCTCATGTGGAATGTTATTCCAATATTGGGTTCCCACATAAAATGGACTTTTCCCATACATATTTCCGACATAACGTTTTTTCTTGAGTACATATTTTTGCTCAGTTCTAGTTTGTCTACTACTAGTACTAGTGCTACTAGGAACCTTTGCATTGGGGGATCTTTACCAAATACATATACACACTGGTAGGCCTAAAATTATTTTAGCATTACATACTTTCTAATCTGGATCTGTTCAAGTCTCCTCGAGTCTTTAGCAATTTAATGGGAATAAGCAAGTAGAGGCATGTTCACAAATTAATGATGAACAAGTTTCCATGTGAAATACATATATAATTATAAGGGTGGGCTGTAGTGACCCATGTCTCTGATTTAGTCACTCCAAAACTTTGAAAAAGTCGAACTAAAAATAACATTTGAGCCAAATTAGCGAATTACCTATCTGCAGTGTAGCACCTGACAATTGCGTGTATAAAAGTTTGCCGTTCCAGTCATTATCCCTTGTAGTACTAAAACAAGCACATGCAGTGGTTTATCGATGATTTAGGGAAAATACTGAGAGCAATATTAGTATAGATTTTCCTTAATGACATTTTGGCTGAATTAAACATCAAGAAAAGCGCCTTCACCCTTGCCCTGCCCTCCTCTGGATCCCACCACTGTATCATATTTTTCGTCCTTACAAGCATGTTTCATTCCTTCCCCCAGGTGAAAAGCCCTATGTGTGCACAGTAGAGGGATGTGGTAAGCGGTTTACGGAATACTCCTCACTCTACAAACACCATGTAGTCCACACGCACTCCAAGCCCTACGTGTGTAACCACTGCGGCAAGAACTACCGACAGACCTCCACGCTGGCCATGCACAAACGGACTGCGCACGGGGACGAGTCGGCGGTAGACGGGGAGGCTGCCCTCCTCATGCAAGGAAACATGATGCAAGGGGCAGATCTAGGTGGGTAGTATATATGTATAGGGGAGTATGAAGGGTGCAGTATTCACCCGTGAAAGCAAATAAGCCTCACGCTTTGAGGATTGAGATGGACTTTTGTTTAGAATATATTTGAAGCAAAGAAATCTTCCTCATTATTCATATGAACAACTGGAATGCATCATCCCTAATTTGGTATTGGAAAACACAATTTGTCTTGAAAATGACTAAGCCTTTCTAACGGTTAGTTCTGACTCTAAAAGCATGGTTTCCTGTTATCCTTACCATTGATTCCCTGTTTTTCTCCTTACCTGCAGCTACCCTGTCCTCAGCACTGCCGCCTAACGGGGCTAACCCTGCGATGAAGCGGATCCAGGTGCAGCTACCGCCTGGCTTTACGTCAACCGAGACGCCCATGGAGGAAGACGAGGGGGCCCTGGTTATCAACACTGCTGATGCACCCCAGGTAGCTAGTTCATTACTCATGTTTCCTCAGTATCCCCTGCTTGTTGCAAGAGGCGACTAAAAGAGTCACCCTGTGCCCCCAACAGGGTCATCAAAGGCCAGTGTGTTGTGCTTTTCCTGTGGGACATTGGACATTAAAGACCCCTTGCTACTGTTAAAAAAGAGTAGGGTGTCGAACCTGGTGGCGGGTTTCTCCTCGTAAATCATATCAGATTCAGTCACTGCCCATGTGGTGTAAAACTAGCCGCAAAGCTTTACCTTGTGCAGTCTGGTAAAAGAGCCCAGAAGGGTTGGTCAGACCTTAAACTAACCCAACAAACAAACAAATTAGAAAACTGGAACGAAATGTCCATAAGAGCAAGTAATTCTAAGTTTCACATAAACCATTCCGATTGTAGAATTCAGCAAAGCACATCGAAAACAAGAGGAATTTAATCTTGACAAGCTTCTGGAATTTCTAATTCTCAAAATGTAAGACATTTTACTCTTTGTTGAAGGATTTTCCAAAATTTTTACACACTAGTGGCAAATGATACTGGCAAAACACAGGGAATATGAAAATGAGCATTGAATGATCACCCCATTTCTACATTTACAAATTCTTACTCAGTCATACAACTGAGTGAGAATCAATGCAATGAAAATTATTTTAAAGGCTTAAAAATTTCCTCAGTTACAAAAACTATTCAGACCAAAGATACATGTTACAAATTAAATATTCACTTTACTTATCACATATGCATATTTCTCTGTGTATAACTTCTCCCTGCCCTCATTAAACCCGCAGGTGACGATGATGACTGATAACCAGGTGATCGGAGGTTTCACTCAGGAGGCTGCGCAGGCCACACTCCAGCAGCTAACGTCGGGTCAGGGCATCACACTGGCCGATGGTGACGGGCAGCAGCACATCTACGTAGTCACCGACCCCGCCCAACTAGAGGCCCTACAGGTTAGTATGTAGATATTATTGGGGACTAGCAGTGCATCTATGTAGTCACTGACCCCATTCAACTAGAGCCCATACAGGTTTAGTATATAGATATATTGTGGGCGAAGCAGCACATCTATGTAGTCACCGACCCCATCCAACTAGAGGTCCTACAGGTTAGTATATAGATATAATTATTTGGGGTGAAGCAGCACGTCTATGTAGTCACCGATCTATGTAGTCACCGACCCCATCTGACTAGATGCCCTTCAGGTTAGTATATAGAAATGATTGGGGATTAGCAGCACATCTATGAAGTCACAGACCCCTGCTCAATGAGGGCCTACCGGTTAGTACATGGTTCAGGAAAAAACATAGCAATGCAGAAATGCACAAGAAAAAACAATGAAAATTGTCACAAAAAATCCCCAGTGGGGATCCATGGTGGGGGTTCCTTCAGGAGCCTCTTGGGAAGAATGTATCCCCAGCAGCCCCTTGCTGTTCATACAAGGCGACAAATGGGGAGACCAGACACAGTAGCTCAATTGGTTGAGTGGCTGCTTTGAGTCTGGGAGGTCTTGGGATTTATCCCTGGCCAAGTCACACCAAAGACTTACAATGGTAGTGGTCATTGCTTGCTTGGCACTCAGTATAAGGTTAGAACCACGAAACATGACTGGTCAGCCCAGTGTCAGTATAGTAGGACTGGGTGGGGTATTGTGTGGACCTATGACATGATATCTCAGAATGGCGGCACTATAAAGAGGGCATTGGGTCCAACTCCTACAAATAGGCACCTCATTTCGTAGATTTGGTCATCGCCCCAGTGGCTTTAAACTAGGTGCAAAGCTTTATCTTGTACAGTCTGGTAAAAGAACCGAAAAGGGTGGGTCAGACATTAAACTAACCCCACAAACAAACAAAGCCGCCAAGAATAATCCCAGTCAGGGAGTTAAGAAATTTGATCAAAACACAGGGAAAACAGGCAATTCTGTTTGCCCAGTTGCTTGATTTTCTAATACATAAATATGAATATAAATAATAAGGATTACACTTTTCCACAAGTAAAATTAAGCAAAATTCGAATTGAATGAGGATCCTGGTAGATACTTTGCAGACTAGATACGGGTGGGATTGGGTGATGTGATGTAAGTAACACAGTGGATCAATAAAATCAAGATATGTGATTGATATGTATGTATGTATGATTCCATTTCATAAATACACATTCATTTACCTACTTCTGTATCCTAATGACTTATGTACAAGTGTGTGTTTTTTTTACGGTTGCAGTGTTTTTGTACTGTCCCTGGTCTGAGTCAGGGTAGGAATGGGTATCACAGACAGGTTACCGACAGACCAAACTCATCCCAAGAGGCATTCACTGTGTAGGTTTAGGCATCGATTAACAATGAGTGTATCAAATGAGGATGTCTATTAATCAATTATCAGAATTTTCTACTCTAAAGCTCATTTAATAAATTTAGAGTTATTAAAATGTATCATTTTCTTGTCTTTTGTAGCAATTAGCCCAGCAGCAGTTGTTTGGCCAAGCGACAGAAGATGGAACGGCAGCTGAGGATGTAGCGACTGTAGTAACGACAGCCGATTAACAGGCTTAGTTACAATTCTTTCCTCTCACACACACCCTGCGCAGTCACTTTATGTTTACATGTAGCCGGCCAGCACTCAGTAACTTATTGATTCAGTGCATCGCAGTCCTTCTTTTTCATGCAAATTCACCAGTTGTTGCTACCAAGAACATGGTTGCCTGTGCATGGATGCTATTACCATTTAGTTTTCCTGCAAATGAAGTATTTATTGCCTACAGTTGTAAGACAATGTACATATAGGAGTAAGGCTTGATTTTCTGACAACAAGATGGGATCATATCAAATGTAACAAGATTTAATGAATTAGGAAAAAGATGGTAAGAAGGCAATGAAATTGTCAATGACAACATAAGCATTTTTATTGAATTCCTTAAAAATAGATAACTCATAAGACATAATATTGAATAACGATCCACTATGCATGGCAAAATTGTAAGTTTTACTCGAGTTCAGTCACTTTCTATTACCGGACAATCACATACTAGTCTGATCATGTAAAAAAGGGTCATTTAGTGACGCCAAGAGGAAGTTGTTAAAACTTGTCATGGTTGTTAGATTTCAAACACGTTTGTAAAAAAAACTTTCTCTGTAAAAAGATTTAATCATTGTTCAATATTAAATTTTTTATTATTTCAATAAAGTGTTGTCATAAACTGTCATAGAGAAAGATAATCGCAGATATTAAAAAACTATGTCTAAGCATTTATCTGAGATCTTGAAAACATAAAGTGGCAATCATAGTTTCAGATTCGATAGCATCTATCTCAAATATTAGGAAATCCATCTCATCTGTGGCAGCATAAATTGTATGACAACTAGTCAGATGTATAATTGTGACAATGTTGACGTTGTTTTGGCTGTCCATCTCAGATGTGACAATGTCCATCTGTGATATGAAAGCATCCATCTTAGAAATGATATGACTGCGACCATATCAGATGTGAAAGCATTCATTCGAGATGTGACCACATCCATCTCAGAGTGACTGCATCCATCATAGATGTTATTGTATCCAATTCAGAAATGACAGTGCCTATGTCAGGTATGATGGCGTTCATCTCACATGTGACAGCATCCATCTGAGATGTGATGGCTTCCATCCCAGATGTGATGGCATCTATCCAAGATGTGACTTATCCGTTTCATATATGATGGCACCTAAATTAAGATTTGACTGCATCCATCCAAGATGTGATGGCATCCATCCAAGATGTGATGGTATCCATCATGAATGTGATGGTGGCCATCATAGATGTTACTTTATAAGTCTCATCTACCTCAGATGTAACAGCATCCATCCAAGATGTGATGGCATATATCCCAGATGTGACGACATCCATCTCAGATGAGACAGCATCCAACCAAGATATGATGGTATCCATCTCAGATGTGACGGTATCCATCCCAGATGTGACGGCATCCATCCAAGATGTGACAGTATCCATCTTAGATGGGACTTATATGTTTCATTTATGATGGCATCTAACTTAGGTGTGACTGCATCCATCCAAGATGTGACAGTGTCCATTCCAGATGTAACGGCATACATCTCAGATGTGACAGTATCCATCATAAATGTGATGGTGGCCATCATAGATGTTACTTTATCCCTCTCATCTATCTCAGATGTAACTGCATCCATCCAAGATGTGATGTCCATCCCAGATGTGACTGTGTCCATCTTAGATGGGCTGGCGTCCATTCCAGACGTGACA